>CM068373.1:398619493-401146159 GCA_034769895.1 Magicicada septendecula | reverse complement strand
ATTCCAAAGCTGTCCGTTGCTTCTTTGAGCCATCCATATTTTTCCAGTGGATAGGTGGCTAACCTTGTACACAAGCCCTCCTCCTTTATCCGTGCTTAGGACCGGCAGTGGTATCAAGTGTGCTACTTCAATACAAATGTTACTCAAATGCGGGATATTTAAATACCACAAGTGATAACAGCGAAGCACTAATTAATATTAAAGAAATTTAAATGTAACTGCATTACTTACATCACGCCAAACCGACTTGATGTGGGCTAAGAAAGTCACGTAGTACAGATGTGGTGAATTTTACGGATCACAATGCTCACTGCTGAATGATATTATCTCATTTACTGTATTCTAGGATTTTAATTAAACATGGTTACAACATTGTTAAACTCTGTTCACATAAGTGTTGATATGATTTCAGGATGTATACAAACGACTAGATTACTATTATTCGATGCATAACGAGGCCGACCCGACCAGAGCTCCATTTGCTGTGACAGTCCCTTCTGATGATACGGAAAAGGTTTCCGTGGACAGCATGACGTCAAAAGTAACTATTTTTTCTTTATTCCGTAAGTAGTGAGTTGTTAGTTGTGAGAAACACATTTCTTATAAGTTTGCGGAGATGAGCTGAGTGCACACAAATAACTGTGTAGAAATTACAAGAATGATATAAAAAGACAAATTTGTGGCACGCAGTTTTATCTCTAATTATGTATAGTACGTCTAGCTCTGTTGTGACCTTTTGTAGGTGTAATTATGTATAGTACGTCTGGCTCTGTTGTAACCTTATTGTAGGTGTAATTATGTATAGTACGTCTGGCTCTGTTGTAACCTTATTGTAGGTGAAATTATGTATAGTACGTCTAGCTCTGTTGTAACCTTATTGTAGGTGAAATTATGTATAGTACGTCTGGCTCTGTTGTAACCTTATTGTAGGTGTAATTATGTATAGTACGTCTGGCTCTGTTGTAACCTTATTGTAGGTGTAATTATGTATAGTACATCTAGCTCTGTTGTAACCTTATTGTAGGTGTAATTATGTATAGTACGTCTGGCTCTGTTGTAGCCTTATTGTAGGTGTAATTATGTATAGTACGTCCAGCTCTGTTGTAATTTTATTGTAGGTGTAACTATGTATAGTACGTCAAGCTCTATTCTAACCTTATTGTAGGTGTAACTAAAAACACAATGAAATTAGAAATGTTAAATACTGTCTCTTACTGTCTTTAGAAATAAAGTTATAATAATACTTTAATGAAGTAGTAAGTATGTTATTCAACACCACGTTGGATTCGTCACGTTGTAATATGACTTATTATGAATGCTGTTTACTTGTTCTTCGAAAACGTTGTAATAAAACTGAATGACTGTGTTTGATTATTATTATGTAGTTCATAAAGGTTTGAAAGTAATGTTTCAAGTGATGTTTAAATTCTCTTGGAGCACTGGTAGATTTATCTTTCACTTACCACTGATTATTGTAGTCAGTCTTCCAAAATAGCCCCTGTAATACACTGAAATGTCACAACACAGTTTATAAAATATGTCTCAGGTGTACTTGTGTATGCACAGTAAATAAAATGACTTTGTATGTTTGATACTGTTTTGAAGTTCAAATATTGGCCTTTCGTTCGCCGTACTGCCGCTTTAGAAAATAATTGCTCCGTTAATATTTCCGTTATTGCCTACTTTGAAATGAAAGACTGATTCTGAGGTAAGAAAATTTGTATTTTATTAACAATAATTTGATTCCAAATTAGAATCCTTTAAAACAATTAATAAACATCAAAAAACAAGTTAGCTAGTTATTGAGATTTTTAAAGCTCAGGGCTGGTAACACTGATTATTTTATATTGTATGGTGTTAACCTTGTTTGGTTAGATTTAGTTTACAATTACCAAAAGTCGTGTGTTCTTTTAGTTAACATGATACAGGATACAAAAATGCTGAAATATAACAATAGTACATTATAGAGAGTTATTACAACTCAAGAAAACAAGTTTAATTATGATATTGAAAATTATCGTATTTGTTCTACTGGTATCAACTCGCCAGTTATGATGTGGAGTGTATGACACGATTGAAATTGCTGTGTATCAGAATAATATTACTTGGATGGTTATTAATAACAAAATATTTTATAATTAATTCATAAACTCATTTTAACTGAGTATATTCAAGCTTGTATGATTTTAAAACATAACTCAGTATGACTGTTACAACTTTCGTAACATATAGGTTAGATTCACTTTTACTCTAAGTGAGTTAATAAAAAATTTAATTGATGGCATTAAAATCTTAAAACTGTACATAACATTTATTCATGGTAAGTACATTGTTTATTAACTGTAATGATTGTTCTCTGTTGTTATTTTATAAACGATTTGACTTCGTATTAATTATAGTCAAGTTAGCATCTATATTCAATCTTGTTTACTTCGATATTCGTTATAATATTAAATTCATTTGTCATCTTCTTCGGAAAATCAATAATATTCTATTTAAAAGAATAAAATGGAGAACTTATGTTCAAATACTGGTTAATTAACAATTTTTTAATTAGTTTAGCCATGTACAACTGTACTTGACTAAAGTAGTACCAACGTAAAAATTTACTACTGTATTTGGTAAATATTAGTTTTCATTAAAATATCGTTAATACCAGGTACTCCCTTAATTTCCCACTCATCATCGCCGATATTATACACTGGCAATGGCTGGATTATTATTTCACATCACTCGTTGCACTTCACTCGCTATACGTTATGCACTTTAGTGAGGTTAGATTTACTTGTTTATACTGGGGAACGCGCACATTTTTAAAATCTTGCTCCCGACGAATACTCGTTCCTTTCACTCTGATGGTCAAGACGCTAGTATCTGTTTCCTTCGAAGTTGCTGTCGGCGTCTAATGAAATCAGCTCTTCCTATTGGTTGAAAATCTGTTAATCTCGTTCCCATATGCCTTAAAAATTACGAAATTTTATTTCTTAGCATCGGTCCTTTGGGTTTGAGATTATGGCGGTGACGCGATCAATCCTTTTGGAACTGAAGGAAAAATTATTATTGTTTATAACTTTCTTATTACATTTCGGATTAAGAAATTAATGGTATCACTATTTTGCGGATGCTTGACACTTTATTTAGAGTCTACTCAAGCTATAAATCCGTCCATAATTAACCTAAATAATTTTCGATAATGCACCTTTCGTGGTTCTTAATTACACTTAGGTTTTTCACACTTCATTATAATATACGCTAACTCTAACACTTATTGTAGACATTTAGAGTCCTTTTCTCTTAATAACTACTTCTAAATTCTAAAATATGTACAATTCTGTTAAATGCTCTTCAGGCGTTTAAGCCCTATGTGTCCTTGCATTTATATTTACTACTTCTAATACATATCTCATAATAATACACTTCTTAGGTGTTTATGTTGTACCATAAATATTCATACACCTTTGGTGAAGCTTTGTTCCCATTTATGGTGCTGCATTTATTTACATTCTATGGCTTTAATACACCATGTCATAGTTCTGTCATATTGATATACATATTGTAATATATTTTACAAATTTAAAATAAAATATAAAACAAATATATAGATATGTGTTATGTGTTGATTTGCCCTGACTGTAAGCCCCACTGTTTAGGCTAGTCAATTTGTAATATAATTTCAAATATAATAATAATAAATAAAATATAAAGATATAGATAACCAGAATTGTGTATGTTGTCTGGATCTCGGTATTGAACTCGCCGATGATTCTCCACTTTGGATTCACCAAATACAAAGAATAGATTTAATATAAATATGTTATAACTAGGTGTGATTGATTGATAAATAACAAATAAATCAAACTTTATAAATTGTGAAAATATTTTTTTTTTCTTGTATTGAGTTTTGATTTAATTATTTAATTTAATTAATTAATAATTAATTAATTAATTGAGTGTGTAATTTCATTAGATGTCTATTCTATCACTGTAAATTATTTTTTTTGTTTAAAAAAAAAATAGTAACATTAATTATAGAAATAAAAACAATTCTGGTAACTGAGTAATGATTTGCGTTTATTAACATTCAAAATTATGCGCCAGTCAAACTGCGCATGACCAAGGCATTGGCTATTATTTGCTCCAGTCGGTAGCGAAAAAATCAACAAATATATTTTTACAAGGTTAAATTTGTGGTTCTTTTAACGAGTCGAAATGGTCAGAGGGCAAGGAACAAGATACATTCTTAACAGGTATTCTTAAACTAAATGGTAATAGCTGAAATAGAACAAAATTATTATTGCAATTGTCAATTAGAAAAAAATGAATTTCGAACCAAGTCGAAGAAATGACGTCACTCCCTTCAAGCTGGCAGTGCACTGTGCTGGTGAGTAAAACAAGTATGGCCGCCGTCTCCTCGATTTTAACCGCTATGCTGTGGGAATTGGCTGAGCTTCTCCCGCAGAAATAAAATGATATTCCCTTTTCTGCGAAGTGGTGTTGGTCCAGGAATATAGTGTAGAGTGTCCTCTCGTCTTCTGCGATGTCGTTTTCGTGATGGGTTTCTTGTGTTGTGTCCGGTGTTCAAATATGTGTACTGGTGTTCTGTGATTCTTGTCCCAAAATTGTTCAAAATGGCTGTTGATTTCTTGTGTTGAGTTTTATGGTGTTATTACTGTGTTTTGGAAGTTTGTGAAGTGTTAGAAATTGATAGTTAAGGTTATTTTCACTTTTTAGATCATCTCCGTTACACACCGCATAACCACACTTGGTTTTATACAAATTATTCTGTTTTCAGTACTCTGCGAACACATTTCCAACTATTCCGCTTTACGATTAACAATAGACTAATAGACGCAACGTCGTCGTTTTAGGGTAATTTGTGCTATGTCTTTTTCCTCTTTATATTGTTTAACTATAAAAATATCTAAGACTTGGTTCACCATCTAAATATGCATACTAAGTTTTCTTAATTTTTACTGTATTTCAAATATTTCTTAATTTTACATCAATCTAACTACTCAGTAATATTGATTGGTTAATTTTACATCTTTTGATATATAGCTGGGTTTGTTTCAAGCTCATTTAAGCCCAAAATTTACAATTTTATATAATGATTGTATGCCTCATATTTTGTACAAATTCAGTGTTTTAAAGGTTTTTATTTGTTTTTTTCTTATAATATTTCCATGGAATATACTTAATAACTCCGTGATTACTTTGTTGTTAATAATTTGGTTGTTAAAACCTTTCAATATTGATTAGTTTACTGTTTAGTCTGATTTGATTACCATTATAGGCCTATTATTATCTGTTTCCAAAAGAAGTTAATTTCCTTTCCTTTGTCATTCTATTTGCTATTAACTGTATCTGTATTAATTATATTTTCAATTTCTGTATTGTATATATTGAATTCTATTTCTATTACATAGATTGATTCTTTGATAGATAATTTTTTGGTTTATATGCCAGTCTGTGGTTATTAAAATGGTGTCTTAGCTGGTCTGCTTGTACATTATATATGGTTTACCGTTTTGAATCGAATTATTACATTTTTATGTCCTACTTGCCTCTCTGCCTTACACAATGGAAAATTAAATGACATGATTTTAAAATACAATAGAATATCTTGTATCTACTAAACTTTCTTTATAATAATAACATCATTGAACCATAACATCAACATCTTATGCCTAATTTTCTCTATACTTAGAATTATAATGAGAACATATTATTATCAGTCTTTGGCTGTCCTATGTTTTTATGTTTCATTTTATCACAACCTTATTCTATTAAAATATCTTATTCCTAGTAACAATTTCAGTTATTCACTGTCTCTTTTTATTTACTATAACTATTTTGCTAAAGTATTAACATAAAAACACCTTAGAACTATTGACACTTTCAGTGATTAACTGTCTCTTGTGTTACCTATACCTAAACTGTTCATACAATAAAATAAAAACATCTTATAACTACTGACACTTGCAGTTATTGACTGTCTTTTGTGTTCCCTATACTTAATTTGTTCATACAATAAAAATAAAAACATCTTATACCTATCATATTGTTATTATGCCTAAACACTAAAACACTTTTATTATCTAAATTACACTCAGTCATTAGACTGTCTCTTTAGTTTTTATCTAGTATTTCCTACACTAATGGTAGTCTGTTTTAATATATTTTTTATATCACACTTTATTATAATGTGTCCTTTATTTTGGCTACGCTACTGGTAGTCTGTTTCAATAGATTTTGTATATCACACTTTATTATAAGGTGTCCTTTATTTTGGCTACACTAATAGTAGTCTGTTTTAATAGTTTTTTGACATATTATTCTTACAACTAGTATACAATTTGGTTTTCTGGGATTGTATCTTGTAACTTGTTCTGGGTCTACATATATCAGTTTTAATTTTGTTTCATGGTATGTATTACATGACTATCATTTTTTGGAATATCTCTTCCTGGTTCTGGTCTCTTTGTGGGAATCTTGATATGTTTTGTCCCTTCTTCGATATCACATTAGTAGTTTCTGGTCTTGTGGTTTCTCTGCCTCTTGACCTTATTATTATTTTTCCCTTATTAATATGGTTTCATCCTTTTATTTCCTTTCTTATGGTCCTTCCCTTTTTACTGCTTCCCCAATCTACTGGGTATACTGCTGGTTTAACTGGTTTTTACATAGTAAGTTATTTTAATCAATGGTTTTCTTTGTTATTTTTCATTTTTATTAACATTTTATTGACTTAAAATACAGTTTCTAGTGTAATCCTTGAAACAATTTATTCTTCTCACTCACTATGGAACTTTTTCCTTTATTTATGTTGCATTAAGTCAAATGTTTAGCGTGATAATTTTGTTATGTTACATATGCTCTCCTGTAAAAGTGATTAGTTCAGATCATACTCTTAGTATGGATGAAATAATTACTACTAATTCTTTTGTATTTATATTTTCTTCGTGATTACATGTTTCCACTTTATATACCTTCTTTTTCCACCGTTGCTTCCTCTCAGATGATGTGTATCTCCTTCATTAGTTTCTTTCTTCATTAATAAGTGATCTTCAATCTTGTGTATAACATTATCATTTTATATTCTTTCTCATTTGGTGCTTCCTAACCAGTATGTTTACTCCCTAACATTCCCTAACAAATTAATTGGAACAGTTCAGAGTGGCACTTTTGGCTTCAATCCCTGCTGTCCAACACTTCAATTGAGTCCAGAGGTATTATCATCTCTGCTCAAAATATAAGACTGATGGCATTTTCTACATCCAGTCATAAAAATAAATAAACAATAAAAGTAGTCATTTTTGACTAAAATAAACATCTTTAGATTCTTCACTTCATAATACGTTATATTAATTAATACTTTCATACACTTGACTCTTCTTCTCTCTTAAAGCTTATTCCATATTAGGTGGTTTAGGTATGTTTTATAATATACATTTCATCATGTTTACATAGTAAGTAGTATTTTTTATTTACTCTTTCTACCATCTGGTATCCATTGAGTTATTTTTATTGCTCATGGTATAACATGAATTAATTCTTTATCACTTTCACTATAACAGTGGTTATTGTAACAACATTATCATTATTAGTATCAGGGTTTTTTGGTTTCTGGTCTCACTATTTGGTCTTTACTGAGTTGTTCCTTCTTCATTGTTCCATTTTTATTGAATTATTTTCTTTGTGAGTTTGGTTAAGTTGTTTCGATTAAGTCATATGATATTCTGGTTTCCTTTCTCCTTTAGAATTTTGTATCTCTTTCTTACAAAATCTTTTTTCATATTTCAGAGTTATTTCTCATCATTTGTATGAGTAATGATATGAGCTTAATATTTTTTTAATTTTAGATATTTTTATTCAACTACATTTTTTCTTATTCATAGTTGTTTTTCAAATATTTTGGTGTAAGTTGTACTTACTATTGTTTTGAACTTTGAAAATCTTTATTCATCAACATTCTTTTCTCATTCATAATAGTCTTTGAATGTTTGGTGTAAGTGGTACTTACTAAGTTTGGAATTTTGCAATTTATTATGTTCAAAATTCTTTTTATTTATTCACAATAATCTTTCAAATGTTTTGTTGTAAGTTGTACTTACTGATTTTTGAATTTTGAAGTTTTTATTTATCAAAATTCTTTTTGCATCATTCACAATAATCCTTCAAATGATTTGTGTAAGTTGTACTTACTAACTTTTTTGAATATTGAAATTTTATTATGTTCAAAATTCTTTTTATTTATTCACAATAATCTTTCAAATGATTTGTGTAAGTTGTACTTACTGATTTTTGAATTTTGAAGTTTTTATTTATCAAAATTCTTTTTGCATCATTCACAATAATCCTTCAAATGATTTGTGTAAGTTGTACTTACTAACTTTTTTGAATTTCGAAATTTTTTATTCCTCCTCCAAATATTTTTTAATGGATAACTGATTATAAGTTCCTTTTACTTTATTCGAAATGATATCCTTTAGTACATACGTATTGTTATTATTGTTTTTAATAATCAGGTATGGGCCGGTATAAGGCAGTAACAACTTTTTGGTAATGCCTTCCAAAGTACTGGGTAATTCCCTGTTTTTTAGCAGTACCTTTTCTCCGACTTCATAGCTTATTATTTTCTTAACAGCCTTTTGATATTTGTTCTTGCGCCTTTCCTGGTCTTCTGCCAATTTATTGTAGAATCTGATTCGGTTGAATTTGTATTCTTGACTCCTGGGGAACTCTATTATGTCTTGTATTTCTCTCGGAGGCGGTTTTTCATACATTGCCGTGTATGGCGTGGTACCTATAGCGGGGTGATATGACAAATTAAGGAATTCTTCAGTAGCTAATAAATATTCTTGCCACTTCTTTTGTTGGTTATAGCAATAAGTCCGTAATATTCTTCCGACTTCTCGCAGTACCCTCTCCGCTGGATTGCTGCTGGGGTGGTAGACAGATGTCTTGTATGTCTTGATGCCCAACGTATTCAGAGTGTTTCTCCACCTCCAACCCTTAAATTGCGTTCCATGGTCTGTGATTATGGATGTCGGGCTTCCTACCTCTGGAATGTAATGATTTGTTATTATTCCTAGAGTCTTCAGAGTGGTGGCTCTGTTCACAGGGTATAGTTTTGTAAATTTTATAAAATGATCCATCATAATAATAATATATTTGTATCGATGGCGTCCGCCACTGCGGGGAAATGGACCACATATGTCCAGAAAGACCTTTTCCAGTTTGGCTTGTGAGGTAATTGGTATCATCATACCTTCCTTTCTCTCATTGTTGGTTTTCACCAATTGACATATCAGAGAGGTTTTGAGGTAGTTTCTCGTTTTTCTATTGATACTTTTAATATGACAATTCTCTTCTATTTCCTTGATCACCTTCATGGCTCCCATGTGACCGTATCGTAGATGATAGTCCAGGATGATATCCTTTTCGATTGTAGTAGGGATCATGATCTTCCATATCTCTTCATCAAGGGATGTCTTGATGAATAAAATTCCATTATGCATACAATAAAATTTGTTTATTGTGTCATCTTGGTTGGAGAGACGAAGTTTAATATGGTTTAACTTCGGATCGGACTGCTGGTGTTTGCTGATGTCCTGCACTATCTTCTCTAAATCGGATCTGTTCTTAATAATATTATAGATTTTCAAGATGCTCTCCTTTTCGCCTTCGAACGTTTGTTCTTCCAGATTCACTCTCGACAATACGTCGGCTACTACATTTTTACTACCAGGAACATACTCCCACTGTATATCGTATTCCTGCAGGGCGAGTACCCATCTGGTCAATCTACCATGGCTTAACTTTCTAGCATGACAGATAATCCACACAAATACATTACTCAATGATCATTAATAAAGCTCTAATTATGGAATATCCAGATGAGAATTAATTAAAATGCACTGTTTAATAATATATTCACAAGAAAGGTTGAATAAAGAAAATTTCTGCAAACAATATAATATAATACAAATTTAAAAACCCGGAAGACTAAAAATAATAATAACAAAATTACCCAGGTAAGATAGAAGCAGGCAATTAATATACCCCGTCAAAGAAACCAGACCAGAAGAAACGAAGGCATACACGGCGAAAAACTACAGAAGAAGGAAGAATAGTCAAAACTACCAATACAGAAGACAGAAGAAGGAAGAATAATTAAAACTACTACTACCGAAGACAGAAGAAAGAAGAATAATTAGAACTAAAGAAGAAAGAAGAATAATCAAAACTACTACTACTGAAGAATGAAGAAAGAAGAACTAATTAAAACTACTACTACTGAAGAAGGAAGAAAGAAGAACGATCAAAGCTAAAGAAGAAAGAAGAACAATTAAAACTCAAAGAAGAAAGAAGAACAAACTAAATCTAATGAAGAAAGAAGAACTAATTAAAACTACTACTACTGAAGAATGAAGAAAGAAGAACTAATTAAAACTACTACTACTGAAGAAGGAAGAAAGAAGAACGATCAAAGCTAAAGAAGAAAGAAGAACAATTAAAACTCAAAGAAGAAAGAAGAACAAACTAAATCGAATGAAGAAAGAAGAACTAATTAAAACTACTACTACTGAAGAAGGAAGAAAGAAGAACGATCAAAGCTAAAGAAGAAAGAAGAACAATTAAAACTCAAAGAAGAAAGAAGAACAAACTAAATCTAATGAAGAAAGAAGAACTAATTAAAACTACTACTACTGAAGAATGAAGAAAGAAGAACTAATTAAAACTACTACTACTGAAGAAGGAAGAAAGAAGAACAATCAAAGATACAGAAGACAGAAGAAGGAAGAATAGTCAAAACTACCACTACTGAAGACAGAAGAAAGAAGAATAATTGGAACTAAAGAAGAAAGAAGACTAATTAAAACTACTACTACTGAAGAATGAAGAAAGAAGAACAATCAAAGATACAGAAGACAGAAGAAGGAAGAATAGTCAAAACTACCACTACTGAAGACAGAAGAAAGAAGAATAATTAAAACTAAAGAAGAAAGAAGACTAATTATAACTACTATTACAGAAGAAGGAAGAATAGTCAAAACTACCACTACTGAAGACAGAAGAAAGAAGAATAATTGGTACTAAAGAAGAAAGAAGACTAATTAAAACTACTACTACTGAAGAATGAAGAAAGAAGAACAATCAAAGATACAGAAGACAGAAGAAGGAAGAATAGTCAAAACTACCACTACTGAAGACAGAAGAAAGAAGAATAATTAAAACTAAAGAAGAAAGAAGACTAATTATAACTACTACTACAGAAGAAGGAAGAAAGAAAAACAATCAAAGATACAGAAGACAGAAGAAAGAAGAATAATTAAAACTACTATTACTGAAGAAAGAAGAACCATCAAAGATACAGAAGACAGAAGAAGGAAGAATAATTAAAATTACTACTACTGAAGACAGAAGAAAGAAGAATAATTAGAACTAAAGAAGAAAGAAGACTAATTAAAACTACTATTACTGAAGAAAGAAGAACAATCAAAGATACAGAAGACGGAAGAAAGAAGAATAATTAAAACTACTATTACTGAAGAAAGAAGAACAATCAAAGATACAGAAGACAGAAGAAAGAAGAATAATTAAAACTACTATTACTGAAGAAAGAAGAACAAACAAAGCTACTGAAGACAGAAGAAGGAAGAATAATTAAAACTACTACTACTGAAGACAGAAGAAAGAAGAATAATTAGAACTAAAGAAGAAAGAAGACTAATTAAAACTACTACTACTGAAGAAGGAAGAAGGAAGAATAAAGAAGAACCAAACTCAAAGAAGAAAGAAGAATAATAAAAATAAGAACTACAGAAGAAAGAAGAAGGAAGGCTATTCCAAAACTACAGAAGAAGGAAGAATAACCAAACTCAAGAAGAAAGAAGAATAATTAAGACGACCCATATAAAACAAAAACCCCATAGGGAAAGAACCCCCAAAAAACCCCAAAATCAATGAATGCCCAAAAAAGAAAGTATAACACATTAAAAAACCATATCACTGTAAAACTGACAAAAAACTAAAAGTGTTAGCAGTAGTAAATAGTAGTGCATTCAAAAAGTTATTGTGTAATGTGTATAAACAAATCTTCACAGTTCCCCCATGGTTGAATATTTCATATTAAAAGCTAGAAAAAGACTAGTAAATATAGTAATAATTCACCATGGAAAAGTGTAAGTGATCAAATTATAACTAATAAACTTTAAGAAAGGTGCATGAGTAGCAGTACAAAGTAACAAACTTTAAGTTTTGTGAACAGTGCCTACTTTGATAATGAAGTAGTAATTTTACTAATAAAAAGCTACTAAAACTGTATGAACATTCCATAGAATGGAATATAACTTAGATAGCCAGGGTTATACTTTAAGAGGGGGCATAAATCTTATAAAATGGGGAATTACAGAACTAACTGTTTATGATGAAGTTGTAGAAGGTATTAACAACTATGGATATTATTATATATGGATCCAAATGTTGGGTTCCAATTAAATATAGCATTTAGATAAGTAAGGGTTAGTCATAAGAAATATTAGTATTATAATTGTTATTTTATTGTTCATGTTAATTTAGGAATGCATTATCTAAAATTAGATAACATTCCAATGTTGTAGAAATACTTTTTATTATGTTATTAGGTGATATACCAAAACAATGTTATTAAGAACACCAGTTTTATATATCTGGGTGTTATATTTTAATTGTGTAATCTATAATTACTGTTATGCCAGATCAGAGAACTAATTTTTAATCAAATATATCAGAGTCAGAAGTCAGAGAAGGAAATAAAATAATTACATTAGTAAAACATTCTGCAAATAGCCACAATTCAAATCTAGGCAATATAATAAAGTTAAAATGCAGAATAATTAATAAACCTAATCTTATAAACCAGTCAAACTGACAATATTTAGGCAAGATACACCCAACATATTAAATACTATGTAAATAAGGCTTTCTAAAGATATGGTCATTCTATGAGTAAAATTATTTGATTGTCTAATGAAATACCATTTGAAACTGAAATAGGTTCACTAACTTTATCAGAAGGGGAATCATATACAACTGAATTATATTAAAAAACCATCATTAGTATACTAAATTGCAATAAAATAAGTGAGAATTGATAATTATACAAATTTCAGATTTCATAGAATAATAATTATATTAGTTAAAATGGCTATTATTTACATAGAAGACAGGGAAGTATAATTTTAGGCCTACCTCCCAAAAAATTATAAGAAATAATTTTCAGATAAAACTTTGTAATACTAACTTAATTACTATCAAAATAAGTAGAATAGAATAGTGAAAACGAATATGTATTTTATATTGCAAACAGTTAACTAATAACGAATTTATTTTATGAACATAGTGTACTATTTTAAAACGTGTCGGAAGTTATGGCAATTTTTAACAATGTCTGAACTATATTATATAGGCTAAGATTTTCATGAGATGATGGAAATACAGACAGTTCATTATTATACCTCGAAGAGAGCACTTCTCGTGAATATTTGTTTGAACCAACCTTTAATGGACGTTATGCTACAACGGAGTTCTGAATCATTTTATGTAAATTAAATTTTTAACTATTTTAATGAAAGTGAAGTGGTGAAGTTGACCCACGAACTACATAACACCTATAAACGAAATCACATATAACCAATTACATTGAAATAACACTGAAATCGCATCAAACACCAAGTGAAAATTCGAGGTTAACTGACACATAAACACCAGTTGATATACTTATTTAACAACATTTTTACACCAAGTGAACGTTTCCATCTAACAACAGTGACAATAAACTATACCCCAGAAGATCATATACCGTAGTGAAGAACATTTAACCAAAGAAGGGACATATTATCTCAACAAGTACGTTGTTTACATTAGAAGCTTTCAACGCGCATGCGTCAGGCGGCCATTCTGATCCCATTTCGTCACCTCAATTAGAGACGACTAGGCTGCTTTCTGGTTTGAACAAAATTATATATAAACTTTTATTATTAATAATTACCAGTATATTGTTTAAATTTAAGACCTTTTTTTTTGAATTGTAAGTGTTATACTTTCATGTCCCTGACCTTCTCTGGCTTTTTATATAAATAACCGTTCAAAGAACCTGTTTAAATAATACAATTGTAAAACTTCTAATATCGACCGACCTGAGCAAGAACTCGATATGGCTTGTAACTTCGATTAATTAATCGACCAACCTTATTATTGTATTTAATAAACGTATTTGTCTGTTTTTTGGTAAATTGGAGTTGATTTCTCTTATAAAAGGACATAATCATTAATTAACCAAGAAAAATAGATAATCTTTAAAGGCAGTATATGCGAAACTACAACATTTCAAGAGTAAGAAGAAGAGAGCCGTTTTCGCCTAACTTGAAGTTAATTGGATTATCTTTTTAACAAATTTACCGAACAGAAATTTATTACCAAATTAAACACCTTACTATTATAATTATAATTACGATCCACAACCTCAATTTATTCCTATTATTAAGCACATAAATACCTCGAAAATATTTGTTCCGAAATTATTTTTTTTTTATAAATATAAATTTTAAATTTATATTTTATTTCAATTTGCTACACAGCAAAATACACTTTATTTAATTGATGGTAATAACATCCCAATTACCAATAACAAAGACCAGGAACTTTACCAAATCGACGATTCCCAGAGCGGAACGTCACTACTGAACATACACACCATAAAAATTATCCTGGATAATATTATACCAGAACACTATACAATTACAATTATAGTAGGGTTGTATTACAAAAGCGAAGGTCAACAGTGGGAGCTTAGAAGACAAGAAGATATTAGCTACGTACTACACATATTATAAATTAAGCTATATTTTGCAATATCGTTTTATTACAAAATCAGCTAGCACAACCAGTGGGACTTACAGGAGAGCACAATCTACATACATCAACCTTTTATTTATTTTTATATTTAATATTTATTTTATTATACCCACTCAATCACCGTTATGTTACAAATTTGGCGAACCCAACTTGTGGGGCTCGATTACCGCAGAATACCAGAACAAGCAACACTTTATAAATTTAATTATAATTTGTAATTTCACAGTTATATTACAAAAATGGCGTCCAACTGAAGGGCTGTAATTAGGGGTTGAAATTACTGTAATTACTTACCCAACTCCTAATTCAGCTTGGCAGCGGTTACCCAGCCAGGGAATCAGGGAAAATAATGCGTCGTGCCACATCAAAGAAGAGAGCGGCGGAGGCCGAGAAAGAACTCGATATGGAGGATAAGGAGGCGACCCCAGTGGAGGACGTGGAAAGTATATCAGAACGGGTGGAACGTAAAAAACCAGCACCACTAGAGGAACAACCCGAAGCGCACACACAAACAGGGGAAATCGATGTCCGGGAGGAACGAATAGGACAACCCGAGAATCCACCACGAGAAGAGAATAGTAACATGCAGGAGATGTTCAGGATAATGATGGAGAAGATGGAAGAAAACAGCAAGAAGATGGAAGAAAACAGCAAGAAGATGGAAGAAAACTTAAGGAAGGACATAGGAGAGACCAGTAAGAAAATGGATTCCACCAAGGAAGATTTGAATGAGATAAATAAAAACATAGAAGAATTGAAGAAGGACCACCAAGCAACAAAAGAAGAGTTGAAGAATGATAACCAATCTTTAAGGGAAGAATTGAAGAAGGACAACCAAGAAACAAAAGAAGAATTGGGCCGTAAAATAGAAAGGACCTATAAGAGAATTGAGGAAACCAGTAAAAAGGTGGAAAAGAAAATGGAAGAAAATAAGAAGAATTTGGAAGAAAAAATGGAAGAAACCAATAAGAAAATCGAAAGTGATCATCAACAGTTAAGGAAAGAGTTAAGAGAGGACTACCAACGGTTAAGAGAAGAAATAAGGGAGGATAACCGACGATGGCATAAGGAAATGAAAGAAGACAGGGAAGAGGAAAGAAGGGATAGAAAAGAATACAGACAAATCTTGAAGGAAGGTTTGAGTGAAATAGATAAAAACGTCACATCCTTGGATGAAGAATTGGATAAGACACTGGGCAACAGCAAACCAGAACGAAAGGAAATACCAAACAATAAAACAATGGAGCCAGGGATAGTGTTACCTGAAAAGAAAACGAACGGGAAGAAAGAAAATACTACGGATATGGAAGTGAAACAAAAGGGAATGAAAAGAAGGCATCCAAAGAAATTAATGAAAACAAGGGAAGAAATGGAAATGATGAACCATGGTTTATTTGATAATGATAATATCCCTATTACCAACAATGAAGAAATCGTGAGTTCCAGAAATTATGGAAATAGATTGATGGTAATCTCAGAAATGGTTTACCAGCAGACAGTAGTTTACCACGGGGAAGTGATCAGAGGTAAATGGAATACAACAGGGATGGAGATATATGGTAGATTGTCAATGGTATCATTGATCATTGATGGACCAGAGACGTACTGGTATATAAAACACTATGATAGAGGGAGCCGAATAAGCTTAGCAGCAAACAAAGGAATAGCAGCTAGAAAAATGAAATACAAGACAAAGGCCAGAGATGTCACTAGTACCGGAACGATGATGAAAACTATGGTCATCCGGACAATGAGAGTAACTGAAGTGACAGACTACGGTTAAGTCTAATACCATATACCTCCACAAAGAAAGACGGATGTTATGATAACCGACGACGGCCAAAAACCTATGTTAAAGAAAAAGAAATTATGAGCAATTGTCCAACCTAATAAAAATCTTCAACCTGGGTATTTAAAAGAAAAATAATTATAAGAAGTACACTTGAAATAAAGAAAAGAAGAGAGCTAATACCATATTTAGGGTAATAATATGATATGTTAACCATATTTATGAAAAAATATTATGAATAATCGAATGTATGGAAGAAAGAATTTAAAAGTAAAAATTCAAAAATGAAGTAATGACTACTTACTACCTATTATTTAGAAAACAATTTATGGACAAAAGAAAATGAATTTTGAATTAAACCACTAAATTCAAAAATGAAGTAATGACTACTTACTGCCTACCATTTAGGAAACAATTTATGAATCAAAGAGAAAATGAATTTTGAATTAAATCATCAAAATTCAAAAACCCAAGTAAAAACAATTTACTACCTTATTTTAAAAACAACTTTTAGAAATGAACAAGGAGAAAAAGAATTTGGATAACATTACAAACAATTATATATGGGACCAATTCTGAAAAACTTTCCAGAATAAAGAAATGGCAATACAAACCACTGATACCATTTAAATGAATAAACTTATTGTGAAGTGAAATTAATGAGAATTTTATGTCAAATAAACAGAGATATTAAACATATGACATTAATAATAAAGAGTGCATTTGGATAAAAAGCAAGAGCAAAATAAAATTTTGAAAAAGAAAGGAAAAACTATATATAAATAAATCCATATGAAAAAGATGATCATACAATAAATGTCAGTTATTAGAAAGACAATTAAAAGAGTAATTGAAAAAACATAATACTAGTGGAACGATTCACAAGAATTAAGAAAGGAACAAAAATATAATACAAAATATATGCTACCAATGACCAGAAGGAGATTGTGATAACAGTCAAAAAATGACAGAGAATTAAAAACTTTACACTGAATAATAAGTGATGATTATATTATACCAGCTTCCAATCACAAGGAGAAATAAAATGCCAGCAGAGCTAACCATTGAGAAAAATAACTGAGATAGAGATTCACTAAGATAGATATATAAATAGATCTGTTCGTATACGAAGTGAAATATCCAAAGATATTTAATTTTTTTTTATATAGTCATAAGGTGGACTATTCTTATATAATTTTATTAATGACTGTCTGAGATAAGTCCAGCAGTATTATTATGTATTGGTCAGAGATGATTTACCTCTGTAATCAATAAATGACGTAGTATGGCCAGCAGAGTGAGATGCCTACAGAGCCCCTCTGGACACTGCCCCAGCTAACGCATTAGTGAATGTTAGGGAATAAATATCCCAAGGATAAAGAAACGAGTTAAGAAGAAAATGGAAAAATAAAAAATAACGAACATCAGATGACTATTACTATCAGTAAGAATCCAGTTAATAATGAAATATAGATAAGCTCAAAAATATGGGAGAAAAATTTTTTTAGAAATGTGAAGGAAGTAAAGAAATATAATTTATAATATAATGTCATAAGCAATTATTTCAGACAAACTAAGTATGATCTGAACTAATCACTTCTGGAAGAGAGCAATCTGTAGCATGACAGATAATCCACACAAATACATTACTCAATGATCATTAATAAAGCTCTAATTATGGAATATCCAGATGAGAATTAATTAAAATGCACTGTTTAATAATATATTCACAAGAAAGGTTGAATAAAGAAAATTTCTGCAAACAATATAATATAATACAAATTTAAAAACCCGGAAGACTAAAAATAATAATAACAAAATTACCCAGGTAAGATAGAAGCAGGCAATTAATATACCCCGTCAAAGAAACCAGACCAGAAGAAACGAAGGCATACACGGCGAAAAACTACAGAAGAAGGAAGAATAGTCAAAACTACCAATACAGAAGACAGAAGAAGGAAGAATAATTAAAACTACTACTACCGAAGACAGAAGAAAGAAGAATAATTAGAACTAAAGAAGAAAGAAGAATAATCAAAACTACTACTACTGAAGAATGAAGAAAGAAGAACTAATTAAAACTACTACTACTGAAGAAGGAAGAAAGAAGAACGATCAAAGCTAAAGAAGAAAGAAGAACAATTAAAACTCAAAGAAGAAAGAAGAACAAACTAAATCTAATGAAGAAAGAAGAACTAATTAAAACTACTACTACTGAAGAATGAAGAAAGAAGAACTAATTAAAACTACTACTACTGAAGAAGGAAGAAAGAAGAACGATCAAAGCTAAAGAAGAAAGAAGAACAATTAAAACTCAAAGAAGAAAGAAGAACAAACTAAATCGAATGAAGAAAGAAGAACTAATTAAAACTACTACTACTGAAGAAGGAAGAAAGAAGAACGATCAAAGCTAAAGAAGAAAGAAGAACAATTAAAACTCAAAGAAGAAAGAAGAACAAACTAAATCTAATGAAGAAAGAAGAACTAATTAAAACTACTACTACTGAAGAATGAAGAAAGAAGAACTAATTAAAACTACTACTACTGAAGAAGGAAGAAAGAAGAACAATCAAAGATACAGAAGACAGAAGAAGGAAGAATAGTCAAAACTACCACTACTGAAGACAGAAGAAAGAAGAATAATTGGAACTAAAGAAGAAAGAAGACTAATTAAAACTACTACTACTGAAGAATGAAGAAAGAAGAACAATCAAAGATACAGAAGACAGAAGAAGGAAGAATAGTCAAAACTACCACTACTGAAGACAGAAGAAAGAAGAATAATTAAAACTAAAGAAGAAAGAAGACTAATTATAACTACTATTACAGAAGAAGGAAGAATAGTCAAAACTACCACTACTGAAGACAGAAGAAAGAAGAATAATTGGAACTAAAGAAGAAAGAAGACTAATTAAAACTACTACTACTGAAGAATGAAGAAAGAAGAACAATCAAAGATACAGAAGACAGAAGAAGGAAGAATAGTCAAAACTACCACTACTGAAGACAGAAGAAAGAAGAATAATTAAAACTAAAGAAGAAAGAAGACTAATTATAACTACTACTACAGAAGAAGGAAGAAAGAAAAACAATCAAAGATACAGAAGACAGAAGAAAGAAGAATAATTAAAACTACTATTACTGAAGAAAGAAGAACCATCAAAGATACAGAAGACAGAAGAAGGAAGAATAATTAAAATTACTACTACTGAAGACAGAAGAAAGAAGAATAATTAGAACTAAAGAAGAAAGAAGACTAATTAAAACTACTATTACTGAAGAAAGAAGAACAATCAAAGATACAGAAGACGGAAGAAAGAAGAATAATTAAAACTACTATTACTGAAGAAAGAAGAACAATCAAAGATACAGAAGACAGAAGAAAGAAGAATAATTAAAACTACTATTACTGAAGAAAGAAGAACAAACAAAGCTACTGAAGACAGAAGAAGGAAGAATAATTAAAACTACTACTACTGAAGACAGAAGAAAGAAGAATAATTAGAACTAAAGAAGAAAGAAGACTAATTAAAACTACTACTACTGAAGAAGGAAGAAGGAAGAATAAAGAAGAACCAAACTCAAAGAAGAAAGAAGAATAATAAAAATAAGAACTACAGAAGAAAGAAGAAGGAAGGCTATTCCAAAACTACAGAAGAAGGAAGAATAACCAAACTCAAGAAGAAAGAAGAATAATTAAGACGACCCATATAAAACAAAAACCCCATAGGGAAAGAACCCCCAAAAAACCCCAAAATCAATGAATGCCCAAAAAAGAAAGTATAACACATTAAAAAACCATATCACTGTAAAACTGACAAAAAACTAAAAGTGTTAGCAGTAGTAAATAGTAGTGCATTCAAAAAGTTATTGTGTAATGTGTATAAACAAATCTTCACAGTTCCCCCATGGTTGAATATTTCATATTAAAAGCTAGAAAAAGACTAGTAAATATAGTAATAATTCACCATGGAAAAGTGTAAGTGATCAAATTATAACTAATAAACTTTAAGAAAGGTGCATGAGTAGCAGTACAAAGTAACAAACTTTAAGTTTTGTGAACAGTGCCTACTTTGATAATGAAGTAGTAATTTTACTAATAAAAAGCTACTAAAACTGTATGAACATTCCATAGAATGGAATATAACTTAGATAGCCAGGGTTATACTTTAAGAGGGGGCATAAATCTTATAAAATGGGGAATTACAGAACTAACTGTTTATGATGAAGTTGTAGAAGGTATTAACAACTATGGATATTATTATATATGGATCCAAATGTTGGGTTCCAATTAAATATAGCATTTAGATAAGTAAGGGTTAGTCATAAGAAATATTAGTATTATAATTGTTATTTTATTGTTCATGTTAATTTAGGAATGCATTATCTAAAATTAGATAACATTCCAATGTTGTAGAAATACTTTTTATTATGTTATTAGGTGATATACCAAAACAATGTTATTAAGAACACCAGTTTTATATATCTGGGTGTTATATTTTAATTGTGTAATCTATAATTACTGTTATGCCAGATCAGAGAACTAATTTTTAATCAAATATATCAGAGTCAGAAGTCAGAGAAGGAAATAAAATAATTACATTAGTAAAACATTCTGCAAATAGCCACAATTCAAATCTAGGCAATATAATAAAGTTAAAATGCAGAATAATTAATAAACCTAATCTTATAAACCAGTCAAACTGACAATATTTAGGCAAGATACACCCAACATATTAAATACTATGTAAATAAGGCTTTCTAAAGATATGGTCATTCTATGAGTAAAATTATTTGATTGTCTAATGAAATACCATTTGAAACTGAAATAGGTTCACTAACTTTATCAGAAGGGGAATCATATACAACTGAATTATATTAAAAAACCATCATTAGTATACTAAATTGCAATAAAATAAGTGAGAATTGATAATTATACAAATTTCAGATTTCATAGAATAATAATTATATTAGTTAAAATGGCTATTATTTACATAGAAGACAGGGAAGTATAATTTTAGGCCTACCTCCCAAAAAATTATAAGAAATAATTTTCAGATAAAACTTTGTAATACTAACTTAATTACTATCAAAATAAGTAGAATAGAATAGTGAAAACGAATATGTATTTTATATTGCAAACAGTTAACTAATAACGAATTTATTTTATGAACATAGTGTACTATTTTAAAACGTGTCGGAAGTTATGGCAATTTTTAACAATGTCTGAACTATATTATATAGGCTAAGATTTTCATGAGATGATGGAAATACAGACAGTTCATTATTATACCTCGAAGAGAGCACTTCTCGTGAATATTTGTTTGAACCAACCTTTAATGGACGTTATGCTACAACGGAGTTCTGAATCATTTTATGTAAATTAAATTTTTAACTATTTTAATGAAAGTGAAGTGGTGAAGTTGACCCACGAACTACATAACACCTATAAACGAAATCACATATAACCAATTACATTGAAATAACACTGAAATCGCATCAAACACCAAGTGAAAATTCGAGGTTAACTGACACATAAACACCAGTTGATATACTTATTTAACAACATTTTTACACCAAGTGAACGTTTCCATCTAACAACAGTGACAATAAACTATACCCCAGAAGATCATATACCGTAGTGAAGAACATTTAACCAAAGAAGGGACATATTATCTCAACAAGTACGTTGTTTACATTAGAAGCTTTCAACGCGCATGCGTCAGGCGGCCATTCTGATCCCATTTCGTCACCTCAATTAGAGACGACTAGGCTGCTTTCTGGTTTGAACAAAATTATATATAAACTTTTATTATTAATAATTACCAGTATATTGTTTAAATTTAAGACCTTTTTTTTTGAATTGTAAGTGTTATACTTTCATGTCCCTGACCTTCTCTGGCTTTTTATATAAATAACCGTTCAAAGAACCTGTTTAAATAATACAATTGTAAAACTTCTAATATCGACCGACCTGAGCAAGAACTCGATATGGCTTGTAACTTCGATTAATTAATCGACCAACCTTATTATTGTATTTAATAAACGTATTTGTCTGTTTTTTGGTAAATTGGAGTTGATTTCTCTTATAAAAGGACATAATCATTAATTAACCAAGAAAAATAGATAATCTTTAAAGGCAGTATATGCGAAACTACAACATTTCAAGAGTAAGAAGAAGAGAGCCGTTTTCGCCTAACTTGAAGTTAATTGGATTATCTTTTTAACAAATTTACCGAACAGAAATTTATTACCAAATTAAACACCTTACTATTATAATTATAATTACGATCCACAACCTCAATTTATTCCTATTATTAAGCACATAAATACCTCGAAAATATTTGTTCCGAAATTATTTTTTTTTTATAAATATAAATTTTAAATTTATATTTTATTTCAATTTGCTACACAGCAAAATACACTTTATTTAATTGATGGTAATAACATCCCAATTACCAATAACAAAGACCAGGAACTTTACCAAATCGACGATTCCCAGAGCGGAACGTCACTACTGAACATACACACCATAAAAATTATCCTGGATAATATTATACCAGAACACTATACAATTACAATTATAGTAGGGTTGTATTACAAAAGCGAAGGTCAACAGTGGGAGCTTAGAAGACAAGAAGATATTAGCTACGTACTACACATATTATAAATTAAGCTATATTTTGCAATATCGTTTTATTACAAAATCAGCTAGCACAACCAGTGGGACTTACAGGAGAGCACAATCTACATACATCAACCTTTTATTTATTTTTATATTTAATATTTATTTTATTATACCCACTCAATCACCGTTATGTTACAAATTTGGCGAACCCAACTTGTGGGGCTCGATTACCGCAGAATACCAGAACAAGCAACACTTTATAAATTTAATTATAATTTGTAATTTCACAGTTATATTACAAAAATGGCGTCCAACTGAAGGGCTGTAATTAGGGGTTGAAATTACTGTAATTACTTACCCAACTCCTAATTCAGCTTGGCAGCGGTTACCCAGCCAGGGAATCAGGGAAAATAATGCGTCGTGCCACATCAAAGAAGAGAGCGGCGGAGGCCGAGAAAGAACTCGATATGGAGGATAAGGAGGCGACCCCAGTGGAGGACGTGGAAAGTATATCAGAACGGGTGGAACGTAAAAAACCAGCACCACTAGAGGAACAACCCGAAGCGCACACACAAACAGGGGAAATCGATGTCCGGGAGGAACGAATAGGACAACCCGAGAATCCACCACGAGAAGAGAATAGTAACATGCAGGAGATGTTCAGGATAATGATGGAGAAGATGGAAGAAAACAGCAAGAAGATGGAAGAAAACAGCAAGAAGATGGAAGAAAACTTAAGGAAGGACATAGGAGAGACCAGTAAGAAAATGGATTCCACCAAGGAAGATTTGAATGAGATAAATAAAAACATAGAAGAATTGAAGAAGGACCACCAAGCAACAAAAGAAGAGTTGAAGAATGATAACCAATCTTTAAGGGAAGAATTGAAGAAGGACAACCAAGAAACAAAAGAAGAATTGGGCCGTAAAATAGAAAGGACCTATAAGAGAATTGAGGAAACCAGTAAAAAGGTGGAAAAGAAAATGGAAGAAAATAAGAAGAATTTGGAAGAAAAAATGGAAGAAACCAATAAGAAAATCGAAAGTGATCATCAACAGTTAAGGAAAGAGTTAAGAGAGGACTACCAACGGTTAAGAGAAGAAATAAGGGAGGATAACCGACGATGGCATAAGGAAATGAAAGAAGACAGGGAAGAGGAAAGAAGGGATAGAAAAGAATACAGACAAATCTTGAAGGAAGGTTTGAGTGAAATAGATAAAAACGTCACATCCTTGGATGAAGAATTGGATAAGACACTGGGCAACAGCAAACCAGAACGAAAGGAAATACCAAACAATAAAACAATGGAGCCAGGGATAGTGTTACCTGAAAAGAAAACGAACGGGAAGAAAGAAAATACTACGGATATGGAAGTGAAACAAAAGGGAATGAAAAGAAGGCATCCAAAGAAATTAATGAAAACAAGGGAAGAAATGGAAATGATGAACCATGGTTTATTTGATAATGATAATATCCCTATTACCAACAATGAAGAAATCGTGAGTTCCAGAAATTATGGAAATAGATTGATGGTAATCTCAGAAATGGTTTACCAGCAGACAGTAGTTTACCACGGGGAAGTGATCAGAGGTAAATGGAATACAACAGGGATGGAGATATATGGTAGATTGTCAATGGTATCATTGATCATTGATGGACCAGAGACGTACTGGTATATAAAACACTATGATAGAGGGAGCCGAATAAGCTTAGCAGCAAACAAAGGAATAGCAGCTAGAAAAATGAAATACAAGACAAAGGCCAGAGATGTCACTAGTACCGGAACGATGATGAAAACTATGGTCATCCGGACAATGAGAGTAACTGAAGTGACAGACTACGGTTAAGTCTAATACCATATACCTCCACAAAGAAAGACGGATGTTATGATAACCGACGACGGCCAAAAACCTATGTTAAAGAAAAAGAAATTATGAGCAATTGTCCAACCTAATAAAAATCTTCAACCTGGGTATTTAAAAGAAAAATAATTATAAGAAGTACACTTGAAATAAAGAAAAGAAGAGAGCTAATACCATATTTAGGGTAATAATATGATATGTTAACCATATTTATGAAAAAATATTATGAATAATCGAATGTATGGAAGAAAGAATTTAAAAGTAAAAATTCAAAAATGAAGTAATGACTACTTACTACCTATTATTTAGAAAACAATTTATGGACAAAAGAAAATGAATTTTGAATTAAACCACTAAATTCAAAAATGAAGTAATGACTACTTACTGCCTACCATTTAGGAAACAATTTATGAATCAAAGAGAAAATGAATTTTGAATTAAATCATCAAAATTCAAAAACCCAAGTAAAAACAATTTACTACCTTATTTTAAAAACAACTTTTAGAAATGAACAAGGAGAAAAAGAATTTGGATAACATTACAAACAATTATATATGGGACCAATTCTGAAAAACTTTCCAGAATAAAGAAATGGCAATACAAACCACTGATACCATTTAAATGAATAAACTTATTGTGAAGTGAAATTAATGAGAATTTTATGTCAAATAAACAGAGATATTAAACATATGACATTAATAATAAAGAGTGCATTTGGATAAAAAGCAAGAGCAAAATAAAATTTTGAAAAAGAAAGGAAAAACTATATATAAATAAATCCATATGAAAAAGATGATCATACAATAAATGTCAGTTATTAGAAAGACAATTAAAAGAGTAATTGAAAAAACATAATACTAGTGGAACGATTCACAAGAATTAAGAAAGGAACAAAAATATAATACAAAATATATGCTACCAATGACCAGAAGGAGATTGTGATAACAGTCAAAAAATGACAGAGAATTAAAAACTTTACACTGAATAATAAGTGATGATTATATTATACCAGCTTCCAATCACAAGGAGAAATAAAATGCCAGCAGAGCTAACCATTGAGAAAAATAACTGAGATAGAGATTCACTAAGATAGATATATAAATAGATCTGTTCGTATACGAAGTGAAATATCCAAAGATATTTAATTTTTTTTTATATAGTCATAAGGTGGACTATTCTTATATAATTTTATTAATGACTGTCTGAGATAAGTCCAGCAGTATTATTATGTATTGGTCAGAGATGATTTACCTCTGTAATCAATAAATGACGTAGTATGGCCAGCAGAGTGAGATGCCTACAGAGCCCCTCTGGACACTGCCCCAGCTAACGCATTAGTGAATGTTAGGGAATAAATATCCCAAGGATAAAGAAACGAGTTAAGAAGAAAATGGAAAAATAAAAAATAACGAACATCAGATGACTATTACTATCAGTAAGAATCCAGTTAATAATGAAATATAGATAAGCTCAAAAATATGGGAGAAAAATTTTTTTAGAAATGTGAAGGAAGTAAAGAAATATAATTTATAATATAATGTCATAAGCAATTATTTCAGACAAACTAAGTATGATCTGAACTAATCACTTCTGGAAGAGAGCAATCTGTAGCATGACAGATAATCCACACAAATACATTACTCAATGATCATTAATAAAGCTCTAATTATGGAATATCCAGATGAGAATTAATTAAAATGCACTGTTTAATAATATATTCACAAGAAAGGTTGAATAAAGAAAATTTCTGCAAACAATATAATATAATACAAATTTAAAAACCCGGAAGACTAAAAATAATAATAACAAAATTACCCAGGTAAGATAGAAGCAGGCAATTAATATACCCCGTCAAAGAAACCAGACCAGAAGAAACGAAGGCATACACGGCGAAAAACTACAGAAGAAGGAAGAATAGTCAAAACTACCAATACAGAAGACAGAAGAAGGAAGAATAATTAAAACTACTACTACCGAAGACAGAAGAAAGAAGAATAATTAGAACTAAAGAAGAAAGAAGAATAATTAAAACTACTACTACTGAAGAATGAAGAAAGAAGAACTAATTAAAACTACTACTACTGAAGAAGGAAGAAAGAAGAACGATCAAAGCTAAAGAAGAAAGAAGAACAATTAAAACTCAAAGAAGAAAGAAGAACAAACTAAATCTAATGAAGAAAGAAGAACTAATTAAAACTACTACTACTGAAGAAGGAAGAAAGAAGAACGATCAAAGCTAAAGAAGAAAGAAGAACAATTAAAACTCAAAGAAGAAAGAAGAACAAACTAAATCGAATGAAGAAAGAAGAACTAATTAAAACTACTACTACTGAAGAAGGAAGAAAGAAGAACGATCAAAGCTAAAGAAGAAAGAAGAACAATTAAAACTCAAAGAAGAAAGAAGAACAAACTAAATCTAATGAAGAAAGAAGAACTAATTAAAACTACTACTACTGAAGAATGAAGAAAAAAGAACTAATTAAAACTACTACTACTGAAGAAGGAAGAAAGAAGAACAATCAAAGATACAGAAGACAGAAGAAGGAAGAATAGTCAAAACTACCACTACTGAAGACAGAAGAAAGAAGAATAATTGGAACTAAAGAAGAAAGAAGACTAATTAAAACTACTACTACTGAAGAATGAAGAAAGAAGAACAATCAAAGATACAGAAGACAGAAGAAGGAAGAATAGTCAAAACTACCACTACTGAAGCCAGAAGAAAGAAGAATAATTAAAACTAAAGAAGAAAGAAGACTAATTATAACTACTATTACAGAAGAAGGAAGAATAGTCAAAACTACCACTACTGAAGACAGAAGAAAGAAGAATAATTGGAACTAAAGAAGAAAGAAGACTAATTAAAACTACTACTACTGAAGAATGAAGAAAGAAGAACAATCAAAGATACAGAAGACAGAAGAAGGAAGAATAGTCAAAACTACTATTACTGAAGAAAGAAGAACCATCAAAGATACAGAAGACAGAAGAAGGAAGAATAATTAAAATTACTACTACTGAAGACAGAAGAAAGAAGAATAATTAGAACTAAAGAAGAAAGAAGACTAATTAAAACTACTATTACTGAAGAAAGAAGAACAATCAAAGATACAGAAGACGGAAGAAAGAAGAATAATTAAAACTACTATTACTGAAGAAAGAAGAACAATCAAAGATACAGAAGACAGAAGAAAGAAGAATAATTAAAACTACTATTACTGAAGAAAGAAGAACAAACAAAGCTACTGAAGACAGAAGAAGGAAGAATAATTAAAACTACTACTACTGAAGACAGAAGAAAGAAGAATAATTAGAACTAAAGAAGAAAGAAGACTAATTAAAACTACTACTACTGAAGAAGGAAGAAGGAAGAATAAAGAAGAACCAAACTCAAAGAAGAAAGAAGAATAATAAAAATAAGAACTACAGAAGAAAGAAGAAGGAAGGCTATTCCAAAACTACAGAAGAAGGAAGAATAACCAAACTCAAGAAGAAAGAAGAATAATTAAGACGACCCATATAAAACAAAAACCCCATAGGGAAAGAACCCCCAAAAAACCCCAAAATCAATGAATGCCCAAAAAAGAAAGTATAACACATTAAAAAACCATATCACTGTAAAACTGACAAAAAACTAAAAGTGTTAGCAGTAGTAAATAGTAGTGCATTCAAAAAGTTATTGTGTAATGTGTATAAACAAATCTTCACAGTTCCCCCATGGTTGAATATTTCATATTAAAAGCTAGAAAAAGACTAGTAAATATAGTAATAATTCACCATGGAAAAGTGTAAGTGATCAAATTATAACTAATAAACTTTAAGAAAGGTGCATGAGTAGCAGTACAAAGTAACAAACTTTAAGTTTTGTGAACAGTGCCTACTTTGATAATGAAGTAGTAATTTTACTAATAAAAAGCTACTAAAACTGTATGAACATTCCATAGAATGGAATATAACTTAGATAGCCAGGGTTATACTTTAAGAGGGGGCATAAATCTTATAAAATGGGGAATTACAGAACTAACTGTTTATGATGAAGTTGTAGAAGGTATTAACAACTATGGATATTATTATATATGGATCCAAATGTTGGGTTCCAATTAAATATAGCATTTAGATAAGTAAGGGTTAGTCATAAGAAATATTAGTATTATAATTGTTATTTTATTGTTCATGTTAATTTAGGAATGCATTATCTAAAATTAGATAACATTCCAATGTTGTAGAAATACTTTTTATTATGTTATTAGGTGATATACCAAAACAATGTTATTAAGAACACCAGTGTTATATATCTGGGTGTTATATTTTAATTGTATAATCTATAATTACTGTTATGCCAGATCAGAGAACTAATTTTTAATCAAATATATCAGAGTCAGAAGTCAGAGAAGGAAATAAAATAATTACATTAGTAAAACATTCTGCAAATAGCCACAATTCAAATCTAGGCAATATAATAAAGTTAAAATGCAGAATAATTAATAAACCTAATCTTATAAACCAGTCAAACTGACAATATTTAGGCAAGATACACCCAACATATTAAATACTATGTAAATAAGGCTTTCTAAAGATATGGTCATTCTATGAGTAAAATTATTTGATTGTCTAATGAAATACCATTTGAAACTGAAATAGGTTCACTAACTTTATCAGAAGGGGAATCATATACAACTGAATTATATTAAAAAACCATCATTAGTATACTAAATTGCAATAAAATAAGTGAGAATTGATAATTATACAAATTTCAGATTTCATAGAATAATAATTATATTAGTTAAAATGGCTATTATTTACATAGAAGACAGGGAAGTATAATTTTAGGCCTACCTCCCAAAAAATTATAAGAAATAATTTTCAGATAAAACTTTGTAATACTAACTTAATTACTATCAAAATAAGTAGAATAGAATAGTGAAAACGAATATGTATTTTATATTGCAAACAGTTAACTAATAACGAATTTATTTTATGAACATAGTGTACTATTTTAAAACGTGTCGGAAGTTATGGCAATTTTTAACAATGTCTGAACTATATTATATAGGCTAAGATTTTCATGAGATGATGGAAATACAGACAGTTCATTATTATACCTCGAAGAGAGCACTTCTCGTGAATATTTGTTTGAACCAACCTTTAATGGACGTTATGCTACAACGGAGTTCTGAATCATTTTATGTAAATTAAATTTTTAACTATTTTAATGAAAGTGAAGTGGTGAAGTTGACCCACGAACTACATAACACCTATAAACGAAATCACATATAACCAATTACATTGAAATAACACTGAAATCGCATCAAACACCAAGTGAAAATTCGAGGTTAACTGACACATAAACACCAGTTGATATACTTATTTAACAACATTTTTACACCAAGTGAACGTTTCCATCTAACAACAGTGACAATAAACTATACCCCAGAAGATCATATACCGTAGTGAAGAACATTTAACCAAAGAAGGGACATATTATCTCAACAAGTACGTTGTTTACATTAGAAGCTTTCAACGCGCATGCGTCAGGCGGCCATTCTGATCCCATTTCGTCACCTCAATTAGAGACGACTAGGCTGCTTTCTGGTTTGAACAAAATTATATATAAACTTTTATTATTAATAATTACCAGTATATTGTTTAAATTTAAGACCTTTTTTTTTGAATTGTAAGTGTTATACTTTCATGTCCCTGACCTTCTCTGGCTTTTTATATAAATAACCGTTCAAAGAACCTGTTTAAATAATACAATTGTAAAACTTCTAATATCGACCGACCTGAGCAAGAACTCGATATGGCTTGTAACTTCGATTAATTAATCGACCAACCTTATTATTGTATTTAATAAACGTATTTGTCTGTTTTTTGGTAAATTGGAGTTGATTTCTCTTATAAAAGGACATAATCATTAATTAACCAAGAAAAATAGATAATCTTTAAAGGCAGTATATGCGAAACTACAACATTTCAAGAGTAAGAAGAAGAGAGCCGTTTTCGCCTAACTTGAAGTTAATTGGATTATCTTTTTAACAAATTTACCGAACAGAAATTTATTACCAAATTAAACACCTTACTATTATAATTATAATTACGATCCACAACCTCAATTTATTCCTATTATTAAGCACATAAATACCTCGAAAATATTTGTTCCGAAATTATTTTTTTTTTATAAATATAAATTTTAAATTTATATTTTATTTCAATTTGCTACACAGCAAAATACACTTTATTTAATTGATGGTAATAACATCCCAATTACCAATAACAAAGACCAGGAACTTTACCAAATCGACGATTCCCAGAGCGGAACGTCACTACTGAACATACACACCATAAAAATTATCCTGGATAATATTATACCAGAACACTATACAATTACAATTATAGTAGGGTTGTATTACAAAAGCGAAGGTCAACAGTGGGAGCTTAGAAGACAAGAAGATATTAGCTACGTACTACACATATTATAAATTAAGCTATATTTTACAATATCGTTTTATTACAAAATCAGCTAGCACAACCAGTGGGACTTACAGGAGAGCACAATCTACATACATCAACCTTTTATTTATTTTTATATTTAATATTTATTTTATTATACCCACTCAATCACCGTTATGTTACAAATTTGGCGAACCCAACTTGTGGGGCTCGATTACCGCAGAATACCAGAACAAGCAACACTTTATAAATTTAATTATAATTTGTAATTTCACAGTTATATTACAACTTGCATCTTCTCAGAAATGAAATTGATTTGTGATCTGTTCGAACGGTCACTGGATATCCGAGGATATACGTCCGAAACTTCCCGTAGGCAAAGACTACACTTAGCAGTTCTTTTTCCGTCACATTATAGTTCTTTTCACACTGGTTAAGGGTTCTGCTAGCAAAGCTCACTACTAGATGGTTTCCACTTTCATCTTCTTGGTACAGTGTTGATCCCAAGCTAATGTTACTAGCGTCACAGTTTAGAAAGAAGGGTCGGTTAAAATCTGGATGGTTGAGCATTACTGCATCTAAGAACTTCTCCTTAATTGATTTGAAGGTTTCGTCTTGTTCTTGACCCCATCGCCATTTATTCTTGGACGATAACTGGTACTGAAACTGGGCTGTCAGTTCGGAATAATTATTCTGGAACTTCCTATAATAGTTACACAGGCCCAAAAATGATTGTAGTTGCCTTCTGTTTTTTGGTGTAGGGAATCGTTGTATGGCGTCTACCTTTTCTGTTGATGGTGTTATTCCTTGACTGTTTAGCTGGAAACCCAGGAATTGTACTTCTTTAGCTATAAGCTTGGACTTGTCCAGTTTAAGGGTGACATTATTTTCAGCAAGCTTCTTCAAGACATATTCCACACGGTAACAGTGTTCTTCCCAGTTGGTCGATGTTATTAAGAGATCATCAACATAGACAGTCGTGAATTGGAGCGCTTCTGGTCCTAGTATATGATCCATACAGGCGACAAAAACAGCTACTGAATTCATCAACCCGAAGGGCAACCTCTTAAACTGATAATTGCGCCCTTCGAAGATGAACGCCATGTATTGCCGGCTTGCTGGGTGCAACTCCACTTGCCAATAGCCGCATACGGTATCCCAAGTGGTAATGAATCGTGTTCCGTGGAACCTCTTCAAAATCTCATCAATTTCGCAAGGTGAGGTACGATCGTTAATTATCATTTTATTTATCTCACGTGCGTCAAGGCAAAGCCTTACCTTCCCATTTTTCTTTTGTATGGCCACAATTGGGCTAGTGTATGGCGATTGACTGCTCTCGATGATATCTCTACGGATCATATTCTGGATCTCTGTGCGTACGGCTTCCTTCAAAGATTGTGCTATTGGATACGACCTTCGGTTAAATTCTACCGGTTCTCTGAATCGTATGGAACATTGGTAGTTCCGGATCTTTCCAGGTTCGTCCGAAAATACAGCTCGATATTTTTCATATATTTCGACCAATTGATTCAGCTGGTTTTCCTTTAATTGCTCGTTAGTATTGTGGCACTGGAAGTTACGTATCTCTTGAATCTTTTGTTGCCATAGGTCTTCCTCCGAATCCTGATGTACTGGCTTGTTGTTTGTTGAGTAGTTGGACAAGTAATTCACCTTATTTTGGTGGTCGAGAAGTTGTCTGGAGTCTAAAGTCTTGTTATTAGTTAAATTGGCTACCCAGGTCGAACCTTCAGCAAAGAGTGATACCTTTCCTTGGCACAAGTCGATAACTGCTCAGTTTCTGCGCAATATGTCACATCCTATCATGATGTTGAAAGGTAATCCGGCTGCAACAAGAAATATCATATCCACACTAATGCCCTGACTGTTGACACTTAGGGATACCTGCTTTCTTATGGTCTTGTTCTGTCGGCTGGTAGCTCCTACAAGTACAATATTATTAATAGGTAGTACCGGTAAGTTTTTGTGGCATTCCTGCTGTATCCGGTCCAACTCATTTCGATTTATTATGGAGACATTGGCTCCAGTGTCTATCATTATAGGAACAGAAATACCCTCAATTTCTGCAATTATGTATATTATTTCATTATCATTATTATTAATATTAATCTCGCTTTCTTCTAGTAGGTCCTTACGGATATCTTTCAAATAATTGCTGTATATTATGGTAAAATTTTTTCTGTTTTTCTTCGAATTCATTCCTTCTTGGTTAAACCCAGCAGATTGGAGCAGTAAAGGGTTATTGGAGTTTATTACTGCCTCCGTTCGTTTAAATGTTCCGCTTCATTACGGATTAGGCCGTTGGAAGCATCAGCTTGAAGTCCTGAGACTGCTTCGTTTGGTTCTGCTCGATCGTCCTGTTGGGCTTCTGTTACAGGTAGTCTTCGCTGATTGTCCAGGCTGGAACTACGTCTGGGCTCGTACTCTCTGTACCGATTACTTCCCTGACTTCCTTGAAAGGTCTCGTACTCGTAGTATCGGCTCCTTCGTTGAGGCTGGTACCTCCTCTGTCCACTGCCTTCCGCTCTGATGTAGTGAATATTGGGTCGATATGTCCTGTAATTATTGTTATTACCTCCATTCGGGTAATTCCGGTTATAATTACCATGATAATTGTTATTAGAAAGGTTGGGGTTCCTCTGACCATTTGGAACATAGTTACTATTATTATTATAATAACCGTTGTTATTTTGTGGACGGTTATTATTATTATTATTATTATTATTGTTGTGGTTATTGTTATTATTATTAATGCGACGAATATTACTATTATTATTATTGTTGTTAAATCTAGGCAAATTATTGTTATTTCGGGTGTTATAATTGTATTCGGCATTATTCCGATTTACGGAATTATAATTATTATTGTTACTCACATTCTGCCGATTATTATTATTCAAATTATTGTTGTTACTTCTTGGTTCCGGCTTTTCATATCTCCTGCGACTTTGGCGGTAATAGTCTTCATGCTCATACATTTCTAAAAGCTCGGTCATGGCTTGCACCGTCTTTATTTGAGTGTTTCGTCTGGCTCTGATAATATCCTCCTCATAATGGTATGAGAGTTTGCTGACCAGGCATTCTTCCGGTATTCTGGGCTCTAGATGTTTGGCCACGCACACCTTTCCCAAAAAGTACGCCGTTAAAGTCTGGTTTCCATACGGGTTGTACCTTCCATGGCAGATCCCGTCTCTGGCGATGTTTTGTGTTGATTCAGACCAATATTTGGCTTTGAATAGCCTTCTGAATTGTTGATAGTCGGTCACCTCGTCTCTTATCGCCATCCACCAATTATCTGCTATCTCCTTGAACGATTCGTCAAGCACTTCTTTATTCTCCCTCCAGCGATTACCTCTGTGTTTGGTGAAGTATTCTTCGATTCTGGCTAGGAACTCCATTGGTTTGTTTTTATAAAACCTGAAGTTAATTCCTTCACGATTCTCACTGTTGGGACAACTGGTAATGCTTGTCGGTCGACTATGGAATAGGTCTATATCTGTCTGGTTCTGTCGCACCTGACTGTTGATACTGGTTACAGTAGCTTCAATGCCGTCACATTTTTCTGTGAATCGGTCCTGCACTCGCTCCCAGTCTTCCCGTGTTTCCTTTAGTCTTTCCTCCAATGTCTTCCTAGTCGTTTCTTCAATGTTGTTAACCTTCGTATTTATTTCTGTCTTGATACTCTGTACTTCTCGTTCGGTTTGACTCCATCTTTCGTCAGCTCTTGTACCCCTTTGTTCGATTACCGTTATTTCTTCTTCTATCTTTTTGCTGATTGTTTCGTTGTTTTCAGCTATTTTCTGGCTCAATTCTTCCTTCAATATTTCCATTCTTCCGTCTAACCGGTTCATGTTCTCTTGGTTCGTCTCCTTCAATTCTTCTCTCAATTGCTGACTATTGCTTTCCATTTTCTGATTTGTTTCTTCCATCCTCTTGTTGGTTTCTTCCAGTTTTTGGCTTATCTGGGTTAATTCCTCTTTCGACTGTTTATTGTCAGTCTTTATTTCCTCCATTTTCTCCTCAATTTTCTGAATATTTTCTTCCATCTTCTCTTCTATCTTCTTACTGTTTGCTTCCATCTTCTCCTCCATCTTCTTGCTAGTATCTCCAATTTTATTGCCCAACACTTCCTTCAATCGTTGATTATCATTCTTCATTTCCTCCTCCATCTTCTTACTATTTTCTTCGATTTTCTTATTGGTATCTCCGATTTTATTACTTAATTCCTCCTTCAATTGTTGGTTATCATTTTCCAGCTTCTTACTATTTTCTTCCATTTTCTCCTCTATCTTCTTACTGTTTTCTCTTAATTCCTCCTTCGTTGTTTTAAATTCTCTGAGTAACATCTCCATCATTTGATCAAATTTTGTATCTCCCTTTGCGGTGGATTTCTCCGGCTGTTCCTTTTGTGGTGCAGGCTTATTTGGTTCTGCTGGCGGTAACATTGACTCCACATCTTCCACTGGTGTCGCCTCTTTATCCTCCATGTCTACCTCCTGCTCGGCCTCCATAGCCCTTTTTCTTGATGTAGCTCTCCTGTGCACCTTATTATTATTTTTCCCTTATTAATATGGTTTCATCCTTTTATTTCCTTTCTTATGGTCCTTCCCTTTTTACTGCTTCCCCAATCTACTGGGTATACTGCTGGTTTAACTGGTTTTTACATAGTAAGTTATTTTAATCAATGGTTTTCTTTGTTATTTTTCATTTTTATTAACATTTTATTGACTTAAAATACAGTTTCTAGTGTAATCCTTAAAACAATTTATTCTTCTCACTCACTATGGAACTTTTTCCTTTATTTATGTTGCATTAAGTCAAATGTTTAGCGTGATAATTTTGTTATGTTGCAATATTTTATTATTATTTCTGCTTAATGGATGTATTTTTATCCATTAAGGTGTACTTAGACCTTGTATACTGTTTGTCTTGTGTGTATAATACTTCCTGCTGTGTTACATATTCATAAATTTCAGTAGGATTGCTACTTACATCTAGTCCCATTGGTCATGTATATTTGTTTAAAATTATTTCCACATAAATTTATGTATTTAGTATCTGGTAAAGGTTCCCATAGATGTATTGAGTATTCTAGTTACTACTGTCAAACTATTTTCCTCTCCTTTATTAAGTTTAAATGGGTATTTTGTGTAACTCTGATAGTCACCTTGTGTTTTGGTAATGTGGCTATGGTTTGATTAAACAATATAGATTATATAATTGTGTTTCTCAATTCACATTGGGTTCGTTATGTTACTTATTTATCCTAGTTTGGTTGTTGATTTGAATACTTACTTTTGTCTGCATTTTTCTAATTGTTATTTGTGATTCCGTGTTGCAGATTCTGTTCAGTTGAGGTTATGTGTCTCCTACTGAATTCAGAACAATACTTATCTGGATTTGTTCATTTTCTTGTTTAATTATTACATTTTTAATATGATATGTTATTACTATTATCTATTACAATATTTTCCTTATTTTATTTACATTACATACTATTTGTTTGCACACTATTATTTAATTCTTACTTGTTATTTTCATACATATTATGTGTTGATATTTGTGTTTGTGTGAACTGCTTTGTCTTTCTATCACAGTTTGTCTTATTCTCAATGCATTAATAATTACATTATATATTGGTTTTACCCTTTATTCTCTTGATATTTAAACATATATCTTATTAAGGATTTTATATTTAATTTCAGTCATTATTGAGCAATTATTTCTCTCTTTATTATCTGTACATTTGTGGTCTTTTATGTTTTTATTTTATTATATTCTTGTTTCATAAATCATACACTAATTGTTTGTGTTGTTTATTTGGGGTTTACTATCTATTTTTGTGAACACTTTCTATCTTCATCTTCCATAAACATTGCACTTTTATTGTTTGTGTTGCTTAGTTTGGGATTGTGATATTTAGTATTAATCGATGCACTTATATAAGACACTCACTATTATTGTTTGTGGCTGCTTATTAGTTTGTCGATACTTTGTTCTTGGTCACCTTTTCTTCTTCATGTTCTCCCTTGTTGGGGGTATTATAATTCACTTATTTGGCATTCTTCACACATGCCTTATTAACTTCTTATTAGTTGGGTATTTGTTCCATCTAAAAATACTTTCCTTATTTGTTGTGTCTTCCTCACACTGGTAATGCTATTGTCTCATCCTTGTTAAAGGTTTTTCAAGGTTTATTATACATTTTTCTTCTTCTTAATTATATATACTTCTTCTCTTCTTATATTCAGATTTCTTCTTCTTCATAGGTACAGGATTCTTCTTCTTCTTATATATATGTTTTTTCACTCATAGGGTATTTTCCCTCACTTGTATTATATTTCACTTATATGATATGTTGTCTCATTTATATGATGTGTCCTTTCAATTATATTATTTGTTCCCTCACTTGTGTGACCTATTGTTTCACTTATATGATTTCTCCCTCACTTGTATGATAAATTGTTTCACTTATATGATATGTTCCCTCACTTGTATGATCTATTGGATCCTGTTTGCTAACGTAATTGTTTGGTTTATATTTTTCCTCTTCTTATCATATTGGTGATGCTTTCAATTATAATTCTTCCTTCTTCTGTGTTGACTTACTTTGATATTATTTATCCATGGATACACGATTGGTTTTGATACTTTAGAGGTCTTTTATCATTTTGGCTTAGACAAGTACGTGGTAGATTCTTATTCTAGGTATTGGATATCATTTATATGTAACTACAATTTTGATACATTACATATGCCTTCCTATAAGAATTGATTAATTCTGAATCCTTATACTAACTTAATGTAGAATTTATCAATTGTTGTACTCTCCTTCATATTGAATCTTCTGTTCTTCTGTTATCCTTCCATTTTCTTTTATGAATCATATATTATATTTTTTCCTTTGTAATTGTCTTCCCTAGACTATTTAATTTCCTAATTCCCTAACATTTTTTAGCTGGGGCAGCTCAGAGTGGTTCGCTTGATCTTCATTCTCTGCTGGCCATACTACCATCAAATAAATTTAGAGGTAAATCATCTCTGTTCAAAATACAAATGATTGCTGGAATAATTCTTCAGTCAATTCATATTATAAAATAAAAGTAGTCAACCTTCCGTCTAATAATAAACACTCTTGGGATTACTTCACGCATTTGCGGTTTATACATAAATATATTCTTCTCTTCTTGATTCATCTTAACTTAATCTTCATATATTTCTCTAGGATAATTCCGTTTACAGTTCTTCATTGGTATCTTCTCATGATTCTCTTCTTTAGTATGTTATTTTCATTATTCTTCGGTATCAATTAATCTTTCCTTTGGTAGTCCGCTTTATATCACTTCATAGTCTTCTGTACCTTCTTTACCCACATATCTGTGTCATATTTCACTTAATAGGCTCTCTTTTGGTTTTGTTCCATGCCTCGTATATTGCATATCCATTTTATAATAAAATTCATTTACTTTTGTCTTCCTACTTCTCTTGTAATCTCATCGTAGGTCATCTCTTTTTCTTAAGTACGGGTAAGCTGTTATTTACTAGTTGACTGGCTCTAGGAAATTTATAGTTTATGCCATAGGTGGAGTGTGTCGTTCTCGTATTTTTCTCTTCTTTAATAAGTACGGGTAAGATGTTATTTACTGGTTGACTGGCTCTTGGAAAAATTTTTTAATTTGCCATGTGTCTTGGGTGTCTGCCTCGTATATTTCTTCTTTTCTTTAAGTAGTACGGGTATGATGTTATTCACTGTTGACTGGCTCTTGGAAATATTTTTTATTTTGTGCCATTGGTGGTATTTGTCTGTCTCGTATATTTCTTCTTTTCTTTAAGTAGTACGGGTAAGATGTTATTTACTTGTTGACTGGCTCTTGGAATTTTTATGTGCCATAGATGGAGTGTGTCGTTCTCGTATTTTCTGTCTTATTTATGTAGTACGGGTAAGATGGTAATTACTGGTTGACTGGCTGTTGGAAATATTTTTATTTTGCCATGGTTGTTGGGTGTCCGCCTCGTATTTTTCTTTTCATTAAGTAGTACGGGTATGATGTTATTCACTGTTGACTGGCTCTTGGAAATATTTTTTATTTTGCCATGGATCTTGGGTGTCTGTCTCGTATTTTTTCTTTCACTCTTTTTTTTCAGTAGTACGGGTATTTTGTTAAAACACATTATTCATCATATTATACATTATTCCTTTGGGTTCACATTATTATATTATTATATTAGTAGCTTGTCAACACTTATTCTTATATTTATAATTATCATTTTCACAATTAATATCATCATTAAGTATTTTTCATTATAATATTCTGGCCTTTCATGTTATTTAATCTTCAATATATTTCTTCAGTGAGGTTTGATTGTAATTTCCCTTGATCCTTTTTGTCATAGGGTCTTGTATTTCATAGGTATTATTCATGTTATCTTTTGTTACAGTATATGGGCCCGTGTAAAGCAGTAATAATTTCTTGGCAATTCCTTCAATAGCACTGGGGAGTTCTCTGTTTCTCAATAATACTTTATCTCCCACATTGTATGTGATCATCTTAGGTTGCAATTTTTTGTATTTAACTCTGAGCTTTTCTGCTCGCTCCACTGCATTATTATAGAATTTTAGTTGATTAAATTCATATTCATTTCCTTGTGGAAAATTAACCATCTCGGTTATTTCTCTGGGTGGTCTCTTTTCAAACATAGCTGTGTAGGGTGTTTCGTTTGTCGATTGATGACATGCTAAATTGATAAAATCTTCTGCTGAGGATAAATACTCTTCCCATCTCCGTCGTTGTTTATAGCAATATGTCCTCAATATTCTTCCCACCTCTCTTAGGACTCTTTCAGCAGGATTGCTGTTACGATGGTATACAGAGGTTTTGTATGTTTTTACACCATGGTTTAGTAATGTATCCTTTCATTTTCTTCCTCTGAACTGTGTCCCGTGGTCCGTGATTATGGATTTCGGTTTTCCAACTTCTGGGATTACTTTAGTACGATTACTTCCAACAGATTGTTTGTAGTGGCTCTATTTATGGCGTAGAGCTTGGTAAATTTGGTGCAGTGGTCAAAAATTATTATTATGTATTTATACTGATGTCTTCCGCCACTACGCGGGAATGGTCCACAAATATCCACAAACACTTTCCCTAGTTTCTCAGCAGAGGTAATAGGTATCATTACTCCTTCTTTTTTTTCATTATTGCATTTTACCAGTTGGCATAGATGACAGTGTTTGATATATTTTCTTAACTGCGATTCATGTCTTTGAAATACACATGCTCTTCTAGTGCTTTAACCACCTTTATGGCTCCCATGTGTCCATACCTTATTTAAAAATCTATAGTAATTTCTTTCTCTGTGTTTTTTGGTATTAGGATCTTCCACTGGTTATTTGACTGTCTTGTTTTTATGAAGAGTAAATTGTCATGTACACAATAATATGGAGTAATTTTGTCGTCTTGTTCTATTAATCTTTGTAATATGTTTTTGATTTTGGGATCATTTTATTGATGTAGTTTAAGGTCTGTTATTATATTTGCTAACTCTGTTTTGTCCTTTAAAATGTGGTACACTTTGGCGATGGTCTCCTTCTCTCCATCGAACGTTTGGTCTTGTATGTTCACCCTGGATAATACATCTGCTGCAATGTTGCTTTTCCCAGGAACATATTCCCATTGTATGTTGTAATCTTGAAGAGTAAGGGTCCACCTTGTTAGCCTTCCATGTTTTAATCGGCAGTTCTTCAGAAACGAGATTGATTTGTGATCCGCTCTTACTGTCAGCTGGTATCCTAGAATGTATGTTCGGAATTTCTCACACGCGAACACTATGCTGAGGAGTTCCTTCTCCGTTGTGTGGTAATTGCGTTCACATTTATTGAGTGTCCTACTGGCAAAACTGATTACTAGATGATTGCCTTCCTCATCTTCCTGGTATAATATGGATCCCAGACTTACATCGCTTGCATCACAGTTCATAAAAAAGGCTTTATTAAAGTTCGGGTGGTGTAACATCACAGTGCTAAGAAATTTCTTCTTTATCATCTTGAAGGTGGTGTCCTGTTCGGGTCCCCATCTCCACTTATCTTTGGATGAAAGTTGTTATGCGAATTTAGAAGTTAGTTCAGAGTAATTACATTGAAATTTCGTATAGTAGTTACAAATTCCAAGAAAGGATTGTAGTTGTTTCTTGTTCTTGGTTGTGGGAAAACGCTGTATAACTTCCATTTTTTCTTGCGATGGTGTTATGCCGGTTTCAGATAAATTAATTCCAAGATATTGTACCTCATCAGCTATGAGTTTGGACTTTTCTAATTTGAGGGTGATGTTATTTTTATTTAATTTCCTCAATACTTGTTCCACCCTGGTGCAGTGTTCCTCCCAATTGTTGGAGGTAATGAGCAAATCATCGACATACACTGTTGTGAATTGTAGTGTATTTTGTCCTAAAATATCATCCATACATTTCACAAATACGGCTACGGAATTTACTAGGCCGAAGGGTAACCTTTTGAATTGATAGTTACGCCCTTCAAATATAAAGGCCATGTATTTTCTGCTATTGGGGTGTAATTCCACCTGCCAATACCCACATACGGTGTCCCATATACTGATATACTTTATTCCATGAAATTTCTTGAGTATTTCATCGATTTCTCCAGGCTATGTCCTGTCATTGAAGATTGTTTTATTAATCTCCCTGGCGTCTAGGCAGATTCTTACCGCACCATTCTTTTTAGGTACCGCCACAATTGGGTTTGTGTATGGGGAGTTAATCAATTCAATTATATCATTTCAATTAGGCGCTGTATTTCCAGACGTACTGCTTCTTTTAAAGAAAAAGCTATAGGATATGACTTCCTTTTAAACTCGGCTTGGTCTTTAAATTTTATTGCAAATTGGAAGTTCCTCACCTTCCCTGGTATGTCTGAAAATACGTGTCTATATTGGTTATAGATGTTTATTAATTCTGCAATTTGGTCATCCGTTAAATTTCTGTTGACCCTGGCTGATTGGAACCTTTTGATTTCATTTAATTTTTCTACCCATAAGGTGTCCCCTTTTGTCTTGGTGAATTTTTCCACTGGTTGATATTTGTCCCCTCTGGTCATGATCTTCTCTAATATAATATATTACACGGTCGGGATGGGCTTCTCGGCTTCTAATTAATTCCGCCGTCCATCTAATACCACCTGAGCTCAGAGATACCTTGGCTCTGCTCATGTCAATTACGGCCGCATATCTTCTCAATATGTCGCAGCCAATCAATAAATTAAAAGGTAGCCCACTTGCTACGAAAAAGATCATGGGGATAGTTTCACAATTGCTGGAGATTTCTAGCTGAACTTGGTTCCGTATGGTCTTGTTTTGTCGACCCGTTGCTCCAATTAATACTATGTTGTTGATTGGTAATGTTGGTATTACGGTCTTATTCTCAGCCTGTATACTATTTAGTTCGACTTTATCTATTAACGAGACGTTTGCTCCAGTGTCAATCATCGCAGTCGCCTGTATTCCATTGACGTGTACTGTTACATATGCTATTTCATTGTTAATGGTATCGTTAACATTATTGTCCTTTTCTTCTAATAAATCCTTTCTAATGTTCTTCAGATAATTATTTTGAATGATTATAATTGGTTTCTTGTTGTTGTTCACTATGTTAGACCCAATAGATCGGTTCAGTGAGGGTGATCTTACGGTTTTCACTGCCGTTGTCCATTTAAATGCAGGTCACCATCTTCAGTGTTCCTGTCTGTAGAGTTGGGTGCGTTTTGCTCCCGTGGTTCTGGCCTGGTTCCAATGTGATAATCGCCTCAATGGTCTAGTCCCCGTTGAGTATCTTCACTGCTACGGCTTCTGTTGGTATTATACCCGGACTCAGGTCTCTCACCGTCGCTGCTGCTTCTGCTGTTATGTCCCTGGTAACTTCGCCGACCTTGGTAATATGGTCTCCCATTGTGGTCACGACTAGCATGGGCATAATGTACACTTCGGTAATTGTTGTTACCGTTGTTGGTTCCATTGTTTGGCCGGTAATTGCCACTATTATTATTATTAGGCCTGTAGTAATTATTATTAGGTCTGTAGTTGTTATTATTATTATTACCGTTGTAGTTATTTGGCCTGGGGTTATTATTGTCACGACCATTGTTATTAGTATTTTTACTATTATTATTTGGTCGCGGATTCTGGTCATTATTAAACCGGTTTGGGTTGTTAAAATTTCCCTGTAGTTGGGCCTATCATTGTTATTATTGTGGTTACTATTACCGGGCCCACTCCGGTCATAATATGGTCCTGGCCTCTGTCGATTTCTTTGGTAGTATCTTTCTTGTTCGTGGTAAACTACAATTTTGATACGTTACAAAGTGTACTGTCCCTTTACAAATGTTGTTGTATTAATTTTGTTTAATAAAAGGAACATAAAATACATGAATAAAATACAATTGCACACAACGTTAATACTGATCTCAAGACGCAGTTATTTCGATAATATTTACCTAACCAAATTGTTTCAACTATAATAAAGGATCAGAATAAAAACTAAATAAACAATTATTGTAAAAAACGTATTAAAAAAATAGACTAATTGTACTTTCTGACTTTTAGTAACGAATGCCTAAGTCACTGTTAATTACCGGGCTAATATTTGCGTGTACTTAAACATGACAATAAGAAGGTTGCATTGCTGTCCAGCCTCTAGTTTGTGAAGTGCAGTGCACTAATGAGGATTCCTAAACCAGGAATCAAGGTTTTGTTCCGCATAAATAAAGTATTGTCAAGTGCTAACAATGTGCCCTCGCAGCTCTGCCTCTGCAGATGTGTATGTCGCAACACTTTATCGTCAAATTTTTATTCTATTACTGTTATTGTACTCTACTTTTCTTTTTTTATCTTGACTACTGCTCTTGTAGTTTTCGTTAACGATAACAAAAACACCATTTGACCAGTAGATAATTTGTTTTCAATCACCTGACTAGATGCTACTTCTATGTTTATGCTATTAGTATACTTAAACTAATTAACCTTACTAAAAATGTAAATGAATAAAAGGTAAGCGTAAGCAATAAAAGCATTAAAAGGGCTCAGGATAAGCAAAAAATTAAATTTGCTATTTTATATTTATGGTTCTTCCTGAACATTTTGATACGTAATACATCACTAGTTTTAACACACAAAGTCGTTTTATTTCCAATTTTCAATAGTTATGAACAGTCACCGGAGGCTTTTTGTTCGTACGCTTGAGAGGACGCAGTAAACTTTGTTATAGTACTGATTACGTACATATTTACATAACTACCTCTGCCAGTCATGGAGGCCATAAAGCTTGTTTTCCAAGCTTTAGCTAACACAGAACTGTTGAAAAAGTGCTTACACGGACGTACACAAAATCTGAATGAAAGTGTAAATAATGTTATTTGGAATCGCCTTTTCAAAACGGTTTTTGTGGGAAAACATAGTGGTGGCTACACATAGTGAAGTGTAAAACAATGAACAAGTTGGACATGGAACTGGGTCAGCACACATTACTGGCAACGAAAGGTGCGGACAAGGATAGTGTGTATTCTGCTCAAAAGCAAGCTCAAGAAACACTAAAGAAGGCCAGACAAGCCAGAAAACAGCGAAAAAGGAAGCTTGATGAAGGAAAAGACCCTGAAGATGATCCCAGCTACGTGGCAGGCTTTTTTAAAGGTATATGTTAACAAGGTTCTCGTGTAGATTAAAAAATTAAGTTTATTAAACTTCTATTGTGATTTCCCAACAATTTACAATACTAATATTCTTGCACACTTTTCTGAAGAATGAAATTAGATACAGACCTGAAAGTTTTACCACTTATAGCGTATACATGGTTCAACATCGGGGTTTCTTGATATAATGCTTAGTTGTGAAATTAAAAATAATATATTTATAAAATATAGGTAAAAAAGCGTTTTATATAAAAAATTATAACTTTACAAAAGACATTTTTTTAAACCCTCATGTTAAACTACATAGAACATATCCACGAACAACTCATGCAATTTTCAAGTTGATATCATTATTGGTTACTGAGAAATATGTGCAAAAATTTAAGCAATTTAACATTGGCGGGATAGGCCTTACCCTGAGCCCTTCCTAACAGCAGAAAGCAGAAATGTCCTTTGTCCAGGTAAGTGAGTACCGATCATTGAAGCTTCTTTTTTGTTATATAAAGGCCAGCTAGAGAATGAGAACCAGAGTTGTCGTCACGCTTCAAATGTTTTCTTTGTTTTCATCATCAAACGGAATATAAGGGAAAGGATAGGAGACCTGTTCATACAGTGACGAGAAGAGGAAAACGACACTATGATAAAGCGCTTCTTCTATATACAAATAAATTCTAGTTAGGACCATATTTGTGGGTCAGGGAACTGCGATGTTTTTAAGGCACTAAAGGCGACAAAGAAGACAGGAGACAATCTAATCTCTTTACTTGTAGTAGGCCTATATATCCAGGATGACCTCATCAGTGAGCAGTACCGGGATGAGACGGAACCGGAATGGTTGGCGGACTCTCTTGTCACAACAGCCATTTGGACCACGAACATAAGGAAAACTTCTGTATCAAGATATAAAACCCGAAAAGGGTTACGTCAGTGTGCTCAGCAGGAAAATTACTTATGAGACCTGCTACCCCATCCCAAGTGACAACATAGAGAACTTGCAGGAGGTAAACGCATGATATAAACAATTACTTATGAGACCTGCTACCCCATCCCAAGTGACAACATAGAGAACTTGCAGGAGGTAAACGCATGATATAAACAATTACTTATGAGACCTGCTACCCCATCCCAAGTGACAACATAGAGAACTTGCAGGAGGTAAACGCATGATATAAACAATTACTTATGAGACCTGCTACCCCATCCCAAGTGACAACATAGAGAACTTGCAGGAGGTAAACGCATGATATAAACAATTACTTATGAGACCTGCTACCCCATCCCAAGTGACAACATAGAGAACTTGCAGGAGGTAAACGCATGATATAAACAATTACTTATGAGACCTGCTACCCCATCCCAAGTGACAACATAGAGAACTTGCAGGAGGTAAACGCATGATATAAACAAAACTGGAGTCTGATGGTGTTCCAGAAATGAAATTATTTATTTAACAACCTACATATTGTAACTATAATAACACATTAAATTCATTAATCTTATTATATATATATTGGTGTTGTTTTTATGAACAGAACCACTTTGCTAATTATACAAAGTTGTTGGTGAAAAATTTAGTTTGAGATTAGAAATTCTTTTCCACAACGAAGAGTATTTGTGAGATGCACTTTGTACAAACTACATAGGCTCTAATACTTTGATAAAACATATTTATTGTATAGGTGTAAAAGTAACAACTGATGATTGCCTACAGGGTCCAGCCATACTGGAAATGTTAGAGTGCGTTATGGGGGAGGAAAACACCAGAAAGGGATACACTGACTATCTGAAGAAATATCAATACAGCACGACTGTGGTGCCAGACTTATGGAATGCAATGAAGACGTACGCACCGGCAGGAGTCGACGTTCCGACTTTGATGTCGACGTGGACGCTACAGAATACGTTGCCTATAGTCAATGTTGCCCGTAGCCGTAAAACACTGACGCTGACTCAGTCGCGATTGGTGGACGATGGGAATTTTACTAACGATCAACCCCCCTCACCGTACAAGTTAGTATATTTAATCATTAACTCAACTATTTTTTAGCTTTGGTATTAAAGCTAATATGTAAGCTAAACTACACAATCCGTGTTTCAATTTTGTTGCTGTTATACGCGTACATACTTATATTTCTGTCATGTCAACAAACGTACATATATTTTTATTCAATATGGAAAAACGCACGCACAATTGCATGTAAACCAGAATAGTAGATGTCTGTATTATATCATTTTAAGATATTTAATGTAACCAATTTATATAGCATTTACGGTTTAGTACGATGTATGTACGATTTAGTAGTAAACGATAAAGGGAAATTATAGGAAAATGGAAAATAGGAATAAAGAGTTCACTTCGTTTCCACTACTGGCGCTAACAACATGTTTATTTTGGTACAACCTATTATTGTATGATAAGACGTGATACGTTTGTGTTACAACAGACATACTAGCGGAAACTACATCTGTCACAACGTGATACGTTTGTGTTACAACAGACATACTAGCGGAAACTACATCTGTCACAACGTGATAGGTTTGTGTTACAACAGACATACTAGCGGAAACTACATCTGTGTGATAAGACGTGATACGTTTGTGTTACAACAGACATACTTGCGGAAACTACTTCTGTGTGATAAGACGTGATACGTTTGTGTTACAACAGACATACTAGCGGAAACTACATCTGTGTGATAAGAGGTGATACGTTTGTGTTACAACAGACATACTAGCGGAAACTACATCTGTCACAACGTGATACGTTTTTGTTACAACAGACATACTTGCGGAAACTACTTCTGTGTGATAAGACGTGATACGTTTGTGTTACAACAGACATACTAGCGGAAACTACATCTGTCACAACGTGATACGTTTGTGTTACAACAGACATACTTGCGGAAACTACTTCTGTGTGATAAGACGTGATACGTTTGTGTTACAACAGACATACTAGCGGAAACTACATCTCTGTGATAAGACGTGATAAGTTTGTGTTACAACAGACATACTAGCGGAAACTACATCTGTCACAACGTGATACGTTTGTGTTACAACAGACATACTAGCGGAAACTACATCTGTGTGATAAGACGTGATACGTTTGTGTTACAACAGACATACTAGCGGAAACTACATCTGTGTGATAAGACGTGACACGTTTGTGTTACAACAGACATACTAGCGGAAACTACATCTGTCACAAAATTCATACGGTTGTTTCACTGTTTACATTCTACGATTATTACTTTTTGAATTGTTCGACATTCCCTTCCTTTGTACTTTCTCCATTCCTATGTGCAATACTTTGCTTAGGAGTCTTTAGAACTTTTAATTATACATTTTTTGCTACAAAAGTTGGTTTTTATATAAATTATGTTTCTGAACACCCCAAATAAATAAAACGTTTGTCTACTATAAAAAAAATCTTTTTGATCAACATTTTTTCAGATTTTATAGCCATTAATATTGTAAACTATTAAACTACAATAACTATTAAAACTATTAATATTGCCATAATAAACTATTATATATTACCAATAGTTGAACATATTGATAAGTGACATAAAAGAAAGATAGTTTGAACAGTTGGCACAGTCAATAACTACTATGCAGCAACGCAGCCTCGAATCAATGTGGTAACCATACATTTCTTATGTTCTAGTTACAAATGGGTAATTCATTTAAATATCACTGGATCTGACAATTTCTGTACACAGGAACGATTAGTTCTGGGACTGGAAAATCCAAAGTGTAAGTATTCAGTTTTATGCATTTCTGGTTTAGATCATTTACTTCTAAATTTCTAGTAGAGCACATCCTTAAATGTTGTTATTATTATTACTATGAAGACCACACGGATCGTCGCGGCGTCGTCTATATAGGGCGGAATAAGTTATTGGATGCCGGAGAAATTGATACGTACAACTTCAATAACACTTTTGTGTAACAAAACATTCTTATTACAGTAGTTCTGGTTATACAATACACACTATAACAGGATTAATTTGTGTATCGTGACTACAATAGTCTGCACAAGATAGTTAATAATTAAAGCCTTTAACATTGTCCTAAGGCTTTCACGACCGGTGTCAGTTGTATACGTAAAGTTTTCCGGGCTGTTTGGCCGTGGTCTATGGTTCAGTGTTAAACCAAACGTTTCGACAGCTCCAATGGCTGCCATCATCAGTGGTATTTAAATAATCCTGAACGTAGAGTGTTACAATCCTGAAAGGCTTTACCACAGTACTGTGGACATGACTTGAACACCCTACTTCAGGATTCTTTAAATACCACTGATGATGGCAGCCATTGGAGCTGTCGAAACGTTTGGTTTGACACTAAACCATACACCACGCCCAAACAGCCCGAAAAACTTTACGTATACAATTAAAGCCTTCAATTATACACTCTTAATTACACACCTAAGGTTGCGTTTCGATATAGACCCTTTGTTACAAGAGACGTAGGAACACCGAGGACGAGATGGAGTCATACACTGTGAAGACGGAACAGGCAAAGTGCCTATTCCGTGAGGTGCAGAAAAAGAAGAAAAACAATAACACGCTCTTGTAGTGTCATTTCTTAATGCTTTGAACTGAACTCATTACGATGGTGTGTTGTCAGTGATGAACATAGTGGGAGGACGTTGTGGGCAACTCACTCCGAGCCGCTTCAACTTGGGCAGTTTCCTACAATTTTCAACAAAGTACAATCAACATTCTTAATTGAAGTGTCTGATAATGATTTAGAATCTACAAGAGAAAACCAGAATTTTTATTAATAACTTTGGAAAACCCAGTAATCAAACAATTAAAAAAATTTCATCTACGTGTACGCTCTACTAACGCCACCTCAGAAGCAGTTACATGGGCAGCCAAAGAAGTTGTCAAGTTGTCAAATTGAATTTTACTAAATCTATTACCAAAATATGTTTCTTGTCCTCCAGTATTTTTAACAATTTTAGTCCCTTATAAAACCCAAGGTTTTAAAAATTCAAGTGAATAGACTTTAAAGAGATGAAAGACTAATAAACTTAGAGAGTATTCTATAGAAAGAAAAACATTAGTTAATTTTGATTGAACAAAGGTACAATTTTCTCGTTTTATACGCCTTCTATTTTAGGTTTGTTAAAATCCATAAATAATGAGTAACAAATGTTCAGCTTCAAAGAAACGCCGCGGGCTTTTATTAGTTTTGTACTGCAACTGTGTTTGGATACAGCAGGAAAGTTCCTGTATAGTAATAGCCTTTCCAAGAGAGTCTCCCTTGGCTAACATCTCTAAGGGGCAAAAACTCCCAGAATGCTCCAAAGAGTTACCTTCAAACGACCTACAAATTGCTGTTTGGTGTGTATCTTCTAACAGGAAATCACAATTATAAATATATAAGCAACTATTGATTTTCAACTTTATATAAATTAAAAAAAAGTGTATTGATAGATTTAGTAGGTTTATGTATAGAAAATTCTAATTTTGTTTTACACTTTAGACATTAGACAGCGGTATGTTTCATTCTGAATTATTACTTTTCTTGTAATATGTAGTTCTTAATTTCTTTTAAAAGAATAGCGAATCAATAATATTTTGAGCTTATTTATTAAGCTATTTAGTTTCAGTACACAAACGCGTACGTGTACTAATAGTTATGTCTTATTTGAATTGTCGTAATATATGGCTTTATTTTATAAAATTGTAAATTCTTGTGATATCGAAAACATTTACAAAGTTTATATGATCTGATTGCAGTGGTAGTTCAGCTACCTACTGAGGTGACGTGGATAAAAGTTAACCCAAACCAATGTGGATTCTACAGGACGCAGTACTCTTCAGAAGACTGGACCAGGCTTGCCAATCTTCTTGTAGCTGACGTTAATGTATGTTTCTCGTATTTACGTAACAACAGGAAATAGAATACTGCTCCCAAAAAACATTTATGTTTTAACCATCTTTATTAAATGTCCGTAAAGAAATGATAACGTTTCTAAAGTAACAAATGTATAACTTTAAATCACCTATGACAGTTTACCAGTTTGCAATTCACATTAACTGAAAAAGCCAATTTTTCAGCCAAAAATTTGCGTTATCATTGTCATCGTTAACCGTTCAAACAGCTTGAACGGCTTTGATTATAGGATGACTAAGATAATTGTGTTTTTGTGTAATATTAAATATTTTATTTACCCGAAAAGTGGAACAGTTATGCTGAGCGAGTAAAGTATATAATGAATTTCTACTTAATTGTAATATCTATTTAAATATATAAACAATAGCTATTTACCTTCATTTTCTAGTATGCGTATTAGAAAATTATTTAATAATTTTAATAATCAAACAGCGAAACTACGGAATACAAGTCGAAATTGACGTTTTTCTTTGTAGCTAAGTTGCTTTGTGTAATAAAATTTAATTTTTACATGGTAACTGTCTTATCTCGTCTTTGTATTACTGTTAGTTCGCGTTTCAGAACGCCGTTCCATCTTCAAATAGACTTCACTCGTTAAAAGTGGTAAAACATTAAAAATCACTTACTAAAATGTAATACAGTTACCCAGTATATAACAAAATTGAAACCAAATACAAATCTACGTGCAGCTTTCAGTGGGCACCGTGGCATATATGTGATTAATACTGGTTTGCACTCCAACTGGCCTCCTCTGATGTACAGTGTGGATCCTTAGCCGCGTGTTATATAATGACATGGACTGGAAATTTAACCGGATATTTACGTAGATGACCTTAGTTAAATTTGATGGCTGTATATGTTTTAAATATTTGACAGAATTTCTCAATGTTCTTTACTAATTTACATAAACTATCCCCAAGTACACAGTCTGTTAGACGAGTCAAGACGCCATATTTACAGGTATACCGAATTACAGAAAAAAAGACATTCTGACGTCTCCCTTGTTAAGATATCACAAATGTCGGGAACCAGTTCAATTTGTTACCTGTTAATTGAACTGGCTGCCGTTGTTAGTAAACCTTAATCACTAACAAATTTTAACACTTTATTATTCAGGAATTAAGCAAGGATTGTATAAATTTATTCACTCGTTGGGTGTTAGCAGAAACATCTCTTTATTAACATATATATCTCTCATACTTTACTTTACTTTTAAAACTCAGATTCTAAAATTTTCTGCATTAAATATTTTGAAAATTTACTTTTTTATTCCTTTTATATCAACAGCATTCAGCTATATATTGTTTTTAGTACCTCGGATCCGGGACTCAACTTAGTTATGTTTTTTATTACAACTTCAACCAAATTATTAGAAGAAGAATTTTGGTTGTAAATTTTAAAATTAATTTAAATCTAAACATCTTAATGTCATTACTACTTCATTACAGTGATTACAAAAATATATATATTAAACTTTTAAATTATCAAAAGTTCTTTACTGTTCTTTTGTTACTGGTCTTGTTGTTTTACAATGAATTTGTGTTACAAATATTATGTTTTGATATCACCTGAAAATAACATGTGTATGCTGTGGGGTCCATGATATTCATCTTCAGTCCTCTTCTAGGGTGTGATCCACGGTTGCTCTTGAAGTTCCATGAGGTTGATTGTTTCTGGTAGTCTCTTCCTAGATGATTAGATTTTGGTTCTAGAAATTCATCCGGTTGCTGTTTGTGTTATCTTCTTTCGGAGTCGGTAGTTTACATTTTACTTTTAGTTACAGTTTTTATTTTATCAGCACTAAGTTCTGGTAATTAACATTTCTCACCATTTACAGCTTGCTAAGAGATGTGTCGGCTAAGTTTCCTTTTTTATTCTATACATGTTTCCACACGCACTACATTATAATTTTGTTTTGATTATTATACTACATAGGTCAATTCGAACTCATTATAAACGTGATTAAATATTGTTTAACGGTATACACCTACGTGTATGTTCACAACACAGCAGCTACATCCTTACATCTCGGTGTCTATCGGGCGAGTGAAATGCAATGTTTAGCGGCAAGGGGTCGGTAGCTGGCGCGTTTTTACGCACTGAGAATATAGTTCGTTCTTTTAAGTTATATTAATTATTTACTAATTAAGTCGTAATACATTATTTTACCTTTTGGTTACGAATTATGAATTTCTTTAGTTATTTTGTACATATTTTATTTAATTAAAGTAATTATTATTATTAGCTAAATACACCGTTCTTAACGTGTTGGTACGGGACAATTTGCACGTTGTTGCATGAATCTAGGCATAGGTAAGGGGTGGATAATACTCTTAATTATATTGAAAGCAATTTTTTTATTTGTGCGATTTAAACGTTTTTTTTTTAAATCGTCACATCCTCCTGCACTTAACGATGAAGTTGGAGTGGTAGGGTAATAATTAAAATCTAATAAATACAATTACATTTGGGCACAGAATTTCATACAGAAATTTCTCTCTTTCAGATTATTTCTATCTATCAATTGATTATCTTACAACTTATATAAAATATTAAAATTCTAATACATCTACTACACATAAAATATACAAAAACATAAATCTACCTTATATTTAATTCTTACATCTACTACCGGTTTTTTTGTTTGATTTCTTCACTCGTTTTACGGAGTTATACTCATGAGTATGTTACTAGTAATAATACCGTATTGTAATCACAATCGAATTACTTTTAGTTTACTTCGCTAGGGATTATTTCTTTACTTCCTCGTCAGCTGACTCCTCATTCTTTATATCAATCTCGCAGGACTTTAGCTAAGGTTGATCAGGCCTCGCTATTATTCGTACGAGGGTTTTGAGTTTATACTCATTTACGATATAGGATGTTGCAAAATCTTATCGTATTCCTGTATAAGTATATACAACATTTTTTTTATTCTCAATACTTAAATAGTATTTTCTGTTTGCTATCTTTCTCGTAGTCGTGCTTCTGTATTTTGACACGAAAAGCATTTTTTTATTTGAGACAGATGGCTTCGGCGAACGTAATTTTCTGTATTGAGTTCATACAGAGCTACAGTAACGGGGGTGATGAACTTATGAATTTTGTAGGGGCCACACCATCGGTATGATAGTTTCGCAGTGGACCTATCAACGGCTTTACTCATTGGATGCGTTTTATACATTACTAAATCACCTACCTTATATTCTATTTGCCTATTATTCCGCTCATGGTATTTCCGTGATTTTTGTAAATTCGCTCTCAAATTTGCACGAGCTTCATTCCATATATTTCTTACGTTATTTGTATTCATGTCACGGGGCAATAACTCATGGATTTTCCATTTCGTGGTTAAAGGATGGTTGGGTTTATATTTGTACAGTAAATCAAATTGTGTTGATTTATGGCCTTCATGATACGCTGAGTTGAACGCAAATTGTATCCACGATACATTTTGATCCCAGGTTGTCTGGTATTTGGCGTGATAAGATATTAGAGCTGATTTTAAGTTACGCAAGTATCTTTCTGCTAGATTTCCTTGCGGTGTGTACTCGGTCACTGTAATATGATTTATCCCTAATTTAAAACACATGTCGTTAAATTCTTTCGACTTAAACTGAGGTCCATTGTCAGATATTATAGGTTTAAAGGTGTACCATAATTTTTAAATAGTCTTTCTTGTAGAATTTTTATTGTCGTAGATGCTAATGCACGTCTCATAGGATACATCCACACGAATTTAGTGAAGGAGTCTACACAAATTAATAGCATGGTATTTCTGGATTTAGAACGGGAATAAGGTCCAGAATAGTCTATGTATATCTTCGAGAAGGGAGTTTTTGGTATTTCTGAGATTAATTTTCCGACTTGACTGATTCTTGCTGGCTTGCTCAGGGCACAGATTTCGCATTCTTTCACTAACTTTTTTATTTCACTGTTCATGTTTTCCCAACGGTATTCCTTGCGAAAACGATGTATAGTTTTCCTGATTCCCATATGAGCTCCAATGGTCGATGAATGGTAGTATTCCATTAGCATAGGTTTGATAATTTCCGGGGCGATTATTCTCAGTAATTTTCCGTTAGCCTTTTTAAAACAAAGTACTCGTTTACTCAAGGTATATTTTGTCAGAATAATTTCCTTTTTCTATTTGTTCTATTATTTTGCACAATTTCGGATCTTGTTGTTGGTGGTATGCAATATCCTTAAATGCAAGGTGAAAGTTAGTAATTAGCGTATTAACGGTAGTGGTTTCAACATTTTCTTCGCCAGATCTAGTATTGGGTAGGTGTAACATGCGGGATAGAGTATCGGCTACTACATTTTGAGTACCACGAATATGGTGTACTTTGAACTTGTAGCAATTCAATCTTAACACCCATCTTCCGATACGACCTAACTGTTTTGGGTGGTTCAATAACCATGACAAAGCTTGATTGTCGGTTTCTAGTAAAAATTTCTTATGTTCCAAAAATGGTTTGAATTTGTCAAAGGCGAATACTACGGCTAAAAATTCAAGTTCGTAGGCTGAGAACTTCCTTTCTTGGTCGGTCAATGTACGGGATGCATAGCTGATCGGGAGTCTAGTATTATTGATTTCCTGGTGTATTACGGTTCCTAATGCTACACTCGAACTGTCAGTCCGTACGACAAATGGTTTACTGAAATCTGCTAACTGCAATACCGGTGGGGATATAATGCTTTCTCTAAGTGTTTCAAACGCTTCTTGGTGTTGAGTAGTCCACTCGAATTTCGCTCCTTTCTTTCTTAAAGCATTCAATGGGGCAGCTATATCCGCTAAGTGGGGTATGTACTTATGAAAATAATTAATCATACCTAAAAATCGAGCTATACCTTTGGCGTCTCTCGGTGGTAAGAGTTCTCGGATTGCGCGTGTACGTTCGGGATCGATGCTAACCTTATCTTCGGCAGATACTATGTGACCTAAGAAGGAGAATTGATTTACTGCGAAATTAACTTTACTCGGGTTTACCGTTAGTCCAGCTTTCTTTAACCTCGATAATACTTCACGCAAGTGATCAATATGTTGGTACATGGATTCACTATATACTACTATATCATCAAGATAGTGATATACAAATTTAAATTTAACATCATGAAAAATCTTTTCTAACAGTCTGCTACATACTGAACTTCCTTGTGATATACCGAATGGTACTCTAGTGAATTGATATAGATTAAATGGGACAGCAAAAGCAGTTAGATGTTTTGATTCCTCAGCTGGTGGGATTTGATGGAATGCTTGGTTGAGATCCATTATGGTGAATATTTTCGCTTTCGTAAAATAGTGAAACGCGCTGTGAATGTCGGGAAGTGGTATCGATTCAAATACTATACTCTTATTTAGCTGTCTATAATCCACGACTAGTCTATGTTTGTCAGTTCCTTTTGGTACTAGGAATGCAGGTGATGAGTATGGAGAAGTTGACGGTTCAATGACGTGCTGATCAAGGAGTTTGTTAATGTGGTTTCTCATTATTTCCATCTTGGGCGGTGTTAATTTGTATGGATGAAGTCGTATTACCTTGTTATCACTAAGATTTATTTTATATTCGATTAAATGGGTTAATCCTAACTTGGGAGTGAGTACTGTAGAAAATTCCCTTATTAACTTTTGAATTCTTAGTCTCTCATTTCCTTTTAAATGACTCAGACTAGACTCTTTATGCTCTGATTGAATAGTTGAGGTTTCACAATTAACGTCGTTACTTGACTCGGAGTCGAACAGATATTTTCGAGTACGATCAAATCTGAAGAAATATTGTTTTGCATACATATCAAGGATTAAGCCAGTTTTACTTATAAAATCCGCGCCTAATATTAAGTTTCGTCTTAACACTTCAGCTTGTAGCAGGGGAATATACCAAGTAAAATTCTTTATTTTTAATTTCACCGTAATACTGCGCGATATCTTTAGGTTTTGTTTATTTGCGGTGTCACACTTTATGTTCACGTTTTGGCTACGTTTAATCAGATTGTGATTAGCTAATACGGTGGCTAACTGTTCACTAATTATAATACGGGTAGATCCGGAATCAATTAAACCAAGGGTATTCGTTGCTCCAAGGTCTATCTGTACGTAGGGTAGTTGGCAGATACTTGTTTTACATGCACCAATAGAGTTGCACTTCTCAATAAATCTTGTTAGGTAAGGGTCTATGCGTTTATTTTTACTCTATGATTATTATTGTTTTTACCTTTCCTTCTGTTGCTGCGGAAGACGTAGGATTTTTGTTCTTCCAGGTTCACATGTTTTTTGATTGGTCGGTTTTCTGTTGGTAGCGCTTTTGTTTACATACCTTGCTAATGTGTCCGGCCTTTCCACAGTTATAACATCTTCTTTCCTCATTTACTTCGCTCGTAGGTTGTCGGGGATTTGATCTAGAGTATGAAATATGGGAGTAGCTTTGGGTTTTATATGTACTTACGAATCGCTTATCGCGGTAGGTTCGGGTATCTGTTCCAATTGGTAGAGTTCGGAATGAATCACTGTGTTGAGTCTGGGATATAGAAACGCGTATGTTCTGGTCAGAATACCAGACGTTGGACGAAGGTATACAACATAGTTCTAGTTCGGCGAAAGTGGTTGGTCGCTTCATGAGTGCTAGGCGAGATCGCTTCTCGGGGGATAGTCCGACTAAGATATTGTCTACTAACTGTTGTTCACTCCTCTTGACTTGCAGCAATAAGGCAGATTCTCTTATTTCAGATATATAATGAGCTAATCTCTCGTATGCTCCTTGTACACGAAGTACTAGATTCCGCTTTAATTCTTCGTAGATACCGGTGGGAATGAAATGTCTTATTAGGGTGGTATGAAGTTCTTCTATTGGGTGATTATGCCTTAAGGATTCTAACACACGATCTTTTAAAGGAGGTCTACATTTAGGTAAAATTACTTGTAAAATCTGGTCATCTCTTAGTTGTCGCAGATCCTTTAATTTTAAAAGATGCTTGAGAAAATCTAGGAGCTTTGTAATATTCAGCCCATTCGTGATTGGTATGTCCAACAAAATATATTCTACAGGGTGGGTTATCTTTCCATAAAGCTCTGTAGTTAGATTAAAAGGAGTCGTCATTCTCGGTTTTTCCGGAGATTGATTCGTCGGCAAGTGAGAAGGTAAATCGTATGTACGAGACATATTCTCTAGTTCATTAGGGAGTAACGTAACTTTTGCTGGTTGAATATTTACTTGACTATCAGTTAACCGTTCTATAAATGGATCTATATTGGATTCAAACGCTAATACCATTGTATAGTAGAGAGAAATTTCATATACGAAAAGTTCATTGCTTTAAGAATAGCACAAGGGGTCAGCTGTTTTGGAGAGTCGTATTGTTTGCATAGGGTGGTAACACAGGTAGGACAATTCAGAACAGGAAAAATTCGTGTCTAGGATTGTCTGTTAGGTCAGCGAGGGGACGTTTTGAATGAGATGCGTGCATACAAAAGGGGAGAGTTTACATTCCTCAACACGTATTTAACATGAACCAGCTTGTTCATACCGACAGGTTTATAATGGAATATTTACCAGCGATGACTTGTTTATTACGGCAATCTCACGATACTAATATTATTATATCTTAATTAAAATTCTACTCATTTATTTGTTCCCGATTTCAGAGTGAATAAATTTATGTTTGTCAAAGTTATTGTTAAAGAATTATAACAATATACAATATAATTATTAAAACAACAACACAATACACAATTATTATTATTTTTACAAAGCAGCGGCAGTGGTGCAATTTTATGCTTCACGATGCTCGCAACTATTTTAACTTTAAGCAGAGTGGCGCAATTTTGTGACGTCTCCCTTGTTAAGATATCACAAATGTCGGGAACCAGTTCAATTTGTTACCTGTTAATTGAACTAGCTGCCGTTGTTAGCAAACCTTAATCACTAACAAATTATAACACTTTATTATTCAGGAATTAAGCAAGGATTGTATAAATTTATTCACTCGTTGGGTGTTAGCAAAAACATCTCTTTATTAACATATATATCTCTCATACTTTACTTTACTTTTAAAACTCAGATTCTAAAATTTTCTGCATTAAATATTTTGAAAATTTACTTCTTTATTCCTTTTATATCAACAGCATTCAGCTATATATTGTTTTTAGTACCTCGGATCCGGGACTCAACTTAGTTATGTTTTTTATTACAACTTCAACCAAATTATTAGAAGAAGAATTTTGGTTGTAAATTTTAAAATTAATTTAAATCTAAACATCGTAATGTCATTACTACTTCATTACAGTGATTACAAAAATATATATATTAAACTTTTAAATTATCAAAAGTTCTTTACTGTTCTTTTGTTACTTGTCTTGTTGTTTTAAAATGAATTTGTGTAACAAATATTACGTTTTGATATCACCTGAAAATAACATGTGTATGCTGTGGGGTCCATGATGGTCATCTTCAGTCCTCTTCTAGGGTGTGATCCACGGTTGCTCTTGAAGTTCCATGAGGTTGATTGTTTCTGGTAGTCTCTTCCTAGACGATTAGATTTTGGTTCTAGAAGTTCATCCGGTTGCCGTTTGTGTTATCTTCTTTCGGAGTCGGTAGTTTACATTTTACTTTTAGTTACAGTTTTTATTTTATCAGCACTAAGTTCTGGTAATTAACATTTCTCACCATTTACAGCTTGCTAAGAGATGTGTCGGCTAAGTTTCCTTTTTTATTCTATACATGTTTCCACACGCACTACATTATAATTTTGTGTTGATTATTATTATTATTATTATTATTATACTACATTGGTCAATTCGAACTCATTATAAACGTGATTAAATATTGTTTAACGGTATACACCTACGTGTATGTTCACAACACAGCAGCTACATCCTTACATCTCGGTGTCTATCGGGCGAGTGAAATGCAATGTTTAGCGGCAAGGGGTCGGTAGCTGGCGCGTTTTTACGCACTGAGAAAATAGTTAGTTCTTTTAAGTTATATTAATTATTTACTAATTAAGTCGTAATACATTATTTTACATTTTGGTTACGAATTATGAATTTCTTTAATTATTTTGTACATATTTTATTTAATTAAAGTAATTATTATTATTAGCTAAATAACACCGTTCTTACCGTGTTGGTACGGGACAATTTGCACGTTGTTGCATGAATTTAGGCATAGGTAAGGGGTGGATAATACTCTTACTTATATTGAAAGCAATTTTTTTATTTGTGCGATGTAAACATTTTTTTTAAATCGTCACAACATACCAATTAGATCAATGATAAATTTTAACTCAGTACCAGAATCTGATATAACCAGAATATATATAAACAAAATGTGTAACGTAATAATGTTTGATATCAATGACAGCAACAAAAATAGTAAAACAATGATTAGTAAAGTAAGGACAATTATACTAACTTATCAGCTCATAAATCAATCGACTGATTTATTGGGAGTGATATTGTAATAGAATTTGGTTGATAGTTATTCAATTTAACACCTAATAGCTGTAAGCCTCTACAAATTATTCGAGTCGGTCTTCTGCCGTGAGCACTTCGGTCAGTTCGCTTCGAGATCTCGTCATAGAAAGTTCTACAGACTGTCGCGAGGTTCTCGTGTCAAGGGACGTGTATATTCTATACGTGACGAAGAACTTAGATATACGATACGAGTTTCCCGTATACGATATCTAGAATCACTGAACTATCTAGATTTCCCGCTTAGGACAGCAGTATCCAGCGGGGTATTACTCATTGACCCGAGAACACTTGAAGAGTCCGGATTATGTACGCAAAATACACAGATCTATTAAATTACCTATATACGAAAACCCTGAGATTATTTAAGAACAATAACTGATAGATAACCGCGGGCGTGCGTGTGAAACTTGAGTGTCAGCTACGACCAGGTCAACGAGCACCTGATCATCAACAGCTGATCGACGGACATCGACGTTAGTGTGGAATTCTACACCAAAGTAAACCCAAAGAAGTTGTAAAAAAAGAATCATTAAACTCTTTATTTTAAATACTTAATAATTAAATAAATAATTTAGGTTTGAAAACTTGATAAGACAAAAGTAAAATTTGTGTTACCTCAAATAATAATATATTACCTCAATAATAAGATAATATTAAATTTTTCTACCTCCAGATATAGACTCTGTTTTATATAACGTTTATTACCTATGCAATATTTAATGCGCTGCAATATGAATAGTGTTACGTAATGCGGCCATTACAATACATTCTACGTGTTTGTCGGCTACTCCAGTGGAATCCGGCTGTAATGTGTGTGTGTGTGTGTGTGTGTGTGTGCGCGCGTGCGTACATATTGCTGCTACTTTGAGATGAAGGACAATTACGTGACACTTGTCACGCGTCCGCGGAGACTTATCCACATTCACCAGTCCGCGCGCGCTGTATGCAAGGCCGCAGTCAACTGCGTTCTGGTGTTTTCTAGTAACGTTCTTGACGCGTAGTATGGAATATTCTGGTATTTTGGCGTGGTATAAATACAAGTACTCAGCTTAGTTTCAGTTTGAATTGCGATTTATTACAGTGCGGTTTGAAGTATTGTTGCGGTGTGTTACGTATTTTATAATTGTGCGGGACAATTTTAATACAATTGTGTATTATACTCGTTGACATTATTATTGCGTGTGAACAATTTTTATTTGATTTGTTGAAAGAGACTATCTTGTGGGTTACAAACTGTTTAATTGTGATAATTAAAGCTGGTGGTTAGTGACTTAATTGGTGTCTTGTATTTTGTTTTCCACAGTACCATACGACGATCAGTAGACCTCGTAACAATATATGTAGGCCATATATATTTATGTGTACACAAAAAATATCATATACATAAGTATGATTTTCTTTAAAAAATCGATAGACAAATAGTAGACAAATAATTATAAAATCCTTCATAGAGAATATAGTATTTTTACACTAGAGTCAAGAAATACTTCCTAATTTTTCCTCAAATTAATCATTCTTTTATGTTGCATACTTGTAAGAAATAAAAATGTGTTTCTTTTAATATATATTTGTAAAGTTAAATTATATATAAATCAATAATTACAATTATTAAGTTCCGGAGTATACAAGCTGTATGGTTGCTTTGTTGTGTTCAATAGGCTTTAGGAGCTGTGGATAGAGCCGGTATACTGGACGATGTTTTCACGTTTGCCGAGTTGGAGTATGGGACGTATGAGACGGCACTGAATATGACAACGTATATGTGCAAAGAAACAGAGTTTCTGCCTTTTTATGTATTACTGGAAGTGCATATAGACAACATTGCATCTCTGGTGAAGACATCGTTTGGATATGTATTCTTCAGGGTTGGTACCATGAACAAGCAGTACATAATTTCTTGACGTTTAACGAAAATATATTAATCTCAAATGTTTTTCAGGCTATGCAAGTGATTGTACCTCGAAACAAGTGTACTTGGCGTGTACACACACACACACACACACACACACACACACACATATTTTTTTCGACGTCATCATCATCATACTTATTTGTCCACTAATAAGAGAGCATTTAGTGACCTACCAGTGACTTTCTTCAAGAGAAAATCTTGGTCAGTATGTCAACGGTATTAAAAGACTAGATACTAGTTCTTTCTCCTTTTAAGTTAGTATGAAATATAATCTGGGAACATTAGTCACCTTGCCGGTATCTTTCAAATTGTTTCTCTTCCACCTGGTTTTATTTCTTCAATTATGTAATTGATATTCACCTGTAATTAAGGTGCTATCACAGTAAAAGCATCAGTGTGTGCTATACTTTATGCTTTAAACTTTATTCATGTTTACTTTAGACGACCTTCTGTACCGTAATGCTGATTAACCATTCGTCATTTGTTGATGTTATCTATTTTTGTTTTCTTCATATCAAAACTTGTAACGAGTTGTGGCGAACTTAAAATTTCTAAATCATTTATTTGTAATGAGTTTTCTATCATGATGATTATGTTTTCTATGTTTCTATCATACTATTGTGATTTGTGTAATCAGAATCTATAGGTCACCTATAACAAGCACAGAAATTTGTCGTGTGTATGTTCTGTGGATCGTCTTTGATCAGAAATAATGACGATGGGATAATTTTGCAAAAGTACGGCATCTGGTGCATCACGCTCTTAAATTACCATTCTCTTTGTTTTCTTCATTCTTCTCTTCTCATAGCTCTCTCCCTCTCTATCTTTGTTTACTTACTGAATTGATTCCTTACAATGCAGTCTCCTTTTATTCTTGTAATTTTCTGATTATTATTTTAAGTCAAATCTCGTATTTTGTTCTCATATGTCTTTATGTAATATACACTTTTTATTCTAACCTGTGTCTTGTGCACATTCTTCTTGTACGCTTCTTATCCTTCATTGGGTATTTACTCTAATTTACATGTTCTACCCTCACGACATCTACTTCTAGCATATCAAATTTCTTCCTGTGTCTTAACGACAGTTGCCAGTATTTATAGGGATTGTCCGTTCTTAGAGAGTTAACGGTAGAGTGGACTGAGAAGAAAACAATATAATCATTGTGTCAAGAGATGGAGAAGGCAGGGTTAATGAGAGCTGTTTAGTGAATTACTAAAGTTTGTTTTACAAATTATCTTTAAAATAGTTACCGTTCTTCCGGCACAAAAACGTTTACCTATTCCATTCACACGTTAGTGCATCAACGTTTATACATAACTTAATCTAATTAATTATGTAGTAAATCTATGTATCTAATGTTATTTAATGTAAAATGTAAGCATTTTAACTTATCATTATTAAAGAAAAATAAACTTATTATAGATGAATTTATACTATTTATCATTTACAGGAATACCTTCGTAGACTATTAGCTCCGTTTATTAACCTAGAGACATGGAATTTTTCGCCACTGAAAACTCCCGACTTGAGGTAAAACTACTAAATATAGTTTCAGTACAAACGTTACATTTGGGTGGGTTGATTATGGTTTAGAGTTTCTATTTGGGGGAGGGGGTCGACAATTCATATATCGTACACAAGAGGAGAGGAACATCGTTTCACACATTTAGAACTAAGTCAGTTTTTTATTTCACAACACTAAGCACTCACAGCTTGCACAATCCCGCTGGTAATTGTCGAAAACGCAAGTAACAGATGCCCACAACGTATGGCACACTAGTCGACTCCGATGGTAAATAAGTCAAAAAGTAATTTAAGCTATTACGAAATATTTATTTGTAGCGGAACATAACTCCCTTCTCTTAACGAACAGCCAACAATATAACAGTAGGAACAAGTCTGTTGAGTAGACTAGCAAATGGAATGTGGTTATGGAATGTGTACCCTGATTTAGACTTCAACATTTAACATATTATTACACGTTTGTTACATGTGTTATCAGATTTTTCAGATTTTTTTCTGATGTCTCAATAGAGAACATTTCTCTTGAACGCCAAAGCTATATCTCTTGAATTCCCAATCTACGTGTAGGATTGATAAACTGTTCTACTTTTAAATACTCAATATTTTTTAGCACAGGTCTTTAACCGGTTAACACTTTTTTTCTTGTAATTTTGTATAATATATCAAATTTCTCCATAACTTTAATGAACATTTTCTTCACTCTAATTGACAAAACCCTACTGTAGTAGTGATTTCAAAGAGTAACTAGAATTTTAGTGATAAAAAAGCGTCTTTGATTGCTGCGGCACGAGTCAAATTAGGTTTTTTTTTAAAGAGTCACCCAGACGTTTATATGTTTGTAAGAAATACGCTTAGCTTCTAAAGGTTGACTGTTTCCCTTCCTTTAATATTTCCTTTTCCTAAATTTTTCTCGACTAAGTTTGATTAATTTAACACCTTTTACAGAATAGATGTAATATAGTCATACACAATTAATCATCTTTTGTTTACATATAAACTAAATAGTTAGTTGCAGTTAATCATGACTACAGCTGACATCTTGTTTTAGAAGTGACAAAATGATATAAATTATTGCATTGTATCTAAATACCTACCGTTATTGCATATGGTAAAGAGTGGATGACACAGATCTAATTTTTACAAAGAATAAACACTCTTTTACGCAGGATTTAACATGTTTAATAACACTCATTTCATACATACATGGAATCAAACGGGCGCGAAATTAGACGTACCGAGAGCTTTACACGTGAAGTCCTAAGAATAAGTTAACAACAAAATTTGATTATGTAAAAAGAGGTTATATATACATGGTAAATTAAAGGGTGACATGGTGTGAATCTTAGTAGTAATAATATAACAAAGGGTAAATCCGCCCTTCAATTAATAAATTGAAAACAATAAACAATTATTGATTGTCTTTAGCAGTTTTGTGACGACCAAGTTATAAATGACATGTATTGACATTAGGCAGTTGTTATTCGAGTCCCAGTCTGCCGTAGAAAATTTTATTGGACCGTATCTTCATATTGATGTCAGTGTTAAGCTATGTGTTTTTTTTTTAATTGCAATATAATTAACTAAGTCAGTATAACATTTTTGTAAAATTTTACTTCACGCTAAATTGGCTTTGTCCTCGCCTATGACTATTACGGTTTGGTTTACTTCTTCGTCTCACCTTCACAACGCAAATACACGCCTGGTATAGACCTAACTGACACGAATAAGTTCTGTGCACCCCGGCACATGATGTCTGTTGTTAGGTAGTCTTATTCAATATGAATTCAGTACACACCGGGTCTTACTCTACTATATGTGTCTCTGTGTCACTAACGTAATTATTTTTTTCAAAGTGTAAGAATGTGTTACAAAATATTTTTCTAAGCAAGCTCTAAAGATACCTAAGAAAACCCCCCTAAAATACCTAAAAATTATAACATTCTTCTTTACTATAAGTAGTTCACCTTATAAACTATTAACTTTATCACCAACATTTAATAATTTTTTATTATTCCTTATTTTTAATTAGTTATTTATATTAATTTGTAAGGAAGTGCTAATCTATATCAAGGATGTCAGTATTAATGTTAGGAAAGAATTGAAAAATTGCATTTGCACAGTTCATTTTTAATGTTTTAATCACACATAATAGAACAGATAGAAGAAAAAATCCTAACTTTAAACCTGTCGTACTGAAAAAGAATGAAATGATGAAGGTACGTTGAGGAAATGCCCAAGATTTATGAGTTTTTCCGGAGACTTAAAGAGAGCAGAAACTTCTTGCAAAGTTTCAAAACTAGATAAGTCCAGCAGTTGGACATATGTATTAGCACAACAAGATTATACGGTAGAAAATAGACTAGAAAAGTACAGAGACAGAACTCGTTTTGAATGTGCGGACCAAAGAATTAAAAACAAGAATTGTGATTGATACTCTGTATTAAAGAGAAAGCCTGAAGTTCAAATAGTGGTGAACACAACTTGTAGGCTTTTACCATAAGGAATATGTTAAGTTAAGATAGTACATTAGCAAAACATTTAATTTTCCTTAGATCAAATAATAATCTGATCATACCAAAATGTACTCTACCCATAATGTTATTGTTAAATTTGTCACAGGTGGTTCCAATCTTTACTTATAAAACATGCGTGTTTAATCAAAATAGAATCGTGTGTGATAACAGCAAGACAAATGTTTGTCGACTGGTTGCATACAGACATCAAACCGCCCTCAGACGTCAGAAGTATTGTTTACAATACCGGTGAGTTTCATGGTTTGAATTAAATATTACAACAAACTTAATACTTGTGGTCGTAGTCTGTAGGTGAAACATGCTTCGGTCCCAATGACAATTGACCTCAAACTAAGGATACAAAATCATGATTATCCAGTATCATGCAACGTTCAAGCAAAGTATATTATAAGCAAATATCAAAACTATTATATAACAATAATCCATATTACTATTCTATTACTATAAAATTCTAATATATTATTACTATTATACTCCTATCAAAACGAATATTATATACTATAATTATTCCATTGTTAAATCTAGTAGCTGTATTTTGCTTTTAGAAAAAGTATAACGGTATAAAAGTACAGTAATACTGATGTAAAGATTGATGTAAAGATGTAATACATCTCGTTCATTAATGTTTAGAACTTGCTATAGATTAAATGGCATTATTTAATATGCAGGTATAATTATTATACTTGCAAAATTATTTTTCAGGTATTCCTATAATTATGTATTCATGTAATGTTAAATTCAGCAGTAATTAGGAACATTTCATTTATGCAAATTAACATAATGAATTTTCCAAAAATAATGGTTTGGAGAAGTAATATACTCTTTCAGATATGCTTTTCAAATATTGTACACTTTCCAAATTTAGTAACAAGAAGTCCCGTTTTTATGATTACAACGAGTCAATGGAAGCTCGCCACCGTTAGTAATAAAGTCTTAGCGAAATGTCATTGGTGTACGGTAGAGATATTTATTTTATATGAATCTTATTGCACTCTCAGGATTCAGTAAAACAGCCTTAATAATAAGCTAAAGTTATGCAACACATGGGAAAAATTTTCTTACGAGAAGCACAAAGATTAATCACGTATCGTGATAACAACCCCTGGGTCTTGTGTGAAGGAACGTTGATTATGACTATTCAAATGTTAGTAGTTTTTCCATTTGGGGGATTTTGAAAATCCATTTTTTTTCACAGTAATAGACAGATTGACTGTTAGATACTTTCTGAAACTGTGCGTTAAACAAAAAGTCAAGTATTTTGTTTTGTGTTTGTCCAAGGAGAACGACTTAGTGGGAATTTAGCAAACATTTACTAAACAATTACTAACACTAATAAAAACTAATTGTTCTAGGAATACAGCTAAGTGGAATAAGAGAATGGAAAATAGTGTGGGAAGCGTTTTCGAAGGAATCAGACAGTGAAGAGAAAGAAATGCTACGGAAAGCTCTGTGTCAAAACCGAAATCCGTGGATCATTAAACAGTAACTGATAAACATTTATGAGATGATTTTTAATAATTTTATTCAAAATAAATTTTGTGAGTCGTTTTGTCGGCTTGTGTTTCTATGTGTGTGAACAAAAAAAATATAATAATTCAAAAAACGAACCTACTACTTAATAATTACATATAAATCCAGTTACGACATACTCAGTTTGTTTGTATTTATTAAAGAATCCAAAAGTTCTGCCATTTATAGGCACTTTGTAACGATTATCCTGAGGTACAACTGGAAAGAGTATTTTAAAGGTTTTAGCAGTTCTCTTAAAGAGTAATCTAATATTATATAACAGTATACAACTTTTTCAATAGTCCTGAATGTTCCTAAACATAGCTGGTCTTATCAATTTATTTTGCGTCTCTTTAAATAAAGATTGTTTTAAACCATTTCCTCTAATCGTGAGTTTGCTAGATACTAACATAATTATAATTCGCTCATTTTAAACTAACCTGCAGCAATAGTGAAAAATAATATTTGCCCAAGTTACTCATGTTACTTAAACATAGATTCTGCAAATAAATAGTTAATTTTATTTTTACAACACGTAAATTGCTTAAAACCTGGTCAGCAGAGATTCAGTCACAACCGACTGTAATCCTGATCTCAAGATCCTCGAGGTAGGTTTACTATTTATACTTAAAAACGTTTCATTACCTTTACGTCTTTTATTTAATAATTTATGTGGGTTTGTTCATTCTGTTTTTGTGTCTCTAAACTTTCATCTAATCGTCCGGTTTCTGCACAGGACAGAATCAGTTTTCACAGAGATATCTTTGTACCATCAGATTGTTAGAAACAGTGGTGTTGTTGCCACAGATACAACTTAAAAAATTCTGAAGTAGGATAGGAAAGCGTAACCACTCTCTCTTCAATCCATACGTTGAGTCTTGCAAATGAAGTACTTTTAACTTCAACAGTTTTAGTATATTAGTCTTTTACTAGATATTTTGCAATATGTTACAGTATTAGTTGTGAAAATTTAACACGATCTGTTACAGGATATTTGACTTGGCTCAGGAAGAAGATCTTATAAGTTTCCTTACATACTGTGTGGACAATCCAGTTGGAATCCCATTAGTGTGGAACTATATACGGTTAGTACAAATTCTTTCATTATTTTTTAAAAAGTAATAATAACCTACCGATTACTAAAGTGCCTACTTTGCAACATCCATTACAAAAGAATGAAGCCTATAATATAGAATATTTCTGTATAAGTTATATGAATGTTGCAGGGAAAACGTGGAGTTCTTAGCAGCCAACTTTACCAGCAGTTTTCCTGGTCTCCTTGAAACCGTAACAAACACGTTTTCTACAACACGACAACTAATAATGGTAAGTATAACGTATATGTTCATGGAAGCAACACCATCCTTGAGTCCGACATACATTGTTCATCTCTGTACTTGTTCTATACTTGGGCTGCATATTAAAATACACTTCACTTTGTTAAAGACTTTATTGTTTCAATTAATAGTTTGGTGATTTTTGTTTTGACATTCTATATTAGATTGAGATTGTGACACTCAAGGGTTGCCAGTTTCTTCTTTCCTGTGACCCTTGTTACTTACGTACCTGGTTTTTCTAATTTCTAAAACATTACCAGACACTGGGCAAGGTCATTCCTGACGGCAACGTGTTTATTTATCGTATGCGGGAAACAGCGGATTAGATCATTTTTATCGTCATTATTGTTTCTACAGTCATAGCTTTATCTATTAATGTAAGAGTTGCAGTTTTGATATGTAAGTTTACAGTATACATATACTGTAACTGCAACTGTACAGTTTTTATATGTAAGTTTACAATATACTTATACTGCAACATATACTGTATATACTTTATATTGCAACATAAAAGAATGTTAACACTGTTAAATTACTATCAGCGGAGAAAATGCTTATCAAAACTTTTGGAGTATCAGATATAAAAGAAAGAGGAAATGTTGACAGAAAGGTGTTAGGAATAAAACGATCAAGTGAATGATTACTTTTTAGTTTTATAAGTAATAAGTAGATGTTATTTATTTTGTTATTTTATAGTATGTAGTTACTAAACCAAAATTTTTCTTTACACGACAGAAAACATAATCTCCACAAAATGGTGGCGTTTATATTCAGTAGAAACCTTTGTTTACAGCATCATTTCCGATGTTGTCTGTTAATAATTCTATTATCGATAAGTTTTATTTTAAATTTACGTTTGATCCAAGAATCACTGTTTTGAATAAAATTAGTAGTCTAATTTTTGTGTTGAAACTGTTATGAAATAATTATTAAAGCAGCTTACAAACTCATCTTCAAAGCAAAAATGGTGCCGGCTGGAAAACTGAAGGAAACCAAATGAACAAATAACGTGCTCTTTACTTGCTCTTATGAATGAGTTCTTTGACTATTGAGAGTACCACCGAACTTCAACTGTACCAAAGTTGGTAGTGGTTTAAATACAAAAATTTTCAAATCAGTTTTATTTATTTTTTTTGTAATCAACATACAGTATAATATTGTCTAAAAATGGTCTTCCAATAAATAAACACTTGAATAACAATAATAATGTCGAAAGCAACTAAATATTTATTAAATATCAGACATATTTGCATCTAATAAATTACATTAAAAATATGTAATAGTAGATGTTAGTTGAATGAATTTACATTTAAATTACATTATTTACGGAAGTTAAGTAAATAAGTGTACATGAGAGCGCGTGTGTACAATGTTTATATTTGGTTGATATCAAATACTCATATTAGTTTTCTGTTAGAAATTAGTTTATATTGAGTTCATTTTATCTAAAATATCTATATGTAAAATATCGTAATAAAGTACTTTAACTTTCATTTTGCTTCAGGTTAAAAGTTTCTTCCAAGATATGCCAGAAACTGTTGCAGCAGACGTCCGGAAAACAACAATATTGAAGGGTATAGAAAAGAGGATAACTCAGACACAAAAACATGCCGGTTCTGTATCATCGTGGTTTGCAAGTGCTCTGTCAGATTTGAGATGCTAATTCTATAACAACACGTGGCGCTCGGATTGTGTGTAGCAGTGATTGTGATAATTCTGTTAAATTTTAAAAATTGTGAGTTTCAATTTATTGTTTTTAATATGCTAAATATTTTCGTGTATTACACACCAGAAGATCTCGGTTACATTTTTTAAATGCTGTGTAATGTGCACATATTTCTGTTTCCTATTAAAGTGTTTGTGTTTTTTGCTGTTATTATATCAAATAAATGGATGTTGTGTTAAATGCATGCATTTTATCCATAGTTATTTAAGTAATTTTGTGTTTTGCATTGGTCACCATAGAAAATATAATTGAGCAACAATGATACTCAGTATTTAGAACTGAGTAATATAGGGTGTAGTTTCTTTTCAAAATACAGTTTAAAAAATAACTGGTATTAAAAAGTACAAAGGTTTTGATATTTATAACGATTTATAAGTTATAATTATAACGATGATTGTTAACACCTAGTTAAAGCTGTGGCGTAGCGTGTACTGAACAAATCACATGTTAACTGAGTCCCTGCATTCCTAACACATGCAAATAAAATAAAAAGCTTCGAGTGCTGCTGACGTGAACTTAAAACAACACATTCCGACCTTCCAGTGATACAAATAGTCAAAGAACAATTGATACAGTCACTACTACATAGAGTGCAGCACACGTCACATCACGAGAGACGGAACATACAGCACACTAATTGCAATTTCAATTATCATTCCAATTGTTATTGCTATATTCTAAACTTAAAGAAAATAAATTTCTAATTAATCGTTTTTAGCATCAAAAGTAGGGTAAAATATTAGTTTATTTATAGGACGTTATAGAAGGAATATTTTTAAATTTAACACTTACTATACATATCAAAAACCTAGTTAACACACCTGGTTATTACATGCCCTTCAAGACTAGTTAACCATTTGAGTGGTGTATATTTTTTTGAATGGAAAACTCAACGACTCTAATAACTATAGGAGAATATGTTTAGTTGATACTGGATACAAAATATATGCAAGGGTTATAATCCACCGTCTGCGGTCTATTTGCAAGAATCTTATTTTGAATGAACGAAACGGTTTCAGGAAGAGCAGATCTTTTACAGACAAATGCTTTTATTACTACACACATCATTGAGAAGCATCGTGAGTACAATAGAAAAACGCGTGTAGCTTTCGTTGACTTTGAGAGGGTCTTTGATAGAGTAGTCATAAATTTGTCGTGACAAATATTAGAACAACGGTGACACCCTCAACAAGTTACAAGAACTATAGAAGGCCTATAATCCAACAAAAGTAGTTGTCAAAAAAATTGTAGGATATCTCAACCAATACCTCTAAATCAAAGTGTTAGACAAGGGTGCGCTATATCACCTACTCTCTCCAACATTGATATTGACAACCTGGTAAGGAAATGGAAACATTTCCATATAAGTAAACCCTGGTATTAAGTTACCACGAGAGAGCTATTTGAGTGTGATGTTGTTTACTGACGACTTGCTTGTACTTAAAAATACAGAATGTGATTTGCAATCAATACAATATAAAAATCTTCATTACAAAAACAAAGGTAACAGCATTTTGAGGTAAGGAGTCAATAAGAACAAAAATAATGATTAGCGATCAAATTTTATAAACAATTCTACACTTTAATTATTTGGGTAATGATATTGGTTATGGCAGAAATGATGTAACTGATGTTGAGTTACGTAAGTTCCAGACAATATGTGGAGCAATCAACCGTATTTTATAAACAATTCTACACTTTAATTATTTGGGTAATGATATTGGTTATGGCAGAAATGATGTAACTGATGTTGAGTTACGTAAGTTCCAGACAATATGTGGAGCAATCAACCGTATTTTGTTTTAAAAATAAAGTACGTCGAGATAAAAAATTAAAGTTTTACAAAGTTATAACATTCCCTGGACTGCAGATGCAAATTATGAACGACAACCAAAAAAAAAGTAAGTAAAGTAGAAGCCTTAGAAATAGAAAAGTTCTCTTAAGCCTTAGCCTTAAGAGAAGTTAAATGGTGTTCTAAACTTGACCGTATAAGACATGACATGTGATACATGTTTTTAACTTAAATGAAAAATTAAAAGGGTACCAGCAACGGTGAAAAAGAATGTCAGATTCCAGTCTGGCTAAACAAGTCTAAAAATACAAACTCATAGGACGCAGGTGTGTGTATTTCCAATAATATACCAAGGAAAGCGGAGAAAGACATCAGCGAGCGACCAGCGAAAAAGTGTCAAGAGAAAGTTATAATTCTCCGTTGGCTGAAGGCATCACTACTCAGGATGTGAAAGCAGAAAAACAGTGCATTTCTCGTGTTTAACTGTTACCACGTTTGCCGAAAAGTGTTGGGAAACCACAAACATTGGCTACAGTGCTTGTCATCATTTAAATAAAGGTTTACGTACATAAACAGTACAGTAAGCTGTCATCAAGCCTAGCGCGTTGTACAATAGTGCGCGTACGAACGAAGGCGTGCAAGTATACGACCGTCGCGCCGGTGCAGGCGTTTAGGTATACGTCCGTCGCGTCGGCGCAATCGACGATTTCTGCTTATGGCATTAAGCGCAATCGAAGTCCGTTATAACTGTACAGGATTTTCCTTAAGTTGCAATCTATGAAGCACCTTAACGTTATGTTATTTTTACATAAAGTACTAAGTGATATTATTTCAGGTAACTGTAAATGAAAAAAGCTCACTCCGTGAAGCAGTAAATCGACGTCTTTGCTTGAGTGACATTAACGTCAAACGCCTTCAATGCTCGGAACTTTCCAACTCCCTGGCTTTGTAGAAAATGGTCAAAAATAGGGATAATTTTTATGACCAAGTTTTGATAACTATAAGAATAATAATTTTCTTAACTGGGGTACGTAACGGGTACGTACCTCAGATTTGGAAAATAACAGATCGAACTCTAATTCTGCATCGTAACCCTCAAAAATTTGTAGTGGAATTATGGATCCATTAGCTCCTAAAATATATATATTAACAGAAGTACTGGGGTAACCTTTGAATCTACTGAAGCTTCTATTTCAAACACACTTATACCACTTAGAGACATTAGATATGTGTATGCTTCAAAACCAGGGTTACTCAAAAAATTTTCCTGTTGTTTAACTCTCGACATTTCTAATCGGTCTACCATAGCACATCTAATAGCGTAAGTGAAGCAATAGCCATCGGTTTTTTCTAATGGTTATACTGACTTACTTGTAAGTTTTCTCATCAGGTAATCCTTCAGAATAAATTGAGTCTGCTTTTACAGAAATTTAGCTTACTCAGTCTTAGGGTTAACCGCTTGCATCTTAAGCGAGGTCATCTAGAACCGTGTTATTTTGATTTAAGTTTTCCTTAAGTACTATATTTTGAATTTGAGTTCTTCTAAATTATAAATATCGGTAGCTCTTATACCTTAATATGTTGTGTTCTTGAACGTCTTGAATATTTGAACCATTTCATATTGTTACCTACATAACAATCCTCGCAATGTACTCGTACTTTGTTGCTCGTCATTGTTTGTGTTCGTTTGGTCATATATAAAAATGGTTAGCAAGACACAGTTTCCAGACTTTAGTCCGAGGCTGCTTTGGATACTACAATTATTTCAAGTACTACAAACATTAAAGGAAAGCGATAACATTCACAGTCCTGAAATGCAGTTTACTCTAAATACTTTAAATTATACATTGCAAGATAGAATAAGAAATGAAGATATCAGAGCAGAACTCGAAGTAAAGGACATAAATAAAATTATTTCAATTAGCAGAAGACAGTGGAAGGATCATCTGCAAAGGATGATAGAGGATCGATTGCCAAAAGCGGCACTGAAATTTAAAGCCTTTAAAGAACTTTAAAGTAGAAGAGACGTGTGTTGTCCGAGGATGAGATGGGTGCCGAAACAGGTTTATGTAACTTAATCCATGAAGAGGAGAATTTAGCAAGGCAAAACGTATAGAGGTTTCTAGCTCTCGCGATTAAGAAGCTCATTTTCTTATAAACCGTAGTTGTTAGCGGTTTGTATCTTCAGTATTTACTGGGATTTAAACGTAAATAGAAAAACAATTCTTATAGGTTTTTATACTAGAGTAAGTTTCAATTAATTTTTTATCCAATTGTTTATTAAGCTGTGTTTTGAGATATCTAGGAAGACAAAAAGCCGTGTAGAATTTCCTTCCACATTCACATTTATTATATTCTTAGACTTCTCATATCGTGTGTGCCAGCAGTGTTTACAGTATTGATTCATTTTATCTCTGTAGTAAGCACTTTTTTGGAAGCATAAAGAATTTTTGTTCTCTTTACAATATTATCCATTGCTTCTGTTGGGTTTATAAAATAATGTATACTGTATTCCTTGTAGCAACTATATGGTCCTTCCGTATGTTTCCATAGGCAACGTCCATATATTATATGTGTAAGTAAAAATTCTGTTAATACTGCTCTTTAATTTGTATTTGTAATTTAATCTCTCTTTAATCTCTTTCTCGCCTAGATCTGTTATATTGTGCGGTATAAGAACTGTATTGTTTATTAGATTTATTACAGAAATTTCCCAACGAATTGTTTTTATATTTACTTCCGCAGCTATCTTTCTCTTTCGCAATCCAAACTGTGTCGTTAACCTATAAACTTGGACTTTTATGCTACCTCTGGTGCTGTAGCCTGTATTTGAAGACTGTTTCTAATAACTTAATCTCGTTACCTTTATTAACTTCTGTAGGTTTCACTCATATCGTCTTGTGCGTAGAATTTTTATAATCTTTAACGACCTCCTCTATATAATCTACCTATATAATACTTATTGACCCCAAAGGTCATTTTTGTATAAAACCAGCACCATACAAAACTAATCTGTGTACTTTACTTAGCTGTCAACAAACACTGGTATTTAAAAAATAACTAATTTCAATAGCGAAAGTTTTAAAATAGATGAGGTTAATTAATAGGACTCTGTTAAACATGGGGAATTTTAAATATTCATAAAATACTAGTTTTTTAGTTTTAAAATATTTTGTATTCAGAATGCAATGGATTTTTCATCGAGAGGATATTAACTTTTATACTGTCAATTTGTTTTGTTTTTAATTTTAACTTTTAGATTTTCAGGTTTTTTTGTAAATCTTTAATACTCGTCAGTTCATATACATAATAATTACAAAAGAGACACTAACAATAGACATTTTGTTTAATTATTAAATTTGTGTGGATAAATTTAAAACAAAACTGTATGGATAGAAAACGCGCTTCGCAGCAAACATTTTCTCCTTAAGCTTGGAAAATGTTTAAAAGAGTAGAACTGCCAATAAGAATAAAAGCTAAATCACAATTAGACAATAGTAATCTACCAGTCAAGTATATGAGCAGTCATGTGTTTCACATATTTGGGACCAATTATATCAGAAGATAGGAAAGAAGAGGTAGAGATAAGAGGAAGGACAACTCTACCCACCAAAGCGTATTTTACTATCACCTTTTTGTAAATCAAAACATATTCGTAAGAAGACAAAAATATGAATTTATAATACTATTGCTCCGCTGAGGGGATAGATAAGACGCACGGCTATGCAATACTTGGCACGCGTTATGTGAGCGGCAGAATTGTCCAACGCTTTCTAACTTTCTAGATGCGCCTTAGGCACTACGGTCGAGTAACGTACCAGCATCCAGGTCACTATGACACCACGTAGGCGTAATATAAAATGTCGTTTTGAAAGCGGCGAGTAAGTATGAGATTGAGCATTACAAATGTTAAAGAACATACAAATAAAAGAAATAAATAGAACGTTCAATAAAACGAACAGTGGGTTAAATAAGAAAATTAATTATCGCTAAAACAGATTCAAACGGCAATGAACAAGCTCCAATAATTGTAGTGGGCTAGTTCACGCCCAGGCCTCCACGTTTGATAGAAGCGTACACTAGGCGCCTTGCTTTCGTCAATATTGAAGCTGTGCTATTCACTCTCTTAAATAGCCGGTCAGAAAAATAGGAATGTGTTTCGTTTATTCATGCTTTAATACTAAATCAAGAGCTGTTACAAAACTACTACTTGCAGCCTGTACATACACGGGTGGAATATTGAACATATTCAATAAAGGCTTTAGAATTACTGCATGGTGACCAAGAGCTATGATAAGTATTACATGTTTAGCTGAAAGCTAGGCGACACTTTTCTGCGTTTAGTCTCTAGTAATCTGAAACAAGTGAAGACCGATTGACTGCACTGGCTTCTCCTAAAGTATCGGAGAACTACCGAACGCTGTGTTCTCTCCTTACATGTATTGACTGTATCAGAGATAATAAATTACAATCTTTGTTAAAAATGCCACGGCACCAGAATATCTCAGACGCTCTTGTTTACGCTTTCTAGTTTAAAGCTTCCAAGTCGGCAAAAAATTAATAAAATTTTTTTTATCACCCTTTGTAGTCAAACATTATTATAAAACCCGCTCCTACGCAACGAAAGTATAGCAATCTCTGTAAGATTGCAGAGAAGTGGAGTTTATAAATTAAAATGTAAACAATGCCTACCTAGGTGAAAGTGTCCCTGGACAGTAAGGTGGTAATTTTCGTATTTAAAGGTTGGCTAATCTGTACTTTCTAAATTACGTTTATCAAGTTCAGGCATCGTCACAGTACAACGTGCGTCGGCGGGCGGCAGACGTCAGAGCGTTTGCTGCCTTCTTCTGTCTTTTTCATTTTTTCTTGTTGTCGCGACAATTTATCTAGGCCTTAGGCATTAACATTTATATGTAGAGCGGAGTGTTGCACATTTGCGCCTCATTTTGCCATGTAGCTTTCGTAACCGACTTGGTTTATACAATATTCAAATGTCTTTCAGACATAGCCAACCTTAACATGCCGTGTAAATTGTAATACAAATTTAATAAATGTACCAAATACAGTCCACGCTCATCATTATTCAGCATCCTGGCATTAACATCATGAAATATCTTTCTTCCTAACATTTAAGGGTCCTACGGGACGAAATAAAACATTTTTTGGTTGCTCCGTGCCTGGATTCGTCATTTTACATTTCTGCAACTTATATTAGAGCAGTTTTCATCATTTTTTCTGCCCCACTTTCTGGCCAATTACGGGCGAATCAGCATATTCGCTGATCCGACCGTGTCGGGACTTAGTCAGCATTTCTTTCGTCGCCATTGAGCCTCGTGACGACACCACTGCAAGACCATCCATGTGCTAGCGTCTACACGCCAGATTGAGCAGTCATCTATCTAGTCCGTGTGTGTCTGCCATTTATTCCACGGCCTCGACGCTCCAGGACATCGCATACCAGGTACGACGTCAACGACATCATTAACAAGTGCGTACAATAGCTGAAGAAGGCCTCAAAGTGTTGGTCAGAAAGAGAGGCGGCTTAAAGTCTGCCATAGTGCGAACTAATTCTGCTATAACTAACTTTGATAAAAACAATAATACTAAACATTTTTTAACCGTTAGGCTTGAAAGTCTAAAAAGTTTGGCAACAAAATACGATGAGGTACAGTCTGAAATTGTACTCATTTCTAAGGACATAAACGCTGCTCAAGAAGACAGATTTGAGGTTGAAGAGCTGTTATATTCAACAGAAGCCAATATCTTGCAATTAATAGAAATTTTCAACGTTCAGGCTGAATCTCCAGTATTAACGAGCAATATGCAATTAAAACCTATAACTTTGCCCTGCTTCACAGGCACTATTTTAGAATGGCAGCACTTTTATTCAATATTTCTGGACTTGGTACATGCCAGATCTGATTTAACGTCAGTGCAGAAATTACATTATTTGTATTCATCTCTTAAAAATGAGCCACTAGATCTAATTAAGGCATTACCTATTTGTAATGAGAACTATTCCATAGCGTTGAGTTTGCTGTCCACTAGATATGATAACAAATTCATATTAGCGAAGTATTATATTCAAAACTTGCTTGAAGTAAAGTCAACAATCAAGGACTCCGTCCAAAGTTTGGCAGAATTCATAAATACAATAACGTCTTCATTAAATTCGCTGGCAGCCATGCAACTGTCAGTGAATTCATTTGAGCATATTACGTACAATTATTGTCAGCAAAACTGGACCATTCCACGTTTAAATTATGGAAGGAGTCTATAGATCTCGATAATCTTCCTAACTTTCAAAGCTTTACCAAGTTTTTAAACGCACGTAGACAGTTGTTAGAAAATACATTACCGATCGATGCAGGACAGCAGCTCAACAAGCTAACTTTAAGGTTCAATAATAAATCTGACAAACAAAATTACGAAACTCTGCTGGCAGCACAGCATTTAAAAGTTATCACTCAGCTTCAAATAATTATTCATGCCCATGCTGCAAAGCTAGTCATCCAATTTACATGTGTGACAAATTTCGTGAATTAAGCATATCAGAAAGACGGCAATTTATATTAAAGCATAAATGCTGTACCAATTGTTTAAGACCAGATCATTTTTCATCTAATTGTAAGGTCAAACAATCATGTAAGGTCTGTTCAAAACGACACCATACATTGCTGCACATAAATAATGTGTCAAAACAAGGTTCTGCCAGCAGTAGCAATTATTGTTCACTCAAGCTACAGTCTACAAACAATGTTCTCTTATCGACAGCACTTGTGTTTGTCATCGACCGGGCTGGTAACAGACAGCTTGCAAGAGTTCTATTGGATGCTGGGTCACAAGTGAATTTTTGTACGGAATCATTTGCTAAGAAATTACGGCTTAACTTGACTAAATCTAACATACCGATTACAGGTATTAATAATGCGGCGTGTTGTGCCACTAATTTGGCGTCTATTCGCATTATTTCTCGCTATCAAAGGTTCAGCTTTGAAGCAACATGTGCGGTCTTATCTGCATTAACTCATAAACTGCCAGCACAAACTTTCGACATAAATCATTTTAACGTCCCAGATAACGTTTTTCTCGCCGATCCACATTTCAACATATCAGCTGATATCGACATACTGTTAGGAGCGCAATTTTATTTAGATTTAATTTTAGCTAACAAATATGTACGCAGTCCTCACTTTCCTCATATACAAGAAACAAAGTTAGGCTACATTCTAGCAGGCAATCTGCCCAAACACTGCCGTAATAAGGGTTCAGCTGTTTCGTTCCTGGCTAGGAACAACGACAGTCAAATTTTGGCGTCTCTTGAGAAATTTTGGGAGACCGAAACTATCCCTGATAATGTACCCATTAGTAACGATTCAGCTTGTGAGGAACATTTTGTTAAGTCCACTCATCGCAATGATGAGGGTAGGTTCGTTGTTTCGCTACCATTTGAGTCTGACAATCCCCAGTTGGGTGAGTCCTATGCTAACGCTGAAGCGAGATTCTTGAGTTTAGAACACCGGTTCATGCGTGATTCTGAGCTGGCGCGCAAATACGCAAACTTTATTCAGTAGTATAAGGATCTTGGCCACATGACGCTTGTCGACGATTGTTCTATCAATTCCCGGGGTTTCAAATACCTACTATTTGCCTCACCATGCCGTCTTTAAACATTCTACTTCTACGACAAAACTTCGCGTCGTTTTTGATGGCTCGGCCAAAACTACCAATGGCTTTTCTCTCAATGATATTTTGTTGGTAGGCCCAAACGTCCAACAAGACCTTTTTTCTATTCTTTTGCGATTTCGTATCCACAACTATGTTCTCATCGCCGACATCGAGAAGATGTATCGACAAATTCTGGTATCTGATAAGGATTGCCATTATCAACGTATTCTGTGGCGTAACTCTCCCCTCGAACAGTTTAAACATTTTGTATTGGGAACTGTAACATACGGTACTGCTAGTGCTTCGTTTTTGGCCACTCGCTGTCTTATTCAGATTGCGATTGGTAAGGATCATGAAGCTTCTCTTCCTGACGCTGCGTCAGCTATAATTAATGATTTATATGTCGATGATTTGTTAACCGGTGCGACACCATTTCTAATCTGACCAAGATGAAATCTGACTTAGGTACGTTGTTGAGTCAATACGGCCTCACTCTGCATAAATGGGCATCAAATGAACCCAATGTGGTCGCAGATCATAATAATTTATCACTCCCATTAAACAAACAAGGTAATGTGCGTACGTTGGGCATTCTTTGGAATAACTCTACAGATTCATTTTTGTTTGACATCAAGTCATTTCCAGTTGAATCAAGCATCTCTAAGAGGAAAATCCTATCGATTATCGCGGGTATCTACGACTCACTCGGACTCGTCGGTCCCATTGTTTTTCTTTACAAACAGTTTATGCAGCAACTATGCCTGTGCAATCTTGGTTGGGATGAGCAAATCTCCGGGCAATTACACTTGCATTGGCGTTCATTATGCGATAAATTATGTCTAATCGGTAAAATTATTGTCCCACGTTTTATTCGTTGCAAGTCTAAGGCAAAAATAGTTGAATTACATGGGTTTGCGGATGCTTCTGAAAGGGGCTATGGGTGTTGTGTTTACGTTAGAGTCATTTATCAAGATTCATCGGCCTCTTGTCACCTTCTGTGTTCCAAATCTCGCCTGGTCCCACTACGACAGGTGTCATTACCCCGCATTGAACTCTGCGCTTGCTTGTTGTTATCGCGACTCTTATTCAAAGTCACCCCTGCTCTTCATTCCTTTATCAATAGTGTTCACCTGTATTCTGACTCCATGGTGTCCCTTTACTGGATTCATGCCCAGTCTTCTACGTGGAAGCCGTGGAACCATGTAGACGGTTGTTGTGCGCTGTTATCGAGTATTGTTATGTTACGTTATGTTTAAATATAGTTTATCTCTTGTTAGTGTCTTGTGCTAAGTAATGTGTGCAGATATAATACTATTTTGTGTTCAAAGTTCTAAAAGGGCTTTCAGTGAGTACTTAAAACTTTAATAATTATTGTTGGTTACAATTTATCTCGGTCGTGCTTGGCGGCTCAGGTTATCAGCCAAGTGCATTTGACTGTTATCTGGCTTGTGACCCGGTTCGGACTTGTTCTACATCGCATCCACTCAGCTACAAGATAAGGTAAATATGCAAACAAATAGCGATGGACTTTATCAGCAACATATTAAGACTCCGTACAATCCAAACTTCTATGTATGTAGCCAGAACTATAACCCTAGTTATGAGCATCAACAACAAAATACTCATCTTAGAGGTAATTCGCAACCTCACTTTCAGTCACAAATGCAGCAACTGTATCAACAACAAACTAGTTGTCCTTTCTCAAATATGCCGGCACCTAATGTCTGCAATCAACTCCCGAACCAAATGTCATCGCAAATATTAACGAACACTAATACCAATATGGCCCAAGCAATACCTCCATTCAGCTGTCCTACCAACATCACACAGAACTCCCAAGAGGACATAGATTATGATTCATTAAGTAAAGACTTATCCTACTCTGAACCTCATGAAACTGAAACTGCAAATGAATCTTGCGTACCTTGGCAGCAAGTTAAACGCCCCTCTAAAAAAAGGAAACGATCTGCTACAGCAACTAAAAGCATTTACTTACCTCAAACAGCAAATAGATTCGATCCCTCGTCCAACATATATACGTCTCTTAATCATGACGATTCTAGCAACTCAAATAACGTTAATAAAAATAAATCAACCGAAAACACCAAAGCCTCCGCCTATCTATATATACGGTGTTACGAACTATAAAGCAATGACAGACTTTCTAGCATCGGCTGCAGAAGGCGAAACATACCACAGCAAAGCTCTCTCAAACAACACAGCTAAAATTCACCCCCACACCGTTGACACTTACAGAAAATTAATTAGACTACTCTGTGAAAAAAATATAGTCCATCACACCTACCAGCTGAAACATGAGAGAGCCTACTGTCATAAGAGATCTTCACTATTCAGTGCCACTAGAAGAAATTAAAGACGAGCTAGCTAAATATGGCCACAAAATTCGGAATATCATAAACGCGAGACACAGGAAATCCAAGGGGACCCACTGCCTCTATTTTTTGTAGACCTCGAGCCCCAAGATAACAATAAGAAAATATATAAATTGGAATATCTACAAAATACAAAAATTAAAGTTGAACCGCCAAGAGTCAAAAAGGCAATAATCCAATGTACACGATGCCAGGAATATGGCCACTCCAAAACTTACTGCAGAAAATCATTTATCTGCGTAAAGTGTGGAAAATCTCATGACACTAAAACGTGCAAGAAACCTAGGGATACCCCTGTTACCTGTGCACTATGCGATGGCAGTCACCCAGCCAATTATAAAGGGTGTTCTGTCTACCAAGACCTGATAAGATCTAAACTTAGGGGCAATCCACAACTGCTAAGTAGTGCTACTCCACAGACACAATCTAATGTGATTCAGAATTCTCCACCCCCTCTACCACCACCGCGAAATACAAATTCTACATATGCTCAAATCACGGGCGGAAGTAGAAAGACACAAATGACTAGCAACAGCCACGCAAACCCCACTAACAGGGAAGTAATGGACCAACTGGCAATTTTCCTAAGTGAGTTCAAAACTATGTTCGCTCAACTCATTAATCAAAACAGTATTATCCTCAACATGTTATCTACAGTCATAAATAGAATACCTCAGCAATGACCCCGGCACTAAGAATAGCTGTCTGGAATTCAAATGGGCTTTCCGGCCGCATACAAGAAATTATCCTCTTCCTGAATATCAATAAAATTGACATCCTCCTAATTTCAGAAACCCACTCAACGGATCGAACAGTCTTCAAAATACCTTATTATAACATATTCTATGCTAACCACCATGACGGTTCAGCTCACGCAGGTTCAGCTGTCATCATACGAAACACTCTTCATCATTATGTAATGAAGCCACATGTCACTGCAAAAATCCAAAGTGCAATCATTAAAGTTCTCGCCCTTCCATGGCCCTTGACCTTAGCAGCTACATACAGCCCACCATGCCATTCCATATCAACAGACGAATATCTAGAGTTTTTCGCCACTCTGGGACCACACTTTCTTGTAGCGGGGGACTGGAATGCGAAGCATACTGCCTGGGGCTGAAGGCTTATCACACCAAAGGGTCGAAATCTACTGGCAGCTATACACCATCTTCATCTCAGCTACTTATCAACAGGAGGACTTACGTACTGGCCCACAGACTTAAATAAAATTCCAGATCTTCTTGATTTTGCGATAACAAAAGGAATCTCGCACTTATATACCAAAATCGAACCAAATCTCGACTTAAGCTCTGATCATAACACCATTATAATTACATTAAGCACTAATATAATCTGGAGGGAACCTCCACCTGTTTTATGCACTAAGCAGACTAACTGGGATTTATTTGAACACATTATCAATGGGAATATCAACTCTAACTTTCGCATTGTGGATTTCAGAGACATTGAAGAAGCCGTTCAATACTTTACTAAACTACTACAGGATGCTGCATGGCAAGCTACACCAGAAAGAAGAAAAGTTTTACCTGATTATCATAATATACCTCTGCACATCAAACAACTTATTCAAGAAAAACGACAAGCTCGCGGTAAATGGCAACGAACGAGAAACCCCCAGTATAAAACAATTCTCAATAGGCTCACCCATAGAATTCGCGCAGCTATGCGAGAGGCCCGAAACGCATTGTTTGAACACTATGTAACATGTTTAACACCCCATGATCATTCAATATGGAAGGCGACAAAAAAAATCAAACGCCCGGTAATCCCAGTATCCCCCATTCGTAAACCTGACGGCAGTTGGGCTCGAGCAAATGAAGATAAGGTGCATGTGTTCGCAGATCACCTTTCCCAGGTTTTCACCCCAACCTCATCAGCAATTGATGACTCAGAAATTCTAACTTACCTTGATGCTCCCTGCCAATTATCTCCTCCAATCAAAGCGTTTGCCTTCTCTGAATTTCTCAGGGAGATAAAACATTCCAAGACACATAAAGCCCCCGGGTACGATTTAATAGTTAAAGAAGTTCTGAAACATCTTCCCAAAAAAGCGTTAGTACTACTTACAACTATTTACAACAGTATACTCAGACTGTGCTACTTTCCAATCCAATGGAAATTTGCCCAAATTATCATGGTCGCAAAACCTGGCAAACCCCCTACTGACCCTACATCTTACAGGCCAATAAGCCTTCTTCCACTCTTGTCAAAAATATTTGAACGACTTCTCCTAACCAGACTAAAACAAATAGTGCCCTTTAGGTACCTGATCCCTGAACACCAATTTGGTTCCAGAGAAAAACATTCTACAGTGCAGCAATGCCACAGAATAGTGAACAAAATTAGGGATAGCCTGGAAAAGAAGACGATGTGCGCAGCTGTCTTCCTGGATATTCAGCAGGCTTTTGATAAAGTCTGGCATGAGGGCCTTCTGTACAAGCTGAAGAAACAACTTCCTGATCAACTATATTTACTGTTGAAATCATATGTGCAAGATAGACACTTCCAAATCAAAATCGAAGACACTGTGTCCGTAATCTCTCCTATAAAGTCGGGAGTGCCTCAGGGCAGCGTTCTGGGGCCATACTTATATCTTATATTTACTGCCGACCTACCTGTGACAGACTACACTACCACCGCCACCTTCGCTGATGATACCGCTATCTTCGCAGTAGATCCCAACCCGGAACGAGCCTCTGAGAAACTGCAAAGCCATCTTTACCTCCTGCAAGATTGGTTCCAGCGGTGGAGGATCCGAGTTAATTCTGCAAAATCCACTCAAATAACCTTCACCATGAAACGTAGCTCTTGTCCACAAGTCACTATAAACGATGCCCCCATACCTATAAAATCAGAAGTTAAATACCTGGGGCTGCATTTGGACGACAAATTAACATGGAAAGCCCACATTCAGGCTAAGAAACAACAACTCAACTTAAAAGTTAGGCAACTGTACTGGCTCATAGGTAGAAAATCTCAGCTATCTCTCGCAAACAAAGTCATCATATATAAAGTTGTGCTCAGACCAATCTGGACTTACGGTATAGAATAGTGGGGTGCTCTAAACCTTCCAACACAAAGATTCTGCAGACAGTTCAGTCAAAAATCTTGCGTTGCATAACGAATGCTCCCTGGTTCATCTCTAATTATACTCTTCACAAACACCTCAACATTCCATACGTTTCTGATGTCATCAAGATGCACGCCGCTAAGTACAGGAACCGCAACATAGGACACAGCAATAACCTGATCAACGAGCTCCTCAATCCATCACTGGATGTAAAAAGGCTGAAGAGACAGTGGCCAGATGACCTGACCCGGTGAACGTGGTAATCATCGCTGGATGGTTCCCACCTCAAGTGACGACGTATACATCACTTTTACTTATTACTCTGTAAAATGAGTAGATTGTAAAACTGCATTATAAAAAAAAAAAAAAAAAAAAAACTTATAGACTACGTTTCATAGGACCTAGTGGGATACTATTCTATATTTATTCCGTCGATGGAAGAAACATTTGCGTTGCAGATCGCCAAAATTTGGAAAATATTGCAACGATACAGATTATTATTTTCGCATAGGATAAAGTGTGTGTGTGTGTGTGTGTGTGTGTGTGTGTGTGCGTGTGTGTGTGCGTGTGTGAAGAAATTACAAACGAGTCTATAATGGAGGTAATGAAAAATTATTTATTACACAAAGTAAATAATAGTTTTTACGATGTATATTAAATTACATAATTTTCATGCGTTTTATATTTGAATAAAGTTCGATTTTACATCGATTTTACTTGTTAGATGATATCCGTTCACTTGCTGATTTGTCCTCCGGATGTGCGTTCCTCCTCTTCTTAGCGTCGCTCCCGTCCTGGCGTCCTCTTCGTCGGCGGGTTGCTCCAGCGACGATGCCTCTGTACGTCACACTGACGATTCCGTCGAACTGCTAACACCAAATAGACTTTTCACACAATTGTCACTCTCACAATAATTAGCGTTCTCGCTCGCAAAAGTTATTATTAATTTACACGTTAATTTTTATTAGATCTCAGAGTGAATATGGGTATTTATTATAAAAGCGGTGTATTTAGCTTAAACCTTCCGTGAAAGCTTGAAGTGTTCAATAATTCCCTATGCGGACTATCTTGACTACCGCGAAAAGCACTTAAATAAAATAATAATTTTTATAGAGATCGTTAACCTGCTTGGCTCTTTACGCAAAGCTCGCAAAGAGTTCCAAGTTATATGATAATTTTATATTTCTATAACTCCGTACGACGAAAACTCTCGTCAACGGATACAACTTCACTCGGCAAATGCTATCGACCAACTGTGTCGATCCGTAGGCCTACCTCACAGAGTACGATTATTAATCAAATTAGTATCTTCTGATTGGTCCATCCGATCTCACATGGTTGATATTAACAAAAGATATAAGAGTTACATGCAAAACTTTGTATAAATCCGCAAGAGCTTGCATTGATTTCATCTATGAATTTTATTACTCTATCATTGATAAGAGTTAAAAGCTGAGTTTTTCCTATACAAAAAACCATACTTATAAAATAATTGGAAACCTCAGAGTATATAAAAACTGTAGCTACGAGTAAATAAATAAAAACTCGTATTTACATATACAATCCACTGTCAAAGTTTCACGTCGATTGGTTGATTACCGCGGAAGATATAGCGAATAAGGTTTATCACAAGCGCACAATTTCACACACAAAGTACATGGCATAAAAGAACACATTTTTGTAAAGAATTTGATATAACCTACGTCCTTATCCATTGCTAAATACAAAACTTACAGCTAAAAGACAAAATTTTGCATAAAACCATTTTAAACATGTCAATGTTCGTCATCCATGCTCACATACCATCAACACCGCTTATCACCCTGTGTTTTGTTGCAATATATAATTTTTTAAAAGACAATAACGTCAATTTAAAAACTAAAACATTTGATTTATTAGCCACAAATAAATAACTATACTTTACTGATACTAGTAAGCAATTGCCCACCTACTAGTGTCCTCCTCATCTACTAAGCTAGAGCAGCTTATGGAAGCTTGAGTTGAAGGTATAAAGTTTCATTTGAGACGACGCTTTGGAAATTCTGTACTAACGTTGAGGTACTACCTACATTGTTAATCCCGATTAAAGCTTGTCTAAAATCTGTACCAATCTATTTGCCTTGGCTTCCTTCATGCGTTTTTAATTACTCAAACTTCTTTTTTAAATCACCTCATTTCTCACAGATAAGTATAAACAAATTGCAATATGACAAGTAACAATTAACACATAAGGTACTGAAACACATTTGTAAAACAATATCTACTAATTATATATTTATTCTCTGCAGGACAGAAGTAAAAGTCAATTTTAGTCTCGCAATCTGCATGGTGTTGTTATTGTAATTATAAAAGAGGACAATCTTCTTCCATTGATAGGGGAAGATGGCTATATTATTTAATGTTTATCTGATAAGCGTGAAAACTAAAAAATAATTACTACGACCAATAAGCTAATACTGTAACACGTCACTAAACAGTGCTGGGCCCCAAATTAAACGTGCCACATAAAATATCATTTTACGACAAATGTATCACAAAACCACAATACATTACAATAACATAACACAACATATATCAATAATATAACACTGGGTACCACAATATAATAAAATTAGCTGCTACCTATAACTCATCATATATCTAGTGTTCATCAAAAACAGATATAATAACTAACTTACATGCAATGGAGGGTGGTATGTAAAGAAAATGATACTACCAGCTAGTGAGCAGAGTTAAACGAATTTATTCATTCAGAAACAAAATTAGCTTCTTAATGCTGTGTAATTACGGATCAGCCAGCATGTAATAATTCTTTTGTTTAATTAAATTCTGAATAAATTAACTGTTGAATAAGTTGAGAAGTGAATAAATTATGCCGTGCATAAAATCTTTAATGAGTGTCGATTTACAAGGTGAATCGAACACTGATCCAAAATTAAGTAGAATAAATCAGTTCCATGAATCAGTACAAGTTTACATTTTAGTTACGCACAGCGAACATGCTGTGATCTGTTAGTTAGTTTCTCACACTTGCTTATACTTAAAGTCTCTGAAAAATGTTTTCGTTCATATTTCCTTTTTTGCTAACTGTGTGGAAGTTGGAACTGCAGCTGGGTGTTGTTAATTAAAAGGAACATTGTTACTTGAACAGCACAAGGTGTACAGAGGCGTCGAGTCCGCTCATGCTCACGCCATGCGTCCACAGGTTACAGGTTCAAGCTTCTACGTTGCCTGTGAGAAGTATCTCCGTAAGTGAAGCAAAACTGTATGAAGAAACGAATTCCTGAAGTTCTTAATCCCGTTCATGGAACCAAGTTCACACTGTAAATTCCAGATCTTTTAGTATGGGTTTACCATTACCAATCATACAACATCTGACAGAAACTTACAAAATACAGTTATTGCAATCACAAAGTTACGGCTCAATTCTATAACAACATTAAATTAACGTAAAAAATTACATATCTTCCTTCTCTGTACTCAACTGGCTGAAATTGGCTTTTGTTAAGAGCCTTACGGTTACAAACATGCTACACCATGGTCCGTTATAGATTACAATTCTTTTCTTTTTACATAAATTACATACGATTGCTTCTAAAAAATGACAAACAAATATAATTAGCCAACAGTACTGATCCATAAGGACCGAAATAATTATAAATACCTTGGTAAAAGAGGGTCCAAATTTAGGTGTCGACCTGGAGACGACGGGAACTCTGGTCACAGCAATATTCGTTAGTCGACTAAGCTAAACTTGTCTAGCGAAAACCCTTCTATGGAAGGAAAGAGGGTAGCGCCGTGACGTCAGGACATCGAGCAAAGTATGAACATAATCTCGTAACGCGACAATATACTTATTTTTATTTAATTTGGTAATACGCTTATCTTTGCGTTCGGCGTGAGCCGAATAACTGCAACAGAACTTCCCCCCGAAAGGCAAGCGTCGGGTGCAGAAACGGCGATTGTCCATGGGTCAACCTTAGCAAAGGGCGCAATTTCAGTACACAAGAAAGGCTGGCAATCAGCACAGTGACCTAGCATAAGGCTTCTCCCAAAACAAGAAACACTCCCAAATCAAACCAACCAAACACCCACACGAAGGACACGTAATAATCTACGTATTAATTTAGATACAACTAAGTAGTTAGAAGACGTTTTTATGTTTTAGAAGACGGCATTATAGCTATAAGCTTTATTGTTGCTTACGTTAATTAACATGTTAGGGTTTTTTTTGATACGTCAAAAAATGCAGGTTTGTAAGTTGTTCCATGGTTTGTTGTGATCAATCACACACGTGTTTCCATTTTATCTCAGTCGGATTGACTGTTACAACCGGCCTTGCAATCCGTATCTCAGTCGCGTCACATTCGAGGAGTAATGCAACGTGGAAGACAAGATCTATGCGTTCTAAACCCAGTCGTCAACTGTACTTGGCCTAACATCCCGGAAGACGATTGTACGAAACTGTACGAAATTACACAAGAAAGATTACATATGTGTTCAGGGAGACACAAATGCATGCGTCCGAAGTCAATCTGTGTGTGTGTGTGTGTGTGTGTGTGTTGAAATGTTATAAATACGCGTTGATAAATTGCCGAGACTAATGTGTGGAATCAAGGGTTATTAATCAATAAGCAATGGTTGAAATGTTGTTCTTACTACGGATTTACCTGACATTAGTTTCTTGTTACTTGACAAACACAGCTACAATTAACTGTCTTTTAATAGCTACTTGTACACGGTTTTCAGTCCTTAAAAGTTCTTTAGAACTTGTGATTTGGATGATACTATTACAATTTGGACTTTCCTTGAATGTAGACTGAAGTACGACGTCCGTACCTGGAGTCCGATGGCCTGACAGTCTGCAGATGGTCTTCGAGAGTTGTGTGGTATGTCATTGATAGTGTAGATGGTAGAACATCCCTCCCAGAGTCACTTTTGGGTTGTTGTGAGAGCAAAAGTTTACGAGCTAAATTCGACACGATCGTAACCTACTGACTTACGCCAAATCCAGTACGCCTTTCTAACCTATACGGGCAATTATAAAACACGTAACACTTCGCCAGAATACTTCGAACCCCACTCGAATAAATCGCCACTAAAACTGACTCTAAGAGTTGCTGAAGTCTTGTATTCATGTTTCTGATAGTAGACCATCTAGTTTCGCGTGTACGGGCGATATTTTCTTCCACTCTTTCGATGAACTCTATAGGATTCCTTTTATATGTTGGAAATTTATCAGTTCACGATTTTCTACGTTCGTTATTCCGGTCACTTGGATTGGTTGACTTCGGAATAAATTAATTTCTTCCCTAAAATTATTGAGTTCTCGTCGTTGAAGTTCAGCCATCTTCTCTTTGTCAGTGTGTACTTGCTCCCGAACATCATTCACGGTAGCGGTGATTTCTTCACATCTCGTTCCCAAGTCTTCTTGCTTCTTAGTCAAGACTTCGAACTTATTTAAATGGGATTCTTCGATGTTATTCAATCGGGTCTGAAGTGTCTCTTTCGTTCTCTGTATTTCTTGTTGGTTCTCTTCACACCTCTCGCTAATTTTAGAAATTTCCCGTCTGACTTCGGTTACTTCCTCTCCTATTTTCGTATTCAATTTTTCGTGACTGTCTTCGAGTTTTTTGCTGATAATTTCAATCTTCTTATTACTATCTTCGATGCTGTCATCGATCTTCTTGCTCAACTCTTGGGTGTCTTCCTTCAATGAAGCTATGATTTTATTTGTCTCCTCCGTCTTCTTGTTTAACTCCCCTCTGAAATCCTCCTTCAACGATTCGATATTCTTTGTTAAAAATTCATTATTTTTCTGATTGTCATCCATCTTCTTATGAATCGACTCCATATTCTTATTTAATTTCTCGTTAAAATCTTCTTTTAATAACGCAATATTGTTCTGGCCGTCTTCCTTCAATTCTTCCTTTAATAATTCAATATTCTTATGGCCGTCTTCCTTCAATTCTTCTTTTAATAATTCAATATTCTTCTGACCGTCTTCCTTCAATTCTTCTTTTAATAATTCAATATTCTTATGGCCGTCTTCCTTCAATTCTTCTTTTAATAATTCAAGATTCTTCTGACCGTCTTCCTTCAATTCTTCTTTTAACGCCTTCATTGCCCTCAATATTTCCAGGAGGTTTGCGTCCCCTGTTTGTGTGGGTCTTTCAATTTGTTCCTCTTGCTGTATAGGCCGGCTGGGTTCTATAGGAGGTAATATTTCTTCTAGATCTTCGACCGGCGTCGCCTCCTTATCATCCATGTCTATTTCTTTATCTGCTTCCGCCGCACGTCTCTTAGAGGTTGCTCTCCGTTGCATTTTTGTCCTGTGTATTGCAGCTGCCTCGAAAATTAGGTTGATATTTATTTTGTAAGCTAGGTTGAATACTTTTCCGCCTAATTTCGCTCGAACGTTGTGCGCCAATTTGTTAGTAGACGCTTATCCGTCTATTTGTTTATCGTTTGATTATTATTATTGAATAGTCTCAGGGTTAATTTTACTGAAAAATGGATCTTGCTCTCGGCTAATCGTTATTGTTCAATATCAAATTTTATTATTATTTTACCGTTTAGGGACTTATTCTCCTCAATTCAACCTATTGTTGAATCCAGGATTGAATAATTCGGTACTTACTCTTTTTTTCGTCGGATTAGCTGTCTGTTTAAATAGTTTAATTTTATGTATTATATTCACTGTTATGATGTCCACTTGACGTTCCGTTGACACTTTGTTGATCAGCGGTTGTGAGGAGATCAGTTGTTTCTTCCTATACACTAACATACACAAACATAGGCATGGTACACATAATAACTCATGTATAATATTATTGTATAAGATTATAAATATATTGATCTGAGCGGTTGTAAACAAAACAAGGAATCATTCAATTTGAATAATTTGCATTCTCAGCATGGTACCAACCGCCTCGTTTTTCTCCTCTAAGCTGTATTTTTACTGATACAATAAAAGTCAACTCTTTCACCGTTAAAAAATAATAATGGTAATTTATTCAAATAACACACAGTGAAATTCAATACAATAAGGCGTTTTGCTCTTCTTTTTGGTTAACAATTAATATTTTAAAAGTGAACATTGACTCTAAAACAAATGATGAGCTCGAGTTGGCATGACTGCCTCTGGTTATTAATACAATGTGTTTTGACAAACATATAGGTTATGTCGGATGGTTCGACTTGAAAATTTAATAATGATTATACTAATAAAAGTAGTAGGTTCTTTTAGACTGCAAAATACACTTCTTTGAAATAATAGCTACGGTTAGAACAAACCTATAAAATAAAAATTCAATGATTGTTAATGAAAAAAATAAAATATGAACTACTGTTCATAGTTAGGCACATGCTTTACATATTGTTTAGTGCAGCCTTATTTGGTTAAAAGTAGTGAATTATTTATTATTAATTAATAGTAATTGCGATAATCCAGTATCAGGTACTATAATCATCTGTGAAATTGGATATTCCTATTTCAGGTAATGGTAATTTATTTATTATAGTTATCGCACTCCGGCGAAAACTATTAATTGAATTTAGGAACAAAATATTTCATACTCTAGTCTACTGATAGCATAAGAGCACATATACTCTTCATTGCTGTTACAATGTCTTTACTTATCCTAGGTATTCATTGTATACAAATAGTTAAAACTGTCATTACTCAGAACGTTCCATTTCAACATTGTTCATTTGTATTTTATCAGTTCCCTTCTGTTGAGGATAGGGAATTTAATTGTTTCTATATTTTAAGTTTTATCGCTTTTAGCGTTCAGTTATTATGCTTATAAACTAATCATATCATTATATTTGTGGTTATGAATACTTGCGTCTCTCGTCGTTCGAAGGGTTACACTTTTTTAATTATAAACACTTTTTTAATTAATTAAAATTTATTAATTAATTATTTAAACTTGATCACAGCACTGCACACACTCCTATGCGCATAAACTCCGAATAGAGTACACTTGTAAATATACTGCACTGATTCTTCAATGTAGGTAATCTATGTCTCACTTTGAGGTTAATATGGTTGACGCTGTGTTGCTGTCAAATGCACGTTTTTCTGAGGCGTCGGCGAGCGTGCAGTCCGCTTCGCTCTTGTTGAAAGACTGTCTGTGGTTCCTCGGATGGAATGATGAATTTCGGATTTTTTTATAGGCTCTGATTGGTCAGTTTTTCCAATTCGTTCATTTACGGTAGACTTCGTCAAAATAGACGCTATCATAAGCGTCAGTCTTTGGGAACAAGATTAACAAATTCTGGTTCACACGCCCACGCGGAAGGGCTAAGCACAATACAATTATTTTTAAAAGTCTAATATCTTTCTTATAATTGTACTGAGGATGTTGTGCTTACTCTCATTGTTTGTGTTTTTGAAAGACGATTAATTTGAGTCCCCTTATCATATATTTCTGATTAGGGTTAGCTGACTTAGCACTTAGCATTTATGCTTATTGTCCATTAAACCATTAATTATTAATATTTCATGGTTTTTATTTTATTTTCTATTGCAATGTCTCATTCTTAAGCTACTGTGCAATTTTCCCTTAAAACTATGTCCTAATATTAATACTATGTCCGTTTTCATAGATTCACACTTAAACTTATTGTCATACATTTTTGTTTTGCTTATTACTCAGTAATAAGAGTATTTAATTAGCTTTTAACATGTTGTAATTAAATATTGATGGGTTAAGTCACTACTGACAGTGTTCTTTTTCCCTACATTATTTGCTTAATGCCTTAACTATCACTTATGAATCAGGCTTGTTATGCCTATATGGCGTTACTTGGTAGTATGCTTAATATCATAAACATTTTAGTTGTATTGTTTTCTAATTGATAACTGAAATAGTCACTAGGACCTTATCGTTATTGTGATGCAGTTCACTCTGCATTTGACCCTGTAATTAGCAAGGTTTGGTTGCTGTAAACTTTACTTGCAGCTACTTGTCATAATGGTTTAGTTATAATTACATTTATATAAACGATTTAAATGGTTATTTTGGTTGCAATTGCTCATATGAATATTACTCTGTCTGACATCAAATCATTAATTGGGTTACTTTCTTTGTACAATGTGTTTATTACATAATTTTGGTTGCATAGTGTCACTTTGCCATTACCAGCATTTGGTCATACTTGTATTACATAAATATAGCTTTCATATCCTGTTATACTATTAGCTATCGTGTACAAAACATTCCTTATATGCTCTATTTACTTCCTAGCTCATTACATTTTGGTCTAACATTGTTTTGATTCATTTTTTATCAAGTTTTATTGGAAACTGAATGCCCAGATTAGGTTATGTCATAGGTTCAGTAAACATTAGTGTGTTGTTTATGGCTGTGTATTTCTATCTTAGTCTATTCGACTGGTTTTCGTTTCATGTTTGTACACTGGTTATTGGTTATCAATAGTTCACATTTAGTTTATTCCTGTACTATCTTATTTGTTGTTAATTAGTGAGTTGGTATGTACATCATTCCCACAGTACAATTGGTCATTCACTATTTTCGTTGCATATTCCTCTGTTTATTCTATAACTACACATCATTTAGCTATCATAAACTCATCTTGTCCTCATTCAGGTTGCTTGTGACTCTTTATTTACAATATTTAATCCTTATTTACAATAATGTGTTTCACATAAACAATAAATGTGTTCATTAAATGAGTTGTTGTCAGTGTTGACTTTACTATACAGCTTAGGGATTTATATCACATAATTATTTAACACTTCTTCCTTCTTCTTAATACAATTATTCTTTCAATGTTTATGTTAGTTTGTTCTACTTCAATTTTCTTCCCTTATTCTTGTGTTTGGTCTGGTTATCTTCCTTCTTCTTTCTTCTTTCTTCACTGATCTCCTCCTCACTATTGTTTATTTTCTAAATGATGAGGTTTTCACTTGTCTTCTTCACACTGTTTCTTCCTTCTTCTTTCTTGAAGTTGTCCTTGTTGTATCCTTCTCCCTGACTCTTCTTTCTTCTTTTGTTGTCTTGTGTCCTTCTCACTGATCTATTGGGTATAGTATGTCGGTCGTCTCGTCTTTATTCTTCTTTTCTTCTTTCTTGGTGCATTTACTAGTGAATTCCTTTCAATGATGCTTCACTTATTCAAACTTATGGTACTTTTCTTTAGTATACTTGGTGGTATTCTAGACCTTTTAATGTATTTTTTCTAGTGGTGGCCTTTAAATTAATTTTCAGTACTTAGGTGGGTGTGGTGACATATGTACTGTTACATATTGCCTCCTTATTAGAATTGATCATTTCTGATATCTTCGTTTTATGATTGAAGAAATTATCAATTTTTTATTTTACTCTTAAGTCACATATAATGTTTTCATATCTTGTATTTACTCTTACACTTGTCTTCAGTTCACTATATTCTCTACATCTCCTTCTTCTTCATACTCTTGGAATCTTGTTTAATTATATTCTTGGCTTGTCATGTTTTTTCCCTTAAATATTTAATTTCCCTAACATTTTTCCCTAACTTGGTAGCTGGAATCGATTCGGGTGGGCTCTATGGCTTACCTAACTCCGTCGTCCATAACTACATTCTTTCTGAGATCAGGGGTACCTCATCCCTGCCCAGTTAAATGATTGCTGGAACTTTTCTACAGTCAATTCATCAAATAATAATACTCATAAGCAGTCTCTTTCGACTAATAATAATAAACACTCTTGGGGTTATTCATTTTCTTGCCTTTTATATTTTATTATACACTCTCTTCTGGATTCCTTCTTCACTTCTGCAGATCTTCATTAGTTAATGTTGTTGACAAATAGCATTTGTAAATATTCTTCATTTTTTCTTCTCTCCTTATCGTGACAAAATTGTTCTTCACATTGATTGGTTCATTCTTCTTTTTTTCTTGGTCAATTCTCCTTTTCACTATCTTTTCTACATAATATTCTCATTAATGGTCTCCTTTTCTCCTCTAGCAAACGTCATAACCTTTTTACATTTTATTTTGGAATAGTACACAATTTTTCTCAAAGTGATAGTAAACATTGTTTAAAATATCTTAAGTGTGTTCACTAGTTGCTTGTTTTCGTTATGGTTTAGTCATCAGATACTAGTCTTCTTTTCTCGTGTTACATATAACATTCATTTGACAAACATTTTTCGTTCAATATTTAATATAATATTTGATTAATAAAATTTCTTCTTTTATATACAATATTCACTTAATAAACATTTTTCTTTTTCTTCTTTCCATAAGAATAGCCTCTTCTTCTGTTGGTGAGTTATTGGGTATACAATATTTGATAGTTATGATATAATGTGATAACATAATAACAACATATTAATATTTGATTTTATAGACATTCTCGGGGTTACATTATTCATTTAATAAACATTTTTCTTTTCCTCTTCTTTCCATAATAATATCCTTCTTTCTTTATACTCCCTTTGATCTTCTGCCTCTCTGCTCCTTCAAAGGTTAGTTGGGTGAACCTTTATTCTGGATGGTTATATTTCTTCATTTTTAGTGTATACAATATTTGTTAATTACAAGTTAATGTGACAATATAATAACATATTAATATCTAATTTTATAGACATTCTTGGGGTTACATGGTTCATTTAATAAACATTTTTTCTCTCTCTTTACTTTCCATAATAATATCCTTCTTTCTTTATACTCTCTTTGATCTTCTGCCTCTCTACTCCTTCAAAGGTTAGTTGGGTGAACCTTTATTCTGGATGGTTATATTTCTTCATTTTTAGTGTATACAATATTTGTTAATTACAATATAAGGTGATTATATAAAAACAACATATTGATATCCGATTTTATAGACATTCTTGGGGTTATATGGTTCATTTAATAAACATTTTCTTCTCTCTTTTTACTTTCCATAATAATATCCTTCTTTCTTTTTACTCTCTTTGATCTTCTGCCTCTCTACTCCTTCAAAGGTTAGTTGGGTGAACCTTTATTCTGGATGGTTATATTTTTTCAGTGAAGCTTGATTATAGACTCCCTTGGTTCTATTGGTATTTGTGTCCATAATTTCGTATGTGTTGTTTTGATTATCCTTGACGATAGTGTAGGGTCCAGTGTATAGTAGTAGGAACTTCTTTGCAATTCCTTCAAGGGTACTGGGGAGCTCTCGATTTCTTAGCAATACTAGTTCTCCCATTTTGTACTGGATTATTTTGGGTTGTTGTTTCTTATATTTTTCTCGCATTTTCTCTGCTCGTTCGACGGTCTTGTTATAAAATTTTACTTGGTCAAAGGTGTAATCATCGCATGGGGGAAATTCTATTAATTCTATAATTTCTCTAGGAGGTCTTCTCTCAAACATAGCTGTAAATGGGGTTGTATCTATTGCTTGATGGTACGCTAGGTTGATAAAATCCTCTGCAGCTGGTAAATACTCCTCCCACTTTCTTTGTTGTTGGTGACAGTATGTTCTCAGGATTCTTCCTACTTCTCGGAGAACTCGTTCGGCGGGGTTGCTGCTAGGGTTGTACACTGAGGTTTTGAAGGTTCTCACTCCCTTACTCAGCAGTGTTTCCCTCCATATTCTTCCCTTGAATTGGGTTCCATGGTCAGTGATTATCGACCCTGGCACTCCTACCTCTGCCATGTATTTACTCATAATTATACTCAACAGATTTTTTGTGGTGGCTCTGTTGATAGGATACAACTTTGTATATTTAGTGTAGTGGTCGAAGATAACGACGATGAATTTGTATTGTCGTCTTCCCCCACTTCTTGGTAATGGGCCGCAAATATCAACAAATACCTTTTCTAGCTTCGTGGATGAGGTGATTGGTATCATTAAACCCTCCTTCCGCTCGTTGTTACACTTTACCATCTGACATAGGTGGCAATTCCTAATGTAACGGCGTACTCTCCTGTTGATATCCTTGAAATATACATTCTCCTCTAATGCCTTTATGACTTTAATAGCTCCCATGTGTAGATGTGTATCTAATGTGGTAATCCATGGTGATCTCCTTCTCCATAGTTTTGGGTATAAGTAATTTCCACTGGTTACTTTGGTTAGTGTTTTTTATAAATAGAACATCTTGGTATACACAATAGTATGGGGTAACTCTCTCGTCTTTATTTATCAATCTCTGGCGAATGTTGTTCAGTTTCTCCTCGCTTCTTTGTTGGAGTTTTATTTTATTTATTATCTCGGCTAGTTCTGTCCTGTCCTTTATAATGTGATATACTTTGGCTACCGTCTCCCTTTCTCCCTCTAAAGTTTGGTTTTGGATGTTGACTCTCGATAACACATCTGCTGCTACGTTGTATTTTCCAGGTACATACTCCCAGTTAATATTATATTCCTGTAACGCTAATGTCCACCTGGTAAGTCTTCCGTGGCTCAATTTGCAATTTTTTAAAAAGGATATCGATTTGTGATCTGTCCTTACAGTTAAAGAGTAACCCAAAATGTAAGTTCGGAATTTGTTGCAGGCAAATACAATGCTGAGTAATTCTTTCTCGGTAGTATGATAGTTACGTTCACTCTTGTTCAGGACTCTGCTGGCGAAGCTAATCACAAGGTGATTTCCTTGGTCATCTTCTTGATATAGGACGGATCCTAGACTCACGTCGCTGGCGTCGCAATTCATATAAAATGCTCTTTTGAAGTCGGGGTGGCGTAACATTATTGATTCCAAGAATTTTTCCTTTATTAGTTTAAAAGTGGTATCCTGTTCTGCTCCCCACTTCCACTTGTCTCTAGAGGATAGTTGTTGTGAAAATTCGGCCGTTAATTTTGAGTAGTTGTTTTGGAACTTTCGGTAATAGTTGCAGATACCTAAAAATGATTGTAACTGCTTTTTGTTCTTGGGCGTTGGGAATGATTGTATTGCTTCGATTTTTTCCTGTGATGGTGTAATGCCGTTTTCGGATAGGTTAAATCCTAAGAATTGTACTTCATCAGCGATGAACTTTGACTTCTCTAGTTTAAGTGTTACATGATTTTCTGCCAGTTTTGATAACACCTCCTCAATACGGTCACAATGGTCTTCCCAGTTATCAGACGTAATTAATAGATCGTCAACGTATACCGTAGTGAATTGTAGGGCCTCTTGACCTAGAACTTGGTCCATACACTTTACAAAAACGGCCACTGAATTTACTAAACCGAAGGGTAGCCTCTTAAATTGGTAGTTTCGCCCTTCGAATATGAATGCCATGTATTTTCGGCTATTGGGGTGCAACTCCACTTGCCAATACCCGCAGACGGTATCCCAAGTGCTAATAAAACGGGTACCGTGGAATTTCTTCAATAGCTCTTCGATCTCCCCTGGTGAAGTTCGGTCGTTAATTATGATTTTATTGATTTCTCTGGCATCCAGACATATTCTTACTTGACCGTTTTTCTTCGGTACTGCCACTATAGGATTGGTATAAGGTGAACAACTATATTCAATAATGTCTTCATCGATGAGTCTATTTATTTCCGCTCGGACCGCTTCCTTTTGCGAATAAGCAATGGGGTATGATTTCTTCTTAAAATCGGCTGCTTCCTTGAATTTAATCTCACATTGGAAATCCTTTACTTTTCCGGGAGCATTGGAAAATACGTGTCTATACTGCTCGTAAATTGCAATTAATCTTTCCACCTGGTTGTCGGTTATTCTTCTATCGCTTTTGGCTGTCTGGAACCTCCGGATTTCTTCTAAATTTTCCTCCCATAAGTCGTCATTTTCATGGTCACAATTTATTTCTTCTCTAGGTATTTCGTTCCTATAATTATTATCTTCGTTAATGTAACAAATGATCCGGTCGTGAGGGGCTTCTTCGCTTCCAATTAACTCCGCCGTCCATTGCACACCATTTGAGCTCAGAGATACCTTTGCTCTGCTCATATCTATTATAGCTGCGTACTTTCTTAATACGTCACAGCCTATCAACAAACTGAATGGTAACCCACTGGCTACTAAAAATATTATAGGAAGGGTATTCCCTTGACTGGTGACTTCTAGTTGGACTTGCCTTCTTATGGTCTTATTTTGTCGTCCGGTCGCTCCGATCAAAATAATATTATTTATCGGTAAGGTCGATATGGGCTCCTTACTCCTACTCTGTATTTTATTAAGTTCTAATTGATCGATGAGCGATACATTGGCTCCAGTATCTATCATGATTTTAGTATACACGCCATTCACTTCGGCGGAAATATACGCGATTTCGCTGTTGTTATTGTTATTGTTTTCTGTGATTTCTTCTTCCATCAGATCTTTTATGATGTCCTTCAGGTAATGATTGCGTATGATAGTAAATGTCGCTTGATTCTTTGTCCGTCGTCGTAGTTCGTCGTACCCAATAGATCGGATCAGTGAGGGTTCGAAGTGAGTTTTCACTGCCGTTGTCCGTTTAAAGAGGTAGCTTTTTCTTCTCCGCTCCTTTCATTAGTGTTGGGGGTTCTATTCTCCCTTTCTTCTGGTCTAGTCGGATTGTTGTATTGACGTCCGCTATTATTATTTCTGTTTATATCTTCGCTACTGCGGCTCCTTCGTGTGTCGTACCCGGATTCGCTACTCCTTACGTCCTGACTATACGGGTTATTATCTTCATTGAAGCTTCGTCGTCCCTGATAGAAGCGTCTCCCTCCGTTTCTGTCGTCAGCACGAACGTAATTAGCTCTTCTGAAATTGCTCGGGTTGTGGTTATTCCCGTTGTTCGGTCGGTACTGGCGATTGTTATTATTTGGACGGTAGGGGTGGTTACCATTGTTTGGCCGATGTTGATTTCCACTATTATAATTAGGACGGTGGTTGTTATTAGGAGGATTCTGATTATAATTATTATTATAATTTGGCCTATAGTTCGGGCTATTTCTATCTGGCGGATGATTATTCCCGTTACTATTTGGCCTCGGATTCTGGTCAGTATTGTCTCGGTTTGAATTATTATAATTACCTCGATAATTATTTCGGTATCCGGCCTGAACGTTTCTATCAAAGTATGGGTCTGGTCCCTGCCGACTCCTCCGATAATACTTCTCCTGCTCATAATTTTCTAATAACGCGGACATAGTTTGGATTGTTAGTATTTGTCCGTTCAGTCTCGCTCTGGCCACGCCCTCTTCGAAGTGATATGCCAATTTCGTGACGAGGCATTCTTCAGGTATCTTTGGCTCAAGATTTCTGGCCATACACACCTTGCCTAAGAAGTATGCGGTGAGTGATGCCCCTTTGCTGCGATCATACTTCCCGTTGCAGATGTCGTCCCGCACTATGTTCTGTGCCGATTCGGACCAGTATTTCGTTTTAAACAGCGCCTTGAACTCTGCATAATTCTGTATATCATGTCGGGTAGCCGTCCATCAATTATCGCGCACGTCCTTAAAGTACTCGTCTAACATGTTTCTGATAGTAGACCATCTAGTTTCGCGTGTACGGGCGATATTTTCTTCCACTCTTTCGATGAACTCCATTGGATTCCTTTTATAATGTTGGAAATTTATCAGTTCACGATTTTCTACGTTCGTTATTCCGGTCACTTGGATTGGTTGACTTCGGAATAAATTTTTTCTTCCCTAAAATTATTGAGTTCTCGTCGTTGAAGTTCAGCCATCTTCTCTTTGTCAGTGTGTACTTGCTCCCGAACATCATTCACGGTAGCGGTGATTTCTTCACATCCCGTTCCCAAGTCTTCTTGCTTCTTAGTCAAGACTTCGAACTTATTTAAATGGGATTCTTCGATGTTATTCAACCGAGTCTGAAGTGTCTCTTTCGTTCTCTGTATTTCTTGTTGGTTCTCTTCACACCTCTCGCTAATTTTAGAAATTTCCCGTCTGACTTCGGTTACTTCCTCTCCTATTTTCGTATTCAATTTTTCGTGACTGTCTTCGAGTTTTTTGCTGATAATTTCAATCTTCTTATCACTATCTTCGATGCTGTCATCGATCTTCTTGCTCAACTCTTGGGTGTCTTCCTTCAATGAAGCTATGATTTTATTTGTCTCCTCCGTCTTCTTGTTTAACTCCCCTCTGAAATCCTCCTTCAACGATTCGATATTCTTTGTTAATAATTCATTATTTTTCTGATTGTCATCCATCTTCTTATGAATCGACTCCATATTCTTATTTAATTTCTCGTTAAAATCTTCTTTTAATAACGCAATATTGTTCTGGCCGTCTTCCTTCAATTCTTCCTTTAATAATTCAATATTCTTATGGCCGTCTTCCTTCAATTCTTCTTTTAATAATTCAATATTCTTCTGACCGTCTTCCTTCAATTCTTCTTTTAATAATTCAATATTCTTATGGCCGTCTTCCTTCAATTCTTCTTTTAATAATTCAAGATTCTTCTGACCGTCTTCCTTCAATTCTTCTTTTAACGCCTTCATTGCCCTCAATATTTCCAGGAGGTTTGCGTCCCCTGTTTGTGTGGGTCTTTCAATTTGTTCCTCTTGCTGTATAGGCCGGCTGGGTTCTATAGGAGGTAATATTTCTTCTAGATCTTCGACCGGCGTCGCCTCCTTATCATCCATGTCTATTTCTTTATCTGCTTCCGCCGCACGTCTCTTAGAGGTTGCTCTCCGTTGCATTTTTGTCCTGTGTATTGCAGCTGCCTCGAAAATTAGGTTGATATTTATTTTGTAAGCTAGGTTGAATACTTTTCCGCCTAATTTCGCTCGAACGTTGTGCGCCAATTTGTTAGTAGACGCTTATCCGTCTATTTGTTTATCGTTTGATTATTATTATTGAATAGTCTCAGGGTTAATTTTACTGAAAAATGGATCTTGCTCTCGGCTAATCGTTATTGTTCAATATCAAATTTTATTATTATTTTACCGTTTAGGGACTTATTCTCCTCAATTCAACCTATTGTTGAATCCAGGATTGAATAATTCGGTACTTACTCTTTTTTTCGTCGGATTAGCTGTCTGTTTAAATAGTTTAATTTTATGTATTATATTCACTGTTATGATGTCCACTTGACGTTCCGTTGACACTTTGTTGATCAGCGGTTGTGAGGAGATCAGTTGTTTCTTCCTATACACTAACATACACAAACATAGGCATGGTACACATAATAACTCATGTATAATATTATTGTATAAGATTATAAATATATTGATCTGAGCGGTTGTAAACAAAACAAGGAATCATTCAATTTGAATAATTTGCATTCTCAGCATGGTACCAACCGCCTCGTTTTTCTCCTCTAAGCTGTATTTTTACTGATACAATAAAAGTCAACTCTTTCACCGTTAAAAAATAATAATGGTAATTTATTCAAATAACACACAGTGAAATTCAATACAATAAGGCGTTTTGCTCTTCTTTTTGGTTAACAATTAATATTTTAAAAGTGAACATTGACTCTAAAACAAATGATGAGCTCGAGTTGGCATGACTGCCTCTGGTTATTAATACAATGTGTTTTGACAAACATATAGGTTATGTCGGATGGTTCGACTTGAAAATTTAATAATGATTATACTAATAAAAGTAGTAGGTTCTTTTAGACTGCAAAATACACTTCTTTGAAATAATAGCTACGGTTAGAACAAACCTATAAAATAAAAATTCAATGATTGTTAATGAAAAAAATAAAATATGAACTACTGTTCATAGTTAGGCACATGCTTTACATATTGTTTAGTGCAGCCTTATTTGGTTAAAAGTAGTGAATTATTTATTATTAATTAATAGTAATTGCGATAATCCAGTATCAGGTACTATAATCATCTGTGAAATTGGATATTCCTATTTCAGGTAATGGTAATTTATTTATTATAGTTATCGCACTCCGGCGAAAACTATTAATTGAATTTAGGAACAAAATATTTCATACTCTAGTCTACTGATAGCATAAGAGCACATATACTCTTCATTGCTGTTACAATGTCTTTACTTATCCTAGGTATTCATTGTATACAAATAGTTAAAACTGTCATTACTCAGAACGTTCCATTTCAACATTGTTCATTTGTATTTTATCAGTTCCCTTCTGTTGAGGATAGGGAATTTAATTGTTTCTATATTTTAAGTTTTATCGCTTTTAGCGTTCAGTTATTATGCTTATAAACTAATCATATCATTATATTTGTGGTTATGAATACTTGCGTCTCTCGTCGTTCGAAGGGTTACACTTTTTTAATTATAAACACTTTTTTAATTAATTAAAATTTATTAATTAATTATTTAAACTTGATCACAGCACTGCACACACTCCTATGCGCATAAACTCCGAATAGAGTACACTTGTAAATATACTGCACTGATTCTTCAATGTAGGTAATCTATGTCTCACTTTGAGGTTAATATGGTTGACGCTGTGTTGCTGTCAAATGCACGTTTTTCTGAGGCGTCGGCGAGCGTGCAGTCCGCTTCGCTCTTGTTGAAAGACTGTCTGTGGTTCCTCGGATGGAATGATGAATTTCGGATTTTTTTATAGGCTCTGATTGGTCAGTTTTTCCAATTCGTTCATTTACGGTAGACTTCGTCAAAATAGACGCTATCATAAGCGTCAGTCTTTGGGAACAAGATTAACAAATTCTGGTTCACACGCCCACGCGGAAGGGCTAAGCACAATACAATTATTTTTAAAAGTCTAATATCTTTCTTATAATTGTACTGAGGATGTTGTGCTTACTCTCATTGTTTGTGTTTTTGAAAGACGATTAATTTGAGTCCCCTTATCATATATTTCTGATTAGGGTTAGCTGACTTAGCACTTAGCATTTATGCTTATTGTCCATTAAACCATTAATTATTAATATTTCATGGTTTTTATTTTATTTTCTATTGCAATGTCTCATTCTTAAGCTACTGTGCAATTTTCCCTTAAAACTATGTCCTAATATTAATACTATGTCCGTTTTCATAGATTCACACTTAAACTTATTGTCATACATTTTTGTTTTGCTTATTACTCAGTAATAAGAGTATTTAATTAGCTTTTAACATGTTGTAATTAAATATTGATGGGTTAAGTCACTACTGACAGTGTTCTTTTTTCCTACATTATTTGCTTAATGCCTTAACTATCACTTATGAATCAGGCTTGTTATGCCTATATGGCGTTACTTGGTAGTATGCTTAATATCATAAACATTTTAGTTGTATTGTTTTCTAATTGATAACTGAAATAGTCACTAGGACCTTATCGTTATTGTGATGCAGTTCACTCTGCATTTGACCCTGTAATTAGCAAGGTTTGGTTGCTGTAAACTTTACTTGCAGCTACTTGTCATAATGGTTTAGTTATAATTACATTTATATAAACGATTTAAATGGTTATTTTGGTTGCAATTGCTCATATGAATATTACTCTGTCTGACATCAAATCATTAATTGGGTTACTTTCTTTGTACAATGTGTTTATTACATAATTTTGGTTGCATAGTGTCACTTTGCCATTACCAGCATTTGGTCATACTTGTATTACATAAATATAGCTTTCATATCCTGTTATACTATTAGCTATCGTGTACAAAACATTCCTTATATGCTCTATTTACTTCCTAGCTCATTACATTTTGGTCTAACATTGTTTTGATTCATTTTTTATCAAGTTTTATTGGAAACTGAATGCCCAGATTAGGTTATGTCATAGGTTCAGTAAACATTAGTGTGTTGTTTATGGCTGTGTATTTCTATCTTAGTCTATTCGACTGGTTTTCGTTTCATGTTTGTACATTGGTTATTGGTTATCAATAGTTCACATTTAGTTTATTCCTGTACTATCTTATTTGTTGTTAATTAGTGAGTTGGTATGTACATCATTCCCACAGTACAATTGGTCATTCACTATTTTCGTTGCATATTCCTCTGTTTATTCTATAACTACACATCATTTAGCTATCATAAACTCATCTTGTCCTCATTCAGGTTGCTTGTGACTCTTTATTTACAATATTTAATCCTTATTTACAATAATGTGTTTCACATAAACAATAAATGTGTTCATTAAATGAGTTGTTGTCAGTGTTGACTTTACTATACAGCTTAGGGATTTATATCACATAATTATTTAACACTTCTTCCTTCTTCTTAATACAATTATTCTTTCAATGTTTATGTTAGTTTGTTCTACTTCAATTTTCTTCCCTTATTCTTGTGTTTGGTCTGGTTATCTTCCTTCTTCTTTCTTCTTTCTTCACTGATCTCCTCCTCACTATTGTTTATTTTATACATGATGAGGTTTTCACTTGTCTTCTTCACACTGTTTCTTCCTTCTTCTTTCTTGAAGTTGTCCTTGTTGTATCCTTCTCCCTGACTCTTCTTTCTTCTTTTGTTGTCTTGTGTCCTTCTCACTGATCTATTGGGTATAGTATGTCGGTCGTCTCGTCTTTATTCTTCTTTTCTTCTTTCTTGGTGCATTTACTAGTGAATTCCTTTCAATGATGCTTCACTTATTCAAACTTATGGTACTTTTCTTTAGTATACTTGGTGGTATTCTAGACCTTTTAATGTATTTTTTCTAGTGGTGGCCTTTAAATTAATTTTCAGTACTTAGGTGGGTGTGGTGACATATGTACTGTTACAATATATATATATATATATATATATATATTGTAACGTAACGAAAATATGGTCCCCTACGTTACACAAATAAGTTTATAAGTTTTAAAATAAAAATAAAAATAATAATTATCCATATTAGTAAAAGGTAAGAAACACAACCCATTATTGAATAAATGAATTATCCCCCAATAAGAATACAAGGTAGAAAGAAAAAATTAATAATGTTAAAAAAATTCAAACTTCAATGTTCAGAGAAGGGTGTAAACGATAGACATTGACAAATAATGTAAAAACTAACAGACTGTTTTATAATAATTGATGGTTTAAATGAAAGGAGAATGATTAAATATTACATGATTTATTTCATAAAAATGTAACAGTTATTACGTTGTATCATGTTGTATTATTCTCGTGAGAGTTATGTTATTTTTTGTATACATGTACATAGTTAGTAGGCTGATTATAATTGTAAACTTGGCCAGAAAGGCTATGATTGTTAATGAAATACAAAAGGGTTTAGTATAATCATATCATAAACAAATAAAGGATTCTATAATAATGCAAGTAGTAACAAATTAAAATCAGAAGTAGTTAAAAATGTAATGATAAGCCTAAAACCAGTAACATTGTATAGTAAGTCAGGTCAGAAAGGTTAGGTAAAGAAATTTGTAAGAAATACTAAATAGAATATAATGAGTTAGGAGAAGTTAATAATAATTGCTGATAACAGATAAATAAATTCAATTTAACTAAAATCTCAAAAAATGCAATGGTGCAATGATACCGAAAGGTAATGTTTAATAATAAGAAAATAATACTTGTTAGAGTAAGTAGATTAAGAGGAAACGACAGCAAAATGTAAAAAATTTAGTAACAAACAATATGTAAAATTATAATAGAATATAACGTAAATTTAGTAAAGTATTATTTTGATGAGTGTAAGAACATTGTATGATTATGGTTATAGTATAATATATAATATCCAATAAGAGGAGACAGGAGGGTTGTCAAGGACGACGAGAGATATAAAATTTGTTGATTCGATTATTGAATAATTATCCATGAACGAAGACGGTTTAGTTTGGATGCACTCAGAAATAATTGATTAAATTAAATTAAAACTATACAATTGGGAAATAAATTAAGTAATAAATCACCATAGTATGGCTCACTGACATTCAACCGTCATATATAACCGAACAATCATAAACCTGTACATGAAAATTGACGAAAAATCTAAGGGAAGAACTCTAATAATAAAACTCAATGTAATGAGTAAATATTAACTTAATTAATCAACCAAAGCAGAGAAGTAACTACCTGAATAGAGTTATATAATCCAATATTATGAGGAACGAAAACAAATCACAAAATTATACTTGAACGTCATTTTCCACAATTCAATAGAAAAAGCGTAGTTGGACACGAAATACGTTGAAACACGTAACCACAAAACTCGGACATTGGTGAACAAAAGGAGCGGCATTTCTGCATCATCCCAGGACCAAGAATTCAACTTTTATTTCGAACTTGGAGTGAATACTGGCGAGGAATAATTCATCTGCATTCCGTTATTGACCAAACACTACGACGAGGTTAGCTGTCCACGGCCTTACCGAGTCACGATGTCTAGCGGACGGTAAAACTACACTTATTTTAAATAATATTTAATAAGAATTTAATACTATATTGTAATACCTTGTAATCCTATTTATGCATTTTCTGACCTTACTAACAGTTGAAAGAACCTTCACTCCCTGTGTTTAAAGAAATACAAAATCATAACTAAAATAATATATAACCCTGAATCCGATCGATAATTGATTACTTCTAATACTATAGACTTTTGTGTCTCCATAAGGGAAGAACTTTGTTGGCAAGAAATATAAAAATCTTAATAAAGGATCCTTTCAGAATTTAACGATATCTTCTCATTTATATAATATTTAGTGTAGTGTGAACAAGTTATAATAAAAGTAGACAGTGTAACGTAGGAATTATTGTACGTGGGTAACTAACCTACAATTTTCAGCTGTCTGTGAACCACAACGCTACTCGCGGACTGCTTTTGTATTAAAGAGAATGAGAAACCGCTAAGAATTCCTTCTCTTCTCTTCAAACGCGGGCTAGGCTTGAACGAGAAAATTAGAATTAAACACTTAATACATAATATTTAATCACCACAACACAAATATATTTTGAGGAGTACAAAAGCACATCATAATTTTGCACTCACAACCGTGGGACTTAATTAGGAAAGTTCATCTAAGAGTATAATAAGAAGTAACACACACGCACGTAAGGAAAGACGCTATACCCGTTACACTACAAATTGGCGAACCCAACAGTGGAGTCTAGAAAAGATTGATACGGGTATTACGTTATAATATAAATTGACGCTTCCATCGTGAGGCGAATTAAATAGAGACGAAAGGGATATAATATAAATTGGCGTTTCCAACGTGGAACATATTTAGACATTATTATACGGAACACATCAGGTACAATATAATATATATATATATATATTTTTTTTTCAGAAAGAATATTTAACGGGTCACTCTGCAATTAACCTTAAGTTTTTTAAAGCTCTTCATAACTTAAACATGAACAATTAACCATTAAATTACAAAAATATTTCAAAAATAACATTAATTCCTATCAATTCTCCACAGTAACCTCTCAGAAAGGGCTAATCATTTTATATATATGTATATATATATATATTACAACGATACATATACATAAATGTAGGCGTGTCGGGCCTCACGTTCAAGGGCGACTTTATGCAACACTACAACTGCAAATATAAATTTATTTGTGTTTGCGGAGCCCCACGATCTTGGACGCCAATTTATGCAACAGATTTATTATATAATTTAAATTTGTGGAGCCCCACGTCCAGGGCGACAAATTATATAACAATATATCTCTGTACAAGTTGTATAATTTATGTCGTCTGTGTATAAATTTACATGTAATTTCATTTGAATAGCCCCACAATCTTGGAGCGACAAATATGCAATATTACAACTTTGTAAGTTTAATATAATTTAAATTTGTGATGCCCCACATTGGAAGCGACAGCTTATGTAACAATATAACTGTACATAATGTAGCATGACAGATTATCCACTAAATAAAGAATGCAATGTGATCAGAAATAAAAATCAAGTAAATTAAATATCAAAGAAAAATCCAAATGAAAACCAATAAGTATCAAAATTAAAATACCATTATAACCTGAAGAAATAAAAATACAGAAAAAGCAGCTATGCAACAAAAATGTGTAATGAAAACTAAATTAAAACCTAAAATAAAATAAGGAAATACCCAGGTAGGATAGGAATAAGTAAGGAAGATACCCCGAACAAACCAACGTACATAATAAAAAGGGAATGAGGCGGAAGATACCAAATATTAGGAGGAGAAGATTACAATACATACTCACGGGAAACCCAGCAAGGAAAGGGGAAAAACCCCAAAACAATTTTAATGTCACATATGAAAGTATAACACCCAAAAAACAGAAATAATGTAAATTAAATGTAAACAAAAGTGTTTAGAGTTATAAGTGGAAGTGCACCCATAACAGTTATTTTATAAAGAATAAAAAAACAAATCTTAACAGTCCTTCATAAATAATATCTTGATAATATAAAACTATAAAACTGATTAGTGATAATATCAAGAATTAACAGGGGACAAGTGTAAGTTATTATAGTATAGTAAATAAACTTCAAAAAGGTGCATTGAATGCTTAAACTTAATAAAAGTGTAACCTTTAAACAACTTTAAAGTTTCAATTTAGCTTCGGAAATACTATTTAATAAAATAGTATGATGAAAGGCAAAACTAATGTTTCTAATAAAGTGCCACTATTTATGTAAGAACATTCATTGAAATGAGTATGATAAATAGAGAGTAGGGAGTTAGTAAGTAAAGTGACAAGGGATACATCCCTGAAATAAAATAAAAAACAGAAAAAACTGTACCCCAGTAATTTTAAGAAAGGGGTAAATATGAAGAAACAAATGTGTTATGTTTCTAGAAACCAATGAACTCTATACATCAATGTTGAAAATAGAGTCATGTTCTATAATTTTAAATGTTTATTATGTTTAATAATTTTAATCAAGGATGCAATCTCTGAGGGTGGATACCATTCTTTGATTATAAAATATTTATTATGAGTTACTAAAAATAATCCGGACTAGAATGTCTGAGATTAATTACCATGTTTTGATGTAAAATAATTATTATGTATTATTAGTTAGAATTCAATACTAAATGTTCTTGTAGTAAACTAAGGAATTGTTAATTAACACTGTGTTAGAATAGAAGGTCAGAAAGGGTATAAACAAGCTATATTAATAAAAAACTTTGAATGTAAAACCAATTAAAATCTAGGCCAAATGGTAAATCTAAACTACTTTATAATTGATAAATCAAGCCCAGTAAAGTAAATAAACTGAGGAATTTTATGTAAGGTAAATCAGTAACAGAATAATATAATGTAAATTATATTTTAAAAGAATATTGTAAAAGGATAGGAAGAATTAGGAGAAAAAATGCAAATGTAATAACTGAGAATTCAAGGTAGGGAGTCATAAATTATTGGATAATATTTAAAAGAATAAGCAATTAACAAAATTAAGGGAAGATAAACATATTATTCAATCTTAGATTCAGTACAATCATAAATATAACATATAAAATGGCAACATTTGGGGGAAGAACAGGAAGTGAAAATGAAGCCTACTTTTTCAAAATGAAAAAAATATAGCATTTTTGATAAAAAACTTTGTAAAACTATCCTATTTGGTATCAAATCAAACAGAATGAACTAAAGAAAAAGATTATGTATGTAATATTTCATAAAGTTAAATAATAACAAAAATATATTCAGTAGTATAATGTAAGATTTCCGAATGTAGCGGAAGCCCAAGGAATTTAAAACAATGTATTGCAAATATTAAATTGGCTAAGACTTTGTCAGGAGATGAAGGAAGTTAGTTAGTTAATTATTGGACCTTGTCGAGACCACTTAAACGCGATTTGTGCTACTATTAACCTATATCGAAAACTAATATGGCGATTGGTATGTAAGCCTAGCCTACAGAAAAAATAGTAAAGTACGGAATTTTGAACTTAAAACGTAAAATCAGTGAGAACTATTAATACCACTATCAAATCAAGTAATGGAGTGATATAATAAATTAACCAGTTTAACTAAATAATTCTTAATAACGAGAAGTGAAGTGCAATATTCGACCTTATAGAACAACATAAATTAAACATAATCACACACATTTAATCGCAGTGAATCACAAGACACTAAACCAGAACCATACTACTAACACCAGAAAGGATAATCACAATTGCGGAGACGAGGAAACACTGAAAAGGCACCATTTATTGGAAGAAAATTTCGTCAAGCTGAATACATTTAACACATGCAGTCCATGAGCCGCCATCTTTGACTTCCTGCATTCAACGCGAGCAATTACCAACATAGTTATCAAGACTTCGATGGTTCGCATTTTTCTTTAATAAACATTATATAATAATTAATAACTTTGTCAATTTGAAATATTAAGCTTTTAATTGTTATACTTTCTTGACCTTACCCTTCTCTGACTATTTAAAATAACCGTTTAAAGAACCGAATAATTATTATAAAATAAACAGATGTAAGATTTAATCGATGCCCTGAGATAAGAGTCGATACCAACTGTTGAATTATCGATTTAACATCGATCTATTTAAGAATTGTTAATAAATACTGGAATTTCATAATTTTTTACTTATATTTATTTCAAAAACTATCATTAGTGTAACATAAGAGAATATTTAACCAATGGACTACACGAAAGGCGGCAGATAACAAGGAGAAAGGAGAATCCTATCAGAAGAAGAAGAACCGCTAATCGATCAGTGCCGTAGACAATCCTGTTAACGCTGAATTTAATTCCAGTGAACAATAAGCGATATTATTAACAAAATTGACTCAAAGGAACTTAAAATTTTAACACCACACAATTACAAGAATTATTTCCTAAAATATTAAACAATTAAAACATAAAAAAAAATAATTATTTCAAAAAATCAAAACAAAACTAAATTTTTTTCAAAATTTGAATAACACAATATTTTTTCACAGATTTAACACAGAGTCATATTCTATAGGTTTGTTACAAATTGGCGCTCACAACAGTGGGGCGTAAAACAAAATAAAGCAACCCCGAGCAGAACTCTACGAATTGGTACAATAACTACAATTTAATTTGGGTTTCAGGTGTATCTGTAATAAGAACTCGATGTAACGTGTAACGGTATTTCAAATTTATTTGGTACTAATAAAATTGTGCGCATGGCACTTGATTCGACTTAAAACATTCGTTATTACTTTGTTACTATGCCGTAAGGTTTACGCTATATACATCCTTACTGACTAAATATTCTATTCTACTAATTATTTTATTAAAAATCATTTCCTGACTATTCAGTCAATTAGTGTGCTTCGAAATATCAATGTTTAAATATCTTTTTAGATATTCCAATGGAAACTCAAAAATATTAATAGTTACTGAATTTATCTTTCTTTTATCAGTACTGATTAATAAAAAACTAATGTTTATTTAAATGCTTTGCATTCTCTTCATTTCAATATTAACTTGAGCTCTTATTTACGTTAATCTTACTTCAATAACATATATGATTCTAACTCTCTATATTTATAATAAATTGGCTCTTAGTTTTAAATAGAACAAGAATGTCTTTAATTGTCTTTGAGTTAATTGTTCGATTAAGAGATAAAAAAAGTTGTTTATCACCTTATTGTCGTCAATCATACTCAATCATTGGATCCATCTGTAATCGTCCTCGTCTCGAACTCAGCATCGATTCCTCTTGTCCAGCGTCGCTCCTCTTGTCCAGCGCCGTTTCCAGACTTCAGTAGTGTTCCTCTTGTCCAGCGCCGTTTCCTCTAGAGTCCAGCGTCGTCTCTCTCTTGTCCAGCGTCGTCTCTCTCTTGTCCAACGTCGTCTCTCTCTTGTCCAGCGTCGTCTCTCTCTTGTCCAACGTCGTCTCTCTCTTGTCCAGCGTCGTCTCGCTCTCTGGAACTAAGTCGTCAGCTCTCTCTCTCTCTCTCTCTCTCTCTCTCTCTCTCTCTCTCTCTCTCTCTCTCTCTCTCCCTCTCTCTCTGGAACTTCTTCGCGTGCTGTTTCGGACGTCAGTTGATCTTCTTATGTGGATTTTGTTATTAATTAATTCTGTTACTAATTAAAATTGCTTGTTTTTATAATCCAGTTATATAACTGTATGTAACTGGAAGGATGAAACTATTTACAAAAGATTTAAATACTTTGTGCGGACGGGCAGAAGCTCCCGCTGCACTGTGTGTGATCGAAAAAGAGAACAACTCTAGCGTGTGTGTCCTATTTATACCCCCGTCTTTGTCAACACCTGCAGTTGTACGAAATCGACATGTCTGAAATTGTCTCTGGGTTCAGTTCCCCCACTCCTTGTCAATTTGGCTATTTCTTATATTTCTGCGGATTGCAGAGTCCCATAAGTATACTCTTATACTCATCTTACAACTATTTTCACTACACATATTCACTGTATTTTTGGACATTGCAACTTAACCCTTTCGCTCTGTACACAGTTATTTCACCACTACACTCGTACGGTGTGTCCTTTTCACGTGGTTTTTGTACACAGTATTTAGTTCATTTTATTACGTTTTATTGTGTTTTTGGATTTTACTCCGTATTTATAGTTTATGAATAATTACGGAAAAACAGTAATTATGCAATTATTCATCTTGGTTCTTCGTATTGTTTAAATTAGCAGCCATCCTTACTATTTCTTTTACGAAATTGCTAAACTGCTACGTTTTTATTATTTAGACAAAGCTTTTCGTCATCACTGACATCATCAGGTCTTAAACAACGTGTCAACTGTACGTTGTAGGCTTTTATTCATTTTGGGGTGGTAAACTCGCCTGCATAGACCTGCGTTACACACACTAGCAAAATACTGGTGTACACACTTTCAGTTACATTTGTGTGTGTGTGCACGTCGATTCAGGTCGAACCACCTGTTCATATTTTTGTCTGAGCCAAGTTTGCAATCCCGGACATGCTTATTTCTAATACATTATTAATTATTTACAGTTTATTAGGTATATTTAAATTTTTATATTCAATGCTCAGTACATCACTTATTTGTACTGTCGCAATATATATATATATATATATATATATATATATATATATATTCTTCTCAAGTGGCATTGACCATTTAACAAATTCACATTAAGTTTCAAATAATCACACAATTATATTAATTCATAATTCATATAATTCACGTTAAGCCCCATATTCCAAATAATGGGTCAGCAATAATTAATTATACTCATATTACTCTTTCTGTGCCTTACAGGTAACTAACAATCATTTAACAATTACACGAATGGCATGCCAGCAATAGGTACTTCTAATTATTTGTATGTCTTTTCAAAATTGACAGTACAATATATGTAACATGATTTTCATGGCATACTGAAATAGTAACCCTCGCAGTGTTTATCAGGGCTACAGGCATGGACAGCTCGATTAAAATCCGATAACCAGAACTATGAATTAAAAGAGACAAAATAAGAATAGGCAAGGAAGGCTAGAATGTAAAACCCGAAATTTACTATGGTAATAGAATACAAATCGAATATGACATACTACAAACCGCATGCTTCATACATGCGCTCTACTGCACGGACATGCACCGGCGAAATCAGACAAACAGTATGTGCTAGAATTAATTACAAAGATGGAAAATACCGGTGTACAATAATATTAGCAAATTGAAAGAAGCTGTAAGTCTATTGTTAACACTGGGGTAAAACATTTAAACATCTAATGAGGTACACTTGCCCGGTTGATCAAGAAATCACACGATAAGTCAGGTGGACGGTCACACAGAATTAAAGAATCAAAGTAATTAGGAAAACCCAACCAAAAAAAACGAGCAATCGTTCTGAAAATACCTGCTGGCCCCTCCATACAATTATTGTATCTTATAGGTAATTTACATGTTAATAGCACTAGCGTAGAAGTGTGCATATCACAAACGGACAGGTTCGGTTCTGATCACCAGATGTTTTAATTGTAATTCAAATTACCCAAACTGAAATCTAATATTGTCTGACGTTTCACGGAGCAGTTGTTTTACAGAAATAGTCGCGAGGTCGAGTGTGAATAAACTGAATTCTTTTACCTGAGTTTTAGAGGTTACCAGATGTTCCTCAGACTGCTGGTTCAAGATGGAAGAGGTGCATCGTGGAAATACTGCGGGTCCCATTGAAGCTTCCGACGGCGAAGGGGAGCACTACTGCATCGCTCGGCGGATGGTGAGAGATTAAAGTGTCACCATCGAGTTGATCTCAATTCCTTGGCTGGGCAAGAACCCTACAAGCACAAGTATACTGTAGCAGCTGATACAAAGAATAAATTCACACCTAACTCGACCTTATATAGCACATACACCTTACACTTCCAACTACAACAAGTCACCCGCACGGAATTCAGCAATTAATCTAATTACATTTTAATAATCAACTTGAGACACTGCCAAGGCCACGATTACATCCTATTGAAACAAATACTGTCAGAATTTCATAAGGTAATATATCTTCAACTAAAACTCCAGTACGTGGCGTGAATTACGTTAATTCATCTTTATCAATCAATTGCTAGCTTTGGTTAAAAATTCCTTTGGCACAGTTATCTTTACAAAACGTTAATTAACAAGGGTAAATAATTAATAAGTATTTGCTTTAAATTATTATTAAATGTTTTACAAACTAATTCGCCACATGCTTTACTAGCAAGCTTGCACAAGTCTGGGCACACGCACACTTTTCTGTATCCAACTTCATATAAATATTAAATACATTTACACACGTTTACCCTTATTTAAATAACAACATATAATCAACGAAACTTACCAGAGGCCCTTTACGAAATTATTTAACCATAGTACAGGAATCACACATAGGAAACAAAATTTTCTTCGCCGTCGGAGGCCTGAAATGAATTGTATGAAGACAGACGGCGGACTGCGCAGTCAGTCCGGTCGGTAACGGCGTTCAGCTCAACGAAATCAGCTGACAGGCACATTGACCTTCGGAAAGCAACTGTCTACCGCTGTCACCGCACCGCGGTAATACAGCAAACCACCTAGCAGACGACATAGCGCGCGAAAATGTGACCGTATCGCAACAAATTAGCATTCGCCACGGAATTCATTTGAATACCGTGGCACACATTTGATGTATTGCACTACATATTTCTACATACAATAATTTATTTATCAATCTAAATTTCACTGTTTCACAAGATGACTTTCCGTGTCCCACCTGCAACTCTACATATCTCTTCATGCAATTTCTTCTTCATCATATGTCTTGTGTCCAGCACACATACGTCCTAATAAAAATATATGCATAAAAATATCTCGCGTGTGGGGGGGGGTGCGAGTTCACACAGACCATGACGTATTGTACGTATAGACAATTGTAATCATAAAGTCATGTTTAAAGTGTGAGAAATAACCAACTTAGAAACATAGAAACACACACTACACGCAGACACATTGTCATCCGTCAAGTTATTGAGTAATAACAAGAGGCTTCCTTTCCTATGACGACTAACTTTACGGCCCATCCGGTCATATTACAGCCTTCACGTTACAGTACACTAGTCGTCATATAACACGATCATCACTTTCCACAACAATCACTTTATCAGTACTGAATAAATCGCCCAACGTAACTAACTAACAAAGCGGTCTCTGTTGTTTATATATATATATATATATATATATATATATATAGCCTGCAGATGTTCCAGAATAATTTGCATAGTTAAAAGGCACTCGAAAGGTTTAGATGGTACTTTTATACACGGCCTTGACTGACAGAGACACGTACTTGCTCGACTAGCCGAGAAACTAGTAAAACGACACTCTCCACTGTTCAATAGCGTTCCGTAATTGTCGTTACAGTATTTTCTAAAATATATGTGCTACTTATCTTTTCTTTTTCTTTCACCTTACGGGTTAGCTTTATTTGTAAAGTAGCTTCATTATTACTTCAAGCATTTTTGTAAAAATAATACACAAACTGTGTGGAGTCCTAAGAAATTTGTCAGCATCATCATCTTCACGGATTAAACCAAAAGTGGTCTGTTACGGTCTCAAATAGGAAACGATTAGAGCTGGCCAGTCCAGCGCTTCCTCGGACGTCCCACACCTCTCCGTCTCCTCGGCTTATAGGTCCATAGGTCCAGAGTTGTTTGGGGATGCGGCAGTCATCCATTCAGCAAAGATGTTCCCACCAATTCAGCCGATACTGGTTGGTTTAAATAAGACATTTGTACTTATTTAAACTATTACCACCTCCGTCAACAAACAATTTATGACTCAGACATAAAGATTAATTATAAAACAGTTATTTATCTACCAACTAACACAACTGAATATCCACTTTAGTAATTTAGGCGAATATAATTTGCGTTTAATGGAAATCGTAGTAAAGTGTCTCACAAAACCAAGGCAGATATTAAAAATATTTTACCAGCACTAAAATAACGTCTGGTAAGAAAGACGATTAAAGTTGAATGACGCAATAAAAGATTAACTCAGATTGCCGGCGTTGGGGCGATGGGGATTAATACAATTTACTGTGTCTCTCTGACATTTGTCGCTAACAGCCAATTATAGAACGCCCGGGTTACCTGGCCACAGTCGCGTTTGTAGTTTACACCCACACGCGCGCTAGCATTCACATACAGAAAATCCATTCAAAGACAAGCTACTAAGTCATTTTAGTGTGCATTATAGTAATAAGCAGGATAGACAAACAATTCTAACTTTAATTTGATAAAATATTGTTAAGCCTAGTCTTGGATTTAAATCTACATAACTTATTCGTAATTAAAATTACGTGGTATAAAATCTTCTAGTACATTAGACGTTTTTAGCATGTAGTTTACATGTTAGAAGCCTTTTTGAAAAATTTTGGGTTTGACATAAGTTCAAATGTCTTAGCTAGCTGTGGGTGTGGCGTGCTACCGGCCGTGGGAACAAATGTTTCACTTGCAATCACATTGCAACATTCATTTTTCTGGAAAGTGACACGGTGTCACTAGATCACACTGGATCAATCGTTTTTATACTTCATGTTCAGTTCCATCAATCAATAAGGTGTATAACCCTAACCCAATCTGGTTTGTGAAGCACTGAACTACGGTATATAGAACCAGCACACCTGTGAGAGATCTTCCTCAGACGTTAGACGCCTTATTTACATAGAGACTAGGTTGATGGAGGACATCCCAATCAGAACGAAGGACAGAGGAAGGCGCATTTCAAATCGTCAAACACGGACCCGGTTTCACCGTGATTCGTCCTCAGTCTTCAACACAGGGTACATAAAAGTAATATTTATTTAATTCATGTTTAAAAAAAAACATTGTAAAGACACTTTAAAAAAATGTTAAGACATTTTGTTAATTACAAAGACTCGAACATTTCACAAAGGTTTAAAGGACTTTTTATTATTTACAAACATTTATATTCGTAGACGTCATTAAAGGACGCGCTAGTTTTAATATAATTCATGTTATTCCTTGTAAATCCAGTAAAACTAATATTTTCCTTTCTTAAAAGAGCTTCAACAGTATTTTGTAAAGTCACATTAAATAAATTGTTAATTAACTTAATTATAATTAAAATTTTAATTAACTTAAAAAATGCTTTGATCATTTTCAAGTAGCTTCAGTATTACTTCTAGTTTTTTTGTTAAAATAATGTTCTAACTGTTTACAGTAATAAGAAATTTGTACTTATTTAAACTACTATCACCTCCCGTTACCAAACACCTTACAACTCAGACATAAAAGTTAATAGTTCATAGTAAAAATAGTTAATAGTTCATACATATTCAAGAGCTAAATTTAATTTAAATGTAACGTGAAAGAAAAGATGAGTTTTGTTTGTTTCAAATCTATGAAGGGAAGATTTGAAGAGAAGATTATTACTCTAACATTTAATAAATTTATGTGTGTAAAATTTTCATTAGCAATTAATGCAATAATTACTTATCCTAAGCACTTTTACCGTTCCTGTATAGACCCGACATAAGGTGCGCGCGCGCGTGTGTGTGTGTGTGTGTGCGCGCCCTTACCTATTGTACGGATAGATAATTTTAATGATTTTTAATATATGAGAAAATATCTAGAAAATATCTTCTGCTGTTGTTATCTTTGCAAGGTTGGTTTTGTTCATGAAATTTTTTTTGTTATTCAAAACAGTACTGATTTAGTGCTAGTTAAAGTCCGTCTTCACTGTATTTATATACTCGATATTATAAGATTTTCAACTAAACATCCTTCGATAAAATAACAGAATTATTTTTAATTTAACAGTATAATGTTCAAAGGTGGTAATGGGATGATCTGTGTCCATTACAAGTGTAAAAAGATTTTTACGGCACACTGGCACCAAAATTCATAAAATCATTTTGCCCGATGGCATATAGATAAAGATGTTGATAATTACCTACGTGTATCTAACAACAAAAACATATATTCAGTTGAAATATTAAAATATCTAAAGAGCATGCGCCAAACACAAATTTTATAGGAGAAAGGGAAAACAATATTAATTATTTAGATTTAAGTATTTCTACGAACTTTAACTAAATATAATATGCAATACACACAAAGTCCTGTTCTACTCTGACTGTTTTATTTGACTAAATATAATATACAATACACAGAAAGTCCTGTATTACTCTGAATATTTTTAATTATCAAGCCATCCAACATAAAACAAATTAGCAGCTTTCCATGCAGTTTTCGATAAAATCTATAAACATTCGCATGAACATAAAATATAAAAATGTATCCAGTTGCCAAAAAAATGGTTACAATAAGAATACCATAAATGATTAAAAAATGAAATCAACTTTGAAATGAAACACAAATAGAAATACAGAAAACAGAAACAGAAAGAATATGAAAGAAATACAATTTAACACCAGTCAAGTAAGAAGCAACTGATATTTATTAATTTGACTCGTAACATATGAACTCCATGTTTGATCATTTGACGTAAATTTCGAGAGATCGCATGACTCGACGTATATCTCGTTATTATTACTGTACTCCAGTGTTTTAAATAAAAATCCTGTGTCAACAAGAGGCGCAAAATGATGGACACTGACACCACGGGTTGTGGCTGCATCACAGCACGGTAAACACCAGGCACCGTACTGATAACAACAATCACCCATCGGAGTATCGATACAGTATCGATATAGTATCGTATATACAGTGCGACCCATCACTAGTAGTGTCCACAACGCAAAGACAACAGTGTATCACTGCAGCCCTTTGCTAATGACCACCAAAAACAAACACGCGTACGCGTCCACTCTGGCATACTGTATATGCAAACGCAATGTATTGTTAAGTAAATAACTCCAGAAAATAAATCTTTCGGAAACATACCAACAGAATTGCAGACAACTGAATGTTGTCGGTTGATGTTGGAACACAATACATATTACTCGCATATTATCCAGCCGATTCGTACTATGACATACAGTAAATAAGCAGAGCCCCAACTCCAAATCATTTTTTACAGATTTGAAAGATATATAAAATGCATATACTAGTATTAATTCTAATGGCATAATTTTATTACTATTCTCTCTTTATTTGTATGAGGCACCGTGGACTACGCTGCTTCAACTGGTTACTCCCTTCTACTCCTCTCTCTTCCTCCTCCCACATATCTCCTATTATACTGTTCTTACATGTTATTATCGTTACTTTTGTTATGTAACACATAAAGTGATTCGGTTTTTTGAATACGGTTCTCTGTTAATTGCTAAATTACGCTGGGATAGATGTTATAGTTACAATATTTTTTAAAGTCATCATCACCATCATCATCTTCTTAACGGTTTCAGGCTTTAGCGGCCTGTTTCTATTCCACAGTTTACCTTTTCTTAGGTCTACCAACTTTTATTCTGCCTCTAGAGTTGTAATCTTTTACCATATTTGGTATTCTACTTTTTCGATTCTATTGATATGTTGAAACCATTTTCTTCTGTGTCCTTTAATCCTTTCGTTAACTGCAGAAATATCTAAATCACTTCTTATCTCTACATTTCTTCTACGATCTCGTAACAGAGTGATCAGACTGAAGTTGTGAGACATACTTAAAAATAAAGGTATACTCGTAGTCCTTCAGTCTTCGACTGGTTTGTACCCTCCCCGCATATACCCGTGGTGCGTGTGGTACTGATTCTCTCACAGGTATGTGGGACCTACAGTTTAACGCCGGATCCGAACGGCATAGTTGGGGAAGGTTTATACTAAGCAGGATACCTGTCGCTGGTTTGCCATTGCCTTGCGAGGGGGAACGGTCGTATCTAAATCAGATGGCCCCGGCGGGAATTGAACCCGCGCCAACAGCGTAGCAGCGCCACACGCTAGCCACTACGCCACGACCGCTCCAAAGGTATACTACAACACCTAATTCAGGCTATAAAGTGTTTAATAAGACACACCGCAATAATCATAGACGACGGAGAAGAATCTAGCCCGATTGAAACCAACATAGGCGTAAGACAAGCTGTTGTCTGTCACCATTACTTTTTTAACCTTTATCTAGATGATCTCAAAAAAATGGAAAGAACAATCCCCTGACGATATCAAAATCCACCGAAATAAAAGCATGAAAACCATTCTCTTTGCGGATGACCAAGCTGTATTCGCCACTTCCGAAGACGATCTCCAGCGAACAATATACATGTTACGTAAAAGATGAAAAGTATATACCTTTAACATATCTGAATCAAATACAAAAGTAATGGCCTTCTTAAAGTCTGAATACAATTAATTGAATATACCATACACAATGAATCTGAAGAATTGAACCACCTTCGTTTAACTTATTTAACTCAACCGAAATTCTACAAGCTAAAATGTCATTTGTAGTTAATGCAAACGACAAAGGCAAGTTTATTCCTACCAAACACATGAATGAGATTTTCTTTGTGCGTACTTTTGACAGTCATAATCTCAAGACTTCCAACACCGAGTTACATTTGACAGCTTTTTAACTTCCCAATTCAAATATATATTTTATTTTTAAACTGTAAATATGATAGTCGACTTCAGTCTAGTAAAGTTTTTATTCTCTTTAACTATACTGTATAAAGAACATATTTTTCCTCGTGAATAGCACAACGTTTTTAACCGTATTGCCATTGCAAAGAATATCGTGTTATTCGTCACTATTTAATAGTCGTATGTACAATATAACCGCAGTAGTAATATTTAATGTAGACGTATTGTATTAACTAATTAAAAATTGACATATTTTTAATAATTTTACAACGCGATTGGTTATTCAGAGCAAGACGATATTCGTAAATCACTTTAGGTAGAATTGTTTAAGCTTGTGCCGTGGCTAAGAAACTTAGATACGGTCACAAAAGAAAATTTTTAAGTGAATTGCGACAATACTAAAATATTATACCTTAAAGTAGCATCTGCTCCGTTATCGCAGTATAGACGCGATATGTAGGGAGAAGTCCGCGTTGCATATGCAGTACTGCATCCACTGTAGAGACTCTCGCGCCATCTACTGGGGACACTGTGCCGAACTGGCTTCGGCAACGTATTATTAGTATTTTAAAAACGAGCGCCGCTGACGTCACGCACTGCCACACTGTTACGATAGTTTGTTGCCGATCGGTTATACACACAAACGGTTGTGCAGCTACGCAATACAGCTGGCGCTGCCAGCCAGCTGTGTCTGTACATTCCTGCATTCGGAGGTTACTTGGCTGGACCGAAACGTTGTATCGGCCTCATTTCTGCTTGATCCTCCAACCTGTTCATCTGGTCTCGGCTGGCGGCAAATTTCTATCCAGGACTTCCGAACCTATCACTATGATAGGCTAGATAAAGTGTTGTTCCAGGTACGTGCAAGTCTGCGGGTTCTGAAAATATTCTAACACCAAATATATTTTGTGTTTCAGCTTTCATTATGAGTTATGCTTGTGTGTGTGCGTGCGTATAGAGCAGTTTTTAATCTGGGCATTAATGCTATTACAAAATCAAATTAAATTAAATTTAATTAAATTATGAATGTGAGAGTCGTGGGTCAAGCTGATTTCAATAGAGAATATGCTAATGTATCTTGCACTCAGCTGTTTTGATGTAATTAATAACTACGAAAGACACAGCAAATCAATTTGAATATTTCAATGAAACATTAAGAAAGTAATTGCTAGACGAGCTTAATACTGTTTAATCTGAATTAGTGGCGATGTGTGTGTGCGCTGTTGCTGCTTAAAGTTAGTGTTAGTATTTAATGTGGTCGGCCTAAGTGGCGTGATTTTCTTTATGACACCCTCTACAACCTATTGTATGTCCAGGTGCTCGACCAAGGGCGAGATGGGTGTCAGGGGTGGACGAACATCTGTCCACCCTAATGGCAGAGACGATCCTATAGCCACAATGCCGTCAGTCGAGGACTTTTCCAACGCTAAGCTGCACCAGGGATTTGTGACACGACTGTGACATCACTGATCCGCGCCTATACGAACTAAGTACACCGGACAATCCAGGTGGGAAAATTCTGATTATCTATTTCTCTCTCTCTACAACATGTGAATGCACAGAAGCCGCCAGAAGCTCACTCGTGAAGTTCTGAACATTATACTTTAGCACAAACTCTCGTGTTCAATTATGTTATAGCATGCGTGAACATTACCACAGTACACCTAATGGAGTATCTTATAACTGTATAATGTGTAAGAAGTTACACACATACACACACATCCGCAGTTTGCTGTAAGATCTAACTTTCATTTAATTAAGACCATTAGGGAGTTAATTATCTCGTGCTATCATGTCATCTGGTCATGGCTGAGTTTTAATAACGTAGCGGGGGTTGCCTGATGCTGTAGATGAGAATCGATTTTCTTTCACACACATACTTAACGCTTAATGATTAAGGTAAGGGGTCGTTTGGCTGGTTGAGTTTCGGGGCGGTCACTTACATTCTCTGGTGTGAACTATGCTTGTGAATATGCTGGCAAATCTATGCTTAGGAGCTGAGATATTCCATTTACGTTGTCATTTATATTTGTATCTATCTATACATATTAGGGTTCCTTCATTTACTGTAGTTGGAATGGGTTTATGAGGAGGTTAGTGTTGAAATGAGGGATGTTTTGTTATTCATGTCGTATATGTGTTTGTGTGTGTAATTTTACTATATATATATTTTTTTGGGGGGAATATGTAACGGATTTAAAAAAGAGAATAACCATAAATGTGCTTACTGAGACGACAGGCTAGCCTATTTGATATTATACAACACTGATGGATTAGTATTGCTTTATGAATGAGATTATTACTAACTTTGACTCATACATAACCAGGCAGAAATTTTTGCAATTAGTTTAATATCAATTCACTTACTTTGTGACATTATGAATTAATGGATATACCTATATATACATATATATATATATATATATAATTCTGCCTTTAATGGTGTGCTCACACAATCACGAACTTGTCATGTATGTAAAATCTTGCAGGTTGAATAAAGCACACGCTTGTTGGTTAAAAGAGTTTTTCATTTGCAAGTCCTGTCATTCACCTGGGGGGACATGTCTGTAATTGTATTTGGGCCTTCCACACTTTTGCTTCCTCTAGGTTCTTTACCTAGTTCTAAATATGATGTCTCTCCCCTTTTTACAAAAAAAAAACTTAATAAAAATAAAATTAAATAAAATTCAAAAAAAAAATTACAAAACTTAGAAAAATAAAAGGGGGGTTTCAAATGGTAGCAGAGCGTGGTTGTTATGATTCTGGGTGGATAGTAGGTATTATTTCTGCCTTATTTTTCTCTGTTGAACTTGAGAAATTTTAGAATCTGGGGACTTATATTTATTTTCTTAAATGAAACTTAGTGTGGCTACAGACATGTCAGCTGGTGTTAGGACTTGCAAATTATTTCAAATTATTTTTGATTAGAATCCAAGTGTTGTAAGAAAACTTAATGGTAGTGTAATAAATTAACAGAATGAACAACCAGAAAAAAGAGCACATTTTATAAATGAATAAGGGGTTAATGAAGTTTAAAATAATTTAATATGTGTTAGTGTTTAAGTGATTATTTTGTGATGTTGAGTGTAAGATGAATTTTGAAAAGGGGTTATAAGAATGTGATTAATTTTTTTTAATGAATGCGTGCTGATTGGTTGCACTTGCACATACCCTGGAGCTCATACGGAGTCTGGACATGATGAGGGCCGTCGGTACTTGTTGAGTTTGATTATGACTTGTCTCTTGGATTAGACAACGTGTTTGGTAGCATCCCAGTTATATGGTAATTGTTTATTGAGGGCGTTGCGTTGCAGTACCAGGTATTTTGAATGCGGTTATGGTCCGACCAAGGGCATGGATGTGATAGTTTATATTTTCGATTATATCGAATTTTATGTGTACTTTGTGTGTTGTATTTAGTGAGTTAGTTTGGTTGTTTTGTGTCGTGTTCTCTTCTGGAAATTTTACATGGCTGTTTCTCTGCTTTTATGACACCCATCTCGTCGTATCGCTAGAGCATTCTGGAGCCGCTTGAATGATCAAGTTCTTCCTTATGTGTTGGTGTTAAATTGTTGTCTGTGATGTATGTTGTAAATTGTATAATTCTGGTGGACACTGAGCGAATTTAAGTAGTAAGAGGGGCGTTCCAAATGAAGAAGGAATTCAGATGAATTTGAGTTAGGATTTTTTTTTTGGGGACCTTGTTTTTGAAACGGGAATTTTAACGCTAACTGCACTAAAGACAATAGATGTTAGAAAGAATAAATTAAATATTAAACCAGAATCGATGCAATAGTTTTGAACAGTGATACAAACTGACGAGAGATAACCTTTGGCCAGCTGATAGACTGTGTATTGGAATTTCTGTCATTGTTCACGTTATCTGATAAACCGGTGCATGGCCGTATGAGATTATTGTTGGTTTGGCATTCCGAGTTCAAGGGTAATTTTATTTTGTTTCCTTGCAGTCAGCTGATCAATTGTTGAAAGACGTTGCTCAGTTATTATGTTGAGATCTGGTCCATGCCGCATTCATCGTTTGATTCCTCCGGCGTGTCAGTTTTCCATTAAAGGTGGTTTGTTTAGTCAGTGGAAAAGTAAACCCCCCCCCGTTAGTTAGGCTGTATTTGAAAGGTTAAAAAAAAAAAAAAAAAAGTGCCCTCTGCGCGGTCTTCTCTGCCTTGCGAATAGGGTCCGCCCACCCTAGTGTGGGGAAGGTGGGCCAGCCATGTGTCAAGGATTGAGGATGCCTTGTTTGTTTCACACGGCTGGTCGGTCCACGACGGTGGACGGTTTTCTAAGGGTACTCGCATATCAAGGTTGCAGCACCTTGTTAGCCTTCGGGCGTGAATATGTGAGTACCAGGAGAGTTAGGTGGTGGTCACCGGAGATGGTGACGTGTTGGGGCGGTCCCAAGAGTTTGGCATGGAGGAGAGGACTCGCGTGTGGGATGGTCGCAGTGAGGTGGAGATTTTCAGTCCTGGGAAGGGAGTAATAGTGTTAGTGGTCCTGGGTCTCAGTTGTTGATTTGGGAGGCCTTGGTGGTCAGTACTCAAAGCTGGATCCTGCGATTCTTCTCTTTCTCCTGTTCTTTTCTGTCTCTTATATCTGCATGCAGACCAGGGCCCGGCGAGCATGCAGGACTCACACTTACATCTTCTCTTTCAGACACACACTCACTAACTCACACCTCTTCCTTCTGCCTTTTCGTTTTCCTGTGTTACTGGACTCACCTAGAGCGTTTTAAGAATCTGAGATTTTCCAGGTTTCCCGCAGCCGTCGTGCTTGAGGACTTGCTTGTTTTGGGTCAACCATGTTGCCCTTTTGGGGTGAGGGTGTGCCGAACTGGCTTCGGCAACGTAATATTAGTATTTTAAAAACGAGCGCCGCTGACGTCACGCACTGCCACACTGTTACGATAGTTTGTTGCCGATCGGTTATACACACAAACGGTTGTGCAGCTACGCAATACAGCTGGCGCTGCCAGCCAGCTGTGTCTGTACATTCCTGCATTCGGAGGTTACTTGGCTGGACCGAAACGTTGTATCGGCCTCATTTCTGCTTGATCCTCCAACCTGTTCATCTGGTCTCGGCTGGCGGCAAATTTCTATCCAGGACTTCCGAACCTATCACTATGATAGGCTAGATAAAGTGTTGTTCCAGGTACGTGCAAGTCTGCGGGTTCTGAAAATATTCTAACCCCAAATATATTTTGTGTTTCAGCTTTCATTATGAGTTATGCTTGTGTGTGTGCGTGCGTATAGAACAGTTTTTAATCTGGGCATTAATGCTATTACAAAATCAAATTAAATTAAATTTAATTAAATTATGAATGTGAGAGTCGTGGGTCAAGCTGATTTCAATAGAGAATATGCTAATGTATCTTGCACTCAGCTGTTTTGATGTAATTAATAACTACGAAAGACACAGCAAATCAATTTGAATATTTCAATGAAACATTAAGAAAGTAATTGCTAGACGAGCTTAATACTGTTTAATCTGAATTAGTGGCGATGTGTGTGTGCGCTGTTGCTGCTTAAAGTTAGTGTTGGTATTTAATGTGGTCGGCCTAAGTAACGTGATTTTCTTTATGACACCCTCTACAACCTATTGTATGTCCAGGTGCTCGACCAAGGGCGAGATGGGTGTCAGGGGTGGACGAACATCTGTCCACCCTAATGGCAGAGACGATCCTATAGCCACAATGCCGTCAGTCGAGGACTTTTCCAACGCTAAGCTGCACCAGGGATTTGTGACACGACTGTGACATCACTGATCCGCGCCTATACGAACTAAGTACACCGGACAATCCAGGTGGGAAAATTCTGATTATCTATTTCTCTCTCTCTACAACATGTGAATGCACAGAAGCCGCCAGAAGCTCACTCGTGAAGTTCTGAACATTATACTCTAGCACAAACTCTCGTGTTCAATTATGTTATAGCATGCGTGAACATTACCACAGTACACCTAATGGAGTATCGTATAACTGTATAATGTGTAAGAAGTTACACACATACACACACATCCGCAGTTTGCTGTAAGATCTAACTTTCATTTAATTAAGACCATTAGGGAGTTAATTATCTCGTGCTATCATGTCATCTGGTCATGGGTGAGTTTTAATAACGTAGCGGGGGTTGTCTGATGCTGTAGATGAGAATCGATTTTCTTTCACACACATACTTAACGCTTAATGATTAAGGTAAGGGGTCGTTTGGCTGGTTGAGTTTCGGGGGGGTCACTTACATTCTCTGGTGTGAACTATGCTTGTGAATATGCTGGCAAATCTATGCTTAGGAGCTGAGATATTTCATTTACGTTGTCATTTATATTTGTATCTATCTATACATATTAGGGTTCCTTCATTTACTGTAGTTGGAATGGGTTTATGAGGAGGTTAGTGTTGAAATGAGGGATGTTTTGTTATTCATGTCGTATATGTGTTTGTGTGTGTAATTTTACTATATATATATTTTTTGGGGGGGAATATGTAACGGATTTAAAAAAGAGAATAACCATAAATGTGCTTACTGAGACAACAGGCTAGCCTATTTGATATTATACAACACTGATGGATTAGTATTGCTTTATGAATGAGATTATTACTAACTTTGACTCATACATAATCAGGCAGAAATTTTTGCAATTAGTTTAATATCAATTCACTTACTTTGTGACATTATGAATTAATGGATATACCTATATATACCTATATATACATATATATATATATATATATATATATAATTCTGCCTTTAATGGTGTGCTCACACAATCACGAACTTGTCATGTATGTAAAATCTTGCAGGTTGAATAAAGCACACGCTTGTTGGTTAAAAGAGTTTTTCATTTGCAAGTCCTGTCATTCACCTGGGGGGACATGTCTGTAATTGTATTTGGGCCTTGCACACTTTTGCTTCCTCTAGGTTTTTTACCTAGTTCTAAATATGATGTCTCTCCCCTTTTTACAAAAAAAAAACTTAATAAAAATAAAATTAAATAAAATTCAAAAAAAAAATTACAAAACTTAGAAAAATAAAAGGGGGTTTCAACACTAGGTAACTTGATTTTCCTGTCTCGCTAAGTGGCGGGTTGTTGTTCAGCATGCAGTGAGCGTGTCGAACTCGTCTCTTCTTGTTCAGCCTTCAAGCCAACTACATGTGGTACATCTAATGAATGAGATTTTAATGGTGTTTTCTTTTTTGTCATACCGGCGGTAGAATCTTCACGGTGTGCGGCTAAGAACGAAATTGCGCCCTGAGGTGTCCCCGGCTCGCTCAACCGTGACCCATGATCAAACAAGGCGAAATATTAAGAAAATAAAGGAGCTCGTCGTAAGTACTTAGCTTGCTTCGACAAGGCAGAGGTATGTCTATGATGAATTTTGCTGGAGTATGCTGTGTAAGTGATCTTTTATATTATTATGATCAAATGAATAATTCTAGACAGTGGACAGTGTTATTTCCGTAAAATGGAATTTACTTAATTTCATGGTGTGCATATCTGTACTGCCTGATGCACTAGTCAAGTAGTGTCCGAACAGAAGCTAGCTTAACACAACAAAAAAAGAGACTTTAAGTCTTAATTTTACTATTACAATACTTAAAATTCAGCAACCCAATTTATTAATAATATCAATTCATATCTGAACTATAATCCGTTTCAAATACAGTTGAATAATTCTTGCATCTGGAACATTTTTTTACAGTGAGGACAACTCCTTACCAATATCATTAACAGGCGATAGTTATACATTATACTCAAAATAAAGAAGGTAATTATAAATTAAAAAAGAATATATAAAAAAAAATGAAATGCGTTAAGCTACAGCTGGTAAATTGGCACTTACTTAATCCAATAAGTGTGAAGGCACTTCTCAGCATTGCTAATATCAGTCGTGCGGCGTTCCTTTGTTTTCTCGGAAGAAGCCTTTCAGTGATTATTGTGATTTATTAGTGTTGTCCATGTAACTGTTTGTGTGTGTGAATTGTGAAGTATATGTAAGTCTTAAAAGTAAATTATGGAGTCATAGGTAGGAAGCGTATATGCATTGTCATGACAGGTACTGAACTATACATCGCATGTTTGCACTTATGTTGAATAACTGTATGTTTTTGGAATTTAAAATCAATGTTAATTTTTTGTATATAAATGAATTTAATAAAACTTAGTAACTTTTCTCAATTTAATATTCTTGAATTATATTAATTATATATGTATATAATGTAACATGACATATGAGCCCTAAGATTTCAGTAACATAAAGTACTTACACATGTCAATAATTGAGTCAAAGAGACAAACCAAGTAATTTGTCTAAAATGCCAAGCTCAAAGCTTCATGAGCCACCTATCACCAAAGATAAAGTCACAGCAATAAGAGTTCATAAACTGATGGTAAATGTAAATAAAATGACTTTATAATGAAAAGAAGATACACCACACAATGATTGTACCACAGGAAGCAACAGTTTTCGGTCAGTGAAGAACCAAACAATACAAGGAAGAATCAGTGAAGAACCAAACAATACAAGAAAGAAGAAGTGAAGAATCAGTGAAGAACCAAGGAAGACAGTGAAGAAACCTACTACGAGAAGGACACCTAACAACCATGGCATAAAGTATAGATTCCAAGAGCCAGTCAACTATAAATCAACATCTATCCGTATATGCAATAACTAGTCAACCTACAGATTGAAGAGATGGACAAAAACTGACTAACTGAGATAACCAAGATACAATAAATAATGTTATAAATGAATAGGACAAGATATGTTATAAAAGGAACGAAAATAACAATAATGTTTATTGAATAGAAGCTGTACATAAAAGCATAGTAACATGTTATGCACAGCACCAATGTAACAAAAAAAGTATTAATTTGTCTCAGAATATTAGCAAGTATTAGTCAAATAGTCTGACAATCATGTATAAAAATAAAGAGAATAACTAAAAAGGTTATTAGTTATTATAATTAAAACCAAACTTAAGAAAATAAGGTTAAAAGAATACCAATTTGTATCAACCCAACATACACATTGTTGGCACAAATGACAAAATCACATAACCTAAGATGTAGGTACTATTCACCTAAATTCACAACTAGCAGTAGGAAAAACCTACCCAAACCAAAATATTTTATATGTAAAATCAAGTAGAAATGATAATCTTTCTATAGGTACCAATATAAGATACCGAAGATAAGTTTTAAATAAGAATGTAAACAAATAAAGTGAACCGAAACCAACCAAAATGGAATTCACTAGGTAAAACCTGTATAAAACCATATTATAAAACCAAATAGAAACAAAAGGGTGATGTCAATACCACAAGTAGAATGTAGTACCACTACTGTACTAGTGTATAAAGATTATAAGAAAGGAAATAATATATTGTAATTGTAATTAAGTGCACCTGTCATGTGTCACCAGCTATAAGTAATATTATTTAATCATATACAATAGGGAAAAGACTAGTGTACTAAACACACCAAGCCCATTACAAAGATAATGTTATTGTTCATCTATTGCAACTAAATAATAATGCCAAGAGAGCTAAAAATACCAAATAAGAATAACATTAAGTAAGCATCTCATAATGAAAAATAGAGATCACTTAATTAACAAGAAATAACAAGGAATACCTAATATTCCAGCAAACGAAGGTTCTCAGTAGTTGTAACCATTTGTTATTATCAACTGGAGCCAGACAGAAAGTAAACAGATACTTTCTAATATGTAAAATATGTGTGTACAAATATAAGAACCTAGGCTAAGACAATGGTAGTTTAAGAAATGTATTTTGTCAATAGATTTAAGTAACTAGCAACTAAGGAGTGTAAGAGAACTTGGAAGGCATGCCCTCAAGTGGGTATGAGTGCCATTATATAGTGTTAAACAAAAAATAAATATAAAATAATAGTGTATAGTGAATGGTGATAATCACAAACATTAACTTCCTTAATAATGGGCCAAAGCACACCATGAGTAGACTCAAAATAAAGAGCCGAGTGTTACCAATCCAGTGATACGCTCAGATATAAAATCTAAGCCATATTAACAAAGTTATTACAATTATAAGGAACTCATGTCAAATTGAGAAAACATTTATACTCTTGACACCAAAGACCCCACGCCAACTTCAACAATTCAAATAAAACGCCGAGGGGCATGTGCATCAAATTAAAGATCGTCAACCAACCAAATCGAAGGAACTAACAAAATTTTGGACGGTCGCAAAACGGAACGGCAGAGCGAGGCCTGTTTTTTTTTGTCACTTTTTAATCAACATTGGAAGCGAGTAGACGGCGGCAGTCGAGAGCAAAAAGTCAGCTGATCATATGATTTGTGCGCGTCACCGATGTAAACAGTGTGACCTAACCTCAAATTGTGATAGCGAAAATACTTTAGTATCAGAGGTGTGAAGTGTAACAGTGCGTAACAAGGATTGCTCAGTGTATAATCAAGAGCAATTCCGGGATTTAAATTATAAAATAAAAGGAAGTATAAGTGATTATTACATTCTTAGTAAAAAAATGAAAAACGATATAGTCGAAACATTTACAAACAATGATCCTAGATTAAGATGTATTTATAACAGTACCTAATCAACAATAATGACAATCCTCAGAGTTTTGATTATTCTATTTTATCTGAATTTATTAAACTTTCAATTAATTTCTATGTACGAAAACTCTGTGTGAATTAACCACACGTAATGACAGTTGTCAATTATCACATATCAATTGAATTAACCCATAATTACCAATGACCGAGGGTTGTCAACTGATTGATTTATTAACAGAAGTTAATATAATATTTCAATGTTATTTATGTTTTATGATGTAGGAAATGAACCTACTATTATAACCATTTAAATGTTTTTCTTGTTGTGAATAATAACCAAGGTTGTTAAGATATATGGTTACTTACAGCCATACAATTATATTTATGTAACACTAAACAGTGAATTAGATGTTTTACTAAATGACACTGCTTCAATATATAATATCACTGTTCATTTTTAATTGTGTTGTCAAGAATTACTCTGACTTTAATTAACTATATTTCAACCATTTATTCTCAATTGAATTTAATAATTCTACTAACCTGTAAAGTCCAGATAGGCACATGGTTATTATTTTTGTATGTTAATTATAAGTGATGACTAAATTGTAGTCAATATCAAACTATTTAATAACGATTGAATGATAGTTCTATTCAATTATTTGGTATTCTGTCAGCTCAAAGAATTCACGAAGGTATTAAAATAACTTTTAACCAATAAACACTTAGACAAATTAACTTTGTAAACAGTTCTGCCACCCTGAGGCAAATTTTATAAAACTAAAAGTCTCATGCTATTTATTCTGAATTCAATTATAAATGATACTTCTGCTCATTCAGAAAGAGCACATTATTTGAATTAAAATATTGCTTGACATAAGAAACAGAGTCAGTCAGTTTATTTCAGTAGACTAGTTGAAAACAGGTGAATGAATTTCATTGGTCAACTCAACAAGCAGCGGTGAATAGCAACACGGTAAGTCCGTATACATTGGATTGAGATAGCGACCCTGCAAGTTCGACAAGACTCACCAAGTAAGTGATTGTTAATGCAGAATATTTGTGTTTTCAGCACGGAACATACACCACCGTTTCAACGAGTCAACGGAAGAACATCCGTGTAAATAAACTAACCGAAATAGAAAATTACTTCGATAAATAATTTCTTGTGCATCAACCGGACTTATTCAATTTGGATTTAACGCTAGGTTGAATTGAACCGGATAAGTCAATAATAATACAACATTAAGCAAAAGTTATTATAAATTATAAACAAAAATAAACGGGAAGTTAGCACCCCAGAACCCCTAAACGACGTTTTATAACAATAATGATTCCGAAACATGTATTTAAAGTTTTAAGGATAGTTTGGAACTTTTTAAAATTACATTTGGTATCATGTCTTGTAAAGCAACTAATTAAAAAAAATCTGATGAACATTTCTTAATTTAAAGAACCTTTGTGACAATTTTCAGATACTTGAATGTAGCCATTTCAGATTTAAGGCTTAACCTTGTGAAATATGTATACATTTAAAGAGTTGTTAAGCAAGGGGGTTAAATATTTCTTTGAAAATTCACGGGTACTGTCATGATTGTTTTTTTTGGGAGGGGGTAAATTTACTTTCCAAGAGTTTGAGAAGATTGTGTATTGTGGTGGGTTAAAGTCAGTCGGATGATTCTTGGTGAATATATAGTTATTTAATTTTACTTAGAGAAAAGGGCTCTCTCTAGTGTCATGATTCTCCTCCTGGACTCTATATGTATACATATTTAAAGTTAAAAAAAAAAAAAATAGAGGTTTCAAATTTGTGAAGACAAGTAATTGTATTATAATTGTGTCATAACGGCTTGTGTAAACTATTCAATAACTTATTGCATATGTCCGTTAAATAATGTCTTTTCAAATAACCTTTTAAATGATGGTCATGGCTGTGTTTAATGTTTTGAAATGACTTTTATAAATAACAGTTCTTGAAAAAAGAGTAAAACCCTTAAGGTTTCATCTTTGCAAGAATTTTAAAAGGAAATAAGAGCCAATAAATGTTGATTGTTGAGTTTTGGAAATTGAGGTCACTGCATTAATTAATTAACATAACGGTTCTCCAGCACGATGATTTTCTTCTTCTAGGAGGCACCCTCCTAGTTCTAAGCAGGTGTACCGGTCATCCAGGTAAGCAATAGAAATATAGATATATATATTAAGAAAGTAAAATTTATGAAATTTGAATAGTTTAAAGCGTTGTCAAGTCAATTCGATTTTCTTGATTCTCGATGAATCAAGTTGGTAATCAAGGTGGGAGTTGGTAATGGAGGGGATGATGTCAATAATAGCGGCTCAAGCTCACATAATTTTTATTTTATAAAACTTAAATTTTAAAAAACATTTCGTTATGATAAATTTTTTAATTAACATCTGCATCAGTGTTTCCCTTCCATTTGATTTAAACTACAGTTTTTTCAGAATTTGCCTTTACTTATATATTTTTTTTTTTTTTTTGTGCACACGATAATTGTACACGATTTTTTGTAACATTAGTACGCTGTGTGTTAGTTAGTTATTACAGTTCTTCATTAGTCTTATTTTATTAGGATATCTTAACATTTAAAGATCGTAACAGGAAACAAAATTAAACAACCCTTTGTTGAGTAGATCAAAGAAATCCAAACGTAACACACAATAAGTAACCGCTGGAGCGAGATAAAATCATTTTCAATAAACTACGAGAATACGAAAGATACGTTTAGTCATGGATACGGTTCGAAACGTTAAGACCTAAACTGTGCACTGAGCACACCATGGTAACGCACATCAAAAAGGAAATAAGTAATTTATAATTCTTACTATGTTTTTTAACAAAAGAAAGTTACTAATATGAAAATATGCTGCAGTAAACACACTGTCATTGTGCATGTCTTACATTACATACGATATACGCGTAATTCATTACACTACACAAGTAGCCCTAAATTAATTGTAAGAGAATATATACCTTATAAGTGTAAACATTCCCTATAAAATTGTTTTCCCTTTAAAATTATTTTAATTCCCAGCAATACAAACAAGCAGTAATTTATTATCTTTTAACTTAATCACAACAAGATAAGCGAGGTGTTGGCACCATTCAAATTTCCCGCTCACACACGAATGTTGTTCCCCATCTGCAACCGCCACATTAACACAGCACGCTATAATCTACAACGTGTTCGCTTCAGCGTTCCCATTACCTGAGAGATGGGGATAACTGTATTGCACCTACAATGCGACGACCAGCTGGTGTACTTCACGTTTCTACCACTGGCGCGCTGTATTTGACGTCACGGTAACATTTTGTGTAAAATTCATTTATTGTTAAATGATATTTTTCAATTTTTGAGTTACCAATTTCTGTGCTCATTGCAAAACTAAGTTTTGTTATGAAGTATAGACTAGTTTCTTTTTATTTTGTGCTTGCTTCCTTACTAACGCAACGTGTTTTCAGTTTGATAATGAAAATCTTTAATAAATTCCTGTTTGAAGAACAGTTAAAATGCAAAAAACTTGATAGACCACTATCTGATTTAAATAGAGTTCAGAATTTGAATTTGCTGCATCACATACTTTCAAACGTCATCACCGTCCAATACATATAATATATAAATATCCAATATAAAGGAAAACATATTGGTAGAAATATTTAATGGTGGCAACGTCCCTAAAATATTTCACAGTATCATATTTAACAGAAAATATGTTTGTAACAGTGGTTTAAGATTTTTAATTTGCGGGTATAAATGTTTTAGATTTAGACTATCATTTCGCGGCAATTCATATCATTTGAAATTTGTTCAAGGTACCTTTGAGTTTATATTATTTTGAGACAAGACGGCTTTAATTACTTAAATAATTAAATTCCTTTTTGGGAAAATAAATCAAGTAAATTGTGTTTTATTAAGCTCTAGTAAATAATCCCAAACATAAATTTTAACCTGATAGTAATATTTAAATCCGAGTGTAAATTTTGTATATGAAATAACAGTTTGTCGATGAATTGAAAATCACAGCATCGAAGAATCGACGAAACAGCACAGCACATCCATATGATTTGAAACGTGTGCAAGTTTTCACATACATACGATCATACACGTGTTCCGACGCTGACTGCACAGACTTATGTTGGTTTAGTAATGTTCGACTGGTTCCACACCGCTTGTGACGTATTCCTATTCAGCTCACACGGCTTGATAAACTAACCCGCCTGCTCTCTCACACTCGTAAATAATGTACAGTACAGTAATACGATAACTAGACTGAACGATTACTGCACACTGCTGCGTCTGACTGCTAGTACTAAAAATACATTTTATTTTTTTGCGTTTTACCATATATCACTCTTTTGACGACTTTTGATTTAAAAACTAGGGAAGCCTCTCGTATAGGTTAGAAACATCTTATTTTCCCAAACGTAGAAAGTTCTACACAGCTAGTTTTATGCGTTTCATTGGGCTTGTGTCTTTTTTTACCTTAGGACATGAAATTTTAAACTCATTAATACCTGACAAAGTCTATGCAGTGTAGTTTGATTTTGCAATTAGGTATACGCAACAAGAAAAAATTTTTAAATTTCCAACCCCATAACCAGTCACCAGCATCATCATAAATTGCCTTACTGAAATTTCTATCTAAGTTTAAATTATTAGAATACTGTTACGACATCACAGAACAATATACGTGTTTGTCGAATGTGCCAGAATAATCTCGATGTAACGCATGTGGCGTACGTGCTTGTCGACGCATTTTCGAGAGGTTTCTCGAAGGCGCCACCCGCGCGGACTGTGTCAAGGCCGCAGTTAATTACGTAGTTCACACGAGCGCTAAGACGCAATTAGGAACATTCTGGTCTGTGAGCGTAGGTATAAATACATGGCGGCAGCGGTTTTATATTCAGTATTAGTGCGATCTACTGACAGTGCGGTTCGAGAGTTATTGTATCGATATTTCTGTGCGCTTTCAAGTGGTTATAAGTTAAGAGTGGTGTTTCATAATCGGACGGTATAATTGTAATACAATTGTGTTTAATTTAGTGGACATTTTATTGCGTGTGAATAGCTTTCATTTGATTTGTTGTAGAGGCTGTGTTGTTAATTACAAACTGTGTAATTGTAAAAATTAAAGGTGTGATTAGTGACTTAATTGGTGTCTTGTAGTTATTTTGTTTCCACTGTACCTACGACGATCAAGTAGACCGTCGTAACAGTGGTGTCAGAAGTGGGATAGAACGGTTAACAGTGGAAACAGTGGACAGTTTGTACAAGACAAGGTAATTCGTAATTAACCGGTAAACATGGATGCCAGCCAGATGATGGAAGCTTTCCAAACGCTGTTGCGGCAGACTCAGGAAGAAGCAGAAAGACGACAAAAAGAAGAACGAAGACAAGAAAGAGAAGAAGTAGAAAAACGACAGGATGAGAAATGCAGACAGAAAGCAGAAGAAGCAGAAAAACGACAGAATGGAAAAAGCGGGCAGGAAAGAGAAGAACGGAAACGTGAAACAGAAGACATCAAGGAATTAATACAGGAGCAAAAGCAGACACAAGAACAAACCGCTGCAGAGTTGGGTCTCCTACGAGGTGAGCTTAATAATCAAATTACTAAAATATCGGAGGTACAAGAATCAATGACATTAAAAATAGCTGAAGTAGAGAAATCTGTTTTGAGTGTTTAAGAATTGATGTCCACAAAAATTCTGACATAGAAGGAACCATGTCAAATAAAATATCTGCAGTAGAAATCTCAATGGCAAACATAAGAGAGCAGTTCCTGAAATTACAACCAAAACAACTTGGTGAACAGACTGTACCAATGATAAAGACGAAGAAAGACACAGAAAATAAGTCAATAGAGAAGGTCACCTCGCCTGCGGTTGGGACAGTTCATGTCAAAGCCTCAACCTTTGATGGAAGCACGCACTAAGGGACGTATTTACGCAAATTCGAAGCTGCTGCATGCGCAAATAATTGGACGGAGAAAGACAAGGCAGCTTCACTCGTTCTCTCATTAAAAAGACCCGCGGCAGAACTACTACAGAAAGTGCCACCTGACAGCCAAAACACCTATGCCGAATTGATAAAAGCTCTGGAATTACTGTATGGTGATAAATATTTGCGAGATGTGTACTGCACCCAGTTGAGAGCAAGGCGACAGCATGCCGGGGAGAGCCTTCAAGAGTTTGAAGCAAGTATCGACAGACTAATTAGACTGGCATATCCTGAAGAGCCAGAAGGTTTTCGAACGGGTTTTGCGATGCAGACATTTACAGCCGGTGTCCGAGATAACGAAATACAGCAAGTGTTATGAATGGCAAGACACCAGGACAGTGCGGACGCCCTGGTACATGCTTTGCAATTTGAGGCCGCCAAATCAGCGTCTGGTTGGACAAGTCATAAAGTGCGCGCTAAAAGATCGCGACGGCACAGACGATGAGGAAGAAGAACAAGGAACAGAGACTCGACGGACGGCGCCACAGAATAAAATAAGAAAGGATAGAAGACCGAAGTGTTATAGATGTGGGAAACCTGGAAATCTACAACGAGATTGTCGGGTTAGAATTCAGCAGCAGGGAAACGAGAAATTGTCGGTACAACGGGACGTGTGCTGACTAACTGAAGGAACGGAGCCCCTAGACAATACGCAATTTCTACACTTCAGAAAAACAGCGGGAGCTTAGTAGTTACCGAAATTGTTCAAGAAAGGCCAACCTCAATTACAGTTGACACAGGCGCAACAGTTTCTATTGTGCGCCCCGACGTGGTGAAAGATCTCAAGCCAATCTGGTGCTCTTGCAGCATGCGAACTGCTACTGGACGGCCTGTAAAAGTGTATGGAAAAGTGGAGATACATCTACGCCTTGGTCGACTTGAGTTTAATCATCAAGTACTTGTTGCAGACATTGTGGATGAAGCAATTCTTGGTGTGGACGTTATGAACGCATACGGATTTATAGTCGATTTCAAAAACAATATTTGAGAATCGTGGCGAAGAGGTAATGCTATCAATAATGACGACATCACAAAAGTCGATGGACGTCATAAACCAAGTGGCCGTAACTGTTCCGCCAAACTCCGAAAAGATCATCATGGCTAGAACCGAGGTAGATACTAGGGGCAACCAGTGCTCTATATTGTAACCCCTCTTTCCACTTTATGCTTTATATAAAAAAAGATATATATAAATCCTTTTTTTTTTTTTTTTTGAAGAGGCCACTAGTTATTTAGAACTAGGCGGAAGGCCTAGAGAAGCCAAAAATGCGCTGGGTCCAGTGAGACGGGACTTGCAATAAAACTCGGTCGGTAAACAGTAACAACCATCTTTTATTCTTACCCCATAATTCATTACATGCACATATCAATTACAAGTCCCTTGGGACTCAACTATAACAACAAGCTTGATAAATAAATAATCTCAGTTTCAATAAGTCCATTTCATTTCATCCCATACATATATCAATCTGGTTCCTTAAATTATATAAATAAACAACATATATCGGGCAACATCCTATAAATTATATAAATTTCCCCCCCCTGGATAACACCTTACACTAACATCACATATTGGAACATAGAGACACATATACATATAATATAAATCACAATAAAACTCATGTTCAACCAGGCAGACAGCCTGTATATTCTATAAAGCCCCCAAAAACTGCAATCATAAATCTAAGCTTCCAGCCACAGTTGTAATTAATTCATAAAAAAAACTACAACCCCTTCACTCCATTAAAAATGAACCCAAAAAAATTTTAAAAACCGAAACGATAATGATGACTAAAACTTCGAGATGAGAGTGGCCTGGCAGGCATATGATTTTATAACATCTAAGTAATTGTATATTATAAGTATATGAAAATCTTTAAATTTCTTTGAACTGTATACAAGTGGTAAACCCTCATCACTTAAGTTTAAACAACTGGTATAATTTTACAAAATGTTAAATCTTGTGTTACAAATATAGATGTATCCATATATCAGGAATTCGTTCATTAATCATAATGATTTAATTAAACAGACAAGTCCAGCAAGCAAGTCAGAACCCTAGTTACAATAATCAAGACCACCAGTATGATTTTACAATCTCAAAAATTATTAGTATATGCCCAAAAAAAAAAATAAAATTTAAATATCAGACATCTGTGTATAATTAAATTCAAAGTCACAGCATGTTGTATTCTAGCAGCTGTGGAAGTGTGCCAGCATGTGACAGACAGGAAAGACAGTTATCAGGCCTGCATGAAACGGTACCAACATGTGCCTAACTTGTGTAAAAAAACTATGTAAATATTAACACCCGAAAACAGCCGGAAAAACGAAACCCCCATCCCTTAAATGCAGAAAAATAATAAAATATGAATCCCGTCCTGAACCAGCCGGCTTCGAATCAAGAAACACATGACTTGAACTGAGATTGAAAGAAGTAATAACTATAACGGCTGTTGCATAAAAGTCTATGAAAGAAGCAAAAATTAAGCTCTGGCACGCTCCCCCAGTGCAGCACACAATTACAATAATAGTACGTTATAGTTATAGAATAATTTTATGATAGTTATAATAATATTCATAGTGAATGTCCTGTTGACACACCCTTGATCGGACTGTCTAGCACCGTAAGCACATGGTTTAAAAAACAATTTGTAACACGGATGTACTGCGGGCCAGGCCAACGAAAAATAATAATAGAGTTTATATCACCTCAATTGCAGCAGTAGAGTTATATCTTTACAGTTGGTTATCAAGCTCCCTCCTCAGAACAGACAAGTGTCGGGTGGATCATGGTGGTGAAGGCGGCAGTACACCAGCTGAGGCCACATCTCCGTCTAGGTGCAAAAACCTTAAGGATTCACTAAGGATTAGAAATACTTTTCACTAAAATTTGCACCCTAGTCAAAGGTAATAAACATCAGAACGGGGCTCCCGACCAACTCAAGATAAATGCATAAAAGTTTTTATTTTTATTTTATTTTTTTAAATTGCCTGAGGAGTCATTAAGTCTTCAAGGTAATTATGAACTCATAAAAAAAAATAATAGAATGTGCATAGTAAAGCAACACTCGCACCAGCTTTAACAAGTGCCGACATAAGCAAACAGGTTGGCCTCACCACGTGGCGACACAAATATCGTAATTTGGCAGAAAATGACCACACTAAAGGCCCTTACAGTTACACACAATTGAAAGAGTTATAGTATTTCATCTAAGAGTGGTCCCACAATTTACTTTCAACTGCCATAATTAAGAAAAAGACACTCTTCCGGTCCAGTGCGTGTTCATACATAACCAACACGATTCATCTCTGTCTATAACGTACTTGCTTTTGTTATAATTTTATACAGCAATTGAACAAATGATTAACAGTGATTATTGTACAATAATTAAAAGAATTACTGGCTGTATGTACTGAAACATCAATTAATTTTCTTACTATACACACACACACGTCTGATCGCAACACACGCATTCTAACTTTCGCATCTGGCTGAATAAATTTGAGTTTAATTATTCCCTTACTATTAAATTATTTTATACTATACAGTAAGTCACTCACCGGGAAGTCTCGAAAAATTAGCGTGCCATCAAGACGAGAAGAAATTACCCAAGTAGACTGTCCGAAAGAGAGAGCTTGTTGTTTCAGTGAGAGCCGGAGTTGAACTGCCGATTACATCAGCAACGCAACAGACAGCAAACCTGGCCGCGAGATGGCGCTCGCTGCCTAACAGTGCCTATCCAATATCACCGCTCACCGACGTTAATACTCGAGTTTATTATTGGAAAACAAAATTTATTATACCTTCGATTGCCGGGTTATGCAAACACCGGCACAATATTCGAACCCCAGGTAGTCAGCATACCGGGCATACTAATTGCCAGAAGTTTAGTAAAACCTGACGAAACTGGAAATGTACCTATTATGGTAGCGAATATTTTGGATCAAGCTATCACTTTACAAAGCAATACGCTCCTAGGCAAATTGACTCCTGTGGCCTGGGTAGCCGGAATGACGCAACGAAATCCAGGGCTTCGGATAATTCCAAATTACCAGAGGAACTGCAAGAATTATTGAACATATCTTCTAACGACCTCTCAAGTGGTGAGGTAAAAGAATTCAAACAGTTTTTACATGAATTCAAAGACTGTTTTGCAGTTCGGGGACAGTCACTGGGTAGAACCTCTCTTGTGCAACATCGCATCAATACCGGAAACACAACACCGATACGCCAACCTCCTCGATGGCCTCCATTATCCAAACAAGAGGAAATGTCTCAGTTAGTACAGGAAATGTTGACAGAGGGAACAATCGAACCTTCCTCAAGTGCTTGGTATTCTCCTGTAGTGCTAGTAGCGAAGAAGGATGGTGGGTTGCGTTTCTGCGTAGACTACCGGAGGTTAAATGACGTTACAAAGAAAGACTGATATCCATTACCTCACGTTGACGATACACTCTACACGTTGTCCGGAGCACAGTGGTTTTCCACATTGGACCTGAAGAGTGGATATTGACAAGTGGGTCTTCATCAAGAAGACAAGGAGAAGACCGCTTTCTCGACCCCAAGTGGCTTATAATTTAACGTCATGCCATTTGGACTCTGTAATGCACCGGCAACATTTGAAAGATTGTTGGACCTGGTACTCCGAGAGGCCTGACATGGAAAACTTGCTTTTTTTATTTAGACCATGTCATAGGAATCGGGGAGACTTTCAAAGAGCATTTGGAAAACCTTAAGGAAGTTCTAACTAGAATTCACGGTGCACAACTGAAGCTGAGCCCGAAGAAGTGTTCTCTATTCCAGAAGGAAGTACAGTATCTGGGCCATCTGGTTTCGGCAGCGGGTGTTAGCATGGATCCTAATAAAGTAGACACCGTAAGAGACTGGCCAGTGCCGAAGATTAAACACGAAGTTCGGAATTTCCTGGGATTATGCTCATATTACAGACGTTTTGTGAAAGGCTTCGCTACTATTGCTAAAGCACTACATGAGCTAACAGAAAATAAACGAAACTTCTAGTAGTCGAATGAGTGTGATCATGCATTTAGGACTTTGAAGATTGCATTATGTTCGCAGTCAATTCTCGCTTTTCCAGCTTCTGAAGGGAAGTACATTGTGGACACAGACTCAAGCAATACTGGTCTAGGAGCAGTTTTTCTCAAGTTCAAAACGGTGAAGAACGAGTAATAGTGTATTACAGCAAGACATTTTCTAAACCGGAGAGAAATTATTGCGTCACAAGGAGAGAGTTACTGGCAATCGTCCAAGCGTTGGAGCACTTCCATAAACACCTCTATGGAAGAGAGTTTTCACTACGTACCGACCATGCCGCGCTTGCAGGGCTCTTAAGATTTAAAAATCCGGAAGGACAGTTGGCAAGGTGGCTCAAACGTCTGCAAGAGTACAACTTCAAGGTACAACATCGACGGGGGCGCCTGCATGGTAATGCAGATGGCTTATCACAAAGACCGTGCCCGGAAGACTGCCGACATTGCCACAGAAAGAAAGAACAAAACTCAAGCGAACAAGTTCAAGCCATCACTGTAGACTTCCTGGCTGACGGCTGGACAACACAAGACTGTCGACAAGAACAGATGACTGATGAAGACATTGGACCTATCTTGGCAGCAAAAGAGGAAGGTCGCCGCCCGGATTGGCAAGATATCTGCCATGGTTCCGAAGTGCTGAAAGGCCACTGGGCACAATGAGAATCTCTCACCTTAGAAAACGGATTGCTGAAAAGGGCTTGGCTAAGTGCAGATGGACGAGACGTGGTCATACAGTTGATCCTCGAAGTAAAGTGCAGTCTGTTTTGAAGGAGATGCATGATGGAACATCTGGAGGCCATCTTGGCGTTAACAAAACCCTTGACAAAATACGGAAGCGATTCTATTGGCTTCATCTTCGCCACGACGTAGAGGAATGGGTTCGGACGTGTTAAATATGTACTGCAAGCCAGAAGTAGGGGTAAAATGAGACAATATAACGTTGGACTGCCTTTCGAGAGAATTGCCGCAGACATTGCTGGACCATTCCCAGTTACTGACGATGGAATCCGGTACATCATGGTTGCAGGTGACTACTTTACTAAATGGGTGGAAGCTTACGCAATTCCAAATCAGGAGGTTACCACTGTGGCAAAGCAGTTAGTTCACAACTTCTGTTGCCGTTATGGAGCCCCTATGGAAATCCATACGGATCAAGGGAGAAATTTCGAATCAGGAGTTTTTAAAGAACTATGCCGTCTACTCGGAATTTGAAAGATCAGGACAACGCCTCTGCATCCTCAGTCGGACGGGATGGTTGAGAGATTCAATAGGACACTTGAGCAGCATCTTTCGAAGGTTGTTAACGAGAACAAAACAAACTGGGTCCAACGGATACCACTATTCCTCCTGGCGTATAGATCATCAGTACACGAGACAACTGGCATGACTCCAGCAAAATTGGTGTTTTGGGCGGGAGATTCCTCTTCCTGGGGAATTAATGTTCGGATCACCTGAGACTCAGTCCCAAGAGCCACAGAACTATTCTTCGCAATTAAAAAACCAACTGCGAGAAATGAATCGCTTGGTAAGAGGACGGCTGAAGATTACCAGTGATAAAATGAAAACTCTGTATGACATTCGCAGCAATAGTGTGGGTTTCCAAGAAGGAGATCAGGTCTGGTTGTTCAACCAAAAGCGCCGACGTGGTCGCTCACCTAAGCTTCAGTCTAACTGGGAAGGACCCTACACTGTGAAAAAAAAAGAATCAACGATGTTTTTTAACGGATTCAACAGGAAGGGCACCGAAAGTTTAAGGTCGTCCACCTAGATCGCCTGGCTAAGTACTACTTCAGAGACGTTTTGCCAGTTCGGGACGAACAGGCTTAAGGAGGGGGAAGTGTTACGACATTACAGAACAATCTACGTGTTCGTCGAATGTGGCAGAAGAATTTCGATGTAACGCGTGTGGCGTACGTGCTTGTTGACGCATTTTCGAGAGGTTTCTCGAAGGCGCCATCCGCGCGGGCTGTTTCAAGGCCGCAGTTAATTGCGTAGTTCACACAAGCGCTAAGACGCAATTAGGAAAATTCTGGTCTGTGAGCACAGGTATAAATACATGGCGGCAGCGGCCTTAAGTTTCAGTATTAGTGCGATCTATTGACAGTGCGTTCCATTGTTATAGTAGCGATATTACTGTGCGCGTTCAAGTGGTTATTAGTTAAGAGTGGTGTTCTATAATCGGACGGTATAATTGTTCTATAATCGGACGGTATAATTGTAATACAATTGTGTTTAATTTAGTGGACATTTTATTGCGTGTGAACAATTTTCATTTGATTTGTTTTAGAGACTGTGTTGTTAATTACGAACTGAGTAATTGTAAAAATTAAAGGTGTGATTAGTTACTTAATTGGTGTCTTGTACTTATTTTGTTTCCACTGTACCTACGACGATCGAGTAGACCGACGTAACAATACTATATAATAGTGTAAATATTATTGCTATTATTGCTGCAGTCAGATGTTGTGCGATTGCACAGCAACACGGCCTTACTTTCCACAATAAACAATTAGTTTCTTATAGTTATATGTTAAACACGTTTAAACACGTTTAGCGTGCGTCTGGCAAAAGGGACGCTACAGTCTCTTCCAGACTTGCCTTGCCTCGTCTCTGTCAAAGTAACTGCACTAGGAAATCACCCTTATCGCAGTAGACCTAGCCAATATCAAGTGCAGTGAAACCTTGTAGCGTAACCTCCACGCGGTGTAAACTGTTCTGGTGGGAGAGGGCCGATCAGATTAAGTCGTCGCGTGGCTGTCTGAATCCCGCCAGGTGGACCTGGTCTACGACTCTGGGAGGTTGCGAGCTGGACTTATACCGCTGATTAACGGTAGGTCCTTCTCCTTCCAAACCCACCCTGGTGCACACTGCCGTCAGGGGCGCGGGTCCGCCTATTTTTGGCGGTATTAAGGCTGATAATCGGAATAAAGGATGCGTCCAGCGATCGGTAGCGCCGATCAGGTCTGTGTAACCGGCGCTACAGGGTTCGAGTTCAAGGGAGGTGGTCTCTCCCGTGCCGTGCATTTGTCTGAAAACTGAAGAGCTACATCCACAAAGCCCCATTGTTAACAAACATAAATTTCAACCAAAGTGAAATATCTACATTACAGAATTCAATTTAAAACAACAATACAATAATTAATAAACATACAATTAAAATTGTAATCGTAGTAACGTAAAATTCTATAAATCATTCAAAAAGAATACGAATACGAGACGAAATAAAACAAAAGCAACTGTAAAATTACTAAATTTATTAATACATTTAATAACAAATCTAAAACAAATATCAAAATAAAAGTAATCTACAAACAACAAAAACTATAAAAACAAATTAGTAACTAATAATACAATCATAGTCAAAGCTAACAGAAGTACTTTTGTAATTATAAATAATAAAATATAAGAAATAAAACATTAAGTTTATAACTTAAAATAACTTTAAAAATTTAAGTAAGGTTCTAACTAATAAATTATAAAAACGAATTGATAACACAATAAAAAACAACTTAAATATTTTTTCTTAAAAGTAATAAATACAAATTAATAACAGACAATCTTGCCCCCTAATTTAAACAAATAGATTAAATTAGACAAAGTAGAAAACTCTAGTAAATTCTAAAAAATAACAACAACAAATAACATTTCTAAACTTATTTCAAAAGAACGGCTAAAATTAAAATGTACAATCAATTACCGTACTCAAAGCTATCGTCTTACTCAAATCCTTGATAAAATTGATATTAATAAAAATACAAAATTATTTGTCTTGATATATCAAAATCATAAAATTGCATTTTTAGGAAAAAACTATTAATAAGTATACCTAGAGCGCTAGAAGGAGTAATTGATTACCTTCTAGCAAATAATAAGATTAGCCAGCAAATTCAAAATGTTCATGTGTACAGAGGTGCGGACATATATTCAGATCAATATCTTCTTATTGCTAAGATTTTTATGTTTGCTCGATGGAAGAGAAAGAAACCTCGTATTAAGTCGAATGATGAGGTATTTAAAATATACCTACGGCAGAATGACAGTATTAAAACCTTTTATGAAACTCGTTTAAATCACCAGTTACAGCAAGTGGAAACAGTAAAGTCTGGAAATTCAAACCTACAGTACACAAACATGTGGGTAGACCCAGGAAGAGATGGCTGGAGGATTTTTGAAGGCGAAACAGGCAGCACCTCGCATATGTCATGTTGTGAAGATGATGATGATGAGAAAATTGCAAAATTAGTCAATAATCTAAATATAGAAATTACCTATCATAGTAACAAAACCTATCTGGATAGAATCAAGCCTAAAAGAAATAATGTAAGTCACAATGCAAATAGTGTAATAAAATTGTGTGCCCTGGCTGTAATAAACTGTATGTACGCCAAATAAAAAACATTTATATATTTAACACATTTAAAACTCACATTAAAAACCAAAAATTTACAAATACAATTTAGCTACACACTCAAAAGTTAACACAAATCCCCATACAGATTCCCAAATTTTAATAATACTACTTTATTTAAAAAAATTTCAAAGGTCAAAAAATGGAAATGACCTTGTGGAAAAATTTAAAAATATTTAAATATAAATAAATTAAAATTAAAATTAATTGAACAAATTTGATATTTAGGTAAAACACTGATCATACATAAAATAAATATGTAATATATTCTTGCAAAAAACATATTTCATTTATTATTAACAATAAAGTTACATAAGAAAATATGAGAAGATATAAATGTAATACAGATTAATCACAATACCTTACACGATACGTAATTGTTTAAAAACAGAAAGATAGCAAATACAAGATAAACAATACAAACATGGTAAGTATAAAATGAATTTAATGTAATAAACAGATATTTGCTCAAAGTAAAACGAGCTAGTACAAGAAATTCTTGCATGGAATTGTAATAAACCGCTTTGAAAATCTTAAAACAAGTAGTCCAGTGAATGTAAATATGTAACTGCCAATTATGTCTTTATTAATAACTGCCATAATAACTTAATAATAACTGCCAATTATGCCAATTATTAGTCGACAATAACTACTTAAGAATTTTAAAAAATATGTGTACTTAACAATATTTCCTAGATTTTGTACTGACATATTCATATATTATTTTAATGTAATTACCCTTTTTTATATTAAATATTTGAACAAAAAATTATTAAAGGAACTATCAAAATTAATATTAATAGTTGGTAGACCTATTGGGAGATAGAAAGTTTTATAACACATTTTTGTTCTTTTCTATTTGTTGTCTAAATAAACAATATTTCAAGTAGATTCTAGATTATAAATACCTGAAAAATTTTCTATAAAATTACTAACCGTTTTTCGATATACGTTTTATTACCCGCTTTAATCCTACATCTGCTTTTAGATATTTCTAAAGTGCTAATATCTTATTTTGCTGTTTTGAAAATATTGTAATAGAACAACTCTTTCGATGATGGTTGTTTAATTTTAAGTTAGAAAATTGTTTTATTAACTAGTCGTGTTGTTGTTGTAGTTGTAGACTCTTACGTTGTCATATGGTTTGTTTAGTATTTAATATAACTAATTAGTAATGGGTAATTTGAAGTTAAAGTTTGTGTTTAAAAGAGTATTAAAATCACTAATAATTCGCTGTATTCACCTCCCCACTTACCATCCGTGGAGGTCTTCAATCTTCTCGATGGGCGACTCTCTCTCACTGTAAATACATTTACATACACAGATATTTCGTTTGAATATCGATAAATGCACATTACATGAAACAACACTGATATTCAACGGTAAATTGAATATTCCAATATCAATGATTCGAATATTGCCGCCACCTTGTGAAACAATTGTTTCTAAAAAAAAAAGTTTTTTACTTCTATTTTATAGAAATGAAGACTCTATATCCACTGGTAATAAATTGAGGTTTTTTATTGACATTAGTGAAATTTAGCAAAAACTCCTTTAAAACAATTAATATTGATTTTTGTAAACAAACAACAACAAATTAAATGAATATTGAGACTTCTTCAGCTGAAGGCTGGTAACACTGTTACAATGTACGATAATATGGTGAATTAGGTTATGTTCACTTTGGTCACTTGTATTACCAATTTTCGTGAATTCTTTTAATATACATGATACTAGATATAAAGATGTGTTAATAAATAACAATGTTTACTTATTTATTATGATTTAAAAGAACAAAATTTAAAATTATTAACCTCAATACGATAGTCAATACTATGGTACTATCGTACGGTACTCTGGTGCCTAGTGAAGCTAAGATTGTAGACACGTGCTTTTAACGTTGCACTATTAAAATAATATTATTGATTTATTAGTTATTACTATTATGAACTGGACAGAGAATAAAATTGAAAAAACTCTTATTATCGATTCCACTTATAAAAATCATTTATGACAGAAGTGTTTCTCTGTGACAAAATATACGTTTTGGTTCTAGGTTAGTTTACCTAGATGAGAGAAAGTTATAACGTATAATAAGTAATATCAGATAAAACTCTTAATACTATTTTTACAAACACTTTATTTATTAGTAATAGGATGTAGAATTATCAGTAATGATAGTATCCACAAAAGAAAATTATTATTTATCAAGACTAAATTCATAGTCAATTAAGCGACTATATTTACAAGTAATTGTGTACGGTATTTAATATTGATTCCGCTTTTATTAATTATTCTTTAAATATAAAAATATAACATCTTTTATTTAATTATCGCCATCACATTGGACGATAACTTTGTTCATCTCATTCTGATAATTATTCATCGTTATCGGTGAATGCACTCAAGCGTGTTTGCTTGACTAGTGCAGTCAAACAATAATTTTCGTTCAACCAACGAGAATTATTTCATTAATATTTTTTAAAATTGTTAAAGTATTATACTCCCTGTTTCCTTTCACATTACATGACCCTTATTATACACTGGTCATGTCTTTTGTTCACTATATACTTATTACACTGTCACTCGATAATAGGGTGTTCAGTATAGGTTAATATTTGACCACGTTACTGGGGGTGACGCGCACATGTCTTGACGACTGTGACACGCTCCTCTCGCTTCGAGTGTTGGAAGACAATTAATTCATCTCGCTAAAGCGTCTCTTTTCGTCTGGTGAAATTGAGTCATTCGATTGGTTTAGAAAGCCATACTCTCTACCCCAAACGCCTTGGTTAAATAAATATTTTAATTTTAAGCGTTACTAACTTCGGGTTAGAGACTATCTATGGCGTGTACATGGACATTCGAAAATGATCGAAAATCTTATAATGGCTATAAGTTTCTTATTTTTTGTCAGCTAGTCATTTGGATAGTGGCATTAAATTGAGGACACTTGTGTCTTTATTTTAAGTCCAAACAAGTAATAATTCCGTCCATTAATAATTCACTTTACCGTCTTCAAAACTCATATAGCGGTTCTTAACACAAATAAGTGCTTTTCACTATATTTTGTTGTAATTACATCTTAATACTTATGACTAAACATTTTGAGTCCATTTTTCATTCATGCTAATACATAATATTGCTATATCTACAGTTTAAACAAAATTTGCTAATGGCGTATAAGCCAACTATGTCCGATTGTTTACATTTTCTTATATCGCTATTATCCCTTATTCTACTACATACTTTTTGTATTATAACATTAATAGGTATATTGTAATAAAATACAAATTCTGATGATTCTGATGTTTTGATGTAATCAAGCCCCACTGTTTGGGCTAGCCAATTTGTAATAAAATAATATTATTGAGATTGAGTCTGTGTGTTCTTAATTGGTGTTTTTAATTGGTGTGGCTCTCGACGTCTTACTGGCCTGAAACACTTCCTTAAGTTTCCCAGCTGGTCGAGTTCCAATTGTAGCAAGACCTGTCAGATAGCGTAATGTTGTTGAAGAAATGTATATGTAGCTTCACCAAAAGTTTCAAAACACAAATTGTTGTTTTGAATAAAATTTAAAAAAAAATTTATGTTTAAAAAAATATAATTAAAAAAAAATTTCCTGTTTATTAATTAATTAATTATAATCAATTAATTAATATAGGGCTGTGAAGTTTTAAAAAGCGTAACACTCTTCTGAACAATTTTATTAAAGTTCTGGTATTTTTTAAATAAACTACCACCACTCATAAGATTGTCTCCAAACCAATCGATACTTGTTTACCTTTTCGTTTTGGTAGGTTATATTCACTTATAGGTGGTAAAGTCCTGGTAGATTGTTAATTAGAATTATATTAGTGATAATTAGTAATATTTGTGAAATAAAGAACTATTTAGTAGTGAAAAGTATTATGATTTTATTAGATAATAGCAATATTGACTCTTATCGATTATAATATCGACTCTCAGGATATCGAAACAGTTACAAAGTATATTATATAAAATTCAAACAGGGTTCTTTGAACAGCCAATTATTATCAAAGTCAGAGAAATCGGGCCAATATTTAAAAAGTATAACGTTACAACAAGTTAATAATTATTACTAGATACAGACATTGAATAATACATTTGAAAATAATATAATTGTTTTCACCAACAGCTGACGTGAGCACGGAGAAGGCACTGAGATCGTCAAAGAAAGATGGCCGCCATCAGGCTGGTCAGAAAGTCACTCGTTTCTGCTACGTTCCGAATAATGTATTTTCTGGCAGTATTCCTGTTCTGGTGTCTGAAAATCTCTTTTTAAATGTTGTGTAGTGCCTTGTGTAAAATTTCTGGGTTGTATTTTGTGTATCTGTGTAAATATAAGTTCAAACACTTTTCCCGATTCCGACACTAATATGGTTATTGTATTATACAGTTTTCTGGTGTTTTGTGGTGTTTTTCGGGGTAGATATGTATTGCTCAGTGTTATTTAATCTTTCTTGATTGTTTCTGTCATAATGTGAGTGTTCTAGAAGTATTTTATAAGCCACTCGCGATTTCACAAAAACGTACTATTCACTCGCTCGACATTACCGTTGTAAGTTAGGTTAGATTCGTCATAAAACGCTTGTCATGTTAACCGTTCAAATACCAATAATCAACTATCTTATTTCCTTCAGTTCCAATTAAACTCTTAGCCAATATAATATTATTCTTAACATTGTTCAAATATAATTTCATATCCTGTGCATATATAATAATACACTATATGATTGCCTAAACTTTGGTTATTTATCAATTTTATTTACTAGATGTTATTTAAATTAATCTTTCAGTTCATTCGGCTTATTTTAAGATTAAATAATGCCGTTTTATAGAGTTTTCTGTCCAAAATTAGTAATTTTACTTTCATTTTGTATTCTCTGAAAAGTCAAAAGATCTCCAAAATTTACTTCCTGTTATTATGTAAATTCAGCCATTTTATCAGTTATATTTAATATTAATAATCTTATATTGTATTAAAAGGTTTATATTCCCTTATTTTCTTGTAATTAATTGAATTAGTTGTATTCTAAAACATTATTCTGGAATATATGACTCCCATGTCCAAATTTCTGAGTTTAGTCATTTTCATTTTTATTTATAATTCTGAATATAATTTATTAAGATCTTTCTAAATGGTATGTGCAATTATATGGCTTGATCTCAAGTTTATTTTGTCTAAACCCCTTTTGTTTATTTGCATTTAAATGAGTAATTTCTCTGTTTTGATGAAGTTTGGTTTTCTTTGTTTGGCCTAGGTTTTTTAACAATTTTTTCTTACAAAATATTTTACAAACAATATATGATGTGTGATACCTTCTCTGACTTTTAAATATAGTCTTATAAACTAAACATTTTTCCAAATTACACAATAACAATTAGTATTGGTTACAATACAAATAATAGTTAAACAAATAAAGAATATTTTTTTTAAATAAATGGTTGTCTTCAACCTTCAGATATTTTACAACAAAATCCTTATTTCTAACATGGAAATATGGTTCACAAAAAAAAATTTTCTACTAACTAACATCTTAATTACTTCCTACTATTTACCAGTAGTAATTTTTTTTACAGTTCTGATGTTAGTTATAGCAGACCCAAACAAATGACCTTACATCTAATACATTTTTAAACATCCTTATACTATATTTATAAAAACCTTATATCTATATTCTTGTTGCTAACTATTATTATAAGTAGGATTCTACAGTTTTTCATACCGTCTTTTACACATTGTCTTTGGGGAATTGTACCCTGTCATAAATAAATTGCAACGAATCACAGGATCATGATAGGCGGGGCAAGTTCATATAATACACAGACAATGGACATTCATGTTATATTGATAGATGGTTAAGTTTAGTTATGTGATCAGTTGTATTTAGTAAGGATAAGGGTTTAGTTTAGTAAAACTGTGCATTATTTATTTATTGTAAATAAATACACCACCAGCCCAGCTGTTATAGGACACCAGCCCAGCTGTTACAGGACACCAGCCCAGCTGTAAACGTTTCTGGGGAAACGTCTGTCATTTATAAGCCACACCTGACGAAACAACTACACCGCAAAGACCTGCCCTTCGACGCTCGAAAGATAAGATAACGAATAACTCACTAAACCCCAATGTTCAGTTAATGGATTGCGAGATAAAGCAAATACAGCGTATATTAAACAAATTCAAATCTACATTTCCAAGTAAACGTGTGCGTTTCAAAACTGAGAAAATTTTATACAAAAAACTCAGAAATAAATGTCAGGATATAGGGGTAAGAATGTGTAGTGATGTAAATATGTCAGTTCAGGTTTAAATGTTGTATGTAAGATGACTCTGTGAATGAACAATAATCTAGTTTAGATAAGGAATGCCGTCTGTGTACTTTGTGACCCTGCATAAAATTTTGTTATCTGATGTCAGGAACATGTGTATTTCTTTTGGTTTTAAGGTTACCACGTGTCTTTGAGTGGGTGCTTCTGTCAAAGTGACAGTTAGGAATTGTTAGTATTAATTGAGGATGTTTGTTTGATCTTAGTTCGAGGGTATTATTATTATTTCAGGATTAGGAAATTGTTTTGGTTATATAAAAAAAAAATTTTATTTTTGTGAGTTAACTAAAAAAAAAAATTTTTTTTTATGCGGGAAAGGGGTTAATCCTGCAACGAATCACAGGATCATGATAGGCGGGGCAAGTTCATATATTACACAGACAATGGACTTTCATGTTATATTGATAGATGGTTAAGTTTAGTTATGTGATCAGTTGCATTTAGTAAGGATAAGGGTTTAGTTTAGTAAAACTGTGCAATATTTATTTATTATTATTCATGTACTGTGTTTGTGGAAATGTGCGCGCGTGCGCGAGTGGTAAACGTTTCCCGGGCGGTGCGTGAAGTATTTATCATTGTGTTTGACATTGAACTGAACTTAGACGTATGTATTGCTACAATCCCTATGCATTTCTAACTATCGTTTACGTTCATGTATGATATTAGTATGTAGGCAGTTATGCATGAGATACGGGTAGTCTGATTACCGCTATGCATGCTGTTACAAAGTAAATGCACTCTACTGCATGAAAAGTGCATTGTCACTATGTAATAACCATGTGACTTCCATCCACCAATAGAATGCTGAGTGGTGGTTGGAAATTTTCTTAAGCCTGTCGTTACACAGGGAGTTCTTCTACGCCATCTACCGCGAACGGGACGTGCACTCCTTGTACAAGATTCTACCGCTTGCAAGGTGATGTAAAAACTATTCGTCGTTAGTGAAACGGGAAGACTCAGAACTGTGTGTGTAGTACATCTACACAGTATTGTTTTAACGCATTGTGCGTATAATTACAGGCAGTTCTTCACTGCTGCTACCGCGAACGGTACAATCCTTGTACAAGACTTTACCGCTTGCAAGGATCTGTTAAGACTTTTCGGGGATAGTAACGCGTGTGACGCATAACAGTTGATATTATCTCTTTACGCACGATATTAATATTGTAGTATTACGTGTGTACTAAGTGAGTGTAACTGTATCACTGTGTGATATTTTCCGCAGTGACAGTATCATTAATAGTTACGCAATAGTAAGTTGTTCCATCAAGACGTTTCCGTGCTAGTGCAAGATTTCCTCATAGGGTGGTCTGCTGATCGCGGTAGACCTTGGTATTCGCGTGAACACTTGAAGAAGCCGGAGTGGTATAAGTTCATTATACCGTTATTAGATTAAACTCACTGTCACCTGAGATCTTACTTGGTCATAAACTATATATTAATTTTGCGAGTAATAAGATCCGTAGTACCGTTGTGTGTGCGAAGCGTCAGATTCATCGTAGGAGTTGCAGGACACCAGCCCAGCTGTTATAGGACATCAGCCCAGCTGTTATAGGACATCAGCCCAGCTGTTATAGGACATCAGCCCAGCTGTTATAGGACCAGCCCAGCTGTTATAGGACACCAGCCCAGCTGTTATAGGACACCAGCCCAGCTGTTACAGGACGCCAGCCCAGCTGTAAACGTTTCTGGGGAAACGTCTGTCATTTATAAGCCACACCTGACGAAACAACTACACCGCAAAGACCTGCCCTTCTCTTCAACAACATCATCGTGGGAGTCTTCTTATGTAACGTATCACGTCTTGCGTATGAACATTATTTAACATTTTAAAAGAAAGACTCTATATCAGACATTACATTCTGTACATATCAAATATACCATATCAGCTATAACTTGTGTTTTGTGCAATAAATAATCTTAAACCCTCCAATATAGACTTGTAATTTTAAATACACATACTATCATATCCTATGCGCCAATAGTTTAGTAATTTGTGTTGTCGCATAGAGATATTTTGGCGCTTAGCAACGTAGGGCTCGTAAAATAGCGGAAATTTTACGCTATTATATATTTGTCTATGAATATAAAATTTGTTGGAAAAATCCCACGTATAAGTATAATTAACGTAATAATTGTATGTGTATTGTTCTTATGAAAATCTGAGGATATAATTTTTCAATTGTGCATATTCTCTAGTATATCGTATATGAACAGATTTTATCAGTATATTGGAGGTAGATTATTAGTTGTTGTGTTAGATAAGGTTTGTTTACATGTTGATATTTTGAACTGCTTTCTCTGTGTGTATAAACTGATTACACTTTGTTAATAATCTGGTGATAATAATAACTTTCTTTGCGTATAAATCAGTGAATTTAAATTTACTAAATTTTAAATTAATTTGTGATCACTATGTCGAAGACAAAAGAGCTTATAGAATATATAAGGGCCAAGTCACTTGATGATAAAACCATATCTGAGGAGAGTAGAGCCATTAGGCGGAAATTCTGGGATAAAATTGAAAGTAATATTAACGAGGCAACTCGCTTAGGGCATAGTATTTCGTTGTTCGATATGGTCGGAGATATAGATTATGCATGCAATTATAGTGAAGATGACGAAAGTGAAATTAGTAATAGCAACACTATTAGTCCAGAACATACTTCAGATAATTGCTGTGAGGAGGTGAAAGTTTATAATGTAACAGATATAGCATGCGAGAACTGTGAACGGTTCATAGAATCTGAGGCTATTATGGAATCGGACAGTGTATTCGCTACCCATAAAAATTCCGAACCAGTAGTAGGGCCTGGAACTAGTATGGATAATAACGGTGCAGGTATTTCTGACACACGTCGTTATGAGGAGGTACTTGATGAGTTTAAATCGGGTACTGAGGTGTTTATGGAGGACGGAGAGGTGAATGATACTGGTGACAATAAGGTGACAACAATTATGGTAAATAATAATGAACCGCCGCGTAATCAGTTTCATGTTCAAACACCACAAAATCAGCCGCAATCACAACAACATAAAAATACAACTCAGCAAATTAATACCAACTTATTAGCAACAGTTACTGAAAATGATTCAGTTGAAAAGCAGTTCAATCAATCAAGTATGAAAAATGTTAGTTATAAGAATGAAACTGTTATGTCTGGCCTATATCCTGCAGCAATTAGGTATAATTTAGTATGTAATAATGATAATAGTAATAAACATGAGGGAAATATTAGTATTGAAAATGGCACCGATCTTGTGGTCGAAGCAAGAATTAGTGGTTATGTTGACGAGATATTGTTTGACAGCGGCACAGGAATATCGCTGTTGGACGAGCAGTTGCTAAAGAGGTGTAAAACCCACTTTATACAAAGGCCGATTCTGCCGGTATGTCACACAAGGATAAAATCAGGAGCGTGTGAGTCGCAGATAATTGAAAAACAGGCAATTAAAACAAAATACGAACAGGGTACGGAAATAGATGCGACCGTACTTGGAGTTAGAAAACTCGGACATAATATTATATTGGAAGTCGACGAATTTAATAAACTGCCAGTTGGAGTTCCAAACAATACATTACGAGTTAGAGTTGATAGTGTAGAGCACCTTATCAGACTAGGACGCTCGAAAGATAAGATAACGAATAACTCACTAAACCCCAATGTTCAGTTAATGGGTTGCGAGATAAAGCAAATACAGCGTATATTAAACAAATTCAAATCTACATTTCCAAGTAAACGTGTGCGTTTCAAAACTGAGAAAATTTTATACAAAAAACTCAGAAATAAATGTCAGGATATAGGGGTAAGAATGTGTAGTGATGTAAATATGTCAGTTCAGGTTTAAATGTTGTATGTAAGATGACTCTGTGAATGAACAATAATCTAGTTTAGATAAGGAATGCCGTCTGTGTACTTTGTAACCCTGCATAAAATTTTGTTTTCTGATGTCAGGAACATGTGTATTTGTTTTGGTTTTAAGGTTACCACGTGTCTTTGAGTGGGTGCTTCTGTCAAAGTGACAGTTAGGAATTGTTAGTATTAATTGAGGATGTTTGTTTGATCTTAGTTCGAGGGTATTATTATTATTTCAGGATTAGAAAATTGTTTTGGTTATATAAAAAAAAAAAATTATTTTTGTGAGTTAACTAAAAAAAAAAAATTTTTTTTTATGCGGGAAGGGGTTAATCCTGCAACGAATCACAGGATCATGATAGGCGGGGCAAGTTCATATATTACACAGACAATGGACATTCATGTTATGTTGATAGATGGTTAAGTTTAGTTATGTGATCAGTTGTATTTAGTAAGGATAAGGGTTTAGTTTAGTAAAACTGTGCATTATTTATTTATTGTTATTCATGTACTGTGTTTGTGGAAATGTGCGCGCGTGCGCGAGTGGTAAACGTTTCCCGGGCGGTGCGTGAAGTATTTATCATTGTGTTTGACATTGAACTGAACTTAGACGTATGTATTGCTACAATCCCTGTGCATTTCTAACTATCGTTTACGTTCATGTATGATATTAGTATGTAGGCAGTTATGCATGAGATACGGGTAGTCTGATTACCGCTATGCATGCTGTTACAAAGTAAATGCACTCTACTGCATGAAAAGTGCATTGTCACTATGTAATAACCATGTGACTTCCATCCACCAATAGAATGCTGAGTGGTGGTTGGAAATTTTCTTAAGCCTGTCGTTACACAGGGAGTTCTTCTACGCCATCTACCGCGAACGGGACGTGCACTCCTTGTACAAGATTCTACCGCTTGCAAGGTGATGTAAAAACTATTCGTCGTTAGTGAAACGGGAAGACTCAGAACTGTGTGTGTAGTACATCTACACAGTATTGTTTTAACGCATTGTGCGTATAATTACAGGCAGTTCTTCACTGCTGCTACCGCGAACGGTACAATCCTTGTACAAGACTTTACCGCTTGCAAGGATCTGTTAAGACTTTTCGGGGATAGTAACGCGTGTGACGCATAACAGTTGATATTATCTCTTTACGCACGATATTAATATTGTAGTATTACGTGTGTACTAAGTGAGTGTAACTGTATCACTGTGTGATATTTTCCGCAGTGACAGTATCATTAATAGTTACGCAATAGTAAGTTGTTCCATCAAGACGTTTCCGTGCTAGTGCAAGATTTCCTCATAGGGTGGTCTGCTGATCGCGGTAGACCTTGGTATTCGCGTGAACACTTGAAGAAGCCGGAGTGGTATAAGTTCAATATACCGTTATTAGATTAAACTCACTGTCACCTGAGATCTTACTTGGTCATAAACTATATATTAATTTTGCGAGTAATAAGATCCGTAGTACCGTTGTGTGTGCGAAGCGTCAGATTCATCGTAGGAGTTGCAGGACACCAGCCCAGCTGTTATAGGACATCAGCCCAGCTGTTATAGGACATCAGCCCAGCTGTTATAGGACATCAGCCCAGCTGTTATAGGACCAGCCCAGCTGTTATAGGACACCAGCCCAGCTGTTATAGGACACCAGCCCAGCTGTTACAGGACGCCAGCCCAGCTGTAAACGTTTCTGGGGAAACGTCTGTCATTTATAAGCCACACCTGACGAAACAACTACACCGCAAAGACCTGCCCTTCTCTTCAACAACATCATCGTGGGAGTCTTCTTATGTAACGTATCACGTCTTGCGTATGAACATTATTTAACATTTTAAAAGAAAGACTCTATATCAGACATTACATTCTGTACATATCAAATATACCATATCAGCTATAACTTGTGTTTTGTGCAATAAATAATCTTAAACCCTCCAATATAGACTTGTAATTTTAAATACACATACTATCATATCCTATGCGCCAATAGTTTAGTAATTTGTGTTGTCGCATAGAGATATTTTGGCGCTTAGCAACGTAGGGCTCGTAAAATAGCGGAAATTTTACGCTATTATATATTTGTCTATGAATATAAAATTTGTTGGAAAAATCCCACGTATAAGTATAATTAACGTAATAATTGTATGTGTATTGTTCTTATGAAAATCTGAGGATATAATTTTTCAATTGTGCATATTCTCTAGTATATCGTATATGAACAGATTTTATCAGTATATTGGAGGTAGATTATTAGTTGTTGTGTTAGATAAGGTTTGTTTACATGTTGATATTTTGAACTGCTTTCTCTGTGTGTATAAACTGATTACACTTTGTTAATAATCTGGTGATAATAATAACTTTCTTTGCGTATAAATCAGTGAATTTAAATTTACTAAATTTTAAATTAATTTGTGATCACTATGTCGAAGACAAAAGAGCTTATAGAATATATAAGGGCCAAGTCACTTGATGATAAAACCATATCTGAGGAGAGTAGAGCCATTAGGCGGAAATTCTGGGATAAAATTGAAAGTAATATTAACGAGGCAACTCGCTTAGGGCATAGTATTTCGTTGTTCGATATGGTCGGAGATATAGATTATGCATGCAATTATAGTGAAGATGACGAAAGTGAAATTAGTAATAGCAACACTATTAGTCCAGAACATACTTCAGATAATTGCTGTGAGGAGGTGAAAGTTTATAATGTAACAGATATAGCATGCGAGAACTGTGAACGGATCATAGAATCTGAGGCTATTATGGAATCGGACAGTGTATTCGCTAACCATAAAAATTCCGAACCAGTAGTAGGGCCTGGAACTAGTATGGATAATAACGGTGCAGGTATTTCTGACACATGTCGTTATGAGGAGGTACTTGATGAGTTTAAATCGGGTACTGAGGTGTTTATGGAGGACGGAGAGGTGAATGATACTGGTGACAATAAGGTGACAACAATTATGGTAAATAATAATGAACCGCCGCGTAATCAGTTTCATGTTCAAACACCACAAAATCAGCCGCAATCACAACAACATAAAAATACAACTCAGCAAATTAATACCAACTTATTAGCAACAGTTACTGAAAATGATTCAGTTGAAAAGCAGTTCAATCAATCAAGTATGAAAAATGTTAGTTATAAGAATGAAACTGTTATGTCTGGCCTATATCCTGCAGCAATTAGGTATAATTTAGTATGTAATAATGATAATAGTAATAAACATGAGGGAAATATTAGTATTGAAAATGGCACCGATCTTGTGGTCGAAGCAAGAATTAGTGGTTATGTTGACGAGATATTGTTTGACAGCGGCACAGGAATATCGCTGTTGGACGAGCAGTTGCTAAAGAGGTGTAAAACCCACTTTATACAAAGGCCGATTCTGCCGGTATGTCACACAAGGATAAAATCAGGAGCGTGTGAGTCGCAGATAATTGAAAAACAGGCAATTAAAACAAAATACGAACAGGGTACGGAAATAGATGCGACCGTACTTGGAGTTAGAAAACTCGGACATAATATTATATTGGAAGTCGACGAATTTAATAAACTGCCAGTTGGAGTTCCAAACAATACATTACGAGTTAGAGTTGATAGTGTAGAGCACCTTATCAGACTAGGACGCTCGAAAGATAAGATAACGAATAACTCACTAAACCCCAATGTTCAGTTAATGGGTTGCGAGATAAAGCAAATACAGCGTATATTAAACAAATTCAAATCTACATTTCCAAGTAAACGTGTGCGTTTCAAAACTGAGAAAATTTTATACAAAAAACTCAGAAATAAATGTCAGGATATAGGGGTAAGAATGTGTAGTGATGTAAATATGTCAGTTCAGGTTTAAATGTTGTATGTAAGATGACTCTGTGAATGAACAATAATCTAGTTTAGATAAGGAATGCCGTCTGTGTACTTTGTAACCCTGCATAAAATTTTGTTTTCTGATGTCAGGAACATGTGTATTTGTTTTGGTTTTAAGGTTACCACGTGTCTTTGAGTGGGTGCTTCTGTCAAAGTGACAGTTAGGAATTGTTAGTATTAATTGAGGATGTTTGTTTGATCTTAGTTCGAGGGTATTATTATTATTTCAGGATTAGAAAATTGTTTTGGTTATATAAAAAAAAAAAAATTATTTTTGTGAGTTAACTAAAAAAAAAAAATTTTTTTATGCGGGAAGGGGTTAATCCTGCAACGAATCACATGATCATGATAGGCGGGGCAAGTTCATATATTACACAGACAATGGACATTCATGTTATGTTGATAGATGGTTAAGTTTAGTTATGTGATCAGTTGTATTTAGTAAGGATAAGGGTTTAGTTTAGTAAAACTGTGCATTATTTATTTATTGTTATTCATGTACTGTGTTTGTGGAAATGTGCGCGCGTGCGCGAGTGGTAAACGTTTCCCGGGCGGTGCGTGAAGTATTTATCATTGTGTTTGACATTGAACTGAACTTAGATGTATGTATTGCTACAATCCCTATGCATTTCTAACTATCGTTTACGTTCATGTATGATATTAGTATGTAGGCAGTTATGCATGAGATACGGGTAGTCTGATTACCGCTATGCATGCTGTTACAAAGTAAATGCACTCTACTGCATGAAAAGTGCATTGTCACTATGTAATAACCATGTGACTTCCATCCACCAATAGAATGCTGAGTGGTGGTTGGAAATTTTCTTAAGCCTGTCGTTACACAGGGAGTTCTTCTACGCCATCTACCGCGAACGGGACGTGCACTCCTTGTACAAGATTCTACCGCTTGCAAGGTGATGTAAAAACTATTCGTCGTTAGTGAAACGGGAAGACTCAGAACTGTGTGTGTAGTACATCTACACAGTATTGTTTTAACGCATTGTGCGTATAATTACAGGCAGTTCTTCACTGCTTCTACCGCGAACGGTACAATCCTTGTACAAGACTTTACCGCTTGCAAGGATCTGTTAAGACTTTTCGGGGATAGTAACGCGTGTGACGCATAACAGTTGATATTATCTCTTTACGCACGATATTAATATTGTAGTATTACGTGTGTACTAAGTGAGTGTAACTGTATCACTGTGTGATATTTTCCGCAGTGGCAGTATCATTAATAGTTACGCAATAGTAAGTTGTTCCATCAGGACGTTTCCGTGTTAGTGCAAGATTTCCTCATAGGGTGGTCTGCTGATCGCGGTAGACCTTGGTATTCGCGTGAACACTTGAAGAAGCCGGAGTGGTATAAGTTCAATATACCGTTATTAGATTTAACTCACTGTCACCTGAGATCTTACTTGGTCATAAACTATATATTAATTTTGCGAGTAATAAAATCCGTAGTACCGTTGTGTGTGCGAAGCGTCAGATTCATCGTAGGAGTCGCAGGACACCAGCCCAGCTGTTATAGGACATCAGCCCAGCTGTTATAGGACATCAGCCCAGCTGTTATAGGCTGTTATAGGACATCACCCCAGCTGTTATAGGACCAGCCCAGCTGTTATAGGACACCAGCCCAGCTGTTATAGGACCAGCCCAGCTGTTATAGGACACCAGCCCAGCTGTTACAGGACGCCAACCCAGCTGTAAACGTTTCTGGGGAAACGTCTGTCATTTATAAGCCACACCTGACGAAACAACTATACCGCAAAGACCTGCCCTTCTCTTCAACAACATCATCGTGGGAGTCTTCTTATGTAACGTATCACGTCTTGCGTATGAACATTATTTAACATTTTAAAAGAAAGACTCTATATCAGACATTACATTCTGTACATATCAAATATACCATATCAGCTATAACTTGTGTTTTGTGCAATAAATAATCTTAAACCCTCCAATATAGACTTGTAATTTTAAATACACATACTATCATATCCTATGCGCCAATAGTTTAGTAATTTGTGTTGTCGCATAGAGATATTTTGGCGCTTAGCAACGTAGGGCTCGTAAAATAGCGGAAATTTTACGCTATTATATATTTGTCTATGAATATACAATTTGTTGGAAAAATCCGACGTATAAGTATAATTAACGTAATAATTGTATGTGTATTGTTCTTATGAAAATCTGAGGATATAATTTTTCAATTGTGCATATTCTCTAGTATATCGTATATGAACAGATTTTATCAGTATATTGGAGGTAGATTATTAGTTGTTGTGTTAGATAAGGTTTGTTTACATGTTGATATTTTGAACTGCTTTCTCTGTGTGTATAAACTGATTACACTTTGTTAATAATCTGGTGATAATAATAACTTTCTTTGCGTATAAATCAGTGAATTTAAATTTACTAAATTTTAAATTAATTTGTGATCACTATGTCGAAGACAAAAGAGCTTATAGAATATTTAAGGGCCAAGTCACTTGATGATAAAACCATATCTGAGGAGAGTAGAGCCATTAGGCGGAAATTCTGGGATAAAATTGAAAGTAATATTAACGAGGCAACTCGCTTAGGGCATAGTATTTCGTTGTTCGATATGGTCGGAGATATAGATTATGCATGCAATTATAGTGAAGATGACGAAAGTGAAATTAGTAATAGCAACACTATTAGTCCAGAACATACTTCAGATAATTGCTGTGAGGAGGTGAAAGTTTATAATGTAACAGATATAGCATGCGAGAACTGTGAACGGATCATAGAATCTGAGGCTATTATGGAATCGGACAGTGTATTCGCTACCCATAAAAATTCCGAACCAGTAGTAGGGCCTGGAACTAGTATGGATAATAACGGTGCAGGTATTTCCGACACATGTCGTTATGAGGAGGTACTTGATGAGTTTAAATCGGGTACTGAGGTGTTTATGGAGGACGGAGAGGTGAATGATACTGGTGACAATAAGGTGACAACAACTATGGTGAATAATAATGAACCGCCGCGTAATCAGTTTCATGTTCAAACACCACAAAATCAGCCGCAATCACAACAACATAAAAATACAACTCAGCAAATTAATACCAACTTATTAGCAACAGTTACTGAAAATGATTCAGTTGAAAAGCAGTTCAATCAATCAAGTATGAAAAATGTTAGTTATAAGAATGAAACTGTTATGTCTGGCCTATATCCTGCAGCAATTAGGTATAATTTAGTATGTAATAATGATAATAGTAATAAACATGAGGGAAATATTAGTATTGAAAATGGCACCGAACTTGTGGTCGAAGCAAGAATTAGTGGTTATGTTGACGAGATATTGTTTGACAGCGGCACAGGAATATCGCTGTTGGACGAGCAGTTGCTAAAGAGGTGTAAAACCCACTTTATACAAAGGCCGATTCTGCCGGTATGTCACACAAGGATAAAATCAGGAGCGTGTGAGTCGCAGATAATTGAAAAACAGGCAATTAAAACAAAATACGAACAGGGTACGGAAATAGATGCGACCGTACTTGGAGTTAGAAAACTCGGACATAATATTATATTGGAAGTCGACGAATTTAATAAACTGCCAGTTGGAGTTCCAAACAATACATTACGAGTTAGAGTTGATAGTGTAGAGCACCTTATCAGACTAGGACGCTCGAAAGATAAGATAACGAATAACTCACTAAACCCCAATGTTCAGTTAATGGGTTGCGAGATAAAGCAAATACGGCGTATATTAAACAAATTCAAATCTACATTTCCAAGTAAACGTGTGCGTTTCAAAACTGAGAAAATTTTATACAAAAAACTCAGAAATAAATGTCAGGATATAGGGGTAAGAATGTGTAGTGATGTAAATATGTCAGTTCAGGTTTAAATGTTGTATGTAAGATGACTCTGTGAATGAACAATAATCTAGTTTAGATAAGGAATGCCGTCTGTGTACTTTGTGACCCTGCATAAAATTTTGTTATCTGATGTCAGGAACATATGTATTTGTTTTGGTTTTAAGGTTACCACGTGTCTTTGAGTGGGTGCTTCTGTCAAAGTGACAGTTAGGAATTGTTAGTATTAATTGAGGATGTTTGTTTGATCTTAGTTCGAGGGTATTATTATTATTTCAGGATTAGGAAATTGTTTTGGTTATATAAAAAAAAAAATTATTTTTGTGAGTTAACTAAAAAAAAAAATTTTTTTTTATGCGGGAAAGGGGTTAATCCTGCAACGAATCACAGGATCATGATAGGCGGGGCAAGTTCATATATTACACAGACAATGGACATTCATGTTATATTGATAGATGGTTAAGTTTAGTTATGTGATCAGTTGTATTTAGTAAGGATAAGGGTTTAGTTTAGTAAAACTGTGCATTATTTATTTATTGTTATTCATTTACTGTGTTTGTGGAAATGTGCGCGCGTGCGCGAGTGGTAAACGTTTCCCGGGCGGTGCGTGAAGTATTTATCATTGTGTTTGACATTGAACTGAGCTTAGACGTATGTATTGCTACAATCCCTATGCATTTCTAACTATCGTTTACGTTCATGTATGATATTAGTATGTAGGCAGTTATGCATGAGATACGGGTAGTCTGATTACCGCTATGCATGCTGTTACAAAGTAAATGCACTCTACTGCATGAAAAGTGCATTGTCACTATGTAATAACCATGTGACTTCCATCCACCAATAGAATGCTGAGTGGTGGTTGGAAATTTTCTTAAGCCTGTCGTTACACAGGGAGTTCTTCTACGCCATCTACCGCGAACGGGACGTGCACTCCTTGTACAAGATTCTACCGCTTGCAAGGTGATGTAAAAACTATTCGTCGTTAGTGAAACGGGAAGACTCAGAACTGTGTGTGTAGTACATCTACACAGTATTGTTTTAACGCATTGTGCGTATAATTACAGGCAGTTCTTCACTGCTGCTACCTCGAACGGTACAATCCTTGTACAAGTCTTTACCGCTTGCAAGGATCTGTTAAGACTTTTCGGGGATAGTAACGCGTGTGACGCATAACAGTTGATATTATCTCTTTACGCACGATATTAATATTGTAGTATTACGTGTGTACTAAGTGAGTGTAACTGTATCACTGTGTGATATTTTCCGCAGTGACAGTATCATTAATAGTTACGCAATAGTAAGTTGTTCCATCAAGACGTTTCCGTGCTAGTGCAAGATTTCCTCATAGGGTGGTCTGCTGATCGCGGTAGACCTTGGTATTCGCGTGAACACTTGAAGAAGCCGGAGTGGTATAAGTTCAATATACCGTTATTAGATTAAACTCACTGTCACCTGAGATCTTACTTGGTCATAAACTATATATTAATTGTGCGAGTAATAAGATCCGTTGTACCGTTGTGTGTGCGAAGCGTCAGATTCATCGTAGGAGTTGCAGGACACCAGCCCAGCTGTTATAGGACATCAGCCCAGCTGTTATAGGACATCAGCCCAGCTGTTATAGGACATCAGCCCAGCTGTTATAGGACACCAGCCCAGCTGTTATAGGACCAGCCCAGCTGTTATAGGACACCAGCCCAGCTGTTACAGGACGCCAGCCCAGCTGTAAACGTTTCTGGGGAAACGTCTGTCATTTATAAGCCACACGTGACGAAACAACTACACCGCAAAGACCTGCCCTTCTCTTCAACAACATCATCGTGGGAGTCTTCTTATGTAACGTATCACGTCTTGCGTATGAACATTATTTAACATTTTAAAAGAAAGACTCTATATCAGACATTACATTCTGTACATATCAAATATACCATATCAGCTATAACTTGTGTTTTGTGCAATAAATAATCTTAAACCCTCTAATATAGACTTGTAATTTTAAATACACATACTATCATATCCTATGCGCCAATAGTTTAGTAATTTGTGTTGTCGCATAGAGATATTTTGGCGTTAGCAACGTAGGGCTCGTAAAATAGCGGAAATTTTACGCTATTATATATTTGTCTATGAATATAAAATTTGTTGGAAAAATCCCACGTATAAGTATAATTAACGTAATAATTGTATGTGTATTGTTCTTATGAAAATCTGAGGATATAATTTTTCAATTGTGCATATTCTCTAGTATATCGTATATGAACAGATTTTATCAGTATATTGGAGGTAGATTATTAGTTGTTGTGTTAGATAAGGTTTGTTTACATGTTGATATTTTGAACTGCTTTCTCTGTGTGTATAAACTGATTACACTTTGTTAATAATCTGGTGATAATAATAACTTTCTTTGCGTATAAATCAGTGAATTTAAATTTACTAAATTTTAAATTAATTTGTGATTACTATGTCGAAGACAAAAGAGCTTATAGAATATTTAAGGGCCAAGTCACTTGATGATAAAACCATATCTGAGGAGAGTAGAGCCATTAGGCGGAAATTCTGGGATAAAATTTAAAGTAATATTAACGAGGCAACTCGCTTAGGGCATAGTATTTCGTTGTTCGATATGGTCGGAGATATAGATTATGCATGCAATTATAGTGAAGATGACGAAAGTGAAATTAGTAATAGCAACACTATTAGTCCAGAACATACTTCAGATAATTGCTGTGAGGAGGTGAAAGTTTATAATGTAACAGATATAGCATGCGAGAACTGTGAACGGATCATAGAATCTGAGGCTATTATGGAATCGGACAGTGTATTCGCTACCCATAAAAATTCCGAACCAGTAGTAGGGCCTGGAACTAGTATGGATAATAACGGTGCAGGTATTTCTGACACATGTCGTTATGAGGAGGTACTTGATGAGTTTATATCAGGTACTGAGGTGTTTATGGAGGACGGAGAGGTGAATGATACTGGTGACAATAAGGTGACAACAATTATGGTAAATAATAATGAACCGCCGCGTAATCAGTTTCATGTTCAAACACCACAAAATCAGCCGCAATCACAACAACATAAAAATACAACTCAGCAAATTAATACCAACTTATTAGCAACAGTTACTGAAAATGATTCAGTTGAAAAGCAGTTCAATCAATCAAGTATGAAAAATGTTAGTTATAAGAATGAAACTGTTATGTCTGGCCTATATCCTGCAGCAATTAGGTATAATTTAGTATGTAATAATGATAATAGTAATAAACATGAGGGAAATATTAGTATTGAAAATGGCACCGATCTTGTGGTCGAAGCAAGAATTAGTGGTTATGTTGACGAGATATTGTTTGACAGCGGCACAGGAATATCGCTGTTGGACGAGCAGTTGCTAAAGAGGTGTAAAACCCACTTTATACAAAGGCCGATTCTGCCGGTATGTCACACAAGGATAAAATCAGGAGCGTGTGAGTCGCAGATAATTGAAAAACAGGCAATTAAAACAAAATACGAACAGGGTACGGAAATAGATGCGACCGTACTTGGAGTTAGAAAACTCGGACATAATATTATATTGGAAGTCGACGAATTTAATAAACTGCCAGTTGGAGTTCCAAACAATACATTACGAGTTAGAGTTGATAGTGTAGAGCACCTTATCAGACTAGGACGCTCGAAAGATAAGATAACGAATAACTCACTAAACCCCAATGTTCAGTTAATGGGTTGCGAGATAAAGCAAATACAGCGTATATTAAACAAATTCAAATCTACATTTCCAAGTAAACGTGTGCGTTTCAAAACTGAGAAAATTTTATACAAAAAACTCAGAAATAAATGTCAGGATATAGGGGTAAGAATATGTAGTGATGTAAATATGTCAGTTCAGGTTTAAATGTTGTATGTAAGATGACTCTGTGAATGAACAATAATCTAGTTTAGATAAGGAATGCCGTCTGTGTACTTTGTGACCCTGCATAAAATTTTGTTATCTGATGTCAGGAACATATGTATTTGTTTTGGTTTTAAGGTTACCACGTGTCTTTGAGTGGGTGCTTCTGTCAAAGTGACAGTTAGGAATTGTTAGTATTAATTGAGGATGTTTGTTTGATCTTAGTTCGAGGGTATTATTATTATTTCAGGATTAGGAAATTGTTTTGGTTATATAAAAAAAAAAAAAATTATTTTTGTGAGTTAACTAAAAAAAAAAAATTTTTTTTTTATGCGGGAAAGGGGTTAATCCTGCAACGAATCACAGGATCATGATAGGCGGGGCAAGTTCATATATTACACAGACAATGGACATTCATGTTATATTGATAGATGGTTAAGTTTAGTTATGTGATCAGTTGTATTTAGTAAGGATAAGGGTTTAGTTTAGTAAAACTGTGCATTATTTATTTATTGTTATTCATGTACTGTGTTTGTGGAAATGTGCGCGCGTGCGCGAGTGGTAAACGTTTCCCGGGCGGTGCGTGAAGTATTTATCATTGTGTTTGACATTGAACTGAACTTAGACGTATGTATTGCTACAATCCCTATGCATTTCTAACTATCGTTTACGTTCATGTATGATATTAGTATGTAGGCAGTTATGCATGAGATACGGGTAGTCTGATTACCGCTATGCATGCTGTTACAAAGTAAATGCACTCTACTGCATGAAAAGTGCATTGTCACTATGTAATAACCATGTGACTTCCATCCACCAATAGAATGCTGAGTGGTGGTTGGAAATTTTCTTAAGCCTGTCGTTACACAGGGAGTTCTTCTACGCCATCTACCGCGAACGGGACGTGCACTCCTTGTACAAGATTGTACCGCTTGCAAGGTGATGTAAAAACTATTCGTCGTTAGTGAAACGGGAAGACTCAGAACTGTGTGTGTAGTACATCTACACAGTATTGTTTTAACGCATTGTGCGTATAATTACAGGCAGTTCTTCACTGCTTCTACCGCGAACGGTACAATCCTTGTACAAGACTTTACCGCTTGCAAGGATCTGTTAAGACTTTTCGGGGATAGTAACGCGTGTGACGCATAACAGTTGATATTATCTCTTTACGCACGATATTAATATTGTAGTATTACGTGTGTACTAAGTGAGTGTAACTGTATCACTGTGTGATATTTTCCGCAGTGGCAGTATCATTAATAGTTACGCAATAGTAAGTTGTTCCATCAGGACGTTTCCGTGTTAGTGCAAGATTTCCTCATAGGGTGGTCTGCTGATCGCGGTAGACCTTGGTATTCGCGTGAACACTTGAAGAAGCCGGAGTGGTATAAGTTCAATATACCGTTATTAGATTTAACTCACTGTCACCTGAGATCTTACTTGGTCATAAACTATATATTAATTTTGCGAGTAATAAAATCCGTAGTACCGTTGTGTGTGCGAAGCGTCAGATTCATCGTAGGAGTTGCAGGACACCAGCCCAGCTGTTATAGGACATCAGCCCAGCTGTTATAGGACATCAGCCCAGCTGTTATAGGCTGTTATAGGACATCACCCCAGCTGTTATAGGACCAGCCCAGCTGTTATAGGACACCAGCCCAGCTGTTATAGGACCAGCCCAGCTGTTATAGGACACCAGCCCAGCTGTTACAGGACGCCAACCCAGCTGTAAACGTTTCTGGGGAAACGTCTGTCATTTATAAGCCACACCTGACGAAACAACTATACCGCAAAGACCTGCCCTTCTCTTCAACAACATCATCGTGGGAGTCTTCTTATGTAACGTATCACGTCTTGCGTATGAACATTATTTAACATTTTAAAAGAAAGACTCTATATCAGACATTACATTCTGTACATATCAAATATACCATATCAGCTATAACTTGTGTTTTGTGCAATAAATAATCTTAAACCCTCCAATATAGACTTGTAATTTTAAATACACATACTATCATATCCTATGCGCCAATAGTTTAGTAATTTGTGTTGTCGCATAGAGATATTTTGGCGCTTAGCAACGTAGGGCTCGTAAAATAGCGGAAATTTTACGCTATTATATATTTGTCTATGAATATACAATTTGTTGGAAAAATCCGACGTATAAGTATAATTAACGTAATAATTGTATGTGTATTGTTCTTATGAAAATCTGAGGATATAATTTTTCAATTGTGCATATTCTCTAGTATATCGTATATGAACAGATTTTATCAGTATATTGGAGGTAGATTATTAGTTGTTGTGTTAGATAAGGTTTGTTTACATGTTGATATTTTGAACTGCTTTCTCTGTGTGTATAAACTGATTACACTTTGTTAATAATCTGGTGATAATAATAACTTTCTTTGCGTATAAATCAGTGAATTTAAATTTACTAAATTTTAAATTAATTTGTGATCACTATGTCGAAGACAAAAGAGCTTATAGAATATTTAAGGGCCAAGTCACTTGATGATAAAACCATATCTGAGGAGAGTAGAGCCATTAGGCGGAAATTCTGGGATAAAATTGAAAGTAATATTAACGAGGCAACTCGCTTAGGGCATAGTATTTCGTTGTTCGATATGGTCGGAGATATAGATTATGCATGCAATTATAGTGAAGATGACGAAAGTGAAATTAGTAATAGCAACACTATTAGTCCAGAACATACTTCAGATAATTGCTGTGAGGAGGTGAAAGTTTATAATGTAACAGATATAGCATGCGAGAACTGTGAACGGATCATAGAATCTGAGGCTATTATGGAATCGGACAGTGTATTCGCTACCCATAAAAATTCCGAACCAGTAGTAGGGCCTGGAACTAGTATGGATAATAACGGTGCAGGTATTTCTGACACATGTCGTTATGAGGAGGTACTTGATGAGTTTAAATCGGGTACTGAGGTGTTTATGGAGGACGGAGAGGTGAATGATACTGGTGACAATAAGGTGACAACAATTATGGTGAATAATAATGAACCGCCGCGTAATCAGTTTCATGTTCAAACACCACAAAATCAGCCGCAATCACAACAACATAAAAATACAACTCAGCAAATTAATACCAACTTATTAGCAACAGTTACTGAAAATGATTCAGTTGAAAAGCAGTTCAATCAATCAAGTATGAAAAATGTTAGTTATAAGAATGAAACTGTTATGTCTGGCCTATATCCTGCAGCAATTAGGTATAATTTAGTATGTAATAATGATAATAGTAATAAACATGAGGGAAATATTAGTATTGAAAATGGCACCGAACTTGTGGTCGAAGCAAGAATTAGTGGTTATGTTGACGAGATATTGTTTGACAGCGGCACAGGAATATCGCTGTTGGACGAGCAGTTGCTAAAGAGGTGTAAAACCCACTTTATACAAAGGCCGATTCTGCCGGTATGTCACACAAGGATAAAATCAGGAGCGTGTGAGTCGCAGATAATTGAAAAACAGGCAATTAAAACAAAATACGAACAGGGTACGGAAATAGATGCGACCGTACTTGGAGTTAGAAAACTCGGACATAATATTATATTGGAAGTCGACGAATTTAATAAACTGCCAGTTGGAGTTCCAAACAATACATTACGAGATAGAGTTGATAGTGTAGAGCACCTTATCAGACTAGGACGCTCGAAAGATAAGATAACGAATAACTCACTAAACCCCAATGTTCAGTTAATGGGTTGCGAGATAAAGCAAATACGGCGTATATTAAACAAATTCAAATCTACATTTCCAAGTAAACGTGTGCGTTTCAAAACTGAGAAAATTTTATACAAAAAACTCAGAAATAAATGTCAGGATATAGGGGTAAGAATGTGTAGTGATGTAAATATGTCAGTTCAGGTTTAAATGTTGTATGTAAGATGACTCTGTGAATGAACAATAATCTAGTTTAGATAAGGAATGCCGTCTGTGTACTTTGTGACCCTGCATAAAATTTTGTTATCTGATGTCAGGAACATATGTATTTGTTTTGGTTTTAAGGTTACCACGTGTCTTTGAGTGGGTGCTTCTGTCAAAGTGACAGTTAGGAATTGTTAGTATTAATTGAGGATGTTTGTTTGATCTTAGTTCGAGGGTATTATTATTATTTCAGGATTAGGAAATTGTTTTGGTTATATAAAAAAAAAAATTATTTTTGTGAGTTAACTAAAAAAAAAAATTTTTTTTTATGCGGGAAAGGGGTTAATCCTGCAACGAATCACAGGATCATGATAGGCGGGGCAAGTTCATATATTACACAGACAATGGACATTCATGTTATATTGATAGATGGTTAAGTTTAGTTATGTGATCAGTTGTATTTAGTAAGGATAAGGGTTTAGTTTAGTAAAACTGTGCATTATTTATTTATTGTTATTCATGTACTGTGTTTGTGGAAATGTGCGCGCGTGCGCGAGTGGTAAACGTTTCCCGGGCGGTGCGTGAAGTATTTATCATTGTGTTTGACATTGAACTGAGCTTAGACGTATGTATTGCTACAATCCCTATGCATTTCTAACTATCGTTTACGTTCATGTATGATATTAGTATGTAGGCAGTTATGCATGAGATACGGGTAGTCTGATTACCGCTATGCATGCTGTTACAAAGTAAATGCACTCTACTGCATGAAAAGTGCATTGTCACTATGTAATAACCATGTGACTTCCATCCACCAATAGAATGCTGAGTGGTGGTTGGAAATTTTCTTAAGCCTGTCGTTACACAGGGAGTTCTTCTACGCCATCTACCGCGAACGGGACGTGCACTCCTTGTACAAGATTCTACCGCTTGCAAGGTGATGTAAAAACTATTCGTCGTTAGTGAAACGGGAAGACTCAGAACTGTGTGTGTAGTACATCTACACAGTATTGTTTTAACGCATTGTGCGTATAATTACAGGCAGTTCTTCACTGCTGCTACCTCGAACGGTACAATCCTTGTACAAGTCTTTACCGCTTGCAAGGATCTGTTAAGACTTTTCGGGGATAGTAACGCGTGTGACGCATAACAGTTGATATTATCTCTTTACGCACGATATTAATATTGTAGTATTACGTGTGTACTAAGTGAGTGTAACTGTATCACTGTGTGATATTTTCCGCAGTGACAGTATCATTAATAGTTACGCAATAGTAAGTTGTTCCATCAAGACGTTTCCGTGCTAGTGCAAGATTTCCTCATAGGGTGGTCTGCTGATCGCGGTAGACCTTGGTATTCGCGTGAACACTTGAAGAAGCCGGAGTGGTATAAGTTCAATATACCGTTATTAGATTAAACTCACTGTCACCTGAGATCTTACTTGGTCATAAACTATATATTAATTGTGCGAGTAATAAGATCCGTTGTACCGTTGTGTGTGCGAAGCGTCAGATTCATCGTAGGAGTTGCAGGACACCAGCCCAGCTGTTATAGGACATCAGCCCAGCTGTTATAGGACATCAGCCCAGCTGTTATAGGACACCAGCCCAGCTGTTATAGGACCAGCCCAGCTGTTATAGGACACCAGCCCAGCTGTTACAGGACGCCAGCCCAGCTGTAAACGTTTCTGGGGAAACGTCTGTCATTTATAAGCCACACGTGACGAAACAACTACACCGCAAAGACCTGCCCTTCTCTTCAACAACATCATCGTGGGAGTCTTCTTATGTAACGTATCACGTCTTGCGTATGAACATTATTTAACATTTTAAAAGAAAGACTCTATATCAGACATTACATTCTGTACATATCAAATATACCATATCAGCTATAACTTGTGTTTTGTGCAATAAATAATCTTAAACCCTCTAATATAGACTTGTAATTTTAAATACACATACTATCATATCCTATGCGCCAATAGTTTAGTAATTTGTGTTGTCGCATAGAGATATTTTGGCGCTTAGCAACGTAGGGCTCGTAAAATAGCGGAAATTTTACGCTATTATATATTTGTCTATGAATATACAATTTGTTGGAAAAATCCCACGTATAAGTATAATTAACGTAATAATTGTATGTGTATTGTTCTTATGAAAATCTGAGGATATAATTTTTCAATTGTGCATATTCTCTAGTATATCGTATATGAACAGATTTTATCAGTATATTGGAGGTAGATTATTAGTTGTTGTGTTAGATAAGGTTTGTTTACATGTTGATATTTTGAACTGCTTTCTCTGTGTGTATAAACTGATTACACTTTGTTAATAATCTGGTGATAATAATAACTTTCTTTGCGTATAAATCAGTGAATTTAAATTTACTAAATTTTAAATTAATTTGTGATTACTATGTCGAAGACAAAAGAGCTTATAGAATATTTAAGGGCCAAGTCACTTGATGATAAAACCATATCTGAGGAGAGTAGAGCCATTAGGCGGAAATTCTGGGATAAAATTTAAAGTAATATTAACGAGGCAACTCGCTTAGGGCATAGTATTTCGTTGTTCGATATGGTCGGAGATATAGATTATGCATGCAATTATAGTGAAGATGACGAAAGTGAAATTAGTAATAGCAACACTATTAGTCCAGAACATACTTCAGATAATTGCTGTGAGGAGGTGAAAGTTTATAATGTAACAGATATAGCATGCGAGAACTGTGAACGGATCATAGAATCTGAGGCTATTATGGAATCGGACAGTGTATTCGCTACCCATAAAAATTCCGAACCAGTAGTAGGGCCTGGAACTAGTATGGATAATAACGGTGCAGGTATTTCTGACACATGTCGTTATGAGGAGGTACTTGATGAGTTTATATCAGGTACTGAGGTGTTTATGGAGGACGGAGAGGTGAATGATACTGGTGACAATAAGGTGACAACAATTATGGTAAATAATAATGAACCGCCGCGTAATCAGTTTCATGTTCAAACACCACAAAATCAGCCGCAATCACAACAACATAAAAATACAACTCAGCAAATTAATACCAACTTATTAGCAACAGTTACTGAAAATGATTCAGTTGAAAAGCAGTTCAATCAATCAAGTATGAAAAATGTTAGTTATAAGAATGAAACTGTTATGTCTGGCCTATATCCTGCAGCAATTAGGTATAATTTAGTATGTAATAATGATAATAGTAATAAACATGAGGGAAATATTAGTATTGAAAATGGCACCGATCTTGTGGTCGAAGCAAGAATTAGTGGTTATGTTGACGAGATATTGTTTGACAGCGGCACAGGAATATCGCTGTTGGACGAGCAGTTGCTAAAGAGGTGTAAAACCCACTTTATACAAAGGCCGATTCTGCCGGTATGTCACACAAGGATAAAATCAGGAGCGTGTGAGTCGCAGATAATTGAAAAACAGGCAATTAAAACAAAATACGAACAGGGTACGGAAATAGATGCGACCGTACTTGGAGTTAGAAAACTCGGACATAATATTATATTGGAAGTCGACGAATTTAATAAACTGCCAGTTGGAGTTCCAAACAATACATTACGAGTTAGAGTTGATAGTGTAGAGCACCTTATCAGACTAGGACGCTCGAAAGATAAGATAACGAATAACTCACTAAACCCCAATGTTCAGTTAATGGGTTGCGAGATAAAGCAAATACAGCGTATATTAAACAAATTCAAATCTACATTTCCAAGTAAACGTGTGCGTTTCAAAACTGAGAAAATTTTATACAAAAAACTCAGAAATAAATGTCAGGATATAGGGGTAAGAATATGTAGTGATGTAAATATGTCAGTTCAGGTTTAAATGTTGTATGTAAGATGACTCTGTGAATGAACAATAATCTAGTTTAGATAAGGAATGCCGTCTGTGTACTTTGTGACCCTGCATAAAATTTTGTTATCTGATGTCAGGAACATATGTATTTGTTTTGGTTTTAAGGTTACCACGTGTCTTTGAGTGGGTGCTTCTGTCAAAGTGACAGTTAGGAATTGTTAGTATTAATTGAGGATGTTTGTTTGATCTTAGTTCGAGGGTATTATTATTATTTCAGGATTAGGAAATTGTTTTGGTTATATAAAAAAAAAAAAAATTATTTTTGTGAGTTAACTAAAAAAAAAAAATTTTTTTTTTATGCGGGAAAGGGGTTAATCCTGCAACGAATCACAGGATCATGATAGGCGGGGCAAGTTCATATATTACACAGACAATGGACATTCATGTTATATTGATAGATGGTTAAGTTTAGTTATGTGATCAGTTGTATTTAGTAAGGATAAGGGTTTAGTTTAGTAAAACTGTGCATTATTTATTTATTGTTATTCATGTACTGTGTTTGTGGAAATGTGCGCGCGTGCGCGAGTGGTAAACGTTTCCCGGGCGGTGCGTGAAGTATTTATCATTGTGTTTGACATTGAACTGAACTTAGACGTATGTATTGCTACAATCCCTATGCATTTCTAACTATCGTTTACGTTCATGTATGATATTAGTATGTAGGCAGTTATGCATGAGATACGGGTAGTCTGATTACCGCTATGCATGCTGTTACAAAGTAAATGCACTCTACTGCATGAAAAGTGCATTGTCACTATGTAATAACCATGTGACTTCCATCCACCAATAGAATGCTGAGTGGTGGTTGGAAATTTTCTTAAGCCTGTCGTTACACAGGGAGTTCTTCTACGCCATCTACCGCGAACGGGACGTGCACTCCTTGTACAAGATTCTACCGCTTGCAAGGTGATGTAAAAACTATTCGTCGTTAGTGAAACGGGAAGACTCAGAACTGTGTGTGTAGTACATCTACACAGTATTGTTTTAACGCATTGTGCGTATAATTACAGGCAGTTCTTCACTGCTTCTACCGCGAACGGTACAATCCTTGTACAAGACTTTACCGCTTGCAAGGATCTGTTAAGACTTTTCGGGGATAGTAACGCGTGTGACGCATAACAGTTGATATTATCTCTTTACGCACGATATTAATATTGTAGTATTACGTGTGTACTAAGTGAGTGTAACTGTATCACTGTGTGATATTTTCCGCAGTGGCAGTATCATTAATAGTTACGCAATAGTAAGTTGTTCCATCAGGACGTTTCCGTGTTAGTGCAAGATTTCCTCATAGGGTGGTCTGCTGATCGCGGTAGACCTTGGTATTCGCGTGAACACTTGAAGAAGCCGGAGTGGTATAAGTTCAATATACCGTTATTAGATTTAACTCACTGTCACCTGAGATCTTACTTGGTCATAAACTATATATTAATTTTGCGAGTAATAAAATCCGTAGTACCGTTGTGTGTGCGAAGCGTCAGATTCATCGTAGGAGTTGCAGGACACCAGCCCAGCTGTTATAGGACATCAGCCCAGCTGTTATAGGACATCAGCCCAGCTGTTATAGGCTGTTATAGGACATCACCCCAGCTGTTATAGGACCAGCCCAGCTGTTATAGGACACCAGCCCAGCTGTTATAGGACCAGCCCAGCTGTTATAGGACACCAGCCCAGCTGTTACAGGACGCCAACCCAGCTGTAAACGTTTCTGGGGAAACGTCTGTCATTTATAAGCCACACCTGACGAAACAACTATACCGCAAAGACCTGCCCTTCTCTTCAACAACATCATCGTGGGAGTCTTCTTATGTAACGTATCACGTCTTGCGTATGAACATTATTTAACATTTTAAAAGAAAGACTCTATATCAGACATTACATTCTGTACATATCAAATATACCATATCAGCTATAACTTGTGTTTTGTGCAATAAATAATCTTAAACCCTCCAATATAGACTTGTAATTTTAAATACACATACTATCATATCCTATGCGCCAATAGTTTAGTAATTTGTGTTGTCGCATAGAGATATTTTGGCGCTTAGCAACGTAGGGCTCGTAAAATAGCGGAAATTTTACGCTATTATATATTTGTCTATGAATATACAATTTGTTGGAAAAATCCGACGTATAAGTATAATTAACGTAATAATTGTATGTGTATTGTTCTTATGAAAATCTGAGGATATAATTTTTCAATTGTGCATATTCTCTAGTATATCGTATATGAACAGATTTTATCAGTATATTGGAGGTAGATTATTAGTTGTTGTGTTAGATAAGGTTTGTTTACATGTTGATATTTTGAACTGCTTTCTCTGTGTGTATAAACTGATTACACTTTGTTAATAATCTGGTGATAATAATAACTTTCTTTGCGTATAAATCAGTGAATTTAAATTTACTAAATTTTAAATTAATTTGTGATCACTATGTCGAAGACAAAAGAGCTTATAGAATATTTAAGGGCCAAGTCACTTGATGATAAAACCATATCTGAGGAGAGTAGAGCCATTAGGCGGAAATTCTGGGATAAAATTGAAAGTAATATTAACGAGGCAACTCGCTTAGGGCATAGTATTTCGTTGTTCGATATGGTCGGAGATATAGATTATGCATGCAATTATAGTGAAGATGACGAAAGTGAAATTAGTAATAGCAACACTATTAGTCCAGAACATACTTCAGATAATTGCTGTGAGGAGGTGAAAGTTTATAATGTAACAGATATAGCATGCGAGAACTGTGAACGGATCATAGAATCTGAGGCTATTATGGAATCGGATAGTGTATTCGCTACCCATAAAAATTCCGAACCAGTAGTAGGGCCTGGAACTAGTATGGATAATAACGGTGCAGGTATTTCTGACACATGTCGTTATGAGGAGGTACTTGATGAGTTTAAATCGGGTACTGAGGTGTTTATGGAGGACGGAGAGGTGAATGATACTGGTGACAATAAGGTGACAACAATTATGGTGAATAATAATGAACCGCCGCGTAATCAGTTTCATGTTCAAACACCACAAAATCAGCCGCAATCACAACAACATAAAAATACAACTCAGCAAATTAATACCAACTTATTAGCAACAGTTACTAAAAATGATTCAGTTGAAAAGCAGTTCAATCAATCAAGTATGAAAAATGTTAGTTATAAGAATGAAACTGTTATGTCTGGCCTATATCCTGCAGCAATTAGGTATAATTTAGTATGTAATAATGATAATAGTAATAAACATGAGGGAAATATTAGTATTGAAAATGGCACCGAACTTGTGGTCGAAGCAAGAATTAGTGGTTATGTTGACGAGATATTGTTTGACAGCGGCACAGGAATATCGCTGTTGGACGAGCAGTTGCTAAAGAGGTGTAAAACCCACTTTATACAAAGGCCAATTCTGCCGGTATGTCACACAAGGATAAAATCAGGAGCGTGTGAGTCGCAGATAATTGAAAAACAGGCAATTAAAACAAAATACGAACAGGGTACGGAAATAGATGCGACCGTACTTGGAGTTAGAAAACTCGGACATAATATTATATTGGAAGTCGACGAATTTAATAAACTGCCAGTTGGAGTTCCAAACAATACATTACGAGTTAGAGTTGATAGTGTAGAGCACCTTATCAGACTAGGACGCTCGAAAGATAAGATAACGAATAACTCACTAAACCCCAATGTTCAGTTAATGGGTTGCGAGATAAAGCAAATACGGCGTATATTAAACAAATTCAAATCTACATTTCCAAGTAAACGTGTGCGTTTCAAAACTGAGAAAATTTTATACAAAAAACTCAGAAATAAATGTCAGGATATAGGGGTAAGAATGTGTAGTGATGTAAATATGTCAGTTCAGGTTTAAATGTTGTATGTAAGATGACTCTGTGAATGAACAATAATCTAGTTTAGATAAGGAATGCCGTCTGTGTACTTTGTGACCCTGCATAAAATTTTGTTATCTGATGTCAGGAACATATGTATTTGTTTTGGTTTTAAGGTTACCACGTGTCTTTGAGTGGGTGCTTCTGTCAAAGTGACAGTTAGGAATTGTTAGTATTAATTGAGGATGTTTGTTTGATCTTAGTTCGAGGGTATTATTATTATTTCAGGATTAGGAAATTGTTTTGGTTATATAAAAAAAAAAAAATTATTTTTGTGAGTTAACTAAAAAAAAAAATTTTTTTTTATGCGGGAAAGGGGTTAATCCTGCAACGAATCACAGGATCATGATAGGCGGGGCAAGTTCATATATTACACAGACAATGGACATTCATGTTATATTGATAGATGGTTAAGTTTAGTTATGTGATCAGTTGTATTTAGTAAGGATAAGGGTTTAGTTTAGTAAAACTGTGCATTATTTATTTATTGTTATTCATTTACTGTGTTTGTGGAAATGTGCGCGCGTGCGCGAGTGGTAAACGTTTCCCGGGCGGTGCGTGAAGTATTTATCATTGTGTTTGACATTGAACTGAGCTTAGACGTATGTATTGCTACAATCCCTATGCATTTCTAACTATCGTTTACGTTCATGTATGATATTAGTATGTAGGCAGTTATGCATGAGATACGGGTAGTCTGATTACCGCTATGCATGCTGTTACAAAGTAAATGCACTCTACTGCATGAAAAGTGCATTGTCACTATGTAATAACCATGTGACTTCCATCCACCAATAGAATGCTGAGTGGTGGTTGGAAATTTTCTTAAGCCTGTCGTTACACAGGGAGTTCTTCTACGCCATCTACCGCGAACGGGACGTGCACTCCTTGTACAAGATTCTACCGCTTGCAAGGTGATGTAAAAACTATTCGTCGTTAGTGAAACGGGAAGACTCAGAACTGTGTGTGTAGTACATCTACACAGTATTGTTTTAACTCATTGTGCGTATAATTACAGGCAGTTCTTCACTGCTGCTACCTCGAACGGTACAATCCTTGTACAAGTCTTTACCGCTTGCAAGGATCTGTTAAGACTTTTCGGGGATAGTAACGCGTGTGACGCATAACAGTTGATATTATCTCTTTACGCACGATATTAATATTGTAGTATTACGTGTGTACTAAGTGAGTGTAACTGTATCACTGTGTGATATTTTCCGCAGTGACAGTATCATTAATAGTTACGCAATAGTAAGTTGTTCCATCAAGACGTTTCCGTGCTAGTGCAAGATTTCCTCATAGGGTGGTCTGCTGATCGCGGTAGACCTTGGTATTCGCGTGAACACTTGAAGAAGCCGGAGTGGTATAAGTTCAATATACCGTTATTAGATTAAACTCACTGTCACCTGAGATCTTACTTGGTCATAAACTATATATTAATTGTGCGAGTAATAAGATCCGTTGTACCGTTGTGTGTGCGAAGCGTCAGATTCATCGTAGGAGTTGCAGGACACCAGCCCAGCTGTTATAGGACATCAGCCCAGCTGTTATAGGACATCAGCCCAGCTGTTATAGGACATCAGCCCAGCTGTTATAGGACACCAGCCCAGCTGTTATAGGACCAGCCCAGCTGTTATAGGACACCAGCCCAGCTGTTACAGGACGCCAGCCCAGCTGTAAACGTTTCTGGGGAAACGTCTGTCATTTATAAGCCACACGTGACGAAACAACTACACCGCAAAGACCTGCCCTTCTCTTCAACAACATCATCGTGGGAGTCTTCTTATGTAACGTATCACGTCTTGCGTATGAACATTATTTAACATTTTAAAAGAAAGACTCTATATCAGACATTACATTCTGTACATATCAAATATACCATATCAGCTATAACTTGTGTTTTGTGCAATAAATAATCTTAAACCCTCTAATATAGACTTGTAATTTTAAATACACATACTATCATATCCTATGCGCCAATAGTTTAGTAATTTGTGTTGTCGCATAGAGATATTTTGGCGCTTAGCAACGTAGGGCTCGTAAAATAGCGGAAATTTTACGCTATTATATATTTGTCTATGAATATAAAATTTGTTGGAAAAATCCCACGTATAAGTATAATTAACGTAATAATTGTATGTGTATTGTTCTTATGAAAATCTGAGGATATAATTTTTCAATTGTGCATATTCTCTAGTATATCGTATATGAACAGATTTTATCAGTATATTGGAGGTAGATTATTAGTTGTTGTGTTAGATAAGGTTTGTTTACATGTTGATATTTTGAACTGCTTTCTCTGTGTGTATAAACTGATTACACTTTGTTAATAATCTGGTGATAATAATAACTTTCTTTGCGTATAAATCAGTGAATTTAAATTTACTAAATTTTAAATTAATTTGTGATTACTATGTCGAAGACAAAAGAGCTTATAGAATATTTAAGGGCCAAGTCACTTGATGATAAAACCATATCTGAGGAGAGTAGAGCCATTAGGCGGAAATTCTGGGATAAAATTTAATGTAATATTAACGAGGCAACTCGCTTAGGGCATAGTATTTCGTTGTTCGATATGGTCGGAGATATAGATTATGCATGCAATTATAGTGAAGATGACGAAAGTGAAATTAGTAATAGCAACACTATTAGTCCAGAACATACTTCAGATAATTGCTGTGAGGAGGTGAAAGTTTATAATGTAACAGATATAGCATGCGAGAACTGTGAACGGATCATAGAATCTGAGGCTATTATGGAATCGGACAGTGTATTCGCTACCCATAAAAATTCCGAACCAGTAGTAGGGCCTGGAACTAGTATGGATAATAACGGTGCAGGTATTTCTGACACATGTCGTTATGAGGAGGTACTTGATGAGTTTATATCAGGTACTGAGGTGTTTATGGAGGACGGAGAGGTGAATGATACTGGTGACAATAAGGTGACAACAATTATGGTAAATAATAATGAACCGCCGCGTAATCAGTTTCATGTTCAAACACCACAAAATCAGCCGCAATCACAACAACATAAAAATACAACTCAGCAAATTAATACCAACTTATTAGCAACAGTTACTGAAAATGATTCAGTTGAAAAGCAGTTCAATCAATCAAGTATGAAAAATGTTAGTTATAAGAATGAAACTGTTATGTCTGGCCTATATCCTGCAGCAATTAGGTATAATTTAGTATGTAATAATGATAATAGTAATAAACATGAGGGAAATATTAGTATTGAAAATGGCACCGATCTTGTGGTCGAAGCAAGAATTAGTGGTTATGTTGACGAGATATTGTTTGACAGCGGCACAGGAATATCGCTGTTGGACGAGCAGTTGCTAAAGAGGTGTAAAACCCACTTTATACAAAGGCCGATTCTGCCGGTATGTCACACAAGGATAAAATCAGGAGCGTGTGAGTCGCAGATAATTGAAAAACAGGCAATTAAAACAAAATACGAACAGGGTACGGAAATAGATGCGACCGTACTTGGAGTTAGAAAACTCGGACATAATATTATATTGGAAGTCGACGAATTTAATAAACTGCCAGTTGGAGTTCCAAACAATACATTACGAGTTAGAGTTGATAGTGTAGAGCACCTTATCAGACTAGGACGCTCGAAAGATAAGATAACGAATAACTCACTAAACCCCAATGTTCAGTTAATGGGTTGCGAGATAAAGCAAATACAGCGTATATTAAACAAATTCAAATCTACATTTCCAAGTAAACGTGTGCGTTTCAAAACTGAGAAAATTTTATACAAAAAACTCAGAAATAAATGTCAGGATATAGGGGTAAGAATATGTAGTGATGTAAATATGTCAGTTCAGGTTTAAATGTTGTATGTAAGATGACTCTGTGAATGAACAATAATCTAGTTTAGATAAGGAATGCCGTCTGTGTACTTTGTGACCCTGCATAAAATTTTGTTATCTGATGTCAGGAACATATGTATTTGTTTTGGTTTTAAGGTTACCACGTGTCTTTGAGTGGGTGCTTCTGTCAAAGTGACAGTTAGGAATTGTTAGTATTAATTGAGGATGTTTGTTTGATCTTAGTTCGAGGGTATTATTATTATTTCAGGATTAGGAAATTGTTTTGGTTATATAAAAAAAAAAAAAATTATTTTTGTGAGTTAACTAAAAAAAAAAAATTTTTTTTTTATGCGGGAAAGGGGTTAATCCTGCAACGAATCACAGGATCATGATAGGCGGGGCAAGTTCATATATTACACAGACAATGGACATTCATGTTATATTGATAGATGGTTAAGTTTAGTTATGTGATCAGTTGTATTTAGTAAGGATAAGGGTTTAGTTTAGTAAAACTGTGCATTATTTATTTATTGTTATTCATGTACTGTGTTTGTGGAAATGTGCGCGCGTGCGCGAGTGGTAAACGTTTCCCGGGCGGTGCGTGAAGTATTTATCATTGTGTTTGACATTGAACTGAACTTAGACGTATGTATTGCTACAATCCCTATGCATTTCTAACTATCGTTTACGTTCATGTATGATATTAGTATGTAGGCAGTTATGCATGAGATACGGGTAGTCTGATTACCGCTATGCATGCTGTTACAAAGTAAATGCACTCTACTGCATGAAAAGTGCATTGTCACTATGTAATAACCATGTGACTTCCATCCACCAATAGAATGCTGAGTGGTGGTTGGAAATTTTCTTAAGCCTGTCGTTACACAGGGAGTTCTTCTACGCCATCTACCGCGAACGGGACGTGCACTCCTTGTACAAGATTCTACCGCTTGCAAGGTGATGTAAAAACTATTCGTCGTTAGTGAAACGGGAAGACTCAGAACTGTGTGTGTAGTACATCTACACAGTATTGTTTTAACGCATTGTGCGTATAATTACAGGCAGTTCTTCACTGCTTCTACCGCGAACGGTACAATCCTTGTACAAGACTTTACCGCTTGCAAGGATCTGTTAAGACTTTTCGGGGATAGTAACGCGTGTGACGCATAACAGTTGATATTATCTCTTTACGCACGATATTAATATTGTAGTATTACGTGTGTACTAAGTGAGTGTAACTGTATCACTGTGTGATATTTTCCGCAGTGGCAGTATCATTAATAGTTACGCAATAGTAAGTTGTTCCATCAGGACGTTTCCGTGTTAGTGCAAGATTTCCTCATAGGGTGGTCTGCTGATCGCGGTAGACCTTGGTATTCGCGTGAACACTTGAAGAAGCCGGAGTGGTATAAGTTCAATATACCGTTATTAGATTTAACTCACTGTCACCTGAGATCTTACTTGGTCATAAACTATATATTAATTTTGCGAGTAATAAGATCCGTAGTACCGTTGTGTGTGCGAAGCGTCAGATTCATCGTAGGAGTTGCAGGACACCAGCCCAGCTGTTATAGGACATCAGCCCAGCTGTTATAGGACATCAGCCCAGCTGTTATAGGCTGTTATAGGACATCGCCCCAGCTGTTATAGGACCAGCCCAGCTGTTATAGGACACCAGCCCAGCTGTTATAGGACCAGCCCAGCTGTTATAGGACACCAGCCCAGCTGTTACAGGACGCCAACCCAGCTGTAAACGTTTCTGGGGAAACGTCTGTCATTTATAAGCCACACCTGACGAAACAACTATACCGCAAAGACCTGCCCTTCTCTTCAACAACATCATCGTGGGAGTCTTCTTATGTAACGTATCACGTCTTGCGTATGAACATTATTTAACATTTTAAAAGAAAGACTCTATATCAGACATTACATTCTGTACATATCAAATATACCATATCAGCTATAACTTGTGTTTTGTGCAATAAATAATCTTAAACCCTCCAATATAGACTTGTAATTTTAAATACACATACTATCATATCCTATGCGCCAATAGTTTAGTAATTTGTGTTGTCGCATAGAGATATTTTGGCGCTTAGCAACGTAGGGCTCGTAAAATAGCGGAAATTTTACGCTATTATATATTTGTCTATGAATATACAATTTGTTGGAAAAATCCGACGTATAAGTATAATTAACGTAATAATTGTATGTGTATTGTTCTTATGAAAATCTGAGGATATAATTTTTCAATTGTGCATATTCTCTAGTATATCGTATATGAACAGATTTTATCAGTATATTGGAGGTAGATTATTAGTTGTTGTGTTAGATAAGGTTTGTTTACATGTTGATATTTTGAACTGCTTTCTCTGTGTGTATAAACTGATTACACTTTGTTAATAATCTGGTGATAATAATAACTTTCTTTGCGTATAAATCAGTGAATTTAAATTTACTAAATTTTAAATTAATTTGTGATCACTATGTCGAAGACAAAAGAGCTTATAGAATATTTAAGGGCCAAGTCACTTGATGATAAAACCATATCTGAGGAGAGTAGAGCCATTAGGCGGAAATTCTGGGATAAAATTGAAAGTAATATTAACGAGGCAACTCGCTTAGGGCATAGTATTTCGTTGTTCGATATGGTCGGAGATATAGATTATGCATGCAATTATAGTGAAGATGACGAAAGTGAAATTAGTAATAGCAACACTATTAGTCCAGAACATACTTCAGATAATTGCTGTGAGGAGGTGAAAGTTTATAATGTAACAGATATAGCATGCGAGAACTGTGAACGGATCATAGAATCTGAGGCTATTATGGAATCGGATAGTGTATTCGCTACCCATAAAAATTCCGAACCAGTAGTAGGGCCTGGAACTAGTATGGATAATAACGGTGCAGGTATTTCTGACACATGTCGTTATGAGGAGGTACTTGATGAGTTTAAATCGGGTACTGAGGTGTTTATGGAGGACGGAGAGGTGAATGATACTGGTGACAATAAGGTGACAACAATTATGGTGAATAATAATGAACCGCCGCGTAATCAGTTTCATGTTCAAACACCACAAAATCAGCCGCAATCACAACAACATAAAAATACAACTCAGCAAATTAATACCAACTTATTAGCAACAGTTACTAAAAATGATTCAGTTGAAAAGCAGTTCAATCAATCAAGTATGAAAAATGTTAGTTATAAGAATGAAACTGTTATGTCTGGCCTATATCCTGCAGCAATTAGGTATAATTTAGTATGTAATAATGATAATAGTAATAAACATGAGGGAAATATTAGTATTGAAAATGGCACCGAACTTGTGGTCGAAGCAAGAATTAGTGGTTATGTTGACGAGATATTGTTTGACAGCGGCACAGGAATATCGCTGTTGGACGAGCAGTTGCTAAAGAGGTGTAAAACCCACTTTATACAAAGGCCGATTCTGCCGGTATGTCACACAAGGATAAAATCAGGAGCGTGTGAGTCGCAGATAATTGAAAAACAGGCAATTAAAACAAAATACGAACAGGGTACGGAAATAGATGCGACCGTACTTGGAGTTAGAAAACTCGGACATAATATTATATTGGAAGTCGACGAATTTAATAAACTGCCAGTTGGAGTTCCAAACAATACATTACGAGTTAGAGTTGATAGTGTAGAGCACCTTATCAGACTAGGACGCTCGAAAGATAAGATAACGAATAACTCACTAAACCCCAATGTTCAGTTAATGGGTTGCGAGATAAAGCAAATACGGCGTATATTAAACAAATTCAAATCTACATTTCCAAGTAAACGTGTGCGTTTCAAAACTGAGAAAATTTTATACAAAAAACTCAGAAATAAATGTCAGGATATAGGGGTAAGAATATGTAGTGATGTAAATATGTCAGTTCAGGTTTAAATGTTGTATGTAAGATGACTCTGTGAATGAACAATAATCTAGTTTAGATAAGGAATGCCGTCTGTGTACTTTGTGACCCTGCATAAAATTTTGTTATCTGATGTCAGGAACATATGTATTTGTTTTGGTTTTAAGGTTACCACGTGTCTTTGAGTGGGTGCTTCTGTCAAAGTGACAGTTAGGAATTGTTAGTATTAATTGAGGATGTTTGTTTGATCTTAGTTCGAGGGTATTATTATTATTTCAGGATTAGGAAATTGTTTTGGTTATATAAAAAAAAAAAAATTATTTTTGTGAGTTAACTAAAAAAAAAAATTTTTTTTTATGCGGGAAAGGGGTTAATCCTGCAACGAATCACAGGATCATGATAGGCGGGGCAAGTTCATATATTACACAGACAATGGACATTCATGTTATATTGATAGATGGTTAAGTTTAGTTATGTGATCAGTTGTATTTAGTAAGGATAAGGGTTTAGTTTAGTAAAACTGTGCATTATTTATTTATTGTTATTCATTTACTGTGTTTGTGGAAATGTGCGCGCGTGCGCGAGTGGTAAACGTTTCCCGGGCGGTGCGTGAAGTATTTATCATTGTGTTTGACATTGAACTGAGCTTAGACGTATGTATTGCTACAATCCCTATGCATTTCTAACTATCGTTTACGTTCATGTATGATATTAGTATGTAGGCAGTTATGCATGAGATACGGGTAGTCTGATTACCGCTATGCATGCTGTTACAAAGTAAATGCACTCTACTGCATGAAAAGTGCATTGTCACTATGTAATAACCATGTGACTTCCATCCACCAATAGAATGCTGAGTGGTGGTTGGAAATTTTCTTAAGCCTGTCGTTACACAGGGAGTTCTTCTACGCCATCTACCGCGAACGGGACGTGCACTCCTTGTACAAGATTCTACCGCTTGCAAGGTGATGTAAAAACTATTCGTCGTTAGTGAAACGGGAAGACTCAGAACTGTGTGTGTAGTACATCTACACAGTATTGTTTTAACGCATTGTGCGTATAATTACAGGCAGTTCTTCACTGCTGCTACCTCGAACGGTACAATCCTTGTACAAGTCTTTACCGCTTGCAAGGATCTGTTAAGACTTTTCGGGGATAGTAACGCGTGTGACGCATAACAGTTGATATTATCTCTTTACGCACGATATTAATATTGTAGTATTACGTGTGTACTAAGTGAGTGTAACTGTATCACTGTGTGATATTTTCCGCAGTGACAGTATCATTAATAGTTACGCAATAGTAAGTTGTTCCATCAAGACGTTTCCGTGCTAGTGCAAGATTTCCTCATAGGGTGGTCTGCTGATCGCGGTAGACCTTGGTATTCGCGTGAACACTTGAAGAAGCCGGAGTGGTATAAGTTCAATATACCGTTATTAGATTAAACTCACTGTCACCTGAGATCTTACTTGGTCATAAACTATATATTAATTGTGCGAGTAATAAGATCCGTTGTACCGTTGTGTGTGCGAAGCGTCAGATTCATCGTAGGAGTTGCAGGACACCAGCCCAGCTGTTATAGGACATCAGCCCAGCTGTTATAGGACATCAGCCCAGCTGTTATAGGACATCAGCCCAGCTGTTATAGGACACCAGCCCAGCTGTTATAGGACCAGCCCAGCTGTTATAGGACACCAGCCCAGCTGTTACAGGACGCCAGCCCAGCTGTAAACGTTTCTGGGGAAACGTCTGTCATTTATAAGCCACACGTGACGAAACAACTACACCGCAAAGACCTGCCCTTCTCTTCAACAACATCATCGTGGGAGTCTTCTTATGTAACGTATCACGTCTTGCGTATGAACATTATTTAACATTTTAAAAGAAAGACTCTATATCAGACATTACATTCTGTACATATCAAATATACCATATCAGCTATAACTTGTGTTTTGTGCAATAAATAATCTTAAACCCTCTAATATAGACTTGTAATTTTAAATACACATACTATCATATCCTATGCGCCAATAGTTTAGTAATTTGTGTTGTCGCATAGAGATATTTTGGCGCTTAGCAACGTAGGGCTCGTAAAATAGCGGAAATTTTACGCTATTATATATTTGTCTATGAATATAAAATTTGTTGGAAAAATCCCACGTATAAGTATAATTAACGTAATAATTGTATGTGTATTGTTCTTATGAAAATCTGAGGATATAATTTTTCAATTGTGCATATTCTCTAGTATATCGTATATGAACAGATTTTATCAGTATATTGGAGGTAGATTATTAGTTGTTGTGTTAGATAAGGTTTGTTTACATGTTGATATTTTGAACTGCTTTCTCTGTGTGTATAAACTGATTACACTTTGTTAATAATCTGGTGATAATAATAACTTTCTTTGCGTATAAATCAGTGAATTTAAATTTACTATATTTTAAATTAATTTGTGATTACTATGTCGAAGACAAAAGAGCTTATAGAATATTTAAGGGCCAAGTCACTTGATGATAAAACCATATCTGAGGAGAGTAGAGCCATTAGGCGGAAATTCTGGGATAAAATTTAAAGTAATATTAACGAGGCAACTCGCTTAGGGCATAGTATTTCGTTGTTCGATATGGTCGGAGATATAGATTATGCATGCAATTATAGTGAAGATGACGAAAGTGAAATTAGTAATAGCAACACTATTAGTCCAGAACATACTTCAGATAATTGCTGTGAGGAGGTGAAAGTTTATAATGTAACAGATATAGCATGCGAGAACTGTGAACGGATCATAGAATCTGAGGCTATTATGGAATCGGACAGTGTATTCGCTACCCATAAAAATTCCGAACCAGTAGTAGGGCCTGGAACTAGTATGGATAATAACGGTGCAGGTATTTCTGACACATGTCGTTATGAGGAGGTACTTGATGAGTTTATATCAGGTACTGAGGTGTTTATGGAGGACGGAGAGGTGAATGATACTGGTGACAATAAGGTGACAACAATTATGGTAAATAATAATGAACCGCCGCGTAATCAGTTTCATGTTCAAACACCACAAAATCAGCCGCAATCACAACAACATAAAAATACAACTCAGCAAATTAATACCAACTTATTAGCAACAGTTACTGAAAATGATTCAGTTGAAAAGCAGTTCAATCAATCAAGTATGAAAAATGTTAGTTATAAGAATGAAACTGTTATGTCTGGCCTATATCCTGCAGCAATTAGGTATAATTTAGTATGTAATAATGATAATAGTAATAAACATGAGGGAAATATTAGTATTGAAAATGGCACCGATCTTGTGGTCGAAGCAAGAATTAGTGGTTATGTTGACGAGATATTGTTTGACAGCGGCACAGGAATATCGCTGTTGGACGAGCAGTTGCTAAAGAGGTGTAAAACCCACTTTATACAAAGGCCGATTCTGCCGGTATGTCACACAAGGATAAAATCAGGAGCGTGTGAGTCGCAGATAATTGAAAAACAGGCAATTAAAACAAAATACGAACAGGGTACGGAAATAGATGCGACCGTACTTGGAGTTAGAAAACTCGGACATAATATTATATTGGAAGTCGACGAATTTAATAAACTGCCAGTTGGAGTTCCAAACAATACATTACGAGTTAGAGTTGATAGTGTAGAGCACCTTATCAGACTAGGACGCTCGAAAGATAAGATAACGAATAACTCACTAAACCCCAATGTTCAGTTAATGGGTTGCGAGATAAAGCAAATACAGCGTATATTAAACAAATTCAAATCTACATTTCCAAGTAAACGTGTGCGTTTCAAAACTGAGAAAATTTTATACAAAAAACTCAGAAATAAATGTCAGGATATAGGGGTAAGAATATGTAGTGATGTAAATATGTCAGTTCAGGTTTAAATGTTGTATGTAAGATGACTCTGTGAATGAACAATAATCTAGTTTAGATAAGGAATGCCGTCTGTGTACTTTGTGACCCTGCATAAAATTTTGTTATCTGATGTCAGGAACATATGTATTTGTTTTGGTTTTAAGGTTACCACGTGTCTTTGAGTGGGTGCTTCTGTCAAAGTGACAGTTAGGAATTGTTAGTATTAATTGAGGATGTTTGTTTGATCTTAGTTCGAGGGTATTATTATTATTTCAGGATTAGGAAATTGTTTTGGTTATATAAAAAAAAAAAAATTATTTTTGTGAGTTAACTAAAAAAAAAAAATTTTTTTTTTATGCGGGAAAGGGGTTAATCCTGCAACGAATCACAGGATCATGATAGGCGGGGCAAGTTCATATATTACACAGACAATGGACATTCATGTTATATTGATAGATGGTTAAGTTTAGTTATGTGATCAGTTGTATTTAGTAAGGATAAGGGTTTAGTTTAGTAAAACTGTGCATTATTTATTTATTGTTATTCATGTACTGTGTTTGTGGAAATGTGCGCGCGTGCGCGAGTGGTAAACGTTTCCCGGGCGGTGCGTGAAGTATTTATCATTGTGTTTGACATTGAACTGAACTTAGACGTATGTATTGCTACAATCCCTATGCATTTCTAACTATCGTTTACGTTCATGTATGATATTAGTATGTAGGCAGTTATGCATGAGATACGGGTAGTCTGATTACCGCTATGCATGCTGTTACAAAGTAAATGCACTCTACTGCATGAAAAGTGCATTGTCACTATGTAATAACCATGTGACTTCCATCCACCAATAGAATGCTGAGTGGTGGTTTGAAATTTTCTTAAGCCTGTCGTTACACAGGGAGTTCTTCTACGCCATCTACCGCGAACGGGACGTGCACTCCTTGTACAAGATTCTACCGCTTGCAAGGTGATGTAAAAACTATTCGTCGTTAGTGAAACGGGAAGACTCAGAACTGTGTGTGTAGTACATCTACACAGTATTGTTTTAACTCATTGTGCGTATAATTACAGGCAGTTCTTCACTGCTGCTACCTCGAACGGTACAATCCTTGTACAAGTCTTTACCGCTTGCAAGGATCTGTTAAGACTTTTCGGGGATAGTAACGCGTGTGACGCATAACAGTTGATATTATCTCTTTACGCACGATATTAATATTGTAGTATTACGTGTGTACTAAGTGAGTGTAACTGTATCACTGTGTGATATTTTCCGCAGTGACAGTATCATTAATAGTTACGCAATAGTAAGTTGTTCCATCAAGACGTTTCCGTGCTAGTGCAAGATTTCCTCATAGGGTGGTCTGCTGATGGCGGTAGACCTTGGTATTCGCGTGAACACTTGAAGAAGCCGGAGTGGTATAAGTTCAATATACCGTTATTAGATTAAACTCACTGTCACCTGAGATCTTACTTGGTCATAAACTATATATTAATTTTGCGAGTAATAAGATCCGTAGTACCGTTGTGTGTGCGAAGCGTCAGATTCATCGTAGGAGTTGCAGGACACCAGCCCAGCTGTTATAGGACATCAGCCCAGCTGTTATAGGACATCAGCCCAGCTGTTATAGGACATCAGCCCAGCTGTTATAGGACCAGCCCAGCTGTTATAGGACACCAGCCCAGCTGTTATAGGACCAGCCCAGCTGTTATAGGACACCAGCCCAGCTGTTACAGGACGCCAGCCCAGCTGTAAACGTTTCTGGGGAAACGTCTGTCATTTATAAGCCACACCTGACGAAACAACTACACCGCAAAGACCTGCCCTTCTCTTCAACAACATCATCGTGGGAGTCTTCTTATGTAACGTATCACGTCTTGCGTATGAACATTATTTAACATTTTAAAAGAAAGACTCTATATCAGACATTACATTCTGTACATATCAAATATACCATATCAGCTATAACTTGTGTTTTGTGCAATAAATAATCTTAAACCCTCCAATATAGACTTGTAATTTTAAATACACATACTATCATATCCTATGCGCCAATAGTTTAGTAATTTGTGTTCTCGCATAGAGATATTTTGGCGCTTAGCAACGTAGGGCTCGTAAAATAGCGGAAATTTTACGCTATTATATATTTGTCTATGAATATACAATTTGTTGGAAAAATCCCACGTATAAGTATAATTAACGTAATAATTGTATGTGTATTGTTCTTATGAAAATCTGAGGATATAATTTTTCAATTGTGCATATTCTCTAGTATATTGTATATGAACAGATTTTATCAGTATATTGGAGGTAGATTATTAGTTGTTGTGTTAGATAAGGTTTGTTTACATGTTGATATTTTGAACTGCTTTCTCTGTGTGTATAAACTGATTACACTTTGTTAATAATCTGGTGATAATAATAACTTTCTTTGCGTATAAATCAGTGAATTTAAATTTACTAAATTTTAAATTAATTTGTGATCACTATGTCGAAGACAAAAGAGCTTATAGAATATTTAAGGGCCAAGTCACTTGATGATAAAACCACATCTGAGGAGAGTAGAGCCAATAGGCGGAAATTCTGGGATAAAATTGAAAGTAATATTAACGAGGCAACTCGCTTAGAGCATAGTATTTCGTTGTTCGATATGGTCGGAGATATAGATTATGCATGCAATTATAGTGAAGATGACGAAAGTGAAATTAGTAATAGCAACACTATTAGTCCAGAACATACTTCAGATAATTGCTGTGAGGAGGTGAAAGTTTATAATGTAACAGATATAGCATGCGAGAACTGTGAACGGATCATAGAATCTGAGGCTATTATGGAATCGGACAGTGTATTCGCTACCCATAAAAATTCCGAACCAGTAGTAGGGCCTGGAACTAGTATGGATAATAACGGTGCAGGTATTTCTGACACATGTCGTTATGAGGAGGTACTTGATGAGTTTAAATCGGGTACTGAGGTGTTTATGGAGGACGGAGAGGTGAATGATACTGGTGACAATAAGGTGACAACAATTATGGTGAATAATAATGAACCGCCGCGTAATCAATTTCATGTTCAAACACCACAAAATCAGCCGCAATCACAACAACATAAAAATACAACTCAGCAAATTAATACCAACTTATTAGCAACAGTTACTGAAAATGATTCAGTTGAAAAGCAGTTCAATCAATCAAGTATGAAAAATGTTAGTTATAAGGATGAAACTGTTATGTCTGGCCTATATCCTGCAGCAATTAGGTATAATTTAGTATGTAATAATGATAATAGTAATAAACATGAGGGAAATATTAGTATTGAAAATGGCACCGAACTTGTGGTCGAAGCAAGAATTAGTGGTTATGTTGACGAGATATTGTTTGACAGCGGCACAGGAATATCGCTGTTGGACGAGCAGTTGCTAAAGAGGTGTAAAACCCACTTTATACAAAGGCCGATTCTGCCGGTATGTCACACAAGGATAAAATCAGGAGCGTGTGAGTCGCAGATAATTGAAAAGCAGGCAATTAAAACAAAATACGAACAGGGTACGGAAATAGATGCGACCGTACTTGGAGCTAGAAAACTCGGACATAATATTATATTGGAAGTCGACGAATTTAATAAACTGCCAGTTGGAGTTCCAAACAATACATTACGAGTTAGAGTTGATAGTGTAGAGCACCTTATCAGACTAGGACGCTCGAAAGATAAGATAACGAATAACTCACTAAACCCCAATGTTCAGTTAATGGGTTGCGAGATAAAGCAAATACAGCGTATATTAAACAAATTCAAATCTACATTTCCAAGTAAACGTGTGCGTTTCAAAACTGAGAAAATTTTATACAAAAAACTCAGAAATAAATGTCAGGATATAGGGGTAAGAATGTGTAGTGATGTAAATATGTCAGTTCAGGTTTAAATGTTGTATGTAAGATGACTCTGTGAATGAACAATAATCTAGTTTAGATAAGGAATGCCGTCTGTGTACTTTGTGACCCTGCATAAAATTTTGTTATCTGATGTCAGGAACATATGTATTTGTTTTGGTTTTAAGGTTACCACGTGTCTTTGAGTGGGTGCTTCTGTCAAAGTGACAGTTAGGAATTGTTAGTATTAATTGAGGATGTTTGTTTGATCTTAGTTCGAGGGTATTATTATTATTTCAGGATTAGGAAATTGTTTTGGTTATATAAAAAAAAAAAAATTATTTTTGTGAGTTAACTAAAAAAAAAAAATTTTTTTTTTATGCGGGAAAGGGGTTAATCCTGCAACGAATCACAGGATCATGATAGGCGGGGCAAGTTCATATATTACACAGACAATGGACATTCATGTTATATTGATAGATGGTTAAGTTTAGTTATGTGATCAGTTGTATTTAGTAAGGATAAGGGTTTAGTTTAGTAAAACTGTGCATTATTTATTTATTGTTATTCATGTACTGTGTTTGTGGAAATGTGCGCGCGTGCGCGAGTGGTAAACGTTTCCCGGGCGGTGCGTGAAGTATTTATCATTGTGTTTGACATTGAACTGAACTTAGACGTATGTATTGCTACAATCCCTATGCATTTCTAACTATCGTTTACGTTCATGTATGATATTAGTATGTAGGCAGTTATGCATGAGATACGGGTAGTCTGATTACCGCTATGCATGCTGTTACAAAGTAAATGCACTCTACTGCATGAAAAGTGCATTGTCACTATGTAATAACCATGTGACTTCCATCCACCAATAGAATGCTGAGTGGTGGTTGGAAATTTTCTTAAGCCTGTCGTTACACAGGGAGTTCTTCTACGCCATCTACCGCGAACGGGACGTGCACTCCTTGTACAAGATTCTACCGCTTGCAAGGTGATGTAAAAACTATTCGTCGTTAGTGAAACGGGAAGACTCAGAACTGTGTGTGTAGTACATCTACACAGTATTGTTTTAACTCATTGTGCGTATAATTACAGGCAGTTCTTCACTGCTGCTACCTCGAACGGTACAATCCTTGTACAAGTCTTTACCGCTTGCAAGGATCTGTTAAGACTTTTCGGGGATAGTAACGCGTGTGACGCATAACAGTTGATATTATCTCTTTACGCACGATATTAATATTGTAGTATTACGTGTGTACTAAGTGAGTGTAACTGTATCACTGTGTGGTATTTTCCGCAGTGACAGTATCATTAATAGTTACGCAATAGTAAGTTATTCCATCAAGACGTTTCCGTGCTAGTGCAAGATTTCCTCATAGGGTGGTCTGCTGATGGCGGTAGACCTTGGTATTCGCGTGAACACTTGAAGAAGCCGGAGTGGTATAAGTTCAATATACCGTTATTAGATTAAACTCACTGTCACCTGAGATCTTACTTGGTCATAAACTATATATTAATTTTGCGAGTAATAAGATCCGTAGTACCGTTGTGTGTGCGAAGCGTCAGATTCATCGTAGGAGTTGCAGGACACCAGCCCAGCTGTTATAGGACATCAGCCCAGCTGTTATAGGACATCAGCCCAGCTGTTATAGGACATCAGCCCAGCTGTTATAGGACCAGCCCAGCTGTTATAGGACACCAGCCCAGCTGTTATAGGACCAGCCCAGCTGTTATAGGACACCAGCCCAGCTGTTACAGGACGCCAGCCCAGCTGTAAACGTTTCTGGGGAAACGTCTGTCATTTATAAGCCACACCTGACGAAACAACTACACCGCAAAGACCTGCCCTTCTCTTCAACAACATCATCGTGGGAGTCTTCTTATGTAACGTATCACGTCTTGCGTATGAACATTATTTAACATTTTAAAAGAAAGACTCTATATCAGACATTACATTCTGTACATATCAAATATACCATATCAGCTATAACTTGTGTTTTGTGCAATAAATAATCTTAAACCCTCCAATATAGACTTGTAATTTTAAATACACATACTATCATATCCTATGCGCCAATAGTTTAGTAATTTGTGTTCTCGCATAGAGATATTTTGGCGCTTAGCAACGTAGGGCTCGTAAAATAGCGGAAATTTTACGCTATTATATATTTGTCTATGAATATACAATTTGTTGGAAGAATCCGACGTATAAGTATAATTAACGTAATAATTGTATGTGTATTGTTCTTATGAAAATCTGAGGATATAATTTTTCAATTGTGCATATTCTCTAGTATATCGTATATGAACAGATTTTATCAGTATATTGGAGGTAGATTATTAGTTGTTGTGTTAGATAAGGTTTGTTTACATGTTGATATTTTGAACTGCTTTCTCTGTGTGTATAAACTGATTACACTTTGTTAATAATCTGGTGATAATAATAACTTTCTTTGCGTATAAATCAGTGAATTTAAATTTACTAAATTTTAAATTAATTTGTGATCACTATGTCGAAGACAAAAGAGCTTATAGAATATTTAAGGGCCAAGTCACTTGATGATAAAACCATATCTGAGGAGAGTAGAGCCAATAGGCGGAAATTCTGGGATAAAATTGAAAGTAATATTAACGAGGCAACTCGCTTAGAGCATAGTATTTCGTTGTTCGATATGGTCGGAGATATAGATTATGCATGCAATTATAGTGAAGATGACGAAAGTGAAATTAGTAATAGCAACACTATTAGTCCAGAACATACTTCAGATAATTGCTGTGAGGAGGTGAAAGTTTATAATGTAACAGATATAGCATGCGAGAACTGTGAACGGATCATAGAATCTGAGGCTATTATGGAATCGGACAGTGTATTCGCTACCCATAAAAATTCCGAACCAGTAGTAGGGCCTGGAACTAGTATGGATAATAAAGGTGCAGGTATTTCTGACACATGTCGTTATGAGGAGGTACTTGATGAGTTTAAATCGGGTACTGAGGTGTTTATGGAGGACGGAGAGGTGAATGATACTGGTGACAATAAGGTGACAACAATTATGGTGAATAATAATGAACCGCCGCGTAATCAATTTCATGTTCAAACACCACAAAATCAGCCGCAATCACAACAACATAAAAATACAACTCAGCAAATTAATACCAACTTATTAGCAACAGTTACTGAAAATGATTCAGTTGAAAAGCAGTTCAATCAATCAAGTATGAAAAATGTTAGTTATAAGAATGAAACTGTTATGTCTGGCCTATATCCTGCAGCAATTAGGTATAATTTAGTATGTAATAATGATAATAGTAATAAACATGAGGGAAATATTAGTATTGAAAATGGCACCGAACTTGTGGTCGAAGCAAGAATTAGTGGTTATGTTGACGAGATATTGTTTGACAGCGGCACAGGAATATCGCTGTTGGACGAGCAGTTGCTAAAGAGGTGTAAAACCCACTTTATACAAAGGCCGATTCTGCCGGTATGTCACACAAGGATAAAATCAGGAGCGTGTGAGTCGCAGATAATTGAAAAGCAGGCAATTAAAACAAAATACGAACAGGGTACGGAAATAGATGCGACCGTACTTGGAGTTAGAAAACTCGGACATAATATTATATTGGAAGTCGACGAATTTAATAAACTGCCAGTTGGAGTTCCAAACAATACATTACGAGTTAGAGTTGATAGTGTAGAGCACCTTATCAGACTAGGACGCTCGAAAGATAAGATAACGAATAACTCACTAAACCCCAATGTTCAGTTAATGGGTTGCGAGATAAAGCAAATACAGCGTATATTAAACAAATTCAAATCTACATTTCCAAGTAAACGTGTGCGTTTCAAAACTGAGAAAATTTTATACAAAAAACTCAGAAATAAATGTCAGGATATAGGGGTAAGAATGTGTAGTGATGTAAATATGTCAGTTCAGGTTTAAATGTTGTATGTAAGATGACTCTGTGAATGAACAATAATCTAGTTTAGATAAGGAATGCCGTCTGTGTACTTTGTAACCATGCATAAAATTTTGTTTTCTGATGTCAGGAACATGTGTATTTGTTTTGGTTTTAAGGTTACCACGTGTCTTTGAGTGGGTGCTTCTGTCAAAGTGACAGTTAGGAATTGTTAGTATTAATTGAGGATGTTTGTTTGATCTTAGTTCGAGGGTATTATTATTATTTCAGGATTAGGAAATTGTTTTGGTTATATAAAAAAAAAAAATTATTTTTGTGAGTTAACTAAAAAAAAAAAAATTTTTTTTTATGCGGGAAAGGGGTTAATCCTGCAACGAATCACAGGATCATGATAGGCGGGGCAAGTTCATATATTACACAGACAATGGACATTCATGTTATATTGATAGATGGTTAAGTTTAGTTATGTGATCAGTTGTATTTAGTAAGGATAAGGGTTTAGTTTAGTAAAACTGTGCATTATTTATTTATTGTTATTCATTTACTGTGTTTGTGGAAATGTGCGCGCGTGCGCGAGTGGTAAACGTTTCCCGGGCGGTGCGTGAAGTATTTATCATTGTGTTTGACATTGAACTGAACTTAGACGTATGTATTGCTACAATCCCTATGCATTTCTAACTATCGTTTACGTTCATGTATGATATTAGTATGTAGGCAGTTATGCATGAGATACGGGTAGTCTGATTACCGCTATGCATGCTGTTACAAAGTAAATGCACTCTACTGCATGAAAAGTGCATTGTCACTATGTAATAACCATGTGACTTCCATCCACCAATAGAATGCTGAGTGGTGGTTGGAAATTTTCTTAAGCCTGTCGTTACACAGGGAGTTCTTCTACGCCATCTACCGCGAACGGGACGTGCACTCCTTGTACAAGATTCTACCGCTTGCAAGGTGATGTAAAAACTATTCGTCGTTAGTGAAACGGGAAGACTCAGAACTGTGTGTGTAGTACATCTACACAGTATTGTTTTAACGCATTGTGCGTATAATTACAGGCAGTTCTTCACTGCTGCTACCTCGAACGGTACAATCCTTGTACAAGTCTTTACCGCTTGCAAGGATCTGTTAAGACTTTTCGGGGATAGTAACGCGTGTGACGCATAACAGTTGATATTATCTCTTTACGCACGATATTAATATTGTAGTATTACGTGTGTACTAAGTGAGTGTAACTGTATCACTGTGTGATATTTTCCGCAGTGACAGTATCATTAATAGTTACGCAATAGTAAGTTGTTCCATCAAGACGTTTCCGTGCTAGTGCAAGATTTCCTCATAGGGTGGTCTGCTGATCGCGGTAGACCTTGGTATTCGCGTGAACACTTGAAGAAGCCGGAGTGGTATAAGTTTAATATACCGTTATTAGATTAAACTCACTGTCACCTGAGATGTTACTTGGTCATAAACTATATATTAATTGTGCGAGTAATAAGATCCGTAGTACCGTTGTGTGTGCGAAGCGTCAGATTCATCGTAGGAGTTGCAGGACACCAGCCCAGCTGTTATAGGACATCAGCCCAGCTGTTATAGGACATCAGCCCATCTGTTATAGGACATCAGCCCAGCTGTTATAGGACCAGCCCAGCTGTTATAGGACACCAGCGCAGCTGTTATATGACCAGCCCAGCTGTTATAGGACACCAGCCCAGCTGTTACAGGACGCCAACCCAGCTGTAAACGTTTCTGGGGAAACGTCTGTCATTTATGAGCCACACCTGACGAAACAACTACACCGCAAAGACCTGCCCTTCTCTTCAACAACATCATCGTGGGAGTCTTCTTATGTAACGTATCACGTCTTGCGTATGAACATTATTTAACATTTTAAAAGAAAGACTCTATATCAGACATTACATTCTGTACATATCAAATATACCATATCAGCTATAACTTGTGTTTTGTGCAATAAATAATCTTAAACCCTCCAATATAGACTTGTAATTTTAAATACACATACTATCATATCCTATGCGCCAATAGTTTAGTAATTTGTGTTGTCGCATAGAGATATTTTGGCGCTTAGCAACGTAGGGCTCGTAAAATAGCGGAAATTTTACGCTATTATATATTTGTCTATGAATATAAAATTTGTTGGAAAAATCCCACGTATAAGTATAATTAACGTAATAATTGTATGTGTATTGTTCTTATGAAAATCTGAGGATATAATTTTTCAATTGTGCATATTCTCTAGTATATCGTATATGAACAGATTTTATCAGTATATTGGAGGTAGATTATTAGTTGTTGTGTTAGATAAGGTTTGTTTACATGTTGATATTTTGAACTGCTTTCTCTGTGTGTATAAACTGATTACACTTTGTTAATAATCTGGTGATAATAATAACTTTCTTTGCGTATAAATCAGTGAATTTAAATTTACTAAATTTTAAATTAATTTGTGATTACTATGTCGAAGACAAAAGAGCTTATAGAATATTTAAGGGCCAAGTCACTTGATGATAAAACCATATCTGAGGAGAGTAGAGCCATTAGGCGGAAATTCTGGGATAAAATTGAAAGTAATATTAACGAGGCAACTCGCTTAGGGCATAGTATTTCGTTGTTCGATATGGTCGGAGATATAGATTATGCATGCAATTATAGTGAAGATGACGAAAGTGAAATTAGTAATAGCAACACTATTAGTCCAGAACATACTTCAGATAATTGCTGTGAGGAGGTGAAAGTTTATAATGTAACAGATATAGCATGCGAGAACTGTGAACGGATCATAGAATCTGAGGCTATTATGGAATCAGACAGTGTATTCGCTACCCATAAAAATTCCGAACCAGTAGTAGGGCCTGGAACTAGTATGGATAATAACGGTGCAGGTATTTCTGACACATGTCGTTATGAGGAGGTACTTGATGAGTTTATATCAGGTACTGAGGTGTTTATGGAGGACGGAGAGGTGAATGATACTGGTGACAATAAGGTGACAACAATTATGGTAAATAATAATGAACCGCCGCGTAATCAGTTTCATGTTCAAACACCACAAAATCAGCCGCAATCACAACAACATAAAAATACAACTCAGCAAATTAATACCAACTTATTAGCAACAGTTACTGAAAATGATTCAGTTGAAAAGCAGTTCAATCAATCAAGTATGAAAAATGTTAGTTATAAGAATGAAACTGTTATGTCTGGCCTATATCCTGCAGCAATTAGGTATAATTTAGTATGTAATAATGATAATAGTAATAAACATGAGGGAAATATTAGTATTGAAAATGGCACCGATCTTGTGGTCGAAGCAAGAATTAGTGGTTATGTTGACGAGATATTGTTTGACAGCGGCACAGGAATATCGCTGTTGGACGAGCAGTGGCTAAAGAGGTGTAAAACCCACTTTATACAAAGGCCGATTCTGCCGGTATGTCACACAAGGATAAAATCAGGAGCGTGTGAGTCGCAGATAATTGAAAAACAGGCAATTAAAACAAAATACGAACAGGGTACGGAAATAGATGCGACCGTACTTGGAGTTAGAAAACTCGGACATAATATTATATTGGAAGTCGACGAATTTAATAAACTGCCAGTTGGAGTTCCAAACAATACATTACGAGTTAGAGTTGATAGTGTAGAGCACCTTATCAGACTAGGACGCTCGAAAGATAAGATAACGAATAACTCACTAAACCCCAATGTTCAGTTAATGAGTTGCGAGATAAAGCAAATACAGCGTATATTAAACAAATTCAAATCTACATTTCCAAGTAAACGTGTGCGTTTCAAAACTGAGAAAATTTTATACAAAAAACTCAGAAATAAATGTCAGGATATAGGGGTAAGAATGTGTAGTGATGTAAATATGTCAGTTCAGGTTTAAATGTTGTATGTAAGATGACTCTGTGAATGAACAATAATCTAGTTTAGATAAGGAATGCCGTCTGTGTACTTTGTGACCCTGCATAAAATTTTGTTACCTGATGTCAGGAACATATGTATTTGTTTTGGTTTTAAGGTTACCACGTGTCTTTGAGTGGGTGCTTCTGTCAAAGTGACAGTTAGGAATTGTTAGTATTAATTGAGGATGTTTGTTTGATCTTAGTTCGAGGGTATTATTATTATTTCAGGATTAGGAAATTGTTTTGGTTATATAAAAAAAAAAAATTATTTTTGTGAGTTAACTAAAAAAAAAAAAATTTTTTTTTATGCGGGAAAGGGGTTAATCCTGCAACGAATCACAGGATCATGATAGGCGGGGCAAGTTCATATATTACACAGACAATGGACATTCATGTTATATTGATAGATGGTTAAGTTTAGTTATGTGATCAGTTGTATTTAGTAAGGATAAGGGTTTAGTTTAGTAAAACTGTGCATTATTTATTTATTGTTATTCATGTACTGTGTTTGTGGAAATGTGCGCGCGTGCGCGAGTGGTAAACGTTTCCCGGGCGGTGCGTGAAGTATTTATCATTGTGTTTGACATTGAACTGAACTTAGACGTATGTATTGCTACAATCCCTATGCATTTCTAACTATCGTTTACGTTCATGTATGATATTAGTATGTAGGCAGTTATGCATGAGATACGGGTAGTCTGATTACCGCTATGCATGCTGTTACAAAGTAAATGCACTCTACTGCATGAAAAGTGCATTGTCACTATGTAATAACCATGTGACTTCCATCCACCAATAGAATGCTGAGTGGTGGTTGGAAATTTTCTTAAGCCTGTCGTTACACAGGGAGTTCTTCTACGCCATCTACCGCGAACGGGACGTGCACTCCTTGTACAAGATTCTACCGCTTGCAAGGTGATGTAAAAACTATTCGTCGTTAGTGAAACGGGAAGACTCAGAACTGTGTGTGTAGTACATCTACACAGTATTGTTTTAACTCATTGTGCGTATAATTACAGGCAGTTCTTCACTGCTGCTACCTCGAACGGTACAATCCTTGTACAAGTCTTTACCGCTTGCAAGGATCTGTTAAGACTTTTCGGGGATAGTAACGCGTGTGACGCATAACAGTTGATATTATCTCTTTACGCACGATATTAATATTGTAGTATTACGTGTGTACTAAGTGAGTGTAACTGTATCACTGTGTGATATTTTCCGCAGTGACAGTATCATTAATAGTTACGCAATAGTATGTTGTTCCATCAAGACGTTTCCGTGCTAGTGCAAGATTTCCTCATAGGGTGGTCTGCTGATGGCGGTAGACCCTGGTATTCGCGTGAACACTTGAAGAAGCCGGAGTGGTATAAGTTCAATATACCGTTATTAGATTAAACTCACTGTCACCTGAGATCTTACTTGGTCATAAACTATATATTAATTTTGCGAGTAATAAGATCCGTAGTACCGTTGTGTGTGCGAAGCGTCAGATTCATCGTAGGAGTTGCAGGACACCAGCCCAGCTGTTATAGGACATCAGCCCAGCTGTTATAGGACATCAGCCCAGCTGTTATAGGCTGTTATAGGACATCACCCCAGCTGTTATAGGACCAGCCCAGCTGTTATAGGACACCAGCCCAGCTGTTATAGGACCAGCCCAGCTGTTATAGGACACCAGCCCAGCTGTTACAGGACGCCAACCCAGCTGTAAACGTTTCTGGGGAAACGTCTGTCATTTATAAGCCACACCTGACGAAACAACTACACCGCAAAGACCTGCCCTTCTCTTCAACAACATCATCGTGGGAGTCTTCTTATGTAACGTATCACGTCTTGCGTATGAACATTATTTACCATTTTAAAAGAAAGACTCTATATCAGACATTACATTCTTTACATATCAAATATACCATATCAGCTATAACTTGTGTTTTGTGCAATAAATAATCTTAAACCCTCCAATATAGACTTGTAATTTTAAATACACATACTATCATATCCTATGCGCCAATAGTTTAGTAATTTGTGTTGTCGCATAGAGATATTTTGGCGCTTAGCAACGTAGGGCTCGTAAAATAGCGGAAATTTTACGCTATTATATATTTGTCTATGAATATACAATTTGTTGGAAAAATCCCACGTATAAGTATAATTAACGTAATAATTGTATGTGTATTGTTCTTATGAAAATCTGAGGATATAATTTTTCAATTGTGCATATTCTCTAGTATATCGTATATGAACAGATTTTATCAGTATATTGGAGGTAGATTATTAGTTGTTGTGTTAGATAAGGTTTGTTTACATGTTGATATTTTGAACTGCGTTCTCTGTGTGTGTAAACTGATTACTTTTTGTTAATAATCTGGTGATAATAATAACTTTCTTTGCGTATAAATCAGTGAATTTAAATTTACTAAATTTTAAATTAATTTGTGATCACTATGTCGAAGACAAAAGAGCTTATAGAATATTTAAGGGCCAAGTCACTTGATGATAAAACCATATCTGAGGAGAGTAGAGCCATTAGGCGGAAATTCTGGGATAAAATTGAAAGTAATATTAACGAGGCAACTCGCTTAGGGCATAGTATTTCGTTGTTCGATATGGTCGGAGATATAGATTATGCATGCAATTATAGTGAAGATGACGAAAGTGAAATTAGTAATAGCAACACTATTAGTCCAGAACATACTTCAGATAATTGCTGTGAGGAGGTGAAAGTTTATAATGTAACAGATATAGCATGCGAGAACTGTGAACGGATCATAGAATCTGAGGCTATTATGGAATCGGACAGTGTATTCGCTACCCATAAAAATTCCGAACCAGTAGTAGGGCCTGGAACTAGTATGGATAATAACGGTGCAGGTATTTCTGACACATGTCGTTATGAGGAGGTACTTGATGAGTTTATATCAGGTACTGAGGTGTTTATGGAGGACGGAGAGGTGAATGATACTGGTGGCAATAAGGTGACAACAATTATGGTAAATAATAATGAACAGCCGCGTAATCAGTTTCATGTTCAAACACCACAAAATCAGCCGCAATCACAACAACATAAAAATACAACTCAGCAAATTAATACCAACTTATTAGCAACAGTTACTGAAAATGATTCAGTTGAAAAGCAGTTCAATCAATCAAGTATGAAAAATGTTATTTATAAGAATGAAACTGTTATGTCTGGCCTATATCCTGCAGCAATTAGGTATAATTTAGTATGTAATAATGATAATAGTAATAAACATGAGGGAAATATTAGTATTGAAAATGGCACCGATCTTGTGGTCGAAGCAAGAATTAGTGGTTATGTTGACGAGATATTGTTTGACAGCGGCACAGGAATATCGCTGTTGGACGAGCAGTTGCTAAAGAGGTGTAAAACCCACTTTATACAAAGGCCGATTCTGCCGGTATGTCACACAAGGATAAAATCAGGAGCGTGTGAGTCGCAGATAATTGAAAAACAGGCAATTAAAACAAAATACGAACAGGGTACGGAAATAGATGCGACCGTACTTGGAGTTAGAAAACTCGGACATAATATTACATTGGAAGTCGACGAATTTAATAAACTGCCAGTTGGAGTTCCAAACAATACATTACGAGTTAGAGTTGATAGTGTAGAGCACCTTATCAGACTAGGACGCTCGAAAGATAAGATAACGAATAACTCACTAAACCCCAATATTCAGTTAATGGGTTGCGAGATAAAGCAAATACAGCGTATATTAAACAAATTCAAATCTACATTTCCAAGTAAACGTGTGCGTTTCAAAACTGAGAAAATTTTATACAAAAAACTCAGAAATAAATGTCAGGATATAGGGGTAAGAATGTGTAGTGATGTAAATATGTCAGTTCAGGTTTAAATGTTGTATGTAAGATGACTCTGTGAATGAACAATAATCTAGTTTAGATAAGGAATGCCGTCTGTGTACTTTGTAACCATGCATAAAATTTTGTTTTCTGATGTCAGGAACATGTGTATTTGTTTTGGTTTTAAGGTTACCACGTGTCTTTGAGTGGGTGCTTCTGTCAAAGTGACAGTTAGGAATTGTTAGTATTAATTGAGGATGTTTGTTTGATCTTAGTTCGAGGGTATTATTATTATTTCAGGATTAGGAAATTGTTTTGGTTATATAAAAAAAAAAAAAATTATTTTTGTGAGTTAACTAAAAAAAAAAATTTTTTTTTATGTGGGAAAGGGGTTAATCCTGCAACGAATCACAGGATCATGATAGGCGGGGCAAGTTCATATATTACACAGACAATGGACATTCATGTTATATTGATAGATGGTTAAGTTTAGTTATGTGATCAGTTGTATTTAGTAAGGATAAGGGTTTAGTTTAGTAAAACTGTGCATTATTTATTTATTGTTATTCATGTACTGTGTTTGTGGAAATGTGCGCGCGTGCGCGAGTGGTAAACGTTTCCCGGGCGGTGCGTGAAGTATTTATCATTGTGTTTGACATTGAACTGAACTTAGACGTATGTATTGCTACAATCCCTATGCATTTCTAACTATCGTTTACGTTCATGTATGATATTAGTATGTAGGCAGTTATGCATGAGATACGGGTAGTCTGATTACCGTTATGCATGCTGTTACAAAGTAAATGCACTCTACTGCATGAAAAGTGCATTGTCACTATGTAATAACCATGTGACTTCCATCCACCAATAGAATGCTGAGTGGTGGTTGGAAATTTTCTTAAGCCTCTCGTTACACAGAAAGTTCTTCTACGCCATCTACCGCGAACGGGACGTGCACTCCTTGTACAAGATTCTACCGCTTGCAAGGTGATGTAAAAACTATTCGTCGTTAGTGAAACGGGAAGACTCAGAACTGTGTGTGTAGTACATCTACACAGTATTGTTTTAACGCATTGTGCGTATAATTACAGGCAGTTCTTCACTGCTGCTACCTCGAACGGTACAATCCTTGTACAAGTCTTTACCGCTTGCAAGGATCTGTTAAGACTTTTCGGGGAGAGTAACGCGTGTGACGCATAACAGTTGATATTATCTCTTTACGCACGAAATTAATATTGTAGTATTACGTGTGTACTAAGTGAGTGTAACTGTATCACTGTGTGATATTTTCCGCAGTGACAGTATCATTAATAGTTACGCAATAGTAAGTTGTTCCATCAAGACGTTTCCGTGCTAGTGCAAGATTTCCTCATAGGGTGGTCTGCTGATCGCGGTAGACCTTGGTATTCGCGTGAACACTTGAAGAAGCCGGAGTGGTATAAGTTCAATATACCGTTATTAGATTAAACTCACTGTCACCTGAGATCTTACTTGGTTATAAACTATATATTAATTTTGCGAGTAATAAGATCCGTAGTAACGTTGTGTGTGCGAAGCGTCAGATTCATCGTAGGAGTTGCAGGACACCAGCCCAGCTGTTATAGGACATCAGCCCAGCTGTTATAGGACATCAGCCCAGCTGTTATAGGACATCAGCCCAGCTGTTATAGGACATCAGCCCAGCTGTTATAGGACACCAGCCCAGCTGTTATAGGACCAGCCCAGCTGTTATAGGACACCAGCCCAGCTGTTACAGGACGCCAGCCCAGCTGTAAACGTTTCTGGGGAAACGTCTGTCATTTATAAGCCACACCTGACGAAACAACTACACCGCAAAGACCTGCCCTTCTCTTCAACAACATCATCGTGGGAGTCTTCTTATGTAACGTATTACGTCTTGCGTATGAACATTATTTAACATTTTAAAAGAAAGACTCTATATCAGACATTACATTCTGTACATATCAAATATACCATATCAGCTATAACTTGTGTTTTGTGCAATAAATAATCTTAAACCCTCCAATATAGACTTGTAATTTTAAATACACATACTATCATATCCTATGCGCCAATATTTTAGTAATTTGTGTTGTCGCATAGAGATATTTTGGCGCTTAGCAGCGTAGGGCTCGTAAAATAGCGGAAATTTTACGCTATTATATATTTGTCTATGAATATACAATTTGTTGGAAAAATCCCACGTATAAGTATAATTAACGTAATAATTGTATGTGTATTGTTCTTATGAAAATCTGAGGATATAATTTTTCAATTGTGCATATTCTCTAGTATATCGTATATGAACAGATTTTATCAGTATATTGGAGGTAGATTATTAGTTGTTGTGTTAGATAAGGTTTGTTTACATGTTGATATTTTGAACTGCGTTCTCTGTGTGTGTAAACTGATTACACTTTGTTAATAGTCTGGTGATAATAATAACTTTCTTTGCGTATAAATCAGTGAATTTAAATTTACTAAATTTTAAATTAATTTGTGATCACTATGTCGAAGACAAAAGAGCTTATAGAATATTTAAGGGCCAAGTCACTTGATGATAAAACCATATCTGAGGAGAGTAGAGCCATTAGGCGGAAATTCTGGGATAAAATTTAAAGTAATATTAACGAGGCAACTCGCTTAGGGCATAGTATTTCGTTGTTCGATATGGTCGGAGATATAGATTATGCATGCAATTATAGTGAAGATGACGAAAGTGAAATTAGTAATAGCAACACTATTAGTCCAGAACATACTTCAGATAATTGCTGTGAGGAGGTGAAAGTTTATAATGTAACAGATATAGCATGCGAGAACTGTGAACGGATCATAGAATCTGAGGCTATTATGGAATCGGACAGTGTATTCGCTACCCATAAAAATTCCGAACCAGTAGTAGGGCCTGGAACTAGTATGGATAATAACGGTGCAGGTATTTCTGACACATGTCGTTATGAGGAGGTACTTGATGAGTTTATATCAGGTACTGAGGTGTTTATGGAGGACGGAGAGGTGAATGATACTGGTGACAATAAGGTGACAACAATTATGGTAAATAATAATGAACCGCCGCGTAATCAGTTTCATGTTCAAACACCACAAAATCAGCCGCAATCACAACAACATAAAAATACAACTCAGCAAATTAATACCAACTTATTAGCAACAGTTACTGAAAATGATTCAGTTGAAAAGCAGTTCAATCAATCAAGTATGAAAAATGTTAGTTATAAGAATGAAACTGTTATGTCTGGCCTATATCCTGCAGCAATTAGGTATAATTTAGTATGTAATAATGATAATAGTAATAAACATGAGGGAGACATTAGTATTGAAAATGGCACCGATCTTGTGGTCGAAGCAAGAATTAGTGGTTATGTTGACGAGATATTGTTTGACAGCGGCACAGGAATATCGCTGTTGGACGAGCAGTTGCTAAAGAGGTGTAAAACCCACTTTATACAAAGGCCGATTCTGCCGGTATGTCACACAAGGATAAAATCAGGAGCGTGTGAGTCGCAGATAATTGAAAAACAGGCAATTAAAACAAAATACGAACAGGGTACGGAAATAGATGCGACCGTACTTGGAGTTAGAAAACTCGGACATAATATTATATTGGAAGTCGACGAATTTAATAAACTGCCAGTTGGAGTTCCAAACAATACATTACGAGTTAGAGTTGATAGTGTAGAGCACCTTATCAGACTAGGACGCTCGAAAGATAAGATAACGAATAACTCACTAAACCCCAATGTTCAGTTAATGGGTTGCGAGATAAAGCAAATACAGCGTATATTAAACAAATTCAAATCTACATTTCCAAGTAAACGTGTGCGTTTCAAAACTGAGAAAATTTTATACAAAAAACTCAGAAATAAATGTCAGGATATAGTGGTTAGAATGTGTAGTGATGTAAATATGTCAGTTCAGGTTTAAATGTTGTATGTAAGATGACTCTGTGAATGAACAATAATCTAGTTTAGATAAGGAATGCCGTCTGTGTACTTTGTGACCCTGCATAAAATTTTGTTATCTGATGTCAGGAACATGTGTATTTCTTTTGGTTTTAAGGTTACCACGTGTCTTTGAGTGGGTGCTTCTGTCAAAGTGACAGTTAGGAATTGTTAGTATTAATTGAGGATGTTTGTTTGATCTTAGTTCGAGGGTATTATTATTATTTCAGGATTAGGAAATTGTTTTGGTTATATAAAAAAAAAATTTTATTTTTGTGAGTTAACTAAAAAAAAAATTTTGTTTTATGCGGGAAGGGGTTAATCCTGCAACGAATCACAGGATCATGATAGGCGGGGCAAGTTCATATATTACACAGACAATGGACTTTCATGTTATATTGATAGATGGTTAAGTTTAGTTATGTGATCAGTTGCATTTAGTAAGGATAAGGGTTTAGTTTAGTAAAACTGTGCAATATTTATTTATTGTTATTCATGTACTGTGTTTGTGGAAATGTGCGCGCGTGCGCGAGTGGTAAACGTTTCCCGGGCGGTGCGTGAAGTATTTATCATTGTGTTTGACATTGAACTGAACTTAGACGTATGTATTGCTACAATCCCTATGCATTTCTAACTATCGTTTACGTTCATGTATGATATTAGTATGTAGGCAGTTATGCATGAGATACGGGTAGTCTGATTACCGCTATGCATGCTGTTACAAAGTAAATGCACTCTACTGCATGAAAAGTGCATTGTCACTATGTAATAACCATGTGACTTCCATCCACCAATTGAATGCTGAGTGGTGGTTGGAAATTTTCTTAAGCCTGTCGTTACACAGGGAGTTCTTCTACGCCATCTACCGCGAACGGGACGTGCACTCCTTGTACAAGATTCTACCGCTTGCAAGGTGATGTAAAAACTATTCGTCGTTAGTGAAACGGGAAGACTCAGAACTGTGTGTGTAGTACATCTACACAGTATTGTTTTAACGCATTGTGCGTATAATTACAGGCAGTTCTTCACTGCTGCTACCGCGAACGGTACAATCCTTGTACAAGTCTTTACCGCTTGCAAGGATCTGTTAAGACTTTTCGGGGAGAGTAACGCGTGTGACGCATAACAGTTGATATTATCTCTTTACGCACGAAATTAATATTGTAGTATTACGTGTGTACTAAGTGAGTGTAACTGTATCACTGTGTGATATTTTCCGCAGTGACAGTATCATTAATAGTTACGCAATAGTAAGTTGTTCCATCAAGACGTTTCCGTGCTAGTGCAAGATTTCCTCATAGGGTGGTCTGCTGATCGCGGTAGACCTTGGTATTCGCGTGAACACTTGAAGAAGCCGGAGTGGTATAAGTTCAATATACCGTTATTAGATTAAACTCACTGTCACCTGAGATCTTACTTGGTCATAAACTATATATTAATTTTGCGAGTAATAAGATCCGTAGTACCGTTGTGTGTGCGAAGCGTCAGATTCATCGTAGGAGTTGCAGGACACCAGCCCAGCTGTTATAGGACATCAGCCCAGCTGTTATAGGACATCAGCCCAGCTGTTACAGGACCAGCCCAGCTGTTATAGGACACCAGCCCAGCTGTTATAGGACACCAGCCCAGCTGTTACAGGACGCCAGCCCAGCTGTAAACGTTTCTGGGGAAACGTCTGTCATTTATAAGCCACACCTGACGAAACAACTACACCGCAAAGACCTGCCCTTCTCTTCAACAACATCATCGTGGGAGTCTTCTTATGTAACGTATCACGTCTTGCGTATGAACATTATTTAACATTTTAAAAGAAAGACTCTATATCAGACATTACATTCTGTACATATCAAATATACCATATCAGCTATAACTTGTGTTTTGTGCAATAAATAATCTTAAACCCTCCAATATAGACTTGTAATTTTAAATACACATACTATCATATCCTATGCGCCAATAGTTTAGTAATTTGTGTTGTCGCAAAATAAATAGTATAAATTGTTCAAATAGTATTATGAAATCTGTTTTTCTTTTTGCATATAAAACAAAATGTTATTTTAAACAGATTTATGTCTTATAAGTAACATATTCTCACAGTACACATTTCAAGTCTTTGAAAGTTGCATATTTCATTGTATTTAATGTTTGTGATTGCCAAGAATGAAACACAAGGTTTATTTTCTATAATACCCAAAACTATCACTGGTTCACTTTGCACTTTTATATAATGTTATTGCTAAATGGTCGTATAGTCTTATTAACATAATAAATTGGTTAGTGTTTTACAATGGAGATTTGTTCCATGGGTACTATATTATTGTTTCATCTTAGTTCACTGGCAACTTTTACTTTATACACTTCTCTCTCTTAATTTTATGTACATGTGGTTATCATTTCGTTATACTTTTATTGGTTAATGATTTCTTTTGGGGGTATGGGGATTTGGGTGTCTTTTATAAGAGCATGATATCTTCTTCAGGATGCTGCCTTCTTCTTCTTTCATCAGTCTTCTTTTCTCCTGCCTTCTGGGACTGGTATCTTCTCCATCTTCTTCTTGATGCCATCAGGTTTCTTGGGATCTTCTCCATCTTCTTCTTGATTTTAGAAATACACCACCTGTATTGGTTGATCTTGGCTTATTCAGGGTTTCTATTCTATTTATTCTTCCTCGTTGTGGGTTTGGTCATATTCTGTACTGCTTGGTTATTCACTTTCTTACCTTCCTGGGTTATAACTTGAAAACCTTTGGTTATGAGACTGGTTTTGGATGACTCATCACTAGTAACTCATTTTATTTGAACTTGTATTTTTTAAATAATAATGATTTCTTTCCACAGTTTCTATGAAATAATCTATTTATATTAAACTTAATGCTTTCTTCCAAATTTAAATATTATAACTTTATTATTCTAATGATCAATTGCCATTCAATATTATGCATACATCTGTCACGTTACAGATTGCTCTCCTCCAGAAGTAATTATTTCAGACATGTTTATGGATGAAATAATTTCTTATGATAATTTCATCATTTCTTATAATTCATTTTCTTCTCCATTTTTATATCGACTTCTTTATATTAGAGTTTAATTATATTTATATATATGGTTATTTGTTTTACTATTGATCCTTTTCAGATAGTTAGTGTCTTCTGAGATATATTATTATTGTAATACATTTTCTTTCTTTATAAACTTCGTGTTGCATCCTTGGGATATTAATTCCCTAACATTCCCTATCACGTGGGCTGGGGCAGATCAGAGGGGCACTGTACGCTACTTCTCTTCTGGCCATACACCACTTCTATAAATTGAGTACAGAGGCATATTCATCCCTGCTCAAAAAAAAACATAATGCTGCTGGAATTATCTTCAGTCAGTCATCGAATAAATAAATAAAATTAGTCTCATTTTCGACTAATAAAAATATCTTTGGATTATTCACTTCGTAGTCTCTCAGATTATCTCACATTTTCTATCTTAATAAATCTTCATAATTATTATTATACTCATTATATATATATTTTTTCAAAACTCTTAACTTGTCTGATATATTTATTTTAAATATGGTTGAAAACCTTTCTTTTAATAATTCTGGTTACTGTTTACAGTGTAACTCTCTTTCTTCTCCATCTGAATTCTCTTTATACTTTCTTCTGGTTACTCATAGTATTAGCATGGTCTTTATATATAGTCTTTCTTATTCATTATTTGAATGGTCTTAATATATTATATATAATTTTTTAACATTGTATCTTTACATTAGATATACCGGTTGTTATATTGATCATTTTATTTAAACATTTTGGTTCTTTCCTTTCTCTTAGAAAGTTATTAATCCGCCTTCGCATTCATTAACATTAATTCATTTATATTATATTTCATGTGGTATTTCTTCTCTTTGTATTTCATATAGGTCTTATTATTATCATTTGTTCAAAATCATCTTCTCCATCTGTTTGGTATGAGTTGTTCTTCTTTGCTCTTAATTAACTGTTTTCATTATCGTTTTATAAGTAATTAGTCTCTTTGCTTCCAAATTTTTTCCTTCTCTTGCATATTACACTCTTTATTGTTATTCTTCTCTACTCCTTCAAATGCTATTGTGAATATCTAGCATTTATTCTGGATTAACGTTAATTCTCTTTTCTGAATTAATCACTTTATTTTCTTCTCAATTCAATCATAATTGACACATAATTATTTTTTGGAACTTGGTTAGTTTTAATGTAAAATTCAAACTATTCTTTTTATTTAATTGAAAAATATTTCTCATAAATCCTTGTAATATGTTGATCTTATCTTGTTTCAAAGTTCTGACGTTCTATCAACATTCAAATTCTGTTTAATTCATTTATTCCCAGAATTGTTTCATTCAGTTTTGTTTATGGTACTGTGATTTTACTATTATTTCTGAATGTTTTGGTATTTCTCCAAATTCAAATTCTTCTTAATTATTTACCATAAAGTTTTCTCATAAACTTAGTTATAGTAAGTTGGTCTTACTTCATTTTTAAATTTTTTGTATATTAACTTCAAAATTCCTTTCTTCTTAATTCTTCCAAAATGTTTTTCTCATAATTCAGTGGTAGTAAGCTGTGCTTGCTTAATTTTAAATTTTTTTAAATTAAGTTCAAAATTCTCTCTCTTTCTCTTTCTTCCATAAAGTTTTGTTCTAAATTATCAGGTTGTAGTAAGATGTACTTACTCAATTTTAAATTTTTATAAATAATAAGTTCAAAATTCAAAATTCTCTCTCTTTCTCTTTCTTCCATAAGGTTTTGTTCCAAATTATCAGGTTGTAGTAAGATGTACTTACTCAATTTTAAATTTTTATAATTAATTCAAAATTCCTTTTCTTCCTCTTTCTTTTTCTTCCATAATGTTTGTTCAAAATTATCAGTGGTAGTAAGATGTACTTATTTAATTTTAAATTTTTAATATTCAGTTCAAAATTCAAAATTCTCTCTCTTTCTCTTTCTTCCATAACGTTTTGTTCCAAATTATCAGGTTGTAGTAAGATGTACTTACTTAATTTTAAATTTTTATAAATAATAAGTTCAAAATTCAAAATTCTCTCTCTTTCTCTTTCTTCCATAACGTTTTGTTCCAAATTATCAGGTTGTAGTTAGATGTACTTACTTAATTTTAAATTTTTATAAATATTAAATTCAATTCAAAACTCCCAACTCATTCTTCATAATATTTCTTCATAGAAGCTTGATTGTACACTCCTTTGATTTTTCCTGAAACGATTTCCCTCAACTCATATGTATTGTTATGCTTATCATTTACCACAACATATGGTCCAGTGTAAAGTAATAATAATTTTTTGGTTATGCCTTCTAAGGTGCTAGGCAGCTCTCTATTTTTTAGGAGGACTTTTTCACCCTCTTTATATGTTACAATACGCCCTATTGCCTTCTGGTATTTAGCTTGCCGTTTTTCCTGATCTTCTGCTACCTTGTTGTAAAACTTCAACTGGTTGAATTTCCTATTATTGTTTGTTGGAAATTCAATGATTTGTTCAATGTCTCGGGGAGTCGGCTTCTCATACATGGCTGAGTATGGTGGAATTCCTATAGCTGGATGGTGGGTGTAATTTAGGAATGTTTCTGTCGCTGCTAGGTACTCTTGCCACTTTTTCTGTTGGTTGTGACAGTACGTGCGCAATATCCTACCCACTTCTCTCAGTACTCTCTCAGCCGGATTGCTACTTGGGTGGTAGACTGACGTCTTATAAGTTTTGATCCCAAGTGCTAATAATGTGTCTCGCCATCTCCTCCCCTTAAATTGTGTACCATGGTCGGTAATAATGGAAGATGGTCTACCGATCTCTGGGATATACAAATCGATAATCACCGCCAAAACCTTTGCTGTTGTTGCCCGATTAACCGGATATAGCTTTACATACTTGGTGTAGTGATCCATGATGATTACGAAGTATTTATGTCTGTGTCGACCACCGCTACGGGGAAATGGCCCGCAGATATCCAAAAACACTTTTTCCAGTTTTGCGTTGAAAGTTATCGGTATCATGATACCCTCTGTCTTTTCATTGTTTATTTTTGCACATTGGCAGATTTTACAGGACTTGATGTACGTTCTCACCTTGCGGTTGATATTCTTGATCTTACAGTTTTCCTCTAGAGCCTGTATCACTTTTAACGCTCCCATGTGACCATACCTGACATGGTAATCGATGATGACCTCCTTTTCGATTTGGTGTGGGATTATCACCTTCCATGTTTCATCGTCCAAGGCGGTTTTTATGAATAAAATTCCCTTGTTAAGGTGGTAATATTTAGAAATGGTTTCATCATTGGCTTCCAAACGACTCACAATGTTTTTCAGCTTAGGATCAGACTGCTGATGGATTCGAATATTTATTAGCAAAGCTTGTAGATCGGCTCTGGTCTTGAGTATGTTATAAATTTTTACCAAGCTCTCCTTCTCTCCCTCGAAAGTCTGATCTTCCAGATTTATACGTGACAACACATCCGCTACCACGTTCTTCTTTCCTGGAATGTATTCCCATTTCAGGTCATATTCTTGTAGGGCGAGTACCCACCTAGCCAATCGGCCGTGACTCAACTTGCACCTACGAAGGAACGAGATGGATTTATGATCAGTTCGTACCGTGACTTGATATCCGAGAATATACGTCCGGAACTTGCTGCATGCGAACACCACGCTCAACAATTTCTTTTCTGTCACACTATAGTTCTTTTCGCACTGGTTCAGTGTGCGACTAGCGAAGCTTATTACCAGATGTTGTCCCTCCTCATCTTCCTGGTATAAAGTCGTTCCTAAGCTTAGGTCGCTAGCGTCACAGTTTAAAAAGAATGGTTTCTTAAAATCTGGGTGACGAAGTATAACACTCTCCAGAAACTTCTCTTTTATCAAGCGGAAAGTAAGATCTTGATCTTCACCCCAAGTCCATTTGTTCTTAGCAGATAACTGTGGTTGAAACTTGGCGGTCAACTCGGAATATCGGCTCTGAAACTTCCTGTAATAGTTACAGAGTCCGAGGAAAGATTGTAATTGTTTCCTGTTTCTTGGTTGCGGGAACCTCTGAATTGCCTCCACTTTCTCTGCTGATGGTGTAATACCTCTGTCGTCTAGGTTGAAACCCAAGAATTGTACCTCGCGCGCTATGAACTTGGATTTCTCCAACTTCAGTGTTATGCTGTTCTGCGCTAGTTTGTTTAGTACAAATTCCACTCTGTAACACTGCTCCTCCCAGGTTCCGGATGTGATGAGTAAATCGTCAACATAGACGGTGGTAAATTGGAGCGCTTCTTGTCCCAGAATCTGGTCCATGCATGCCACAAATATGGCGACAGAATTGACAAGTCCGAAGGGCAGTCTCTTGAACTGGTAATTGCGCCCTTCGAAAATGAACGCTACGTACTGGCGGCTTTGTGGATGCAGCTCTACTTGCCAATAACCACAGACCGTATCCCAGATGCTAATAAATTTAGTACCATGAAAACGTTTTAAGATCTCTTCTATTTCACCGGGAGAGGTTCTGTCATTTACTGTCGTCTTGTTCAACTCGCGCGCATCTAAACAGAGCCGGACTTGTCCGTCTTTCTTCGGAACAGCAATAATTGGACTAGTGTAAGGTGATTGACTAATCTCAATTATGTCATTTTCTATCATCTTGTTTATCTCTGTTCTCACGGCTTCTTTGAGCGATTGCGCTATTGGATATGACCTCCGGTTAAACTCTACGTTTTCTTTGAATCGAAGTTGGCACTGGTAGTTTTTTACCTTCCCTGGTTCATCAGAAAACACCGCCTTGTATTTCTCATATATAGCGATTAGACGATCAGCCAGATGTGTTGGTATTTTCTTGTTATCGCTTCCGCACTGGAAATTCCGTATTTCTTGGATTTTAACTGACCATAAATCCTCTCCACCATGGTTGTATATTATGGGTTTAGAAAGAGGGCTGTTTCTAATAACATTTATTTTACGAAGTTGTTGATGTATAGGGCTGGGAAGTATAGTTGTGCTTCCTACCAGATCTGCGGTCCATGTTACTCCGTCTGGGAAAAGTGATACTTTATTTAAATTAAGATCGATTACTGCCGAATATCTACGAAGAATATCGCAACCGACTAAGATGTCAAATGGTAATCCGGTGGCGATTAAAAATTCCATGTCTAAAGCTATATCACGGCTAACGACACTTAAGGAAACTTGCTTCATAATGGTTTTATTCTGGCGGCCAGTTTCACCTATTAACACAGTGTTGTTGACTGGTAACATTGGCAAAGTTTTACCACATGTACTCTGTATTCTCTCCAACTCATTGGAGTTTATTATTGAAATATTAGCTCCTGTGTCTATCATCATTTTAGCGGGAACTCCTACCACCTCCGCTGTTATATAAATTATCTCATTATTACTGTTGCTGAGACTCTTCTCGTTCTCTTCCAAAAGTTCAGTTCGTATGTCTTTCAGATAGTGGTTACTTATAATAGTGATGTTTTTATGCTGGTTTGCTTGTCGCAATTCATCCTTTTCTAACCCAGGAAGTATAAGCAGTAACGGGTCATTGTTGTTGATTACTGCCTCCTCTCGTTTAAAGTATTTTGGTCATTGTTCATGTTATTATTGACCGAGGCATCGTTCGGGAAACTCTGGTTTGTTTCCTGACGTTCTGTACCCTGGTTGAGGTTTAACGCCCTGTTCTGTTGTCGGCCAAGATCCTCCAGGCTTGTACTTCGTCTTCCCTGTTCGTGTCTTGGGCCGTCTCGTTCCGCACTCCTCCATCTTCGGTCGGCGCCGTGGAAGCTGCTCCTCCTCGGTTGATAATATCTCCTGGGTCCGCGATCTTCTGCTCTTATAAAATTTACCCTAGGGCGCGACACTCGGTTATTATTATTGCTATTATTGTTATTACTAAAATTATTATGATAGTAATTTCGGTTAGGTGGGTAAGGTCTGTCACCATTATTGTTGGGATATGGATTTCTCTGACTGTATGGGACATTATTATGTTGGTAAAAATTGTTTCTATTATTTGGATAAGGGTTGTTATTCCTCACGCCGTTAAAATTACCGTTAAACTGGTTATTACGCGGCGGGTTGTTAGGGCCGTCGTAATTACTGGGCTGGTTCCGGTTACTTGTATGGTTATTGCCGTTACTGGGGTAGGTAGTCGGCCTTGCTTCTGGTCTCTCATTTCTCTTCCTGCTCTGCCGATAATACTCCTCGTTCTCGTATCCCTCTAATAACTCGGTCGTCGCCTGGATCGTCTTGATCTGGCTGCCTCTCCGGGCCCTGATAATGTCCTCATCATAATGATACGATATCTTGTTTACTAAACATTCTTCTGGGATTGCCGACTCGAGGTGTTTTGCCATGCACACCTTCCCCAAGAAATATGCCGTCATACTGCTACCTAATTGTGCCCTGTATCTTCCATTACAAATATTGTCACGGATCAAGTTCTGGGTGGTCTCAGACCAGTATTTTGTCTTAAACATTTTCCGGAACTGTTGGTAGTCAGGAATTTCACTCCGGTTGGCCATCCACCAATTATCTCTTATTTCTCGGAAAGACTCATCTAATATCTCCCTGCTATGGCTCCATTGAGTAATTTTATGCTTGGTCAAATATTCTTCTACCCTAGCCAGGAACTCCATCGGCTTGCGTTTGTATTGCCGGAAGTTGAGCCACTCTCGGCTTTCGTTGACAGGCAATCCGGTGAAATGAGTCGGTCTGTTTCTTATCGCTTCCATCTCCTCTCGGCTTTGTCGCACCTGACCGGTGATATTGGCCATGGTCTCTTGTATATCATTACACCGTTCTGTAACTTGGTTGCGTACTTTTCCGAATTCTTCTTGATTTTCCTTCCTCTGTTCTTCTACCTTCCTACGACTATGTTCTTCAATATTTTGAACTTGATGTTCACCACTTCTTTCAACTCATGCACCTCCTTTTCGGTCTGGTTGCACTTTCCATCAATCTTTCGAATCTGTCGATTGACCATTATATTTTCTTCTTCCATCTTCTTATTCATCGCTTTTTTGTTAACATTGATTTCTTTATTCAGTTCTTCTCGCAACAATTCCATCCTTTCGTCCAGTTTGTCCAAATTCTCCTGATTGACCACTCTTAATTCTTCTCTTAAAATTTGATTGTTCTCTCTCAATTCTTCCAACTTCTCCCCCATCTTCTCTTCCAACTTCTTGTTATCTTCTTTCAACTCTTCCTTCAATTGCCGGTTGTTCTTCTCTATCTTCTTCCTGGTTTCATCGATTTTCTGATTGGTATTTTCAATTTTATTAATCAATTCTTCTTTAGTCGACTTGAATTCTTCCTTGAACGATTGGTTGTCTTCCTTCAATTCTTCTAACTTCTTCCCCATCTCTTCTTCCATCTTCTTGTTATCTTCCTTCAAGTTTTCCATGTTCTTGTTCATCCCAGTCAACTCTTCTTTGTGGATTGGTTATCCTTCTTCAATTCTTCTAACTTTTCTCCCATCCTCTCTTCCATCTTCTTGCTGTTTTCTTCCATCCTCTTATTTGTGCTTTCGATTTTATTTCCTAAATCTTCTTTCAGAGACTGGCTATCTTCTTTCCTTTCCTTATTACTTTCGTCTATCTTCTTGTCCATTTTCTTACTTAAGTCTTCCTTTGTAGAATCCAATTTCTTATTATTTTCGTCCATTTTCTTACCCATTTCCATTATCATTCTCATCACCTCTTGTATACTCCCATCCTCCGTTCGTGTCGGCTTTTCCAATGGTTCCTTCTGGACATTGACTTCCCCCGTCTGTGTGGGTATCTCCGGTTGTTCAGTTTGTTTGGACAACACCGGCGGTAATAACTCTTCCACCTCTACTGGCGTCGCCTCTTTGTTGTCCATGTCAACTTCTATTTCTTTTTCGGCCTCCGCCGCCCGTTTCTTGGAAGTTGCACGTCGTTGCATTTTCCCTTGAAATTCTCTGGCTCTGTAGCTGTTGCCTAGCTCCAACTAGTGATTGGGCAGAATGTATTGGCCTTCCAATCGCTAATTAAAGCCCCTCAGTTGTGCGCCAATTTATAATAAAATACAAATTCTGATGATTCTGATGTTCTGATGTAATCAAGCCCCACTGTTTGGGCTAGCCAATTTGTAATAAAATAATATTATTGAGATTGAGTCTGTGTGTTCTTAATTGGTGTGTTTAATTGGTGTGGCTCTCGACGTCTTACTGGCCTGAAACACTTCCTTAAGTTTCCCAGCTGGTCGAGTTCCAATTGTAGCAAGACCTGTCAGATAGCGTAATATTGTTGAAGAAATGTATATGTAGCTTCACCAAAAGTTTCAAAACACAAATTGTTGTTTTGAAGAAAATTTAAAAAAAAATGTATGTTTAAAAAAAATATAATTTTAAAAAAAATTTCCTTTTTATTAATTAATTAATTATAATCAATTAATTAATATAGGGCTGTGAAGTTTTAAAAAGCGTAACACTCTTCTGAAAAATTTTATTAAAGTTCTGGTATTTTTTAAATAAACTACCACCACTCATAAGATTGTCTCCAAACCAATCGATACTTGTTTACCTTTTCGTTTTGGTAGGTTATATTCACTTATAGGTGGTAAAGCCCTGGTAGATTGTTAATTAGAATTATATTAGTGATAATTAGTAATATTTGTGAAATAAAGAACTATTTAGTAGTGAAAAGTATTAGGATTTTATTAGATAATAGCAATATTGACTCTTATCGATTATAATATCGACTCTCAGGATATCGAAACAGTTACAAAGTATATTATATAAAATTCAAACAGGGTTCTTTAAACAGCCAATTATTATCAAAGTCAGAGAAATCGGGCCAATATTTAAAAAGTATAACGTTACAACAAGTTAATAATTATTACTAGATACAGACATTGAATAATACATTTGAAAATAATATAATTGTTTTCGCCAACAGCTGACGTGAGCACGGAGAAGGCACTGAGATCGTCAAAGAAAGATGGCCGCCATCAGGCTGGTCAGAAAGTCACTCGTTTCTGCTACGTTCCGAATAATGTATTTTCTGGCGGTATTCCTGTTCTGGTGTCTGAAAATCTCTTTTTAAATGTTCTGTAGTGCCTTGTGTAAAATTTCTGGGTTGTATTTTGTGTATCTGTGTAAATATAAGTTCAAACACTTTTCCCGATTCCGACACTAATATGGTTATTGTATTATACAGTTTTCTGGTGTTTTGTGGTGTTTTTCGGGGTAGATATGTATTGCTCAGTGTTATTTAATCTTTCTTGATTGTTTCTGTCATAATGTGAGTGTTCTAGAAGTATTTTATAAGCCACTCGCGATTTCACAAAAACGTACTATTCACTCGCTCGACATTACCGTTGTAAGTTAGGTTAGATTTGTCATAAAACGCTTGTCATGTTAACCGTTCAAATACCAATAATCAACTATCTTATTTCCTTCAGTTTCAATTAAACTCTTAGCCAATATAATATTATTCTTAACATTGTTCAAATATAATTTCATATCCTGTGCATATTTAATAATACACTATATGATTGCCTAAACTTTGGTTATTTATCAATTTTATTTACTAGATGTTATTTAAATTAATCTTTCAGTTCATTCGGCTTATTTTAAGATTAAATAATGCCGTTTTATAGTGTTTTCTGTCCAAAATTAGTAATTTTACTTTCATTTTGTATTCTCTGAAAAGTCAAAAGATCTCCAAAATTTACTTCCTGTTATTATGTAAATTCAGCCATTTTAACAGTTATATATAATATTAATAATCTTATACTGTATTAAAAGGTTTATATTCCCTTATTTTCTTGTAATTAATTGAATTAGTTGTATTCTAAAACATTATTCTGGAATATATGACTCCCATGTCCAAATTTCTGAGTTTAGTCATTTTCATTTTTATTTATAATTCTGAATATAATTTATTAAAATCTTTCTAAATGGTATGTGCAATTATATGGCTTGATCTCAAGTTTATTTTGTCTAAACCCCTTTTGTTTATTTGCATTTAAATGAGTAATTTCTCTGTTTTGATGAAGTTTGGTTTTCTTTCTTTGGCATAGGTTTTTTAACAATTTTTTCTTACAAAATATTTTACAAACAATATATGATGTGTGATACCCTCTCTGACTTTTAAATATAGTCTTATAAACTAAACATTTTTCCAAATTACACAATAACAATTAGTATTGGTTACAATACAAATAACAGTTAAACAAATAAAGAATATTTTTTCAAATAAATGGTTGTCTTCAACCTTCAGACATTTTACAACAAAATCCTTATTTCTAACATGGAAATATGGTTCACAAAAAAAAATTTCTACTAATCTTAATTACTTCCTACTATTTACCAGTAGTAATTTTTTTTACAGTTCTGATGTTAGTTATAGCAGACCCAAACAAATGACCTTATATCTAATACATTTTTAAACATCCTTATACTATATTCATAAAAACCTTATATCTATATTCTTGTTGCTAACTATTATTATAAGTAGGATTCTACAGTTTTTCATACCGTCTTTTACACATTGTCTTTGGGGAATTGTACCCTGTCATAAATAAATAAATAGTATAAATTGTTCAAATAGTATTATGAAATCTGTTTTTCTTTTTGCATATAAAACAAAATGTTATTTTAAACAGATTTATGTCTTATAAGTAACATATTCTCACAGTACACATTTCAAGTCATTGAAAGTTTCATATTTCATTGTATTCAATGTTTGTGATTGCCAAGAATGAAACACAAGGTTTATTTTCTATAATACCCAAAACTATCACTGGTTCACTTTGCACTTTTATATAATGTTATTGCTAAATGGTCGTATAGTCTTATTAACATAATAAATTGGTTAGTGTTTTACAATGGAGATTTGTTCCATGGGTACTATATTATTGTTTCATCTTAGTTCACTGGCAACTTTTACTTTATACACTTCTCTCTCTTAATTTTATGTACATGTGGTTATCATTTCGTTATACTTTTATTGGTTAATGATTTATTTTGGGGGTATGGGGATTTGGGTGTCTTTTATAAGAGCATGACATCTTCTTCAGGATGCTGCCTTCTTCTTCTTTCATCAGTCTTCTTTTCTCCTGCCTTCTGGGACTGGTATCTTCTCCATCTTCTTCTTGATGCCATCAGGTTTCTTGGGATCTTCTCCATCTTCTTCTTGATTTTAGAAATACACCACCTGTATTGGTTGATCTTGGCTTATTCAGGGTTTCTATTCTATTTATTCTTCCTCGTTGTGGGTTTGGTCATATTCTGTACTGCTTGGTTATTCACTTTCTTACCTTCCTGGGTTATAACTTGAAAACCTTTGGTTATGAGACTGGTTTTGGATGACTCATCACTAGTAACTCATTTTATTTGAACTTGTATTTTTTAAATAATAATGATTTCTTTCCACAGTTGCTATGAATTAATCTATTTATATTAAACTTAATGCTTTCTTCCAAATTTAAATATTATAACTTTATTATTCTAATGATCAATTGCCATTCAATATTGTGCATACATCTGTCACGTTACAATATCTATATACATTTGTTCATACTTTTTTTGGTAAAATGCTATTTTGTTTACATATATAGTATGGTTCAAAATACATTATGCTCTCATCTCGCCATTTTGTCACTCTTATTTAGTTATTTTACTACAAATTGGATATATTGTTAACAATTAAAATTGTGTACAATTGTTGTACATGGTTAGTTTAGTGTATACTAACTTTTTGTTATCTGAAATCTCTCTAAGTTATTGTATGATGGTTATTTACACCTAGTTCTATTATTGCAGTTAGTTAGTTTATTAAATTTCAATTATTAAATTACTAGTATAATATTTTTGAGGTGTTCTCATAGTAGTATTGAACACTTCTCTAACTACTGGTAACATTTCTTACATTCTCTTTATAAGTTTTGATAATGTTTTTTGACTAACTCTCTTGTCACATTGGGGTTCTGTCTATTTGGTTTATTGTTATTGTACTTAATCTGATTCATTTGTTGTGTCCTTCAGTTAATATGGTATTCATTGTTTTGTATTTTTATTCTTATTTAGTCTCTATTTGAAACAATGATGGATAATTACTTTGTTTAATTAATGTATATGATTTTATGTTGTAGATCCAATTCATGTGAGGTTATGTGTCATTTGTTTGACAACAATGTGCTTCATAGTTTTTTACAGTATTCATCTCAACTACTGTGATCTCATTATGGCATGTTACTACAATGGTTTATTATTATGTTTTACACATTTTGTACACATTTTTACACTATCTGTTGAAACAATAATACTGGGTTTCTTAGTCTAATTATGTTACATATTTTGGTGGATTGTATCTAGGCTTTGGTACATTGACTTGTTTATACTCAACAAATTAGTTTATTTACTACTATTTGTCTTGACATTCATCTACATTTTGTCCTGTGTTGCTATGACATTCAGGCACATTTCATATCAAGGATTATAAAGCTTTTATTATTGATCTCTATGAACAATTAATTCACTTTTCTGTATTATATATTTGGTGGTCTTATTGATTATATCTGTGGTTTTACAATCTTGGATTAAACTTGGTACACTAATTGTCTGTGCATTTCACTTGTTAACCGTTAATTCTTTCACTTACAAATGGTCATTCACTTCCCTCAGTTATAAACACTTTCGCTGATATTGTTGGTGCTGTTTACTTGGGGTAAAATGTTATTATATCATATGTTGTTACACTTATACTAGGTATTCACTGTCATTGTTTGTCATCACTTATTGATGCTCAACACTTGGTTTCTTTATTATTGAGAGTCCAATAATCATTACACTTATTCTGGCCACTATATTGATTTTGATGCTTTCCATATCTTGTGAATGTTGATGTCTTGTACTGGTCATAGATAATCTTCACTCTTCATGGTACATTTCTTCCTCTTCTCCTTCTTCTTCTTCCTCTGGTTAGTTGTTTGTCACTTTTGGTGATTTTCTTGGTTACACATTATTTGTAATAATTTATGTTCACTGAAATATAGTCATATTCTTCCACATTTTCATTCATTATTATGATAGTTATTGTCCTATATTTATTTCATTCTTATAACAAATTAGTTTGTTTTTTCACTATGGTGATTGTATTTGATTCGTCTCCTTCTTACGATGATAATCATTTTCGGCATATCCCCTCACTATTTTGATCTATTGGGCCTGTATGCTAACGTATTATATATTGACTCATGGTACTTTCTCTTTCTTTTTTATACTCGATGATATTCTTATTACTCTTCCTTCTTCTTCGTTGGGTTGTTTCAATATTGTTTATTTGTAGATACACATTTCATTTTTATTCTCCTGTTCCTTCTTCTATGCTTGATGAAACATGTTCATGTTATTTTTCTATTTGACGTATTACACATTTTTTTTATGTAACTGCTATTTTGGTACGTTACAACATTAATGTAAAATTTATGCTACTACATAATTATATACTAATTAATATATTTAAAGATTCCTTACGTCCTTAGTACATAAGGAAATAAGTAAATTAGAAATTAAACATTTCTAATATATTGTGAGTTTAAGTAGGAGGTTATAAGAAAGCATGATTGCTTGTGTTTTTAATTTGACTGATCGACATATGTTGAACATGGAGCACGTATTCAAATACTAACAAAATTTAATTAAAAAAATTATACTATTTACTTAGCTGTTACCTGTACAAATGATCCAAGCAATATATATATAAATTACAACAATATAAAAATTCTGTTTGTTATTATTAAATTATATGTGGTAATGTTGAAGGTAATTAGACGCCTCACGTTGCTGTGTGCCAATATGTTACTTAACAAGTTTCTTCGTTTTCTTGGTTTAAAGAAACCATTTGGATTGGTTAAAAGCCGCACGTTGGTTGCGTCATTGTGTTACTCAACGAGTTTCTCTCTTTATAACTATGATTGGTTGATAATTATGGTGTTAAGTATTTACAGTCTCACGTGGTTGATGACAATTTTGTAATGTAATTGCTTGTCCTCGAATGTTTACTCATTCTAATTGTATTTATTATAGAGGTTAATTAATTGGACGCCTTTATTAATGGAAGGTTATGATTAGATTCTACCATTTAAATGAGTTGATTCAATCTGAAGGTAGCCTTATAGAATAACATCACCCGAAGTAGTCGTTCCTCAATGTTGCTTCTGAATAATTTATTTTATTGTGAATTTAATTATGTTGGAATTATTATTAAGTACTCACTTCGAATGTAGATTCTTCATGGGTGATAACAATGTCAACAAGTTCCCGTCATTAATAAAGAATAAAATATTTGAATTGCTTCATTGCCGCCGGTGATGAGTCCTACCAACTGAACTCAGAAGTAAATGTAACCTTCACTCTACTAATAAAATCTTTTTACCGAATGAAAATAAATGCATGCTCCATTACTGTTGAAAAAGGCGATTTATTCATCGTGTCAACTGATCCTTAATAATTATTAAAAACAATCAATTCAATTATATTTGCTTTACAATAAACAATTACATTTTCTGAAACTCGTATCCCAGGGTTGGTACCTTGTTACATTAATTGTTGGTTGACAAAAATCGTCAAAGTTAAATTTAAACAATAAGTTCTTTGAACTGCAAAATACGGAACTAAAAGATGTCAATTATTATTATAATGTCTCATAATAGGAGAGTGATTACATTAAATATAGAAAATCTTAAACTAATATCATTAAGTTCTCAAGACGACTGGCGTCTAATGTTGAGGTTATACTTGGTTTCGAGGTTATACAAAATTAACCTTGATTTGTGAATAAAATATTTTTAACAGTAAATAAATTTACAATATTAATAATGTTTAGAGTCTTTTTAGATTTCATAATTGTTCATATTGTTCAATAGGTTATATAAATTTATCGTATAGGTTGATAATTCTAATAAGTATAAATAATTGTCACTGTACTTTCCTTAATTCCCTTACTTGCAATTTATTATACACTATGCAATTGAATGTACACTGTTAGACCTTTAATAACTTTCATTGCTTTATACTTCACAACACTTTGATTAATTTCGAATAATTAGGTTAGAACGCCCCGTGTTTACTTTCGATACCGCACTGCATTATGGGTGATTCGCGAATTACTGGAGCGTGGATCCCGTCATCTGCACGGCTATGAAACTAGAGATGAAGTGTCAAAAATTTGCGCGTCGTTTCTCGCTGTTCCTACGTAAAACGTTCGCTCCATAAATCTCGCTATAGGTGATTTGATTGGTTAGAATTGATTACATTCCTTTGTTGACACATCCTCCCCGCGTTGTTAAAATTATTTAATTTTGTTCCAAGCGTGGGTCTTCGGGTTTGAGAGTCTAAAAGTGACGCCAAACTTTTACAAAATATATTAAAATAATTTATAACTTACGTTACTTCTTTATGCTACTTGTGAATGCTTAAATATTATTACCATTGTCTGGCATTTGTTTTGATAAACATTTTGACATCCCACAAGACATAATTCAGTTTACAATTAACAAAGGTAGTATTCCTTACTTATTACATATTACAATATTTTAATTACAACCTTCCTTACAACTATTATATTAACATTTTGATATAACATAAATTGAATTGCGACAAAACATATATTAGGCATAGTAATAATTGAACAATGTAGTCAGTTATCTGGAGCAAAGTTGTATATTTTGAAACAAAATTTTTAATTGGTCTGTAATTCACAAAAATATTTTATTTTACTTTAAAAATTGTCTCTGAATATCAGACTGTTCTGTTTAAAAAAATGTCAATTTGTTACTTGAACGTTGTTTCCACGTATGCTGATTCGTCTCACTGCTGGTCCTGTGATTCGTCGCAATCTGCTCCTCTCTCGTCTCCTCCTTTCTGCAAACTGCCGCTTCGCTGACACTCCTCTTGTACGCACGCACGCCGACACACCGATAACCAGTCTACTCTTATCTCAGGGTACTGAAACTGGGCTGTAATGTAATATTATTTAATATGGTGCTTTAAGCGTACACCTTCCCGCGTCTTGAGGTGTCCTCGCGATAAAACAGGAGTATCCCGGATGGATAAACCTTCCCTATGCAGAAATCTTCACTCACGTGAGAATAAATTAAAAATTTTATTTATCTGAAAATACGAGTTCTTACCAAGTCAAGGTATTAGCTAACGGATAACTCGTCGCTATATTGTCCTTGATCACTCTTACATAAGAACGGTTCTGTTCGAAAAACTCGCACAGAGAGCACGTCCGAAATATTTGAGCTTCAGGATGGAACTAACTAGACACTCGTCGTCGGAGACCCAATCTTAATGAAAATTGGGGCCGCTGATTGGTCGAAACACCTATCACGTGTTTGATGGACAGAACTGGTAGACAACTTCTTGAACAGATTGGCAGATTTCTGCAGAGGCAGGTATAGATTTTATTTATAAATTTTCTGACTTCAAAAAGATAATAAATCTATAGAAGTTGCTTTTTACTAACCAAATCCCTATTAAAATAGTACGTAACAAGTCTCTGACACCCAGAAAATATAGCGCTATTTACGATGCTTGCGCTGCCAAATTCTCAGTTCGATACGTTCATTTATAATGGAGTTATTCATAAAATACGAATGACACGAGCACTCGCGCACTCGCACATGACATGATCACAAATAAATTTGTGGGCCTTTTGACACATAATAGTCTTTTACCGAAATCATATTTCAAAACTTATATCTAATTAACCTAATCAAACAAAAATCAAATTTTAACATGTCTATAACGTCATAAACCTGCGATATCAGCATGTAGTCCTTGCTACAGTTTCCTTTACTGCAATGTTTAATTGCAGAATATAATTACCAAAAAGTCCTTAGCTGTGATAATTTAACACTAAAAACATATAATTGTGACATAACTATAGAATCCTTGGCTAGGCTTTATGAGGCCTATAGCACCATGAGTTAGTTTAACTGATTATATTACACTGTGGAGTCACTGGTTATATTTTAATGGTTTATTACATTTGATACATACTTTGAATTAACCATACCGACTTTTGGTTAACTTTTTTCTACTTAAGACATGCGTTGTTTGTTGTATATTATCACTTAAATTGCATGAGATCTTGTACAAGCAAGTAGCTTATTATTTCTACTTATTTCTATTTAATACACTTGTTATATTAATAACATCTTATTTCTAATTCATCATTTGAGTTTCTTGTAAGTTTTACAATGGTTTATTACATCTCCTTATTCTTATTTGCTTGTTAATTTATACATAATGAACCCTGTATCTAGGTGTATCAGGTCATGTTCATTAGAAACTATTAGTTGATTATTCTTTTTGTTATTTATTGGTTGGTATTTTGACCAATAGTTAGTTTAATTATCACTAATTGTTTTAATACTAGTTACATGCATTAACTCTTGGTATTTATATGGTTTTGTAATGTATCATGTGAGTCCTGTGTACTCTCTCACATTTCATCACGTTTTTTCACATTAATTATAATAATTACAACATTGTGGTGACATAATATCTGTCTTACAATCATCTTTATGTGATCTAGTTACATCTAGATATAACCTTTAACAGTTTTACATTATTTTTCTTTATATTTTGGTATTTATAAGCATAAATTCCCAGCTGGCTAGGGTAGGTTGTCTACCTTCACCTTTACTGATTATATTTGGTTTACATGCTTTGTCTTATCTAGTCATTTTACTCATTTCTTACAGTTCATGAATAATACTATCTACTATTTATTATTTTGATTACAAGTATTCAGTTTGTCTTACTTTTTAAATACATTTTTGATTACTAATCAGTCCTTTCTGATATTCAGTTATTTACATTAATGGTTTTGTTAGAATGTAAAGTACAATGTTATACTCTTAGGTTATTCTTTATCATATCTTTTACAATCATATAGTCATTACTTTGTTGGGCATTCTTTTTATTTTGAATCTCAGTTATTGTTATGTCGTTTAGTAGGTTTTTGGTCTGTTATTTTATATACTTATTTTTCTTCAATTTGGAGTTTTATTCTCCTATTCCTTTTATCTTATAGATACTCTCTTCTTGATTTATAGTGGTTGAGTTATGTTTACAAGGTATTTTTGGTTTGTTCTTAATTTGTTCTCTGTATAGTTTCATTATTATCCTCCTCCTAATCCTAATCTAATGGGTAATTGTATAGTCACGTTTGGTTTAGTCTTTAAGTCAGTTTGTCTTTATTCTCATAACATTTATGCTCATTGAGAAATAAATTATATTTTTTTCCTTTAAATCATTTTCAAAATAAATCTTTTTCTACTTCAAAGGGTTATGCCTTACTGTTTCTTATGATAATTGACTGTTTTATAGGGTTCATCGGTGTTTTGTGATATGGTGATGTTTTGTGACGTTACAATATATATATTGCAAGTAACAAATATAAGGCATAGTAAATTACAACAAAATAATATCAGAGTCTTTTATCTGAATTTAGGTATTTATTTTAAAGAAAATTTAATATGTTCTGTGATTTGAACATAAATTATTTATTCTTAAATTTTAATAGAGTCTGTGAAAGATTGTTTTTCTTTCTTATAGTCTATTTTACTTGTTCGACGAAATCCCTTGACGAACCGTAACTGCTCCACTGCCACACTCGTCGCCTGCTGGATCCGCTGCAATGATGACACGTAGAACTCTCGCGACACACGCACGCACGCCGTTTCACCGATAGAGTTTATCTTATTTACCTCAGGGCTCGATAATGGGTTTAACTTTTATTAATTAAATTTCTGTGTGTTTTACGTACACCTTCCGGTATCTTGACGTGTCCTCGCTTTCACCCAGATGTATTTCGGTAAATACACTGATTTTTATGCGGAAAAATCTTAACTATCGCGAGATAACACTATTTAATTCATAATTCAATTATTTTGAGTTCTAATACCCAATTGATCTAGTAGACGGGCAACTCGTTGCTAAGACCCCGTGCTCGTAACCCTTATGTAGAACGTATACTGATACGACAAACTCGCACAGAGACAACGTCTGTTAAGGCCGAGCTGTTAGGTCTGTTAGGCCCTGCCCGAAGCTTCTTCCGAGAGGGACCAAACTGAATGAAAATTGGAACCTCCGATTGGTTAAAACCCATAGCACGTGATTGATGGGTTAGATAGATAGACATATGTCCTGTCCAATTTTGCTGAAGACTGCAAAAGCATGTATAGATTGTATCTAAAAGTTTTATGACTTTCAGAAGATAAGGATTCTTTAGAAAAGTGAATTCTGTTAAAAAATACATATTAAAATAATATGTTTTTGAGTATTTGACACACGAAAAATTTAGCGCTAATTCAGAAGTATAAGCTGTCCAAGTTTCAATTCGATACGTTAATTTACACCAGAGTTATTCATGTAAATACGAATAGCATGCGCACACGCGCACTAAATTCGCTCTTGACATGACAGAAAATAAATTTATGGGCATTTTGACATACAACAGTTAATTACTCATTTCTTATGTCAAAACGTATAGCTATTTTACAAAATTTTAATATAATAAATTTTCAACTTGTCTATAACATCATAAATTGTATAAAAGCATGTAGTCATAGCTACAAAGACCATTTTCTGCGATATTCCATTGCAGGAATATCCCCTCCACGTATACAAAAAAATTTGTTTACATGTCCATAAATTTGTTTTTTTTTTCTTTTCATAACATAAAATAATATCACCTCCATTTTATAACAATATAATATAATAAATTACCTTATTTAAAATCCGTCCTGTGACTTCGTTGTTTACGCGTTTCGGAAACTATGTCCCATCATCAGACGTATCACTCGGGAAGAGATCGTCAAATATTAAAATTCATAAAAGCACATTATTTAAACACACATGTCCGACTCGGTGCGCACCGCGTAACGTTCGGTCTGATACTGAATTCTTGGACTTCGAGTTATTGCCAGGTTGTTTATCTCAAGCAAATGCAACGCGGTGTCGTACAATGGGTTGGATTTAACATTCAATTTATCATTCAGTATGCCATCATGGTTGTTCGTGCTGTTATAACTTTTGTATATTTCAAACTCCTCCAATGCGTCCATGTAGCGACCCTTGTTACAGTAATGTAAAGGTATAAGATTAGACCTTACATCCGTGTAAGTACGGTTGTTTGAAATCAAATGGCGTGCGTAATTTGACTTAATGTTTTCAAGTGAATATATGTTATTTAAGTTTTTTCGTGGTGTTTGTTCTTGAAATCTTTTGACGAAAGGTCTCCCTGTCTGGCCAATATAGAAACTATCACAGTCGTTACATATTAGTTTATATATGCCTGTTTTTATCTACAAGTGGGTTTGAATATTTGGGCGAACTAATTTCCATAGACTATTATTAGTTTTGAAAGTAGTAGTAATACTGATTTTATTTAATGTGGCTGTTAAAATTCTGGGCATTATATTGGTCTAAGTGGTTGAAATGAATGTGGTCTTGGAATTTTTAGCTGGTTCAGGTTTGGACTTTTTATATTTGTGCTTTCTGAGGATGTTATCAATCACTGAGCTTTTGCTACCATTTGCTACTGCTATATGTTTTATTGTATTGAGCTCATCGTTGAAATCTTCAATATCAAGGGGTATCGTTAATAATCTGTGTATGAAGCTATTGTATGCTGCTATTTTTTGTGAAAAGGGATGATGCGAGTCGGCGTGTATGGTTACATCAGTAGTGGTCGGTTTTCTATATATTTTAAATTTCAGATTATCTATGTGTCTAATGACGGTTAAATATAAGAAATTTAGCCTATTATCGGTTTCGGTCTCCAGAGTGAATTGGATATTACAGTTTATGTTATTCATGGTGTTTTTTAGACTATTTATTTGGCGTAAAATGCCATTAAAGATTAAAAAAGTGTCATCTACATATCGACCATAGAAAATTATATTATTAGCGTAACTGTTGTTGGATAGAAAATAGGAATTTTCATAAAAATTCAGATAAATATCCGCCAGTAAACCGGACAGAGGAGAACTCATGGCCAAACCATCTCCTTGAATGAAATACTGGTCGTTGAAGGTAAAATAATTCTGTTGTAGAAAATTTCAAGTAAAAGGATTAACTCATCTATGGTCCGGGTACTTAGTTTTTTGGTATCGCACAAATTGTTTCTTAAAATATCAATTGTTTCCTTCACCGGTATATTAGTATAGAGATTTATTATATCAAAAGACGCCAGTTTATAATTCGGCAGTAATTTTATATGTCTAGTCTTGTTTATAAAATCGGTATTATTTTTAATGCTGTGGTTGTTCTTTAAATGAATATTTTCCTTTATTAATTTAACAAGCTTTTTAGCTGTCTTGAAACCTGGTGCCGTGGTGAAATTAACCATAGGTCTAATCGGGACATTGTCTGTGAATTTTTGGTAGGCCTGTGAGCCTGGGCTCTTTAGCGTTAATAGGTTTTAAATAACGGCGTGTACGCTCATCAAACAAGGTAACGCATTTATTAATCGTGCTATTTAAAATTTTGACAAAGGAGTCAGTGGGATCAGAGTTTAAAACGAGTTCAACGAAGTCACAGGACGGATTTGAAATAAGGTAATTTATTATCAAAAACGTGACTTGGAACATAATCAACAATGTTTAAACAATATAATAAAACTCAAAATAAATAAATAATATTTTTCAAACTAAAAAATCTCTCTTCTCCGATAAGTTTGACATCTGTCGCTTTCAATTTAAACAAATCCATACAGGTGATTGATATCTCAGTTATCATTTCACCCACAAATGTCAGCTAATATAAACAGTTCATGACGTCATACTACCTACTCCCAGACATCAACGCTCATCACATCTTTACTGACATTTATTCCAGTCATATATGAATTTACAGATTTTCGTTTAATTTAACAATTAGTTTATTACATTCATTCTTTATATACCCAGATATACGTTATAATAAATAGAAAAAATGTGTGGTGTCGTGTGTTGTAATATGTCGGGCGTTACCTCCGCGCACTTCTTGTTACTTACTGATGACTGGATCCTCTGCGGTGATGTAGTCCTGTAAAACAACTTAATCTACTATGTGTTTATGGGCGCCACTTGGAATCTTTTGTTCCAAGAAAATGTTATTAAAATTAAAATTTTGAATTCTTAGCAGTTAGTTTAATTCTATGAAAAAATGTGAACAAGACAGTTTGGGTTTGAAAAAATAGAGTATGTTTAATGATTCTTAAAAAATCGTCTGAAAGACTAACATTCGTGAAAAAATATAAAATTGCAGAGTTAAAAAAAAAATATAAATTATTATTATTATTGACAAGTTTTTTCTCCAATCAAGTATCGGCTAACAAATATTTTTTATTTTTACTCAGTTGAAAAGCATGAGTGTAATATGTGAAAAATCTTTACTCTCAGGACGTGACTCCTTTGAACTACCAAGACAGATCAATAAGATGCTTTACAAAAATTAAGTGATTTGAAGGTGTGTGGCATGTGTAGTACAACTGTGTGACAAATGTAACCAGGTAAAAATGACTTTAACTTTGAACAACTCACGTTCCGATGGGTAATTATTCTCGCACTGGACACTTCTCTCGGGTAGTTTTCAATCTCGCCTCTTCGTGTCGACGTTCCTTGTGCACTGAATTTATTTTAAGTCAAAATGCGATTTTTTACAACTTCCGCACTTTCGTAAAACAGTTTGGGAGTAGATTTACGCTCGAACCCCGCCGCCAGCGATCAGCTGCTCGCGTTGGTTCTCAAATTAGCCGCCACAGCGCTGATTCCCTTGCAGTCGATAGAAAGGCTTTGTGTATGTTACGTTATGGGGAGTTTTTGTCAAGTCAGTTTGTCTTAGCGAATACAGCAGAATTGATTCTCTATTAAAATTTTGGTCCCTCCTGGGCCGTTGATATTCTGGCTGCGTGTGTTCTATTAAATGTGCCGTGTTGCTGCTCTATTTCAGCAACACATTGGCGTAGACTCTTGTAGAGATTAAGTCAGTTGTTTTGTCAATGTACGGGAATAGCCTTTCTTCGTTCTTGTGTCGACTTCTCGCCTTCGGTTTCGCCTCGGTCGCGATGATCAGTGTCGTGGGTGATGCGTCTGTTCTGGATTCCAAGCATGAAGTGTTTTTGGGTCGAATTTGGTCTTCCTTTTATACTTTGTCTGGCTCATTGTTTTAGCTTTTCAACATGAACTTCCGGTGTATTTGTGTAAAAATTCCTTCTAGAACGTTCGAAAATAATGAAATGGAACCTCATGGAACAAATTTAACTTCCGTCGAAGCTTTAGAACAAAATTTCTTATTCTTCACACTCAGGGTATTACAAAAATTATTCTGGTATTTGTCAAACAATTTTACATCACTACTTACAATTTGCATGCCATTACTACATTTGGATTCTCTGCTTTTAACTGAATCTAATGATACTAATTACGATTGGTTTTTGAATAAATTAACTATAATAAAACAACACAACATACAAGTCTTACCTTGGAATGTTTCCACAAAAATTCAGTTTTTGAACTAAAAGATTATTGTGAAGCTGTTTGGTTTCTTCTACAAAATTAACACATAATATTACCATCTTTCTATAACAAAATAAATAAAGTTTAACATATATAATACACAAATAAGTTCAGATTTACATGGTCCATGCCTATGGCCTACGTTGTTGTCACTGTTAGAATACAATAATTAGTCTTTTTCTTTAATATATATGGGATTTTTCTAGTATACACTAAGAGTTTATTATATTGTCTGTCTTTTGTGATACCTGGTTTATCCTGATACATATTATTTTTATTGTAGGATAACTTAGCATCATATTGGTTTGCCTGAGTTGTCCTTTTTCTTTGTGTGACAAATCTCACTCTTGTAAGTCAAATTCTTTAATAATTGATCTTATTTTCAACTGAGTCTGTTTGTTTTCATGGTACACTAAAGTACTGTACCCTTTTCTTTTATTTTTGTTAACATTTTGTAAATATTTAGTCGAATATGACTATTCCTTGTAATGGTTGCTTGGCCTTAGCCATATATGGTATAGGTAAATAGTTTGCTAACTCGACTATTACAGTGTTTAAGTTAGTAAAATATATTAGTATAGTCGCTTTATATTATATTTCAACTTTCTAATGCAATTTGGTTGCATTTTGTCAACATTAAATCCATAAATATCACAATATTGTAGGCCTACTACATGTTGTTAGTTAATACTGTTTTTGGCTATTTTAACTGACTTTTATTCATTTGAGAGCTTTCTTTATTTAAGATAAATTGTTCATCTTTGTCTACTTGACAATTGCATATAGTTTTTATCTCAATTTCATAATAATAATTAATTTTTACGTGAAATCTGAGTGATTGGTCTCAAATCCAACACCTTAATATTTTTTTGTCATAACATTTATACATTTTTTATTTTAACTTAGATCCTTTCTAATAATGTATTCAAATTATTTAATACATTTATTTTGTTTACATTACATAATATAATAATGGATCATGTCCATTAATTCACAATAAATAGTTCTTTATACCCTATTCAGAGTTACAAAACTTAATAATTAATGACATCATTTTGGTTGTTTCTGATATTATTTGTCTCTCGTATAGTATATTATGGGTTTTACACTGTTCTTCACTTGAATAATATATATGGGGTTTGAGTCTTAGTCATAGTCTGGTCGTTTTTTTCATGTTAGTAGTATTAATTATTAGACAATATTACAAAATTTTTTGGACTACTTGGGTTCGATACTGTTCACCTCACTTTCCTCTTATGATAAATTGCTATGTAAATGATTTCCTTTATGGAACGTTCTGTGACGTTACAACGTGAACACATTAACTTTTGACATAATATTTTCGTAATGACGACGCATGGAACTTCCCAATAGTTTTCTTTGTAACATGATTCGTAACAAGATAAGTATGTTTTCCCACCTGTTCAGATAAAATGAATGGACCATTATATAGTCTATGGAACTTTGCTGTTGTATTTTCAATAATACGACCAACGTTTAAAGTTCTGAGCAATACTAACTCACCGACTCTAAATATTTGGATCTTATGCTCGGAATTGAATTATTTTGCACGCTGTTCTGCAAGCTTCTTTATCCGATCTTTCGCATTTAAACCCTTAATCTCGTTCGGAACAGGCAAATTCTGAGTGGCTATACGTTTTACACACTCGCTCCAAACACGCTTTGGTTGAACATCCGATTGCAGCTCTAACGGTGTATGTCCAGTAGTGGTATTGTAACTACCATTTATGGCGTTCTCGAAGAACGCAAGATACTCCGGCCATTTACTTTGGTTTGTGTTACAATACGTTCTGAATAATCTACCGAGCTCTCTATTGAATCTCTTGGCGAGATTTCCTTGAGGTCTCCTAATGGATGTCAATACCGCTTGTATGTTCCTCTTCTCCAACTCAGCTTTCCATTTCTTATTTTGGAATTGTTTGCCTTGGTCGGATAGGATCTTCTTGACATGGGAATACTTAGAGATGTATTTTTCCAGAATTATTTTAAGTACAGCATCCGTCGTGGGTCTACCTATGGCATACAGACTTACATTTTTGGTGAAAGCATCAGTGCACACAACCAGATTTCGCATACACCGAGACGCACGTGGTAATGAAGCAAGGAAATCGATACACAATAATTCATTCTTACCATGCATTACTATGTTTTCCATTTTGACATATGTGTGTTTGTTTGGGTATTTGGCTGTCTGGCAGGTATGGCAGGTACGTAGAATTGACTTGACTTTCCTGGCAATGTTCATCCATATGAAGTCATCACGCAGCGTCAAGTAACACTTGTATGCTCCTGGATGCGCAAGACTTCCATGCCGTGCCCAGGGCAGGTCCTCTGTGAGATGGTGTGGAATCATTACCTTCCATTGTCCGTCTATGAGTTTGAACAAAACGTTGCTAAAAATTTGAAATTTAAAATTTTCTCTAGCTTGAATTTCATTTATAAATTTTTTAATTTTATTCTCTCGTTGTTGCTCATTATTAATGTTTTTAAGTAAAGATCTGAGCTCGTTAGGTAACGCATATTGTAATATAAAAACACTTTTAATTAATTTTCAAATGTCACTTTCTTTTTAGAGCCCCACGTTGTTGGTGCCAATATGTAACTAATAATACTTTTTACTTTTAAGTTATACAATTAATTTTTTTTTGTTTTATTTCGTTAGAATTAATTCCTTTATTTGTTTCTTAATGACTTGCCTATTTTAACGATTTAGGACTCACGTTGCACGCCAATTATGTACAATCAAATAAAAATAATTAAATTAAATAAAAAATAATTCAGTTGTTTTGATGGTTCATCCTCTTCATTCGCAGCACTTAATATTAGTGATTAACAGTACTTTCACTTGTGAAAACTTACGTTTCTTATTGTCCTCGAACGTTTCGGTGTGGTGTACACCTTCCTCAGCGAGTTTTGAATATTAGCTAAAACACAAAGATGTTTTCTGTATAAATTAACTAACTCCCTTGTTTGTATTAAAATCAAGTTCCTAGGCCTCGTTGTTAAGTCAAATTATGTAAATAAATACTTTAAAATAAAATTTGTTAGAAAATGGACAATAATTAAAATCAAAATATTATCGTTGCACGCCTGGAAATACCAATTTACTCTTCAATTTTCATGAACGCCAGCACTCGTAATTTGAGACATTATTAATTATTATAAATAATTACACTTGCACAAAATCAATTCTTTTCAATATTTTTTATTGAGGTTTGAAATCCTATCTTTTTTAAATTAAAATAAATAAATAATTCTTAACATGAATTACCCTGGTTTGGTATATTAATGCTCAGCGGTTGGCACTATTGAAAGTTTCGATCTCAGAATGGTTACCTGTTTACACTATGTAAATATAAACACGTGTGTTCTTTTGACTACAATAATTATTGAGAAAATGTCATTAGTAAAGTACAAAACATCACAGTTTAAAATTATAATTTGATACAACAAAATAATAACTTATAACTATAGTACTGAACAGTTCGTGAGTGCCGAACAGTGTCTTTTTAGGTTAAGGAATATTCCACTTCTTTAAAATTAAACACAGAAAAATAATTACTTAACCACTAAAATATACAACAGTGTTAGTGTTTGATGGTTCAGTGTTTGTGAAAAAATAGTTTACTAGTGTCTATACTGTCACAGGTTGGTTTATAAAAACTGTTAAAAGGATTTTTTTTTTAAATTGAATTAATATCACACTACTTTCCTTTTTATGTTTACACTTTCTTATTCCGTTTAGGTTGTTTTCACTATATAATTCATTTATTGTTATTTTAATAATTCACTATAGATTTATCACTCGATTATAATTTAACTCAGGTTCACTGTACACCTAACCTGTCTGATGTTCGAGTCCGATTGCAATTTCCTGTCCAAAAGTGTTGCGGAGGCTCTGATCATTACTACTCGAGGTTTAACAATCAACTAACTAGCTTGTGTTGAATTTTGGGGCTTTCTGATGGAAAATATACGAAATTCCCATTGGTTGAAACTCCAGGAATTGTCATCTCATGGCGTCGGTTTTTCTTGTCAAAATTACATAAAAATATTAATTTTAACATACCTCTCTTATGCTAGATACAATAGTAATAAAATTATTACCAATAAAATTCTCTTTCTTTACTGATCATTTTAAAATCTCACTATATAGGTTTTTTTCAGTATTTCTCAAAGTGACATTTTTTAATTTTGGCCTAATATAATGTTTCATGTTTAAAAGTATTCTTTTTGATACACACCCAGTTCCCTTTACTTTACATACGATCTTAACTGTTAACAAAATTGATTTTAATACTAATTATAACAAATGTGAACATTAATTTCTTATAAAACATATTGATTATACAATAGACATAATATTGTTTAGTGTACCCGTGAACATTATATATTTCTTAATGTACAAATGCTTATTTACAACACATAATAATATTAAGTATCAATTCTTTATCCTTTATACAGTTCTTTTTTACCTTCCCTGAAGTGAATGAAAGTTCTGTAAAAAAGTAACATTGAATCAAACAATTTTAACTCATCTACTACTAATAATCATTATGACCTATTACCTAATATAACTACACATTCTAGAAAACGACATCTTACTGAACAAACTCTCAGGTAGTCTATTACAAATAATTATTATTACCTATTCCCTAATATAATAGTCAGTTCATGTTCATATTCCTATTACTACAAATATTATATAACACTATTAATTACAACTTGGTACTTCTTCAACATATAATAATGGTCATTCTGACAAACTGGATTATAATAATTAGTTTAACAAATATAACAGAACATTATTAACTACATATTGTTAGTCCTTTAAACATAATAACTGTCGTTTTGACAACTCAGTACTACAATAATTAGTCCAGCAAATATAACATAACATAATTAACTATGCATCTTCGTAATTCTTTAAAAAATAGTCATGGTTCTTTTGCTAACTCTATATTATAATAGTTTTAATGTAATAAAACTTTATTTACAAATTTAGGTAATACCATTTTTCCTCTCTAAATTGTGTATATATTACTACGACACAACAGAACAATCTACGTGTTTATCGAATATGCCAGAAGGATCTCGATGTAAGCGTGTGGTGTACGTGCTACTAGACGCATTTTGCGAGAATCTTCTCGACTGTGCCGGGCTTCTCTCGGGCGCTCGGACTGTGTCAAGGCCGTAGTAATTACGTAGTTCACGAGAGATAAGACGCAGTTTGGAAGCTTCTGGTGTGTGAGCGTGACTATAAATACAGAGCGGTTCGGGTTATTACTGCGTACGTTCAAGTAGTTAGTAGTGAAGTGTTGCGTTTTATATTCGGACGGTATAATTGTAATACAATTGAGTTTTAATATTAGTGTACGTTTTATTGCGTGTGAACAATTTTCATTTGATTTGCTGTAGAGACTGTGCTGTTAATTACGAAATGTTTTACTGTAACAATTAAAGTTGGTGTCTTGTACTTATTTTGTTTCCACTGTACCTGCGACGATCGAGTAGACCGCCGTAACAATATGTTCATTTATCATAGGTAGATACAACTACCTAATCCAGTCATACTGTTTTTATTACAGTTTACACTTACTACTAAACAATAATTATTTAAGATAACTGATCGATGGATGTACACACCTCCACTTCACAGTCCAATGAAGAATGTAGCGCTAATTCAGAAGTATAAGCTGTCCAAGTTTCAATTCGATACGTTAATTTACACCAGAGTTATTCATGTAAATACGAATAGCATGCGCACACGCGCACACGCGCACTCGCGCACTAAATTCGCACTTGACATGACAGAAAATAAATTTATGGGCATTTTGATATACTACAGTTAATTGCCCATTTCTTATTTCAAAACTTATAGCTATTTTACAAAATTTTAATAAAATCAATTTTCAACATGTCTATAACGTCATAAATTGTATAACAGCATGTAATCATAGCTACAAAGACCCTTTTCTGCGATGTTCCATTGGAACACACACACACACACACACACACACACACACACACACACACACACACACACACACACACACACACACACACACACACACACACAAATATATATTTATATATATTGTAATATAATTAGAAATATTACAAATAAAATTAAAAATATAAATTAAAAATAATTGAATTGATATGTGTTGATATTTGTTGATCACTGGGTCAGTCTGACTCCTTAAAGTCCCACTGTTAGGGTAGTCAAATTGTGATATAATTTCAAATGTAATAATAAATAGAATATAGAAATATTGATGATAAGAGTATGTTATAACTAGGTGTGTTTGATTGATAAATAATAAATACATCAAACTTTAAAAATTCTGCAAATATTTTTCTTGTGCTTGTATCGAATTTGACTGAATGATTTAATTTAATTAATTAATAATTAATTAATTATTTGAGTTTGTAATTTCCTCCTATATCTATTCTCTCAATGTGAATTATGTTTTTGCTTAATAAAAAATAATAATATCATTAATGGTAGAAATAAAAACAATGCTGGTAACTGAATACTGATTTGCATTTATTCATTCAAAATTGTGCGCCAGTCAAACTGCGCATGTCCCAGGCACTGGCAATTATTCGCCACAGTCGGCAGTGAGAAAAATTAACAAATATATTTTTTACAAGTTTAAATTTATGGTTCTTTTAACGAGTCGAAATGGTCAGAGGGCAAGGAACAAGATTCATTTAACAGGTATTCTTAAACTAAATGTTAACATCTGAAATAGAACAGAATTATTATTACAATTGTCAATTAGAAAGAAATTATTTAAATTTCGAACCAAGTCGAAGAAATGACGTCACTCTGCTCCAGGCAGGCTGGCCGGTCGTCTTTATAGAAATTCAGCAATGGCCGCCGTCTGCTCGTTTTAACTGCTATGACGCCGTTGGAATTGAAGATTTTCTCCCACAGAAATAAAATGATGTTCCCTTTTTCTGCAAAGTGGTGTTGGTCCAAAATATCGTGTTGAATGTCCCCTCGTCGTCTGCGATGTCGAATTCTGGATGGATCTCTTGTGTAGTGTAGTGTTCAAATATGCGTGTTGGTTTTGTGTGAATTCGTTCCAAAAATTGTTCAAAAATGGCTGTCGATTTCTGGTGTTGCGTTTTTATGGTGTTATTCTGTGTTTTTGGAAACTTGTGAAGTGTTAGACATAGATAGATAATATTATTTCACTTGTTAGTTCATCTCCGTTACACGCCACATAACCACACTTGGTTTTAATATAAATTATTTGGGTTTCAAAACTCCACTAATACATTTTTCAACTGTTCAGCTTTGCGATTAACAATAGACTAAACGACGCAACGTCGTCGTTTTAGGGCAATTTGTGGTATGTCTTTTTCCTCTTCATATTGTTTAATTATAAAATATCTGTCTAAGACTTGTTTCACTATCTAACTATACATAACAAGTTTTCTTATTTTTTACTGTATTTCCAATATTTCTTAATTTTACATGAATCTAACTATTCAGTAATATTGATTATTTAATTTTACATCTTTTGATATACAGCTGGGTTTGTTTCAAACTCATTTAAGCCCAAAAATTACAATTTTAGATAATTATTGTATGTCTCATATTTTGTACAAATTCAGTGTTTTAAAGGTTTTTATTTGTTTTTTCGGTATAATATTTCCATGGAATACACCTAATAACTCCGTAATTACTTTGTTGTTAATAATTTGGTTATTAAAACATTTCAATATTGATTAATTTGCTGTTTAGTCTGATTTGATTACTATCATAAGCCTATTTTTGACTGTTTCCAAAAGAAGTTAGTTTTCTTTCTTTTGTCATTCTATTTGCTATTAACTGTATCTGTATTAATTATATTTTCAATTTCTGTATTGTATGTATTGAATTCTATTCCTATTACATAGATTAATTCTTTGATAGATAGTTTTTTTTTGGTTTATAGGCCATTCGGTGTTTACAAACATAGTGTCTTGGTGGGTCTGTTTGTACATCATACATGGTTTACTGATTTGAATAAAACTATTACATTTTTATGCCCTACTTTCCTCTCTGACTTACACAATGGAAAATTAAATGACATGATTTTAATTACAATAGAATATCTTGTATCTACTAAACTTTCTTTATACTAATAACATCATTGAACCATAACATGAACATCTTATGCCTAATTTTAACAAAAACATCTTATTATCAACTATTTTCCATATATCACCTAATTTTAACAAAAACATCTTATTCCTATTATTTTTTCCTGTATCATCAAATGATAACAACATAGCTTATCCTAGACATAATTTAATTAGAAAACATAAAAAACTCCTATTACTAGTAACACTGTCAGTCACTAACTGTCTTGTGTATGTATTATTCTTATGAAAACACTTTAACTGTGATAAAAAACCTCGTGTATCTATTTACACCTTACATCTAAAATATTATTTAATTAATAATAAATAATAAACATCTTAATATTAGGCATACCTTCAGTTATGAACTGTCCTTTGGTATTTTTGTCCTCAGCATTTATTTAGTTATAATTAAAGAAAACATTTTATATGTAATAGTCCTTCTTATATCTAATTTAAAACTCTTATTACTAGTAATGTTGTCAGTCCTTAGACCGTCTTTCATTTCAATGGTTTTATTATTATTATTCTACACTCATGGTAGTCTTTTTATAATACTTAAACCTCATTGAAGATTTTTTCATAGATTTTTTAACTATGTTTCTCACTGTACACTCTGTAGTTCCTTAATTTTGTTATCTCACTTCACTTTATTGTATTCTACACTCTGGTAGTCTTTTTAGTGAGTTCTACTCTATGGTAGTCTCTTTTGACATATTTTTTGACATGTTACACTTACAACTAATATACAATTTGTTTTTATAGTATTGTATCTTGTAACTTGTTTGGGGTTTACCTATATCGGTTTCAATTTTGTCTCATGGTATTTATTATATGATTAATATTTTGTTTTGGCATATCTCTTCCTGTTTCTGGTCTCTTTGTTGGAATCTTGATATGTTTCGTCCCTTCTTCAAATATCACATTAGTAGTTTCCTTATTAAAATGGTTTCTTGACAGATTATTTCCTTTTTTATGGTCCTTCCCTTTTTGTACTGCTTCCCCAATCTACTGGGTATACTGCTGGTTTAACTGGTTTTTTCATAGTAGGTTATTTTAATTAATGGTTTTCTTTATTATCTTCCATTTTTATTAACATTTTATAGACTTAATTATACTGTTTCTAGGGTAATCCTTAAACAATTTATTCTTCTCACTCACTATGGAACTTTCTCTTTTATTCATGTAACATTAATTCAAATGTTTAGTGTGATAATTTTGTTATGTTACATATGCTCTCCTGTAAAAGTGATTAGTTCAGATCATACTCTGTATGGATGAAATAATTACTACTAATTCTTTTGTATTTACATTTTCTCCGTGATTACATGTTTCCACTTTATATACCTTCTTTTTCCACCATTGCTTCCTCTCAGCTGATGTGTATCTCCTTCATTAGTTTCTTTTTTCATTGATAAGTGATCTTCAATCTTGTGTATAACATTATCATTTTATATTCCTTCTTATTTGGTGCTTCCTCACCAGTATGTTTACTCCCTAACATTCCCTAACAAATTAATTGGAACAGTTCAGAGTGGCACTTTTGGCTTCAGTCCCTGCTGTCCAATACTTCAATTGAGTCCAGAGGTATTATCATCTCTGCTCAACACATAAGACTGATGGCATTTTCTACATCCAGTCATAAAAATAAATAAACAGTAAAAGTAGTCATTTTTGACTAAAATAAACATCTTTAGATTCTTCACTTCATAATACGTTATATTAATTAATACTTTTATCACTTGACTCTTCTTCTCTCTTAAAGCTTATTCCATATTAGGTGGTTTAGGTATGTGGTATCATATACATTTCATCATGTTTACATAGTAAGTAGTATTTATATTTACTCCTTCTACCATCTGGTATCCATTGAGTTACTTTTATTGCTCATGGTATAACATGAATTAATTCTTTATCACTGTCACTATAACAGTGGTTGTTGTAACAGCATTATCATTATTAGTATCAGGTTTTTGTTTTTTGGTTTCTGGTCTCACTATTTGGTCTTTAGTGAGCTGGTCCTTCTTCATTGTTCCATTTTTATTAAATTATTTTCTTTGTGAGTTTGGTTAATTTGTTCGATTAAGTCATATGACATTCTGGTTTCCTTTCTCCCTTAGAATTTTGTATCTCTTTCTTACAAAATCTTTTTTCATATTTCAGAGTTATTTCCCATCATTTGTATGAGTAATGATGTGAGTTTACTGTCTTTTAATTTTAGACATTTTTATTCAACTACATTCTTTCTTATTCATAGTTGTTCTTCAAATATTTTGGTATAAGTTGTACTTATTGTCGTTTTGAATTTTGAAATTATTATTCCTCAAAATTCTTTTTGCATTCATAATAGTCTTTGAATGTTTGTGTAAGTGGTACTTACTAATTATTTTGAATTTGGACAATTATTATCTGCATCCAAATTCTTTTTACTTGCATAATAGTCTTTGAATATTTGTGTAGCTTGTACTTACTATTGCTTTTGAATTTTGAAGCTTATTATGTTCAAAATTCCTTTTATTTATTCACAATAATCCTTCAAATGTTTTGTTGTAAGTTGTACTTACTATTTTTGAATTTTGTAGTTATATTCTTATCAAAATTCTTATTTTGTTCACAATTGTTCGAATATTTGGTGTAAGTTGTGCTTACTGATTTTTGGAATTTGGTAATTTTTTATTCTTACCAAAATTCTTATTTTGTTCACAATATTCTTTCAGATATCTAGTGTAAGTTGTGCTTACTGATTTTTGAATTTGGTAATTTTTTATTCTTACTAAAATTCACAATTTCTTCATAATAGTTTTATCTCACAACTATGAGTCCTCCAAATATTTTTTAATGGATAACTGATTATAAGTTCCTTTTACTTTATTCGAAATGATATCCTTTAGTACATACGTATTGTTATTATTGTTTTTAACAATCAGGTATGGGCCGGTATACAGCAGTAATAACTTTTTGGTAATGCCTTCCAAAGTACTGGGTAATTCCCTGTTTTTTAGCAGTACCTTTTCTCCGACTTCATATCTTATTATTTTCTTAACAGCCTTTTGATATTTGTTCTTGCGCCTTTCCTGGTCTTCAGCCAATTTATTGTAGAATCTGATTCGATTGAATTTGTATTCTTGACTCCTGGGGAACTCTATTATGTCTTGTATTTCTCTCGGAGGTGGTCTTTCATACATTGCCGTGTATGGCGTGGTACCAATAGCGGTGTGATATGACAAATTAAGGAATTCTTCAGTCGCTAATAAATATTCTTGCCACTTCTTTTGTTGATTATAGCAATAAGTTCGTAATATTCTTCCGACCTCTCGCACCCTCTCCGCTGGATTGCTGCTGGGGTGGTAGACAGACGTCTTGTAGGTCTTAATGCCCAATGTATTCAGAGTGTTTCTCCACCGCCAACCCTTAAATTGCGTTCCATGGTCGGTGATTATGGATATCGGGCTTCCTACCTCTGGAATGTAATGATTTGTTATTATTTCTAGAGTCTTCAGAGTGGTGGCTCTGTTCACAGGGTATAGTTTTGTAAATTTTGTAAAATGATCCATCATAATAACAATATACTTGTATCGATGGCGTCCGCCACTGGGGGGAAATGGACCACATATGTCCAGAAAGACCTTTTCCAGTTTGGCTTGTGAGGTAATCGGTATCATCATACCTTCCTTTCTCTCATTGTTGGTTTTCACCAATTGACATATCATACAGGTTTTAAGGTAGTTTCTAGTTTTTCTATTGATACTTTTTATGTGACAATTCTCTTCGATTGCCTTGATCACCTTCATGGCTCCCATGTGACCGTATCGTAGGTGATAGTCCAGGATGATATCCTTTTCGATTGTAGTAGGGATCATGACCTTCCAATCGTCTTCGTCAAGGGATGTCTTGATGAATAAAATCCCATTATGTATACAATAAAATTTGTTTATTGTGTCATCTTGGTTGGAGAGACGAAGTTTAATAGAGTTTAACTTCGGATCGGACTGCTGGTGTTTGCTGATGTCCTGCACTATCTTCTTTAAATCAGATCTGTCCTTAATAATGTTATAGATTTTCAAAATGCTCTCCTTTTCGCCTTCGAATGTTTGTTCTTCCAGATTCACTCTTGACAATACGTCGGCTACTACATTTTTACTTCCAGGAACATACTCCCACTGTATATCGTATTCCTGCAGGGCGAGTACCCATCTGGTCAATCTACCATGGCTTAATTTGCATCTTCTTAGAAATGATATTGACTTGTGATCTGTTCGGACGGTCACCGGATATCCGAGGATATACGTCCGAAACTTCCCGCAGGCAAAGACTACACTTAGCAGCTCTTTTTCCGTCACATTATAGTTCTTCTCACACTGGTTAAGGGTTCTGCTAGCAAAGCTCACTACTAGATGGTTTCCACTTTCATCTTCTTGGTACAGTGTTGAACCCAAGCTAATGTTACTAGCGTCACAGTTTAGAAAGAAGGGTCGGTTAAAATCTGGATGGTTGAGCATTACTGCATCTAAAAATTTCTCTTTAATTGATTTGAAGGTCTCGTCTTGTTCTTGACCCCATCGCCATTTATTCTTGGACGATAACTGGTACTGAAACTGGGCTGTTAGTTCGGAATAATTATTCTGGAACTTCCTATAATAGTTACATAGGCCCAAAAATGATTGTAGTTGCCTCCTGTTTTTTGGTGCAGGGAATCGTTGTATGGCGTCTACCTTTTCTGTTGATGGTGTTATTATTTGACTGTTTAGCTGGAAACCCAGGAATTGAACTTCTTTAGCTATAAGCTTGGACTTGTCCAGTTTAAGGGTGACATTATTCTCAGCAAGCTTCTTCAAAACATACTCCACACGATAACAGTGTTCCTCCCAGCTGGTTGATGTTATTAGGAGATCATCAACATATACAGTTGTGAATTGGAGCGCTTCTGGTCCTAGTATATGATCCATACAGGCGACAAAAACAGCTACTGAATTAACCAACCCGAAGGGCAACCTCTTAAACTGATAATTGCGCCCTTCGAAGATGAACGCCATGTATTGCCGGCTTGCTGGGTGCAACTCCACTTGCCAATAGCCGCATACCGTATCCCAAGTGGTAATGAATCGTGTTCCGTGGAACTTCTTCAAAATTTCATCAATTTCACCAGGTGAGGTACGATCGTTTATTATCATCTTATTTATCTCCCGAGCGTCAAGGCAAAGTCTTACCTTCCCATTTTTCTTTTGTATGGCCACAATTGGGCTAGTGTATGGCGATTGACTGCTCTCGATGATATCTCTACGGATCATATTCTGGATCTCTGATCGTACGTCTTCTTTCAAAGATTGTGCTATTGGGTATGACTTTCGGTTGAATTCTACCGGTTCTCTGAATCGTATTGAGCATTGGTAGTTCCGGATCTTTCCAGGTTCGTCAGAAAATACAGCTCGATATTTCTCATATATTTCTACCAATTGATTCAGCTGGTTTTCCGTTAGTTGCTCGTTAGTATTGTGGCACTGGAAGTTACATATCTCTTGGATCTTTTGTTGCCATAGGTCTTCCTCCGAATCTTGATGTACTGGCTTGTTGTTTGTTGAGTGGTTGGATAAGTAATTCACCTTATTTTGGTGGTCGAGAAGTCGTTTGGAGTCTAAAGTCTTGTTATCAGTTAAATTGGCTATTCAGGTTGAACCTTCAGCAAAGAGTGATACCCTTCCTCGGCACAAGTCGATAATTGCTGAGTTTCGGCGCAATATGTCGCATCCTATCATGATGTTGAAAGGTAATCCGGCTGCAACAAGAAATATCATATCCACACTAATGCCCTGACTTTTGACATTGAGGGATACCTGCTTTCTTATGGTCTTGTTCTGTCGGCCGGTAGCTCCTACAAGTACAATGTTATTAATAGGTAGTACCGGTAAGTTTTTATGGCATTCCTGCTGTATCCGGTCCAATTCATTTCGATTTATTATGGAGACATTGGCTCCAGTGTCTATCATTATAGGAACAGAAATACCTTCAATTTCTGCGATTATGTATATTATTTCATTATCATTATTTTTAATATTAAGCTCACTTTCTTCTAATAGGTCCTTACGGATATCCTTTAAATAATTGCTGTATATTATGGTAAAATTTTTTCTGTTTTTCTTCACATTCATACCTACTTGATTAAACCCAGCAGATTGGAGCAGTAAAGGGTCATTAGATTTTATTACTGCCTCCGTTCGTTTAAATGTTCCGCTTCATTACGGATCAGGCCGTTGGAAGCGTCAGCTTGAAGTCCTGAGGCTGTTTCGTTTGGTTCTGCTCGATCGTCTGGTTGGGCTTCTGTTACAGGTAGTCTTCGCTGATTATCCAGGCTGGAACTACGTCTGGGCTCGTACTCTCTGTACCTATTACTTCCCTGGCTCCCTTGGAAGGTCTCGTACTCGTAGTATCGGCTCCTTCTTTGAGGCTGGTACCTCCTGGGTCCACTGCCTTCTGCTCGGATGTAGTTAACATTAGGTCGATATGCCCTGTAATTGTGGTTACCTCCACTTGGGTAATTTCGGTTATAATTACCATGATAATTATTATTATTAGAAAGGTTGGGGTTCCTCTGACCATTTGGAACATAGTTACTATTATGATTATAATAACCGTTGTTATTTTGTGGACGGCTATTATTATTATTATTATTATTGTTGTGGTTGTTGTTACTATTATTTATACGAGGAATATTACTATTATTATTATTGTTGTTAAAACGGGGCCAATTATTGTTATTTCTGGGGTTATAATTGTACTCGGCATTATTCCGATTTGCGGAGTTATAATTATTATTATTACCCACATTCTGCCGATTATTATTATTATTCAAATTATTGCTGTTATTCCTTGGTTCCAACTTTTCATACCTCCTGCGACTTTGACGGTAATAGTCTTCGTGCTCGTACATTTCTAAAAGCTCGGTCATGGCTTGCACCGTCTTTATTTGACTATTTCGTCTGGCTCTGATAATATCCTCCTCGTAGTGGTATGAGAGTTTGCTGACCAGGCATTCTTCCGGTATTCGGGGCTCTAGATGTTTGGCCACGCACACCTTTCCCAAAAAGTACGCCGTTAAGGTTTGGTTTCCATATGGGTTGTACTTCCCATGGCATATCCCGTCTCTGGCGATATTTTGCGTTGATTCCGACCAATATTTGGCTTTGAATAGCCTTCTGAATTGTTGATAGTCGGTCACCTCGTCTCTTATCGCCATCCACCAATTGTCTGCTATTTCTTTGAACGATTCGTCCAGCACCTCTTTATTCTCCCTCCAGCGATTACCTCTGTGTTTGGCAAAGTATTCCTCAATTCTTGCTAGGAATTCCATGGGTTTATTTTTATAAAACCTGAAGTTAATCCCTTCACGATTTTCACTGTTGGGACAACTGGTAATGGTTGTCGGTCGACTATGGAATAGGTCTATATCGGTCTGGTTCTGTCGTACCTGACTGTTGATACTGGTCACAGCAGCTTCTATGCCGTCACATTTTTCTGTGAATCGGTCCTGCACTCGCTCCCAGTCTTCCCGTGTTTCCTTTAGTTTTTCCTCCAATGTCTTCCTAGTCGTTTCTTCAATGGTGTTAACCTTCGTATTTATTTCTGTCCTGATACTCCGTACTTCTTGTTCGGTTTGACTCCATTTTCCGTCAGCTCTGGTAACCCTTTGTTCGATTACCGTTATTTCCTCTTCTACCTTCTTGCTGATTGTCTCATTGTTTTCAGCTATCTTCTGGCTCAATTCTTCCTTCAATATTTCCATTCTTCCGTCTAACCGGTTCATGTTCTCTTGGTTTGTCTCCTTCAATTCTTCTCTCAATTGCTGACTATTGCTTTCCATTTTCTGATTTGTTTCTTCCATCCTCTTGTTGGTTTCTTCCAGTTTTTGGCTTATCTGGGTTAATTCCTCTTTCGACTGTTTATTGTCAGTCTTTATTTCCTCCATTTTCTCCTCAATTTTCTGGATATTTTCTTCCATTAATAATTTATTTTCGTTTTTTAATTCGTCCATTTTCTCCTCCATCTTCTTACTGTTTACTTCCATCTTCTCCTCCATCTTCTTGCTAGTATCTCCAAATTTATTACTTAATTCCTCTTTCAATTGTTGGTTATCATTTTCCAGCTTCTTACTATTTTCTTCCATCTTCTCCTCCATCTTCTTACTATTCTCCTCCATTTTATTACCCAACTCTTCCTTGGTCGTTTTAAATTCTCTGAGTAACATCTCCATCATTTGATCAAGTTTTGTATTTTCCTTTGCGGTGGATTCCTCCGGCTGTTCCTTCTGTGGTGCAGGCTTATTTGGTTCTGCTGGCGGTAACATTAACTCCACATCTTCCACTGGTGTCGCTTCTTTATCCTCCATGTCTATCTCCTGTTCGGCCTCCATAGCCCTTTTTCTTGATGTAGCTCTCCTGTGCATCTCGCTCCCTCTTCCGACCTGTTGACCGTTGCCAAGGTAAAAATAGGAAATTGGACACTCGTCCTTCTTTTATAACACTATTATCTCCTATTTAAAGCCCCTTAAGTTGGACGCCAATTTGTAATATAATTAGAAATATTACAAATAAAATTAAAAATATAAATTAAAAATAATTGAATTGATATGTGTTGATATTTGTTGATCACTGGGTCAGTCTGACTCCTTAAAGTCCCACTGTTAGGCTAGTCAAATTGTGATATAATTTCAAATGTAATAATAAATAGAATATAGAAATATTGATGATAAGAGTATGTTATAACTAGGTGTGTTTGATTGATAAATAATAAATATATCAAACTTTAAAAATTCTGCAAATATTTTTCTTGTGCTTGTATCGAATTTGACTGAATGATTTAATTTAATTAATTAATAATTAATTAATTATTTGAGTTTGTAATTTCCTCCTATATCTATTCTCTCAATGTGAATTATGTTTTTGCTTAATAAAAAATAATAATAACATTAATGGTAGAAATAAAAACAATGCTGGTAACTGAATATTGATTTGCATTTATTCATTCAAAATTGTGCGCCAGTCAAACTGCGCATGTCCCAGGCACTGGCAATTATTCGCCACAGTCGGCAGTGAGAAAAATTAACAAATATATTTTTTACAAGTTTAAATTTATGGTTCTTTTAACGAGTCGAAATGGTCAGAGGGCAAGGAACAAGATACATTTAACAGGTATTCTTAAACTAAATGTTAACATCTGAAATAGAACAGAATTATTATTACAATTGTCAATTAGAAAGAAATTATTTAAATTTCGAACCAAGTCGAAGAAATGACGTCACTCTGCTCCAGGCAGCACTGGCCGGTCGTCTTTATAGAAATTCAGCAATGGCCCCCGTCTGCTCGTTTTAACTGCTATGACGCCGTTGGAATTGAAGATCTTCTCCCACAGAAATAAAATGATGTTCCCTTTTTCTGCAAAGTGGTGTTGGTCCAAAATATCGTGTTGAATGTCCCCTCGTCGTCTGCGATGTCGAATTCTGGATGGATCTCTTGTGTAGTGTAGTTTTCAAATATGCGTGTTGGTTTTGTGTGAATTCGTTCCAAAAATTGTTCAAAAATGGTTGTCGATTTCTGGTGTTGCGTTTTTATGGTGTTATTCTGTGTTTTTGGAAACTTGTGAAGTGTTAGACATAGATAGATAATATTATTTCACTTGTTAGTTCATCTCCGTTACACGCCACATAACCACACTTGGTTTTAATATAAATTATTTGGGTTTCAAAACTCCACTAATACATTTTTCAACTGTTCAGCTTTGCGATTAACAATAGACTAAACGACGCAACGTCGTCGTTTTAGGGCAATTTGTGGTATGTCTTTTTCCTCTTCATATTGTTTAATTATAAAATATCTGTCTAAGACTTGTTTCACTATCTAACTATACATAACAAGTTTTCTTATTTTTTACTGTATTTCCAATATTTCTTAATTTTACATGAATCTAACTATTCAGTAATATTGATTATTTAATTTTACATCTTTTGATATATAGCTGGGTTTGTTTCAAACTCATTTAAGCCCAAAAATTACAATTTTAGATAATTATTGTATGTCTCATATTTTGTACAAATTCAGTGTTTTAAAGGTTGTTATTTGTTTTTTCGGTATAATGTTTCCATGGAATACACCTAATAACTCCGTAATTACTTTGTTGTTAATAATTTGGTTATTAAAACATTTCAATATTGATTAATTTGCTGTTTAGTCTGATTTGATTACTATCATAAGCCTATTTTTGACTGTTTCCAAAAGAAGTTAGTTTTCTTTCTTTTGTCATTCTATTTGCTATTAACTGTATCTGTATTAATTATATTTTCAATTTCTGTATTGTATGTATTGAATTCTATTCCTATTACATAGATTAATTCTTTGATAGATAGTTTTTTTTTGGTTTATAGGCCATTCGGTGTTTACAAACATAGTGTCTTGGTGGGTCTGTTTGTACATCATACATGGTTTACTGATTTGAATAAAACTATTACATTTTTATGCCCTACTTTCCTCTCTGACTTACACAATGGAAAATTAAATGACATGATTTTAATTACAATAGAATATCTTGTATCTACTAAACTTTCTTTATACTAATAACATCATTGAACCATAACATGAACATCTTATGCCTAATTTTAACAAAAACATCTTATTATCAACTATTTTCCATATATCACCTAATTTTAACAAAAACATCTTATTCCTATTATTTTTTCCTGTATCATCAAATGATAACAACATAGCTTATCCTAGACATAATTTAATTAGAAAACATAAAAAACTCCTATTACTAGTAACACTGTCAGTCACTAACTGTCTTGTGTATGTATTATTCTTATGAAAACACTTTAACTGTGATAAAAAACCTCGTGTATCTATTTACACCTTACATCTAAAATATTATTTAATTAATAATAAATAATAAACATCTTAATATTAGGCATACCTTCAGTTATGAACTGTCCTTTGGTATTTTTGTCCTCAGCATTTATTTAGTTATAATTAAAGAAAACATTTTATATGTAATAGTCCTTCTTATATCTAATTTAAAACTCTTATTACTAGTAATGTTGTCAGTCCTTAGACCGTCTTTCATTTCAATGGTTTTATTATTATTATTCTACACTCATGGTAGTCTTTTTATAATACTTAAACCTCATTGAAGATTTTTTCATAGATTTTTTAACTGTGTTTCTCACTGTACACTCTGTAGTTCCTTAATTTTGTTATCTCACTTCACTTTATTGTATTCTACACTCTGGTAGTCTTTTTAGTGAGTTCTACTCTATGGTAGTCTCTTTTGACATATTTTTTGACATGTTACACTTACAACTAATATACAATTTGTTTTTATAGTATTGTATCTTGTAACTTGTTTGGGGTTTACCTATATCGGTTTCAATTTTGTCTCATGGTATTTATTATATGATTAATATTTTGTTTTGGCATATCTCTTCCTGTTTCTGGTCTCTTTGTTGGAATCTTGATATGTTTCGTCCCTTCTTCAAATATCACATTAGTAGTTTCCTTATTAAAATGGTTTCTTGACAGATTATTTCCTTTTTTATGGTCCTTCCCTTTTTGTACTGCTTCCCCAATCTACTGGGTATACTGCTGGTTTAACTGGTTTTTTCATAGTAGGTTATTTTAATTAATGGTTTTCTTTATTATCTTCCATTTTTATTAACATTTTATAGACTTAATTATACTGTTTCTAGGGTAATCCTTAAACAATTTATTCTTCTCACTCACTATGGAACTTTCTCTTTTATTCATGTAACATTAATTCAAATGTTTAGTGTGATAATTTTGTTATGTTACATATGCTCTCCTGTAAAAGTGATTAGTTCAGATCATACTCTGTATGGATATAAGGTGTTTTTTTATTTTAATAAATAATTACTTGTTACAAAACTCGACAAATACTATCGGACGTATTTTTCAAACGAGTTTAAATTCTTTCCTTCTGGTTGTTGACTCTATTTAAAACCAGTTTAGATTCAATTTTCATATCTAACAGCAGCTATTAAAATTATTGATTATAAAAGTGAAAAGTTATTGTAAATTTTTTAACTTAAGGAAAATGGTAACAGACGTGTACAAAGCAATGGCACCTGCGTCAATATTATGCACAGTGATTGGGTTTTCTACATACAGACTTACGAATAAACCAGCTGATAAACTTAAAATATTATACTGTGCCTCTCTATATCAGATGCTAACTTCATAGTTCCGGTAATTATCACTTTGTTAATACTGTTTGACTCAGCGGTAAACTGTTGCAGTGTTATTCTTGTAATTCTTGACTGCATAGTGATAACGAATCTGACGTATTATCAGAGTAAATATATGGCAGATAGCAGCATCGTGAGGGGCATTCTAAATAACCTCAAATGTATAGATAATCACCTTCATGCATTTGGTATGCGTGTACCAAATAGGAAAGATTTCGTGTACTGTTTTGTATACGTGTGTTCTGTAGTGTTGGTAGCAGTATTAATTATATATACTCAGTATACTCACGAGTTATACTAATGGATGTGCCTGGTACGTTATCAGAGTATAAATCTTGGTTCCCAATGTTTGTAAGTGTTATGTTATTCACTGGCCAATTTCTAATGCAGCTTTACTTAAAGAGTGTTTTGTACGTAATAATGCAAAGAGTGACGCTCTATCGCCATGCCGTTATCAAGCTAACAACGTTGAGTAAAATATACAAGGCGTGGTCCAGTCGAGGAAGTGAACTTCACGAAAGAGTGAGCTTTGAAGAGAAAGAACGTTTGTGCGACGAGATAGACTTAATTTCTCGTGCCCTTTACACCGCATACTCCAACATGGAAACCTTTTATCAATACCACTATCAGTTACAGTTTCTGGTGTTTATATTGTTCTCCCCCTTGTATCTACTGGCAACCGCGTTTACAAAATTCAGTATTCGCTACGTCCTATACTTTTTGTATATTACTGGCGTCCGAATGCCAGACCTGTTTCTTGTCACGCTCATAACACCTAAAATATGCAACGTTCAGACGTTAATGCGCAGTGCTTATTACGATACTCGCGTCATCCAAATCCAAAGGACAATTAAACGTTGGCTTTATAAGTTCACACAACTGGAGATAACGTATGACTGCGGATACTTCAGAGTAGACTTTCTCTCTTTTCGGTGGCGTTTAATTTTATTTCGCTCTTTTTATTCGCTTTGTTAGAGTAAACACACATACACACACGCATGCACAATTACAATTATGAGTATTCAATTCCAATTTACTACAATTACGAGTACAAATATATTTACCGTTTGTTTTAATACTTACACATATATTCATATCTGACCACATTATTCTTGTATACTTTTTTATTGTCAATAATAATAAATAATATTTTTCATGAAAAAAGTGTTTTAAATATTTTACACTGTGTCAATAATTCGAACTATCAGAAATTTACATGTTATTAAAATTTATAAATCATTTGTTAGTAACTACTGTTTTATGTGTAGATTACTTACTTCTTCTTACTTCTTCCTACAGGCGTCCAGCTTCAACTGTAGCCGATAGCCCGATGTCCATGGTAGATCATAGAAGCGATAGCCCAGTACTTCTTATTGCTCATGATTTCTTGCCATCCCGACACTTGCATCCTTAAGATATCCCTTGCGGCAATCGGGTAATGACATTTTATAAGTATATGTTCAAGGTTCTCCTCTCCGTCTTCACACAATAAGCATTGTGGCGTATCCGTGAGATTGAACCTAAAGAGATATTCTTGGGTAACGATATGGCCGGTACGTGCCCTCGCAGCAAAAGCAGCTATCGGACGCGCTACTCCCTTGTAGATGTCTTCCTTGGCCGGCACAGGTTGTATTTGGTATAAACTGCGACCTGTGGTGGCTGATTTCCAACTGTCCTCCCAAGAGCTCCTGAAGTGTCGGTCACCCGAGCTTCTGCACTGCAGCAGGGAGAACTTTTTTAGGTTAGTTGGATACATTGTGCACGCTTCCCTCGCGATCCCATCTGCTATTTCATTTCCGGGGACTCCACAGTGGGATGGAACCCATTGAAGGGTGATCATTTTTCCTTCATTGTGTAGCTGGAGGAATAGTTTCCTTATTTCATTAATACGAAAGAAGTACGCACTCGTGCCAGATTTTGATAGCGCTTCTAATGATGATTTGGAGTCAGTCAAGATACAGATGAGCTTTTGCTCAATGGAAAGACAGCAGGTTAATGCCGCGTTTATAGCCAATAATTCGGCGTCCATACTGGACTGTGCGTTAGCTGGAATATAGTACCGTTCGCCATTACTCTGGTTGAAATACCCTGCACCTGACTTCCCGCTTTCGATGTCCACCGATCCATCCGTGAAGATCTTCGTATGATTTTTATACTGCTCGTCAATCATCTCTAGTGTTTCTGCTCTAAGTATATCTAGATGACTCATTTTGCCGAATTTGTGTGGAAGATCCACGATCACTTTTATTCCCGGCCAGCTACGTGGCGGTTCATCCTACACAGGTGGAATTTGCTCCGGCACATTATACGATAACGTTGTCGACAGTATGTTCGTTTGATAGTTGAACGAATTTTTAATGCTTCTGATTGGCACACAAGTTGTATAATGGGTGAGTTATTGGTAATGTATTGACTTTCAAAAGTTTTGTCCACATTTGCCTTCTAATGTACATTTCGATCGGCTCAACACCTAAGTCAACTTGCATAGCAGCTATCGTGGTGGTTTTTGTACAACCCAGGCAAAGACGTAGTGACGCTGATTGGATCGCCTGAATTTTGTTTATGTGGGTTTTTGCAGCTGAACCCCAAACTTCACAACAGTAAACAGCCTTCGACCTCACGAATGCAAGATAAAACATTTTCAGCGTTGAAGTGTCAGCGCCCCAGTTGCGACTGGCTACCGCTTTCAATGCGTTCAATCTTGGGGTACATGCCTTTATTACATATTCCACGTGTGCTGACCACCGAAGTTTTGGATCAAGAACCAACCCCAACAGTTTTGGATTTCTGTTATGCTGAAGTATTTCGTCTTGAAGGGTAAGGAGAGGCACATAGTTTGCGAGCTTATTACATCTGGTGAAAAATGCGCATTCAGTTTTCTGGGTTGAAATTTTTTAAGACCATTTTTCACACCACCTGCTTATAACATTGAGGGCTAGCTGAATGGATTCCGTTGCTTTCTCGTGGTTAGTATCCGTCGCCCAAATGGTTTTATCATCCGCAAAAGTAACGCTGTGTACATCAGGTGGAAGTTCATTTGAGATATCTCGTAAGGCAATGTTGAAAAGCGACGGACAGATTATTCCGCCCTGTGGTATTCCATTCTCTATTCTGTGGCTCAAAGAGTTTGTGTCATTTACTACAGTTTCTATTTGGCGGTTTTCAAGAAATTTTACTATGAACTGCAATAATCTTCCCCTAATCCCAATTTTCATACACTGTAGGATGACTGTGGCATGTGGTATTTTGTCGAACGCGGCTTCAAAGTCAATCATGACCGCAACCGTGGACTTCTTGCATTCAAAGCCTTCGTAAACTTTATTTGTGAAGTATAGCAGGGCGTCCGTGGTACTTCGTTGAGGCCGAAATCCAAACTGATATTTGTCCAAAAGGTTTTGAGACTCCAACCTCCAAGTCAACCTTTTGTTGACTAGGCACTCCATTAATTTCCCAAAACAAGAAGTTAATGAGATGGGTCTGTAGGAGGCCAATTTCGATTCGTCCTTTCCAGGTTTTAATAAGGGAATAATTCTGGCCGTTTTCCATTGTTGAGGGATTTCGCCTGTCTTCCTGATATCGTTAAATAGGTCCAAGATCTTCGTCAACATTTCGGGGGAACAGTTACTCAACATTTCGTTGTGGATGTTGTCCGAACCTGGAGCTGAGCGTTTAAGCTTTCCCACACAATCTGTTAGCTCCGCCAGTGTGAAAGGGACGTCATCGGGGTCCGCGCACCTATAGAAATGTTCCATTCGGCAAGACAGGAATTGCTCATCTCGGCTTAACTGTTTTGGCCATGAAATCTTGCGACCCGACCTATCCGAGAGGAATTTGCTGAAGGCTTCCGCTTTTAAGTCATCGTCCAGGAGGAGATTCCCGTTTGGTTGACTAATTGCATTTATCCTTTTTGAGGATTCTCCATTTGTTGAACTTTTTCCATACTGAACTTGAAGGCGTGTTTGTGTTCATGGAGCTGACGAACTCCCTCCACGACCCTCGCTTAGCCTCAAGAATAGCTTTGCGGAGCATGGCATTGCATTTGTTGAACTGACTTCGGTTTACAGCTATTCTTGTTTTCTTCCATTTTTTCCGAGCGTTATTACGCGCTCTTCTTAGTTCCTGAAGCTCGTTGTTCCACCAGCTATTCATGTACTTGTGCTTGGCTTTTCCTGACTGTTTTGGGATACTTTTGTCGGCTGCGTTAATGATAATTGTTTCTATTTCCTCCAACGTAGCTATGTCTTGAGTTGGAATTTTTGTGGTTTCATCTTTGAAGGAATCCCAGTCCGCTTTCTTCATTTTATACCTGCTGTGTACTGTGGTGTTATTCCTTATCTGAGTGTTTCCCGCGTCGAGTTCCAGGAAGACCGGGAAGTGGTCGCTACCAAGATCTTGTCCCACATGCCAGCCTACAACCTTCCCCCACATACCTGGAGTGACTATCGATAAATCCAGGGTACTGAGTGTACCTGTTGAGGCTGATTGGAACGTGGCTGTGTGATTTTTATTCAATAGAATTTGGTTGCTTCGTAACAGCCATTCATAGAGGATCTTTCCATTTCGATTTGATGAGCCACTGTTCCAAGTGTGATGTTTGCTGTTGAAGTCACCGACAATTACTGTTTTCTCTTCCGTCGGCAGCAACGTCAGTAGGTCTTCTTTCCGTAGTCCTTGCCCAGGTACGTACACATTGTAGAGTGTAAAAGCCTCATTATTGCTAATTCTAATCCTCAGTTTTGCAACTTCCATTTCGGGGGTTATATCACCCTCAATACGCTCTACAGTCAGTGATTCATGGATTAGCGTCACTAAGCCTCCACCACTACAGTTTTCTCTCGATGCGTGATACATTTTGAAGCCACTAAATTTCGGGTGATAAGTTTCGATTTGTGGTAATGAAGCTTCTTGTATACACGCAATTTTCACTCTTTCTCTTCCAAGATTTTTCTCAGCTCATCAGATTTATTTCGGAGCGACCTTGCATTCCAGTGCATGATAATAATACCATTCACTGTTTGTGATGTCATGTTGTTATTCCTCTTTAATTTCAGTTTCCTTTCTCTAAATGTTGTACTCAAAGATACATGCCCATTTTCATGTTTAGCTTTCATTTTAATTTCGCACATTAAAGTGTTTGCGAATGTTCTTGTCGGGCACCAAATTTCGTATCTTTTGAAAGCCCCCACACCTCTCTCTCTCATTATGAGATCTTTGTCAATTCTGTATTTCAGCCGCATTGCTCTAATGCTTTGTCCTTTTAAATTCCATAATAAAACCTTAAGTCGGTCAGGATGTTCTCGTCTCACCGATGGTGAGACCCGTCGAGAATCCTGAAAAGGACTGTTTGAGAGGCTCGTTTTGTTATTCGCTTCGTTCATGGGACTTTCACAAGGAAAGCTAATGCTGGTGTTCAGTTCACTGTAAACAGCTATCCAGGGGCAGGACGAGGACCAACCAGCTCAACCTACAAATTTATGTGTAGATTAAATTTAATGTATGGTTTTATATGTATATACAAAAATATGTGTTTTGTTTCCACTGCCTTCTATTATTACCGGCTGTTAACTAAAATTTTTCCTTTGCTCTACTGATATAGGTTTGCCGTGTGGAAGCTTGTGTTCTTCTGTCTTTTACTTGGCGGTTGTTACTTTAATATTCTTTTAAGCCGTCTTCCTTCATCCTTTCTAACCGTGGTCTTACGAGTGTAGTGCCTTTTTTTTTTCTTGTTTTTTTTTGGACGTTTGCAATGGAAAATGTTACTCCAACCTGTGTTCACATTTCTTCTGGTTGGACTTTACTTTCTATTGTTAATTCTAGACTTCTTTGCATATAATCCAATTTTATTATTCTTATTTTGTTTAAAAAATGTTCCTTTATTTGTTCTTTAACATATATCACTACCATATTACTGAACAATTTACCATATTACCATACATCAGTATGTCAGATATTACTGATCAATTTAAAATTCCATCACGTAATCCACACTATTTTTGTTAACACATTTTAAAGATTACAGATAATTTTTCAAAGTAACAGATGTTAATAAGTTCACGTGTGTCATAGATATCACATCTCCTGCAGAGAGTGTACGGTCTGTTCTTAGTACTCCACTGGTTACATCATGTCGACCTCCCCACTAGAGCCCAAATGGTACTGGAAATGTGGACATTCCGTCATCTTCGTAGCACCTCACCCCTCTAAGTCATAGCAATGCCAAAGTCTTGAATGTCTCTTTCTAACTTCTTGTTCCGTACCTTCACTTACCATTATCAAACAATTACTGGATTAGTATCATTCTGTTTATACAGACAAGTCAGAAAATTATTTAACCAAAATATATTTTGTAAAACAACACAAATTCAAATTCAACTTTCAACACACACCACTAGTGGTAAAATATATTTATTAAAGCAGAATCGGTCACTTCTCCTTCATATTGTAGAAAAAGTCTGAAGTGTAACAATCATTAATTGTTATAATGATTTGACTAATTTGACAATTTCCATTAATTTCACAATTCACTTTGGTCTGATAAGTAATTAGAAAATACCTTCATAAACATATGTGTATATCAAATGAAAATAATCTACAGAAAGGAATGAACTTTAAAAAGTTTTTACCTTTGCCAAAGTCAAACATATGTGGTACTTGAAAGCTTGAAAAACAATTCGTCAGTTTTTATACAATGTGTTCTGCTACAGCATTCTTCCTAGCCTTTTTCAGAACTGTCAAGTGTATAACATATAGGCCTACACATAACCAGTATCAAGTATTAATCTCACGGGTTTACAATTGCAGATCGACAATGTCACGTTAAAGAACAGCACAGACGATTTTGTTTATCTGATTAGACATCTTAAGGTTTTGAAGTCTCTTATTAAAACCACAAAATTCTAAACCAGTTTCTCCTATGGCTATGGTATTCAGGAAAGGAATCATATAGGAATTTTTAAAAAATATTTCTAAAATAAACGTCTATTAACACATACAAATTTATCGTTAAATATGTCTCTTCTGTGGCAAGGCAAATTGTTAAAATTATCTCAGATCACACAAAGACAAATCACAAAGTACACTTATCAAAATTTTTTAAATGAAAAAATATGTATGTATGTTACATGTTCCATACAAAATTACTAAACAATATCATATATTTCGATTTTAATGTTTTTGACTTTAATTTTAAGTTACAGTTGCAGTGAAGCTGGTCGATTACTGTTAAACGGGGTATTGTAACAACCTCTGAAAATAATGATATTTATAAAATGTATCAAATATTTTTTATGCTGAACCGTATCAACAATACAGGGATTTGATAAGACTAAACTATTGACTCTTTTTTAAAAATTTACATATTGTAGTAATTTTAAATTTGATGTACAGTCTTCTATGTAAAACATCGCATATTTATTTTGTTACTATTTGTATAACTTGAGTTAATTCTAATCATTCCGTTAGATACATTACTGAAATGTTCAACGATATATTTTTATGTGTTTACGATTCACAAAGTATAGCATATTAATTCTCAAACTTATTAGGTAGTGCTTTCTCTGTAATTATTAACTACTATTAGCGTTTTAAATAATCAGTTATTGTTTGGAATGTATTCTATCAAATATTTGTATACTGTAACAAAACACTTCTCGTACTCGCTGGAATGTGTAAGTCAGTGTCAACAGAAAACCCGACGTAACGGTGATTGTAATGTATCAGTTACCGCTTATGTTTTAATTTGACAAATCCTTTTTATGTACAAACGTATCAGTGATTATCAGTGCTATAACTATGAGTTTTTATGTTATCTCGCTTAATGACAGTAAGCTGTAAAGTAATAATTAGTAACTACTGTAGTGTAATTGTAATTGTCGCACTAACGCTGTAACGTATTTATTCCATTTATAATACACTACTGCATCTATTACTTTTAATGTCTAAAGTATCAGATACTTAACTTAGTTCTAATAATTGTATAATCTGATGTAATTTATCAGTGACTCTTACCATTGTAAACTATTACCTACGTTAATCTTAATATTTATCAATTATTGTTAATTATTATATATCAGGTACTTTTAATATAATTATTTTTATCAGTAAAGTACATTGATGAATAAGTGTTGAATATTCGAAATGTTTTTGCTTCAGTGTTAAGTAAACTCGCATAAACCTTTTAAGCCTACTTACAGGATAAACTTAATTTGTAAATAAGTAGCTCTTTTTATGCATTTTAATATTTAAATTGTGTTTCCATTTATATATTTAGCATATATATATTTGATATTTACATATGTCATATATATTTGACTCTTAATCACATTCAGAAATTTTATAAAACAAATGCTCTAAAACGTCACAGTTGCACAGTTGTATTTTAGTTAAGGTTAACAATCGAAGTAATTCTGATTCTTCTCTTTAATGTGTTGAGCAGAGTTGTGCAACTTAGTTCCTGCTACTATTCAGTACTGCTATTCAGATTTTTGGGTATTACTATTTATCAGATATTAGAGTTAGATTTAATATGCAATCGTGTAAAATTAAATATGCTATTTATTAGTACGGCATAACCTACCTAGTGGGTTTGTTTTAAATAGTGTGTCAAAATCTTACGTAGTAATGCATTATTAGATTAGTCTGCGTCTTACATTAGAATCTGTACATCTGTGGCTGTGAGTTTAACAGCCACAGTCAGTATTCCTATATATCTCGTTCAATCGACTAATTAATTTCTATGGATCATTTCATTTAAAACAAATTGTTTTAAAAATACTTTATAATTAAAAAATCTAAAATTAGTATTAAAAATACAACATTCAGTTTCAAATGTACTAATTAAGTATTAATTAAATTATAATGGTATAACTGGTGAGAGCATACATTTTAGTTATAGGTCTTAATACGACTGAAATAAATAAAGTCGTTATTGACAAAATATGTTTATGTTAATATACTTTTGTTATAGTATAATATATTAATTGTAGTATAATATTTATTACAGTTTAACATAACTTTATATTAGTACAATTTTTCTACTTTCACTGAAAAATTAATGTTATTCTTTTTATATATAATTCAAAAGTAAAATCGTTGTGTCATCAAAAGACGAACATTTCAACTTCAGTAATTTAATAAACTTTAATCAGCTCGACATAACACGTGTACATTACGTAATTTTTATCCGTAAAAAATTTCCTCCGTTACTTGACGCTCACCACACAATCAACCTCAATAATGGCACAGAGCAATGTAAATAATCAAACACAAGAAATGACGCGTGACAAGTACTGTAGATTTGAGTCAAATCAGTTTTAAATTATCCACGTTTTTAATGGCTTTCTAGTCTATATAGAAACGGGCTAACGAATAAATAAATAAGGTTCCACTTAATTTGACAGCTAGCGACACATATTCAAAGCCCAGTTAGTGGTGACGAAGTTATTAAGTAAAAAACGATTTATAATGCTAGTAATATTTGTTTATACCCTGTTAAGGTGACAGGTGTTGAACGTGTCTGTAAGACTGGCGGTTTACTTAGCTTTATGTGAAGATATTTTTCTGTTAAACGTGAAAAAACTATGGAAGAAAACGTTTTCATAACATTAAGGCCGTTGTTAATTTTTGGCACCATTTTTGGTTTCCACATTGTCGGTTCAAAGCAAAGCAGTTGCAAAAAAACAATCACGACAATTTACTGCACTTTGCTCACGGTTTTATCAGTTGCAATATTTTTTGGTTTGTTGGTGATACGACTTCATAATATGGAGTGGAATTTTCTGAGCGTCATGGCTTTGCTAATGGATGTGTCTATAATGACAGTCGTGACAATGTATCGCGCAAAGTACGTTTCAGGTGAAGAAGTTGTCAGAAGCATTCTGAACAACATACGTCACGCCGATTTGTGCCTGCGTCGGATCGGTGTCAAAGTACCGCATAAGAAAAACAAAACTCTATGCATGTTGCTCCTGGCGGCAGTTGTCTGCGTCAATACGTTGAGTAGTTTGTTAGCCGTTAAATTAGTCGGCTCGTCGCGATGGTTGGAACTTGTTAACGCAGAAAGATCGACTTGCAACCTTCTCCTAGCGACCGTTTTACTGTTTTCGGGAATGTTTTTGTTCACCAAGACAATGTGCTTGCTCTACATTATCAAACAGAGGCTAAAACTGATTCACTGCGTAGTTAAGAGAAATCTAAAATCTGTTAAAAGGATAAAAGTCGCTTGGGCCATTGCTGAAAACGTGTTAGATCAGTACACATTAAACAGACCAATTGTGTCCAGAAAAAGGAGTGTTTATGACGAAAACGTAGAAACAGCGTTCTTTTGTATCTGCGACTCTTTTCGCGCAATAAACACATTTTTTTCCAACTTCATATGTTTCCATGTTTTGTTAACTATTTTAACAACGGTTATTGAAGTATATATTTCGGTGGAAAGTAAAACGTCCCATTACGTATTTTTCAATTTCCCCTTAGCAACCATCTATCTTTGCCCTCTGTTTCTCTGGATGTCGACATTATCTGATTTCAGTGTAACTCAACACCTGTTAAATAGTTGCAATTGGACAAATAGTATAAAACCAAAACAGGATAACAGTAACGTCAAAAGAGCGATTTACTACAGCACATACTGGAGATTGTATTTTGATTGTGGCTACTTTTATGTAGACATGAATCTTCTAGACCTAATACTAAGCCTCGTGACGTTGCTTATTTTTACAGTTATACCCTAATTATTCCCTAATTCATGATATCGTCTTACACCCTTACGCACTTTTCCGTAACGTTTGATTAGCTCAAAATTTGCTCTTGTTTATTTTTCAGTATGCTATATAAAAATTACCTATTCATTCTAAAACTTTTTACATACTCTTGAGCGTTAAGATTTTTTTATTAAATCTACTTCTTGCCTTAAGAAATAAATAAATTTGCTTTAATACAATCATAAAGACACTTGATATAAGATTGACAGAAGAAAAAGGTATAAGAGTTTTGAACTCTGTTATAAACTATAGTTTTCTAATCATATTTTTTATTTAATTATGCTTTATATGTAACTTATATAATTATAACAATGCACACTAACGCCTTGTGTTAAATACTATATTGTTATTTGATTTTGCACGGGAAACAACTGTACATCTAACCCAACCTACAAATACAGCCAGTAATATATTGGTAATACCTGTAACAGTACATAAACACAATATAAGTTATAAGTAAATACTTATAAGCAATGAGTAGTAAATAAATGGTACCACTTAATGTGTAAAAAAATTGTTTTGAGAAATTACGTTCAATTTTTAAAAGTAAACTATGTTATTAGAATTTAAAATATTATAGTTAAATATACGAGACAAGTAACACGTTTACGTCTACATTATTCCAACTTACATTTTTATATTCCCATTTTCCACTCAACTTTTTGTTTACTTAATACTACGGAATATGGAGTCTCACTTTTTCACATTTATAAGATAAGCTTTGTAAACATAAGAAATCTGAAACACTCTCAAACGTAACGTACAAACTCAAACGTAAGCACTCTCTCTTAAAGTATATATCACAACTTGTGCCTTCCTATTCAATATTTAACATAATCGTTTTTAAATAAGCATTATGTGGGCCACATAAGGTTAGAGACGATTTTCAAAAAAACGTTTGTTACAAAGACACTTAGAAATTAAAGACAGTAAAAACTTGAAATCTTCCAAATCTGTAACATAATGGAGAGGGTGTTCAGACGTTCAAATGTACAGACAATTATGGTAAAATATTATATGGAGGAAGTAGATTGATTGATGAAGCGATTGGCATAATGCAATATTACTTTGGAATAGCAATCAGCCTCTCGATCTCAGTGATATGGAGAAAGCTGTGTCTACACACACCAATATACATAAAACTAAACATTTTATTGGTACTAAAGGCCACTCAAAAGTGCTTATCGCAAGTCACGCCAAATGTGAAGTGCAACAGGCTGTACCGTACTCTAGTTAGTAAATATTAAGTTATTTTAAAAACAAAAAGAAACTCTTATTTTATATAAATCAAAAATTATCAAGCAACAAAGTTTATGCCATTTTTTCGATGCACTTTTGGTCGAACACAACAATGTTCAAGCTTCGTGTCACTGATATTGTGTGGCAAGTACCACGAGAGATAAATCTATATATGTAAAACTCAAAGTCTGAGGATTTATGGGTACTGAATACAAATCTACACCGTTACACCGATTGTCACCAAATTTTGCACAGGTAACATTTGACACAAGGCAAAAACTACTGTCTAACTTGGAATTTGATATTTTGCTCCATTCGTACGATTTAAGCTCTTTTAATTATGCATTTTCGATGATGCGTATAAAGATGTCAAAACACTATGGATACCAGAATTAATTAGCATAGTAACAAGGAAATAAACAAAAGCTATTTAGCGGAATCGGAACTGTACATTTATCTATTTTCGCAGTCCATTTCGATCTTTTATATAATATGCGATTGTATCGATATATTACGATGTTGAAAAGAAGAAGTGCACTAATGGCAAATTGTCCTATTACTTAATGCAAAGCAAAAATACGTGTTGTTTTCATTAGTGAGGTTAGGTGACAACGGTTTCTGGTTTTTAGTTTACTGCTGAAATAAATAAAAGCCATGGTTGAGGAAAACATAACATTTAATGTGTTATACAATGCTTCTAACACAGTAACACTTACAATAAAAAATATAGCGTTTTTAATTTAACAGGTACTTTATAAATATCTCCAAATTCTTTATAAACGGTTACTTTTAAATGTCCAAAGGCTGTTGCGCCAATATAATAATTTAATGAGTACAATATTGTTATAAGAGCTGACAGAACGCCATATAGACATAGACAATTACAATTATATTAAAATACTTATTAAAAGTCAAATATTCGCGGGCGAAACCGCGGGTGTTAGTGACTTATATGCAGAAGCTACGAGGCGCGTGTCTAATGGTATACATGAAACAGGATGGAAAAACAACTCTAACAAATTATAAATATATAATTTAATGTGATGTAAGAAGTTAATACTAACGTTTTTTCCTTTATTATAATAATTACTTTTTAATTATTATTTAGTTTTTTATATATTTTCTATAATTTATAATCCAAATGTTGTTGTTACAGCTCAGATGTCGTCCAACCTTTGTTTGAGGTTAAACTAAATCGACACCAGATACAATACAAGAATCAAAATAATAATTAGAAGGTCCAATTAATAATTTATCCAGATCCACTTAATTCAATAATTCTTCTTTATAAGTGTAACAGTTGACTTACACTGTTTACAGGAAATAATAAAAAAAAAATTTACAGTCACTAAATTTACTATAAAACACCTAACACAAATACTCTCAGATTACAGCTGGTACTGAAAAACCAACGTCATTAATATGATTCAGTCTGAAGACCGGGTCCAGCTTAACTTTTCTCTCTATGATGTCTGTTCCTGCGCTTACCTTTAAGGTCTCTGTGATTCTGCCACATCATCAAATCCATCCGTCAGTATATATTACTTCCTTCATCGCTCTCATTTTACTGGACTCTTTCCAACTACATTAATGCCTATTCACTTGTTATCTTTTCGTTTTTCCCACACTCGCATTTTAAGAATTCACAAACTTGCTTTAGCTTGCTGTTCTTGATGGCCACTTCCTGTGATTCGTACATTTTAATGTTCCTTATAAAGCAAGGGAGAAATCTCTTTCTCGACTCAATGTTATTTCTTCAATTAATCTTCAGTAAATGAATGTTTACTCTTTTTACTGAGAAACACCATTTACTAATAGAAAATAGACGCACACACTCAGTCACACACCCACACATAAACCCACACACCCACACATAAACATTTCACACACAATGCTGAATATTTTTCTCTGCGCAGTTGTTATTTCATATATTAAAGTGATTATTTAAACACCACATACGGCGTTTGTATGCATTTTGCAGTAAACTGGTGTATTCTACTTCCAAGCTCGCTCCGTAATTTTTGTAAAAATTACTATATACACCGAGAATTCTTCGCACTCTTGAAAAGAATGAGACAAATTATAAATATAAACAACGCATATTTTAAAATACGAGTACACACAAGTGAATGTGTGTGTGTGTGTGTGTGTGTGTGTGTGTGTGTGTGTGTGTGTGTGTGTGTGTGTGTTTTGGGTGCTGTGAGTCTGACGTATCAGGTTGTTTGTTGTAAATAATTACTACTTAATCCCGTAAAGTACACACAAAATCGAACTAATGCCTAAAGCAATTGCCACGGGTTGTTTCTCCACCACTACAAACACTGGCGACGGGCAATTTGGAAAACACTCACAAAACAAGAATGATAAGAAACAAAAAAGGTTACAGTTGAAGCTTCCGACTGAAGACAGCAGACAGATGAACACCCACAAATTTACTTTGCTCGTAAAATATGTTACTGAAGGAGAACACAATTAACACTAATTAAGAGTTATGGGCCACCATAAAATATATTTGCAATTTCCTTTCTCCTTAACTGAATTTAAATATTGCATTTAAATGACAAAAGACGTCTAAATAATCAACCATGTAGGACTTCTTTACATTATCTAACACATTTTATATCACAAAATGACATTAATTAAATTCAATAATAAAGTTCTCTTTATATAAATTTAAATTTAAAGTAAATAGTTACATATTAACATAATGTATTCTTTTGTCAATTCTTAAAGCCTTTAAGGGCACCATGTTCTATGGTTTTAGTGACATTTTCAGTTTTCTGTTTTTGATTTATAATGGTATTTCATAGAGTTGCTTATGATAAAATTACATTAATTTCACTCAAATATGTAAAATAATAATTTTTTAGTCCTTTGAAACATCCAAAGAGCCACACTTTTTAAGTAAATTTAAGTTAGTGTTTATCATAATACGAAAATTAAATTTCGCTCGTTGTTTTTGTTAGGGATATTTTTATATGAAAAAGGAATATATAATAATAAAAGTCACCGATGAAGAGGAAACTTCAGATGATCTCCAGTATAGAGCAGGAGTGCACTGAAACAGGTTTCATGACTAACTTCTTTGCACTAAGTATCCTACCTTTAATCAAGATTGCAAAAAATTAATTTTCTCATGTTCATGGATCTTTTTCTCAGAAAATACAAACGCTAAAATAAAAAAGAAAAATAAAGAACATTTTATAGTGTATTACTTTAATTTATAGTGTGTTTATTTTATTTTATTCATTTTTATTATAGTATATCCTTAGTTTATACTATTAACATTTTTTCTAGTTAAAGAACGAAAGTTTACAAAAAATAATATCTCTTGTAATGATTGGTTTAAATTTAGTGTCTGTAAAAACAATAATATAAATTTTCAAATTTACAGACCATACATTCAGTAGGGAATGCCCTTAAGTTCAAGAACTTCGGCTGGCGCTATTTTCTATTATTCATATTTAATAATTTGGCTAGTGGTGTACTTATGTAACATTAATAATTATATTCTACTTACTAGCAGTAATAATATAAACAAATTATATGCCAATAAAATATAACACAAATGTTACTGAAAACACTTATCACTCAGTGTAGCAAATAAGTTATTAAGAGCAAAATAAAATGAAGTTCTCCTGAGAAGAAAGAAAAGTCCACTGTGAAATATCCATAGTCGCACGTTGTCTCCGCATGAGCGTACTTAAATATCCAACACTTAATTGTTCTTCCAGTTTGTATACCACGGCTTTCGTAGTAAATGGTCTTTAGTAATGCCTGGACAGTAGAAATGTCTCTGTTCATACGAGTAACCATAAACACAGGTAACAATCTGACTCCTATCAGGTGTACTAAAAGCAGATCATAATGTATACTGGCTTTCGCAGTAGAGTAATCAACACATGTATCACAGAAAACTAAATAAGCGAAAAATACTGTAACTAAAAATGACAAATATAATATGCTTTTGTGTTAAAATATACGTCGTAAAGACCTCAATAAATTAAGTATATTCTTTACATAATTGTTCTTTCTCAGTTAAACTTATTCTTTTTCAGGTACGCTTTGTTGATTGGCTATACGCACTTTACTTTACTCTCTAAACTGTATGACGGCGTGGAGATAAATTTTCACACTTTTCTTTACAAGATATAAAAAACAGTTTATACAAACATCCAGTATAAGTTGTATATAATATAAAGTGACTTTTACTGAGACAGCAAAGAAAGGTTTGCTTTCAGCTGATACATCATGATGGATTTTCGTGGCCGCTTTCATTATTCGAACCAACGAGTACCCAATCAATATGCCTACAGTCCTAAAGTCAGTCCAAAACAGAAGTACACAGAACATACAATAAAGTCTTTCTTGTGAGGCACTCGTATACCCAGTGCATCAAGACGCTTAGTGATGTAATTGGGGTTGTTTAAAATATTTCTGACACTACGCTTATACACGATAAACTTAACACGATAATATGTCAGTGTCGCTGTCACTGCGCAGTCAAGAAGTAGAGAAATAACACTGACATAATTCACTGTCAAGTCGCACAGTCTCATAACAATATGGATTGGATTACAGGAAATACAAACAGAGCAAATGCTATACATGCACAATAAAATCTCTTCACTTTATCCATTGTATTGCACTTAAGATGACATGTGGAGAAACCAACCGCAGTACAAATACAAGCACTATTGTATTACGCACATCTCTTGCCGTTTGTAATAGGTTTATTAAAAAATATAAAATTTTTAAAATTTTAACTGCAAAACAGTAATCTTTGATAGTTAAACCATGACCAATTGCATAACTAAGTTGTACAGTATACAGAAAAAACTTTTGTGTGTCGTAACCTTACTTATTCAGAATCGTTCCTCTGATTGAGTGAAAGATTTTCAGAACCGATACTAGTGAAGGACGTGACTATTTCTAGACAGTTAGTCATTGATTAAACATATGAACAGAATTCACAAACGTCTATGGCTACTTTCATCTGTATTCGTTTAAACATTGAACACAGGTTTGATCAACTGCAAATGTTATCAAATTTACCACTCAATAGAATTGTATGAAAGAGTTTAAATGGTTTACTAACATTTGAGATTTTTTATTAAACTTAAAAGATGTTTGAAAAACGTCTCAAAGTTTAAATTCTAAAAAAATAAACTAGATATTGTTTTCAAATGTTTTAGTAATTCATATACTTTAATTTTGGTTGTAACACTTTGAAAAACAGCAGATTCTTAACACTTGCATAAGCTGTCTTTACATGAGTCATATTAAATCAAGTAAAGATTCATTAATTTGCTTTTCTAGCACCTATAAAAATGCTTCTATGACAGTATAATAAGAAGGTCTGCAGACATACATATCCTGAAATTGTCTGTAAAATCAATATCCACATAATCTCTAATGTTGGAAACTGCTGAAGATTTAAAATCGACTAATCAGTTGTTAATTGTTATTTCTTAACTTTAATTTTTCTATTCTTTTTTTCCAAACAGACAAAATTCTTCGCCGTGAAAGCCGTAATCTGGTATACAATTTGGTCCTCATTACTTCTTCACGCTACTATACTGTAACAGTCTATACTGTTAAGTCATTGCTACTTATTGTTAAGAGCTGGAAAAGCAAAGAAATGTAGAAAACAGTGGTATATTTGCTTAAATAACTGTATCAGGTGTTATTACTATGTATTAGCAGACAGAACAGTATGCAAACATCTAATTAAAACACTTTTGTATTTAGCATTGAGGAAGCGGTAGGAAATAGTTTAGCATCATTCAAGTGTTACAGGCGTACTAATTATCAATTTCTCTGACCAAATACTAAAGATACCGTCTAATTTGTAGTCGATAGATAAACGGAAATGCTACATTTTACGCGCCTTTTGAAAGGAACGTATCCTGTACACGTGAAAAACATATTCCTGCATAGATTTTCCGACGCTATTTAACAGTTTATGATAAACGCTCATAACTAATATCCATTTACTTACCCGCATACCGAACAGTAATTGAGGTGCGTAAAACAGTTTCAGTGTGGTAAACAATTTGGAGGGAATAGAGACCCTGCAGCGTTACGTAGCGTACGTCTGTAAATGGAGGACATCAGTCCGGGAGTGGGGCACCGCATCTGCTGACTGCAACAGTGTTGACAATGTTTGATGATTGATGTCCGCTGCACGCTCATACCTCTATGATTCACAATTAGATTCCTGTGATATGTGTATAACAACTGTGATATACCCTACGTCTACGCTTGTTACTGGTGACTGAAATAGTACACTGTTGTAAAGCGTCTACGCGCAGATATAACTCGTGGGGAGCCGCAAGTCTGGCATGGTGGGGAGCTTAGCTGATTTTTGTACGAATTCTAACGAAGACGTCCGAACATTTTATCGCGCTTATTATAGCCTAAAATACTGAGTGAAAGCACTGTATCATCAGATGTATAAAGGTAAGAATTGTTTTATTTTATTAGCACAAAATAAGTGACAACCAAACGTAGGTAGACTTTCTAAATTTCTGTAGGTAAAAAAAGATCTTGAGTGTTTTACGGCAGCCAATACAATTCCGTAATTTTACTTCTTTAACATCAGGCAAAGCAATCCTTACAAAAATGTGCACAATAAAATATATATTAGAAATGCCTACAGAGATTTATTTATTACAAACAGTGTTTACAAAACATTATTGTGATCATCTAAAAATCGATTTTGAAATTCCAGTAGAAATAATTGTTTTGAAAATATGTATTTGATGTATTGATATTATAGTTTTGTTTTAGCATATGTACAAATATGTAGCAAATGGACGCTCGCCTCTCTCTCCCTCTCCCCCTTCGCTCTCACACACGGGCGCGGGCACTCACACTCCTTCATACGCGCGCACGCGCACTATAATAAATGTAATTTGGTAAGTGGCTTATCAGTACAGTAAAAATTAGTGAATTAAACAAAAAAATGCAATATAAAAATAAAAAACATAAAGCATATTTATAATCAACGTCATGGACAACAAAATTCCGGAATTAAAATTACATTAAGGTACTACATGAAAATTGAAATTTTTATTATTAAATAGAATACTATAATAAATATTAAAATATTCTTACGTTGAGGTAATATTTATTATTCAGAAAAATGTTTACAAGAAATAGTTTATATTATACTCATGAGCTTGGCTGCACGTGCCAACCAACTAAAATGTTTACACAATCGGCAATATCTCGAAAACAAAAAGCGGATTTTATTGAAACAAAAACCAAAATAAAATTTGGAATTTTCTCTAAATTTTACTTGGTGACACCGTATCTTTCATAAAACGAAAGTTTTTTGTATGCCGAAAATTTCACTACATGAAAATTAAAAAAGAAAATTCATGACGTGAAACCGTCTGAAGAATGTTTTTGAAAATTGTTAAAACTATCGGTTAAAATGTATGCCTAAAACCATCCTCAAACTCCTAGGAACGCGGTGTGGTGAAAGAATTTTAAAAATCACATCAGCAGTTTCTGAGGTTATCTCGAGGAATAAAACACATTCGCCTGCCTCTCTCGCGCTCTCCACCCCACCATGCCAGATTTGCGGCTGCCCACGAGTTATATCTGTGCGTAGACGCTAGTCACTGTTGTTCAGTGGTTTGTGCGTGAGACAAGCGGGATTGGAAGTGAAAAGCTACAACAACAACACGCGTTGACACCGCGAGAACACTGCAGTATAAACACAACGACGTCCCTTCAGTGCCGTATTTAGTCCGTTACAAAACGCGCGCGTGTGTGTGTGGGTGGGTGTGTTACAAAGTGGGACAGTGGATACTATGCCGGTAAGCAAACTCCACTCTTATTTCCTCTCTTCTCATCTTGTCAACGCTCTTACGACCACAGCTTTTCTCTAACACTGAATGTCCACTGTTCATTTACCTTGTTCTTTGTAATCAACCGTCTCTTATAACTTTGCAAACAATCCTGATAATCGTTCTTCATACCTTTGGCCTATATGGATCATTCTTTACCAACCAAGTTCGTTTAAAGGTGACCTTTAACTTTTCTTGTTATATTATGCTTCCAGTCTCCGGAGACTGTTTTGTCCCTTACAATCATATTTTAAATGTCTTCGTAACCGGCTTCTTTGGTCGATATACAAGATTCAAATAGACCTAATTAAATTGAGACACGGTTTTACGTCAAGTCCGTCTATGTCTGAAGGTGTCTTTTTGTACTTCCTACATCCATATATACCTGTTTCTTTTTTACAATTTATCTCTAGCTCATATTTACCATATTCTTTGTGGAACTTAAGAATCATATACGGATCATCGTCTTCTTCACCTTCACCAAATATACCTTTAATTACCTACAAAATTCGTATCAATAACTACAATGTATTCGTCCCATTTTCTCCTTTTTTGCATATCCCATTTCAACTTCTTCTATATTGCATCGTTGCCGTACGCCTTCGTTATGAATATTGACTAGGCTACTATTTTAACAAGTGTCATTTCACACAGTGTTTGTATTTTAATTGTTTATAAAGTATAATCTTGTGTTTTGATCTGAAGATCGTTTCGATCACCCGTTATTAAATATTAACTTATTTTAAAATCTACAAAGAACTCTTAGCTTGTTTATTTTATATAGGTTTATAATTTTAAAGTAACCAATCAAAACTTATATCAACCAACGCGATTTACGCCATTTTTTAAAGATTTGTTTGGCAACCACAACATTTTTCAAGTTTACATATCGCTGACATTGTGTATGCCAAATCCCACGAGTGATAAATGCCTTACATGGAAAAGCTACGAGGCACGTTGTAACGAGATAACGTGGTCGTATCTGTTATTATGTATCACACTTGTTTATTTTGTGTATTAGTGTGAATGTAGTGTGTTTGCCTCACACTGGACGTTACATAAATCGACGTCACTACTGGAGTCCGTAGCGTTGTCAATGTTACCAGTACAACCTACCTGTTAATTCATAGGGGTTGCAAATCCCGGGTGGCGCCAAATTGTTTCTATTAAAACAATTAAAATAGTTAAATTCTAAAATGATACGTGTGATTAGCGTGGACAGCTGGATCGTTCGAATGGATCCCGCCGCTATATAAGTTGCCGTTTCGTCCACTCGTGATGAGCGCTATTTGGCTGTTGAATAAAACTCGCTAACACACATATACTCTACAAAATCCTATGAAATAACAAGATAGTAATACTCGGTACTGTGTTTTTAATACAAATTTGGTCATCAATAAATATGACAAATGAATTATAAATAATTTTATAACAGTTGGCTCCGGCTTAGAGCTTGAAACACAAAACTATCTCAGAGTTGGCAAAATTGATTTCAAAACATTATCGTTTGACGAGATGGCGTCAGTTACATTTAATAAATTACTATGTTTAAAATCTGGAGTTCTTTGGATCATGAAATAAGACATAAACGTTGGTTACATTAAAAAAGTACACTACCATACCTTATATGTACTTAGAAATTATAATGTGTTTTTACAATTTGTTCGGTAGTGTCGTATTTCTGTTACAAAAATTGTGCTCTCAAACAAGGTTATATTTTGATTAATAAAATGTTTTTAAGTAAGCAAATTATGCATTTACACCTTTGAAAGAAAATACTACTTGTTAAATAGTGAGAAATTTTATCATTTGAAAAATATTTTAAGTAATTTGGGTTTTTGGGATTAAGGAATTTATTCGATACTTATCAGTTCATATCACGTTGAAGTGTAGTCATCGGGTTATTGGATATTCTTCAATTTTGGGCTGGTTTTAAACTTCAAACATCTTTTTCAATCTGGTCTTGGGTTTTTCTCTAATTAATTTATTTAATTTGGTTCCTGGACATCGTTAATTCTTTGTAGATCGACATCTATTCGTCTTTGGTCATCTTGGTCCACTTTTGCGAATTTTTGTAACTATTTAAATTGAAATTTCAATCATTCCAATTTTGCGTGCCGCTTACCCACGCGTTGTTTTTTAGAGTCTATATAATTTAACGGAAAATAAGCCCTCAACGTCTCGTTGTCATAGTAACCGTAATTCTGTGATTGGTTAAATACTTCTTTAAAGACATTGTTAAAATATTTGAATTTTTATTCAAATTTATTAAGTATTTTCCTAATGGTTTTATTCCTTTATAATTCCTTTGGGGTAATAAATGACATCACTATTATCTTTCTTTCCTTTCAAAGTTTACAACGATACCTCATAAGGTCATATTCTGTTATACATTAACTTTAGTCTAATTATTTGACATTTAATAAATAACATATCTTTCTTAAATTAAACTATTACAATTACATTCCTGTTTTAAAATAATTGACATATAATTACTGGAAATTCACTGGTCTTAGATTAGTAAGATTTCTTGTGAAATTGATACAATTTACCTTTGAATGTCTTTGGCAGTTAGATGTTTTCATAGTCAAGATTAGCCATGATTGTTTTTTGGTGTATTTCTTTTTAAATTACATTTTGAATTCAGCCTGATGGGCTTCTCTTATTTGTTTGTGTTTTAACTACTATTCAACATACATTTTCATTACTCTTCTTTTAAAATATAATAATTAGGTTTATGGACTGTAGGTTCCCTTCAGCCATATTCCTCTTTTAACATTGAACCAACTATTCTTTACAAGTCATTAGTTATTATTAGTTCTAATATTGATTTCTTTCTTTTGTTACAATCTAGAGTGATAAATATTGTCACTTCTCAAAAAATTATGAAAGTTAACTCCCCTTTCAACATGGGGTATTTTATTCTTTGTAGTCTTAATTTTAATAACAAAACTTTAATTCTATTCTATCATACCATGTTAACACAAGTTACTTTGTCTGGGCTTTCTCCCTGAATAACATCACAAGCTTCCTTTATATTAATTTGGAATACTATTGCTAATTATTTCTAGATATATTAATGTGTACAATGTCACTCCAATCATTGATTGTTCATCAATGTTTTATAAAGTGTCTCCTTACCTATCATTATATTTTTAATGTTTCACATACACTTTCACTATTTTTAGGGTACTTACACTTCACTAAAGCACTTCACTTTCGTTCACTGTTTTGTATTGAGTGTTATTTAATGGGTAATCCCTATACTTTCTCCTACCATTTCTCACTATTTCTTTCTAGCATGATATTTACTATTAATAATATGAGGTTAGTTGTTTTTTGTTAAATCTAACCTTTCTGACTGTGTTAGTGTACTTTTTCTATATTACATTACTTTACAATTGTATTGTCTTTAAAATGGGTACATAGGTTAAAAAGTTAATGATAACAATAATATTGGTTTCATCAATACATAATTATTCGAGGTTTATTGACCGTATTCTATCCTTGAGTATACTATCTTTCCCCTTTTTATGTGTGTCAGTTTTCCCTTGGGTTTAACCTGTCTCCTCTTCATTCTTCCTCTTCTTCATCTTCAATAGTCTTCATCTTGGTTCGGTTCTCCTCTTCTTCTCTTCTGGTTTAAATTCTGTTTAATTGTAGGGATCTGTTCTCTTCCTCTGGTTCTTCTTTAGTTCTGTGTTCATCATTGTTTTGTCTATCATATTTTTCTTGAGTATGTTACGTGGTTCCCTTCTTTATGTTTATGTTGTTGGCTCAATCACTTGGGTTGGGTAATATCGTTGTACGTCGTGTCAAAATATTTACATTTAATTATTTTTTAAACGTTTTATTTTATATGAAGTATTTTTATATCAAGAATTATCTTTTTTATCACTGGTACGGGACTTGGCTTAATTGTATCGTAACATAATGCCTCTCCTCTAAAATTGATCATTTTAATAAAACACTAGCATAGTTTTTTATGAAATTATCAGTTATAGATAACTTTTTTCCTCCTCTTCCTTTTTTGTTTCTCCATTCTTCATTTCTCTTCTTACTTGATTCATTCCATTTTATTTGGATCTGTTTTTATTTATTTCCATTGGTGCATTTTCCCTCATACACAAATTTTTCCCTAACGTTTATACAGTAGCTGGTTTCTCCCATTACTACTCATTTTTCTGAGACCAGAGGCACATCTTCTCTGCTCAGTTCATTTGGATTGCTGGACCTTTCAACAGTCAATCTTAAATACCTTCTTTATCAACTTGTGACTTAATAATAATAATACAATAATAATATAATACTTTGGGATTGTCCACCTTGTGGTTTGTTTTTAGATCACTTTGTCATTACTACTCATTCTTCCTTCCGCTATACCTTAAATATACACTATCATCTCCTCATACACTGGGTTGTTTTTATATTTATTCATATGTTAATTTCATCATATCTTACTTTTCATTATTTTGTTTTGAATGCTCGTTGTGATCATTCCAATTGTCTTAGACATTTTTATAATTTTTCTTAGTCATTTAGCAAAATTCTGGTTTAGCCATATCTGTATATTGGTTTTATACATAATCTCCCTCTCTCCTTGTACCAGTTGAAATTTTATTTTTTTTTCTTAGAATATTTTTGATTCAGTATAATTTCAAGTATTTATCTCATTAATTTGAGCTTGATTTTATTTTTTGGTTTATTTTACTCTGTATCAAATATAATTTTTGATAATTCTTTGGTAAGTTAATTGTCTTACCTTAAAGAAATGTTTGTAGCGTATTCCTTTTTAGTTATTTTTTTTTGATTTACTTATAATTGTAAGTTTGTGCTTCTTACATTTTTATTATATAGGAATGTGTGTAACTTATTCCTTATTATCTCACTTTTGACTTCATACTTCATATATCAACCTTTTATTAGACTGTGAGTTGCTTTAAATTGAAAGGAATTTGTGTAACTGTTTCCTTTGTTTTTTTTTCTTCATTATTATCCACTTATATTAATTCTTTTTATTATTCCGCATATATCGTCTAAATAAGTTAGTAAGCTGCTCTTACAATCTCTTTTGGAATTTTGAAATATGTTTCATTTCACAATGGTTTTATTCTTCTTCGTAAAACTTTTTATCGAAGTTTGGTTATAAACTCCCTTGAATTTCCTTGTATTGATATTACTGATCTGGTAAGTATTATTACCATTATCTTTTGTGATGATATACGGATATAGATTGGGTCATACGTATTACTATATACCGGTCCTTTCTTTCCTTTATTATTTCCTTCTCTTGTTCAACACTTTGTTATTCTGCACCTCTTCTCCTTCAAGTGTATGATAGTCACACTTATTCTGGATGATTTTTTATTCATGTCATCACCACCTTACCACATGTTGGGGCCATACCCTCTCTCCATTGCTTAAATCATCTTCTACATTACCTCCATTTCTGTGGTTATCAGGTGGTTCTTGGCTGGGTTCTGCCCTTATGTTGTTTACCTGAGCTGTCCGGGGTCCTTCGTCATTACTTGTCGTATCATGCAGTATTGAAAAACCCGGATTCTCATGGACTGTTACCTAATTCCCGCTATTATTTTGGTTGGTGTTGGGTTCCTGTCGGTGGTTATCTTCACTGCGAGGTGGTTCATCGTTATTACTCTCTGCTAGTGGATTATTATTGTTATTTGATACTTGGTAATAACAGTTAGGACGCCAGTTCGGGCTATATCTTCTTTGGTTATTCTGCCTTTGCCCACGGATAAAGTTTACTCGACGTCTGTCGTCGCTTCTATTCTGATTACCCCCGGGTCCCCGGTTGTACTGGTAATTGGGATGATACCGGTTGCCGTAGTAATTATGATCATTGGGGTGACCGTTGGTACGTTGTTCCGGTCCAGCTCCTCGGTAATTATCATTCCGTCGGTTATTATTATTTGGGCTGTTTCTATTGTTGTTTTGATTTCCTGAATGATGGTTTTGTTGACCTCTGTTACCAGGCTGATTATTCGGAGGGTGATGCTGAGTATTTCCATTGAATGTTTGTTCTGCATTATTATCATTATTATTTCGGCCCCAGTTATTCCGATTATTGCTTTGTGGATGATTGTAGGGTACATTGAAATTAGTTGTATTGCTATGTTCATTCCACTTGTTGTACCTTTGGTTTGTGATCCTGTTTTTCGATACTGGTTATCATTCTCCATGTCCTCTAATAGACTAACCATTCCTTGAATTGTTTTGATTTGTCCTTGCCTTCTGGCCTTCTGGATGGCTTCTTCGTAGTGATAACCCAGTTGTATTACCAACGACTCCTCGGGTATCTTGAGTTCCAAATTTCTGGCTAAGCATACTTTTCCCAGAAAGTAAGATGTTAACGTGTGTCCTCCTTGTGTCTCGTACCTTCCATTACTGATATCGTTGCGGACCACATTCTGTGTTGATTCGGACCAATATTTCTCCCTGAATAGTTTCTTAAACTCTTGGGTATCATTGATCTCAGGTCGTGTGGCCGTCCACCAATTGTCATGGGTGTCACGGAACATTTCATCGATCATACTTCTCACACTGGACCACCTGGTTTCTCTGTTCTTCTCTATCAGCTCTTCTACCCGTTTGAGGAATTCTATCGGGTTCCTTCGGTAGTTGCGGAAATTAATCATTTCTCGATTTTCACTGGTTATGAACTGTGTGTGATTATATGGTTTTTCTCTTAATGCATCTAATTCTTCCTGCATCTGTTTCTCTCGTGTACTGATCCCCTGGATTTTCTCTCTGTTTTCTCTGGTCATTCCGTCTAGTTTATTAATGACAGTGTACACCTTCTCCACACGATTATTCACATCCTTTTGTATCTCTTGGTGCCTCTCCTCCAGTTCCTTGACCACCTCCTGTTTCTTCTTCTGGCATCCTTCGTTAAGTACTTGGTAGAATTCCGTCGCTCTCAATTTATTTTCCTCCTCGACATCGATGATTTTATAGTTCATTTCTTCCCGTACTTGTAACAAGGCTTAATTGGTCTCCGCTACCGTTTGCCTGGTCTCCTCTCGACATTCAACAAATTGTTGCCTCCATTCCTCCTTGGTTTTCTCACTTTCTTCCTCGATTTTCCGTTGGAGAATATTATGATTATCTTCCATCTTTTTATTTACTATTTCCAGATCCTTCTTGATCTGGTTCTGCAGCTCTTCGTTCTTCTTTTCCAACGCCTCCTGACTTTCATGTATCACCTTCATTTGCTTCTTCAATTCTTCACCGTTTTGGTCCAGTTTTTTATTCAATTATTCCTTGTCTCGTCTTCTATCTTCCTTGTCTTCCTTTCTTCCCTCTTGCAATGATTCTAATTTTTTATTCAAATCTTCCTTGTCCCGTCTTCTCTCTTCCTTGTCCGACTCTAATCTGTTCATTTGTTCCATCATCATTCTCATCAAACTATCGAGTTCCGTTTCTTCTGTTGGTTTGACTGGTTGGTTATTTACCATGACTTCTGCTTCTATTTCCGGTTCAGGTGGATTGGGATTTTCCATTTGGTCCTCCTGTGGGTTCTCTTCTGACAATTCTCCAGTCGTATCCTCTACTTCTACTTCCTCAACTTCCTCCATTTCTTCTGGGTTTCCTTCTTGCTTTACTGCTTCCTTCCCTTTGCGCCTCGTAACCATACCGTGTCTATTCATGACCGCAGCTAGTTAGTCTTCCTAGCCTCACGTTGCTGGTCGCCAATATGTAACGAGAATATATAGGGGTACTTCCTTTATTCTTAAAGCCCCTCGTTGGGTTCGTCAATATGTAACGAGAAAACTATGTCGTACCTGTTAAAATGTATCACACTTGTTTATTTTGTGTATTAGTGTGAATGTAGTGTGTTTGCCTCACACTGGACGTTACATAAATCGACGTCACTACTGGAGTCCGTAGCGTTGTCAATGTTACCAGTACAACCTACCTGTTAATTCATAGGGGTTGCAAATCCCGGGTGGCGCCAAATTGTTTCTATTAAAACAATTAAAATAGTTAAATTCTAAAATGATACGTGTGATTAGCGTGGACAGCTGGATCGTTCGAATGGATCCCGCCGCTATATAAGTTGCCGTTTCGTCCACTCGTGATGAGCGCTATTTGGCTGTTGAATAAAACTCGCTAACACACATATACTCTACAAAATCCTATGAAATAACAAGATAGTAATACTCGGTACTGTGTTTTTAATACAAATTTGGTCATCAATAAATATGACAAATGAATTATAAATAATTTTATAACAGTTGGCTCCGGCTTAGAGCTTGAAACACAAAACTATCTCAGAGTTGGCAAAATTGATTTCAAAACATTATCGTTTGACGAGATGGCGTCAGTTACATTTAATAAATTACTATGTTTAAAATCTGGAGTTCTTTGGATCATGAAATAAGACATAAACGTTGGTTACATTAAAAAAGTACACTACCATACCTTATATGTACTTAGAAATTATAATGTGTTTTTACAATTTGTTCGGTAGTGTCGTATTTCTGTTACAAAAATTGTGCTCTCAAACAAGGTTATATTTTGATTAATAAAATATTTTTAAGTAAGAAAAGTATGCATTTATACCTTTGAAAGAAAATACTACTTGTTAAATATTGAGAAATTTTATCATTTGAAAAATATTTTAAATAATTTGGGTTTTTGGGATTAAGGAATTTATTCGATACTTATCAGTTCATATCACGTTGAAGTGTAGTCATCGGGTTATTGGATATTCTTCAATTTTGGGCTGGTTTTAAACTTCGAACATCTTTTTCAATCTGGTCTTGGGTTTTTCTCTAATTAATTTATTTAATTTGGTTCCTGGACATCGTTAATTCTTTGTAGATCGACATCTATTCGTCTTTGGTCATCTTGGTTCACTTTTGCGACTTTTTGTAACTATTCAAATTAAAATTTCAATCATTCCAATTTTGCGTGCCGCTTACCCACGCGTTGTTTTTTAGAGTCTATATAATTTAACGGAAAATAAGCCCTCAACGTCTCGTTGTCATAGTAACCGTAATTCTATGATTGGTTAATTACTTCTTTAAAGACATTGTTAAAATATTTGAATTTTTATTCAAATTTATTAAGTATTTTCCTAATGGTTTTATTCCTTTATAATTCCTTTGGGGTAATAAATGACATCACTATTATCTTTCTTTCCTTTCAAAGTTTACAACGATACCTCATAAGGTCATATTCTGTTATACATTAACTTTAGTCTAATTATTTGACATTTAATAAATAACATATCTTTCTTAAATTAAACTATTACAATTACATTCCTGTTTTAAAATAATTGACATATAATTACTGGCCATTCACTGGTCTTAGATTAGTAAGATTTCTTGTGAAATTGATACAATTTACCTTTGAATGTCTTTGGCAGTTAGATGTTTTCATAGTCAAGATTAGCCATGATTGTTTTTTGGTGTATTTCTTTTTAAATTACATTTTGAATTCAGCCTGATGGGCTTCACTTATTTGTTTGTGTTTTAACTACTATTCAACATACATTTTCATTACTCTTCTTTTAAAATATAATAATTAGGTTTATGGACTGTAGGTTCCCTTCAGCCATATTCCTCTTTTAACATTGAACCAACTATTCTTTACAAGTCATTAGTTATTATTAGTTCTAATATTGATTTCTTTCTTTTGTTACAATCTAGAGTGATAAATATTGTCACTTCTCATAAAATTATGAAAGTTAACTCTCCTTTCAACATGGGGTATTTTATTCTTTGTAGTCTTAATTTTAATAACAAAACTTTAATTCTATTCTACCATACCATGTTAACACAAGTTACTTTGTCTGGGCTTTCTCCCTGAATAATATCACAAGCTTCCTTTATATTAATTTGGAATACTATTGCTAATTATTTCTAGATATATTAATGTGTACAATGTCACTCCAATCATTGATTGTTCATCAATGTTTTATAAAGTGTCTCCTTACCTATCATTATATTTTTAATGTTTCACATACACTTTCACTATTTTTAGGGTACTTACACTTCACTAAAGCACTTCACTTTGGTTCACTGTTTTGTATTGAGTGTTATTTAATGGGTAATCCCTATACTTTCTCCTACCATTTCTCACTATTTCTTTCTAGCATGATATTTACTATTAATAATATGAGGTTAGTTGTTTTTTGTTAAATCTAGCCTTTCTGACTGTGTTAGTGTACTTTTTCTATATTACATTACTTTACAATTGTATTGTCTTTAAAATGGGTACATATGTTAATTTAATGATAACAATAATATTGGTTTCATCAATACATAATTATTCGAGGTTTATTGACCGTATTCTATCCTCGAGTATACTATCTTTCCCCTTTTTATGTTTGTCAGTTTCCCCTTGGATTTAACCTGTCTCCTCTTCATTCTTCCTCTTCTTCATCTTCAATAGTCTTCATCTTGGTTCGGTTCTCCTCTTCTTCTCTTCTGGTTTAAATTCTGTTTAATTGTAGGGATCTGTTCTCTTCCTCTGGTTCTTCTTTAGTTCTGTGTTCATCATTGTTTTGTCTATCATATTTTTCTTGAGTATGTTAGGTGGTTTCCTTCTTTATGTTTATGTTGTTGGCTCAATCACTTGGGTTGGGTAATATCGTTGTGTCAAAATATTTACATTTTAATCATTTTTTAAACGTTTTATTTTATATGAAGTATTTTTATATCAAGAATTATCTTTTTTATCACTGGTACGGGATTTGGCTTAATTGTATCGTAACAACGTGTCTAATGGTATACACGAAACAGAATTGAAAACAACTGTCGAGCACATTATATATATTATGCTGTCATGTAATGTAATTAGTTAATACTAACTTTTTTACCTTTACTATAATAAGTAATTTTTAATTACAGTATTGTTCTATAAATATATTCTTCTTTATTTTGTAACTAACTCATAATATTTCATGCAGTTTCTTGTAGTATGAAACGCAAACTACTTCAAATATTAACTACTGTACTTCTGTAGGAAAAACTATTATTATATTTACCACTCGACACAGTGATTACATTAGCATCAACAGAAGATTACAAAAACTATCGAATTGATTCGATTTCAATGTAAAAATAACGAATAATCGAATTTAATATAAAATAAATCTTCAATTTAATTTGATTTAACTTGTCGATTGTTCTAATGTTTATTTATTAAATTAGCTCTTTGTCAGTTATATTGGAAATATTTATGTTTAGATTTAATTTATTTAAATAAATTTATAATTTTAAATTAATTGTCTTGTTTTGTTTTTACTTGAGTTTGTTCTTTAATTAGTAAATTATTGTTTTATGTTTGTAAATATTAAGATTTTCTCAAATACTAATTTTTTCACTTTTAGTATGTTTTTAATTAATTTCGTATTTTAAATGTTGGAAAACTCATGTTTATTATTTACACAATGCGTAGCTAAATTATTTTTGTAAATATTTGTTTTTAAAAAGCATTACGGTCTTGAACTAATATATATCTAGTAGTTTTTTCTTTGTTTGGGATACGTAAAATTTATTGCAATCCGGACATTCTATTTTGTATATTCCATTTCTTTGTAAATATTGTATTTAGTTTTAGGTTTTATTTTATTAAACCCAATATTATCTGCGTTATAAGATATTTTTAAATTTTTATATTTGAATAGTATACTTAGTTTAACAGTTATATTTCCATAATAATTAAACGTAGTATATTTTATTTTATCATTAATAGATGGATTTTTGTGTATGTTTATGGATGTATGTTGGTTTATAGGGTCTTTTGTTACCAAGTTTTTGTTTTATTCTATTTTCTTATTTATCGATAATTTTTACTTTTTATCTATTACTATTTGTTTCATAATATCTCTTTCTTTATTCTATTTATTTTAATTAATTTAATGGGATTCTATACATACGGTGTATTAATGAATTAGATGCTGCCATTTTATGTTGTCATTAGATGCTCCATTTCTCCATAAATTCCATCCTCCCATTCTAAATTACACACTATTTACAATAAATGATAAAATATATAGGTGGGTGGTAATAACAAATTTATTATAAACCACCTACCACAAATACGCTCAGACCACAGCTGGTACTATGAAGTCAACGTCATTAATGATGATTCAGTCTGAAGACAGAGTCCAGCTTAAATGTTCTCTCTATGATGCTCTATGATGTCCCTCCCTTCCTACGTTCATCTTCAAGGTCTCTGTAATTTCGCCACATCATCAAATCTATCTGTCAGTATCTTTATCAGTATCTTCCTTCATCATTCTCTTTTTATTGCAATCTTTTCTAATACATTATAAACTTTTCTTTTGTTATTTTCCAGTCTTCTGACTAGACTTCCAAACCTACACAAATGTTTCGTTGCTGCTCCTGACGGCCAATTCGTGTAATTCGTACATTTTAATACTCCTTACAGACCAAGGAATGCTACTCTTCTTTCTCAACTCAATGTTAATTCTTCAGCTAATCAAATGATCGTTTAAACGATAAATACAATTTAGTGGTTAAATCTAACTTTTGCTAAACTTGTGTGTTTCAAGCCGAGAGGCTTGAAAGCGCTCATGGAAGCAACACAAATAGCAACTTTAGTGGTAGCAACACAAGTTTAGCTAAAGTCAAATGATTGTTTATTCTTTTTACTGAGAAACACTATTTATTAATATAAAATAAACACACAGCACACGCACACGCACACACACACACACATAAATGTTTCACACACAAGGCTGAATATTTTCCTCTAACAGTTGTTATTTCACACATAAAAGTGATTATTTGAAGAGTACGTTAAAGTGTATAAAAACCACACACGGCGTTGGTATATATTCTGTAGTACACTGGTGTACTCTACTTGCAAGCTCGCGCCGTACGTTTTCTAAAAAACTACTATAGATACACCAAGAACTCTTGGTACTATCGAAAAAATGATGCAAATTATAAAATATAAACATCTCATATTTTTAAATACGAGAAAGAGAGGGAGAGAGAGACTGTGTGTGTGTGTGTGTGTGCGTGTTTTGGATGTTACGAGTCTTACGTATCAGACTGTTGTAAATAATAATCTCTTCGTCCCTTCACTTAAAATCGATTAATTCCTACAGCGATTCCTGCACGTTGTTTGTCCAACACTATTGAGACTTAGGTTGAAGACAGCAGGCAGATAAAAACTCACACCTTGACTTGGCACGTTTAACTAAAAATAAATTACTATAGGAAAACAAAATTAACACTGATTGTAAGATATAGCCCAACAAAAAATGTGTTTACAATTTGCTTCTTCCTAAGTTAAAGTAAAATATTACATTCAAATAACAAAAGTCATCTAAATAATGAACCATGTAAGACTTCTTAATTTCATCTTACAAATTTTATATTACATAATGATATTAATTAAATTCAATAATAATGTTTTCTTGACTACATAAATTTAAATTGTAAATACAAAAAGTATTTACTGTTTTTGACTTTGCTGAATCAAAGACTGATTAAACTAAGAAAAGAACTACATGTCAAACAGGTTATTATAATATTAATATGTTGTCAATGTTGAGGTACGTCTAAATGTTAAATCAGTAACACAGTATAATTGGATCAGTCAATGTCGGTTGTCAATTAAAGCAAAGCCATATGACACATTGAAATTGGTAAGCATACAATAAAAAACATATGAATAGAATCTACACATGTGTAGAACTACCCTTTAATTTATTTGCTCAGTTATACAACACAGGTTTGATCAACTGTAAAATATTATCAAATTTATCATTCAATAAAATTGTATGAAACGGATTAAATGGTTTAATATAATCAACGATATTTTAGATTTGCTATTAAACCTAAGAGATGTTTGAAAAATGTATCATGGTTTAAATTCTAAAGAAAATAAGCTACTTTTTTAGATGTTTTAGTAATTTATAACTTCACGTTTCCCGTAACACTTGAAAACAGCAGTTTCTTAAAAATTTTACATAAACTCCCGTTTTATGAATCATGTTACTAAATTGATCATTTACAATTCCGCTTTTCAAGCATCTACAAAAATACTTCTGTGACAATATAACAAAAAATCCTGCAGATATCCATATTCTAAAATTATCTGTAAAATCAATATCCACATAATCCGCAATCGTGTAGAAGATCATGGAAACTGCTGACGATTGCTAAACGCGGCACTGAGATATAAAGCCATTGGTAGATAATTCGTGGGTCGACCAAAAACACCGGAACAGGATTTTGTACTTACAATGAAGAAAAAGACAAAGAAGAATTACAAAACGTTTTAATATTTAGACGTATGGAAAATGACAGTACAGAAGGAGCTAACAGAGGAATATTACTACGAGGAAGAGAGAATAGAAGGACGCCCGAACAGTTGTAAACCAGGGGGAAGGTAAAACTTAATACGTGTAATGGTTATTCTATTAACTTAGAATTTACATTAATTGTATTGCATAGACACGATGCACCAACCAATAATCAGAAATGCAAAACATCTGTCTCAAAAATACTTTAATTGTTCGTTTAATTCATAAACGTTGATGTATGATTTATTTATCTCTGCGTTCAGTTAAACAAAATGCAGTATATAAATATTTATTACAAGACAGTAACCGTGAAAACTTTTACTTGACGCACTAATCACATTAGCATCATCAGGGGATTATAAAAACAATTGAGTTGATTTTATTTCATTGTAAAAGATAACGAACAATCGAATAATAACAAATATAAAAGAAATCATAAATTTAATTTGATTTAACTTATCAATTGTATTAATGTTTATTTATTGAATTAGCTGTTTCTCAGTTATATTGGAAATATTTATGTTTATATTCAATTTAGTTAAATAAATTTATAATTTTAAATAAATCATCTTGTTTTGTCTTTACTTAAGTTTGTTCTTTAATTAGTAAATTATTTATATTGTTTTGTAACAATTAAGATTTTCTCAAATCTTAATTTTTCACCTTTTAGTATGTTTTTATTGTGTGGCAAATTCCACGAGAGATCAATGACCCACACGCAATAGCTACAGAAGCTACGTGGTACGTGTCTAATGATATATATGAAATAGGATGGAAAAATAACTGTCGACCAAATTATATATATTGTGCTCTCGTGTAAAGTAATAGGTTTATACTAATGTTTGTTACCTTTACTATAATAAGAAATTTTTTAATTACTGTACAGTTTTATATTACACAATCCACATTTTATAATGCATATGTTGTTGTGATAGCTCAGATATCCTCCAATCGTTGTTTGCGGTTGAACTAAATCGACACCAGATACAATAGAAGAATCAAAATTTTAATTAACAATTCACTTTTTCTATATCTACTTAAGGGGACCCGGTATAGCCTATCTTCCCCATGTTAACATAATGTACCTTTTCTCAAAAACCCTGTACGTTAGAGAGTTAATGTTTTCTTTATTTCAAATTATTATTCTTTGGACACATTTTAACGTAGGGGTATTTGAAAAAATAAGTTTTAAATTTTTTACAAATTTTTAAAAATGTCTACAAAAAAACTTTTTTGCTAGCCGTTTTTATAACAAAACTCGGATGATTTTTAAAATATTACAAAAAGACTGTGTTAAAGTTTGAAGCAATTGTTGAATAATATGGATACCAAATTTCAGGCTTCTAACTAGTCGAGAAGATGAGAAAAGGTACATTTTATATTACAAAATGTATGTTTTCGGCAAAACGCATTTAAAGTTAAAAAATAAAATATTTTTAAAAAAAGTCTTGAAAACTACCTTAAAACATTCCAGCTCCATACTCTGGGTTATCTGGGTCTTCCATGCTATCTGCCAGTCTCTTCTTAGCTTGTCTTCTTGACTGCCTTGCCTTTTTCTCATACTCGAATACATTCCTTTCAGCATTCCTAAGTCGCTCTCTGTCAATCTGCAGCATTGCCTTCTTTGTGTTGATGCCGACACTCATCCCAAACTGTTTCAGTACCCTACACCGTGTAATGTTCCCCTCATTAAAACATCCAACTGCATTGTACACTCCCACCATAAATGCAGATAATCCAACAAAAACTGTTTTGGGGAGCCTGGACCATACCACACTATTCACGCTCTCATTAGGATTTTGAGTCCTTCCGTGGGTGCATTTTTTCAGTAGCTCAGTATTAGCAAGATCTCTTATAACAGGTTTGATTGCAATCATAACAGCTGCAGGGACACTATGGTTATGATGGTAATGGTCACCTTTAGCTTCAGCTTTTCTGAATTTGCACCAGCTTTCTTCACCGGGTGGGCACAGACCATGTTGCGGTTCATCATCTGTTGAGCACATGTGAAAATACATTGCCCATACTGCCCTTTTCATGTTTTCTACATTGTTGGAATGTCTTCTGATTGCTAATCCATAATAGTTTTGAATTTTGTCGATGATGGCATCAGTTAATCTGTTTTTTCCTGATAATGGCTTTCCGTCTGCTAGTTTTATGCCTTTTAGTGATGTTTTCAAACGCCTCAATCGAGTACCCATCCGTTTCTGTATATGTCCAATGCACTCTAATTTTCTGATTTCAATATCATTTCCATATACTTTTAATTCATTTACTTTAGAAAAGGCTTTAGAATCTCCATCTCCTAAATATTCTAAGTATCTCACATTATACTTTTCTTCTGAACGCTGATAGATTGATATAGCACCTGCCACCTCCATTCCGCCACTCACACCTTGATAATTAGCAGTACATATTTCGTCATGATTATCTTTACTTTTGAACCTGCAATGTTTTGTAAGGACTTGTATATCTAATATTTTACCAGTATATACACTTGTCGTACTGACGATGCCGTTTAGAGATGTGTGGCCTCTCTTCTGCCACGACCGGTCAAAAGCTACACGTAAATCACGGCTACCATCGTTTGCTTCTACAGATTCTTCAACAGCACGTCTTATACTTAATTCAGCAATGTCTTTTCTAGCTTGAGCTATGATTTTATTATATTTTGTAAATCTAGAAGGAGGAGTCGGTAAATTCAAAATTCCACATAATGATTGGGCAGCTGCGCTTCCCTTCCCTACTGCTCTCAATCCATATGCCAATCGCATATTACATTCAAATAGTACACCCTTCTCATTTAGTCCATGCTCAGAATCAGGGTCAACATGTTTATTACTTACAGCTTTTGAAGTAAAAAAGGCAACACTGTAATCACAAGTATCACAATATAAGATAATTTCAGTAGCCAACCCAATACGTTTTTGAGTCTTTAGTTGTAGTCCTACTTGACTACAATGTTTGCATGCGACATATACATTCAAAATATTATAAAGTATATTCAAATCAATCAGCTCATAACCTAACTTTTCAGTACAATCAACTTCATCATACAATTCATTCAACCCACTCAATTTCCTTGCAGATGCACTTTCCGCTCTTCCATCGCCACTTTCTGGTAAATCAACTGTTACTTTTCCTTCAATTTTGGATTTACACACATTCTTTCTCTTCTTAAAAACACTTGGCACATTTGGTCTTGGCATTATCACAAAATCGTGAAGACAACACAAGCACAAAACGTAAAAAGTGAGTACTTATAACCTATAGTCACAATTCACAACTAAAGCAAACAAACAGCTACTTATATAGAATAAGCATATGTTTATAACCTGGAACATTAGCCACAACTCACAACAATACAATATATAACCATCTGACAGCAACAGCTGATGTTTCCAAGCTATTTCACAGCACACAGAGTGTGTAGGCACAGCTGTTGCAAAGAGATATAAAATACTAGCCAGAGTTTCACAAAAAAATTGTTTTCACCTTGAAAGAAAATTCAAACCATCATGTGTCATACATCATTTTAGAGAGAAAATTCCAGAAAATGTTTTAAAATTAAAAACAAAAATAATTTTTTTTTTCGATTTTTGCCCTACCGGGTCCCCTAATTTAGTAAGTCTTCTTTAACAAACAGAATTATCACTGTTGCACACCACTATAGAAAATTTATTCCGATTAGGGCTTTCAAGCTTCACAGCTCATCGTCAGATCGGAAGAAATTTCTGATTTGACGATGAGCTGTGAAACTTGAAAGCGCTAATCAGAATAATTTTTCTATAGAGGTGTGCAATAGTGATAATTCTGTTTGTGATTATAACCATTAACACAACTTTCTTAATTAAAATTCTTTTTTTATAAATGTAACAATCAATTACACACTACATACAATAAATGATAATAAAATACTATAGTCACTAAATTTACTAAAAACCAACGTAACACAAACACACTCAGATTACAGCTAGGACTAAGTCGTAAATGTCATTAACGATGTTTCAGTCTGAAGACAGGGCCCAGCTTAACTGTTCTCTCTGTGCCGTTCGTTTCTGCGCTCGCCTTCAAGGTCTGTATGATTTCGCCTCATCATCAAATTCATCCGTCAGTATATTTTACTTCCTTCATCACTCTCTTTTTACTGCAATCTTTTCTTCTTCTACTATTGATTTCCCTAAACAGTCGTTCATCAAAATGTGATTAATCTAATTTTCGTTTTTCTTTAAACAGCCCCAAAACAATGGAACAGCTCCAAGTTTCTACTTGTGACTTATTCGTATTAATGCCTCTCCATTTGTTATTTTCCAGTATTATCCACATCCGCATTTCAAAGTATCACAAACTTTTTCTTGCTGTTCTTGATACTTAAATTCCTGTCATTAGTACATTTCAATAATCCACATAAATCAAGGAACAAATCTCTTTCTCAACACAATGTTAATACTTCAGAAAATTAAGTAATTGCTTATTCTTTAATACTAAAAAACACCATTTACTAATAGAAAATGGAAACACGCGCACATCTACATAAACGTTTCACACACGATGCTGAATAATTTCCTCTGAACAGTTATTTCATACATTAAGGTAATATTATTTGAACAGATTGACTTTTTTACAACAGTTGTAAGTTACATAAGTAACTTAAGTAGTTTCCAAACACCGCACACGGCGTTGGTATGCAGTTTGCTGTACACTGGTGTACTGTATTGCAAGCTAGCGCCGTAAGCTTTCTAAAGATTACTGGATAGACAGAACTCTTTGCACTCTCGAAAAGAATGAGGCAAATTATAAATTTAACCACCGCATATTTTAAAATACGAGTACACACAAGTGAATGAGTGAGTGAGTGTGTGTGTGTGTGTGCGCGCGCGCGCTCCCGTGTTGGTTGCTGCGATTCTCACGTGTCAGGCTGTTTGTTTTAAATAATTCTCTTCATTCATTACAGTACATATAAAATCGACTAGTTGCTATAACGATTGCTGCGCGTTGTTGTCCGCCACTACGAACACAGGCGACGGGCATTTTGGAAGACACTCGTGAAACAACAATGATAACAAAGAGTTGAAGCTTTGGGTTAAAGACAGCAGGTAGATGAAAACTCACAACTTGACTTGGCACATTTAAGTGAAAATAGGTTTCTAAAAGAAAACACAATTAACACTAATTGTGAGTTATGGACTACCAAAAAATATACTTTCAATTTCCTTTTTTCTTAAAGAAATTAAAACATTACATTTAAATGACAAAAGTAATCTAAATAATCCAACATATAAGACTTCTTAGCTTTATCTTATAAATTTTATATTACATAATAACATTGCCTAAATCTACAACAAAGCTTTCTCCACTCTATTATTTAAAATTTTCAATATAAAAAGATTAGATTAGCATCAAAATTGCAAACTTACAAAGGGGTATTCTGCATTACATGACGACATGCTAGAATTGAAACAATTCTAGTTTACAAACTTTAAAGTGTGACACTTGAGGATTTTCTTTATTTAGAAGGACAATGTTAATTATCGTATAACCACCAGTAAAGTAATAGTAGATTTTAAAATTTAAACTTCAAAATTTAAAATAATTAATATTTAATTTATTCCCATGCATTGCTCTAGTTTATACATTTTAAAGAATTATGCAACTTGTCTAGTGTACACTTGTGAGTCGTGAAAACGGCTAATAGGATTTTTTTGTTATTCCTCATTCAATTCACAGAAAAGTTGGAGAGTTTGCTTCTTTAAAGTAGATAACTTTACATCATTATTGAAAATTAGACATTTAAGCCTTATTAGTGGAACTTACTAGGCGATCCCTCCTGGAACTCATTACTGAAACTCAGTACTTGAACCAAGTACTAAACATAACATCCAGTTACAACTCAGGTTTTTCTTTTTGCATTTGCAGCACCTAAATCACGTGTAAAGTAGATTAGTATATATGTTAAATTTATTAATATTTACTCTACGATTAATGTAATTTATAAACCATGCTTCATATCGTTTACATGACTGCAAGAGTTTTAAATAATATTCGATACATTTAACCTTATAAGAATTCAGAAGGGACTATTTTAAGTTCAATGGACAACATTTATTTTTTTAAATATCACTATTGTTTGACGACTCGGAACACTAAGTTTTTTATAAGTAAAATCGTAAAGATTTACCTTACAACCTAAACCGGCTTTCACCTTTAGAAGGCTTCATCAGGGTAATGACTTTTAACACATTACCCTACAAAACCCTTAAAGTTTCTTTTAATTAAGAAAGTTCATCTTTGTGGTTTTACTTTAACCTTATACATTGTGTTATGACTGTTACAAAATACCGAACATGGAAAGTTCAGACAAACTACCCACATTCAAATATTATAAGTGACAAGAACAGCTAATTAAATTGATTTTTTAAAGTATTCAAAAAGCTTATGTTACCGGAATAACTTTAAAAATTATAAAAATTTATAAATTATTAATATAATTAATATGTATACAAATAATATTAATATTATATTATAAAATACAAATAAAATACCTTTGTGTTTGCTAATGCACAAAGGTAAAACACTTCTACTGTCTGCTAATTTCTAATACTAATTAAACAAGCGGTTAAACAAGTTAAGCCTACAGACGTCTTTTTGTTCTTGAGTGAATTCTCAACGTTAGGCTAAAGTCACAGAACCACGTGGTAAGCGTACTTTTATTGTATTGACACTTTTGTGTTGTCTGTAGGTTAATTCACTACTTTATTACAACAGTTTGAAATAATTTATCTGCTGTGTAAAGCTTAAGAACATTTTTGTACACTGCATGAACTCATAATATATCGTTTAACAGTATAGCGAATTAAAATCTATGGTAAAAATTTTCTATTTTGAAATATCTGTTTGCTTGTGTTGCTTTCAGAGTAGGTAAAAAAATAGCATATTTAGTTTTCTGTACCTGAGAATTCTGATTATGATCACAAAGAAAACTACAATTCACCTAACTAGAGACTTTGGGAAACACTACCATTCACTTGTCAGCATTCATTCATACACTTAATCCATGTGATTTAAATTTGTCTATTTTCTATTGTGTTAGTCAGTGCTACGTCGAATATAGATAACACAAAAAAATAGATTTGACGGCAAACAAGTGCGTTGTATTACCCAATAATGCGTTTGTAAAGGTTCCAACGTCTAGTTTTATAGACCTAGTTCTATAGCCACGTAATCGAAAACAATGCATTTATTTAAAACATAAATGATTTTTTTAACCAAATGTATATTAGCTAAGTAATTAATCCGTATTTTTAACTGAAATATTAATTCTTCCTATGTTATTGGATATTTGTAGCTATACTTACGTGTGAATACGTGTAATTATTCTGCTATATTATTTTAACATTTAGTTAAAAACTGTCATCAATTTCTTGATTTAGCAGTGTTCTTTTAAAGTTGTGCGAATCAAAGTCTATAAAAAAGTTACATATTTGAAAATGACTGTTTAAGTAATTATTCCGTATTTTTAAGACAAATGTCTTAATTCTTACTATATTACTGTAGGTTGGTAACTGTGTGTGTGTGTGTGTGTGTGTGTGTGTGTGTGTGTGTGTGTGTGTGTGTGTGTGTGTGTGTGTGTGTGGCAATACATGTAATCATCATTTACAGTGTTTCAACAATCAGTTAAAGACTCTCATCATTAATTTTTTTATTTAGTAATGCTCGTTTGTGCTGTCGTGCGACTAAACATGACACAACACAATTAAATTGTAAGGAAATCGCTAATTTTACAATTGTATAACGTGCTACATAAGTATAATTTTTAATTCCTCCTATCTCGTTTACTTCGCTTTTATTATAATAAATAAGATACACTGATTTTAGTAGCCTCTACTAAAAATTTAATTTACCATATATCTAAATGCTCTCGAAAATGAACAAAGTTAATCTCTATTTGGAATCTCATAAAACTGCCTGTTTGTGTTTATCATTAGCTGGCAAAAATCTGAAGCTGCTGAGGTGTATAAGCTGCAGTAAACGCTATACCTCTGTAGCGCAATGTCATACTGGCGGATTAACTCAAATTGCGCTCTGTACGGATTAGCATGATATACTGCGTGTCTCTCTCATTAATAACAACGTCCAGATTACCTGGCCAGAGTTACACTTGTACTTTGCTGAGCTTTATTAATTGCTACAAAACTGTCGCTTTGAAATGCGTACGTTTATTATTCAGCACGGAATCTGCATTATTAAACCGAGACCTAAATAAATAAAATAAAACGCGTCATGATTAACGAGCGTTATTCTGTACAAATTAATAACCCATACTTTCTTATTTATACATTGGCACCTTTTTAGGTTGACTTAAATTGTTTGCAACTAATTACGTCTGGCTTACAGGACAGGTCACAAAACTCTGTTGGTAAGTAAATACTACACACCTTGTATCTCTAGTAAGATGTAAGCATATTGAATAAGGATAACACCATATTGATAAGTATATTAAATGTGCTTAATATTTGTTTTGTATTGCTTTCTATGTAGTATTTTATTTTACGTGAGAGGTCTTAAGATCTACTACTTGAGTTAATACAAGTTAGTTTGTATACAGCTGTATTACACGTAGATACGTATAATGAGTTACACGTTTTATTGCAGGTGACAAACACAATCGATTTTTCAAACTAACGTTTTTCAATCCGCCTTGTAACTTTATGTTTATAGTTCATGACGCGTTTCAAAGCACGTGCTTCATCATCAGATATAAAAATATTTCTCATAGCAGGCCGTTTACTTTAAAATCCAATTGCAATTAAGCAGTTTGAGCAAGTTGAACAATCTGAACAGACTTATAACTAAAACATCAATTACTGGAGATCTCATTCATTGTTTTGGATGATTATCAGACAATTCCGAAATAGCACTGTATGCAAACTAACTATTACTAAACTAAGTTCATAAAACAAAAAAGATTCAGAAAAATTTCAAAGGAGTGAGACGTTTGAATTGAAAATTTCCCGGGGCTTTTTTTTATAGAAGATATACGTTTGATATGTTTATGAATGTTCAACAGTTCGTAAACTCACCGACAAGTAGAAGAAAAGACTGTGAATATCAGTTGCACTTGAACAAACGATGACTCACTTTGTATTTTCTCAACTTGAATCATACAGTATATGGCACTCTCTTTGAATCTAAAGTTTGTTAAGCTACTAGTCTCGTTAGTTGGTTTCTCATAATGTTCTACAATTTGCTCAGTCTCAGAGTTAAAAGGCATCGAGGAGACGGTCCTCGTTAGTTAATAAAACTTTACTACGTCTTCCGCTCAAAGAGGACACGATATTTTCTATTTCGTAATTAGAATAGTAAGACCTTCGGCTGATTACGTTACACCCTTTTATTTGCTGATGTATGAAATAGGTTTATGAGTATGACGTCTGTGTATTCAACTGTAGAAATTAAGTAACTAACAGTATGATAATTTCAGTAGAAATTACTGAAAAAATGTTCATAGCAACTGGTAAATACTAAGTTATGTATGTGTTAGAAATTACACTTTAAACAAGTGGATTTCGTTGTAACTGGGAAAACTTTACTTGGTCTTATGTGATTAAATGTGTTGGGCCTAACATGGACTTTGTGATGTGTATTTGCCTTTATTGAGGATTTGCTAATCAATACAAGAATGATAAATGTTTCTTATCAACGTAAAAAATGACGCGTGATAGACAATCATACTGATTATCCACAAATATGTTTAGTATACATTCTTATTTCTTTAGAAATTTATATATGATAATCAATGTTTTCTTTTGTTCATAGTATTGTTTTTAACAGGTTTTTTGTAAGGAAGACTGAAAGAATAATGATAATGTAACTGGACCTTAGTGATTTATTATACCGTATTTAGTATCATGCAAATATTATAAAAATTATCGTTTAGATGACCAACGTAATTTTATGTAGGCAAGTAGCAAACAAAACATAAGAAAAAATAAGCTTAATCTATATTTAATTCCTTATTTTCAAATACACAAACCGACAAGCATTCGTGTTGCAAGTAATATGTCAGATTGCTATAGCAGAATATGGAATATGTTCCAGCAGTTAGGCATCACACTGGAAGATACAGGAAAGGCATGTTAAGTAAATGTTTAGAATCAGAATTTAATAAAGAATCGTTTTAGAAAATTTATAATTTTTATGATTTTATGTAGTATTTATGTGACATATTTTATTCTAAGCCGCCATGTTTAGAAATTCTATAAAATTTTGTAAATTGTACCATCAAGGCCCTGCTTTTAATTAAATTTATTATTATCATCTTATCAATTTAACCAAGTCGATTCTAGGACATACCACAAAGTATACACACTCATCGTTATTCTACCAACCTCTCTATTGCAACATTTGTTAGTTTAAAATGTTGTATATACTCTAAGTTAACTAGGCCACCGAATACGTGAACTAAAACTGGACTTGAAAAATGGTGTGCAACATTTAATGCAAGTGTATTTTTATATTTTTAGAAGGGATTTTTTATGTTTTTAGTAAACAGAGTTTAGAGTGACATTAAAACTAATTAAATATAAAGTGCGTTGAATTTTTCATAATCATTTTTATACTAACAACACTATTCTAAGGTTTACTTATATAAAAATAAATCTAACGCTTATTATTATTTAATTTACGTTTTCTTATTCAAAAATGTTTTAATAAATTTTATAACTTTAGATTCACTATGACTTTTAATTTATTGAAAAGATTGTTTAATAATTTTTAGTAATTTTCAAAACTGTATTTTATTCGTAACTTTGTTTTTTATTGATTCAGGCAAAATTATCCGATCCATCATTAAAGAACGTTTTGTTAGTCAAGCCTACACAAACTTAGAGTTATAACAAATAGCAGACCGCAGTGAAAAATGTTCACTAGGTCTTTAGTTGTAGAATAATAATGAAACAGGATAGCACATAACTTGCTACATTCTCATACAAGTAAATATTGTATAAATCTTTGGATTATATATTTAAATCACAGAATCAACACATATTGTGACCTAGTGAAAGAAAGCAGCACGTGTCTTTCATAACACGTGTGAGACTGCCCATGTACTCAAATATAGTGCAATTCAATGTCGACATTCCAAAACATTAAAAGCATTACGGAAGAAAAGAATTCCTTTGTGTTTCAAGGTATAAATGTGTGTGTGTCTGTGTGTGTGTGTTTGCGTGTGTGCTCGAGTACACGTTCCTTAATGTTTGAAAATTTGTTTACTACAAATGTCAGATCCAAGAAAAGTTACAATCAATACCAATAATATACGCTATTGTCTTGTTCAGGAGGAAAAAGTTTTCATTAAAATTTTTCAATTGTTTACATGCACTAAAGTACCTTTTAAAATACAGAATTTTTCAAGTCTAATCAAAATAAACAATTAAAACTGGTCACTGTTTTGTAAAATGGCAAAACTGAGTAGCCGCATGAAATAAAAGCGGTGCCTCCTGGCTGTGAATACCGCTAGTAGCGGCTGGCGGCGTGTTGTACTAGACATGCAACCGTCACACTAAACACAAAAGCCGTGCGTTATGCCTTGTTCCTTTACGGACTGTTGAGCACAGAATTTTTATTTATCAGCCATATAAGGACCGCATGCCAATTTCAATTCTTTTTCTTTGTTCTTTCCTTTTTCTCCAATATTATTTCATATTTTTATTGTGTCTCTTCTTCCTGTCTTTAGTCCACTTAGAACCAGCGTTTTTCTCTCTCCTACCCTGGACTCCTTCCATTTTTAACACTTTTGCCCCAAAAACATCTCTTTCAATTGCTCCTTCGGCGTATACATTATTTTTTCCTAAATCCTTTTGGACTTCTTTAAACCAACTTGATGTTGACTTATTCCCCCACAGATATTTGAAGATCTGCTTTGTCAACCTATTTTCGTCCATTCTATATAAATGTCGAAAAAATAATAGTCTTTTTTTCTCATTTTTTCTGTTATATTTTCTATACTTTGATATATTTCGACATTACTTCTTAATTTCCAACCTTCTGAAGTTTTTTGTGAGCCTAATATTTTCCTAATAATTCGTCTTTCCAATATTTCTAGTTTGTCTAAGTTATAATTTAATCCTTAGCATTCACTTGCATATAAGCATTCTGGCTTCACTATTGTACTGTAATGCTTTATTTTTGCAATTTTCGCATTTTTAGATATGCACTTTTTATTGTAAATATCTTTAGTTATACCATATGCCCTTTCCATCTTATGAATCCTTTCTTCTATAGTAGATTTTTCTAAACCGTTCTCTTGAATTATTTCTGCTAGATGCTTAAATTTTCTAACCCTCTCTATTCGACCAATATCTGTTACCAGGAATTTTGGGGCATTTTTAATGTTCGTGAGAAATTTGTTTTTTCTGCAGAAACTCTTAAGCCTGCTCTACTGGCTACGTCCTCTAAAAACTTAACTTGTGTTACTGCAGATGTCAGATGTTCAGAAAGTGTAGCAAAGTCATCTGCGAATGCCAAACAGTTTATTTCAATACTTTTGTTCCTTCTTCCCAACATGATTGGTGATATTTTGCATTCCTTTAATTTTTCATTCCAAATTCTCACTACTTTCTTTAGGACACAGTTGAAAAGAATTTGAAATAAACCATCACCCTGTCTTACACCTGTATTTATTTTAAACGGTTAAGATATTTCTCCCATGAATTTTAGTTTTGAGACTGTGTCCGTAAGAGTTTCACGGATTAGATTTGCCGATTTACAGGTTTACTTTACTTTTAACATTTTGTAAAAGAAGCAGAAGTTGATGTCTTAGACTCTCACGGCCGGCGGCAACGCTGTTCAGCTGTTACTTATTGTCAGGCTATTAGACCGTGGTCTGATGCTGTTAATTACAACAGCCGTGCCTGTCCTACCATTGGAGACCATCTTCATTGTATACGATTGAAAGGTTCACTGGATACTTTCTTTACCATATCACTGTGGGAACGCCTTACCTGTGATCCTTCCAACCGTATACACTGAAGATGGCCTCCAATGGTGGGGTCAAACGTCTCTTCTAATTGACAGCATTAGACCACAGTCTAATAATACCCGGAAAATGAGAAAAAAACTTCCTAACGTCTTTGATTCTACTTCCTTTAAAGGAATTTTAAATTTCCTGTCCAAAATTAGCTTTCAAGTGTTGCTTAATACGTTAGTTCAATATGCTTCAACGAACATAGTTCAGTTAAATATTTAAATACTATGGTTTTAAATAGATTTTGTTTAAAATATAAATTATATTGTATAAAAACTTATTTCAATTAAAATAAATTTGTTGTGTCAAATATTATTGAACAAATATTTTTGGGTGTTATAATTAATGCTAAGTGAAAACAAGAATTTATTCTTGTTTTAAATTGTGATTTATTAATGTAATGATTTTAGGCGCATTTTTTAAAAATTAGATTTTGTTTTAATTAATGGTTTTAATTAAAACTACCTAAATAGGGTAAATTTATACTTTAAATAAAATGTATACTAAGCGGTAATTATAAACTATATAGGGTAAATATAAGGTACGGACTTGAATGTGTACGATAAAAAGAAAATAAACATGATTGTACGTAAACCGTGAGCAAGAAAGATAATTCAAGATTAGCTTCGACAATTCCAGATTTAAAGTACAAAGTGCTTCTTATTGTTTAACTGTGTGTGTGTGTGTGTGTGTGTGTGTGTGTGTGTGTGTGTGTGTGTGTGCGTTTATACACAATAACACATACGTAATAACAAACACAAAAGTTAAAAAGCAGACAAGAAGCTGTGTTTTATTCTTTTAAAAAAGAAAATATTCTTTGAAACATACTTTCTAACAAAACAGTAACAACATATAACAATGTATTCGTCTTTCAGTTTTCCTCCCTTGTCTACCTACAGCTGTGTTAGCACATGTCATGTAACTTGTTAGCTTTGTTGGGATTCCTTTTATACTACAGGCTCGTGTTTATGCAGAGCTAGAAATGTACGTCTAAATGTATATACAAGTCTCCTTACACGTCCTTCACGCCAAACTCATGCTACACACGTTCCTCTTAAGTTGGCACTTCTACTCAATATATTATTTCCTGTTTCTTGTATTGTTCCGCCAAGACAAACCTAAAAGACAAAAGACATTTTTGGCAGTGATGGAGTCTCATGACCCTTATCAACTCAGCTCTGAAAAAAATTTCGTAATATCAATATTATATTACATAATATTTCTTTATTTATCAATTATTTTTTTATTCTTTAAGTTTCTTAAATATTTACTAACAATTTAAAACAAGCGTGATAAATAAATGTAAGCAGTTTTTCGCGGTTTGAATAATACGTGTCCCTTCCATTAATTTGGTTTTTTGCAAAATTAACTTCTCCGCGATATCTGGATTTTTGGCTATTTTGATCTAGTTTGACGTAGTTCTGCTACTTTACCAGAAGCCGAACAAAGATTGATAGTGCTTGAAACGTAGTGTTAAGTGTAAGTTTAAATGTAAGTTGTTTGGCCTCATAGCACGTACTTTCTGGCCACGACTGGATGATCGAGGCTGCTCTCCCCCACCACGCGGCCGCTTGTAAGCGAGGTAGGGTGAAATATGTGTACTAGCCGTTTGGTTTCCCTACGCTAGTAAGGGCACAGTTCCCCTCTACTCAGCGTCAGCAAACTGACTTCTACAAAAGCCGTAGTTTCAAGTGTTCAAGTGTGTATTAATAACTTCCCTTTTAAATGTATCCCACATAAATAACTTTTGTATTCAACAAAAAAAGACGATTAAAAATATGGTAAAGTGATTAAAAATGTGAGAACAAGCGGTGTTGAAAGTTAAAGAAATAGCAAATTTTATTATGTACGAAAACTAAATTTTTATTATTTATCCAATAACACAAAAATTATTATTTATCACATTAAAACTAAATACACAAGTACATAAAGTAAACTTAAACGTAATTTTTGCTATATGAAAACACGATCGACTTAGTTTAGATGTGAATACAAGTACCGAAATAATAATTGTAACAAATAATAATACAAAGGCCAAGTTTTTTAGTCACTCTAATGATAGCTGGTGGCTTTACAATTTAACACCTGACTACGCTTATCTGTGTGCCGTGTTTGTGTGTTATCTAACTACCTGTCGCCAGACTGTCTCCCTAAAACATTGCAGTTAGATAATTCAATAATTACCTAGCTTTTATTTTATAGATTCATCTTTGGTTCTGTCGACCAATTTATTTCAGATATGGAACTTTTCTTATACAAATTGATAATGAAATTATTCTTTTAGCCTTCACTAATTATCATACAACGAATGTATTCCAGAAATAAGCAAAATATTTTGTAATGTACATCCAGTATACCATAGTGTACGTTGTATTGTAAAACCACACATTTCACATGGAATGATTGATATGTCGTATTTTTCGGAATTTTCCATTTCTTAAATGGTTGCTACTCGTTACCTGTATATGTTTTGTTGTTTTGCCGCGTAGCCCTTAGAATAGGTACTGTATTCTTAGACCTTATTAAGTTTACTTTTACAGTGTTATTTTCACTTACATTTAGCTTGAATCGCCGTCTGTCTGTTAGTTTGCAGTCTACTGTATTTAAAATTCATAAAATATCAGGCATCAAACGTTAAATCTTAACGGTTTATGAAAAAGTACGATTAACTCGAGTTTTTAGGAAGTGGTACTTCTAATTCATTAGTGTCTAAGAAATACTGTTTATCGGCATTTGAATTATAACATTAGATTTAAATTTACTCGAGCTTCTGTGCTCTACAGTGAACTGTAGTGAATTACAAGTAACTTAATTATTGAAGTGTATAGCCTACTAAATATAAATATTAATTTACATGATTAAATTTTATAGTTTATGCATTTGCTTAGTTAATTTATTTTTTGAAATTAAATTCTGTAATTCATACATCTTTTTTTTTAAATTAACTTTTTTCAATATGAAGCCTATCTATTTATGGGCAAATTTTCCGTATTTCGCGGGGAAAACGAATATAGGTTACAAGGAAGAAATTTACGCGTTCGTTATAAACAAATTCCACTGTATTTGCTTCTAAATTACATGGTAATATGATTTTGTTAGGAATGCGTGAATGCGTTAAGACAGCAAGAGACAAGCTAAATTGGGGGGGGGGAGTGAGGTAATATTCTCAGCTCAGAGATTACAGCACCCCCACTTAGCCTACCGTAGTACCCGACCATGCTTCTCCCACCTTACACAATGCTCGATCATCGAATTGCTGCCAGACAGTACATATCCGTCATTACTATAATCTATTGTATAGCACAAGATCTGAGCCATTGTACACATTTATGTATGAGTTTTATAAGAACATATAGGCTGTCTGCCAGGTTTAACATGTTGTATCTTATCTGAAATTTATATGTATGTGTGTATTTATGTTGAATCATGTGTTATCTTATGGCAAGTGTTATAAAAAAGTGGATATTTACACAATCTATATGATTATTGATGTTACGTGATATTTTTAAAATATATATATGCACAAAATATGATTTAAGATTTAACTGATATTACTATATTATGTTGGCGATACTAGTTTGGGGAATTTTGATATTAAAATAATGTTTTTGAAGGATGCTATATTAAATGTTGAATTATATTAGTAAATTTTAAATTGCGATTAATATGTATATACACAGAAAATGAATTATAATTATATGGAGGCACATCAGAAATAATAAAGGTTGTTATTGTTGTTTAATAGAGAGTTTTAATTGCAAGTCCCGTCTCACTGGACCCAGCACATTTTATGCTTCTGATAGGCCTTTTGCCTAGTTCTAAATATCTAGTAGTGTTCAGACTTTGTACCTGTACTTTGAATATTATAATACGACACGCGCAGATGACGTCACGTTTTTCTTATCGGCCGCTGTCAGCCGACACAGCTGGCGGTCGGTAGCAAAGGTTTAGTTAGTCATTTATATTACTCCGAGTTGAGCACTCGTAACATTTCTCATCCAGCCGCGGCTTCTGGATTTCATTATTTAGTCATTCATTATGTGCAACATGCACTGGTTATACTTGGCGAGCTCTTTCTTATTCAATATGTCTTTCGATTTCCTTATTAATTAATTTACGGGCGTCATGACGGGCAAACGTCTGCGCGTGTCAGCAATGGTTGTAAAATTGAACAGTTTTCAATAAAGGATCATTACGTAAAAAAATTATACAGTCCACGTCTATATACTTTCAACCAGCCCTCTTCATTAGCGTTCTAGGAATAACTCAAGAGCCTTCAAGAGCTTCCAGACGCAACATTTTCTGGTCCACCAATCCGGATTTTATTTCCGCCTTACGGGCAACATTTTGGGTAGCTACTTCAGAATATTTCATTTAATGGGCACAAAAAGCCTGGGTCCCAAACAAGCTTCAAAATTCAAATATTTTCAAATTGAAATTGCTGGCCGTGGCATGCCCTTTGTTAACGCAAAAACGACCTCGAGGAGTGACAAACAAGATACAACAGAGCGTCAGATCCGACACGACAGGAAACGACAAGGCAGTTATTCAATAGCAGCAAATTCCACAACGGTAAATCACGCTGAGATACGACGACAACCTTCATCCAACCAGCACGAACAGGGGGGCAACGACAACACAGGATTGACGGACGGGATCAGAGCGGAATCAACACGACCGAAGCACTTCTGAACACGCCACGATTCCACGTGATTATGAACTTTTTATATAATAATTTAAGTAACATTTTATATTCAATATACTACTATTGATGCTTTTGTGCAAACATATATCGTTATAATTGAGTATATTTTCGTAACTGCTTAATAACTTAATAACTCATTGAGAGTTCAAGTGCCGAGATAAGGCTATACGTATTATTAATTAAAATCCATAATTTCAAAAACGCTAATGGCTGTTTTTTAATAGAGATAATAAATATATGTTGTAGTAATTAATGTGTTAAGTTATTTGGCGATCGCTAGCTACCGCACTATATCCAAATTTTATCAAAATTACGTCAATTGTTCACCTGCTCTACGCTTAAATTCTTTAAATTATATTTTTAATTACAATCATGGCGGATATGAAGGCTCTAATAAAAAAACGAGGCACTGTTAAAGCTTCGATATCCCGCGTGAACACGTTTGCGGATAATTTCGATCCGGAAACCAGCGATCATTACGCATTAAAAATAAAGCTTCGGCATTTGATGGAATTATCCACCAAATACGATGATATCCAATCTCCAATTGAATCCGATGACACTGATTTCGCATTAGCAAGTGATAGAGTCCAAACGGAGGACGATCTTTGCAGCATCGAATGCAAGTTGCAACACTTATTAGAGCAAGTGGAGCATATGAATAAAAAACCGCTGATTAACACCGAAATTATGCCTCTTAAACCCCCCCCCCTAAACAGTTGGAACCTATCAAATTACATCGGTTTTCAGGTAACATTATTGAATGGCAACACTATTATAACATATTTCACGAATTAATACACGCCAGAACCGATCTGACGAATATTCAAAAGCTACATTACCTGCACTCATCATTAAGTGATGAGGGGCTGAACGTGATAAAATCGTTGCCAATTAGTCATGATAACTACGCGGTAGCCATCGATCTGCTAAAAATCAGGTATGACAGTAAGTTGATTGTCTCAGCCCATCATGTGGGAAATGTCCTGGGTGTGCAATCGATTCAACAAGAGTCCAAAACTAGTATTTCAAAATTTATTGATCAGATAACCGCTAATATCAATGCGTTAAACACCATAAACCTACCCGTAAATAAATTCGAAATTATTCTTATTCATTATTTGGCCCAAAAACTCCATAATTACACGTTGCGCCTGTGGAAAGAAAGTTTGTCAGAGGAACGATTTCCTAGTTTTAATAATTTCATAAAGTTTCTAAATACACGTAGACAGTTATTGCAAAACTTGGATAGCGCGGCCACTTCAAGGAGCAAGATAAACGCTTGCGATAAGGCTTATTATCGCAAGACGATTAAAACGATGAATGCGGCCAAGGCCACGTTCCACTCACATGTCGGAAATAATCTGTGTGACCTGTGCAAGGGTAAACACAGAATTACTGATTGTTCACAGTTTATAGCACTTATTGTACATGAGAGAAAAAACATTATAATCAAAAATAAACTCTGTCTAAATTGCTTTCGCTCGGGCCACGATGGCGCTCATTGCCCATCTAAATTTTTTTGCAGAACATGTGCGAAACGTCATCTTACCATGCTTCATATTCCTAACAAAAATGAACCGTCCAGTAGCAACCAGTGTTCACTGAAGTTACAAACAAATAAGTCCATATTATTATCTACCGCAGTCTGCATGACCACTGACCATGCAGGTAGAAAGCACCCGGTTAGAATTTTACTGGACTCTGGGTCGCAGGCTAACTTTTGTACCATGGATTTCGCACGCCGCATGGTTTTGAAACTAGTCAAATCTCAATTGCCCATAACGGGTATAAACAATTCATTGTCCCAAGCTGACTTCAGCACCAGAATAAGGTTACAGTCTCGCCATAAACATTTTAGTTTAAACGTCCATTGCGCTGTGCTTCCCAGCATAACTAATAATCTCCCGGCGGAATCATTTGATGTCGTCTCTTTAAATTTACCAAAGGGCATATTCTTAGCTGACCCACAACTCAACTTCTCGTCGCAAGTCGATGTATTGCTCGGTGCTCAGTATTGTTTGCAGTTAATTGAACCTATTAAATTTATTCGTAGCCAGCACTTCCCCATAATTCAGGAGACAACACTTGGATTCATTCTCGCAGGTAATTTGCCGTTCAATGTCGACATGACGAAACCGGTTTCATCCTTTATGGTATGTAAAATTGCTAGTGAGATTTCCTCGCAATTAAAGGAATTTTGGAAGTTTCTATTCGTGATACCTCCGCTGAGGACTCGGCATGTGAGAATCATTTTGTGTCCAACACTGTCCGCAATAACGAGGGCAGATTTGTGGTAGCCCTGCCTCGCAGGGCAGACAAGTTTCATCTGGGCGATTCTCTTCGCGGAGCTATCCGCAGGTTTCAGTCCTTAGAACTTAAGTTCAAGCAGAACCCTGCCCTTTACAAAGGTTATAGTGAGTTCATGCGTGAGTATTTAAATCTTGGTCACATGTCTTTACTCAATGAGTACGATTTATCGCTTGACAAGTCAGACACATTTTATTTGGCTCACCACTCAGTCTTTAAGGGTTCCAGCATAACTACCAAGTTACGAGTTGTTTTCGACGGCTCCGCTAAGACGACTAATAATTTGTCCTTGAACGATACTCTGATGGTCGGCCCACGATCCAGCAGGATCTGTTCTCTATTATGGCTCGATTTCGTACTCACAAATACGTCCTCATTGCAGACATTGAAAAAATGTATCGACAAATTCTGGGTAATCCAAAGGATTCCAATTTGCAGCGTATCGTTTGGCGCGACGCCCCGCATAAGGAACTCCAACATTACGCCTTGAGGACAGTTACTTATGGGACTGCAAGTGCCTCCTTTTTTGCAACTAGATGTCTGGCTCAGATAGCCCAAGAAAATAAAACCGAATACCCCACAGCATGCTTAGCCATAGCCAAGGATTTTTATGTGGACGATCTCATGACGGGATCGGACAACCCGAACGTTCTGGCGGAGATGAAGTCTGACATCACAATTTTGCTAAGCCGATATGGTTTTAACTTACATAAATGGTTTTCTAACGACCAGACCACTATGGCCTCTCGAGATCACGTTTCCTATGACTTTAGCAAAAATCAAAATGTGCGTACATTGGGCATCCAATGGAACGTCAACGAAGACAGTTTTTATATACCGTTCAAAGCAATGTCAATGCTGCGGTGGTCAATAAAAGAAGTGTGTTGTCGGTCATTGCAGGAATTTACGACCCGTTGGGCCTCATTGGCCCTATTACATTTTGGTGCAAGCATTTTGTACTACGATTGTGGTTAGCGGGTACGAGTTGGGACGAACCCTTATCAGGTTCATTGTCCGATCAATGGTTAGAACTCTATTCTCAATTGGTCTCGGACACTCATTTTAGAATTTCGAGGTCTGTCAAGAGTCTAAACAATTACCGAATCATTTCATTACAGCTTCATGGATTTGCCGACGTGTCGGCTGAAGGTTACGCGTGCTGTATCTATGTGCGGGCGGTCTATTCAAACGGCGCCATATCGTCAAACCTGTTATGCGCCAAATCTAGGGTCGCTCCGTTGAAACAGATAACACTACCCAGGCTTGAACTTTGCGCTTGCTTATTGCTTGCTCATTTAGCTTCCAAGGTAATAGTCGCCGTCAACTACAAATTCAACGAATTATATTTCTATTCGGACTCGATGATAGCCTTACATTGGATCCGTCAACAATCTTCCCGTTGGAAGGTGTTTGTCGCTAACCGTGTCGCCGAAATACAGCGTCTCACGACCCGGGGAACTTGGCACCATGTATCATCTCTGGACAACCCTGCCGACATTTTATCGCGCGGTTGCCTCCCTCGTATTTTTCGAGTTTTCTCATATTGCCGCAGGTTTATTCGTAACTCTAGGCTCCCCGTTGCAGACAGGGGCACTTCCTTCTTGTCAGCCCAGGAGTTGCATGATACACTTTTGTTTTTTATTCGACAGTCTCAGCAATTGCACTTCGGCATTGAGGTTAAGGAGCTTGAGGCACATCGCTGCATTCCCAACAGCAGTAAAATTCTCTCACTCAACCCCTTTCTTGATAAAACAGGCATATTGAGAGTAGGTGGACGTCTACAGCACTCCCAGCTCAGTTACGCGAACAAACATCAAATAATTTTGCACCCGCATTCTCAACTCACCAAGTTAATCATAGAATATGAACATCTTCGTTTATTGCACTCTGGTGTGCAATTAACCCAGTTTTCTCTGAGACAGAAATATTGGATTGTTAACGATAGATCCTATATACTCTCGGTAATACATAAATGCATCATTTGTTTTCGTTACCGTGCTAGGGGCGCGAACCAATTATTGGGACAGTTACCCCCTTCCAGAGTCACTACCGCTAAACCATTTTCCCAATCTGCTGTGGACTATGCCGGTCCCGTACTTACAGTATACGTCATGGCGGGCAGCGCTCAAAATCGACGTCAAAAGCGTATATTGCGTTATTTATATGCATGTGCACTAAGGCCATTCATTTGGAACTTGTATCAGATCTTACCTCCGACGCATCCATAGCAGCCTTAAAACGATTCATCGCGCGTATAGGTATTCCCACTCAGATATTTTCAGACAATGGGACGAACTTTCGTCGTGCTAGCGGCACATTACACGAATTGTACAAGCTTTTGAAATCTAATGGATTTGAGCAAGCAACTCAGGAGTTTATCAGTTCCCACGGTATCAAGTGGTCCTTTATTCTACCCTTAGCCCCTCGGTAGCGGAGTAAAAAGTGTTAAATTTCATTTACGTCGCGTGATTGGCGGTACTGTTTTGAACTTTGAGGAGTATTCTACCATTCTAACTAAAATAGAGTTTTGCCTTAACTCTCGCCCTTTATTCTCTATATCCAATGATTTTAGGGACCGTGAACCCTTAACTCCCGCTCATTTCCTGGTCGGTTCTCCACTGACGGCACTCCCGGAGCCCGACTATACCCTAGTCAATACTAGTCGTTTGGGCAGATGGCAACTGCTCCAAAGATTCACACAATCCATCTGGAAACGATGGTCCAAAGATTATTTGCACCAGTTGCAGCAGCGCAATAAATGGCGCACAACTTCAAAGAATTTAACTGTCGGACAGCTGGTCCTCATTCTAGACGATAATTCCCCCCCCCCTTCAATGGAAACGCTGGGTAATCACAAATGTTGTCGCCGGTCAGGACTCAATAGTACGCGTCGCCGAAGTTCGCACCGCACAGGGTATCCTACGTCGACCCATCCATAAATTATGCCCCCTCCCGGTGGCATCAGACTAGTCGCATGAGCCTCATACGACACATACCAGGAATGTGAACTTGTCGCATTACCTTGTATCACTCCCGGGACATTTCCGAGGCGATCATACAATCTAATTTTATTTTTATTGTAATTATTGTTGTGATTGTCGTGTAGCTGTTATTGTAATAGTTAATACGCCATTATTCTGTCAATCATTTTGTATTTGTCATTATGCTATTATATGATTATGTATTTTTAAACGGTTTGGGAACTATTATTGTAATCTTGTTGTATCAATTATTATGTATTTGTCATTGTATTTTCCAATGTTTATGTATTGTTGAATTTATTGGGGGTTTGTCGTTTCAATATCATGCATGCAAATTGTTACATCTTTTATTGTATTACTACTTGTTACTTATTTTTGAATGCTTCAAGATCATTATTGGGTATTATGTGGGATAACTCAATGTGTCTACTTGATTATTTTATTATTGTGCATTATGCTATGCTATTATGTATTGGGTAATTTCGTTGTCAATTTTTTATGACTACAAAATTTGAATCATTATGTATTTTACAATTTCACCTGAATTTGTTATGTTAACCACTTTATTACTATTAATGTCTAGTTGCCATTGCTCTGTGTTGAAGACAACAATTGTTATGTTGTTTTTTATTGTCGTGTAAATTCAATTACTATATATTATTAACTTTAAGGCATAAATTGCAAAATCGCGCCGATTTTGTGCGGGCAGTATGTTCAGACTTTGTACCTGTACTCTTAATATTATAATACGACACGCGCAGATGACGTTACGTTTTTCTTATCGGCCGCTGTCAGCCGACACAGCTGGCGGTCGGTAGCAAAGTTTTAGTTAGTCATTTATATTACTCCGAGTTGAGCACTCGTAATATTTCTCATCCAGCCGTGGCTTCTGGATTTCATTATTTAGTCATTCGTTATGTGCAACATGCACTAGTTATACTTGGCGAGCTCTTTCTTATTCAATATGTCTTTCGACTTCAATATTAATTAATTTACGGGCGTCATGACGGGCAAACGCCTACGTGTGTCAGCAATGGTTGTAAAATTGAACAGTTTTCAATAAAGGATCATTACGTAATAAAATTATACAGTCCACTTCTATATACTTTCAAACAGCCCTCTTCAAGAGCTTCCAGACGCAACAAGTAGCCTCTCCTTAAAAAAAAACTTGTATAAAAAATTAAATAAAAATAAGGAGGAATTACAAATGGTAGCAGAGCGTGGTTCTATCTAGGGTTGAACCCTTGGGTCCTTGGGTGTGACGGGGCTTGCAAACTCGGAAAGAGTTTGGGCAAATTTGAACTTCAAAAAAATTTTCAAAAGAGATTAACATATATGCTTCTGTTGTGTTAGGTTAAATGTTTTATCATATTGGGTTATATATTATTATTGTGTATATTATGTTGAGGTATGATCGTCAACCTGGTTGTATTTGTAATCTTGGTGCCGCCACGAGGCATGCATCTTTAGTTGGGATTTTTTGTGAGACTTGGAATTACCGGAGATCTGGGGCGTTGCTAGGGGAGTAGGCTGCATTAATAATAGATATTGAAGTAATTGAGCGTTAGTTTGGCGGGATGCGGTGTGGCCCGATCGAAAGTCGGTATGGTAGGGCGTACCGACAGAGTTCATTGATTGAAGTTTTTGTGGAAATTAAATGTTGGCTTTGATGGTTGTTAAGTATGTGTTGGTGAAATGTGGTATGTCATGGTAGGTGTTAGGTGTTGTGGATTTCATGTATTATGTTGGTTGTCCTCTTGTGTGGTGTAAACGAGAGCTACTTCAGGAGTGGGTCAGTTCTCCGCAGCGCTAGGGAACCCGGGGGTCTGCTCGAAGGAAGAACAGTACTCGAGTTTTTCTAATTGTGATTATGTTAACGTTGTTACGTTTTGTCTATTGTGTAATTCTGGCGGGGGTATGTTATCAGAGACTACCCAACCCTATTTCCGGCATTCTCCAGACATTTCCAGTGGTGGATGGAGAAGATGAGGGCAAGTTGTTGGTCTTCTTGGACGTTGTCCTGCAGTTGGCGGATTTCCCGGGGCTGTCCGAGGATGTCCTCTTGTCCCTAATATATCCGTATTGACGGGGTTCATTGGCTGAGCTGGTCACCAACACCCTGCGTTGTGGTGGCAGTACCGACTCTTTCCATGGGGAGGTGTTGGACTCTTTCATACCCGGTCGACGACGTGACCAGTTGAAATTCAAATTGTTCTATCGTGTAGAGGCCAACGAAGAGGCGTTGGCGGACTTCGTACAGAGCATACACAAAACTGCCCGAATGTTGAGGTTGGGGTTGCCCGAGAGGGACATTGTTCAAGTTATTCTGGAAGGGGTGACTCCCCAAGAGAGATCCCGATTGGTATTCGCGGACCGTCCACGTTGTTTTGCGGACCTGGACATGTTGTGTGTGGTTCCCAGAACGGTCCAGGCGATTGACGAGTCCCGAGATCAAGCAGTAGATGATGAATTAAGATACGAGACGCATGGACGGCGAATTGTTCCATCATCACACGGTGCTGAACTTACAATTAGCAACGCCTGCAACAAACGGCGTCGTCCCTCACCGAAAGTGACTTGTTTTAAGTGTGGTAGATTGAGCCACTTAAGACGATTTTGTACTGGGGTCGGGTCGAGTCCAACGCCCCTCCCTAACTCCCAAGATCATTCAAAAAGTGGTCAGTAAGGAGAAGATATGTCGGAGGTCTTCTCCTCCCTGTCGCGGGTCTTCTAAAGTACGCGCCTCCAGGCCATTTGTAGGTCCCAGTTCTTCGGTCATCAAGGTCCTCCAAACTCTCTCTAAGCCCACTTCTGTATGCCCCTTCTTGCTGTTGGAGTTGAAAAGGAGACAACTCAGAGCATTAGTTGACTCCGGATCAGCAAGATCTATCATTTCATCCAGAGTGTGCGAGGACCTTGAAAGACAGGGTTTAATTAAAAGGTCGGAACAGTCTTCCGTGGTGTGCTGGACGGCATCCCAGGAAATTCTGCCCATTTCCAGGGTAGTTTCATTTAAATTGAAGATTGATGGATTTTCTTGGGTGTGGAGCTTTCTGGTTTCTCCTGCTCTGGAGGTGAGTGCATTATTGGTGCCGAATTCATCTGTAAAAGTGGTCTCATTATTGACATTAAAGAGCATCAATGTTATTTTAAATTTAATCGGGGAGTTGTAATCCTTTCCTTGGATATCAGGGGACCAGGCAAGATAACCAAGAGGTTGAGTGCCCCGACACATCTAGAGACCCAGTCCCAGCGGTCCGCATTAGATCAGTTGTGTGAGCGTTTCCCCACTGTGTTAACTCCGGTCCTTTGTCTCACACATCTCTTCGAGTATAAGATCCGCCTAACGGACTTCAAGCTGGTGCGCTCCCACCCTTATAAATTTGCCCCTCCAAAGATGAGCATCTTGAGGGAGAAGATTGAACCAAGGGGTGATTGAACCTTCTAATTCCAGTTATGCCAGTCCAGAGTGCACAGGCCTGGAGGTAAACATCGGATGGTGATCGACTGCCGCAAACTCAACGCCAACATTGAGGTAGATTCGGTCCCACTTCCTGACCTTCATTCCGCGTTTGATTGGTTCAGTGAGGCGAGGTATTTTACCATCATTGACCTCAACTCTGCATATCACTATAAGTTATATTATATAACTTAGTTATATTATACTATATTAGTGGAACCTCTATCAGTACACTAGGTTTCCCATGGGACTAGCGGTAGGGGCCCAAACTCTCACCCGTTTACTTGACACCGTTTTCAACGATATCAAGTTCAAATACGTCTTCAATTATCTTGACGACTTGCTGGTGTACAGCAAGGGTTATGAGGAGCATTTGGGTCATCTTGAAGAAGTGATGTGCAGGTTGAGGGGTGCTCGCCTCACTGTTAACCCCGAAAAGGTGAAGTTCGCCCAGACCCAAATTTCTTTTCTGGGCCACCTGATTTCGCATAGAGGTGTCACTGTGGATCCTGAGCGAACACAGGGAATCAGGGAATTTCCCCCAACAAAGGATGCCAAAGGCATCGCGAGATTTGTGGGGATGGTCAATTTCTATCGACGTTTCATTCCGAACGCGGTGGAGATTGCGGCACCACTGAATGACCTCCGAAAAAAAGGCGTCAAATTTGTATGGGGGGAAAAACAACAGAAGGCTTTCGAAACCCTGAAGGAAGCTATCATTTCCCCTCCAGTACTGAGAAAGCCCGACTTCTCTAAGCCATTCATTTTGCAGACGGACGCGAGTTCGGTTGCGCTCGGGGCGGTTCTGTCCCAAGTTGTTGATGGTTCTAGGCAGCCTGTGGAGTTTATATGTAGGACATTGACCCAACAAGAACGGAAGTCATCAGTGTATGAACTAGAGTGTTTAGCTGTGGTGTACGCCCCAGATAAGTTCAGGCGTTTCTTGGAACATGCTGAGTTCCTGCTCGAGACCGACAATCAGGCTCTCTCTTGCCTTCTTGCTCATCCGGCAACTGGGTAAGATTGGAAGTTGGGTGGTCAAGATCTCATCCTTTAAATTCAAGGTGCAACACATTCGAGGAACTCAAAATGTGGTTGCAGAGGCTTTGTCCCGCATGTTTTCTCAACCCAGTGAAGCCCAACCTGAGCAACACTGTTCTGTCTTACTAGACTTCCCTTTAGCTTTCACTGATGTGTTACCCCATCAGTTAGATGATGAAGAATTGGGTCCGATCATCCAAAATCTAAAAGAGGGTAACGTACAGGTCCCTTACTTCTTGTCCAAGGGCGTCCTGTGCTGCAGAGAGAGAAAGGGACGTGCCCCGGAGATAGTGCTGCCTAGCAAGCTCGTGCCAATGGTCTTCAGCTACTATCACAATACCCCGGTTGGTGGACATAAGGGGATTTTGCAGACCATTTCCAGTATTAGGAGACATTTCATCTGGAAGGGAATGGATAGGGGCATAGCAACTCGAGTGAAAGCATGTCATCTCTGTGGCTTGAGCAAGCCTGCCCAGAACACCAAGTTGGGGCTGTTGTCATCTGATGTGGCGAGCAGACCGATGGAGAAGTTATTCATCGACTACGTGGGACCTTTCCCGCGTAGCATGTCAGGTAATTTTTACCTGCTTGTTTGTGTGGATGCTTTTTCTAAGTTTGTCTGGCTACTGCCCTTACGGCAGGCGAATGCTCGATTGACCATCCTTGCACTACAGACCCATGTCTTTCAGCACTTCGGTCTTCCGGCCATCATTGTCTCGGACAATGGTCCACAATTTATTTCAGGCGATTTTCGGCGAATGTGCTTCACCAATGGTATCAAAATGTGACCACTTCCCCGTATTACCCTCAGCCGTCCCACGCAGTGAGATTTAACCGGAATCTCCGATCATGATTGCCTATCATGCTGAGCAGCAGAATTGTTGGGACCAGAATCTGAAGTGGTTGCAATTAGCGTTCAAAACAGCCTTACATAAAAGCCATAAGGCCGTGCCCTTTGAAGTTATGTTTGGTTTCTCGCCTACGCTTCCCTTGGCCAACTTGTGGAACATAGACGATCTTCTGCCGAGTAATCAGGACATTAGGACGGCAGGTAGGTGGAGTGAGGCCCGGAAGAATTTGCTCCGTGCACACGAACGCAACCGTAGTCGATATAATCAGGGGCGAATTCCAAATCCCTTTAAGGTTGGAGATTTGGTCTACTACAGAGCCTCCCGATCAGCTCAGCTGCCGATAAGAGAGCCGCAAAATTATGTTATCGCTGGTCGGGGCCATATCGTATCGTGGGGTTCGCGTCGCCGGTAACGGCTAGGTTGGGCGAACCGGGGAGCGATTCAAAAGAAATAACGACGCATATTTCAAAACTGAAGCTCTGTCGAAGGGGGTTGACGGGCTAATATGGGGGAGAATTTTGATGGTCTCCGTGTCAGTGAGGCAGGCGTGCGCTGAGGGTGTGAGAGAGAATGGTCAGGTAGCGGGTAGATGTTCCCCACAGTCCCGGTGATGTTCGTCTACTTCAGGGACGCGCCCCTGCCTACGCGAGCCTTGGTTTCCTCCATTCATCCTTATGTTCCGGAGGGAGCCATGTCCTTACCTTTAGTCCTAACTCCTGACCTTCAATGATCCTTGTCTTTTCAGCTTCCCGATTTTCCTAACCCTCCCCTTATAAAAACATAAAATATATAAAAAAAATCAGAAAAAGAAAAATATATAAAAAAAAAGGAGTTAGAGAAAGGAGTGGTAGCGGCAAGGTGGACGAGGGTGGTTGTGCAGTTCGTCCCTCTTGCTGCTGCAGGCATACACTTAGATTATAGTCTCATGGGGGCCATCATTTCCCCCCCCTGCTGAGAATGTACGATGTATCGATAATATAGAGTTGTTGTTTGTTGTTTTGTCTTGTTTAGTTAGACCCCTCCGTAACTATGGGACATGAGGCCCTGTTAAAATTGGTAGTTTTTGGTGTCTCAAGACTTAAGTTGGCCGGCCTCAGGAGGTCAGAACTCAGGGAGCTCCCGAACTTTTCTTTCTTCTTTTCTTTTTCTGTCCCTTCTTGCTGTATGCTGGCCCTGATCAAGCCAGCGTGCAGTACATCCACATTTGCACAAGCACTCACACGCACACAGGTACACCCACTACACTTCTTCCTTCCAGCTCTTCCGTTTTCCTTCTAAGCCTTTGTTCTCCTGCGAGCGAAGATTAATGAGATTTACCGGTGAGACTCGTGGGTTTTAGAAGATTATGGTGGTACTATGCCGGGGTACCCCGAGTTTCAAGCGTGAGGCAACCAGGTTGCCCTTTTGGGGTGGGGGTGTGCCGGGTTTTGAGTACCCGGCGTTTCTATAAAGGAGTATAATATGAATATGCTTAATCGCCGAATTAATTAATTATAGTAGCGTAGCGTACTGTATTGCCATTACGTCGTTTTACTGAACGCCCACGCGCTCTGTTGACGGAGCTGTGCGATTATGTTTTACGACGCGAGAGTTAGGTGCGTCTTAATGCATTCGGACTTGAGCAGCAGTTGCATCAACAGCCGTATACTCTCTGGCAGAGCCAAGTTTCTTTAATTGGTGTAAATTCCTATTCTTCATGACTAAGTAGACGCTAAGCGATCTCCGGGTTCCCGACCCAGTCGGAAATGTGACCTCCTCCGCATGTGGTAATCCATCTGCCGCAATGTCGTAGAAACATCTGAACTCTCCATCTTGGCCGCCAGTGGAGGAACTGCTGTACAGCCTGCCACAGTACCCACGGGACACTATCTGGACTAAACTAAGGTGAAATTTGAGCTTTTTAAAATACATTAGGCCGCTGCAGCAAACACCATGTGTTGTGACATTAACCATCAAAAATAACTCACGTTCTACTCCATTGTGCTTGCGTCCAGCTGCACATATTTGTGGTTACAAACTTTCTCTAGAATAGTTCTCAGAATGTAATTACGCTCCAGAATAATTGTAGACCCGGTCGAGGGCATATGTCCGGCGATCAATAATTTTATACTTTATTTCTTTTACGGTAAGTTTGAATGGGGGGTTGTAAAAGTTGTGGGGAATCTGTATTTTAGTGAAGTATGTGGGTGCTGTTTGTAAATGCTGGGGTCTTGACCGGCTGGTCGGGTCCCTATTACCATCTTGGGTATTTTATTGGTTAATATATATATATATTTTAAAAATGGGTTGGAAGTTTTTTTATGGGTTTTAGGAACATTCCCACTCTTTAGCCTGAAGCTGTCACCTGTGGGTGCAGTTCTCGGCAGGAACCGGACATGTTATCTTCTGTTGGATCCGGCACTGGCACATGTCTGCGGCCGGGTCAATTCAGATTTGCTGTGAATTCTTTTTATATATTTTTACAAGGTTTAAACAAAAGGTTTTACAAATTTATAAAATTATTCAGGTTGTAATGATACTTAAATTTATTATTGTCTTTCTTACCGCTATAGTCAGTTCAGAAACTCTTTAAATTTTTTTATATATATTTATAATATCAAATTCTTATAATTTCATAAAATTATATAGGCTGTACGGCCACCTCAGTTTATAATTGTATTTTCTTGCGGTTATGTTCCAATTGGATTTTCTATAGAATATTATCTTTTTATGACAGAATAGAAGAAACTTACAATTTTATAAACTCATAGAGGCTGCATGGACAGTCCAGTTCGCCATTAGATTTTCTTGTTAATATGGTCCAGCCAGATTATTTTAAATTTCTGAATGTATCTCATAAAACTATATAGGCTGCCATGCCAATTTGAATTTGTAATTTCTAGTTCTTATGATCAATTCAGTTTCTTTAAAATTCTTTTATATTTTTATGGAGTTAAGGGTTTTGCAATATTTTACAAAATTATATAGGCTGTGCTGGCAACTTAAGGGCCTAATTGTAGTTTCTGGTTATTAGTTCAAGTGCAGATTTTCTCCACATTTATGTATGGGTTTTATAAAAACATACAGGTTGTCTGCCAGGTTTAACATGTTGTATCTTATCTGAGATGTATATGTATGTGTGTATTTATGTTAAATCATGTGTTATCTTATGGCAACTGTTATAAAAAAGGGGATATCTACAAAATTTATATGATTATTGATGTTATGTGATATTTTCAAAAAATACATATATGTACAAAATATGATTTAAGATTTAACAGATATTACTATATTATGTTGGCGATACTAGTTTGGGGAATTTTGATATTAAAATAATGTTTTTGAAGGATGATATATTAAATGTTGAATTATATTAGTAAATTTTAAATTGCGATTAATATGTATATACACAGAAAATGAATTATAATTATATGGAGGCACATCAGAAATAATAAAGGTTGTTATTGTTGTTTAATAGAGAGTTTTAATTGCAAGTCCCATCTCACTGGACCCAGCACATTTTATGCTTCTGCTAGGCATTCTGCCTAGTTCTAAATATCTAGTAGCCTCTCCTTAAAAAAACTAACCCCTATAAAAAACTAAATATAAATAAAGAGGGGTTACAAATGGTAGCAGAGCGTGGTTCTATCTAGGGTTGAACCCTTTGGTCTTTGGGTGTGACGGGGCTTGCAAACTCGGAAACAGTTTGGGCAAATTGAAACTTCAAAAAAAAAGTTTTTTTTCTATTATCATAATAGATTAACATATATGCTTCTGTTGTGTTAGGTTGAATGTTTTATCATATTGGGTTATATATTAATAGAAATAAAGTTAGGTATATAGCATCAGAATATGGTAAGACCCTACCCAAAATTTTAAACAAAGTATTCAGTGGGATAAATATAAAAATGGCTTACCGAACTAATAATAACATTAGTAAGATACTCTTACCTAAACATTCAAAATCGGTTGAGGTCAGGACGGGCGTTTATTAGATAATATGGAATGACTGTGATAGCTTCTACATTGGCCAAACTGGTAGACCTTTTAAAAAACGATTTAGAGAACATTTACCTAAAAAATAATTTAGTAAAACAGTGTCAAATTACGCGCGCCATCTGATGGACAAAAACCATAGTTATACTGATTTTACAACGAACTTTCAACCCCTCCGTATATGCAGAAAAGGAAATTATATGAATGATATCGAAGAATACGAAATATATAAGGCTTACAAAAATAAAAAAAAACAGAAGAAGTCATCCTTAACGATCAATTGAATTTCCAGTCCAATCTAATATACGACACAGCGATAAGAATACAGAAGAAGGTCCATAGTGCACGACATATAATAATATGAACACTGCAGTCGACTATAGCATGTCGTGGTGCGCACCACCGATATCGCGTGTGTCTCAAATTTGGGGATTTATGTTATATTCCATGTCAATTATGTGTGTCAATTTTTTATGTTTATATTATATTTATTATTATGTGTAAAATTGTATATAAAGTGTTTTTAACATTTTAATGATCGACGAACTTCACCAAGGGATATTCCTGATGATAGGGCATATGTCCCGGAACGAGTAGAATTAAATATAGAGAAAAGGCCACCAGACGGACAAGAAAAAGGTAAACTATTTTACTAATTATATATAAGTGGCCTGGATACCGAAAAACATGGATCTAAAACTTATTTTTAAAGCAGAATTTTTCTCAAATGTCTTAATGGTGACTCCAGTATGACATATACAATTTGATTAGACACAAAGACCACAGACCCACTTATATATGTCTATATGTCAGACAAATTATCGGTTAGTCACTACTGCTACCATATCGTGTGCGAGATGTTTTGAAAAATGGACTTGAAACGCAATGTAACTCGGAATACAAACACTGTTGCGAGTAATTTATATGAATTCTCAGTTACTCGCACATGATATAGACCTAGTACTAACAATTCAGAAGCAAAAGGTATGTTACAGAGTTCTGTGTGTGAACTGTACAAATTATTTTTAAGTGTTATAATTAGAGCGAAGTGTATGTTTCTATAATCCGAAAACTATACCTTTTGTGAACAATACCTTCTATATTCACAAAATACTTTTTTGTGAACGTGATAGCTTAAAAACTAATTGGTGCAGAAGGTTCATATTTACATGCAATTTTATTATAGTTGTAGATGTGAACAAGTACATTTTTATTGGAAAGAGATACTTCTCCAAAACTTTGTAAGGCTTTTTTGCAAAACCCAGATGCATTATTTGGTTACAGTTTGCGTTACTTTCCAATAACCGTAACCACACTCATTTTCGATATTTCGATTATGTGATTGTTGGCATCGATATGTAGTGAATACCACATATAATTTTAGTTAGATAATAGAAACCGTGAACAGTAATTTGCGTATGTTAGTTTGTTATAAAATAGTTTGTTGACGATTGCAATAGTTTGTTTCATTGTAATTTTTTTACAAAAGTGTTTCCAGCAGTAGTATGACTCAGATGTACCTGTGACGCAAAAAATTAACGTTAGGTTAACATTAAACTAAAATTACACATTAAAACCAATATGCCTTTAAAAAAATTATCCCCTCCCCATCAATTATCATTTTCGTTTATAGAAAGTTACCCCCTTCCCTTTCAACTACCCTTTTCATTTATAGATATTTCATATACCATTCTACAGTGGGTAATTTTGACCTTCTTTTCAGGACACTTTATTATCAAAGTTAAGTACCTTCCTCTTGTTAAAACGTAAAACGTTGCAGATAAACTACCCCTTCCCCTTAACCGATGTTTACCAAAATCAATAGGCCTTGAGCCCTCTACAACTCGGGCACATATGCAAAAAATTATTTGATTCTGTTTGAATTTGCGGCGGTTATCGTTTGCCATAGAAAAAATTCTACACACACACACACACACACACACACACACACACACACACACACACACACACACACACACACTTTTTAGAAAATGACTTTTCTTCATGTTATGAGGATAGTACAATCAGAATCAGTTCTTATATCGAACACGATTTTTCTCGCCATCACCGTCCTTCCATGTCCTTATGAACCATGGAAGTAATCAAATTGCATGTAACTTAATTATAATTGTAAAATTTTTCTACAGTTTCCCGTAAGACCATTTTTCTGAAGGCAATAGGGAATTCAAATCTATGCATTCTATATTCATATGTGAATCTGAAGTAAATGCCTTTGTAAAAAAATTCTGTCTAAATACTCGTAATTAAGGACATTTTTTATTCTGAAACACAAAAGCATTTGATGTCAAACGCATAGGTAGACATTAAACCACGACATTCTAGCGTAAATTACTCTTAATTCCAGGGCAGCCTTAATGATGATGATGACAGCCTTGTTCTAGGAAAACGTTGGACTGTTTTTTTGCGCGCGTTTTCCACACCACTGGGAGAAGAAATATTGCTCTTGTGTGATGAAATATAAACTATTGAGTACCTTTTTCAATCTATTCATGTTTTACGTACCGAGTCACTTTATGGTTAATATAATTAAATTACCTTATTCGGTCCACCCTAGTGACACTTGCTTCCGTCGTTTAATGACGCCTTTCGGGATGAAATCCCATCTTCAGATACACAAAGTCAAAACATAAAAAATGTATACCACTATTTGTGGTTTGTCATAATTTAAAATATATAAAATCTTTAAATAAAATATATACAAAATAAAAACGTAACAATTGAATCGCTCGGAGCGCTCGCATGCATGCACGCTGTACTACGACTTCCTCACGACTGGCTATACTTATCATTCAACCGTATAGCAGTGTCAAACAGGTTATTAGAACCGAAGTTCATTTGATCGTTTAATATGTTATTTTTGGTCATTGCGTTTTTTGTAGCTTTGTATATTTCGAACTCCTCTAGACTATCCATTAATTTACCCTTCTTGCAAGTATGCAACGCCACGAAATTGTTTTCGAAACTAGTATAAATATGATCTTTTTCTATTAAATGTTGTGCAAAACTGGAATTATTATTATTTGTTTTTGGAATGTGCTCTAAAAATCTTGTATAAAAATCTCTGCCGGATTGGCCGATGTAGAATGCTGCACAATTATCGCATTTAATTTTATAGACTCCTGATTTATTTTTTAAAGGAATATTTATTTTAGTTTTGAAAAAATTTTTTAAATTATTACAGGTTTTGAATAAAATAGTACATCCTTTGCTTTTAAAAACATATTTTAAAATATTTGGCATCAAACCAGTATAATTAGCTGAAATGAATTTTTTATGTTTTTTATTATGTTGGTTAATAATATTGGTATTTTTATTTTCTAAACTTTTTTATGTTTCATTATCATTCTATCAACTATTACTGGCCTGTAACCATTATTTAGAGCTATTTGTTTTATAATATTTATTTCTTGATCATAGTCTTCGTTATTAAGGGGAACACAAAGTAATCTGTCAATAAAGCTGTTAAATGCAGCCATTTTTTGGGCTGGAGGATGAAATGACTTAGCATGTATAACCGTATCTGTGCATGTGTGCTTTCTGTATATTTTTTATGTCAGTTCATTACCGTTATTTGTTATGGTTAGATCCAGGAAATTAATATTTTTGTTATTTTCAATTTCCATAGTGAATTTTATTGTCTTATGAATTTATTTAAATAGTTATTAAATGACTCGAGCTGTCTATTGTTACCATTGAAAATAACAAAGGTGTCATTCACATATCTTGAATAATATACTATTTTTTTGTCAAAATAATTGTTTTTTAAAATTTTAGTATTTTCTAAATGATTCAAATAAATATCAGCGAGGATACCTGAGAGTGGAGAACCCATTGCTAGGCCCTCATTTTGTTTGTAGTATGAACCATCAATTTGAGTCACTATTGAGTACCTTATCGTTGACAAGGAACGTAATAATCAGCGTGCACGTTGCTACTGAGCCCGACTAACAAAAACTTCTATTTTACTTTCTCCGACGTTTTGTACCACTGAAACAGTACAATATCTTATAAGACACACGTATGATAAAGGGTTAATTTGATTTTGTTTCCGATTGCCATTTACTAAACACACAGACTTGCCATTTATTCTCAAATACAGACGGATACAAAACTGCTACTTTTTCCTAATATGCTCTGGCCTACTGTGTAAATAAGAACCATCTAATCGTATCCTAAATACCCTAATACTGCACGGATGTGATTAGTGGCAGTGCTATCGAATTATTCACTTTTCTCCCTACATTTACAAGATAGTGTATCTGTCTTTATACTTTCCTATTTAAATTTCTTCAAGTTTCTGTGTCAAAATCCACAGCGTTATGGCTTATAATAACAATAATATAAATTAAATTGTAATAATAGTAGTATTAACAGTAGCAATAGTAAGAATACTTTTTTTTAGTGATTGTCTTCAGATCTCTCCTTATCGCCATCTCAACCAGCTTGAAGATTTTTACCTAACAGGGAAGTAGGATGACTGTATCAGACCGATATAGTACTACGCACCCTGCGACGGGTTCCCACTATCATACCGCTGCAAGTGGGAGCTGAGACAGTATTTACAAAGAATGCTATGAAATACCTAGGGGTGAGACTAGACGCAAAGCTCTCCTATTGGGATCAAATAAAGTATGCAGCTGATAAGGCGGCAAAGGTTACAATGAAGCTCAGCAGACTTATGGTCAACGTAGGAGGTCGCACTGCTAACAAGAGGCGATTGTTGATGGCGGTCACAGAATCCATCCTTCTGTACGGTTGCGAAATCTGGGCCGATGCACTAAAGTTGGAAAAGTACAGAAAACATATGGAGTTGGTGCAGAGAAGAGGAGCCCTCAGAGTAGCATCCTCTTACCGGACAGTGCCAGACCCAGTAGTCCTGGTGATAGCGGGAGTGATCCCCATAGACCTGTTGGATCTAGAGCGGAAGAATTTATTCAAAAGAAAAGAGGAATTTGGAAGAGATGCCGCAAAGCATGAAGCCAGGGAACTCACTCTCCGGCACTGGCAAGATCGTTGGGATAGAGAGGATAGAGGAAGATGGACCCCAAGGCTCATACCAAACTTTAAGGTATGGATCGACCGCCAACACGGTGAGGTCAACTACCATCTGACCCAGTTGCTCACAGGGCACGGCAATTTTAATGCCTACCTCCATAGAATGGGAAAGTGCAAATCCCAGCATGCCAATACGGAGACTCTCCCCATGATGATCCATCGCACACCTTTTCCAAGTGCTGCAGATTCGAAAGGCAGAGGATGACACTGGAATGGAGCTGGGGGAATTCACGCCAGCGAGCGTAGTTGCACTTCTGCTTTGTGGGAAGGCGGAATGGGACCGCATCAATGCATATGTTCAGTGGGTCCTACTAGAAAAAAAAAGGCAGGACCAACTTGCACCCAACGGGCAGTAGAAGAGAGGAACATCTAGAAGGAGCCCGATAAGGGGGCAGTAGGCTCCATCCTGAAGTAATGCGCTAAGTGGTTCCAGGATGGTTATAAATGCCTGAATTAGAGGTGGGATTTTTGGTGGGTGAATGTCCCACACACCAGAGGAAGCACAAGCCTCCTCTCTGACGGTGCATAAAGCATATTTCCCCCTCTTAAAAAAAACTACTACTACTACTACTACTACTACTACTACTACTACTACTACTACTACTACTACTACTACTACTACTACTACTACTATTATTAAAGACAATGTCGTGACTTTTCCTGGAAGACAATGTTAGTGAAATATGACTTCCATATTGCTAGTATTATGGTATTGGTATACCCCGTGTAAATTCTGTTTGTGTTTTGGGTTGACACAGAATTACTTTTCTCTAGTCATGTAACTCGTTCAGATGTAAAGAGAGTGTATAAAACTAATACCTTGGTGTATGCACTCTACATAACTGGGGCATATTTCAGGTTCACGGGGAATGTCGATATACATTCCCATAGAAAAAATCTACTATCCTAGTCAAGTCTCACTCTAGTATTCATAACATTCTTCATAAAGGCATTAATATCAGAATATTAATGCCTTCAGAAACAATCAACGCCTTTACTGTCACACAGTATTCGTCATTTTGATAGATCTCGCAAATGGAGCCAACACGCTCAAAACGCTTTGCCGTAAGTACCTGAACAAGACATGCCTTCTGAAGTTTGCGTAAAGAATTCTTTAGCCGGACCCCGATACATCTAACTCAATAAGGCCGTGAATACTGTTATAGATAAATAGTACATCTTGTAGTTCTCTTCTGTTTTTAAGGGACATAATACCCCCATGTTTACACTTGGCCTTATCTGACGAAAAATGCTGATTGAGACCACGATACTGTAGATAAGAAAAAACTCGTTTTTGGACTGCCTCAATCTTCCACCCGGTGTCGTCCCTTATATATCTCTAAATCACGGAATAGATCTTCCGAATCGGTCTTGGTATAGCCGCACTATGGTATTAGCTGACTGGAAATAACGACTCACCCACAGAACCAGTCCTCATTTGCTTCTTGCTTACGAGTTATTATATTTACATGATTAGAGAAAAGTAATTTTGTGTCAAAGTTTACACCCAAAACACAAACAGAATTTACACGGGGAATACTAATACCATAATACCAGCAATATGGAAGTCATATTTCACTAACATTGTCTTCCAGGAAAAGCCACGACATTGTCTTTAATAATAATAATAATAGTAGTAGTAGTAGTAGTAGTAGTAGTAGTAGTAGTAGTAGTAGTAGTAGTAGTAGTAGTAGTAGTAGTAGTAGTAGTAGTAGTAGTAGTTTTTTTTAAGAAGGGGAAATGTGCTTTATGCACCGTCAGAGAGGAGGCTTGTGCTTCCTCTGGTGTGTGGGACATTCACCCACCAAAAAACCCACCTCTAATTCAGGCATTTATAACCATCCTGGAACCACTTGGCGCATTACTTCAGGATGGGTCCTACTGCGCTCTTATCGGGCTCCTTCTAGATGTTCCTCTCTTCTACTGCCTGTTGGGTGCAAGTTGGGCCTGCCTTTTTTTTCTAGTAGGACCCACTGAACAAATGCATTGATGCGGTCCCATTCCGCCTTCCCACAAAGCATAAGTGCAACTACGCTCTCGGGCGTGAACTCCCCGAGCTCCATTTCCAGTGTCATCCTCTGCCTTTCGAATCTGCAGCACTTGGAAAAGATGTGCGATGGATCATCATGGGTAGAGTCTCCGTATTGGCATGCTGGGATTAGCACTTTCCCATTCTATGGAGGTAGCCATTACAATTGCCGTGCCAACTGAGCAACTGGGCCAGATGGTAGTTGACCTCACCGTGTTGGCGGTCGATCCATACCTTCAAGTTTGGTATAGTAGTAGTAGTAGTAGTAGTAGTAGTAGTAGTAGTAGTAGTAGTAGTAGTAGTAATGATGATGATGATGATGATGATGATGATGATGATGATGATGATGATGATGATGATGATGACGGCGACGACGACGATGACGATGAAGTAATAATAACAAAAATGTTAATTATAATGACAATGATAACGATAATGATTATAGTAAAAACAATATGATTTTTGTGAAATGCAAAACTTGCTCGACTAACAAAACATCAGTGATTGTTTACATTAACGAGTAAAAAAAATTCAAGTACCGTCTGCCTAGTGGCAAAAGCTAAAGAGCATGATAATGTCTTTCGGCCGCCAGCTAAACGCAACATTTGCAGAAAGGAAACAATCAGTCAGTCAGTAACCATAATAATGTTGCGTTTAGCTGGCGGCCGAAAGACATTATCATGCTCTTTAGCTTTTGCCACTAGGCAGACGGTACTTGAATTTTTTCTCCTGCTCAGTCATCATCGACGCGAACGGTGTATTTATTAAGTACTCGTTCAATTCTTCGCTCAACAAGTCATCTTGTTTTCGTTTTTGTTGCGATGGGGCCGCTGGTATTGAAGCTTCACCGCCGACAGCAACCGCTCGTTGCTGTTCCTTCTCGAGCTTCTTTCGTTCCCGATACTTTCTTGCTCGCTCGGCATTTTGTCGTTTCTTGATCTGAGCCTTCTCGTCGCTGCTATCCATTGTCGAACGCTGTTTTAATCAGTCGCCACGTTATGGTTACTATATACCAGCAGCAGTGTATTTCACCACAACACAAAACAAACCTTTATTTACAACAATCCCAATGACATTATGTATCTGTGTTATACTTCACATTTCTGCGGTGAGTAATTAAATATAAAGAACAGTAGATTTGCATTTACGATGACAAATATTTTAATGAATAGATCGTTAGCTGAATCACATACGAAGACAACCATTAACTAGAGACAATAACCCCAATAACCTATCTACAGCTATGCAGTGTTGTTTGCTTGTTAGGTCTTTAATCTGCGACGACGTTAGCATGTTAGCGGTCGCGGTTTTAGTTAACGATTCCCGGCTGGTAAATTGTGCTAACACTTGATTTTAAACTTTCAGGACGCTTTATAAATCTGGTTTAATTGTTTGCAGTGATATTATTTTTAACACATTATATATATTGCGACGTATCAAAACAAACGATTATTTACAACAATCCCAATGACGTCACGCAAGAATGACGTCATGCAGCGTGATGCGTTACAGTTTACAGCGTTACAGAAATTTTCAAATGATGGCCAGCCAAAAGACATTATCATGTCAAAATTAATTTCCCAAGAAATAACAGTAGATTGTGAAATATCATTTCGGTTGCTAGAGTAGCAGCTGTGTGCACAGGTGTATTTTCCGTATGTTGGTGTGCGTGTTAACATTTTTCTACTGGTTTTATTTCAAACAAATAAGAAAAATTCTAAGAAAAAATTGTTATTACTGGAAACCACCTGCGTCATACATGACTGCTTTTGATTAAAGGACTGACTGCAAAACTAGACAAAACATCGCTACAACATTAAGCAGAAAATTTAAAACGTGTGTTAAGTAAATTATCTCGAGTTAGTATGAGTGTTGTAAAACAATAAAAATAAAAATAAATTACCGTAAGCGGCATCACTACATTAAATAAATAATCTCATCCTTAAAGAATCCTTCGTTAATTTAATATTTGCACGAAAGGAAAAAATAATGATAACAATAAAGTTGCGTAGTACTGTTGCGCCGGTCTCCTTGTTCGTCGCATGGTACAGTGGAAAACAAAATACAAGGCACCAAAAGAAGTCACTAATACCCACCTTTAATTATTACAATTAACGAAACATTTAGAATTCCTTGATTATGTGTTGTAGCATGGGTAACAAAATTAACGCTAGAATAAAATATCGGTATGGAGAACCATACATGAACGTATCGTTCGTCATAGAAAAAAATTACACTTGTTATCACATAAAACGTTGCAGTTAAACTACCCATTTCTCTTAACTGGTCTTCACCAAAATCAACAGTCCTTGAGTCTTCTACAATTCAGGGATGCATGCAAAACATTATTTGATTCTGTTTGAATGTGTGGCAGTTATCGTTCGTCATAGAAACAATTACTCTAGTTAAAGCATATAATGTGGCAGGTAAACTACCCCTTTCCTTTAACCGATCTCTTCACCAAAATCAATAGGCCTTTAGTACTTTACAATTCAGGAACGTATGCAAAACATTATTTGATTCTCTTTGAATTTACGGCACTTACCTTTCGTTTAAAAAATGTTACACTTCTTAAAACATAAAATGTTGCTGGTAAACTACCCCTTTCCCTTAACCGATCTTCACCAAAATCAACAGTCCTTGAGTCCCCTACAATATTGGAACGTATGCAAAAAAGTATTTGATTCTCTTTGAATTTACGGCAGTTATCGTTCGTCATATAAAAATTACCCTTGTTAAAACACAAAATGTGGCAGGCAAACTACCCGTTTCCCTTAACCGATCTTCACCAAAAACAAGAGGTCTTGAGAACTCTACAATTAAGAGCTGTATGAGAAACATTATGTGATTCTGTTTGAAGTTGCAGCTGTTATCGTTTGCCATAGGAAAAAAATTACCCTTGTTAAAACATAAAACGTTGCTAGTAAACTACCCCTTTCCCTTAACCGATCTTCACCAAAATCAACATGCCGTGAGCTGTATAGAAATTAAGGACGTATGCAAAGAAGTATTTGATTATGTTTGAATTTACGGCAGTTATCGTTCGTCATAAAAAAATTACCCTTGTTAAAACATAAAACGTTGCTGGAAAACTACCCCTTTCCCTTAAAATATCTTCACCAAAAACAACAGATCTTGAGAACTCTAGAATTCAGGACTTTATACGGAACATTATTTGATTCTTTTCTAATTTGCGGCTGATATCGTTTGCCATGGAAAATATCGGTATGGAGAACCATACATGACTTCCATGTACTAAGATTTAAATTTAAAATCATATTCGAAATGAAATATTTTCATAGAAACTACTTCTTTAGATTTAAATTTAAAATCATATTCGAAATGAAATATTTTCATAGAAACTACTTCTTTATACTTACTGCTTCAGCCTTAACCACAGTACTGTGGTCACTTTCGCACTCGATTTTCACTGATGATGATGACGGCAGTCGATGGACTGCCGAAAAGTCTGGTTTTGCAGAAAACATTGGATTACGGGTAAACAGCCCGGGAAGGAATTTTAACAAAGAACTACTTCTTTGTTGCCGATAACGTAGTACACATATAAAAAATTCTCCCCTCCTCTTCAACTATAATTGTCATTAATAGAAAGTTACCCCCACCCCGTTTACCTAACCTCTTCATTTATAGATATTTCATCTAAGTTTCTACAGTGGATTATTATGAGCTTCTTATCAGGATACTTTGTTTATCAAAAATAAGTACTTTACTCTTGTTAAAACATAAAAAGTTGCTGGTAAACTACCCCTTTCTCTTAACCGATCTTCAACAAAATAAACAGACCTTGAGTTCTGTATAATTTAAAAAGGTATGCAAAAGAGTAGTTGATTCTGTTTGAATTTACGGCAGTTATCGTTCGTCATAGAAACAATTACCCTTGTTAAAACATAAAACGTTGCAGGTAAACTACCACTCTCCCTTAACCGATCTTCACCAAAAACAACATATCTTGCGAACTCTACAATTCAGAGGAGTATGCAAAACACTACTTGATTCTTGTTTAAAAGGAATAAATCCTAAATGTTTAGTACCAAGCCACGTGTTGTTCAATCAAATATATTGGAACTTACCGTCTGCGGCTTTCCAGAAACAGCGTCTTTATAAATTTACATGTTTCGGGACCCTTGTCCCATAATCAGAATTTAAAAGTACTTTTAAATTCTTATGATGGGACAAGGGTCCCGAAACATGTAAATTTATAAAGACGCTGTTTCTGGAAAGTCGCAGACGGTAAGTTCCAATATATTTGACTACTTGATTCTGTTTGAATTTGCGGCAATTATCGTTCGTCATAGAAACAATTACTCTTGTTAAAACAATAAAGGTTGCTGGTAAACTACCCCTTTCCCTTAACCGATCTTCAACAAAATAAACAGACCTTGATTTCTCTATAATTCAAAAAGGTATGCAAAAACGTAGTTGATTCTGTTTGAATTTACGGCAGTTATCGTTCGTCATATAAAAATTTACCCTTGTTAAAACATAAATGTTGCTGGTAAACTACCCCTTTCCGTTAACCGATCTTCACCAACACCAACAGGTCTTGAACACTCAATAATACAGGTCTGTATGCAAAACATTATTTGATTCTGTTTGAAATTGCGGATCTTATCGTTTTCCATAGAAAAAAAATTGCCCTTGATAAAAAAGACGTTACTGGTAAACTACCCCTTCGCCATTACCGATCTTCACCAAAAACAATAGATATTGCGTACTCGACAATTCACTGCTGTATGCAAAAAATTATTTGATTATGTTTGAATTTGCGGCTCTTATCGTTTGCCATAAATAATACCCTTGTTAAAATATAAAACGTTACCGGTAAACTACCCCTTTCCCTTAACCGATCTTCAACAAAATAAACAGACCTTGAGTTCTGTATTATTCAAAAAGGTATGCAGAAGAGTAGTTGATTCTGTTCGAATTTACTGCAGTTATCGTTCGTCTTAGAAAAAATTACCATTGTTAAAACATAAAATGTTGCCGGTAAACTACCCTATTCCCTTAACCGATCTTCACCAAAACCAACAGATCTTGAGACCTCTACAATTCAGGGCTGTATGCAAAACATTATTTGATTCTGTTTGAAGTTGCGGCTGTTACCTTTCGTCATATAAGAAATCATCCTTGTTAAAACATAAATGTTGCTGGTAAACTACCCCTTTCCCTTAACCGATCTTCACCAAAACCAACAGATCTTGAGACCTCTATAATTCAGGGATGTATGCAAAACTTTATTTGATTCTGTTTGAAATTGCGGATCTTATCGTTTGCCATAGAAAAAAATTACCCTTGATAAAAAAACGTTGCTGGCAAACTACCCCTTTCCCATAACCGATTTCACCAAAAACAAGATTTCTTGAGTACTCTACAATTGAGGGCTGTATGCAAAAACCTATTTGATTCTGTTCGAATTTGCGGCTGTTATCGTTTGCCGTAGAAAATACCCTTGTTAAAACATAAAACTTTGGAGGTAAACTACCCCTTTCACTTAACCGATCTTCACAAAAAAAGTATGTCTTGAGAACTACAATTTGGGGCTGTATGCAAATAATCATTTGATTCTGTTTGAATTTGCGGCTGTTATCGTTTGCCATATAAAATACCCTTGTTAAAACTTAAATCGTGGCCGGTAGACTACCCCTTTCCCTTAACTGATCTTCAACAAAAACAATAGGCTTTGAGAACTCTACAATTCAGTGCTGTATGCAAAAAATTATTTGATTATGTTGGAATTTGCGGCTGTTATCGTTTTCCATAGAAAACAAATATACAGACACAAACTGACACACAGACAGACACACAGACACTTTTTTCGAAAAATGATTTTTTCATGTTTTGAGTGTAGTACAATCAGAATCTGCAATAATCTCGAACATGAATTTTTTGCCATCACCATTCTTCCATTTCCTTAAGGAACATGGAAGTAAAAAAATTACCCTTGATAAAAAAACGTTACTGGTAAACTACCCCTTTCCCTTAACCGATCTTCACCAAAATCAACAGGCCTTGAGTCCTCTACAATTCAGGGAAGCATGCAAAACATTATTTGATTGTGTTTGAATTTACGGCAGTTATCGTTCGTCATAAAAAAAATTAATCTTTTTATCACATAAAACGTTGCTGGTAAACTACCCATTTATCTTAACTGATTTTCACCAAAATCAATATTCCTTGAGTCCTCTACACTTCAATAATGTATGCAAAAAAGTAATTGTTTCTCTTTGAATTTACGGCAGTTATCATTCGTTAAAAAAAAATTACCCTTGTCAAAACGTAAAACGTTGCTGGTAAACTACCTCTTTTCCTTAACCGATCTTCACCAAAATCAACAAACCTTAAGTGCTTACAACTTGAGGGAAGTATGCAAAAAAAAAATTATTTGATTCTCTTTGTGTATGCGGCAGTTATCGTTCGTCAAAAAAATAAAATTACTCTTTTAAAATATAAAACGTTGCTGGTAAACTACCCCTTTCCGTTAACCGATCTTCACCAACACCAACAGGTCTTGAGCACTCAATAATACAGGTCTGTATGCAAAACATTATTTGATTCTGTTTGAAATTGCGGATCTTATCGTTTTCCATAGAAAAAAAATTACCCTTGATAAAAAAGACGTTGCTGGTAAACTACCCCTTCGCCATTACCGATCTTCGCCAAAAGCAATAGATATTGCGTACGCGACAATTCACTGATGTATGCAAAAAATTATTTGATTATGTTTGAATTTGCGGCTCTTATCGTTTGCCATAGATAATACCCTTGTTAAAATATAAAACGTTACCGGTAAACTACCCCTTTCCCTTAACCGATCTTCAACAAAATAAACAGACCTTGAGTTCTGTATTATTCAAAAAGGTATGCAGAAGAGTAGTTGATTCTGATCGAATTTACTGCAGTTATCGTTCGTCTTAGACAAAATTACACTTGTTAAAACATAAAATGTTGCCGGTAAACTACCCCTTTCCCTTAACCGATCTTCACCAAAACCAACAGATCTTGAGACCTCTACAAATCACAGCTGTATGCAGATAATTATTTGATTATGTTTGAATTTGCGTCTGTTATTGTTTGCCATATAAAATACCCTTGTTAAAACATAAAACGTTGGCGGTAAACTACCCCTTTCCCTTAACCGATCTTCACCAACACCAAAAGATCTTGAGACCTCTATAATTCAGGGCTGTATGCAAAACATTATTTGATTCTGTTTGAATTTGCGGCTGTTATCGTTTGCCATAGAAAAAAATTACCCTTGATAAAAAAACGTTGCTGGTAAACTACCCCTTTCCCATAACCGATTTCACCAAAAACAAGATTTCTTGAGTACTCTACAATTGAGGGCTGTATGCAAAAACCTATTTGATTCTATTCGAATTTGCGGCTCTTATCGTTTGCCATAGAAAATACCCTTTTTAAAATATAAATCTTGGTGGTAAACTACCCCTTCCCCTTTAACGATCTTCAACAAAATAAACAGACCTTGAGTTCTGTATAATTTAAAAAGGTATGCAAAAGAGTAGTTGATTGTGTTTGAATTTACGGCAGATTTCGTTCGTCATAGGAAAAATTACCATTGTTAAAACATAAAATGTTGCTGGTAAACTACCCTATTCACTTAACCGATCTTCACCAAAACCAACAGGTCTTGAGAACTCTACAATTCAGGGCTGTATGCAAAACATTATTTGATTCTGTTTGAATTTGCGGCTGTTATCGTTTGCCATAGAAAAAATCACCCTTGATAAAACAGCGTTGCTGGTAAACTACCCCTTTCACTTAACCGATCTTCACCAAAAACAAAATGTCTTGAGTACTCTACAAATCACAGCTGTATGCAGATAATTATTTGATTATGTTTGAATTTGCGTCTGTTATTGTTTGCCATATAAAATACCCTTGTTAAAACATAAAACGTTGGCGGTAAACTACCCCTTTCCCTTAACCGATCTTCACCAACACCAAAAGATCTTGAGACATCTATAATTCAGGGCTTTATGCAAAACATTATTTGATTCTGTTTGAATTTGCGGCTGTTATCGTTTGCCATAGAAAAAAATTACCCTTGATAAAAAAACGTTGCTGGTAAACTACCCCTTTCCCATAACCGATTTCACCAAAAACAAGATTTCTTGAGTACTCTAAAATTGAGGGCTGTATGCAAAAACCTATTTGATTCTGTTCGAATTTGCGGCTCTAATCGTTTGCCATAGAAAATACCCTTTTTAAAATATAAAACTTGCTGGAAAACTACCCCTTCCCCTTTAACGATCTTCAACAAAATAAACAGACCTTGAGTTCTGTATAATTGAAAAAGGTATGCAAAAGAGTAGTTGATTCTGTTTGAATTTACGGCAGATTTCGTTCGTCATAGGAAAAATTACCATTGTTAAAACATAAAATGTTGCTGGTAAACTACCCTATTCACTTAACCGATCTTCACCAAAACCAACAGGTCTTGAGAACTCTACAATTCAGGGCTGTATGCAAAACGTTATTTGATTCTGTTTGAATTTGCGGCTGTTATCTGTTATCGTTTGCCATATAAAATACCCTTGTTAAAACTTAAATCGTGGCCGGTAGACTACCCCTTTCCCTTAACTGATCTTCAACAAAAACAATAGGCCTTGAGAACTCTACAATTCAGTGCTGTATGCAAAAAATTATTTGATTATGTTGGAATTTGCGGCTGTTATCGTTTTCCATAGAAAACAAATATACAGACACAAACTGACACACAGACAGACACACAGACACTTTTTTCGAAAAATGATTTTTTCATGTTTTGAGTGTAGTACAATCAGAATCTGCAATAATCTCGAACATGAATTTTTTGCCATCACCATTCTTCCATTTCCTTAAGGAACATGGAAGTAAAAAAATTACCCTTGATAAAAAAACGTTACTGGTAAACTACCCCTTTCCCTTAACCGATCTTCACCAAAATCAACAGGCCTTGAGTCCTCTACAATTCAGGGAAGCATGCAAAACATTATTTGATTGTGTTTGAATTTACGGCAGTTATCGTTCGTCATAAAAAAAATTAATCTTTTTATCACATAAAACGTTGCTGGTAAACTACCCATTTATCTTAACTGATTTTCACCAAAATCAATATTCCTTGAGTCCTCTACACTTCAATAATGTATGCAAAAAAGTAATTGTGTCTCTTTGAATTTACGGCAGTTATCATTCGTTAAAAAAAATTACCCTTGTCAAAACGTAAAACGTTGCTGGTAAACTACTTCTTTTCCTTAACCGATCTTCACCAAAATCAACAAACCTTAAGTGCTTACAACTTGAGGGAAGTATGCAAAAAAAAAATTATTTGATTCTCTTTGTGTATGCGGCAGTTATCGTTCGACAAAAAAATAAAATTACTCTTTTAAAATATAAAACGTTGCTGGTAAACTACCCCTTTCCGTTAACCGATCTTCACCAACACCAACAGGTCCTGAGCACTCAATAATACAGGTCTGTATGCAAAACATTATTTGATTCTGTTTGAAATTGCGGATCTTATCGTTTTCCATAGAAAAAAAATTACCCTTGATAAAAAAGACGTTGCTGGTAAACTACCCCTTCGCCATTACCGATCTTCGCCAAAAACAATAGATATTGCGTACGCGACAATTCACTGATGTATGCAAAAAATTATTTGATTATGTTTGAATTTGCGGCTCTTATCGTTTGCCATAGATAATACCCTTGTTAAAATATAAAACGTTACCGGTAAACTACCCCTTTCCCTTAACCGATCTTCAACAAAATAAACAGACCTTGAGTTCTGTATTATTCAAAAAGGTATGCAGAAGAGTAGTTGATTCTGATCGAATTTACTGCAGTTATCGTTCGTCTTAGAAAAAATTACACTTGTTAAAACATAAAATGTTGCCGGTAAACTACCCCTTTCCCTTACCCGATCTTCACCAAAACCAACAGATCTTGAGACCTCTACAAATCACAGCTGTATGCAGATAATTATTTGATTATGTTTGAATTTGCGTCTGTTATTGTTTGCCATATAAAATACCCTTGTTAAAACATAAAACGTTGGCGGTAAACTACCCCTTTCCCTTAACCGATCTTCACCAAAATCAACAGTCCTTGAGTCCTCCACAATTCAGGGACGCATGCAAAACATTATTTGATTGTGTTTGAATTTACGGCAGTTATCGTTCGTCATAGAAAAAATTACCCTTTTTATCACATAAAACGTTGCTGGTAAACTACCCATTTATCTTAACTGATTTTCACCAAAATCAATATTCCTTGAGTCCTCTACACTTCAATAATGTATGCAAAAGTAATTGTTTCTCTTTGAATTTACGGCAGTTATCTTTCGTCAAAAAAAAATTACCCTTGTTAAAACGTAAAACGTTGCTGGTAAACTACCTCTTTTCCTTAACCGATCTTCTCCAAAATCAACAAACCTTAAGTACTTACAACTTGAGGGAAGTATGCAAAAAAAAATTATTTGATTCTCTTTGTGTATGCGGCAATTATCATTCGTCAAAAAATAAAATTACTCTTTTAAAACATAAAACGTTGCCGGTAAACTACCCCTTTCCGTTAACCGATCTTCACCAACACCAACAGGTCTTGAGCACTCAATAATACAGGTCTGTATGCAAAACATTATTTGATTCTGTTTGAAATTGCGGATCTTATCGTTTTCCATAGAAAAAAAATTACCCTTGATAAAAAAATCGTTGCTGGTAAACTACCCCTTCACCATTACCGATCTTCACCAAAAACAATAGATATTGCGTACTCTGCAATTCACTGCTGTATGCAAAAAATTATTTGATTATGTTTGAATTTGCGGCTCTTATCGTTTGCCATAGATAATACCCTTGTTAAAATATAAAACGTTACCGGTAAACTACCCCTTTCCCTTAACCGATCTTCAACAAAATAAACAGACCTTGAGTTCTGTATTATTCAAAAAGGTATGCAGAAGAGTAGTTGATTCTGTTCGAATTTACTGCAGTTATCGTTCGTCTTAGAAAAAATTACCCTTGTTAAAACATAAAATGTTGCCGGTAAACTACCCTATTCCCTTAACCGATCTTCACCAAAACCAACAGATCTTGAGACCTCTACAATTCAGGGCTGTATGCAAAACATTATTTGATTCTGTTTGAAGTTGCGGCTGTTACCTTTCGTCATATAAAAAATCATCCTTGTTAAAACATAAATGTTGCTGGTAAACTACCCCTTTCCCTTAACCGATCTTCACCAACACCAACAGATCTTGAGACCTCTATAATTCAGGGCTGTATGCAAAACATTATTTGATTCTGTTTGAATTTGCGGCTGTTATCGTTTGCCATAAAAAAAATCTACAGACAGACAGACAGACAGACAGACAGACAGACGGACAGACGGACACACACACACACTTTTCGAAAAATGACTTTTTCATGTTTTGAGGGTAGTACAATCAGAATCTTCAATAATCTGGAACACGATTTTTTTTGCCATCACCATACTTCCATTTCCTTATGGAACAAGGAAGTAAAATTGCCTGTATAATTAGCATATTCCGATTACAAAGATATAAAGATAATTTGTATATCTTTCATTACGGTACAGTTTAACTTTGAAGGTGTAGACTAAATTTTAATAACTGATATGCACTTTCGACATACTTGTTATTTTTGTTTATATTTTTGACCACGTGAGATATCATACGAGTTTCTATTAACTTTTAGCGGTATATTATTTGGCAGTAGTTTTTCCGTTTTAATTATCTCTGTTTTTTACTGTGTCAGAAAAATTGCTTATTATTTAATTCCTACCTTATGTACATGGTGCCGCAAGGGCCTTTGGCAGCCTGGTACGTTCTTTATGGCTATTTTTTCTTCTATCCTGTTTGCAGTATCATAGATTAGACAATTTCTACCTCCTATGCAGTTGTTAATTCCATTGGTCGTTTCATTACACAATTGCCATCTAGAAACTGTGGTAGTAGCCTATTCACGTTTATTTAGAAAATGCTCTGTGTCAAAAAGTCGTATGAATCGTACCTCAGATTTATTTAAATCTGAATCTTAAGTAATTCAGAAAATAAAAAAACAATAAAAGTTTAGATAGAAATAAATTAAATTCAAACACTTTTTGCTACAGTCCGTTTCTTGAAGTATATATTATATTTAATTTTTATAACAAATTTACCTCACGATATTTCTTTTCTTATTAGGAACATGTTTCGGGTACCATTTTGTACCCATCCTCAGCCTTCCGGTTTTTGTGTCTGGTGAAGTACATATGTTTTCGTTGGTCGCCACAATAACGACCAACCAAAACATATGTACTTCACCAGACACAAAAACCGGAAGGCTGAGGATGGGTATAAAAATGGTACCAGAAACATTTTCCTAATAAGGAAAGAAATATCTTGAGGTAAATTTGTTATACAAATTAAATATAAAATAAATTAAATTATAATTTAATGTTAATGTAATTAGGTTTTGAATAAGAGATGAAACGATGCAGGCCATAATATTTGATCACAGTAAAATATTCCTTTCACGTTCTTCTTAGGACAACAATAAAAAGAAGCAAGAGATAATCTACTAAGCCTAGGAGGTTGTAGCGTTACACACACACACACACACACACACACACACACACATATATATATGTATGTACCTAGCTATTGACGAAGTGTAATTAAAAAAAAATTGTCAATCAAGTTGTAATGTAAATAGATAAGATAAATATGAAGTTAGTAAAGTTTGTAATAAATATAAGGGTAATAAGAAGTTATGAATTATAATAGAAATAAGTAAATTCGGAATGAAATGCGTATTAAATAAAATAAAAACGTAGTATGACTAATAACGAAAAGCAGTATTTTGACAAAGTAACTAGAGAATAAGGGAGTGGTGCAGGCGTCTGTTTGCCGACACCCCGGCAAGCAGAAGATACAATACTGAGTGGAAACGGTGCCGACCATAAAACTATAAATGCATTGTATTCGCGATACAGCAAAAAACTTAGCATTACTGTTAACGCCCTTAGCCAAACAATGGAATTCACCCACTCCAATGGCTGATTTTAGAAAGCGAAGCGTCATTTTTTAAAATAACGGAAAAACGCGGTAGAAGTCAATCGCCCAAACTATGTACCAATCACCGAAGGCGTCAATACTGAGCGGGAACTAAAGGAGCCTCACAGATGGATGATTTCAAACTAAGCTCTGAAAAATTTAAACATAAGCCAATTGGAAAAACAGACAGACATCAGCGTAGAGGGAGGAACTCTGTCAGCACATAAAAAGAAGTCTTGCAACTTGCAACAGCGAAACAGGGAGTCTTCGATAACAACCAGACGTGGAGTCCATGTCACTCCGAACGATGAAAACTTTGTTGAAAGTTTGAGTGTACAGACGAGGGACTGAGACGAGGAAGTATGTTTGAAAGTTAGAAGAATAAGGAATCAAGCCGCACGTTAGAGTAAACGAACTTAGCACTATCAGAACAATGAAAGACGTATAGTTTTGTCAATGGTAAATGAATATATGTGTATGAAGAACGGGCGGACAAACGCGAAAGTCAGTATCGGAAAATATAATTATGTTATGTGCGCGGAATTGTGAGTTAACCAGTCAATTTATAACCTGTGCGCGTCGACCAGTAAAAACGCGAAGCGAGTGATATGCCAATCTCCCAGACAAGAAATTAAGTGATTGTGAAGTGGAGTGCACCCAGCAGGAGAACCGCTATTGGAATTCAACAGAACAAGTAAACGTATTATAGCCAAATCATTGTCCATTAGTTTATCAATTTACTGAAACAAACTTAGTTGTCTGACTCAAATCCTCATTTCATTCTAAAACAACCCACAAATCGTTCAGAGTTAATTAAAATTTATAACAATGCATTTATATGTAATATGAGCGGTACTGGTGTGAGTAGTAATAGAGATTAAATTAATAGGATAGAAATATTAATATGACAAGTTTAAACTATAAATTATTAATGATAAACGATAAATCAAATGCTAGAATGTGAGTTGAACGGAAATACCAGTATAATAAAGATGTTTTGTTTGTATTAATTAACAGAAGATATTATAAACCTTGTAGCAATGAAGAATAATTCATAAGAAATATTGAAGGATGTTCTAATCAGTGATAAATATTAAATGTATGTAATCTTATTCAGTCAATATAAGTTCTTTTAAGTCTTAACGATCTGAGTTATTATTTATATAACCGCTTGAGATTGAGTCCAGCTCTGACGCCCAACAATTTAATAAAACCACAAGCAAGTAAGTACAAATTATATTTATGTCAACAAAATAAACAAAGCAAATATTATTATATTGATCCCTCAAAACGTGATGCAGTTAAAAGTGAAGTAAATTTAATTATATTGTCGCCTCAACGCGGGGCGAAACGCGTTGTAAATAATAATAAGGTGGGTTTCCGCACGAAACCCAGGGCAGGTCTGGAGTCTCAAAGGTGGCAGCGTTACAGCCGGACTTTCCTGGAATCGTGTTAGTAGCCTATTCAGGGAGATTAAAGCACTTTTGTTTGTCTAGAAACATTGTTTGATCACGTTGAACGCATGGATGCACTAAGAATACGATGACATTTGTAAAACGTGACAGGTATCACATAAATATTAGCATGACTGTTAAAAGGTCCCTTGAAGCTCAGCCTCCCTGGTCGTCTGTTGTTATACTGTAATCCTAACGTTTCGGCGGCTCTAGCGGCTGTCACCTTCAGTAGATATGACTTGATGCGCACAGTTAAATCTATTAAAAACAACTATAACAAGAATCGACACGCAACTGTCGCCGTAAAAGTCTTTAAAACCTATTAGATATGAATTGTCAGTTTTCGTCGTTTGACTGATTTTAATATTAGTTTATACCACCTCCATCACTATTGTTTGAGACACGGGTCAACATAACTGCCTTGTGGCTTTTTAGAGTTTCCTGACAAATTTTTTAATTTATCACAAGTTTCAACTTTAAATATTGCATTGTGTATTAAATTTTTTATTACATAAATATATACTGCTTATTATATTTCATAATATATAATTGTGTTTTGTAATATGTAATTGTATTTATTCTCCTGTTCTAGCTTACAGAATTAGTATTAAGTATGTGTGTAATGTATGTATTGTGTACTAATAACATTGACTCGTTTTTCACCACCTAGGTAGGCAGTATAGGCTGCCTCACGGCATTTAAGGCAGAAGGTGTGCCCAACAGTACGCTTTACCCGCCCGTTGGTAACCAAGGATGTTACTATCTCATTTACACAAGATGAATCAACTGTTGAGGGGGGGGGCTGAAAATCACAACTCGAAGTCATGGCGAACCCGGGACTTCTAGATTATTGGCCAGATACCACACTCACTGGTCTAATTCTGATGAATGTCTGTGTACTTCACACTCTCTTACTGTTGCTTTTTTTTTCGTAGAAGCCATTGTGGACTACGTTTCAACTGGTTCCTCCCTTCTTCTCCTCTCCCTTCCTCTTCTCCCATATCACCTTCATTCTTGATCAATGTCTTTCCCTACTTTCGTCAGTCTAGATGGCACCTGCCATCTTCTTGGGGGTTTCCTGAAGACCTTGGGCATTTTAAAATTTATTTTTGAATGGTAAGCGTTCATCCATGTCTTCTTGAGTAATCTGTAATTCTCCTATGTCATTTTCTGTTTCTCTGAACTACGTATTCGGCATTTTGAGGTTTCTGAAGTAGTTAAAACGTTTCCCTGTTAGTCTGTCAGGATTCATTCTTTGAATATGTCCGTAGAAACTAATCCTTCTGCTTCCTCTTGCTTTTATTTATATTATTTCTTTTTTATTTTTTGAAATTCACTATTGGTAATAATGATATTATCTTTAAAGAACCGTAAACCTGACTGAAGCTGAAGAATTGATTTTGTTTTACCTATCCTGTTTCTAAAACTACAGTTAAGTAGTACACATTGTAATTCACATTGTACTTTTAAAAGCATATACAGTTTTAGTAAGGTTATGTATTAGTCAGATTCAAAATAAATAAATTGAAGTTAGGAATTCTAAAACATTTTCAAACATTATTTCGTTAGAATAAACTACGTTTAATCTACATCAATTAGAAACTTTAGGTTTTTGTATGAACATGTCCTGTAAAACTTAAGTGATCACTTAAAAATGCAGTGGTTTGTTCAAAAAACTTAGTATAGAATATTGGCTACTAAATACAAACAAATGTCGTCGTCTGTTACGAGTCTTCAAAACGTTTGAAACATAAAAAACATGACATTTTTGGATCAATTGTTGTATGTTAAATTACAGTTTAAAATTGTAAAATATTTTTATCTAATAATTTTTTAAAAAGTTTGTAAAATAATAAATTATGTACAGAATAAAACATGTTTTTGCTACTTTCCATGTTAAAATTTTTATGATTGTGGTAATTTTTTAGGTAATGGCAATTTAGCATAACAGAATATTTTGGGGATTTAGTATAGGAACTTTTGGCGATTAATTTCGTAATGGCACTTCCGGAAACAAGTATTCTGTGTTACAGTCTATATTATAGTATATTCAATTTTTTACGATATGTTTATATTATTACACCGATATGGTTTGCTGTTCAATTAGAGCGTAATTCCAGCACTACTTTACAAAGGTTAGCCCTTTCATAACATACAATATATTGTGTACTATTACTTTAACCAATAGTCTCAAATGCTTGTCAAATTAACGAGATATCATATGGTCTGGAAAAACAGTCAAATCGCATTGATAATTCTGAACTAAACACTAAATGACAACAATTATTTTTTTAACACCATACAAATTAGACATGTCCGACTTAGTAGTCTACCATATTGATTGAAACGGTTTACACTATTCACTCATTGTCCAAGGTTAGGCAGAAAAGGAAACTTAGGTTTGGAAGAAATATAATGTATAGAAGGAATTATTCAAAATTCACCGGAGAAAGTCACCTGCAAATGTGATCATGCCAGAAGAGAGACTGCATAGAATTTATGAAATGTAAAGTACGATTTGTGGATGAATCCAAAGTTTTTGTCAATAGAAAGTTGATGCCTAACGTTCACAGGATGTGTAGATGCGAGGCTGTCAAGACGTGTTATCCGCTCTTACGCTGTGTTTATAATAAAGCTGCGTGTAACACGTAGCTGTAATCTTCTGAGCAACCTGATGGAAGATGCCTGAGAATAAGGCTACGAAGAACTTGGCTGGATTTAGTGGAGAGCGACCTCAGATAACTGGTAGTCAGAAGATAAAGACAATTGGTAGTAAACAGGAAAAGTGGAAAGCCGTTGTCGCGGAGGCCGAGTTTTTGTAAGGATCACAGCGCCATAGAATGATGAATGAATGTACAATACTTTATCAAGTTTACGTTCTCTAAAGCACACGAACTGTTGTAACAAACAATAAACGTAACCCAATAAATAGTGTCTCACTTAGTAATGCAGGTCACCATTTACAGATATCCGAACACAATAATTCACGAATCACAAAAACAGTATGAAGCATAGAACAGGAAAGGGTTTTTAATCGGTTTGAAGCTATGTTTCTAATTAAAGTAGAAGAACAAGCATGGAACACGCTGAAAGTACGTTGGGTTGTCCTTCAACAACAATTTTTTCGAGATTACATTTGTCGTCTTTATGATTAAAAGAAAGTGAGAAGCAAGAGAAAGTTTACAATAAGTTCCTGATTTTTTAACTAGTATTCACTGTAAGATAGAAATGTTAAACATTTGCAGTTTTTGAACTTTACCGTACATTTGGAGAAAACGACTCTGAATCCCAGCGGGACTTTAGCAGCGTAAAGATTATCATCTTTTGTATTACAGCTTGAATCTTAGACCAGGTCTCTTTTACCTTTTCTGAGACACACACATGTAGCAAATGCTTCTGTGAGTACTGATACGTCGATTCCACAGATTTAAGAAATCTAATCGATTAAGAGAAATGGTTCACGGAATTTAAAACGCTATGAGTCTGTTTTTGTAATTGAAAATGTCTCTTAGCTCAGCAACCGGTGAAAGACGCCTCAGAAAAAGGCCACGAAAGTTAGTTGGATGTAGTGGAGTGCGACCTCGGGCAGCTGGAAGTCAGAAGATGGAGATAACTGGTACAAGGCAGGGAAAGGTGGAAATCCGCTGTTGCGGATGCTGAAAGGTCCGGAAAGACCGCAGCGCCATGGAATGATGAATGGATGTACAACACTTTTTCAAGTTTACGTTCTCCAAAGCATACACAGTGTTGTAACAAACAATAAACGTAACCCATTAGGTAGTGTCTCACTAAATAATGCAAGTCACCAATTACACATATCGTCACACAATAATTCACAAATCACGGAAACCAAGAACTCCAAACATATCGCACACCGGAACGCGAATCTGAAGTAACTAACTTTGCTTGTAAATTCTGAATTTTTACCTATGTGGCGTAGTATGTGACAAAAATGACCTACATTCGGGAAGAAAGATCAAGCATAATATGGAAGGCGCACATGGAAAGTCTTGATGATTCGCGACCATTGCGTAGTACTACGTCTCACACAACGCGTTATATGCCTTCTCAGCTTAGCACATGATATGTAGACCTGTACATGTGTTGTGTGAGTACATCTTGCGTATAGGCGTCTTGTGGCGGAGAAAATAATATGTTTTATTTAAACTATATATGATAGTATTCCGTATACTATTATTGAAGTAAATTAATAATAGTACGTAGTAGCCGTCTACTACGTAAGATCTGTATTGTTAACTGAGTGATGTGTACACAGTGCGTTAACGACATTGCTAGACACAATCTGCTCAGACCTATCAGGTATGTTTGAGTTCTTAAACCCTTACCACGGGCCCCGGGCGCGCATGTAAAATCAAACTGACACGAACACGGTCTATGCACGAACACAGGAGCGAATATGGACATCGCATTGTTTTGCGAAATTACAATACAGCTGTTCTGTAGTGCTGATGGAATTGTTGGAACTACTGTATCATATTTTGTGTGTGACCATCTGCGTACTCGCATGTGCATCTAGGAGCTATACTGATTACTGTCAATATACGGCAACATTCTGACATTGCTGGACACGTTTACCTTACCATATAAACACACTAAACACACTTACCATATAAACACACTAAACACTTGTTTCGCTAAACGATAAATAAATTATATAGTATTAGAAGAGTTTACCGGGCTGTTTGGCCGTGGTCTACGGTTTAAAGACAAACCAAACGTTTCGACAACACCACTGCCATCATCAGTGGAATTCAAAGAATTTCGAGTCCTCCTAAACGCGGGTTATTCTCGTCAGGCCCACAGTACTGTGGTAAGGGCCAAACAGCCCGGTAAACTCTTCTAATACAACTGACACCGGCCGTGAAAGACTTAGACCAAACTATATAGTGTTTAAAACCGCCTGTTTTGATGGAGAACCCAGTATTATAATCTATTTTATTTTCAGTTATTTGCGATAAAACTTTACTTTTTTAGCTTGAGGACATGACGATTAACGTAGCAGATAACAATACGACGATGGAATATTATTTGAGCTTATCCGTATCTCGTTAATGTTTTTCACTACTTACACAAATACAATATTCAGCCTCCGTTTTTTCTAAATAAAATTGTATACTGACGTCACGCACTTAAGCACGTGTCTAGATAATATACGACCGTGCCTTTGTACAACAACTCTATCCGTTGGCCTCCATTGTTTACTTTATAATATAACTTTTTAAAATAACTATGAAGAATATTTGTTGTTGTTAGCTGCACCGCGATGGGCGTCACGTTATAATATAATACTAATAACGTATAATGTTGTTTATATTATGTTTACCGTTTATGTTTTTTATGATATGAATTAATATAGGTTGTCAAAAGGAATTTTAAAGTTCTCTGTTGCACTCTGGTATGTTTACCTTTCCACTTACCATCGGTGAATGTCCTTAATCTTCCAACTGTAGGCTCTGTATTACTGAAAAGTCACAACACAATTCACAAAATAATTCATTTGGGCATTAACATGCAGACAGTAAATAAAATGATGTTTGTATTTAATACTGATTTAAAATTTAAATACTGGCCGCTCGATTATCATGCTGCCACTTTGGGAAACAGTTGCTCCTTGAATGAACTTTCCTTGTGGCTATTTTAATAAAATAAATACGACTGATTCACAGGTAAGATAACTATTACTTTATTAACATCAAATTCATTTAAGTTGAATTCCTTTTAAAACAATGAATAGTCATTAAACAACAAAAAAGTTAATTATTTGATGAGAATCTTTCAGCTCAGGGCTGGTAACACTGCTACGATTTACAATATTATTGTTAACCTTATTTGGTTAATTTTGGTTATTATTACCAATGCTCATGAGTTCTTTTAATTGTCATGATACAAGTTACAAAGATGTTAATACTGAACAATATTACTTTATATAGAATAATTAATAATCCAACAAAATTTAACCTCAAATACGATATAAAAACTATCGTATCATGGTACAACTGATGTACTATCGTCAGCTATTCAGACAGGTGTGATACGCGTTCATAAACGCTGCGTATCGAAATAATATTATTTGGTTAATTGTTACCAATGAAAGGTATTTTATTGAATAGATAAGTTCTTGTTACTAGAGTCTCTTTAAAATGATTATAAGTTTAACATTGGACTCAATGTTGACATAGAAACTTTGTTCTTTATAGGTTATCTCCACTGGTTGTTCAGAGTAAGTTATTAAAATATTTTAATTCATATTATATAAATCTTAAAACTATATACATAACACATATTTGAAATGATAGTATGTCTATTAATGACAATGATAGTTCTCGGAGGTTATTTTATGATTTACTTGGTTCAACGTTAGATATAGTCAAGTTAGCGTCTATATTTATTCTTGTTATTCTCGATATTCGATATTATTTTGACTTCATGTATTATTTTCTTTAAAATTTCAATAATATTTAATTTAACTAATATAATTAATAAAATCGAGAACCTTTACTCATGTGCCTATCAATTGACAATTATTTACTAATTTAGCCATGTACAGTCCGTACTTGACTAGAGTAGTTTCAATATCAACTTTACCAATCGGTAATTATTATATTTCATTTCTTTTTAAAATATTTTTAAAGAATAGTACTCCCTGCATTTAACACTTCTCATCGCCCTTATTATACACTAGCGATGGTTATTATTTATCACAATCACTCGTCGCACTTTCACACGTAAGAGGTTAGTTACTCTGTTTAGGTTAGATTGCTAAACTATACTGGGTAACGCGCACAAATTTGAAAATATCTTGCTGACTGTCACACGTTCCGCTCGCCGTGATGGTTCCAGGACAATTAATGCTTCTCCGCGAAGTCGTCTCTGGCGTCTAGTAAAATTAGGTGATCTCATTGTTTGAAAAGTCTTTAATCTCAACCCCAAACGCTTTAGTTACATTAAAACTTTTAATTTTTGGCGTCCGTCTTTGGGTTAGATGCTAGACTGTGACGCGTTCATTCCTTTTTAGAAATGATATGAAATTTGTTATTGTACATAACTTTCTTATGCCTCGTCTGATTAATACATGAATGGTCTCATTATTCTGCGGATACTTGGGTCTTCCTATTAAGTCCAAACAAGCTACAAATCCGTTCATAAATAACCTGATTAACTTCACAAAATTCACTTATAGTGGTTCTTATTATAAATAAGTTTTTCCGCTTTATTTCGATTTAATCTTATTCTAACATTGATAATTAGGTGTTTAGAGTCCATTTCTCTCACTAATTAATACTAAATATTAAGATATCAATGGTTTTAGCAAAATGCATTCTTGGCGTGTAAGCCATACATGTCCTAGCATTTGTATTTGCTTATTTTATCAATATATCTTATCCTAATATACCCTTCCGGTAATCATATGGTACTTAATATATTTTTACATCTTTGTCTAAACTTTACTCCAGTAAATGGTGCTTCATTTATTCATGTAGTATTGTTTATCTACACCATGCTATAATTTCATTATTTTGACATCTTTATTTTGTCATTGTTAGTATTTGATACATGTATATTTATTTGTTAAAGTGTACCTAGACATTGTACATTGTCTGTCTAGTGTTTGTACTAACTTCTGGCTGGTTTAGATATCTTAAAATTTCAATAGAGTGGTTATTTGCATCTAGTCCTACTGGTCAAGTATATTGGTTTATCATTAAATTGTTATTAATTTACTCATCTAATGGTTGTTAAGTATACCCATAGAGGAACTGAGTATTCTACTTACTACTGGTAAACAATTTTCCTCTCTGTTATCAAGTTTTAAAAGTGATTTTTGTGTAACTCTAATAGTTACTTTGTGTTTAGGCTGATTTTGCTATTGTTTGTAACAATAATTTGATTTATATAATTGTGTTTCTCAGCTTATACTGTATTTAATTTTCTTATTCATTTGTCCTTATTTGGTTTTTGCTTTGTAAAATTACTTTTGATTGCTTTATCTAATTGTCATGTTTGATTTTATGTTGTAGGTCCTGCTCAAATGAGGTTATGTGTTACTGATTTGACAACAATATGCATCTTAATTTGTTCAACATTCTGCTTAAATATTATAATCTTATTATGACATGTTATTACTATTGTCTATTACAATGTTCTACACAATTTGTACACATTTTATACTATCTTTTTATACAACAATACTTAATTTTTACTTATTTATATCACACACTTTATGGGTTTGTATTTTGGCTTGTATACATGGTTTTGTCTCTCTATAAATAATTGTTTTATTTACAACACATTAGTTATCATATTATTCATATTTTGTCCTGTGTTATTCTGACATTCAGGCATATTTCTTATCAAGGATTTTAATAGTTTATTTCAGTAGTCTTTTGAGCAATTATTTCTCTTTTTCATTCTCAACATATTGGTGGTCTTACTAAGTTTGTCTGTGTTACAATCTTGGTTTACAACTTGTACACTGAATGTTTGTGTAGTTCATTTGGTAATCACTGGTTTTATTTGTTAACACTCTTTTTATCTCCCTCTCCTATAAACATTTCACTTTCATTGTTTGTGGTGCTTATTTGGGGTAGTGTTATTATATTATGTATCGGTGCACTCATACAAGGTATTCACTACCATTGTCTGTGGCTACTTATTAAGTTTTCGACACTTGATTCTCCGTCATTTGGTCTTCATCATATCCTACCTTGTTGTATGGTATTAGAACTATTAATCTGGCAGTTATTACACTTATCTTATTCTTTCTTGTTCGTGATGCCTTCCTTACTTTGGGAATGCTGGTGTCTTGTTCTTGCTACATATTCTTCATTATTCATGATACATTTCTTCTTCTTCTTCTTCTTCTTCTTCTTCTTCTTCTTCTTCTTCTTCTTCTTCTTCTTCTTCTTCCACTTCCTCTTCTAGTTATCTGGTTTCTTCTTTTCCATATTTAATTTTTATCACTTACAGGGTACCTTTTGTCCCTCACTTGTATGATAATTCATATCATATTTATAGCATAATTATTTGTACCATATTCATATTTATTTGTCACAATTCACATTATATGTTCACTTACTGTGGTGATAATTTGTTTTCCTTAGTTAATATGTCTCTTCACTTTTATGATAATATTTAATATGTCTCCTCAATTTTATAGTCTATTGGCATGTCCTCTCATTTTTATGATAATTGGTTAATATGTCCCCTCACTATTATGATCTATTGGGCCTATGTTGCTAACGTATTGGCTTGATCTTTTATCTTCTATTCTCCTCCTATCACTTTGATGATACTTTTATTATAGTTCTTCTTTCTTCTGCGTTGGCTTGCTTTGACATTATTCATATGTAGATACACATTTGGCTTTATACTTCAGTTATTCTTTCTCATTTTTAGATTAAATATGTTCGTGGTACACTCTTATTCGACGTTTTATATTATTTATATGTAACGATAATTTTGTTACGTTACAACTTTGATAGACATCATTTTGTACTGACGTCACGCACTTAAGCACGTGTCTAGATAATGTACGACCGTGCCTTTGTACAACAAACCTATCCGTTGGCCTCCATTGTTTACTTTGATAGACATCATTTTGTACTGACGTCACGCACTTAAGCACGTGTATAGATAATATACGACCGTGCCTTTGTACAACAACCCTATCCGTTGGCCTCCATTGTTTACTTTGATAGACATCATTTTTCATCGGGCATTGATTTTCTGTCAATCGCAGTTGCAATCAACCCTCTGGTTTGCTTGGTTCCTACTAGCTACAACAAAATATATATTGAGCATAAAATAGTTGTAGTTTTACAACATTTCATGTTGTTTACCGTGTTTGCTTAAGGTAACGTTCGTTTTTGAACCCTCTTGTCTACAATCATATTTCCAGTTATTGATCAGTTAGTTCGTACAGGACACGTCTAGTATAGAAATACATTAATTAATTTCATCGTTGTATTGAGTCTTGCATAAGATTACTTTTTAGATACTTTCTTTTTAAAAATTTTACACTTATAAGAATGCCAATAAATTTAAAAAACAAATTTGTTGCACTATTCTTGTATTAAACAAAATGAGACGTACATTTTTATCCTTTCTATATAGACAACTGTTATGTTAATCGTTAATTAAAACATTTGAAAAGAGTAAATATATTTAAAATTTCCGCACAGTCTTATCAAGTGGTATACAATAGATATCCATAATGATTCTTATTCTTTTACCAGCGAGTTGTCAAGTAAACTAAAAAGATACGAGATACTGATTCATGCCCATGTAAATGTAAATATTTAAATGTTAATATCGTAAATTAATACTTTGTATTATTATAGAAGGAACACAGCTGTTTTAAGTTAATTTCGATTTGCTAAATAATGGATGTTCTGACTACACCATGAAGTCAATGCAGTGAGAAGACGTTTGCTCTTTTCTCGAAGTTTTTCTGAAAGTTAAAACAAAATGTACTTTCAGACTTTACGGGTTCCCACTTAATCAGTTATTACTAGTGTTACATCACAGAACAATCTACGTGTTTATCGAATGTGCCAGAAGAATCTCGCTCTAATGTGTGTGGCATACGTGACTCCAGACGCATTCGCGAGAGTTTTCTCGAAGCCGCCAGCCGCGCGGACTGTGTCAAGGCCGCAAGTAATTACGTAGTTCACACTGGCGCTAAGACGCAATTTTGAACGTTCTGGTCTTGAGCGGAGGTATAAATACATGACGGCAGCGGCCTTAAGTTTCAGTATAGTGGCGATATATTTACAGTGCGGTTCGAGTTATTATCGGTCGATATTACTGTAGTCTAGAGTCTAGAGTATAGAGGCATGCGTCTAGAGTCAAGTATGCCACACACATTAGAACGAGATTCTTCTGGCACATTCGACAAACACGTAGATTGTTCTGTGATGTCGTCAAACTATCAGGTATAAAACAAAGACATACCCATGTTATTCTAGCCAACGAATATCATGCAGTTAGCAATTGTAACTTACGGACAGTCGGAGGCAATTCTTCCCGGATTTAGGTTGCTAAAAGGATACCTAAAGAAAATTATATACGTAATTTATAAGTTTGTTATTACACGTAAGTCCTGTCTTACTTGAGGTCATCTAGGAGGTGACCATTACAACACATAGGTAATGAGCTATGCGATTCCAATAATCATAGGAAGAAGAATTTTTCAACAATGAATTTCTTAACGTCGTTGTCTGTAAGTATAAATCTGTAATGGGTCAATCGTAATGTTCATACTATACAACTTTCTAACTTAATTGACTGACATAAATGACCTTGTGGATAGGATCACCACACCAATACACCAACGTGTGTCACCACTTGCCATAGCTTAATAAGGCACTCAGTTTTTAATAGCACTAATACGTTAACGCTTGAGTATTTTGTCTCATCGAGTTGATACATTTCTCACACTTTCGAGGATGTGAACTTGGAGGCGAACACAATATTTTTTCCACACTTTCGATTCCCCACAGTCTAGAAATCTTCGGTCTCTGTCGTTTTAACATGAGAATGTTTGTTATATAGTAAATATATATTGTAGTAATGAATCGGTCAGAAATCCGTACGAACATCGCTGAACAGGAGAGTTTGCAGTTTATGCACAATATACGTTTCAAAAGCCTAAAAACATTATCATGTTTCGGTTTCGTCGAAATTCTTTTTCGCTTTGCGTTAAGTAATAGAACAATTTATAATTATTACACTTCTTCTTTTCCACATCGTAATATATTGATACAATCGCATATTGCATCGAAAATGTACTGCAGGAATGGATAAATGTACAGTTCCGATGCCGCTAAATAGTTTTTGATTATTTACTTGTTACTATGGTAATTAATTGTGGTCTCCATGGTGTTTTTGACATCTTTATACGCGTAAACGAAAAGGCATAATTAAAACGGCCTAAATCGTGCGAACGGGGAAAAATATCAAATTCCATGTCAGACAGTATTTTACCCTTGTGTTAAAGGTTAATCTGCAAAATTTGGTGGCAATCGGTGTAACTGTGTGGATTTGTATTCAGTACCCATAAATCCTTATACTTAAAGTTTTTTTATATAGTTTGTGTTTGTGTCAACTGGGAAATTTGAGTGTGATTTTGTAAATCAATTTAAACAAGTTTCCGTAAAATTTGTATGTTTTAAAGCTTTTAAAATTTTTTAAAGAAAACCTTTTTATAATACGTCTGTATTCAATAATAATGTACGAAGTAAGAATATTGTGTGGTGCAGTAACAAAGCTTGAAAGTTTGTATTCCTTAGATTCGTTATACAACAAGAAGAGAAGCCGAATAAGTCTAAAATTATGTAAGTAAAAATTATAAAAGGCATACAGAGTACGTGTGAGAGGGAACTGGCAAATGCTATGTGCTCATACGAATTGATGAGGAAAGAAGAACGTATATTAGTTGATTTGTCATCAAGAACTTTGCATGTCTCTGTTCTGATACGGAATAAAATACAATACATATATTTATGGTGCGGAATTAAATTTTAAGAATGTATGAAGTAGAATATATATATGATTTCCACGGTTGTACGTTAATAAAATTTATCTGCAAAACAGACAAAGGCAGTAACGAAATCGAGTAAAAGAGAAAAACCGAAATATTTTCAAAGCTTTATTTAAAATTTAACAGAAAATCATACAAGAATTCGCGCATGTACGTTGTAATGGATGTAAATCAACAAATTCTGATTATTTCTCTTCCTATTTTAAAAGATTTGTTTCAGCCACAACTTCTAGATACTAATATTGTAATGTTACATAAGATCACGACCACCAGGGTCCCAAACAACCAATATTCCAACAGTAACAAAGCATAAAGAATGCTACATACAACTTTAATGTGAATAACCAAGACAAGTAGAAGGTGATTTTAAATAAATAAAGAATACATCTTTAACACACCGATGAAGTCGACTAAGGAAATAATGATAATGACTTAGACGAAATGTAATTAAATGACAACTGACTCAATAGATTAGGTGAAAATGTGAAAACCAAGGACAGAGAGAAGAAACTATAAATGGAGTAAAGAAGAACACTACAAAGCCCAACTAGATACAAAACAGAATGAAGAATAAGACATGCCCTGCTCAAAACGAAAGAAGAGTTAAGAAAAGATGAATGGATTGAGTACAAGAAAGCCCAGAGTAAAGGACACAGTAATAATAATACCTGATGAACTAATGTAAATAACTGTGCCGACAAAGAAAGCTTATATAGTAATTAAATGAGACAATGAACAAAGGTCAGGAGAGTGAAAGAAAATTAGTAAAGGTATAAACTAACTGTGTGTCTGGAAGAATAACAATCATGAATCATATCGACCAGCCTAGTTACTTTGTCTAGTGTGACTAAAGAAAATGTAGGGATATTACTTATCAAATGATGTGTATAAATATAATAAGTACAATATATAATAAATATTTAATAAATAAATATATAATAATATTTATATAATAAATACAATAAGTTAGACATTTTGATGTTATCTAACAAATCTTACTAGAACTGTAACAATATGAGATAAATGAGAGGAGAAATTAGTGTCAATAGAACCAGCAAGATTCTATTTCACTTATATAAGGTAAACCAATTATAAATAGATTAAATTTATCACATGATAATAGAAAATAGACATACTGGTATCTTGCCACCAGATGCAAAATGTTTTATTGTATAACAAAGCAAGGTGACATACTATTACCAATCAAATGATGGTAACACCTTCATAATTACTATCACTATCTTGTAAAGGAGAATGATCACTCTATTTAAAAAATCAATAAGAGTTAAAAGAACAATTGTAAAACCATATAGTGTTTTAACTATAGGGGTACGAAAGGAATATAATTCAGAGTATAATTATGTCAAAACCACCCAAGGTAACAACTAAAGGTTGTTACAGTTAATCTATATAAACCAATAGCAACATTCAAATGTAATCAAATAGAAATGAACAGACCACTGTTAAAACCAACTTGTGTGGGAATAGGCCTAAAGGAGCTTAGAGTCTGATACTAAATGTTGAAGTTATACATGGTATCAGACTAAGCCAATAATAGTAAAATAATAAATTAGACAAAAACACCAACTAATGATTGAAGTGTAACCAGTTTTAAACAATGTATTGTATGATTGGAACAGTATAAAATTTAAGGCCTAGGTGCCAAATTATTCGTCTGGTCCTTGGCAACGAATTTGTTCGCCAAGGCCGGCGAGTCCCCTTATCCGCACATCCAAAGGCTTAACAGCATGGAGAATGCACCGCCCCCTCGCCGTGTCAGGCGCCCTAGGGCGCTGTTAGACGACCCCCCCTAAGTTCATCACAAGAACCCCCAGAAGTGAACCCCCCAACCTTCTGGAGACTGAATTGATCACCATCATTCACTACCTGCGCCTGCCGAAACTGTAGTCAATCATGCTGCGGCAGATTGGAATGGATTGATTTATTGCCAGGATCGGCTTTGCCGATTCGGCAGGGCTTTGATCCGGGACACGGGCTCCCGCGAGGTTGTGCATATGCCTTCCTTGCGAAAGCCGTCTGCCCCGGTGATAAGTTCCTTCGACTCGGCCGCCGCCTTCGGGCGGTCGAGCCTCTGTCCTCGCCAGCGTGCCTCTAAGTTTCCGTGGGCTATGTCCTCGGAGACCAAGGAGCCGCGACCAGGCGTTGCAATTGGCTGAAGCCATGACCACTAAGATCCCCGTCAGTACCTGCTTTGCTGATTCGGCAGGGTAATGACCTGCGACACGGGCTCTCGCGAGGATTTGCAAGTGCCTTCCTTGCAGAAGCTGGCTGTCTCGGAGCCATTCCTTACCGTTTCAGCCGACGCCCTAGGGCGCTCGAGCTTCTTGTAGTCGCCAGGCGTCACTACGTTCCCAAAGGCTAGCCTGAGGGGACCATGGTGTCGCGCCTCGGCGGGTCAATTGGCTGAAGCAAAAGCTTAAGCTTGCCACCGTGGTGGCCATGTAATATATCATGGACCCGCGGACGGCACCATAACTCCCTTGTGCAGAGCAAACGACCGCGCTGACCTGTTGGCACCTGGCGTTCATCAGGCCTAGGCCTGGACAACGTACACAAATTAGGGCGCAAGACGCCCGCGCATCATCCAACCATCCGATGACTGCATGTTGCTTGCTTGTTACCTTCTCTAGCGATCTCGAGCTTTCAAAGGAATGGAACCTCCATCGATTTTATTTAGGAGGGACAGGATGTTATTATTTTTCTTAGACCCTGGGATCTCGAAGAGACCCGTGACGGCAGAATGGGGGAGGCCTCGAAGACTTTTCGCTTGAGTAGCAGGAATTACCCTCCCAAAACGTGTAGGGCGCCCCTAGCCGCTCAGGAAAGTCGCCGAGGGCTGCCAAGCGGTAATGTCGGCGCACGGGAGAGAGCGTAGGAGGAGGCAGCGTCCACCAGAGATGGCACTAAGCATACCTAGGGCAAGCGCAGACCCTCCCTAGTCTGTCGCCGAGCGCCAGCACGGACAAGAGAAAGAAGGAAGGAGTAGGAGCGTGAAAATTCTCAACCTCGGGGGGATTGGGTAGACGTTCTGAAACTGCTTATAGGGGGTCGTCGAGCAATGCTCGAGGGCGTTTGTGTCGTCTAGGTAGTGGGCCGACATCTGTGCTTAGTCGACAGATGTGGGGATGGGTCGAGACATAGGCTCGGGTGAATAGTTTGAGGGCAAGGGACCGAACGAATTCGGTGAGTGAAGGAACCTTCAACCCTGAACAACAGGAGTTCAGGAGTTCAGGAGTCGCCTGATGACATCATTTCTGACAAACCAGGGAGAGTTGGAGATGTAGCGGAGGGTTCGGGATTGGAAAGCTTCCAAACGGGCGACAACGGATGGGCTGAGTAGTACCCAAAAGGCGGGGGCTGCGTAAGTCAGGATTGCCCTAAGAAAGAGCAAGTAGGTGGTGAGTTTAGTGCGCACATGCACAGAACCCCGATGAGAGAGAAAGGGAAATAGTTTGGCTCTGTCGCCTCTGGCGCGCTGGAGACTCAGAGAGACGTGAGATGCAAAGCGTAGGCGTCGGTCAAGAGTGACGCCCAAGTACTTTACAGTCCGTTTCCATGCGATTGGGCTCCCTTCAAGGGAGAGGGACTGGCAGCGGGAAGTTAATTTATGAGAAAAGGCGATCGCCTCGGATTTCTCCGCATTGATCGCCATCCTCCACTTCCTTAGCCAGTCCGGAAGTACGGCGAGCTGACGCTGCACCAGGCCAGCTGCGAAATCAAGACTCGCTGAGCTGGCGTGGTACATAGCGTCATCCGCATAGAGCGAGAGAGTGACTCCAGGCTGAACAGGCAGGTAGTTCGTGTACACGAGGTACAGAACGGGGCCAAGGACAGATCCTTGAGGTACGCCTGCGGCGACTGGTCGGACGGATGAGTACGACCCATCGACGCATACCGTAAAGATGCGATCGCACAAGTACGATCGGAGAAAATGAACGAATGAGGCAGGGAGAGGGGAGTGGACTAGTTTATAGAGAAGGCCTTCGTGCCAGACTCGATCGAAGGCCTTACTCACGTCGAGAAAAACAGAGACGGAGAACAGATGCTTGTTGTAGGCGTCCGTCAAATGGGTAACAACCCGGACGAGTTGAAGTGTCGTCGAGTGCTCTCTGCGGAAGCCGAACTGCTCCTGCCGAATGAAACCATCCAGCATAGGCGCGTAACGACCGTGCAGGAGTCGCTCGAATACCTTCGATATGACTGGCAACAGTGAGATGAGTCGATGGTTTGAGGGATTAATACGCAGCTTGCGAGGCTTGGGAATCATAATGATTTTCGCACGCATCCACAGGCTGGGGAAGTAATGGAGCCGGAGACATCCATTGAACAGCTCGTGGACCAAGTTGATGAGGCTAGGGGGAGCGTGTTGTAGCGCCGCCGCTCCGATACGATCATCGCCGGGCGCCCGCTTAGGGCGAAGTCGACCAATAGCTGAGACAACAGCGTATGAACCGCCGGTAGCATGTAGCATCATAGTAGCGGGGCGACTTTGCGCCCGGTGCATGACTGCAACATCTGGGTCGAGCCCAATGGCTGCCTGAAGGTAGACGGAGTTCTGGTTCATTCGACTGATGCCTAAAAACAGGAATGGACAACAACCAACCAGTTAACTGTGACGGCGGGGGAGAAAGGTTTTTAATTTTTATTTATTTTGAAATTTAAGCAATCAGTTGGCACTGCCGCATGAACGGGTTCAGGTGACCGATGTCACCCGTTCCCAGTCCCGCGTGCAGACGCCGTGAGGCGTCGGTCGCTCCCCGCGAGGCGGAGACCCACCGTGCCAGTGATAGCGCGTAGCAGCGGCATTCAGCGCGGTCGGCATACTAGAAAGGCAGGAAGGAAATAGCTTTGTAGGTAAATTCTGGGGCATGGTCAGATAGTGAATATGAAAAAATAGGTTTAAGTAGGTTACTTAAAGTTGTGGCGGGTCATCGAGAATCGCCCGAGGGCGTTTGACCCGGACAGGGGATGTGGTTGCGTGGTGCTGATGGTCCTGACGTAAGGGAAGGAAGAGGTCTCAGATGCGGCAAAGAGAGTCGCAGCTAATGACCAGACAATGGCAGAGAGGGTAGTAACTCGTAGACCTCCTCGAATAACACTGTTTCTAACAAACCAAGGAGATCCCGACAAGGAACGGAGGGTTCTGGATTGGAAACTTTACAACCTACGCCTGTTGGTAGCGGAGACAAGTGACCACCAAACAGGTGCCGCATAGGTCAATACAGACCAGAGAAACAACAGATAGAGGGTAACTTTCGTGCGCAGCGCCAGGGGGCTGCGGCACGCGAGGTATGGGTAAAGTTTGGTTCGGACGCCGCGAACCTTGGAGAGGGTTTCTGTCACGTGGGCGTTGAAGCAAAGACGCCGGTCAAGCCGAACGCCTAGATACTTCACCGACTTTTTGTAGGCGATAGGCCTCCCTTCCAGGGAGAAAAGATGGACTTACGAGTGAAACAGATCGCTTCGGATTTCTCCGTATTGATCATCACCCGCCATTTCCATAGTCAGTCCGGAAGCTGGTCCAACTGACGCTGCAGTTGTATACTCGCAAAACGCGGGGACACAGAGTTGTAACGATACATTGCATCGTCAGCGAACAAAGACAGCGTGACACTGGGCAAGACACGAGTGACGATAGGGTCCGCCGGGAGAGATGGTAACCTTCGAGAGAGCTCGTCAAGATAGGAGCGCCAGTTGACTGTCCTAACAATCTGAGCGGGAAGTCGGGGTGACGCCAACAGCCTTCGAACAGTTATAACAAGGGGATTGTTATCGGACGAAAGATCCGACACAGACGAGACCTCGATGTTGCGGGCAACGTTCTTGACAACTACTATGTCAAGAACGTGCGGCCGATGGCCGTGAAAGGGGTAGTAGGTAGGGTCTTCAGGGCCGATGACATTAAGTGCCGGGTCACCAGAGACGAACCGGAACAGAGAATTTCCATAGGCGTTGACAACGCGGCTGTTCCATGAAGGGTGTTTGGCGTTTAAGTCGCCGCTACAATGGTTGAGAGGGGGTGGTCGAGCAGGGCGTCACATCACTCGGGCGGTGGCGGAGTTCGCCGGCTAGGCGGGAGGTACGCAGAAACAACGCGCAACTCCGATCCGCCGGCGTCCACCGCCACCGCGCAGCCTTCAATAATAGATGTATCTAGAGGAGGCAAAAGACTGTGGGATATGGGGGGAACAGCGAGGTTGTAGGGGACGATCCTGACGATAACAGACATAAGCAAGAAGGGAAAACGAGTGGTAATGAGCCAGATGAGTACCGGAAAGAAGCATGATATCAACATCATTCTCCGTCACGAAAGTCATCAGGTCAGATCGTCTGGGGAGCAACTCGAAGGCGTTCCACGCAACGATCCTCAGGCTATTAGCCATTCAGGGGAAGTAGGGGAAAGAGGGTAGCTAAAGACTGGAAGACCAGGGTAAGCACTATGGTAGTGTCGCGAGCAGTCCTTATAGATGCAACAAGATTGTCTGCCCAGGCAGTCAGGGGATCCGCCGATGGCCGAGAAGATACCCGGGACTCCGGAAGACAAGCCTGACTGGCCGCGACAGGGGTAGCAGATGGCGCTGGGCTGACGGACTGAGTAGTAGACTGCTCTCTGGGAGGTTTAGGGTGATGACTGGTGGCGGGCCGAGCCCGCAGAGTTGGTACAGGTGGAACCTGTGATGATATAGGTCGGCCGGCGGAGTTCCGGCGACGACGAGAGCGCGTAGACTTGCCCGGACGGGCTGGAGGTGGGACAGATTTAGCGACCATGGCCGCCTAGGAAGGTTCGGGCGCTCCGGCAGGCGCCGGGGTTGAGGCCGCTGCAGGCGGCGCCGAAGCGACGACTGCAGGCGAGACAGCGGCACCGGAAGCAACCGGAGTTGCTGCTGGGACCTTGGCAGATGAACCAGTGAGAGTTGGGAATGCCTCTCGCCAGTTAGGGCCAGGACCAGCTACACGGCCTGCCCTACGAGGTAGCTGCGGTTTCATGGCAGCGATAAAGTTTGGGCAGCCTCGGTAATTAGCCGGGTGGGCTCCGTCACAGTTGCAGCATTTAGCTGTGAACCCCGTCTTTGGCTTATCACAGCCACGATGAGGCTCAGCACAACGCACGCAACGTGGGGGCTGATTACAACAGATACTGCTGTGGCCGAACCTCTGGTAGTTAAAACACTGCGAGGGGCCGGACCGCGGGTCAAATGTCCTGACTTGCACCCGTAGATGCAGAAGATTCTGGAGACTGTAAATCTCTTCGAAAGGGCCTACTTTTAGAAGATTTACCAGAAAGCTGTTGACAGGTCTGCGGTCATCACCTTTGCCGACATGCAGGACGCTTACCGCAGTCGGCGCATAGCCGAGCGCAACAATTTCCTGCCTGATGGCATCAGGTTCAGTAAAGGAAGGTATTCCCGACAGAACGACCTTGATTTCTCGCTCTGACGGGAGGGCAAAAGTGTGAAAAAAAATGTTGCGCCCTGTCAGGAATGCCTGAACAGAGCGGAAGTCGGGGATCGTGGCGGTCGCCAACTTTAGCGAGGCGCCTTGGTACCTCGCCTCGACCTTGACCGAAGGGATAGCTTGGGATAAGGATCGTAACAATTGTGTATAATTCCTGTTGTCAGGAATTACAATGGGAGGAATGCGTGGGGAAGACACAGATTCAGTAGTAGAATACTCACGCTGAGTGCCGCTGTTACCATGACTAGGCTGCTGATGTGCAGCTGAGGCGGGCGGCGGAGTTAGGGGCAGCTTTCGCTTGCGCTTGGCAGATTTGCCTTGCACAAGCGAGAACTGTCCGTCCCCCGACCCAACACTGCACATTTCCACTTCACTATTATCACTTTCACATTCGTGAGGAAGAGGCTTTGAAAGAAAGCCGGGTGAGCATGTCTCCATTAAGGAGACAAGCGGCGCCGGCAGAGGATTTGACCCAATTGGTTCCTACTACCGAGGCTCCGGTAGGGGCTCTTGCCTAGTGGTCATGTCCCGACGGATTATTTTTATTTGTTTATTTTTAGTGGTCGCTACAACGACATGCTCGTACTAGGTCGACTAGTACAGTATTTGTCGAGGCCGTTTCCAAGAATCACCTGGACGTGTTCGGTACTCGTCAAGGCCAGCTATGAGAAGGTTTGTCTGGGTCTTCGCAGCTCGGACGTAAAATTTACGTGCAAGTCGCCTGGCGGTGTCTTCCAAGGAGCGGACACCGAGTCTTCTTCACAAAAGTCGAGAAGAAAACCGATAGGGGACTTTGGCCGCTAGCCGAAGACCTCTATCGTGAACGCTTTGCGCTTTGAAGACGAGTATCGGAAACAGTTGCGCGAGACGAGCGGACGCTTCCCTTCGCATCGTCTCAGCGTGGGCACGCCAGGTGAGCCGACGATCGAGGTGGACACCGAGATATTTAACCTCTCTCGACCAGGGCAGGTACGTTCTACCGAGTCTCAATCGGCCTCGTGGTTCTGTCCGGCGCTTTGAGAATAGCACCGCGGAGCTCTTGGTTTCGTTGACGGCAACTTTTCAGCTTTCCGTCTACGTCAAATACGCATCGAGTGCGCGCTGAAGTCGTGGGATAGCCCTGACAGCGTTCCGATCGGCGGTATAGACCGCCGTGTCGTCGGCAAACAGGGCCATCTGGACTCCAGGCTCTCTGGGTACGTCGTTGACGTACACGGAGAACAGAAGAGGCCCTAGCGCGCTACCTTGAGGTGCCCCGGCTGTAATGCGTCTCTCGGAAGAGACATGGTCATCTATTCTCACGCATAAAGTCCTCACAGTCAGAAAGCTAGCAATCAAACGAAGGTAGCTATCTGGGAGCTGGATTTCCCGGAGCTTGAACAAGAGCCCGTCATGCCAGACACTATCAAAGGCCTTTTCCACATCTAGGAAACAGGCGACAGTCTGCTCTTTCCGACAGCCGGCGCCCGTGATATATTCCACCAGTCTCATCAGCTGATGAGTGGTGGAATGCCCCACACGGAAACCGAACTGTTCGGGGATCAGTACATCGAAATTTCTTAGATGGTCTAGTACTCTCCGTTGTACGAGACGTTCGAGAAACTTTGACGTGGCTGACAGTAAGTAGACTAATGGGCCGGAGGTTGCCGGGACGGGAAGCATCCTTTCCCTGCTTCGGGATCACAATACCCGTCGCCTTACGCCATTTCTGGGGAAAATAGGCCAATCTTAGACACGCGTTGAACAGCGCAACCAAGAAAATTACTCGTAGCTCCGGGAGTCGAATAAGAGCGGCGTTCGAGATGCCGTCCGGACCAGGAGCTATTCTCGGTACGAGTTCAACGAGCCGATCTGTGACCTCTTCCCTAGTAATGGGTTCGGGCTCCGCAGTGATCGGAAGAGACAGAAAGTCTTACACTTCGTTCTCGACTTCTTCGTCAAAGTCCCAGTCCATGGGCGGGTTAGGAGCGAACTGTCGCTCGAAACACGCGCCTAAGTACTCGGTCTTCGCCTCCGGGCGAGCCAGGATTTGAACGAAAGTCCCTCAATGGCTGGAATACGAGGTCGGCGCCTCTTCCCTACCAACGCCGAAGGTATCCGATAAGGGCTACTTTCGTCCGACCCGTCCCCTGCTTGGGCCACGGCGAGTTCCCAACAGCGTCTCCGGTAGGCCTGCATTTCACGACGTAAAATGCCGGTCGCCCGGTTGTACGCTGCCTTGTCGGCCGGGTCACGGGTCCGCTGCCAGCGTCTCCGGAGGCGATTTCTCTCGCAATCGAGAGCACTCGTCTCCTCTGGGATCCGCTGCCAGTGGGGCGTGACGCCAGACTTCATCCTGGAAGACGCGTCGATCGCAGATACGACTGCCTCGTCAAAAGTGGCAACTGCCTCGGTTACTTGGCGGACGGTTTCGAGTGATCCCGCCTTTGGCAATCGGTGACTTTACGCCGGGCCATAGCGGTCCCATTCTACCACCTTCCTGACATCTCGGCGTACGACTGTTGGGTTGCGACGTGTATCAAGATGGGGAGATGATCGGACGATAGTTCCGTTAGTGCGGACACGTGGACCGGACAGTCAATCCCTTGGATCACCGCTATGTCCAAGACATCGGGAGCCGCGTGGAGTTGTGAGGGGTAGAACGTAGGTTGGGTAGGCCTAATCACTGTTACCCTGCGTGAATCAGCAAACCTGCGTAAACGCTTCCCGTTTGGGGCAGTCAAGCGACTGTTCCAATCGCGATGTTTACCGTTCAGGTCGCCGGCCATGTTGACCCTTCTGTGCGCATCGAACGCAACAGCTAGATCAGGATTAAAGAGCTCTTTTGCGGCGGTTTTTACGCCGCGAACATTAGTACACCGCCTAGAGTGTTTAACGTCTCCACAGCGGTGCCTTCGAGGTGAGTCATTGCAGGCAAGACGACTCGGTGATGCTCGAGATTGAGCCTCACCGCGACGGCAGTACCGCCACCAGCAGTGCCCGGTCTGTCGTTTCGATAGCACACATAGTTGGCCAGTCGTAACCGGTTCGCAGGGGTCAAGTGGGTCTCATTGAGAAGCACTACATCGGGTTTGAGTCGGGCCAGAATTCTTGGAGTTCCTGGATCTCATTAGCCAAACCGTTGGCGTTCCAGGAAAGAATTGAGAGGTCACGTTTGAGGACCCGACTCATAGAAGTCCTAGACAAGTGGCGGCTTCCACCAAGAGCATAAACCTCTCGGTTATATCGGCAGTCTCCAAGCGGAAGCGGATGGACCTGAAGGTCTGGGCAACTTTGGGGAGATCGAACTCAGCAAGGAAGTTGTGGACGACCTGGTAGTCGTCAGGTACGGCTTTTGAGGCAAAGTGCCCGGAGACTGTTTGCGCGTAAGAGCGCCGAGACTTATCAATCGGGGGATTGGTGGAAGCCAGGGTTTTCTTAGGGCCAGGTGTAGCGCCTCTAGCGGAGGTGCTAGGAAGAGGGACGGTTGCAAGTACGTCGGTCTTTACACGTTGAGCAGGCTGTCTGGGCTGTGCGGCTGGGTTGGCAGGATCCCTGGAACGAGCGCCACGGGGTATTCGATGCCGCTTCTTTTTGCCTGCGTTAGGAAACCGCGGGGGCGAGAAGTCAGGCGAGGCTGCTTCTAAAGCAGAGGCAGGATTCTCCTGTGCAGGGGAGGGTTGAGTATTCTCAGGCTCCACAACCGAGATGTTTGACAATGGCTGGTTTGTCTCACTTTGATTAGATGCCACGAGGTTTCGGCGCTTTTTCGCCACAGGCGGGACAGGGGCCTGTAAAGGAGCCTGAGTTGGGGTTACCTGTGCTGCAGATGTTTGCTTCGGGCCTTTGGATCGTTTACGTTGCTTGTCAGCATCTGCGGCGAAAGACACGGCAGCCGTAGCAGGAGGCGAAGGGCCTGGCTGCTCGGTTGCAGGTCTGGAACCAGCTTCCGGATGCCTCAGTGGTGGCAGGCGCCCTTTCGGCTTTCGCCGCTCGAGCTCCCGCTGAAACACCGGACATGCCCGGTAGTTGGCGGGGTGACTTCCGCCGCAGTTGATGCACCTTTTAAAAGCAGGTGCATCGCAGTGTTTACTGGCGTGAGGTAAAGAGCACCTCACGCACGCCGGAGCGTTTGAACAAGTTTCTGAGTGGTGCCCGAAGCGTTGGCACCTGTAGCACTGAGGCAGAGCACCGGGAGCGCAGCTTCTTTCCACTTTTACGCGGAATCCAGAAAGCCGCGTAAGAGAGAGTAGGCTTGCGCCTGCCTCGCTGTTCTCAGCCATGATGCGAACCAGGGGAATTGGACGCCTTGGTCCGGCAGGAGCAAATACTCGATGTACCGCGCGAACCGGATAGCCCAGCTCGCGCAGTAAACATAGCCAGACATTTAGAGCCTGCAATTCCTACAGAATGTTTAGTGAGGCTATTAGCTTACCACTATGGTGGAGAAATTACAAGAGGCCGAATAAACGGACGCATACAAACCATCGAGGAGATGTCAACATTATTAGCGGAGATGGAACAAGAGAAGAACTTCCTCCAATACAGACAAGGAACGATGAAATAAATAGAAATAATGGTCGCCGCGACGCCCAATATGAAAACAACGGGCAACGACCGAACAATAGTTACAACAACAACGGTAACCACTATCAACGCGGTTACCAAAACCACAATAACACTAACAACTATCCACGAAATAATGCGGCAAATAATAACAACAATAACAACAACCACTATTACCGTAGCCCTCCTACAAATAATAACAATAATGGATACCAGCGTGCCAATGACAGAGACCACCAGTACCAGAACAACCGAGGTTATAACAACAACTACGATAACCGATACAGGCATAATAATAACGGCAATAATATCAATCAAAATCAAACATATCGAAGACAAGTGAATTATGTAAGCATTGACGATAGAGATGTGGGAAGACGTTGGTACCAGGGACGAGCAAATTATAATGGGAACCGTGGAAGAAGTTTTCAGGAGGAGAGTAGCCAGCACTACCGTGATGAACATCGGCGAAGTAGGAGCTGCGACGACAACAGGAATAACCGAAACTCAGTGACGTTCGATAATAACGCCATTGAGGTACAAGAGTCACAGAGTAGAGACAGACCCAATCAATCAGACAACAGGACTGAGGATATCAGCCCTGATTTAAACGGACCGCGGCAGTGAAAATCCATCAGGTCCCATCACTGAACCGGCAATTTGGGTACTTACTAGGACGAGACAAAATGACTGACGATACAATGACGATAATGCACAATCACTTCTTAAAAATGTGAGAGAAGAACTACTGAATGAAGACACGATAACGCACAATAGTTCGAATAATGAGATCTTTATATCATCGCCCAAGTGAATGGACTAGAGACAAGATGCATGATAGATACGGGCCCAAACGTGTCGTTAATCGACAACAATGAATACATCAAAATTCAAAAATATAGTAAGGCCATCTTACCAACTTTACCAATTCAAAATATAATTTTAATCGTAGCCACCGGAAGGCAAAACAAGTCAATAAGAAAACAGGTATCATTAACAGTGACCAGCAGAAACCTAGGATTTTTCTAATAGCTAGTAATCTACCATTTAATCTACTAATAGGCTGTGATATTTTGAGAAAATACTCAGCAATAATTGACATGAGACAGGCCATAGTGTCGTTAAAAGTGGATAATATAGAATGGACACCAAAATTAGTAGAAAATAAAAATGTACCTTCATGCAATAGTATAAGAAAATTCAATAATAATCAAGATGAGTCATGGAATGTAAGAAGGGAATACTTTGGGAGTGAAGACAGTTTATGGTTGGAAAAATTAGAAGAGATCCGACAATTTCGGTCAGAACAAAATGAATGTAATTTAACTACACAACAAATAGAAAAGTTAATATCAATATATAATAAATACCGCTATGTTTTCTCTGATATACCTGGCAAAGTAAAAGATTATCAATTTACACTACAATTCAAGGAGCCTGTAAATTTTAATAAAAAATCATATCCCGTTGCTTATGCATTAAAAGAAGCAGTGAGGACTGAACTAGACAAAATGATAGCAGAAGATATTATTGAGTATAGCTGTTCCCCATATACCAGTCCATTAATAGCCGTTCCCAAGAAAGATGGCAAAGTACGACTCTGTTTGGATGCTAGAGAGATTAATAAGATCATAGTTAATGACAGAACATCTCCCGGAGAGATTGAGGAGATATTGAAAAAATTCAATGGCATACAATTTATCAGCACCTGGGATACGGTTTGTGGGTATTGGCAGGTGGAGTTACACCCAAATAGTCGAAAGTACGTCGCCTTTATTTTCGAAGGAAGGAACTATCAGTTCAAGAGACTACCGTTTGGACTGGTAAACTCAGTAGCTGTATTCGTAAGATGTATGGACCAGGTGTTGGGTCCAGATACTATTCCATATACCACAGTCTATGTTGATGACTTGTTGATTACTTCAGTGAATTGGGAAGACCATTGTGACAGAGTAGGACAAGTATTACAAAAACTATCAGACAATAACGTTACCCTAAAACTTCAAAAATCCAAGCTTATCGCCAGTGAAGTCCAGTTCCTGGGTTTTAACTTAACAAGACAAGGAATAACACCATCCAATGAAAATATTGAAGCAATCCAGAAGTTCTCAAGTCCTATAAATAAAAAGCAACTTCAATCATTTCTGGGACTTTGCAATTATTATAGGAAGTTTCAGAGAAATTATTCTGAAATGACAGCAAAGTTTTCTCCACAATTATCCTCTCAGAACAAATGGTCCTGGGGACAGGAACAAGACAAATTACTCCAAATGATCAAGCATAATTTCCTAAGTTTAGTTATATTAAAACATCCTAATTTCAACCAACCTTTCTTTATGAACTGTGATGCCAGTGATATAAGTTTAGGATCTGTATTATATCAAGAAGATAGTGAGGGAGAACATCAGGTGGTGAGTTTTGCAAGCAGAATACTTAATGGATGTGAACGCAATTATAGTGTAACGGAAAAGGAGTTATTAAGCGTTGTATTCGCTTGTGGGAAATTCAGAACCTACATTCTTGGATACCCGATAACTGTGAGGAGCGATCATAAGTCAATATCTTTCCTAAAAAATTGCAAGATTAACCATGGGAGATTGGCAAGGTGGATACTCGCACTACAGGAGTACCACACAAATTGGGAGTATGTTCCAGGAAAACAGAATATTGCTGCAGATATATTGTCCCGGATTAACATAGAACAACAAACTTTTGAAGGGGAAAAAGAAGCAATCGTCAAGGTATATACTATAATAAAAAACAAATCAGATTTGGAAAACATCATGAAATCAATTTCACAACAACAAACAGAGGATAAAAAAATCAACAATTTTAGACAAAGACTGATCCAACAAGATGAAAAAATCACTGCATATTACTGTCTACATGAAGACATATTATTTTACCAACCAAATAATAACCAAGGCTCATGGAAGGTGGTGATACCTAATGCGTTAGAAACAGAATTAATACTGGACTACCACAGTCGATATGGGTGCATTAAAAGTAATGAAGGCACTTGAGGAACACACTTACATTAAGAATATCAACAGGAGAGTTAGAGAATGTATTCGACAGTGTCACATCTGTCAATTGGCAAAATGCAATAACGAAAAAACAGAAGGAATTATGCAACCTATTACATCAACTGGTAAATTAGAGAGAGTATTTTTAGATGTGTGTGGACCGTTACCTCGTAGTGGAGGGAGAAAACAGTATAAGTTTATTATAATCATGTTCGACCATTACTCCAAATTTACAAAACTATACCCCATTAATCGGGCAACTACAAAAAAGATTCTGCAAATAGTGATCCAACAATACATACCAGAGTTAGGAGCTCCAAGATCAATTATTACCGATCACGGAACTCAGTTTCGAGGAAGGGTTTGGAAGGAGACTTTGTTAGATCTAGGTGTCAAGACATATAAAACATCTGTCTATCACCCAAATAGCAACCCGGCGGAAAGAGTACTGAGGGAGGTCGGCCGTATACTCAGGACAATTCTTTTGATAAACACCAGAAGTGGAGTGACTACATTACACAAACAGAGAGCTTTATCAACTTAGCTTACCATGAAGCAATACAAGATACTCCATATACCATAATGCATGAAAGACTACCACCCCGAGAAATTAGTGAAATAATCAACTTCCCAAACAACCCAGCTTACCAGTTCGACAACGTGAGATTCCACAGCAAACTGAATGAACAAGTGGAGAAAAGAAGGAAAAAATACAAAATAATTCAGCAGAAAATGATCCAGTACAAGATTGGAGACAAAGTATTGTTAAAAAACCGCGAATTGCCAAGTTCTAAGGAAGGAATAGCAAAAAAGCTATTATTACTGTATAATGGACCATATTTTTTATAAAAAACAATAACAATAATACTTATGTCATTAGTGATGTGGAAACAAACAAGATTAAGGGGACATACAACCAAGTTTCCTTAAAAATGTATTATGAACCTAATAACCAAAGTATAATACCACAAAATTCTAAAGAAATAGTAAGACCAACTTACAACTAACTATTTATGAGAATTAATATGAAACTGAAGAATTTATGATTATAATACCACAAAATTCTAAAGAAATAGTAAGACCAACTTACAACTAATTATTTATGAGAATTAATATGAAACTGAAGAATTTATGATTATAATACCACAAAATTCTAAAGAAATAGTAAGATCAACTTACAACTAATTATTTATGAGAATTAATATGGAACTGAAGAAGTTATTATTATAATACCTCAAAATTCAAAGAATATATTAAGCTCATCTTACCATCTTTGATAATCCAGAATATAATTTTAAACGAAGCCAAATAAACAAATTTGAATATCTCAGAATTCAAATAAATATTAAGGACAACTTACAGTATAGTTTGATAATGTTATTATGAATCAAGCAGATAAACAACTGGGAATAAATTTCCAAATCCTAAACAAGATAAGCACCTCTTATTAAACACAGTTATGAACTTATTATTGGAATATAAAAGAAAGATGCAACATCCATAAATCAGAAGAAACCATAGTGCTATAAAACGAATAAGAAAGGACAAATGTAGACAATCGACGATGAAAATAAGACGAGACTAGAAACGAATTTACTACAAATAACCTATCATGATTGTGAGAGAATTAACAACATCTAAAGATACAAATACATGTTATGTTTTAATTGAATGAAAATAGTGATTGAAAAATGAAGATTAAGGAGTACTGATAAAGAAGGAAAGAAGATAGTACCAATTGAAAATAAAAAATGTTATTAATATCGCACAAGAAAATAAACATCTGAAAGAATCAATGGAAAGAAATATTTAGATCTGAGAAGTTAAGCTGAGTGAACCATCCCAAGAATATATTATTATATTATTTTCATTTGATTTAGTCGTGAATAGACTAGTGATTATTAAATGTGATTGACTGACGAGATAGCTCCAGCAATCGATATTATTGATGTATTATGTATTATAAGGACAGCGGGGTATTAGGTCAAGATAGCCCCCCGACTGATTCCAGAATATATGGTGATTAATTTGTTAGGGAAGTAACATGTTCCAGGGATAGAACACTTATAATTAAAGACAAGTATACCAGATCATAAAGAATAACAAATGATAATGTGAAAGATAAGATAATTGATAATTTCAACAAAAACAATATTTTATTAAAATGATCAAATTCGGTGGCAGGGTAGTATGTAACATTACATTTGGAACAACTTAATATCGTACCTGATTTAATGAAGACTGTGTATGAGAAGCTAAACAAGAAGAACAATATCTTCCAAGATGATCGTGAAGAGGAACAACTAACCATTTCAGACTGACTAGTAATACAACTGACCGTACACAAATTAATGATTTAGGCAAAGTGATGCAAAATACATTACAACCCCGATTATGACATGAACTTTCAATAATGACAAAAGGAATAATTATAAAGACAGACGGCTTATGAACCAGTACTATAAAGAAACAAATGGTTTCATTCAAAGTATCATAATATCAAGATAATCAAAATACAAATTGAGGGATAATAGGCCCAAACATGTAATACTATGTAAAAGAAATATTAGTAAAAGATTAATTTAATTGATGTAATGAAATTATAGCACACCTTATTATAGATACACGAACCATACAACTAACTGTAATATATAGTGTTCATAAGATTGTCCAGAAAACAACAAATAATAACTTGTTCACAATAACATTTTTATAACCAGAGTGAAGTTCCTTTAATGACAATAAAATATAAAACCCTACAAAAACCAATAAGTATGTTTATAAATACAAACTATTGAGTGTTCAGTGAGAAGGGTAAACGATACACATAGTGACAAGTAATGTGAAACATAACTTAGACAGTTTTAAAGTAACCAATGAATTAACTGAGAGAAGACTAATTAATTAATGCACAATTTATTTTGTAAAAATGTGCATGTTATTATGTTTTAGCACGTTGTTTTATTATCATGGAATTTATGTTGTTTTTGTATGTAGCAGGTGAACAGTTGTTTTAAAAGAATATCAATTAACTGATATTAATTTCATTTTTTTATGTTAACAAATATATCACCATAGAACTGGTGTTAAACCGTGATAAATTGATTGGCAAAGCAAAATAGACTATAAAAAGATGTTATTGCTAAGTGTCAAACAATTGTATAGTTTAAGTAAAAAACGGTTTATTTGTTCAAAGGTTCAGTAAAATCATGGCCATGTGGGCATGAATTTAAACTAATAGAATAGTATATCTTTTTGTTTTGTTGAAATAATGTTATATGTTAAACAGTTTTCATGATTGTTAAAGGTTAATTTAACTGTTAAAGGTTTTGAACATAGTGATGAAAATAACACCAGTACATAGGCCAGGTGAAACCAACTTTTGTAAATTTTAGATAATAATGTTAGGGATTTTGTAAAACAAATGTGGATGGATAAATATATTCATAGTTAATAGTGTACACAACGAATCTAGAAACAAAATAATACATCTCAAGTTATTTAAGAAAATTTCAAATAACAAAATTGTAACATATGTAGTTCTTAAGTAAAAGTAGGCATGTTTAGTGTCTATGTGTCACAAATGTAAAGATCAAAATAATGCTGATAATGGTTTTAAATTCCCAATCAGTACAGCAAAGTTATATTAATTGAAAGGTTTTGAACAAATTTAGATTTTGAAATAATGAAAGTATATGACAATGTATATCCGAATCAACCAACCAGATTCCAAGTTTACCCTTAGCAACCAGAAATTTCGGATAAATAAAATGAGACTTCTTTAACAACGATCTTAGCGGATAGACGCGTTTGTAAAACGTCCTACATAATATAAAATAAACTGTGAAAACACGATACAGACATATTGATACAGATAGAGATACATAACACGAACTTTTTACACCAAGTGAAGAACACCCATTATATGAAATAGAAAACCCAAGAACCAGGGAGAAGGACTGAAGCGGACGTGGGCCCTATCTTCGACCACGAACCATACAAAGAAGAGGATTTGGTGACTTTGACATCTTATTATATTGTGTATCAACACCCATTTTTGTATACACGACTTTTTAAGTGCTAATCAACTAAAACTACAGACACCATATCACACCAACTCTAAGAAAACTCACTAATAACACGACTTGAGTTTGACACCTTTTCAAACACCACAAGAACTTTTGATTTGGATAATAATTATTAAACACCTAAACTGGACATAACCTATCATAACTAGTAATCACTATACGACGGCCTGTGTGCACGTTACACTCTAACCTTGTAATATCCTTTAACTGTAAAACTTGTATTTTGATTTATAGAATAATATTTTGTTTAAATTAATCCCCGAACCATATACACCCTGAGATACTTTATTTTTAATAGAAACATTAACCAAAGCATTCTTTTGATCAGACAAAATACTGAATATTTCCTACTACTACCAACTGGTAAAAAGAAGGCGTATAATTTGCGCCACAATTGTGATTATCCTAATCAAATTTAAGAAACCATTGACCAGTGCTTTTCTGAATAAAGGATTTCTATAAGGATATATGTTTGATGTTATATTTGTGTCGTTATTATTGCTGTTCCATTTAGGAAATAAGTTCACAGATTACAGCGGACACCACGACAGTTGGTAACGTTGAGTGACGTCACGGAAACGGTACGTAGAGTGGGAGCGAGCGGCAGATTACAAAACCATTCGCCGTTCAACATAACGTATTAATAACTACAAATTGACGACTCCAGTGCGAGTTAGTCGCTACATTATTTATTTGTTACAAATTGACACTTCCAACGGGCGGTGTATGTAAAATAAGTGCACACAACATAACATTTAAGTGAGAAGTAACGATTTAATTTACGTGTTACAAATTGACGAATCCGAAGTGAGAATTAACATTTAAATAAGAAGTAAACCTATATATATAAGTTGGTTAAAAATTGACGAATACAACGTGGAGCTTAGTCAAACCACGAAACCTACGATACATTTATTTGATCAACACTACATATCACATTTATAAAATCGTTACAATATATGTTTAAAAAACTACAAATTTCTTACAATTGACTACTCGAATTCTAGACAAATATTCAACTATACAATTTCTACAGGAAAAATTAAGTTTTCCCCCGAGAATAATTGCTAGTGGGCGTGTGTGTTACATCGGGCAAAGATCGTTCTGTTTGTTCCAGAAAGGACTGCCGGGAATCAAACAAGTTTGACAGGATATTTTCCTAAACAATTTTTGGCTAAATTTTACGTACGACATCTATTTAACTTATTGGGGGACTAATAATTACACATCTGTATCATTCTGTCAGAACAAGGTAAAGATGAATGCGTTGATTGGAATTCCTAGTTACGAGAAGTGTATGAGCACCGTTTACTACATAACCCAATAGTTGTTTGTGATCCTAACGTACATGTAGAAATTGACGAGAATTTTTTACGAGTCGAAAGTATGGAATAAGTACAATAAGGAAAGCGTAATAGCAAGTAAATCAATATTTGGTGGAATTCATAGTGAAAAAAGAGACAGTTTCTTTGTCAGCGAACCAAACCAATCCTCGAGGACTTTAGTAAATCAATTGTACAATAAAAATTTATTATTATTATTAGGCAAGCGTAATACCAAGTAAATCAATATTTGGTGGAATTCATGGCGAAAAAAGAGACAGTTTCTTTGTCAGCTTACGACAAAAGTCAACTTAAACTTTACTTTAGACGTACGTTAATGAATTTTATAGATGATTGAGAGCCGAAAATTGTTCCCTTAGGCCTGTACGCGAAAGAATACTTAGTGGTAGCACAAAACTTGTACATCTTGTTTCTAATTGTAAACAAATGCGTACACGCATGGACACGCATATTTGTTTACTGCTTAACGGGTAAAGAAGAACTTTTGTATGTAAATGAATTGAGCAATCAAGAAGAACTGTAACTTACAGAATTGTAAAAAATTTCCACATGTTTATCTTACCAGCAGAGGACACAAACGTCATCCAGAGACATTTGGCTGCAGATATCGCTAACAGTAACTTAATGCCGAGTGCCATTGTGGTGAAGTACTCTGTAGTACTGCGACTGTCGTACAGAAATCGGCGTAACTTATACTGTTCGCAGGTACGTGTGTACAAGTGCTGCGTCGGCTTCTCTTCGAATACACGTGTATTTAGCAGGTTTCACGAATCAGGCATTCACACGTAGAACCTCTTGCTTTTGACAATAGTTTTTTTACGGTAGAACTTACAAAACACGCCAAACATGCTGAAACGTAACAAAGGCAACAGATGTGTACGCAAGTGTTTTCGTTGGTCGGTACTTTCAAATTGCGCAATTTCTGTAACGTAGAACATACACGGACCAAAGACAAGCGTTAAGAGTACACACATAAATTATTTAAATTATTAGCAGAGGTAACTTATACTTATTTTAGAAACAACTTTCAGAACATAAAATCGGAATTGTTCAGAAAGAAGATTGTGATGCTAAATTGTATATTGCAAGTCCTAGTTTGTTTAAGATTTCTTCTCAGGAGTTTATTTTCCATTTATTTTATCTATCAATAATTATAATAATTTACAAAAAACATTTATTCATATGCAAGTATTTATAAAGCTACCGCCGCTCACGCTTCGTGTTTACTAGAAATTCCCTTTCCCAATGTTTTCACATACTTTGTTTTTCCAACTTCCTATTAGAACTCCTTCTCCCATAATCTCTCGCATTAATTCCTTAACTCGAAGCCCGATGTAACAAGTTCTTTGGCTAACGAACATTACGGTCTCTTTCGTCATTGCCATAACACATGAAACCATTTTTTCGGTTTTTAATGTTGGTCTTTCTAAACACATTTGCATATAAACTGCTTAATTCCAACAGTAGCCTTGGTTGTTACAATGAGTAGCGTCGATAAATTCGCAATAATTATATTAATAAAATTCCTTTTTTGTCTGTCTTTTTTACCGCCTAAACAGTCTATGGATTACTCAGAAAAGACTGCCTTATACGAGCCGTTTGCCGTGCAAGGGAACTAGTGTTACCCAGGAGTACGCTTCAGACGATCATTATTCCCCAGGATGTTATACAATTTTAGGTACTTTTTTCCACACGTTGAGTCGAGCTGGGAGATGAGTTATGTATTAAGTTATGTTGCGTTTCGAGAATCGAATGCAGGCTCTCTAGATTAGCAGCTAGTCTTCATAGCCTTAGGTTCACTAGAACGTAAATTTCCCTCAGAACGTAAGTTTCACGACCGCATTGGGGAGATCATCTCGATCAGACGCTGAGATCGTGTTGAATAAAGGCTCTCTGCTGAGTGGGACGGTGTTGTAAAAATTAAAAAGTTCCTTTACGTTGACAATATTTTTAATTTATTTGTCATCGCCAACAGTAACGGTCAAATAAAGTTTATAAAGAGCTACAAGTAAGATGACAGTGGTCGCTAGCGGTGCAGGTTTTTATCACCATAGCAAATATTACCTGTGTTCATTCCTCCAGCAAACCTGTAAGATAATCGTCTTAAAGATACACGCCTTGTTGAATCATCTGACGACAAGGCGTCTACTGAGAACGGACCACGTTGCACATCTGACAATACGGCACTTCTACTCACCAACGGACCTCCGACTGGCTATAACCAATGTAAGAATATCGGCAGTACAGTTTCGTAGTATACGAGTTTCAATTTCGTTAAGTGATTGAAGGCTATACAGACACCTCGTGTTTGTACTGACGAATGGAAAACAGATAACGGAGAGGGAAGCTCGTTTGTTGATGCGAGTTGTTAAAAACGGATATCGGGGAAGATTAACAGCATGGAAAGCTATCAACTCAGCAACGAACGAGAATGTTGACCGTGTTCACCAACTCTTGCTAGTACACAGACGAATCAGTGTAAACGAAATTGCGGCATAATTGGGAAGTTTGCATGGTCGTTTATACTTCATCGTCTTTGAGGGTCTGAAATGTTGAAAAATTAACTCGAATCATTTGGCACACGTTACGAAGAAACTACTTGAAAGGTCTGAGCAGAAGAAATTAGAACAACATCTATACAATTCTGATCGTGTGCCGAGCAATTTCCATGTATTTGTTCCTGTCAAAGATGATCGTGCAAAGCGGCGATATCATATCGATTAAAAAGTTTTAAATGCAGCGCTGGAATCGTTATTAAATGTTGAAACAGAATTTTCCAGCAATAGCACTAAAAAAATTATCTCACGCAATGATAAATATTTAAATATACTTGGCAATATTGTAAACAATGTAGATATTTCATTGCACGTTTTGGAAAACTAAAATAATTTTAATAAATATTTTACTATTTGTTCTGTTTTTAATGTTGACAGTAAAACTAATTTCTTTACTGAACTTTGTAAAGAAACAGAAGCAGTTAGTTACAATTAACGGAGTAGTTAATTCCTCCGTTACTAATATAATTAATAAAAACACTGCAAATTAGTGCAAAACATTAAACAGACATGAAAATATTTGAATTATAGACAAAATGGTTAAAAACTGTAAAAACTGCACATATGCACGATTAATTTAAAGATTTTTTAAAGTGATGCCAAAACTGATGTTAAAATTAGTGGCAAGTATAAGACTATAAGTTTAAGGGCAGTCTATAATAGGCATGAAACGTCACACTGTACATACGACAAAAGTTTGCATACCGTTTGTCTAACTACTTGCTCTTCGAAGAGCGAATGTCAGTGCCCTATAAGATGGTTAAGTAATAATGAGACATCAGTTATGCTTTGACCACATCATTGAGGCTGAAACTCTCTCTCTCTCTCTCTCTCTCTCTCTCTCTCTCTCTCTCTCTCTCTCTCTCTCTCTCTCTCTCTCTCACTCTCTCTCTCTCGCACACACACACATGCACATGGCAATGAATGCGGGGTACAGAAAAAGACAAACGGTAGCATTAGATGATGTTTGACTTGTTTACTTATTACAATAAACAAAAATAAAAATAAAACCAAGGAACTGATTAGAAATTAAATAATTACCAAATGTAATTCTGTAAAAATTTGACGTAAATTTGTAAAGTGCTATTGTAAATTTTTTGAAAGTTGACAAATATATACAGATTAAATGAAATAAACCTCAAGGCATTTATATATAATAATTCGGGTGCATTGAATTTTTCGTAATTTCAGAATTAGTTTTTAAAATGTTGTAATCTGATTTTTTAAATTAATTGATTTATTATTGTTTAGTCAGACGCTAAAATACTTTTTGTTTTAATCGTAAATGAGAATTTCGCTTTAACTTAAAAATGTAATATTTTAATAGACAGTTCAATATGTTGATTGTTCTATGCACGTACACAATTATAATAAGAGAAATATCTTAAAACATTAACTATTTGCTTTTAAAATAAAGGTAATTTTATTAATTTTAAATTTAAATGATTAGTATATTTTACGATATGCTCTTTCCTTTACTATTGGTATAGCTCAAACCAGACGATTTGATTAGATACGTAAATGTTTGAGACACAAGCGTACACGAGTGTAGCGTGGCACATGTACAAACTTGGTTTTGCCAACGCAAAGCTCGGTGTATTGGAAGTTCGATAAAAGTATTGCACAAGTTGTAGTAATATTTTAATTAGCACGTTTTATTGAATTTGTGTATTTCAAAATTGGCTCTCATCAAATACTTGGTTTGTTTATAAAATAATAATAATAATAATGATAATAACGTAATTATAAATACGCTTCTTAAGCTGAGGAAATCCCTGATTATTTTGATTGAAATACATTTGTTATTAGGTAAATTAGAATATTAGATGATTTCTCACTTATCAGAAAAAATGCCAAAACTGTGATTACTCAGCTACTTTTTTTAATAGCAATACCGACACAGGATAAGCCGACAGAATAAACATTGAAAATGATAAATTACACTATTACTTGAATTTGTAATCATAGCGACTAAATGACAAATACTTTTATTGGAGACTTTAGGTTTATATTTGTTTCTGTAGACATCTGTAGGTGTATATATAATATATTTTACTGACACACGTAACTGGAAACAATATGCACCTAATTTTTATATATTACGTAGGTTTGTAAAAATTAAACTTTTTAAGGCAATTTGCAAGGGGTGTTGAGGGATACTTCCTCACAAATTTACCCCTACATAGACTTTACACAATGTTTTGATCTTCTAAGTTCAATGGTAGCTTGAAAGTGAGCAATTAGGCATACGTGACGTACGAGCTGGCAGCAACGGCGCTTTGTTTAACCAGTACTTAATACCAGGGCACTCTATACACTGTAATCGCGCGAGCGTAGTTACACAAATACGATACGATATTATTTGATGACTCTTTGGGCACTTGGTGATACATCAAAGAGATCAGTGAACAACTCGTAGCGTTGAATTCCTAGCACGAGAAGTGTATGAGCACCTGTTTCCTTCAGTTGTTCACTGATCTCTTTGGCAATAGCTTAATAAGCTGAAACAGCTGTCAGAGTTAAATAAAAACTGTGAAACGTACCAAGTCTTTATATTGTAACATTACATTTGGAACAACTTAATATCGTACCTGATTTAATGAAGACTGTGTATGAGAAGCTAAACAAGAAGAACAATATCTTCCAAGATGATCGTGAAGAGGAACAACTAACCATTTCAGACTGACTAGTAATACAACTGACCGTACCCAAATTAATGATTTAGGCAAAGTGATGCAAAATACATTACAACCCCGATTATGACATGAACTTTCAATAATGACAAAAGAAATAATTATAAAGACAGACGGCTTATGAACCAGTACTATAAAGAAACAAATGGTTTCATTCAAAGTATCATAATATCAAGATAATCAAAATACAAATTGAGGGATAATAGGCCCAAACATGTAATATTATGTAAAAGAAATATTAGTAAATGATTAATTTAATTGATGTAATGAAATTATAACACACCTTATTATAGATACATGAACCATACAACTAACTGTAACAAATAGTGTTCATAAGATTGTCCAGAAAACAACAAATAATAACTTGTTCACAATAACATTTTTATAACCAAAGTGAAGTTCTTTTAATGACAATAAAATGTAAAATCCTATAAAAACTAATAAGTATGTTTATAAATACAAACTATTGAGTGTTCAGTGAGAAGGGTAAACGATACACATAGTGACAAGTAATGTGAAACATAACTTAGACAGTTTTAGAGTAACCAATGAATTAACTGAGAGAAGACTAATTAATTAATGCATAATTTATTTTATAAAAATGTGCATGTTATTATGTTTTAGCACGTTGTTTTATTATCATGGAATTTATGTTGTTTTTGTATGTAGCAGGTGAAGCAGTTGTTTCAAAAGAATATCAATTAACTGATATTAATTTCTTTTTTTTTATGTTAACAAATATATCACCATAGAACTGGTGTTAAACAGTGATAAATTGATTGGCAAAGCAAAACAGACTATAAAAAGATGTTATTGCTAAGTGTCAAACAATTGTATAGTTTAAGTAAAAAACGGTTTATTTGTTCAAAGGTTCAGTAAAATCATGGCCATGTGGGCATGAATTTAAACTAATAGAATAGTATATCTTTTTGTTTTGTTGAAATAATGTTGTATGTTAAACAGTTTTCATGATTGTTAAAGGTTAATTTAACTGTTAAAGGTTTTGAACATGGTGATGAAAATAACACCAGTACATAGGCCAGGTGAAACCAACTTTTGTAAATTTTAGATAATAATGTTAGGGATTTTGTAAAACAAATGTGGAAGGATAAATATATTTATAGTTAATAGTGTACACAACGAATCTAGAAACAAAATAATACATCTCAAGTTATGTAAGAAAATTTCAAATAACAAAATTGTAACATCTGTAGTTCTTAAGTAAAAGTAGGCATGTTTAGTGTCTATGTGTCACAAATGTAAAGATCAAAATAATGCTGATAATGGTTTTAAATTCCCAATCAGTACAGCAAAGTTATATTAATTGAAAGGTTTTGAACAAATTTAGATTTTGAAATAATGAAAGTATATGACAATGTATATCCGAATCAACCAACCAGATTCCAAGTTTACCCTTAGCAACCAGAAATTTCGGATAAATAAAATGAGACTTCTTTAACAACGATCTTAGCGGATAGACGCGTTTGTAAAACGTCCTACATAATATAAAATAAACTGTGAAAACACGATACAGACATATTGATACAGATAGAGATACATAACACGAAATTTTTACACCAAGTGAAGAACACCCATTATATGAAATAGAAAACCCAAGAACCAGGGAGAAGGACTGAAGCGGACGTGGGCCCTATCTTCGACCACGAACCATACAAAGAAGAGGATTTGGTGACTTTGACATCTTATTATATTGTGTATCAACACCCATTTTTCTATACACGACTTTTTAAGTACTAATCAACTAAAACTACAGACACCATATCACACTAACACTAAGAACACTCACTAATAACACGATTTGAGATTGACACCTTTTCAAACACCACAAGAACTTTTTATTTTGATAATAATTATTAAGCACCTAAACTGGACATAACCTATCATAACTAGTAATCACTATACAACGGCCTGTGTGCACGTTACACTCTAACCTTGTAATATCCTTTAACTGTAAAACTTGTATTTTGATTTATAGAATAATATTTTGTTTAAATGTAATCCCCGAACCATATACGCCCTGAGATACTTTATTTTTAATAGAAACATTAACCAAAGCATTCTTTTGATCAGACAAAATACTGAATATTTCCTACTACTACCAACTGGTAAAAAGAAGACGTATAATTTGCGCCACAATTGTGATTATCCTAATCAAATTTAAGAAACCATTAACCAGTGCTTTTCTGAATAAAGGATTTCTATAAGGATATATGTTTGATGTTATATTTGTGTCGTTATTATTGCTGTTCCATTTAGGAAATAAGTTCACAGATTACAGCGGACACCACGACAGTTGGTAACGTTGAGTGACGTCACGGAAACGGTACGTAGAGTGGGAGCGAGCGGCAGATTACAAAACCATTCGCCGTTCAACATAACGCATTAATAATTACAAATTGACGACTCCAGTGCGAGTTAGTCGCTACATTATTTATTTGTTACAAATTGACTCTTCCAACGGGCGGTGTATGTAAAATAAGTGCACACAACATAACATTTAAGTGAGAAGTAACGATTTAATTTACGTGTTACAAATTGACGAATCCGAAGTGAGAATTAACATTTAAATAAGAAGTAACCCTATATATATAAGTTGGTTACAAATTGACGAATACAACGTGGAGCTTAGTCAAACCACGAAACCTACGATACATTTATTTGATCAACACTACATATCATTTATAAAATCGGTACAAATTGGCGAACCAACGTGTGAGGCGTTTAATTTAATATAAATTAAATTATAATTTATAGACAAACAAACAAAAATTAACAAAATGAGGAAGCGAGAAGTATCACGCAAAAGAGCGGCCGAAACCGAGAAGGTAGACGAGTTAATCATGGAAGACAAAGAAGCAACACCGGTCGAGGAAGTAGAAGTAATAATAAGAGACGACCAAGGAGATAAACAAGAACCGGACAAAGTTACAGAGAGCGTTGACATGAAGAGCATTATGGAATATTTAAAACAGAGTCATGAAGATTTCAGTAAGAAGCTGGAGGAGAATAGTAAGAAAATAGAGGAATTAAAAACGGACAATAAGCAGTCTATGGAAGAATTAAGTGAGAACAGTAATAAGAACTTAGAAATATTGAAGGAAGAATTAAGTGAGAACAGTAATAAGAACTTAGAAAAATTGAAGGAAGAATTAAATGAGAACAGTAATAAGAACTTAGAGAAATTGAAGGAAGATAATAAACAGACGAAGGAGGAATTGAGCCGAGAATTGAAAGAGAATAGCAGTAAAATGGAGGAGAAAATAGACGAAAATAATAGAGCATTGAGGGAAGAATTGAAGGGAAATTACCAAGAGACCATGAAAAAATTGGATGAACACAAAGAGTCATTAAAAGAGGAGTGGAAGAACAAGATGGAAATTAATAACCGGCAATTGCAGGAAGAATGGGACAAAAAAACTGGAAGAACCGGTGACTGAAATTAAAAGGGTAGAATCCGAGACCAAGGAAAAGTTTGAGCGGATGAACCAAGAGATACTGAGCGTCCGGGAAGAAACGAATGGACGAGTTGAAAATATAAGAACCAACCAAGCAGTGATGGGAGAAAGGTTAGAGGGTATGAGTACCAGTCTTAATCGAGTACAAGATCAAACAACTGCCCATAGAGATGAAATTAATTCCCTAAAAAACAGACAATATACCGGTGCCCATACAACATGCGAGGAAAATCGAGAAGTTATCGACTTCCAAAATTATAGAAGAAACCCCATGCTATTCTTAGAACGAGTAGAAGAGAAAATAGCCAAAACTGGAGAAGACAGATGGTTTGTGATCAGGAGCATGCTGGACGAAATGTTCCGAAAGGTCTATGACAATTGGTGGACGGCGATGCGGCCAAGTATACAAAACTTCCAAGAATTTAAAAAACAATTCAAATCTAAATATTGGTCTGATGCCACGCAACACATGATAAGAAGTGACACAGGATTGGGCCGATATGACCTGCACGGCAAGCAAACTCCAACCGTATATTTTCTTGGGAAAATAAACATAGCCAGACATTTAGAGCCTGCAATTCCTACAGAATGTTTAGTGAGGCTATTAGCTTACCACTATGGTGGAGAAATTACAAGAGGCCGAATAAACGGACGCATACAAACCATCGAGGAGATGTCAACATTATTAGCGGAGATGGAACAAGAGAAGAACTTCCTCCAATACAGACGAAGGAACGATGAAATAAATAGAAATAATGGTCGCCGCGACGCCCAATATGAAAACAACGGGCAACGACCGAACAATAGTTACAACAACAACGGTAACCACTATCAACGCGGTTACCAAAACCACAATAACACTAACAAATATCCACGAAATAATGCGGCAAATAATAACAACAATAACAACAACCACTATTACCGTAGCCCTCCTACAAATAATAACAATAATGGATACCAGCGTGCCAATGACAGAGACCACCAGTACCAGAACAACCGAGGTTATAACAACAACTACGATAACCGATACAGGCATAATAATAACGGCAATAATAACAATCAAAATCAAACATATCGAAGACAAGTGAATTATGTAAGCATTGACGATAGAGATGTGGGAAGACGTTGGTACCAGGGACGAGAAAATTATAATGGGAACCGTGGAAGAAGTTTTCAGGAGGAGAGTAGCCAGCACTACCGTGATGAACATCGGCGAAGTAGGAGCTGCGACGACAACAGGAATAACCGAAACTCAGTGACGTTCGATAATAACGCCATTGAGGTACAAGAGTCACAGAGTAGAGACAGACCCAATCAATCAGACAACAGGACTGAGGAGATCAGCCCTGATTTAAACGGACCGCGGCAGTGAAAATCCATCAGGTCCCATCACTGAACCGGCAATTTGGGTACTTACTAGGACGAGACAGAATGACTGACGATACAATGACGATAATGCACAATCACTTCTTAAAAAATGTGAGAGAAGAACTACTGAATGAAGACACGATAACGCACAATAGTTCGAATAATGAGATCGTTTATATCATCGCCCAAGTGAATGGACTAGAGACAAGATGCATGATAGATACGGGCGCAAACGTGTCGTTAATCGACAACAATGAATACATCAAAATTCAAAAATATAATAAGGCCATCTTACCAACTTTACCAATTCAAAATATAATTTTAATCGGAGCCACCGGAAGGCAAAACAAGTCAATAAGAAAACAGGTATCATTAACAGTGACCAGCAGAAACCTAGAATTTTTCTAATAGCTAGTAATCTACCATTTAATCTACTAATAGGCTGTGATATTTTGAGAAAATACTCAGCAATAATTGACATGAGACAGGCCATAGTGTCGTTAAAAGTGGATAATATAGAATGGACAGCAAAATTAGTAGAAAATAAAAATGTACCTTCATGCAATAGTATAAGAAAATTCAATAATAATCATGATGAGTCATGGAATGTAAGAAGGGAATACTTTGGGAGTGAAGACAGTTTATGGTTGGAAAAATTAGAAGAGATCCGAGAATTTCGGTCAGAACAAAATGAATGTAATTTAACTACACAACAAATAGAAAAGTTAATATCAATATATAATAAATACCGCTATGTTTTCTCTGATATACCTGGCAAAGTAAAAGATTATCAATTTACACTACAATTCAAGGAGCCTGTAAATTTTAATAAAAAATCATATCCCGTTGCTTATGCATTAAAAGAAGCAGTGAGGACTGAACTAGACAAAATGATAGCAGAAGATATTATTGAGTATAGCTGTTCCCCATATACCAGTCCATTAATAGCCGTTCCCAAGAAAGATGGCAAAGTACGACTCTGTTTGGATGCTAGAGAGATTAATAAGATCATAGTTAATGACAGAACATCTCCCGGAGAGATTGAGGAGATATTGAAAAAATTCAATGGCATACAATTTATCAGCACCTGGGATACGGTTTGTGGGTATTGGCAGGTGGAGTTACACCCAAATAGTCGAAAGTACGTCGCCTTTATTTTCGAAGGAAGGAACTACCAGTTCAAGAGACTACCGTTTGGACTGGTAAACTCAGTAGCTGTATTCGTAAGATGTATGGACCAGGTGTTGGGTCCAGATACTATTCCATATACCACAGTCTATGTTGATGACTTGTTGATTACTTCAGTGAATTGGGAAGACCATTGTGACAGAGTAGGACAAGTATTACAAAAACTATCAGACAATAACGTTACCCTAAAACTTCAAAAATCCAAGCTTATCGCCAGTGAAGTCCAGTTCCTGGGTTTTAACTTAACAAGACAAGGAATAACACCATCCAATGAAAAGATTGAAGCAATCCAGAAGTTCCCAAGTCCTATAAATAAAAAGCAACTTCAATCATTTCTGGGACTTTGCAATTATTATAGGAAGTTTCAGAGAAATTATTCTGAAATGACAGCAAAGTTTTCTCCACAATTATCCTCTAAGAACAAATGGTCCTGGGGACACGAACAAGACAAATTACTCCAAATGATCAAGCATAATTTCCTAAGTTCAGTTATATTAAAACATCCTAATTTCAACCAACCTTTCTTTATGAACTGTGATGCCAGTGATATAAGTTTAGGATCTGTATTATATCAAGAAGATAGTGAGGGAGAACATCAGGTGGTGAGTTTTGCAAGCAGAATACTTAATGGATGTGAACGCAATTATAGTGTAACGGAAAAGGAGTTATTAAGCGTTGTATTCGCTTGTGGGAAATTCAGAACCTACATTCTTGGATACCCGATAACTGTGAGGAGTGATCATAAGTCAATATCTTTCCTAAAAAATTGCAAGATTAACCATGGGAGATTGGCAAGGTGGATACTCGCACTACAGGAGTACCATTAAATTGGGAGTATGTTCCAGGAAAACAGAATATTGCTGCAGATATATTGTCCCGGATTAACATAGAACAACAAACTTTTGAAGGGGAAAAAGAAACAATCATCAAGGTATATACTATAATAAAAAACAAATCAGATTTTGAAAACATCATGAAATCAATTTCACAACAGCAAACAGAGGATAAAAAAATCAACAATTTTAGACAAAGACTGATCCAACAAGATGAAAAAGCACTGCATATTACTGTCTACATGAAGACATATTATTTTACAAACCAAATAATAACCAAGGCTCATGGAAGGTGGTGATACCTAAAGCGTTAGAAACAGAATTAATACTGGACTACCACAGTCGATATGGGTGCATTAAAAGTAATGAAGGCACTTGAGGAACACACTTACATTAAGAATATCAACAGGAGAGTTAGAGAATGTATTCGACAGTGTCACATCTGTCAATTGGCAAAATGCAATAACGAAAAAACAGAAGGAATTATGCAACCTATTACATCAACTGGTAAATTAGAGAGAGTATTTTTAGATGTGTGTGGACCGTTACCTCGTAGTGGAGGGAGAAAACAGTATAAGTTTATTATAATCATGTTCGACCATTACTCCAAATTTACAAACCTATACCCCATGAATCGGGCAACTACAAAAAAGATTCTGCAAATAGTGATCCAACAATACATACCAGAGTTAGGAGCTCCAAGATCAATTATTACCGATCACGGAACTCAGTTTCGAGGAAGCGTTTGGAAAGAGACTTTGTTAGATCTAGGTGTCAAGACATATAAAACATCTGTCTATCACCCAAATAGCAACCCGGCGGAAAGAGTACTGAGGGAGGTCGGCCGTATACTCAGGACATATTTTTTTGATAAACACCAGAAGTGGAGTGACTACATTACACAAACAGAGAGCTTTATCAACTTAGCTTACCATGAAGCAATACAAGATACTCCATATACCATAATGCATGAAAGACTATGCGAGAAATTAGTGAAATAATCAAATAATCAACTTCCCAAACACCCAGCTTACCAGTTCGACAACGTGAGATTCCACAGCAAACTGAATGAACAAGTGGAGAAAAGAAGGAAAAAATACAAAATAATTCAGCAGAAAATGATCCAGTACAATATTGGAGACAAAGTATTGTTAAAAAACCGCGAATTGCCAAGTCCTAAGGAAGGAATAGCAAAAAAGCTATTATTACTGTATAATGGACCATATTTTTTATAAAAAACAATAACAATAATACTTATGTCATTAGTGATGTGGAAACAAACAAGATTAAGGGGACATACAACCAAGTTTCCTTAAAAATGTATTATGAACCTAATAAACAAAGTATAATACCACAAAATTCTAAAGAAATAGTAAGACCAACTTACAACTAACTATTTATGAGAATTAATATGAAACTGAAGAATTTATGATTATAATACCACAAAATTCTTAAGAAATAGTAAGACCAACTTACAACTAATTATTTATGAGAATTAATATGAAACTGAAGAATTTATGATTATAATACCACAAAATTCTAAAGAAATAGTAAGATCAACTTACAACTAATTATTTATGAGAATTAATATGGAACTGAAGAAGTTATTATTATAATACCTCAAAATTCAAAGAATATATTAAGCTCATCTTACCATCTTTGATAATCCAGAATATAATTTTAAACGTAGCCAAATAAACAAACTTGAATATCTCAGAATTCAAATAAGTAGTAAGGACAACTTACAGTACAGTTTGATAATGTTATTATGAATCAAGCAGATAAACAACTGGGAATAAATTTCCAAATCCTAAACAAGATAAGCACCTCTTATTAAACACAGTTATGAACTTATTATTGGAATATAAAAGAAAGATGCAACATCCATAAATCAGAAGAAACCATAGTGCTATAAAACGAATAAGAAAGGACAAATGTAGACAATCGACGATGAAAATAAGACGAGACTAGAAACGAATTTACTACAAATAACCTATCATGATTGTGAGAGAATTAACAACAACTAAAGATACAAATACTTGTTATGTTTTAATTGAATGAAAATAGTGATTGAAAAATGAAGATTAAGGAGTATTGATAAAGAAGGGAAGAAGATAGTACCAATTGAAAATAAAAAATGTTATTAATATCGCACAAGAAAATAAACATCTGAAAGAATCAATGGAAAGAAATATTTAGATCTGAGAAGTTAAGCTGAGTGAACCATCCCAAGAATATATTATTATATTATTTTCATTTGATTTAGTCGTGAATAGACTAGTGATTATTAAATGTGATTGACTGACGAGATAGCTCCAGCAATCGATATTATTGATGTATTATGTATTATAAGGACAGCGGGGTATTAGGTCAAGATAGCCCCCCGACTGATTCCAGAATATATGGTGATTAATTTGTTAGGGAAGTAACATGTTCCAGGGATAGAACACTTATAATTAAAGACAAGTATACCAGATCATAAAGAATAACAAATGATAATGTGAAAGATAAGATAATTGATAATTTCAACAAAAACAATATTTTATTAAAATGATCAAATTCGGTGGCAGGGTAGTATGTAACATTACATTTGGAACAACTTAATATCGTACCTGATTTAATGAAGACTGTGTATGAGAAGCTAAACAAGAAGAACAATATCTTCCAAGATGATCGTGAAGAGGAACAACTAACCATTTCAGACTGACTAGTAATACAACTGACCGTACCCAAATTAATGATTTAGGCAAAGTGATGCAAAATACATTACAACCCCGATTATGACATGAACTTTCAATAATGACAAAAGAAATAATTATAAAGACAGACGGCTTATGAACCAGTACTATAAAGAAACAAATGGTTTCATTCAAAGTATCATAATATCAAGATAATCAAAATACAAATTGAGGGATAATAGGCCCAAACATGTAATACTATGTAAAAGAAATATTAGTAAATGATTAATTTAATTGATGTAATGAAATTATAACACACCTTATTATAGATACATGAACCATACAACTAACTGTAACAAATAGTGTTCATAAGATTATCCAGAAAACAACAAATAATAACTTGTTCACAATAAGATTTTTATAACCAAAGTGAAGTTCTTTTAATGACAATAAAATGTAAAACCCTATAAAAACCAATAAGTATGTTTATAAATACAAACTATTGAGTGTTCAGTGAGAAGGGTAAACGATACACATAGTGACAAGTAATGTGAAACATAACTTAGACAGTTTTAGAGAAACCAATGAATTAACTGAGAGAAGACTAATTAATTAATGCATAATTTATTTTATAAAAATGTGCATGTTATTATGTTTTAGCACGTTGTTTTATTATCATGGATTTATGTTGTTTTTGTATGTAGCAGGTGAAGCAGTTGTTTTAAAAGAATATCAATTAACTGATATTAATTTCTTTTTTTTATGTTAACAAATATATCACCATAGAACTGGTGTTAAACAGTGATAAATTGATTGGCAAAGCAAAATAGATTATAAAAAGATGTTATTGCTAAGTGTCAAACAATTGTATAGTTTAAGTAAAAAACGGTTTATTTGTTCAAAGGTTCAGTAAAATCATGGCCATGTGGGCATGAATTTAAACTAATAGAATAGTATATCTTTTTGTTTTGTTGAAATAATTTTATATGTTAAACAGTTTTCATGATTGTTAAAGGTTAATTTAACTGTTAAAGGTTTTGAACATGGTGATGAAAATAACACCAGTACATAGGCCAGGTGAAACCAACTTTTGTAAATTTTAGATAATAATGTTAGGGATTTTGTAAAACAAATGTGGAAGGATAAATATATTTATAGTTAATAGTGTACACAACGAGTCTAGAAACAAAATAATACATCTCAAGTTATGTAAGAAAATTTCAAATAACAAAATTGTAACATCTGTAGTTCTTAAGTAAAAGTAGGCATGTTTAGTGTCTATGTGTCACAAATGTAAAGATCAAAATAATGCTGATAATGGTTTTAAATTCCCAATCAGTACAGCAAAGTTATATTAATTGAAAGGTTTTGAACAAATTTAGATTTTGAAATAATGAAAGTATATGACAATGTATATCCGAATCAACCAACCAGATTCCAAGTTTACCCTTAGCAACCAGAAATTTCGGATAAATAAAATGAGACTTCTTTAACAACGATCTTAGCGGATAGACGCGTTTGTAAAACGTCCTACATAATATAAAATAAACTGTGAAAACACGATACAGACATATTGATACAGATAGAGATTCATAACACGAACTTTTTACACCAAGTGAAGAACACCCATTATATGAAATAGAAGACCAAAGAACCAGGGAGAAGGACTGAAGCGGACGTGGGCCCTATCTTCGACCACGAACCATACAAAGAAGAGGATTTGGTGACTTTGACATCTTATTATATTGTGTATCAACACCCATTTTTGTATACACGACTTTTTAAGTACTAATCAAATAAAACTACAGACACCATATCACACCAACACTAAGAACACTCACTAATAACACGATTTGAGATTGACACCTTTTCAAACACCACAAGAACTTTTGATTTGGATAATAATTATTAAAAACCTAAACTGGACATAACCTATCATAACTGGTAACCACTATACGACGGCCTGTGTGCACGTTACACTCTAACCTTGTAATATCCTTTAACTGTAAAACTTGTATTTTGATTAATAGAATAATATTTTGTTTAAATGTAATCCGCGAACCATATACGCCCTGAGATACTTTATTTTTAATAGAAACATTAACTAAAGCATTCTTTTGATCAGACAAAATACTGAATATTTCCTACTACTACCAACTGGTAAAAAGAAGACCTATAATTTGCGCCACAATTGTGATTATCCTAATCAAATTTAAGAAACCATTAACCAGTGCTTTTCTGAATAAAGGATTTCTATAAGGATATATGTTTGATGTTATATTTGTGTCGTTATTATTGCTGTTCCATTTAGGAAATAAGTTCACAGATTACAGCGGACACCACGACAGTTGGTAACGTTGAGTGACGTCACGGAAACGGTACGTAGAGTGGGAGCGAGCGGCAGATTACAAAACCATTCGCCGTTCAACATAACGTATTAATAACTACAAATTGACGACTCCAGTGCGAGTTAGTCGCTACATTATTTATTTGTTACAAATTGACACTTCCAACGGGCGGTGTATGTAAAATAAGTGCACACAACATAACATTTAAGTGAGAAGTAACGATTTAATTTACGTGTTACAAATTGACGAATCCGAAGTGAGAATTAACATTTAAATAAGAAGTAACCCTATATATATAAGTTGGTTAAAAATTGACGAATACAACGTGGAGCTTAGTCAAACCACGAAACCTACGATACATTTATTTGATCAACACTACATATCACATTTATAAAATCGTTACAATATATGTTTAAAAAACTTCAAATTTCTTACAATTGACTACTCGAATTCTAGACAAATATTCAACTATACAATTTCTACAGGAAAAATTAAGTTTTCCCCCGAGAATAATTGCTAGTGGGCGTGTGTGTTACATCGGGCAAAGATCGTTCTGTTTGTTCCAGAAAGGACTGCCGGGAATCAAACAAGTTTGACAGGATATTTTCCTAAACAATTTTTGGCTAAATTTTAAGTACGACATCTATTTAACTTATTGGGGGACTAATAATTACACATCTGTATCATTCTGTTAGTACAAGGTAAAGGTGAATGCGTTGATTGGATTTCCTAGATACGAGAAGTGTATGAGCACCGTTTACTACATAACCCAATAGTTGTGTGTGATCCTAACGTACATGTAGAAATTGACGAGAATTTTTTACGAGTCGAAAGTATGGAATAAGTACAATAAGGAAAGCGTAATACCAAGTAAATCAATATTTGGTGGAATTCATAGTGAAAAAAGAGACAGTTTCTTTGTCAGCTTACGACAAAAGTCAACTTAAACTTTACTTTAGACGTACGTTAATGAAATTTATAGATGATTGAGAGCCGAAAATTGTTCCCTTAGGCCTGTACGCGAAAGAATACTTAGTGGTAGCACAAAACTTGTACATCTTGTTTCTAATTGTAAACAAATGCGTACACGCATGGACACGCATATTTGTTTACTGCTTAACGGGTAAAGAAGAACTTTTGTATGTAAATGAATTGAGCAATCAAGAAGAACTGTAACTTACAGAATTGTAAAAAATTTCCACATGTTTATCTTACCAGCAGAGGACACAAACGTCATCCAGAGACATTTGGCTGCAGATATCGCTAACAGTAACTTAATGCCGAGTGCCATTGTGGTGAAGTACTCTGTAGATACTGCGACTGTCGTACAGAAATCGGCGTAACTTATACTGTTCGCAGGTACGTGTGTACTAGTGCTGCGTCGGCTTCTCTTCGAATACACGTGTATTTAGCAGGTTTCACGAATCAGGCATTCACACGTAGAACCTCTTGCTTTTGACAATAGTTTTTTTACGGTAGAACTTACAAAACACGCCAAAAATGCTGAAACGTAACAAAGGCAACAGATGTGTGCGCAAGTGTTTTCGTTGGTCGGTACTTTCAAATTGCGCAATTTCTGTAACGTAGAACATACACGGACCAAAGACAAGCGTTAAGAGTACACACATAAAATATTTAAATTATTAGCAGAGGTAACTTATACTTATTTTAGAAACAACTTTCAGAACATAAAATCGGAATTGTCCAGAAAGATGATTGTGATGCTAAATTGTATATTGCAAGTCCTAGTTTGTTTAAGATTTCTTCTCAGGAGTTTATTTTCCATTTATTTTATCTATCAATAATTATAATAATTTACAAAAAACATTTATTCATATGCAAGTATTTATAAAGCTACCGCCGCTCACGCTTCGTGTTTACTAGAAATTCCCTTTCCCAATGTTTTCACATACTTTGTTTTTCCAACTTCCTATTAGAACTCCTTCTCCCATAATCTCTCGCATTAATTCCTTAACTCGAAGCCCGATGTAACAAGTTCTTTGGCTAACGAACATTACGGTCTCTTTCGTCATTGCCATAACACATGAAACCATTTTTTCGGTTTTTAATGTTGGTCTTTCTAAACACATTTGCATATAAACTGCTTAATTCCAACAGTAGCCTTTGTTGTTACAATGAGTAGCGTCGATAAATTCGCAATAATTATATTAATAAAATTCCTTTTTTGTCTGTCTTTTTTACCGCCTAAACAGTCTATGGATTACTCGAAAAGACTGTCTTATACGAGCCGTTTGCCGTGCAAGGGAACTAGTGTTACCCAGGAGTACGCTTCAGACGACCATTATTCCCCAGGATGTTATACAATTTTAGGTACTTTTTTCCACACGTTGAGTCGAGCTGGGAGATGAGTTATGTATTAAGTTATGTTGCGTTTCGAGAATCGAATGCAGGCTCTCTAGATTAGCAGCTAGTCTTCATAGCCTTAGGTTCACTAGAACGTAAATTTCCCTCAGAACGTAAGTTTCACGACCGCATTGGGGAGATCATCTCGATCAGACGCTGAGATCGTGTTGAATAAAGGCTCTCTGCTGAGTGGGACGGTGTTGTAAAAATTAAAAATTTCCTTTACGTTGACAATATTTTTAATTTATTTGTCATCGCCAACAGTAACGGTCAAATAAAGTTTATAAAGACCTACAAGTAAGATGACAGTGGTCGCTAGTGGTGCAGGTTTTTATCACCATAGCAAATATTACCTGTGTTCATTCCTCCAGCAAACCTGTAAGATAATCGTCTTAAAGATACACGCCTTGTTGAATCATCTGACGACAAGGCGTCTACTGAGAACGGACCACGTTGCACATCCTGACAATACGGCACTTTTACTCACAAACGGACCTCCGACTGGCTATAACCAATGTAAGAATATCGGCAGTACAATTTCGTAGTATACGAGTTTCAATTTCGTTAAGCGATTGAAGGCTATACAGACACCTCGTGTTTGTACTGACGAATGGAAAACAGATAACGGAGAGGGAAGCTCGTTTGTTGATGCGAGTTGTTAAAAACGGATATCGAGGAAGATTAACAGCATGGAAAGCTATCAACTCAGCAACGAACGAGAATGTTGACCGTGTTCACCAACTGTTGCTAGTACACAGACGAATCAGTGTAAATGAAATTGCGGCATAATTGGGAAGTTTGCATGGTCGTTTATACTTCATCGTCTTTGAGGGTCTGAAATGTTGAAAAATTAACTCGAATCATTTGGCACACGTTACAAAGAAACTACTTGAAAGGTCTGAGCAGAAGAAATTAGAACAACATCTATACAATTCTGATCGTGTGCCGAGCAATTTCCATGTATTTGTTCCTGTCAAAGATGATCGTGCAAAGCGGCGATATCATATCGATTAAAAAGTTTTAAATGCAGCGCTGGAATCGTTATTAAATGTTGAAACAGAATTTTCCAGCAATTGCACTAAAAAAATTATCTCACGCAATGATAAATATTTAAATAAACTTGGCGATATTGTAAACAATGTAGATATTTCATTGCACGTTTTGGAAAACTAAAATAATTTTAATGAATATTTTACTATTTGTTCTGTTTTTAATGTTGACAGTAAAACTAACTTCTTTACTGAACTTTGTAAAGAAACAGAAGCAGTTAGTTACAATTAACGGAGTAGTTAATTCCTCCGTTACTAATATAATTAATAAAAACACTGCAAATTAGTGCACAACATTAAACAGACATGAAAATATTTGAATTATAGACAAAATGGTTAAAAACTGTAAAAACTGCACATATGCACGATTAATTTAAAGATTTTTTAAAGTGATGCCAAAACTGATTTTAAAATTAGTGGCAAGTATAAGACTATAAGTTTAAGGGCAGTCTATAATAGGAATGAAACGTCACACTGTACATACGACAAAAGTTTGCATACCGTTTGTCTAACTACTTGCTCTTCGAAGAGCGAATGTCAGTGCCCTATAAGATGGTTAAGTAATAATGAGACATCAGTTATGCTTTGACCACATCATTGAGGCTGAAAAACTCTCTCTCTCTCTCTCTCGCACACACACACATGCACATGGCAATGATTGCGGGGTACAGAAAAAGACAAACGGTAGCATTAGATGGTGTTTGACTTGTTTACTTATTACAATAAACAAAAATAAAAATAAAACCAAGGAACTGATTAGAAAGTAAATAATTACCAAATGTAATTCTGTAAAAACTTGTCGTAAATTTGTAAAGTGCTATTGTAAATTTTTTGAAAGTTGACAAATATATACAGATTAAATGAAATAAACCTCAAGGCATTTATATATAATAATTCGGGTGCGTTGAATTTTTCGTAATTTCAGAATTAGTTTTTAAAATGTTGTATTCCCTTTTATTAAATTAATTGATTTATTATTGTTTAGTCAGACGCTGAAATACTTTTTGTTTTAATCGTAAATGAGAATCTTAGGGTACTTGGTGATACATAAAACAGATCAGTGAACAACTCCTAGCGTTGATCCCAATCAGTGTTGATTGGAATTCCTAGACACGAGAAGTGTATGAGCATCTGTTTCCTTCTATTGTTCACTGATCTCTTTGACAATAGCTTAATAAGCTGAAACAGCTGCCAGAGTTAAATAAAAACTGTGAAACGTACCAAGTCTTTATATATGTTTAAAAATCTTCAGATTTCTTACAATTGACTACTCGAATTCTAGACAAATATTCAACTATACAATTTCTACAGGTGAAATTAAGTTTTCCCCCGAGAATAATTGCTAGTAGGCGTGTGTGTTACTTCGGGCAAAGATCGTTCTGTTTGTTCCAGAAAGGACTGCCGGGAATCAAACAAGTTTGACAGGATCTTTTCCTAAACAATTTTTGGCTAAATGTTACGTACGATATCTATTTAACTTATTGTGGGACTAATAATTACACATCTGTAACATTCTGTCAGAGGTAAAGATGAATGCGTTGATTGGAATTCCTAGATACGAGAAGTGTATGAGCACCGTTTACTACATAACCCAATAGTTATTTGTGATCCTAACGTACATGTAGAAATTGACGAGAATTTTTTTACGAGTCGAAAGTATGGAATAAGTACAATAAGAAAAGTATAATAAGGAAAGCGTAATACCAAGTAAATCAATATTTGGTGGAATTCATAGGGAAAAAAGAGACAGTTTCTTTGTCAGTGAAACCAAACCAATCCTCGAGGACTTTAGTAAATTAATTGGACAATAAAAATTTATTATTATTATTAGGAAAGCGTAATATCAAGTAAATCAATATTTGGTGGAATTCATAGCGAAAAAAGAGACAGTTTCTTTGTCAGCGAACCAAACCAATCCTCGAGGACTTTAGTAAATTAATTGGACAATAAAAATTTATTATTATTATTCCCAGGCACAAGTGGTCTTGTCTGACAAGTGGAGGAGATATCAAAAATGTAAGACAAAATCATGAACAATTCACAGTCAAACGTTTAGTAAATTTTGTAAATTCAGTAACCGAACCCACCTGGAAAATGTAGGAACCATGTGGGCTAAGGCCAAAATGAAAAAGGAAAGGGAATGGGGTACGTCCCGACTGATTTTGGATTCTTACTTTGCTGAACTTCTAAAGTAGGAAAAGTTTGGAGATGTTGATTCGATTGTACGATTCTAATTATCTTGTTTATTTATTTCTATGCCTACTTATTAATTTATACTATGCTATCTGAAATTATTGTTATCAAGTATAGTTGTATGTAGTTGTATAAGAAATTTGTAATTACAGTTGGTTTGTAGTTATTTCACAACACATAATTAACTCAACTGACAGACGTTCAAGGAACTGCTCTTCCATAGCACTTTTATGAAAACGTAGAAATGTATAATAACATTGCCTTCTAATTTCCGATGGTTGAAACTTAATAAATGTTCACATTAGAGAAAAGTAAATACTATACGGGACACATGCAGAACTGGATAGAGTAAGTTTTTCTCTACTAAAGTTCATTGAAGATGATTTGAACTAATTGTAATTTGCAAACAAAACACGGCGGAACTACACTTTAGGAAGAATCTGTTGGTAGATGCGGATTAAAATTATCTACTCTAAATTCCTTTAGGACCATCTGCACCTTCTGCTATTAATGTGTAGGTAAATATAATATAAAGCCAGAGGTGTGGAAGGTTAAGAAGTATGGCGTCTAATCTACACAAAACGGTTGAATTACTGGAGGTGGTTGTTGAGCGGACAATGATTAATCTGAATAGTATTGAAATGTTGGCCTTAACTGCTTCGACTAATAGTGACTGGTCAATAACGGGAGATTGTCAGTCACAATTAATTGGAAATCACAAGAGGTTATTCTCAGTTTTGTTAGAAAAAAAGGTAATAATTCATCGTGTAACTAATTAAAGCTATTAAATTGCTGATCATAAATTCACGAAGCGATTGTCTGAACATCTTGTGAACTGTCAGATCAGATGATTTGACAACGGAAGAAGTAAACAAGTGGTTGGCAGCTGACGAAGATGAAAAAAAAAACAGTTTTTGATAGACGATGAAATAGTCGATGTGATGACCAAAGAAGAGGAGGAAGAGGAGAAGCAAGGGGAGAAGCAGCGACAGCTGTATATACAGTAGGCCATGGTATGGAAGTGGACGCCTTCACAACTTCTATTAAATGGGCAGAAGAAAATGCCGTGTCTGCTTGTGATATTCTCGTGTTGAAAAAACTGCAAGGAAAAGCGTTAAAAGTGTTTTTTAACCCAAGAAACAGAAAAAAAATTTCAGCTTTTTCATTTCAAAGGAATAGTACCGTACATTCCTATGAGAGTTTCACTTTTTTCTACGTTTGACTAAATTATAAACATAAAACATATTTGATTAATTTTAAGAAAAATAGAAGATAATTTACTATTCTTTTAACCCGATATTTTAAACAAATGTAAGTTTTACAATTTTTTACCATTATGTACAATATAAGCTACTTTTTGTCATTTAAATGCGTTTCTTTTCTTATAACCTTCTATTAATTCGGCATTTCCACTGATCCGGCACTACTCTAGTGTGGTCTGTGTACTGTAAAATCATATGAAAAGAACAAAAAATAATAAGTTTAAGTTTTTCTAAAGAGAGAGAGAGAGACAGAGAGAGAGAGACAGGCAGACAGAGAGAGAGAAAGAGAGAGTTGGTAAAGATGAAACTAAATATCTAGAACTTAGGTAATTATTTATTTAAATGGCCTTTATTGAAGACCGTATTTTTTTTGTATACCACACATCGTGTTGCTATCCACTGGGCTAATAATCTAGTGTTTTGACAGAAATAAGCGCTTCCGAGAGATTTAGTTTGTCATATAGTATTAAAACCAACAAATGTCCTAACACGTATCTCCTACCTACACGACTTTGAAAACAACTACCGCTAGGAAAAAAATCTTAGTTTCCGACTACCTACAACACTGAGCAGGTTTACAACCCACGCCAGCACTATCAGTATACGAGGTTATTGCCAACTTTGCGCATTCTCAAAATCATTCACCCAGTACACTGCCTTGCTTCTTAATTAAATTATAAATTGTGGTTTGTTTCAAAAATTCATGTTGCTGTTCATTAAATTAAGTAAAATTTTTCTGTTTCCTTTAATAAGTTCAAGTACTTCATAGGTTTACCACCATATATATTAATTAATATCAGTTGTGTGACCTCCATATTTGTGTTGAAGAAGTTGCGGGTGTCAAAATTATCGTCAAACAATTTCGTAAATTATCCTGTTTTATGAATATCCGTTTGTGCAAATTAATTATCACCCAAATATTTGTTATTAAAATAGATGGTTATCATTTGAATTCGATTACGTATAAACTAAAATTTTAAAATTGTTTATTCTACAGTTAGCAACAAGCGTTGCGTTTTACAAAATACAATCCATTTTCCTGCTTAATTTTCTTTATATCTTTAGTACTCGGATACATACAAATAAGTAACACTTTAGTTTTCCTTCTGTTCTTCCTTTGTATTGAGTTTCCGATTGTTGTGGCCACGTCTCACGTTTATTTATTTCTCTTCATCGCCCAAGAGGTCACAATAAAGAAAGTTTCCAGCGCTCTTCTTTCTCAGTTGCCCAACGTACATTTAGAGGCCGTAAACTAATTTGCGAGAAGGTTAGCTTAGGGGAGGTTGGATAAGGAATAGAAAGAAAACTTGTCCTATTCTAGTCATATCTTATTTGTAAATTTTATGTAGTTCTGCATGAAAATATAAACTAATAAATGTCTGCATTACAACCCGCATTCAGAAGTTCTACGACACCTCAGGATAAGCTAATATAGTCAGTAGGTCAATGCTTTATTTAATCTTCTAGACACATTTTCTGAATGCTGTAGTCTCGATTTAGCTGAGCATGGTACTGCGTAGAGGTTTGGTACAACAGCACGTTCTGTTATAACTCAGCAGTATAATACGTTCTGTTATAACTCAGCAGTAGACTCATTTTGTGAAAGAACCAGTGAAAGTGCTTTTTCTCTCTCGCTATCGGTATGTGTAGCTGCAGCGTAAAATTCTTAGTGTAACAAGGAATAACATTGCTTTTTTTACTACTGGCTTTAAAGTAGGCTACATTGTGGTAAGTTCATTATTTTGACATACAAATTGTTGTTGGTATCAAAGACATTTTTCTATTTATAAATTACTAGAATCACCTGAGATGCGTCGTGTGACTTTCTTTTGCGTTAAAATGACGCGTTTCGGAACATATGTTCCATCTTCAGCTATAAATCACTCAGTCTATGCCGTTAATTTTTACGGCCTGATTAATAAACCGTTAATATGCAATCAGAAATGATTATATATTAATCAGCAGCAGCGGGTATGATGAGCTGTGAAGCTTGAAAGCGGAAATCGCTAATTTCTTCTATAATGGTGTACAACTGTGTAATTTTTTATTTGTGATTGTAACCACTAACACAAGAATATTAATCGCTCGTTTGACTTTGGATTCATTTGTTCTCCACTGTTTGCAATAATTTTCCGTGATACCGTAGAATCTTTTATAGTCCCCAATGTTTCTTCTATGCAGATATTACTACATCTTGTCACCATCGAATCATCAAATGTGTAAATATCGCACAGTAGAGCCTTTCCTGTGAGTGGTTTCTTTGCGTACTTGCACATAATTATATAATTTTAGATCAGCGTTTACTGAATGCTGTTTGCTGCTTCAATTGTCATCCTTTTGCTACCTATTGCCTAGTGCTGTTCCCCTGCTTTGTTACATTCCCTCTTTTGTTCTTTCTGAAGACTTTCCGAATCTTATGTTTGCAGCTGCTGTCTTATTTTGTCTCTTCTTAGTTGCCAATAACGGTTCTTTCTACTGTTTCAGTTTCTTTCAGTATAGCTCAAAAAATATTATATAATTTGCGCTTAATAAACGTACAACTAAGGCGTTAACGCTATACCCATATTTGGTCTGATGGGGATTTGCAAATCGTGACAACACTTGTCACGAGTATTGCATGGATCATAATCTTAGAACAGCAGAATAAACAGCTGAACACAAGAAATGTCAGTACTAACGCGCGCGTATGAACTTATCGTGTCTGGTACTAAAATTTATCTTGAAAAATGATGCTATGTGTCCTTATGTACTCTAAAGTCAAGTAAAAGGTTAGGTTCATTTTTTATTTTAAACGATTCCAATGTGTGACTACTCAAACCTACTTGCTCGTTCTTAACTTTGTCGAGTATAAATAATGTATGTCGGTTAATACAGTTTAAGTAGTTTATAGAGTTAAAATTCGTCTCAATTATAATTAAAGAACATGTCATTGATATTTTAAGAAACAAAAAACATTGTCATTGTATTTATTGGTTTATTACCATCGGGAATAATTCAGTAATATCAGGATGTGACGAATACTTATTTCACACACACACACACACACACACACACACACACACACACGCGCGCGCGCGCGCGCGCGCGCGCGCGCAGACAGAGGAGGGAATGTTACTCATAGAGCATCACCATTTAGGTTACTTTATCTACATTTTCTGTGCGAGTCAGCGAGGAAGTCTGCACCATATTTATTAGTGTATAATGTAGAAGTTTCTAAAATTTATTAGTGTATTTATTAGTGTTACACATGTATTAGTGTATATGTGTAAGACTGAGTTTAGTGTATTCTTTCATTGTTTTGCCCTCTTAAAGAAATATAATTAATTTTAAAATTATTATTGGCAATTCCATTTTTTTTTCTTGGGTTATCTGTACATGCAAAATGTACAAAAAAACAGTACTTCACAATACACTTTAGAGAGTGTACACTGTAAAAGTGTAAACTAAACAGATACACATCAATTTCAGATACATTACGTTTAATAGTCTTCTTTTAATTGTATATCGTATACATACTTAGTTGTGATATTAGTCTCCAGTTTTACCTTAATCCATTAAATATTGGATCACTAATAATGGTCATCCATTATGAGTCAACAATCATTCTCTTGAATTTCCTCTGTTTAAATTCTCCGAGTTATTTTAAACACGTTTTGGTACACTTGATTTAAAATCTGCTCACAATATCAATTTAATGTTTAAATTGCGTACCTAATTATGCGACACACATAATTTTTTTTATAAAACGTTTTTTAATTTCTCTTATATAGACCCTCTTGTTTCCGAAACACTTAACTTTGCTTACATTCATCTTCAATAGTATCTTTGCTTTCTCCTGTATCTCCGTGTTTCATAAGTCTCAAGTCGATCTTCTTTCCCTTTCCAGTAGGGGGTCCTGGTCTAGAGGTCTAAACCTATTGTTAAACTTCTCTCCACTAAGCCTACATTACCCTGCATTACTTATCACAGCTGTAAGACTGCCAGTTTTATTTATTTTATATTTATCATCTGCTATTTTCACTGTTTTACCATAGCCATTAAGCATCTCAGCTATTAAAATTATCACTATTTTCTTTACAAAATTGTAGTCAAGCCAAGAAACGTACCAATTTTTGCCAAGAGTTCAGTTATTTAATCATTTTTAATATATCGTAATGTTGGTAAATTTTGCATACAGTTGCGTAATTCATGTTTTAGATAATTACATTGCAACAAATAAAAACAGATGCTTCGTCACATATATGTTCTGTAATAGCAAGCAAACGTTGTTGAAAAAAATTGCCATTAGGTTGGTCTTGTGCAACAGGGAAAATATGGTTTTCCCGTTGTGAACCATATTTGCACACATATAGGCCTACAGACATTGTTCACACATACGACACATATGTGAGGGCGACTGTGTTTTTAATGACGTCTTTGAGATATCGGATGGAACGAAAACAACTAAGTGCTACTTCTTCCAATTAAAAATTTTAAAGTAATTATTTAGACACTACCAACCGTTTGCATGCTAACTTATTTGTAGGTGGTTCGTGATCCATAAAAACATAAAGTTTGTATTTAATACGTTAATAAACTTCTTATATGTCATAAGGTAGATCACGATGTAGTTCGATTATGTTCCAATCTGATTTAATGCTGCAATCAGGGTTACAATCCAAATCTCATGAGCGCCGGATATCCAGTCTTATTCGCCTCAAGTTATTTTCCTTTCTACCAAAGTTTTTGTCAATTGCTTAGTTTTACAATAATGTAGAAGCTCTTAAATGCCGTTAATGTTATAATATATGATTGAACAGTGCGAAGTATTTGTTTCTTTTCGCCTTCCATCTGAAGATCTCTCGCGTTTTTACAGTATTAAGAAAGTCAAAAACTTTACATTTAGTAAATATTTGTATAGAACTTTAGTCACGTCGTGAACAAACCGAGAAGACTTGAAATCGAGAAACGCTTATTGCAAAAGACAATTGAATCTAGTTAATGATTCTAACTAAAAACGGACAATAAGTGTATCAAGAAATGCACTTAATTTTGACTCATTTTCGTAGGTAATAAGAATTCTGCTTCCAATTGTTTACTTCCATGTTCCATATGGAAATGGAAGTATAGTGATGGAGATAAAAATCGTGTTCGAGATAAGGGCTGATTCTGATTGTACTACCTTCAAAACATGAAGAAGATTCATTTTTCGAAAAGAGAGAGAGAGAGAGAATGTGTGTGTGTGTGTGTGTGTGTGTGTGTGTGTGTGTGTTTGCGCGCTCGCGCGTGTCTGTCTGTCTATGTGTCTATATGTAGAATTTTTTCTATGACAAACGATAACTGCCGCAAGTTCAAACAAAATCAAATAATGTTTGCATATATGCCTGAATTGTAGAGGATTGAAGGCCTATTGATTTAGGTGAAGATCGGTTAAGAGGAAGGGGTAGTTTACCTGCAACGTTTTATGTTTTAACAAGAGTAATTTTGTTTATGACGAACGATAACTGTCGTAAATTCAAATAGAATCAAATAATGTTTTGCATGTTTGCCTGAATTGTAGAGGATTCAAGGCCTGTTGATTTTTGTGAAGATCGGGTAAGGGGAAGGGGTAGTTTACTAGCAAGGTTTTATGTTTTAACAAGAGTAAAGTACTTAATTTTGATAGATAAGGTATCCTCGAAAGAAGGTCATAATAATCCACTGTAGAAAGGTAGATGAAATATCTACAAATGAAGAGGGTAGTTGAAGGTTGGGGGGAAAGGTTTTTATATGTGTACTACGTTATCGGCAACAAAGAAGTAGTTTGTTGTTAAAATTCCTTCTTAGGCTGTTTGGCCGTGGTCCAATGTTTTCTGCAAAACTAGACGTTTCGTCAGTGCCATCGACTGTCTTCATCAGTGAAAATCGAGAGCGCTAACGTGAGGTGCTATACGTTTGAGACTACACTACTGTGGTTAAGGCTGAAGCAAGAAGTAGGAAGACGTAGTTTCTATGGAAATATTTCATTTCAAAAATGATTTTAAATTATGAATCTTATAACATGGAAGTCATGTATGATTCTCCATACCGATATTTATTTCATCCATTGCTGACGTCAGTACTAAAACATAACAATGCATTGTATATGAATTACAAACAGTATTACTGTCGTCCCAGTCTACTATGCTTTGTAACATCACGTAATCAAAGCACTGTATTATATTTAAATAAGCAATTTTAAAAATAAATAAATCATGATATACAGTTTAATGTGAATTCTGCATTAAATAACTAACACACCTTAGCTAAACTATATATGGTAACCATCGTTTGTTTACAGTTGTTATACTTTTACCGTGGCATAACTACGGGGAGATTAGAAAGATTATTCCCTCCCCAAATTAAATAAAAAATAATCAATTTGCGTGGATCTAATCGTAATCTAGCTGCGTGTCTTATAATAGAGCTTGTATATAATTTACCGGTATTAGGAATTAAAATTTTCGTACATTAATAAAATAAAGTTAAATTTTTCAATAAATAAATTTACGTTTTATTATTAGGAACATTTACGTTTATTAGGAAAATATTAGGTTCACGAAAAACTTCAGAAAGTTGGAAATTAAGAAGTAATGTATCAAAGTATAGAAAACATACTAGAAACAATGAGATAAAGAAGACTATTATTTTTTGGGCATTTATATACAATGGAAGACAATATGTAGACAAAGCAAATCTTCAAATATCTGTGGGGGAAGAAGTCAACACAAAGTTAGATTAAAGTAGTCCAAAAGGATTTAGAAAAAAATAATATACACGCAGAAGAAGCAATTGAAAGAGACATTTTTCTGGCAAAAGTGTTAAAAATGGAGGGAGTTCAGTGTAAGAGAGAGAAAGCGCAGGTTCAAAGTGGACTGAAAACAGGAAGAAGAGACACAGTGAGAAGATGAAAGAATATTGGAGAAAAAGAAAAGAACAAAGATTTGAAAATGGCATGTGGTCCTTAGATGGCCGATTCGAAAGGAAAAAAAATTACTTTTTCTTATCAATGACAATCACTTGACGTTTGGTAAACAGTATACGTATGTCGATCCATAAACAAAACTAATACGCACGCTCCAGAACACTTAGGTTAGCCTGTTAATCTACATTTATCTTTTTCTACCTCGCTTCTCTTATCTATGTCAGGGTTGTCTATTTCATGAATTATTTCGACTAATATCTCTTTTGTTTGAACCGTCTTTGCTGCACAGGTAAACTAGCAGTTTCTTGAGTTTAAATGCTAAGCTTAGAAAAAATGTTTTTTTTTTTGTTGCTGGATATAAAGAGTAATGTAACTTAACATGCTATAAGATTTGTAAAACAACACAGGCTATTTCAGCTTAAGCGCAAAGGAATAATGAAACTGGGCTATTCAAATTTCTTAAAAAAGAAACAATTTTAACAAGACTTATTAAGAGTAAAATGTTTTAACTCTAGTAATTAGTAATAACATAAGATTTATAACTTTTATTTTGAATAAAATTTAATCATAATAGAATACACTGAAAACAGTGCGTTCCATTATTTCAAGCTTTATATTTTACTATGATTTCCTAAAAACTTTGACGTGCACTGAATTTATAAAATATATTTATCCGACGTTGAAACTAGTATTACCCCCTCCCCCAGTATCTGATATTTATCCTATTCCTCTTACCTTGTTAACACGGTCTGTGATTCCAGGTACCACACTTGAATGAAGACATACCTTTGTTGGGCGATAACGGTTCAATAAGAAGGCTTTTAAAATGTAGAGAAAAATTAATTTTTCTAAATTATAATTTCTAGAATATAGATCTAAATTAAAACTTTTCGCTCTGTAATTTAAACTAAAGAGACGTTTATCGCTTTGTCAAAACGTACCATATTTTGAGGAGATTCTAATGTTGTTATAAAGTTTAGAATTACTTTAGAACATGTTTCAAACTGTTTAAACGATAAGGTTTAGATGTGACTTGTATATCTCTACATGCAGCAGACAGAACGCCACAGTTTGGATATGATTAAATTATTAAATCATTAAGTTACTTTCAACCACTCGTTATTAAATCCAAAGTTCTTGAAACAGTCTAAAGCTCTTAAGATCATAAAGCCTAAAGCACTAAAGATTTAAGCTCTAGAGTCTTATCCAAGTAGAAGGCTACAATTAGTTAATACTACAATTAATTATTTAATTAATTAAGACTACAATTAAGCTTTTTGGAGAACAATACTTCTTACAGTTTGAGAATTTCTGATATGCTTAGTTATTATTTATATTGTAAATTTTCTTAAAAGTAAGATGCGTTTGTACGTTTCCCATCCGGGCGGGACCTACTGTTTCCGTTGATTTATTTAAGAGTAATTTGCAGTCTAAGTTACAGTAAGATGTAAAAGATAAGATGCGTACTTTTGTTAAAAACCTAATATTGATAAATATTGATTTGTACATATCAGTTTTCCTCACCAAGTATGAATACAACATTTATTAGTTTATTCAATTTCAGACTTTTTCTATAAATTAGTTTACCATTTGATTCTAGTACTTCCATTAAAAGCCAGCTTACTTTTTTTGAATTACTTGCTATACAACTAAATTCTGTAGTCTATCTGTGCGTCTGTACGTTTTGACATTAGTTCTGTACAATTTTCCATTAGTTGTCATAAAATACGTTACAGTTAGTTTTATAATCAAGTTTTTCATATTGCTGAAATATTAAGCGTAGTCAAAGTAACACTAATTTACTTTTGAAAACGTGAATATATTTTGGCAACGATTGATTACATTAGGTCATTTCTTACAGTAATATTATCTTGTAAACCTTGTTTCACCGATTGAAGAAACATGTCAGGAAGCAAAGAAACAAACTAAATCTTTGGTAGAAGTAAATTATTGGTTGACTGGAAGATATGTTGAATTGTCAATACATAACATAATACACCTTTTTAAACATGTATCATGTACCTTCGGACGAATCTATAGGGATATAAAGATACATACAGTCAAAAGAGAAACTTCAGGATAGTCTTTACAGATAGTCTTCATAATCATGCAAAAAACGAAGAAGTGCAGTCTTGGATAGTATACACCTAAGTAGAAGGTTAGAAGTAATATAATAATTAAATTTTATAGTAACTTTTCAAATAACACAAGAAATGTGTTTTTTATTTTGGGGCAGGACATACACCGCATGAAACAGTTGAATCCATATTAAATGTAGGACTGCACTGATAACTTATAGGATAGTCAATACAAGAATTAGTAATAATGTTTTAAAGAAACAAACAATCTTATTAAACGTTTTAAAAACATATTTAATTCCCCTGTTTAGAATATCTTTATTTTTGAAATTACTTTAAAGTATCGGTGAGACTGTTTAGAAGTTAGGCGCCGACGTCGCTGAATCACATCACTGTATTTTTATATTTTTATAATATCAATACTGAACAAGACGTAAATTAAATATTTTTGAAATCCATCTTTGTTAGGTCATATGTGTGTGTGTGTGTGTGTGTGTGAGAGAGAGAGGGAGAGAGTGAGAGGTCAAATAGTGGGGTGAGTGACTGGCTTTCTGGTGAGGGTTTAAAGGGCAGAGTCAGTGTGTGTATAGAACTGCAAGTGAATTGATGATGTATGTGGGCTAATTTTTCAATGTGCAATTGTAACAGAAAATAAACAAAATTCAAATCAGTTTTTCTTTATATGGGTTTTTTGTGTATACAGTCTACTACTTAAAACATCACGTAACTTTTATTTGGTCCTCACGGGCGGATTCTGTGAATTCAGTGCAAAAGTGGTGTTCACATAACGTATGGTTCTTAATTACGGTGATAAGTAAAAAAAAAAAGAGCAACGACAACACTTCAATTCTTTAGAAAGTACAGATTGCAATGGCAGTTATCAAATTGCATGGCAGTTATTATGAAGCAGATACGAAAACAAGAAATATTTAGTGAATAAACATATGAAAGCATTGTTTAACCTTGCTAAGGTACAGACCGAATCACCCATAGCTCTAAGACAATTACTCGATAATACACATAAACATTTTCGCGCACTAAACGCATTAGGCCAACCAACACAGTACTGGGGTACTCTCATTGTGTACATGGTATCAGAGCGTTTAGATAGTTTGATACAACGTGAGTGGGAAAGCAATGTCAGCGTCAGTGACCTGCCTACATTAGATGACGTGGTGAATTTCTTAACACACAAGTGTCAAGTGTTAGAAAACGTAGAACCAAACAAACACACAATGTCACGTCAAAACAAACCAGAAAACAAACGTCAACAAACTAAACGCATCTCTCCACTAAAGCATGCATCATATACTACAACTAATGAAAGTTTTGTGTCAAAAAGTAACTTATGTGATAAAACTCATCCTTTGTTTTTTTTTGTGATACTTTCAAAAACATGTGTACATCTGATCGTGAAATGCAGGTTAAGCGTTTGGGGCTATGCTTTAATTGTTTCAAAACAATTAACCATACATCAATCCAGTACGAGGCTAGTACGTGCAAGTTGTGTGGTAAAAACACACTTTTAAATAATTCACAGGGAGGTACCATACAAAGGTCTTCAGGAGTACAAAAACAACACAGTGCTGTAGATCATACAGAGCAAACAGTGGTGTCAACGTCTCAAGTCATTCAAAGAAGCAATACAAGAGTTCTCCTATCCACAGCAGAGGTAGTTCTACTTGACAGACACGGATCACCTCACTTTTGTCGTGCACTATTGGACTCCGGATCTCAATAAAATTTTATAACAGAGAAATTGGCGCAGACACTGGGTTTAAAGAGAAAGCGGATACATTCAAAAATAAGTGGAATAGCCCAGGTATCAACTAGAGCGGCACAGGTAATTCATAGCAGACTAAAATCAAGATTAACTAACTACTCAACAACAAAAGATTTTGTCATTCTGCCGAAAATTACTCATCAGTTACCATCAGAACCTATCGATTAGTCCAAGTTAAACATCCCAGATAATCTTACCATGGCTGATCCAAACTTCCACGAAACAGGTGACATTGATCTACTTATAGGTGCAGGTCTCTTTTTTAACATATTGTTCTATGGGAAGATAATGACTCCAGAAGAAAAACTAGTTATTCAGAATACTCTCCTTGGTTGGGTAGTATCAGGGAAATTCCAGACAAATCACAGTTTGCAAATCACGTGCAATGTTAGTCTAGAAGAAAATCTAGATAAACAGCTTCAGCGGTTTTGGCAGATTGAAGAGTGTTTGGAACCTGTGAAGAGGACACAGTCTGAAAATGAAAAACATTTTCAAGAAACGTACACCAGAGATTCAACAGGTCGGTTGGTAGTGAAGCTTCCAATAAATGAGCAATGTGATAAGCTTGGTGATTCTAAGGCAACAGCACTCCGACGTTTTCATATTCTTAAAATATCGGTATGGAGAACCATACATGACTTCCATATTCTAAGATTTATATTTAAAATCATTTTCGAAATGAAATATTACCATAGAAACTACTTCTTTCTACTTACTGCTTCAGCCTTAACCACAGTACTGTGGTCACTAACGTATACCACCACACGTTATCGCACTCGATTTTCACTGATGATGGAAGTCGATGGCATTGCCGAAATGTCTGGTTTTGTAGAAAACATTGGACTACGGCCAAATATACCGGGAAGGAATTTTAACAAAAACTACTTCTTTGTTGCCGATAACGTTGTACACATATATATCAGTGGCGAAGTTACATGGAGGCAATTGAGGCAATGCCTACCCTAACAAATTCTGTAGAATAAAAATTATAAATACGTATGAACTACATAACGTAAAGATTATACATTGTTACTGTGACTGTCAAATTTATTAAACCGAAACGTGCTTTATTGAGCGACCGCTAGATGGTGACAGGTGAGATTCGGCATAGTTCGTTTAAAGCGAATGAGGCAACCTGAACTTGCCTCAGCGTTTTTTGTATACATCGTATGTAAGCAATGTAGTGGTCTGATAGGGAAGTGTAGGGAGGGGGGATTGTCCCGCGCTGTACACATAGAGCGTTGAGGCATGCCTCACTTCTGTGGTCCAAACAGTTAAGTTAAAGCGCCTGTGTTGTTTCTAAGTGTTTATTTTATGCGGTTATTAAAAGTGTCACTGTTATTCCGCTGAAATAACAGATGATCAAGATTGTTATTAGAATTATTTGTAACATTAAACATATATATAGAAACTAACCAAGTTTAAAAATTTGAAGTTCAATCAGTTGTATTATTGTGTATGACTAATACAAGGATTGTTCAATAGACACACGTATAGAGCTGTAAAGCATTTTTTATTCAACGATTTTAAAAGAAGTCTCCAATAACATTAAGACATGAGTTCCACTGTTGCGCTAACCTGTAGATTCCCTGATAGTAAAATTCTTACGGCTGTTTGTGGAACCATTCGGTTACAGCAACTCTACCTCAGCGTCCGATTTGACCCACCGTCCTTTTAGTGTTTCCTTAAAAAAAATTTAAGATTTTTGCCTACCCATTCATTAACTACTAGCTTCGCCAGTAAGCAAATTGATGTCCATTTTTTCGGCTTGCACGCGTTATGTTGGTGTGGGTTTCGGCACTTTCCATTTAAAAAGCGTGCAAACGTAAGAAAATAAACATGAGTGTGAATTGTGTGTTTACACACAAACAGAAATAACGTGAATTGTGTGTTTGTGTCTTACCAGCCTTTTTATTGCCGTATTAAATGAAAAATATTATATTACACTAAAATTAAAAAATTTTAATTTTATTGCCTGGCAACAAAATTATTTTATTTTTAACAATTACCATTGTTTCAAAAAGTTTAAATAAATTTGCAAGTACTTTACTCTTGTTAAAACGTAAAAGGTTGCTGGTAAACTACCCCTTCCCCTTAACCGATCTTCACCAAAATCGAAAGTCCTTGAGACCTCTACAATTCAGGGAGGTATGCAAAAAATTATTTGATTCTGTTTGAATTTGCGGCTGTTATCGTTTGCCATAGAAAATACGCTTGATAAAAAAACGGTGCAGGTAAACTACCCCTTCCCCTTAACCGATCTTCACCAAAAACAACAGGTCTTGAGTACTTTACAAATCAGGGCTGTATGCAAAACATTATTTGATTCTGTTTGAATTTGCGGCTGTTATCGTTTGCCATAGAAAATACCCTTGTTAAAAAAACGTTTCAAGTAAACTACCCCTTTCCCTCAACCGATCTTCACCAAAAACAATAGGTCTTGAGAACTCTACAATTTAGGGCTGTATGCAAATAATCGTTTGCTTCTGCTTGAATTTGCGGCTGTTATCGTTTACCACAGGAAATACCCTTGTTAAAACATAAAACGTTACAGGTAAACTACCCCTTTCCCTTAACCGATCTTCACCAAAAACAATAGGTCGTGAAAACTCTACAATTCAGGGCTGTGTACGAAACATTATTTAAGTCTGTTTGAATTTGCGGCTGTTATCGTTTGCCAAAAAAAAATTTCCCTTGATAAAAAAAACGTTACTGGTAAACTACCCCTTTCCCTTAACCGATCTTCACCAAAAACAAAAGGTTGTGAAAACTCTACAATTCAGGGCTGTATACGAAACATTATTTCAGTCTGTTTGAATTTGCGGCTGTTATCGTTTGCCATAGAAAATACGCTTGATAAAAAACGTTGCAGGTAAACTACCCCTTCCCCTTAACCGATCTTCACCAAAAACAACAGGTCTTGAGTACTCTATAAATCAGGGCTGTTTGCAGAAAATTATTTGATTCTGTTTTAATTTGCGGCTGTTATCGTTTGCCATATAAAATACCCTTGTTAAAAAAATGTTGTTGGTAAACTACCCCTTTCCCTTATCCGATCTTCACCAAAAACAACAGGTCTTGAGAACTCTACAATTTAGGGCTGTATGCAAATAATCTTTTGATTCTGTTTGAATTTGCGGCTGTTATCGTTTGCCATAGGAAATACCCTTGTTAAAACATAAAATGTTACAGGTAAACTACCCCTTTCCCTTAACCGATCTTCACCAAAAACAATAGGTCGCGAAAACTCTACAATTCAGGGCTGTATACGAAACATTATTTAAGTATATTTGAATTTGCGGCTGTTATCGTTTGCCAAAAAAAAATTTCCCTTGATAAAAAAAACGTTACAAGTAAACTACCCCTTTCCCTTAACCGATCTTCACGAAAAACAATAGGTCATGAAAACTCTGCAATTCAGAGCTGTATACGAAATATTATTTAAGTCTGTATGAATTTGCGGCTGTTATCGTTTGCCATAGAAAATACGCTTGATAAAAAACGTTGCCGGTAAACTACCCCTTCCCCTTAACCGATCTTCACCAAAAACAATAGGTCTTGAGTACTCTACAAATCAGGGCTGTATGCAGAAAATTATTTTATTCTGTTTTAATTTGCGGCTGTTATCGTTTGCCATAAAAAATACCCTTGTTAAACAAACGTTGTAGGTAAACTACCCCTTTCCCTTAACCGATCTTCACCAAAAACAAAAGGTCGTGAGAACTCTACAATGTAGGGCTGTATGCAAATAATCGTTTGATTCTGTTTGAATTTGCGGTTGTTATCGTTGCCATAGGAAATACCCTTGTTAAAACATAAAACGTTACAAGTAAACTACCCCTTTCCCTTAACCGATCTTCACCAAAAACAACAGGTCTTGAGAACTCTACAATTCAGGGCTGTATACGAAACATTATTTGATTCTGTTGAATTTGCGGCTGTTATCGTTTGGCAAAAAAAAAAAATTTCCCTTTATAAAAAAAAACCGTTGCAGGTAAACTACCCCTTTCCATTAAACCGATCTTCACCAAAAACAATAGGTCGCGAGTCCTCTACAAATCAGGGCTGTATGCAAAGATTATTTGATTCTGTTTGAATTTGCGGCAGTTATCGTTTGCCATAGAAAAAAAATCTACAGACACACACACAGACAGACACACAGACACACAGACACACACACAGACACTTTTCGGAAAACGACTTTTTTTCGTGTTTTGAGTGTAGTAGAATCAGAATCTGCAATAATCTCGAACACGATTTTTTTTGCCATCACCATACTTCCATTCCTTAAGGAAATATGGAAGTAAAAATTACCCTCGATAAAAAACCGTTGCAGGTAAACTACCCCTTTCCCTTAACCGATCTTCACCAAAAACCGTAGGTCTTGAGATCTCTAAAACTGAGGGCTGTATAATTTATACAGTGGATTACTATGAGCTTCTTATCAGGATACTTTATTTATAAAAATTAAGTACTTTACTCTTGTTAAATCATAAAATGTTTCAGGTAAACTACCCCTTTCTCTTAACCGATCTTCTCCAAAATCAACAGACCTTCCATCCTCTACAATTCAGGGAAGCATTCAAAAAAATATTTGATTCTGTTTGAATGTGCGGCAGTTACCGTTCGTCATGGAAACATTTCTCTTGTTACAACATAAAATGTTGCAGGTAAACTACCCCTTTCCCTTAACCGATCTTCACCAAATCAATAGACCTTGAGCTCTCTGCAGCTCAGGAAAGGGTGCAAAAAATTATTTGATTCTCATTGAATTTTCGGCAGTTATCGTTCGTCATAAGTTCTCTTTAGTTCAAAAAGGTATGCAAAAACCTAGTTGATTCTGTTTGAATTTACGGCAGTTATCGTTCGTCATATAAAAAATTACCATTGTTAAAACATAAAATGTTGCTGGTAAACTACCCCTTTCCCTTAACCGATCTTCACCAACACCAACAGGTATTGAGAACTCTACAATACAGGGCTGTATGCAAAACATCATTTGATTCTGTTTGAATTTGCGGCTGTTATCGTTTACTATAGAAAATAATTTTATTGCCTGGCAACAAAATTATTTTATTTTTAACAATTACCATTGTTTCAAAAAGTTTAAATAAATTTTCAAGTACTTTACTCTTGTTAAAACGTAAAAGGTTGCTGGTAAACTACCCCTTCCCCTTAACCGATCTTCACCAAAATCGAAAGTCATTGAGACCTCTACAATTCAGGGACGTATGCAAAACATTATTTGATTCTGTTTGCATTTGCGGCTGTTATCGTTTGCCATAGAAAATACGCTTGATAAAAAAACGTTGCAGGTAAACTACCCCTTCTCCTTAACCGATCTTCACCAAAAACAATAGATCTTGAGTACTCTACAAATCAGGGCTGTATGCAAAACATTATTTGATTCTGTTTGAATTTGCGGCTGTTATCGTTTGCCATAGAAAATACCCTTGTTAAAAAAACGTTGCAGGTAAACTACCCCTTTCCCTCAACCGATCTTCACCAAAAACAATAGGTCTTGAGTACTCTACAAATCAGGGCTGTATGCAAAACATCATTTGATTCTGTTTGAATTTGCGGCTGTTATCGTTTACTATAGAAAATAATTTTATTGCCTGGCAACAAAATTATTTTATTTTTAACAATTACCATTGTTTCAAAAAGTTTAAATAAATTTTCAAGTACTTTACTCTTGTTAAAACGTAAAAGGTTGCTGGTAAACTACCCCTTCCCCTTAACCGATCTTCACCAAAATCGAAAGTCATTGAGACCTCTACAATTCAGGGACGTATGCAAAACATTATTTGATTCTGTTTGCATTTGCGGCTGTTATCGTTTGCCATAGAAAATACGCTTGATAAAAAAACGTTGCAGGTAAACTACCCCTTCTCCTTAACCGATCTTCACCAAAAACAATAGGTCTTGAGTACTCTACAAATCAGGGCTGTATGCAAAACATTATTTGATTCTGTTTGAATTTGCGGCTGTTATCGTTTGCCATAGAAAATACCCTTGTTAAAAAAACGTTGCAGGTAAACTACCCCTTTCCCTCAACCGATCTTCACCAAAAACAATAGGTCTTGAGAACTCTACAATTTAGGGCTGTATGCAAATAATCTTTTGATTCTGTTTGAATTTGCGGCTGTTATCGTTTGCCATAGGAAATACCCTTGTTAAAACATAAAACGTTACAGGTAAACTACCCCTTTCCCTTAACCGATCTTCACCAAAAACAACAGGTCTTGAGTACTCTACAAATCAGGGCTGTATGCAAAACATTATTTGATTCTGTTTGAATTTGCGGCTGTTATCGTTTGCCATAAAAAATACCCTTGTTAAAAAAACGTTGCAGGTAAACTACCCCTTTCCCTCAACCGAACTTCACCAAAAACTATAGGTCTTGAGAACTCTACAATTTAGGGCTGTATGCAAATAATCTTTTGATTCTGTTTGAATTTGCGGCTGTTATCGTTTGCCATAGGAAATACCCTTGTTAAAACATAAAACGTTACAGGTAAACTACCCCTTTCCCTTAACCGATCTTCACCAAAATCAGCAGATCTTGAGAACTCTACAATTCAGGGCTGTATGCGAAACATTATTTGATTCTGTTTGAATTTGCGGCTGTTATCGTTTGCCAAACAAACAAAATTACCCTTGCTAAAAAAAAACCGTTGCAGGTAAACTACCCCTTTCCCTCAACCGATCTTCACCAAAAACAATAGGTCGCGAGTACTCTGCAAATCAGGGCTGTATGCAAAAAATTATTTGATTCTGTTTGAATTTGCGGCAGTTATCGTTTGCCATAGAAAAAAAATCTAAGACAGACAGACACACAGACAGACAGACAGACACACAGACACTTTTCAGAAAACGACTTTTTTTCATGTTTTGAGTGTAGTAGAATCAGAATCTGCAATAATCTCGAACACGATTTTTTTTGCCATCACCATACTTCCATTCCTTAAGGAATATGGAAGTAAAAACGAATGGAAGGTGACCCGTGCAAGAAGGAAGAATGTGTAAAATTTATGACAGGATATGGGAGCAAAAGATTGAGTGCAATGAGATATTCCAGAATCAATACAAAGGTCTTGGGTTCAATTTTGTGAAGAGTTACAGTTCTTGGAACTGTTAAGCATTCCTCGAAAGGTATTTTTAGGTGGGATTCCGATTTTCAAATACATGGGTTTTGTGATGCTTCAGAATCAGCATACAGAGCGTGTATCTACATTCGATGCACAGATGCGGATAACCAACTTCGTACACAACTGTTGTGTTCTAAATCAAGAGTGGCGCCAGTAAAGAAGGTGAGCTTACCACGACTCGAATTGTGTTCAGCATTATTACTCTCTAGACTTCTCAATAAAGTTGTCATTTCATTAAAGTGTCACTTCAACATGTGTGTCTTGTGGTCGGATTCAACAGTCGCTCTGGCATGGATCAACTCTCTATCAGCACAATGGAAAACATTCGTAGAAAATCGGGTGGCAGAAATTCATGAGTCAACTAGCAAATATGTATGGAAACACGTGAAATCACATGACAATCCAGCAGATCATATTTCACGTGGTTTATCACCAAAGCAGCTGCACAACAGTACTTTCTCGTGGAATGGTCCACCATTGTTATGTGAAGAACCAAGCAAGTGGCCAGTGTGTATGCCATACACAACACAATTAGAGAAACACAAGGAAAAGATTATAGTGATGGTAGCAAATAACGAGGGAGTGTGGAATAGATTTTCATCAATCAGTAAACGGTAGAGAGTGATAACATACTGTTTAAGATTTGTGAACAACTGTATGAAATCCACAGATCAGAAGAGTTAGCTTCTTCATTAACCAGGATATTGAAACTTGCCTAAAGTGAATGTTTTCAGAAAGACATAACAAATTTAATGCAATATGTTGAAGTGAAGAACAAAAGTACATTGAAGTCACTACATGCATTTTTGGATGAACAGCGTCTCATCCGTGTAGGTGGGCGATTACGTCATGGGAACATACATTATAATTAACAACATCCAAACTTACTCCATCACAAACATCAATTGACCTATTTAATACTGGAACATGAGCACAGGAGACAGCTCCACGCAGGTCCGCACCTCTTACTAGCTTGTGTAAGGAAAACGTTTAGGCCATTAAACGGTCGTACATTGGCAAGGAAAATTATACGTCAGTGTCTGGTATGTTTTAGAACTAATCCCAAACCATCGGAACAATTAATGGGCAGTTTACCAGCAGCACGTGTTTAACCAACCAGACCTTTCTATAATTTTGGAGTGGATTACTGTGGACCCATCCTACTGCGTACAAGTCGTCTCAGAAAACATAGTACTTGCAAGGCTTACATCTCAGTTTTTGTGTGGTTAGCCACTAAGGCTGTTTATATAGAACTTGTGGATAATTTATCAACAGAAACTTTTATAGCAGCTCTGAAAAGGTTTATGGCAAGACGAGGAAACCCTGCGAATCTATATTCAGACAATGCAACAACGTTTATCGGTGCCCACAATGAACTGAATGAACTGGGAAAGTTATTTTTGTCTGCACATCATCAAGAAGAACTTAATACATTTTTAGCACAAGACGGCATATCGTGGAAATTCATTCCTCCCCGTGCTCCACACATTGGGGGGTTATGGGAGGCAGCACTGAAATCTTTAAAATTTCATTTAACAAGAGTCACAGGGCATGGAGTATTTACATACGAAGAGATGTACACATTTCTAATCCAAATTGAAGCCTATCTAAATTCCCGACCAATTACCCCATTATCTTCTGATCCTAATGACTTTTCTGCACTCACACCTGGTTACTTTTTAATCGGAGATGTTATTACATCTCCTGTGGAACCAGACTTGCAGACAGTTCCAGTCAATCGTCTCTCGAGGTGGCAGCTTGTTCAACATTGATTGCAGCATTTTTGGAGCCGTTGGTCAAGCGAGTATCTTAACAGTCTTCAACATCGAACCAAACGGGACAGCTCCTCAACATTGGTGACCTCGTCCTAGTACGAGAAGACAACCTTCCTAGTAGAGGGAAAGTGGGCATTGTTGTACAGGGCGAGGTGGTGTGCGGTGTCAGAGGGGGGTACCTGTATACCGCGTTTTGTATGACATCACGTGCTATTTGCATCATGATGTCATTCCCCGGTAACTGTGCATCGAGCACACCTAGATAATGACATCACAGAGGCCATGTTAGTTGGTTTCTGTGTGTTTTTATGACATTACAGAGGTCGAGATAGTTGGTTTCTACATGGTCTTAGCCATCGGGCACCGTTACGCGAAATTGGTCGTTTGAAATTTCGGGCATCGGGTACCTGCACTCTGTGTGTAAAACACTGCTTGGTGGCTTATGACAGTAGCGGTCCCTATGGGAAATGAACCTCCGGTACCCAAAACCGGATACTGTGTTATTGGGTGCATTTAAAAATACATATTTAGAAATATGTATTCATTATTCTAACAGTAGGGTATGTATAGAAAATTCGCTTTACCATGTGTTAGGAAGTGTAAATGTATAATGTAGCATTAGATATGTGTTTGTCTTATGGAACTATTATATTACAGAATTTGTTTGTATGTAGACACTTCACTTGAAATTTACCAGGCGTTAAGAACATATAAGTGTTTCTAGCAATAGAGCCCCTCTGACACCCGCCTCGGCCACTGTGCATCGACCCCCCCCCCCGTCTGTGTATTTGATATGTAATTGTTTTGTCATGTATGTATACATATTTATATTTCATGCGTGCTAAAACTATACCTATACTCTTATTTTGACAATACGTTACAGGTTTTACATGATACAATTAAAACTAGTGTTGTATGTTACTGATCGGTATAATGGTGATGTGCTCATAGTCCTACAACTTTTATTTTTCAGGAGTTGAGATGCGTTATAGAATTTCTGTATGTGTTTCTACATTCGATTTGAACAAGTATGTATTGAATTGTAAGCACTATTGTATGCGTGTGTGTGTAGATATTACAGACGTATTTACATTTGTGCATTTCTTGTGTGTCAACATTTATGATATTCGTATGCTAACACTGTGAATAAACCCGTTGTACGTTTTCGGTGATACACTTATTATCAATGTTATATGTTTTATTTTAGGACTCTATATACGTTATAGAATTTGTGTGTGTTTATATCTATATGTGTACATTTGTTTATATATATATATATATTACTAATTGATTTACATTTTGAGTTTTATATAGTTAAGTGTACACCGAAAGTTTATTTAAGATATGTCGAGATTGTAAATATGACGTACTATTCGTTTTCAGTCTGTATGTTTAATACATTTCATGATTTAATACGCGCTACCATTTTATTTAAGCTATACCGATATTCTTATGTTACGATCTAAATTTACGTGTGTGTGTGTGTGTGTGTGTGTGTGTGTGTGTGTGTGTGTGTGTGTGTGTGTGTGTGTGTGTGTATATTATAACAGGACCAAATATCAATTATTTGGAGTTATATGTTAACTGTGTAATAAAATCATATTTAAATAAATTGTAATAGTCAAAACTCCACCTGTGTGTAGTGGCGATCAAAATAATGCTTTGTAAAAAGACGCACACGCGGCGGTTACATAATCAGCTCGTTGTAGAATGAACAGCCACACCCCAAACTGTTAATTGTTAATATTTCGGAAACTAATAAATTAAGGCGAAATCTAAGATAGCCAAAATGTTTGCCGAAATATTAATAATAACGTGTGCGAATTTTACGCAATATAATTAACAAATAAAAGAGTTAATTAATTTAATGTGAATAACTTCTGTAATAATACAGCTACATTAATGAGCTTTTAATATGTTAAAAATATAAAAATTTCCAACAGATTGCATATTTTAGATTTAGCACAACTTGGTTTGCAACCAAGACATTTGCAATTTAAAACTATCACAGGAAATCCGGACCGACAATTCAGTTCCGCTGTGTTAATAATATTAGTAATGATATTAATTCTCCGTCTGTGGGAAACTAACTTCGTTCTCACGGACTGAGGGAATTCAAATTTTGTGTAGTAGGGAGAGTGTGTCAGCCAATCAAATCATTTGAAGGAATCCCGACCAGCGCGGAGTCTTGAGGCTGAACCAACACTCTACTGCCAGTATTTGCGAAGTACGGACGTAATTCTTCGATCGTCTCGTAACCATAGTTGTGAAGATTCATCAGAAGACTCTACGTGGTCAACACACATAATTACGAACATAGTAAATACAGATCAACTGTACTATTCGTAATTATAGCACCCAGTCGAGATACTCTTCATTACAACAAACAAGCTTACTGTGTACTATAAGCTGTGGTCATAAGCACGCAAGAGATCTACCAGACTACAAGACCTGACTTCAAGAATACGACAGAGAGGCCGTCTAAACCATTAGAACCAGCTGACGAGCAGAGCTACCACTCAAACGACACACACACACACACGCTGACGTGGGACGTGCGAATCGACGAGGGACATAAACCAGTTCTCGCAGAAGGCCGCGGACGTAAAAACTTCAACCAACAACAGGAGAGGAGAGTGTTGCTGAATTCTGAACTCAACGACCGAAATCCAGGTCGCTCCAAGCAGATCACTATCTCTAGCGGATCGGACCAGGACAACGAGGGACAATTTGGAGCAACTCTACCATCCACTTCAAATACAGGAAAGCAAAATCAACTTATTTATTTTTCAAACTTCTTTCTACATTTGCAGTGTGCATGTCGCCTGGTGGAACATTTATCCCACCTTTTGTTATCTTTCCAAGACAACGAATGGAAACCGAATTGCAAGATGGAGCATCTCCCGGCACAGCATTTGCCTGCTATCCGACAGGATGGATGCAGACACACATTTTTACTGAGTGGTTCAACCATTTATTGAAATATCCAAAGCCCACCGCAGTGTTATTAATTCTTGATGGGCATGCGACACATTTCAAGAATATCGACTTCATTGAGAAAGCACGACAAAATCATACAACAGTTGTCTGCTTACCGCCTCATTGTAGCCACAAGTTACAACCCTTAGATGTGTCCTTTATGGGGTCATTTAATACATTTTACGTACAGGCTATTGAAAAGTATCTTTGAAAAACCCTGGAAGATTTGTTGCCTAATTCCAGGTTAGCAGTCTTTTGGGAGAAGCTTTTCTTCGTGCGGCTGTGCCACCTACAGCTATAACGGATTTAGGAAATGTGGGATAGTTCCGCTCGATCCATCAGTCTTCTCAGACATGGACTTTGTTGCTGCAGAGGTGACGGATATTCCTTTGGACACAGAGGTTGAAAGATTAGTTGAACATGAGAGTAAAGGTAGGGTGAACAAAGATGGTGGAGAATATTTGAACGTCACAAAGCATGGCCACACAGCAACTGAAGCAGAAAATAGTGCAGCTGGCTCACACCCTAAAGAAACCCCAAACAAGGCTGCTTTACAGGAAAAGTTAATGATCCTTTGCCAAGCACCTCTTTTGCAGTTATCCCTAGTGAAATGTTTTGTTTGCCTAAGTCTGCAATTTCTAAAAGAAAGACCAACCAAAAGAGGGGCTAAGCTGCTATTGTAACATCAAGTCCCTTCAAAGCAGAACTTGTAGATGAAAAGGCTAAAAAGCAACAAGAAGAAGAAAGAAAAAAGGAGAGGAAGACAATGAAACGTCTCCAGGTGAAAAACAAAACATCGAAGAGAATGAAAAACAAACTGAAACTCGACGAAAATTGCTTGAACAAAATTTTGAATCAGATGAAGATAGTGACACTGAATGTTTTTACTGTAACGAGAGTTATTCAAAATCAGTAAACGAAGGATGGATACAATGTTCCGGTTGTCAGGGCTCATGAAGCGTGTGCTGGATGCGAAGAAGATGATGACGATTTTGTTTGTGAACATTGCAAGTAAATTTATAAAAAAAAATAACAGTTTCTTTTTGCAAAAATATATTATTTCATATTCATCTATTGTTAATTGTGACATTAATATTGATTTATAATAATTAATAATACAAATATAGTTTGATTTTGTGTGTAAACGTGTTTATCATTTCAAGATTACTTTTCGGGGTGTAATGGCCACCCCTGGCCACTTTACCCGCACATAGTGGGGCAAAGTGGCCACTTTACAAAAGTTGAAAAAAAAACAAAAATTGCAAAAGTACCTTTCAGGATATTGTTGCTATATTGATGGTTATTGATTCTGCACTAAAGAAACTACATGCTAAATACTTTGTAAATTGTATTTCCTTTTAAATAAGTAAACTAAGAAACATTTTGTCTTAGAGTGGCCACTTTACCCGTCTCCCTATTGTTGCCATCTGTTCTTCTGTAAAAATGTCACTCCACCTTTCCGGTAGATAAACGTAAAATTTTTTATCTTGTGTCTGTGGACACGATCCAGTTTCTTCAAGATCCACTATCACCGACTTCCATATCTCGTGCTTACAAACTTCATGTATAAAATATAATATTTCGCGTTGATCTGTAGACTGTGTAAGTCCCTGCGTGGTAAAAACGCAGGAACTGACTTTGCTTGGCTCACGATAGACTCCATAGTGACCAACTGATGATTTTCAATAGAAAATGTACGCTTATTTATTATGTTCCCCTCTACATGACCACCAATGTTAGTACTCCGTACCCACCCGCACAGGTAATGTTGTCTTCTGCCTCTAGCTGCGCGGTCACGGTCACATCTTGCCACCGGCAATGCTCCGCGTGGTCACTTCTATGTCCTTTCTTCTTCCAATGACCCCCCCCCCAAAGGTAATGTTAAAATGTTGTCGTCGTCTGCGCCTTGTTCACGGTCACTTCTGTCTCCGGCAATGGTACCCCCCCATCCAGTCACAGGTAATGCTAAGAGGTTGTTGTCTGCTACGCTTTGTTCGCGGTCACGGTCACGTCTTGCCTCCGGGAATGGAACCCCCCTCTTCCCAGCCACTGGTAGTGGTCACAGATGCGAGAGTTGCCTTCTGTCTTGTTCACGGTCACATCTTGCCTTCGGGAATCATACCCCCCGCAACAGGTTCTTGTCTTCTGCGCTTTGTTCCCTTGCCACCGGCAAAAACGATGCCACCTACCCGCGTTGCCTTGTGCCACTGCTACGGTCACGGTCATATCTTGCCTCCGGCAATAATCCCCCCTTCATCCGCGCACCAGGTAATGGATTGTCTTCTGCCACTGCTACGCCTTTTTCGCGATCACGGTCACTTCTACCCCCCACCAAAGAGGTAATGCTCACAGGTTGTTGGCTGCTACACTTGTCCCCTCACACTGCTGCGAGAGGTTGTTGTCTGTCACGGCCACTTCTGTTCGTCGTAGACACCGTGTAACCTCCTCCTAATTACAGTGTGCAGTCACGGTCACTTCTTGTGAACGCCTCAAACTTCGTATTCTCACTTATATTGTTCGGCTGCATCGCTTCATCCCACAGTGTACGACTGGAACTCGTGTCAACCACAATGAGCTTGCCAGCTAGCAGTGAACAGCGCGCAATCAAAGGTAATGTAGTTACTATTAAAATTATTTTTTCATCTAATACACATGACATAAAAACATTATTTGAAACATACAAAGACATACTAATCAAGCGAATATGGGATGAAATTATTACAATGAATAAATACGTAAAGTGGTATTTGGCTACACGTGTCTCTTACAAATCTTATTAACGAAGAAAGTGTTACTTGCACGGCGGTATTTCGGTCCCTAGCAGAATTATACTCATTACATGACGACAACATCGGTGAACAGTATTCGACGGGTTGTGCAAAAATAACCGAGAGCGTAGAAAACTTTACACGTGTAGGGAGTGGGTGGGTTGAAGACGGTGTAGAGTCATTGGAAGTCAACATAACAAAATATACGTTCCACTAGAGGCATCAAGTTTTCTCCCTATACCTTCTAAATTAAAAAAGAAGAAAACAATTGTAAACATACAAAACGTTAATAATGAAAAATGTTTTCTGTGGTCTGTGCTGGCGGGTATACACCCGATTGCGAGAAACGCGTATCGTTTAGCCCACTACGTCCCGTACGAAAATGAACTTAACATGGAGAGGATTCAGTACCCTGTGCAAGTGAACAGTATTAAACGGTTCGAAAAATTGAAAGAGAACATATCAATAAACTTTTTTGCATACGAAGATGAAATATACCCATTACGAATTACTGAATTCCGCGGTAGGAAGTATCACCTTAACCTTCTTCTACAGTGCGAGGCGAACAACTCTAAACACAACTGCTTGATAAGAAGCCTTTCGCGTCTGCTTTCTTCGTTAACAAAACATCACGCCTCTTCGTTTTATTGCAATTATTGCTTACACAGATTTTTAGATAACAGTGACGCGAACGCGGCTTGAAAGCGACTTGAAGAACACGAAATTTATTGGTCCCAGCATGGTGCACAAAAAGTAAAACTTCCTGCTGAAAACGATAAGTGGATGTTTCTTAAAAATTATACACTATGTCACAGGGTTCCTTACACGGTGTACGCTGATTTTGAATCGTTCGTCGTTCCGATAGCTGAAAAGAAATCGAGGAACGTCGCACACCATTTACCCGCCAGATTCTGTTATGTGATAGTTCATTGGACCGGGAAAGCCGTAAAGAAACCGGTACTATACCGTGGTAAGGACATAGTGGACACATTTTTACGTATGCTGTTAGACGACATTGCTCGGTTAAATAGAGTCTTCAATGAACCTGTAAACATGACTATGAACGATGAACGTAATTTTCAAAACGCGATGCAGTCACCTGTGCAAGAAACAGTTAACGGACGAAAAGGTTCGCAACCACTGTCACCTAACGGGACAATATTTGGGTGCTGCACATAATGCGTGTAACATAAATTATAAAGTGCCAACTCACGTACCGGTTTTCTTCCACAATTTGAGCAGATACGACTGTCATCATTTGATGCAAGGTTTTTGGAAAATATAAACAAGAAGAATTAACGTGTATAGCCACTACCAGCGAACGGAACATTTCGGTTTCTCTCGGATCTTCTTTCTCGACTCGCTTCGCTTTATGAACGATTCCTTGGAAAAGCTCCAACCTTTCGGCAGAATCAAAAGGTAAATTTAAAATTCTTCATCAGTTTTAGAAGGATAATCTCCATCTGCTGCTACGTAAAGGTGTCTACCCATACGAATACGTTACCGATGAATCTAAATTTAAGGAGACACAGCTACCGACACAGAAATATTTTTACAATGGGTTGACAGACTCACCTGTGGAGAAAGAAGATAATGTACACGCGCAAGAGGTTTGGTCGGCGTTTGATATGAAAACGTTTGGTGAATATCACGATCTCTACTTAAAGACGGACGTACTTCTGTTGGCTGATGTTTTTGAAAACTTTAGAGACTTGAGCATGCAGTACTATGAACTCGATCCGTGCAACATGTTTACCACCGCCGACGTAGCGTGGAACGCGAAGTTAAAAATCACCGGGGTACAGATGAAATTACTGATGAAACTAAACATGCACCTTTACGTTGAAAATGGGATAAAAGGCGGTGTAGCAATGATATCTAATCGATATGCTAAAGCCAACAATCCATACGTTCCTGATTATGATGAGACGAAACCACACAACTATTTATTGTACCTTGATTGTACGAACCTCTATGGGACGCCTATGACACAACCTTTACCTCTTTCCGGTTTTCGTTGGTCGGAACGTAACGAGATAGATACGCTAGACGTGCGCACGTTACGTGACAATGACGAGACAGGTTATATCCTCCAAGTCGATTTGAGCTATCCGCAACAACAACACGATCTACACACAGACTATCCGTTAGCACCTGAAAAGCGTACTATCTCTGACGATATACTCTCACCGTACTGTTACAGGATGAAGATGCTGCAGTAATGTAAAAGTAGAGAAACTGATTACATCACTAGAGGACAAGAAGAAGTATATCGTACATTACAGAACGCTGAAACTCTATCTTGAACGCGGTATGGAAATGAAAGCAATTCATCGTGTGTTTTCGTTCAGACAGAGCGCGTGGTTGAAACCGTTTATTGAGTTTAACACGGCATGTCGAAAGGAAGCAAAACACGGATACGGAAGAGATTTCTTCAAATTAATGAATAACGCACCGTATGGTAAATCGTTGGAAAACGTACGGAAACGTATCGATTTGAAGTTGGTTACAAACGAAAGTATACTCCATAAGCTAACGGCTAGTCCTAGGCTACAACACTATTTTCTATACAATGAAAATCTGGTCGGTGTTACAATGAAAAAACAATCAATCACTTTAAACCGTCCTTTGTACATAGGGTTTTCGGTACTTGATATTAGTAAATTAATAATGTATTGGTTTCATTACGGCTTTACATTGACAACGTATGGAATACGTGCCCGGTTGTGCATAACAGACACTGATGCATTATTATATGGCATACAGACTAATGATGTTTACAAAGATATACAGAAACGTCTGGATCCGTTTGATACGTCTGACTACCCTACAACACCTCCGTATCATAGTAACACCAACATGCAGAAGATGGGTACCTTCAAAGACGAAACTAAAAGTATACCAATACTCGAATTTGTCGGTTTACGTGCAAAGTGTTACTTCTTTGTCCCGTTAAACGATAAAGAGAAGAAGGTAGCAAAAGGTGTGTCCCGTTCTGCATGAAGAATCAATTAAAACATCAACAGCACAAGCAGTGCGTAAAAACACGGTGTCAAATCTACACGACTGCACAGACTATTCGCAGTGAATAACACAACATATATAAAAAACAGATCGTCAAACAATCTCTCTCGCCGTTCGACGATAAACGTTATATACTGGATGATGGTGAAAGAACTCTAGCTTACGGTCATTATCGAAATTCGAACCACCACTCGCGATATAATACAACAATCTCGGAAGTCCGTTATAATGTACGCGTCTGACATACGCTGATCGTCACTGTATAAGACACGCTTTCCTGGTTAACACAGTTTCAGTACCAATGGTAAGCCCCAAGAAGTCAGTGAGTTTCTGTGAAAAGGTGTCTGTGTATCTCATACCACAATTTTGCGATTCACGTTTCGGGTGGCGAGAAAATGGAGCAGAATACGAACAGCGTACGCAGAAACATAGCGATGGAACTGCACCGACTGGTGAGAAGGAATTTTCCCAGACGTGCGGTGGAGATGAAGGGATTACACGATCTATACCAAGCGGATTTAGTAGAAATGATACCATATGCCAAGTGGAATAAGGGTTACAAATATCTGGTGACTGTAATAAGCGCGTTTAGCACATTTGCGTATGCGATTCAATTAAAAACGAAAACGGGCGTTGAAGTAGCATGTGCCCTCGAAGCAATACTAAATAAAAATAAAATTAAGTATCTTCAGACGGATCAAGGTAAAAAGTATTAAAACAGAACCGTGCAAGCTTTACTAAATAGATACAAGGTCAAACACTATTCAACACACAGCGAGAAAAATCGTCCATCGTGGAACGATTTAATCGCACATTAAAAACTTACATGTATCGTGCATTCAGCAAACAAGGGCATTATCGGTGGTTGACTCTGTTACCCGAGCTGATAAACAAATACAACAATAGCATGCACAGAACGATAGCAATGAAACCGAGTCAAGTGAACGAGACCAACGAACGGAAGGTGTTGCAACGGATAAAAAAGAATACTGCACCGCATACTAAAGTGAAGAATAAATTGAAGGTAGGAGATCGAGTACGTATCAGTAAACATAAAATCACTTTTGCTAAAGGTTACACACCAAACTGGACGAACGAGGTATACACTGTGCACAGAGTTCAACCGACTATACCGGTTACTTATTTGTTAAAACATCACACGGGTGAAGTGTTGGAAGGAGGGTTTTACGACCAAGAACTGAGTAAAATTAGTGTGGGCGATGTGTATCTTGTTGAAAAAATATTTCAACTTAAAGGTGATCGCGTGCGCGTGCGCTGGCTCGGCTTTGACGGTTAAACACGATTCATGGATACGCAGAACAGATTTAATATAATTGTATTGAAAAGGGAACGACAACCTTCAGTACTTTTCTGAACGTTAAAACGGTAACATAAGGATAGTACAACAGCCAACAAAATTCAAAGTTAAAAACATGGATTGCAACTATAACGGTGCTGAAAACTGTGTTCATAAACACAGTCCACTCTTACCAAACACTGTTCGATTTATTATCTCCGGTATATCGGAGAGTGGAAAACCAAAGTAGCGTTTAATATGTTATTCGATCCAAACGGATTGCGTTTTCAAATTGTATTCGTGTTTTCCAAATCGTTGTTTCAACCCGAATACCGAATGTTAGAAAACGTTTTCAAGACTCTCTCAGACGTAGGAATATCGTACTTCGCGTACAGTGAAAACAACGAAATACCACCACCGAACGAAATCGGTCAAAATTCCATCATGTTGTTCGACGACGTCGCTAGCAAACGACGGGATAACATAAGGAAATATTTTGCTATGGGACGACACCGCGGTGTAGACACTTTGTATCTATGTCAGACTTATAGTCTTATCCCTAAACAACTGGTGCGAGACAACGCTAATTTCTTGATCCTATTCAGGCAAGACGATCTTAATTTACGACACGCTTACAATGATCACGTCAACACAGACATGAAATATGATACGTTCAAAGGACGTATGTGCAGAATCATGGAAGGATCGTCACGGATTTTTAGTCATCGTCAAGGACTCACCGATCGATGCGGTGAGATACAGAGTCGGGTTCGATCGTTTTATACAGTGTTCACCATAAATAGGGTTGTTCATACGTTAAAACGATCAGTGTAAAAGTGGAGGAGAAGCAATTGACACAAGATATTGAGACGATTAGTAACGATGTAAGGAGAAAATATCAAGCGTTTAGGCAAGGTATCAGAGACAGTGATGAACTGTTAACGAGCACTTTCAAACCGCTTTTAGAACCGCTAGCAAAGATCACACAAAAACTAAAAGTTACCGAGAAACAACAGGAGGAGGAGGAGGAGGAGGATGAGGAGGAGGCTGTAATTACTGCATCGAAAAAAGATGGGCAAGGTAAAATGATGCATCATCCTACGTCACCACCTCCTTTCGTTAGAACAGAAGTGTTGGCAGAAACACCGAATGTGACTCCACAAGAAGAAGAACAAGAAGAATTTTTATCAACACCTACAGGTAGACAGGACGTGACTCTAGAAAAATATTTGTCAACACCTGAAGGGAGGTACGAAGCACAAGAATACGTTGAAAAGACGGTTGAAGGGCAGCTCGCGAGGAAATATTTACTCTTAGCGTTATCGGACGAGCGAGAACGTCTCATTGATCATGAGATCATGAAGTACGGTGTCCGTAACTTTGAAAACAAATGGATGGTTGGTAATTCGGTGTTGGAGATCAATCAAGACGATAGCTTATACATAGCCGGGAAAGTATACGGGGGAACGCCCGCCTTCTACGAACTGTTGTTTATGAAGAAACCTAACAAAACGTTTACTATGAGGACGACTTAGCAGCGTACAAGACTATACTGTCAGACACTAACGCGCGCAAAATTTATTATCTACCCGGTGCAAAAATTAATACAAACAGAGGTCACAAGTACAAAGAGATAATAGCACGATTGTTTCCATGACGCACTGGACACGGGTATATGGAACCGACAACCAGCGTTGATTACGTGCACTGGGACAATCCCAATGAACTGGTGGAAAGGATGCTACTGTTGATAGGTTTGAAACGCGCGGGATACATAGGACACGACAACGAAATAATGTCTATAGTAAAAGAATTGCGTGAGACAGGTATAATTTATTAGTATACTGCACTATAAATTTCTTCTCAGAAACAAGTTGACAAGTTCGGAAGACATCAAAGCAGCTTAAGCGTACGACGAGAGACTAAAAGCATAGGATTCGCGAAAGCATAGGATTTGAGACTACCGACGAGGGACATATTGATGTGGAAAACAAAAAAATCCGCAATCTGGACGAACCGGATGCAGCAAAGGATGCCGTATCCCTGGCTTATATGCAAATACATTGTCTGCTACTCGATGATGAACGTAAAAGCGTAGACGTTAAAGGGGGTGTAGACTAAAAAATATTGATACTCCTGTAGACGTTAAAGACGTAGTCAACAAATATTACGTTGACGACAACTGTGTACAACACTCGAGTCAAGAGAAGGTGACGTCATCGATGCACGAGATCGATGGGTAATCAATGTTTGAAATTCGGAACAAGCGACCGATGCGGCCAACGAAGACTACGTAGACTCGAACACCATTAAAAAAGTATCGAACAGCTATTTGTTTGGCGAGAGCTGGTTGTCGGGAGTGAGTTCACCGATTTTTTATGATGACGCGGTGAACTTAAAATACATGTTGGAGAACACCGTTAGCTTGGGCAAAGACGATGTTTTCAAAGCAGCGGAATAGAGAATAACAGACGTAGCGGATGGTTTTGCGGAGAGCGATGCTGTTAACTTACGACAATTAAATGACGTGAGACGATACGCAAAGAGCGAGATGTATAAAGTCGTTAAAACATTTCAGTAGCAACTGGACAACTACTTATTGAAACTGTCTAAGCCACGTAGTTCAGAAGACGAATGGACACTCGACGCGAAGGAAATAAAAGCTTTAATAGATGAATACGATAAAAACACAGAAGAGAAAGACTGGAGATCGGTTAACGATAACAATGTAAGTAAAATGTTATTTTGTTTATGTTTGAAGGATCCAGGGTGATGTAAGAAATTAATCACTGCTAATTAATATAAAGTATAAAGAGGTAGTGGAAGATAAAATAGGGCCTAGAGCAGTAATACATTTACAGAAATAAAAGTCAGAAATAAACTAATTAAAAACCACTAAATTATAACATACAAGTATCTAAGTTTATGTAATAATATGAACAAAAACATTATGTAAATTAAATGTAATTAGAGTTAAAATTTATAAAGGAGTATTTTTCCTAAAAAAAAATGGAAGAACTAATAATATCTTAATACTAGCCTATTTACTAAAACTGTACCTAGGTTAGCCAATAAAACTCATCAATTTCTTGGTTACTAAGAGTAACAGCGTTAACAAGATGAGGAATTGTTAAATTTGATTTTCAAGGGGGTAGATGACAGGAATAATGTCCAGCAATTTTCAAAAAATATTAACTACAGTTTGATCCAATCACTATTCAAAATTAACGAAACGATTCAGCATAAGAAACTACGTCTCAGACATCTATTGAAACATAATAATTGATGCGGGAATATCCAAGAACATTGAAAATTTGTCCAACCATAAGGTCGCTTGAAAAATTTGGAACAGTCATTACGTTGGTGAGGAAGCCTTCGTTAGTTAACTAAAAAACTACACATCACCAGTACGAACAGTAACGAACACTAGAAACCAGTACAACCTAATTCAATTTATAAGAAAACGTAGTGTGAACATTTTAAACTTTATTTATTTAATCCAAAACAGTAAACACGTGGTCTCATTAGAACTTCACAGCAGTCATATTGCTTTTTTGCAATCTGTATGAATCCGAGTAGTCTGCGCTCTGGTGTCTAAAAAACGAACTTATTGAGTCAGACTTTAAGAATAAAAATATTATTTACTGTAACGTATGATAATCTTATCTAAGCATTTCTGACTTTCTTGCAGCTTAAAGAATCCCCAAATAACCCTGAGATAAATAATTTATTAATTTTACTAATAACTGTAATTAAATATATCTGTTGTGTTATAGAAAAACTTCTATCGAAAACTGTTGAAATTTCGATAATAGTCGATCTGAAAATCGATGAACTGGATTTAATAGTTTCCAGAAAATAAACCAATTTCAATCAATAAATACCTTTCTTTTAGGGAATTGACTTTGTATTATTCTTTGTAGATAGCAGATTTGTTACAGGAAACCGGTGAATAGCAGAGAAGAGTGCGAAAGTTAGCGCAGTCATCATAGCCTATGAAGTACAAAGGCCAACATAACCTGTAACTGGTTATCACATTGAAAACAGCTGATCCAAACGCGTTTAAATAAAACAATAAAACAGTACACCAAGAGAGGAACTCTCTCTCTCTTTCTCTCTCTCTCTCTCTCTCTCCATAGCAATAAACTGTAATATCTGCAAGGACATAAAATACGGCAAAGGATCAAGTGGTTTATTTTAACTAAAGGATTACACAATAAATAAAACAAACACATCCACATTTAAAGATATACGTGATAAATGACGCCAACAACATAGGGCTAAAAAGACGTAATTAATAGATTGGTTGGTTACAATAGTAACAATTTTTATTATGTCCCTCGTTGGTGACACAACGTAAGTATTGATAAACTGTATGGGGCTGAAAAGATATAAAACAGACTTTACAGAATGCTCTTTTAACCCAATGTTCAAGTTTCACATCATTCTTTACAGATAGTTATTAATTAATAGTATTTATAAATACACATACAAGATATTAATTTCCAGACTAGCATACCTCATGAGGGAGAAGAACGCGAACATTAACCCACTAGAAATGACGAGGCATACAAAAGTTAAATTTAAGTAGTGTGTTAGGGGGTACTGAGCCAGGAAGTGACGTCACGATCAGCTGGCCAGAAGTGGTGACGTCATGTGGCCGAAAGTATTTTACATGACGTCACAAGGTCATGACGTCAGAGTGAGATGGGTCATGCCGTGGTCGTGACGTGCTTGTTTCGACGTCATAAATCCGTGACATCACGGATAGATGACGTTGAACTGGCAACGTCGGGATGATGTCATGACCTAGGTCACGGCTGACGTTGGAAAAATTTACGTCGTGATCATCGCGCGCGTGTGTGTGTTAATGACGAGGTCGCTCGTTCAGTTGGAATTGGCCGGCTGATCGTGACGTAAGACTTCCTGGCTCAGTAACCCCCCTTCGTGTGGTGGTTGTGTGTGTGTGTGTGGCTCGTGGGTGGGTGTTGGTTGGCTGGTGTTCCGTTAGTTCGTTTGTGTTTTGTTCGTTGGTCGGGCTTCGGCTTCGGCTCGGTCTCGTCCTCGTGTTGTTTCGTCCCTTGGAGAGTGTTGTTGGGCGGTGTGATGTTGGGTCTGGTCGGTTGTTGAAGAAGAGGTGTTGCTTCGTCGCCGTCCGCCGCGAGACTGATCGTCGTCGGCGCTTCTTCTCGTGTATATAACGGCGATAGTGATGGAAGGAGAATTGGTTGTGGTGGTGGAGGAAGTGATTGTGTTGGGAGAATTGGGATCATGGTAGGGGAAACGATGCGAGTGTACCTCTTTTCGCACTTTCGATTCCGTTGGTCGTCGCTCCTCGAGCTCTCGTAGCGATGTTGAATAAGAAGTGTTGCTCCCTCGCCGTCCGCCGCGAGACTGATCGCGGTCCGCGTTTCGTCGTGTATTTATAACGTCGGTAGTGATGGAAGGGGAAGTGTTGTTCTGTCGACCGTCTGTACAAGAATGAGCATAACGACTGGCGCGACCTTGCATGTATACGCGAACGACTTCCTGTCATAACGTCTCACGACTTCCTGTTTCCCGTTCTGATACGGCACTTTCCTCGTTTTAACGACAATTTCCTGTATCCGGTCGATTATCCGGCCGCACAAGGAAAACAACGCGCACGTTCCTATTTCTGATTATAACACAATTTATTCGTGCGCACACTTACGGTTCCATAATTTACGTATAGTTAAAACTCCTAAACGAAATCGATGAACGGTCGTTGTACCGATTTCCGCGTGTAAAACTTCTAAACGAAATCAATGTTGGTCGGTAAGTCGGAGAAAACACATCCCGAGTTGTATTACAGGATGTTCCGGCTTCGGACCGATCTCGGCACGCTTGAAATATCTATAAGTAACATTTGATTATCATATATTATTGCTCACATCGGTTCGCGCAGTAATAATTCTTGTATGGATTTGTTACTTATAAAGTTCTCTAGAAAAAATTCTTACGTCGTTCGCGTCGCTGTTCGAGTTCTCGCGTGCCGTGTCGAAGAAGAGTTGTTGCTCTCTCGACCGTCGGTACAAGAGTAAGCGGAACGACTGGCGCGACCTCGTTGATATACGCGAACGATTTCCTGTCTCTCGTGGACAAGTTAAAGCGGGACTTGTGATTTCGCCGAATCTGTGTAATCAAAGCCCCGTATCGTTGCAGAGCCGCTCCCGTGAATGATTTTGACAGCGGCTCCTCTACCCCTTGCAGTCTTGTGCCTACGAGAATTGCACATCATTTCAAATATTATACCGACCAATCAACGACCACCACGTCGTCAACATCGACGACGAATTTTCCAACATGGCCGACTAACCCACCATCACACATCATTCCCCCTCTTACACATGTCATGTGACCTACCCACCACTGTGACGTGTCTACCCCACATACACCTACCAACGTCACGTGATTATAACCACATACCCCACCAACGTCATGTGATAACCCCGACCTACCCCCACCACTACATTTGAATTTCCGGCCACAGAAAGTCAACCCCCCACCTACCCCCACCACCAAGATTTTTGAATTTCCCTCCAAAAAGGGGGATGACGTCTCTTCCGCGTTAAAACTGGTATATCCCCCCTACTTCCATGTGTATCTCGGAAGTGTTATTCGGTAAATCGGGAGGGTAATAATTGTGTGCGTGTATACCTCCCCGTCCGTCTAAATCGAACCCGCACACTGTGCACCTGGTGTTAAGACACCGGTGTTTAAAATAACTCATCGAGATAACTATGTCCGCGTCTTGCGGTTAATAACGGAATTCTAAACTCGAATGTTTCTGCCAGATGGCAAACTCTTGACGTGTCATTTATACAGCATCAGCTTTGCCGTAAACGAACAGCCACGTCAATTGTTTCTGAGTCCACGGTGTCCGAGCGGTGTGCGATATGAAATCCTTGTTACCGCATCTCCGCGTCTGCATCAAACTCAACGTTCCGTTGTTTCATTCACCGTTCGCGTTTAAATTTTAATTCACTTGGAACAGCAGCAGGTGGGACGAAATATCATCGACGGTGGCATTGTCCGTTGTCGTCGTAAGCCGTAAACTATCGATTTTATTATCGGGCACGTATCCGTAAGGAGACAAGTAATCGATAGCGTATTCTATATCAATCGCGTTATTAGTCTCAAACGCGACACTCGCGGATATAATAAACGAAAAAAAAATGTAGTATATATTGTTGTGCTTGATAAGCGAACGCGTGCACAGACGAATGACGACTCTCGGCGTTGCGCGCGTTTCGGCCTTATTTATACAACGATTTCGGCTTCACGCAGTTCTTCCACAATGAAGACGATTTTGTTCTTGTGTCCGTTGTATCCGGCGCGTTGAGATTCCATCAACACTCGCAGTCTGTTCAACAGTTCGCTCGAATCGTCCCAGTGCACGTAATAGTTTCCTCATCTCCTTACTTCCATGCATATATCTTTTCCGTTTTGGATGTAGTTGTTGTTGTTCACGTATCCGCCGCGTCCCGTACGTTTCGTTCGAAACGACAGGCATACTATCTTCGTATACTTTAGCCCTCTGTTCGCGTTTCTTTGCGTCCTCGGTAAATAATATTGTTTGTGTGCGTTAGTGGCTTCCAGTATACGCTTGTAAGTCGCAAGATCGTTCTCGTTGTAAACAGCGTTAGCCGGTCGTTTCATGAACACCAGTTCGAAAACTCCCGGCGTACCTTTTTACTTTTCAACATTGATATAAATATTGTCGTTGTCATAGATTGCCAACTGTGTGCCTATCATCCATTTACCTCCATCGTGTCTTACACCGTACGTATAATCCATCTTTTGACCACGGTCAGCCGATACGATTATACTCATGTATTTGTAGACTAGTGAATCGGGTTCGTATTGGCTCTGAAAATAATTACGTGCTTCACGTCTTCCTTCGGGTGTGTTCAACAGTCTTTCGACCGTTAAACTAGGGTCGTCGTCATCGTCATCGATGTCCGTCGTCTCGGCAGCTACGGATGTGTCCAGAAAATGCGGCAAACCGTCATGCTTAAAGTCTACTAGCTGTTTATCCATCTCTTCCCCCTCTTCCTCTTGTTTCGTCTTCTTAGTATCCGTTAACATCGTCATCGGATTTTCAGTCGTTTTACGTTTTTCTAGCAACGCTTGGGAAATCGTTTTCAATGGTTCTAATATCGTTTTATGACTTTTCGTTAGCTTTTCTTCCTCTTCTCGGAGCCCGTATATTAACGTGCGGTATTACTTCCGTATGCCGCTGATAGTTTAGATATCGCGAATGACTCGTTTCTCCTTTTCGTCCATCTTCACGAACGGATGTAGATTGACTGACGAATTGGCCTCGGGACACGTGAATTTATGTACAGTCGCGGATATATATATAACCGATTATACAAACGAGCGTCGGAACACGTGTATTTACGGAAACGGTCAATGGCTGTTTTCACGAACGGCCGTTTACGCGAACGGCTGTTGTGATGGTGGGGGAAACATAACGCCGGCGCGTGTATTAACGGTGGTAGTGATGGGAGGGGAAGTAACCGTGGTGGGGGAAGATATATGCGTGCGCATCGGTACTATCGGAATGTATGATCCGCCCTCAGATCGTTAGTCCTATATTTACATCAGTGTATAAAAGAATAATAAAAATAATATTTATTATTTTATAAACATAATATTGATATAAAAAAAAAAGTTAAATAATTCTGGCTCGATCCACGAATCCCGTCATCTTCATTATGTAGCAGCATCATTCTACTGCACCCACAAACAAATAAAATAGACTTAACCTTACACCGCTGTAAACATGTAAAACTGACGATTCAGCTTATGTTACTGTACAGTACAGAGCTAAACGACAGTAGTGATTGTATGTGCATAGTTCATCTGCTCTTTCCACATAATAACACCAAAAAAGGCATGGTAGAATTGTTAAAAAATTATGTAAAACAAAAAATAAAATTATTTTGCACAAAGATTTTAGAACATTTTTGCTGAAAAGTTTAATAACTATATGTACCTAATTTTAATAAATTGATCAGTAGATCTAACTCATTATTTTTACCGTCTAGTACTTTTTATAAAAACTATCTCACACCGTTGTAAACAGGTAAAACTGACGATTCAGCTTATGTTACTGTACAGTACAGAGCTGAACGACAGTAGTGATTGTATGTGCATAGTTCATCTGCTCTTTCCACATAATAACACCAAAAAGAGGCATGGTAGAATTGTTAAAAAAATTGTGTAAGACAAACAATAAAATTATTTTGCACAAAGATTTTAGAAAATTTTTGCTGATAAGTTTAATAACTATATGTACCTATAGTTTAATAAATTGATCAGTAGATCTAATTCATTATTTTTACCGTCTAGTACTTTTTATAAAGACTATCTCACACCGCTGTAAACAGGTGAAACTGACGATTCAGCTTATGTTACTGTACAGTACAGAGCTGAACGACAGTAGTGATTGTATGTGCATAGTTCATCTGCTCTTTCCACATAATAACACCAAAAAGTTTAAGGTAGAAATATTTAAAAATTATGTAAAATAAATATTAAAATTGTTTTGCACAAATATTTTAGAAATTTTTTCTGAAATGTTAACTAGATAAAATAATTTTTTACATTAAAGGTAGTCAACAAATAGACATTATACAAGGTTACAGTCAGAAAATAAATCCTCACACCGCTGTAAACAGGTGAGTCTGACGATTCGGCTTATGTTACTGTATAGTACAATACGGAGCTGAACAACAATAATATTTAAAAATTATGTATGATAAATAATATAATTATATTGCATAAATATTTTATAACTTTTTCTCAAATATTAACTACATAAAATAATTTAAAATAATTTTGTACATTAAAGGTAGTTAACAATAAATATTTAAAGTATAATTCTTGAATTTACTTTTCTAGTGAACTTTATAAATAACAAATCCATATTCAATAACAAGAATTAAATTATTTATTGATTTCGTTAAGAAGTTTTAATTATATGTCAATTAATTGTTATTAAATGTTAATTATGATCGTAATATTTCGCATCTTGAAATGACAATTTATTTAAATATTTAAAGTATCATATTTGAATTTAAATTTACATTTGTAAGAATTTTTTCCAGAGAACTTTATAAATAACAACAAAAATTAAATATTTAAATACTGTGCAAGTCGAGAGCAATAATATATGATAACCAAATGTTACTGATAGTATGTTAATTATTATTTAAAAAATTATGTAAGATAAAATAATAAAATTATTTTGCACAAGTATTTTAGATTTTTTTTGAAATGTTAACTACGTAAAATAATTTTTTACGTTAAAGGTAGTTAACAATATACAGACATTACACTAGGTTACAGCCAGAAAAAAATCTTCTAGGCGTATAAGTCTTATATCTATATGTACCTAAAATTTAATAAATCGATCATTAGATCTAATTCCTTATTTTTACCGTCTATTACTTTTTATATAAATGTTGTCGTACAAAAAATTATTTTTTGTAACCTAATTTTATTTGCTTTTTGAATATACTGTTTATTAAATATGAAATATAAAGGTTACTCGCTTTCAATAGTTACGTACTCGTCGTCGCTGTCGCGAACGAACGAAGTTCCTTCTTGATCCATGTCGATTAAGAATTGAACATGTTCGCTGGTCAATTATTTTACTGAATGATGCGTTTTAGAGACCAACGTCCATGTTCCGTTTGCCGTCTTACGATAAAGCCCGAGTCTTGGATTAAGCGTGTCGTCCTCATCTTCGGAGTCTTCGTGAGCGGGAATATAAATTGTTATAGTAAATTATTACCTTATATTCGGTCCGCCGTGTGACTTCACAATTTGGTTTGCGTTACGCGTTTCAAGGTATATGCCTTATCATCAGACGTTAAAATTTAAAAACTTAAAAACACACATCACACAAGAAACGTGTTTGTCAAAAATAAATTTGCATATATAAGCAAATTATGTGCACTTATTCTTGAGGAATCTACCGACGCATGAAAAGGGTACAGACACACATGACCTACGCCGGGCAGACCAAAGGGAACGTCCTGGTTGAAGGCTTGCTGAGAAATGAAACCGAAGCCGGGACTTTTTGGTCGTACCTGTCCTCATAAGACAAACCTGCCCCCGTTTGTCAAAAATAAAGCCTCTGGCTGACAGCACTATACAGCCACCCTGAAATTCGAAAACACAGCAAACACCTGACCACAGCAACCGAATTGTGTCACCGTAGTTTTGACGAAAGCACAGCCCGGCAGTGCTGCCAACCGTGTTGGTAGCCCTGAACCACTCTACACGCTCCGGGAAAATTCAAAGTCCCGGCACAATAGAAATTACTAGAACGAACACGTCTGTGTACCTTTTATTGTTTATATTATTGAGGGCCGTGTGTATGTTGAGAATAATAGTGTACATAATTAAGTAATTATTGTTGAAATATATGTTTGTACTTTACATGGCTTGCTGTATATTACAAGGTCTGTATTCCATACCGTTATTTCATTTAATGTTTATATGAACTATAAACTTTTAAGTACCTGGATACATAACAATTACAAAATTTGCATAACAACATCTGCAAATTTGGGTTGACGTTAACTTTATAATATATATATTGCACATTCCCAAATATATCATTAGTTTTTTTTATCTGTAGGTAGTTTATTAACATCATACACAGAGACAGAAAGGGGCTTAAGGACTTTACCTGTGCTTTCATTACTTTTATTTTCTTTGCCACTCGTTTGTTAATCCATCAGATCTGTTATATTTATAATTTACTTTTATTTCTTTTTTTACAAAGCTACTCCATTGTTTATATGCATTTATTAGGTTGATAACGCTTTGAGCTATATATTAGCTTTCTTTAATAGCGTTTTGGGTTGGTGCCTACTCCCATTTTCTACCGAAAGGTGTCAACTAATATATTGTTGCTGCATCCTTATTATTTGTGATTGTTTTTGTTTATTTGTAAGTTGGTAGGTAGCATGTAATACTAAGCGAAGACTTCTGTAACATTTGTTATTTGCACATATACAGTAGCAGAATAAGGCTGTAACACATACGCTTTGGCTTATTTGTTTCAAATTATTTCTGTTAGTGTAATTATATTCTTTACCTCAATTACACAATCAGTTACTATTCGTTGCTGGTCAATTTACGTCATCTCGTTACAGAGTCCAAGTCAAAACTACGTAACACTGAGAAACATGATAAAATATTTTCCTTAATGTGTTTCTCAAGTAATCTACCGAAATTCGTAAAATATTTTTGTGCTACTATAAATTTGTTTGCTTCGCCACAATTTGTTTGCACATGTGTGCGCACAATTTCTTAAAAAATAATATACAATTTTTCTTACAGTTTTCCCTCTCAGTTACTGCTTAGAACACTTGTTGGTGACGTCAAGCTTAAAAAATTCCAACTCACTAATGTCTATTATGGGTAAATTATTTGCAACGCTGGTTTTCACGTATTCTCCTGCTACTTTCTTATTTTGCAGTTTTTTAAAATCATGTTTGTTACATTTAGTTGGGTCTCACGGCTTATCACGGTTTTTACTTCCATGTTCCATAAGGAAATGGAAGAATGGTCATGGCGAAAAAATCATTGTTCGAGATATCGGCAGATTCTGATTGTACTACCCTAAAAACATTAAAAAAATTCATTTTTCTTAAAGTGTCTGTGTAGAATGTTTTCTATGGCAAACGATAACAGCCTCAAATTCAAACAGAATCAAATAATATTTTGCATACAGCTATGAATTGTAGAGGACTCAAGGTTTATTTAATGAAGAAATTTGTGTTAGTGGTTGAAATCACAATCAGAATGATCACAGTTGCACACCACTATATAAAAATTATCCCGATTATCGCTTTCAAGCCTCACAGCCCATCGTCAGATCGGAATAGCTATTCCGATCTGACGATGGGCTGTGAGGCTTGAAAGCGCTAATCGGGATAATTTGTATATAGTGGTGTGCAACTGTGATCATTCTGATCAAGGTTTATTGTTTTTGGTGAAGATCGGTTAAGGGAAAGACCTGCAACGGTTAAGATCGGTTTACCTGCAACATTTTACGTTTTAACAAGAGTAAATTGCTTAATTTTGATAAATAATGTATCCTTAAAACAAGGTCATAATAATCCACTGTAGAAAAGTAGATGAAATATCTATAAATGAAAAGGGTAGTTGAAGGGAGGAGGGGTAATTTTTTTATAAATTGAAATGGTTGTTGATGAGGGAGGAGGTAAATTTTTATAAGTTTTATATGTGTACTACGTTATTGACAACAAAGAGTAGTTTATATGGAAACATTTCATTTCACTTTAACCAAATTCTATTGTTTTCATTTTAATTTAAATCACGTACGAGTGAAAATATATCGTTCCTGGCAGGCAAGCATATCTTAATTATGTAATGTTTACTTTTAAAAGTTATTACCGCGATAAAAAGTCCGGCAGGTCACACACACACACACACACACACACACACACACATACACGTCTCTCAGCATTAGTGGCACAAGTTCATACACACGTACAAGTGGCAACGTCAAAGTTAAACACGCTACAACATACATCTTTTACCTCTGATTTTGACAATTTTATTAATTTTTGTATACACACCAACTTATTATGGATACACTCGATATCCATTGTTGTGGCAACCGTGCCACGCTTATTATAATTCGTGAACTCCATACACACGTTGCCACAATACGTTCGTATTCATGTCGTGTGTATACAGCGTTGCCAATTTTCTTCGGGCAAAGCGCGCCAAAACTGACTCATAGCAGCAAGACACTTGCAACTTGTTTACGGCTGATACTATGTTGTTGACAGTCTACAAGAATTTTTTTCTCATTGTCATGCGGGTCTTTGCTTAGTTTGCGTGGTATAACCATTACGCTTACTTTTCTTAAATTTTTTCCAACGAATAAGAGCAAATGTTTTAAAATATTCTGAACATTACTGATTAATAAGCGCATTGTGTTTTGCATATTTTTATTTATTATTTAATCTTGTATTAAATATAACAAAAGCTTATATTGTAAAGTACAAACGAAGAACGTATTTTAGTGGAAAGGGTGCAATTATTTCAAATTATTGTTTAGTTAGAGTGTCAATGACAACTATATTTTTAGATAGTTTTCCGTATAAAAAAGTCTGTGCAGTTTTTGAATAATATAATGACAATTGTGTTTTTGTCCCCGTTGTTTTATTATTACAACGCTAATACAGAAAAATATTCTCATGATTGAAAATTCAGTGGTACAACGACAGTAGCTTACCGGAAATTTACACTTTAGTTTAGATTCTTTAAGTTATATGCGATTTTCAGATGAAGAGCGTAAAATTTTGTAACTAACTGGTGGTTTGGTGGGGCAATACCGCCAATTTATTGAGAATGTTTAAAGTTATTTCAATGAAATGAGACACAAATTTATTAAGAATTCCTTTCATTTAATATTTCAATAAACTCAGAAACAAACTTTATTCCCACCAGTTTTGCGCTGTTAGTCGTCGGTGATAAAAGTAGCCTAGGTGGTTGCGTCGTTCTTTAACAGTATTTCTGTGTATACGACGTTCTTTGTATATGCCGTATCACCATCTTGGCATAGATCGAGTCTACACTGCAGTAGGCCTACTCTGTCAAAATCCCCTGAAAGTAAACACAGCTCAGCTCTGGTTGATCAGGTTGCAGTTGTCGTTTAACGGACAATCAATAATTCGGGTTTGAGTTTCTAAACATATTATTTTATTTTATTTTATTTATAAACTTATTATTTGAAATAATTTTCATTATTTCCATCCAATTAATTTTGCAAACTATATGGTTAACAACTGAATATTTCTTGCTGGGAATATAAATCTGCTGGGAATATTAAAAATATTTCCATCATGCTGTGTTTCCATCACAGGAAAAGTTCTGTTCCCCAATCGAAGTTTCCACTCCATTCCACTCCACAAATTGTTGTTAATTAGCACTGACACACATATTTTAGGTCAAATACTATATGGTCATAAAGGTCAAAGTTTTGTTTGTTTGTCCCGCCTTTGGGACTAACGTTAAGACCTGTCTAAACTCTCCACTAAAAGTATCACTTTTCCATCCGTCTGAACTATACTTAATAATGGATGTCTCGAAGTATACACCGAACTATACACTTCATTATGTTTCGAAGTAAATGATCCATACTGCTACTGCAGAGATCGTTGACATCTCATCAATTAAAATAACTGACTCTTCGTGTAGAACTGTAGCGTTTCCTGACATAGCCTTAATGGAAGAAACTGAAGAAGGCAACACTGGAACAAGAAGATCAAATAACTAATGGAGTATAATTCCTGCAGCCAAGAATTGCACAGGTTTGCATGTCCATTTTGTTGCTAATGCTAAATGAGCCTGTTCACTAACAATATTCAGAATATTTGCGAATACGTAGGTCATGCTACGTTCTGCTGGGGCTTCTAAGAATAACAGCTTCTCAATTGTCTCGCCTGCTATGGCCCACATAATTTTAATTACAACTAATTTCTGTTTTTCATTTAATTTGCTATGTATATTAGCACCATGACTGGCCTCTTCATTCACATTGCGTACAGGGTTAATAAGCATTGGATTATTTGGTATTGGCAAGCCGATGTTCCTTCACTCCAAACCATTACTTCTTACAATGTAATCTATATCCTGCAATGCTGCATTTCCTTCAAGGGCCTGCGTATCGTCTACATTAGTATTTTGATAATCGTTTACACTTGAAAAGGTAATGTTGGTTTGTAGAAGTAGCACATTAATGAGAACAACTCTCGTAGTTGACACGACATGTACAGTATGTGCTCTGCATTTCCTCCCAACATTTGTGCCAATCTGTGTCAATTTCAAGTAACCCACATGCAAGAGCCGCTCCTTTGTATGGCTTATAAGTTGCGTATGTATTGCTGTAGCTGCGTGGACATGCGAGTGATGTTCCTCCTTTAATATGAAGTAGTAACATACGTATGTAAAATCTGTTATGATCGTTTGGTGCGACAGTGTACATTCTCCCTATCATTTTGCAACCATCTCTCTTTCCTGGAATCCATTTATTATCAGCGAATCCATAAAGTCCTGAAATACCAGTATACAGGAATTGACAAGCACAGGGATCGCATTGATTAAAATCAAACCATGATTTCATCAATGTTGTGCGTTTTGTTGCAGGTCCTTGGATTGCATTCTCATCCCCTGCCCTAATACACATTATAATATCCATCTTCAAGCACAGCTAAGCAAACGATTGTATGTGACTGATCATGCATTTATTTTGAATGAAGGCACAGAATATCTGATGAGAGCTAAAGTATGGCATATTCGCGTATGTTATAGTTACAACATATCCAGTTAATGATCGTCACTGACGCTTCTTACGAATTGCATACATGTTGAGTCACATTATTTATACATGTATTGGAATAGGTTTTCAATATTGATGTGAGCATTGTACTGTAGAATTAGGAAGTGATTGTAGAGAACGAATCACGATTATCAAATGATATATTCCTTTTACTTCAACAATTCCGTCATCTCCTCTCCGGTACTTTGGATAACCATTGTTATTTTCAGTAGTTTAATGTAAAACGTTGCTCGGTTATTATGTGTACACATTCCATCAATCATGAAAGGAATATTAGGATTACGAGCTCTACAAGATCCATGTATCATAGTCGAGATAACAATTTTATGAATCCTTGGAAAACTGACTGGGTCAGGTATTTCTCCGCACACAACTTAGGATAAGCATGAGGTAGTGTATTAATCACGTTTCTGGGATTCAATAATAAATATATAAATAATAAATATGTGTAGGATAACAACTGCTCACAATGAGTGATTTTTTAGTAAATCATTTTTATCACTAGTTGAGTTTATAACAAACACTCCAGAAACCTATCACGACGATCGGCAGATTTTTCATTTTCACCAAGTTAAGAAGTTATATCTGTCCATTTCGGATTGCAGGTCATAGTTAAAAACCTGTCCAGTTTTCCAGATTTGCGTACTGTACGATCGCCATCAGATCCTGGTACCGAAGAGTCATGTTACGTAGTCTGCTCCTTCATGTTCGATAACCTCGGCCGTGTAGTGCGTAAGGATTATTAGCTAGAAAGCTGCCAGGATTGTAAGTAACGAGTGTTGAAACTCTTCGTTTTCATTACGAACAATACGTATGTCATATTCTGCCAAAGAATAAGGTTTGTCGCCAGCAAGTGGTAAATAATCGGAAATATATCTGTGAATCTGTCCCTAAATTTTTAAGGAGTAGAAACCTGTACCAGGGATATGATTTTCGTGACCAAAAAGTAAGAGAACGCCCTCACACTATTATATTTCCGGATGGTTTGGACAAAATTAATGCTGTTAAGAAGCAATTCTTTCAGTTGCGTACTTACCTGAGTTCTGGAAGGGAATTAGGCCGTTATGACATTAGGAATTGGAATAACTGACTCGTTAACGAAACGCAAGGAATGACAGTAAAATCATTAAATATTAATTCCATTCAGACAGTGCTTAAATGTGGTAGATTCTTCCAATAAAAGATTAATGAAAGACAGATGGGCGTACGATGTACCTGCCCCGCGATAACACTCAATACGTGTGTATAGAAATTCCTTCGTTCAAATTCATTACGAAAATCACTGTCGCATTTTGCTCACGTAACAGTACTCATCGCAAATAGTGTACACACAAGCCGACTCTATGTGAATATGCTGGAAGCTTCAAGGGAAATGAGCGGCCAACAGCGAAGCACATTCGAACCTGCCAACAGACAGATGCCAATGTACTGTAATTCTCCCTCCCGCTCGATCGTCTCAGTATATACAATCCAGTACTTTACTTTTAAAAGAATTTGAAGCACAAAATGGAACTGTACAAAACTTATTTTTATATATTAAATACATATATATATATATATATATAAATAATATTTAAAATTTATATTTACTTTACCTCAAAATGTTATTTTTCCCTTATTTGGAACATGTTTCGTTACCCTTAGTGTTCCCATCATGAGCCTCCTAATTTTGAAAATTGTGGAGTACCTGTGTGCTGGTTGGCGGTTGTTATGACTTCCCGTTGGTTTTTGGTTTTTCAATAAATATTAAATATATTATATACATCAAGAAATAGACTGTAGCAAAAAGTGTCAGCCATGGCACGATGTTTATTAAAACAGTAAATTAAAAATAAATAACTATTGTATGTATTTTTTATTTCCCAGTTAAAGGATTGTCGAATTAGATAAACTGAAGTATTGATTTAGTAAAATACAGTACGGTTTTAAGTAAAAAAATATATGATTTTCTTTTTGAGAGACAAGGTTGAATTTTCGCATTGTTTTTTATGAATCGTCATGTCAAAAACATGTCAAGCATGTACAGCTGCTTGGTGACTGATCATACTAAGCAAATGAAATATCTTGGCTTCATAATAGACAGTAATCTCTCATGGAAATGTTTTATTTGTAGTCTGAAGAAATAGTTATATACATTCTTACGAAAATTCTATTTGTTACGAGATTTTTGTCCCGAAATAACTATTCCTCGATAACATCCAGACAAGTCCTGTGATCAATTCACGGCCGTGTAACTGGTTAGTTCGAATTGCTTACTACAATTTGTCATGTATAAAAGTTTTCGTACTGATGACTAACAAAATTGTTGCATGAAGGTATGCAGCAATTGTTGTCAGATGTGGTATTATCAAGGAGAACTATGTAATAACAGAGATCAGCTGCCTTGTGTATACTATGCACACAAGCCAGTTGAAGACATAATACGCAGTCCTGTTCGAATAAACAAACTCGTATTCATTCTTTTCCGGTCTTGGATATGTAGTCACAACTGTTATGTGAATATAATCACCAGACAAGTTGAACAAAAGAAGACAATGCTTTATGTCCGCGTAAAAACGAGTGATATTTGAAAGTAATAATGTGCATTTTAGATAATTTATTTACATTTTCTGATAAACCTAATTTTCATTATTAAATTATACGTAACAGTATAACAAGTATTTAAATTACTACTCCTACTTTATTATATATTTACACAAATATATGCATGACAATCAGAAGCCTCTGATGTAATAACTTATTTAATTACGCAGCACTTTCCGAAACTGTATCTATGCGCCAATCAGATTATACCTTTAGTAAGACAAGATAACAGTTTTGAGTACACGTTGCCGCTGTGTAGTCACAATTAGTATTCATGAATCCCAGCTTTAAGTGAATCGGCCTATCGTGTCGTCGTCATTTTGCTGTCGGTATAGTCGTCGTTTAATGATGTACAGTAACATGACAACAACGTAACTACACACATAAATAAATAACCATTGCTCCCGACTGCCATCCTTTTGACCGAGGGTGTATTAGATTTTTAACCGTTTACACATAGGCCTACACAATGATCTTTTTCTTTCTTATTTGGCAATGAAAGTACTGTAATTGATAATTAAGTTCTTTATTTGGGATCAGATTGTAATTTCGTGTAGACCTATTTACGTTTTTGAGATTCCAAAAACACATGTTAGAGTAGAAACACAAGGAAGGAAGAATACCAGGCAGCCCAAGAAGTAGCTGCAGAGAGAGTATAGACTCGGAACTGAAAGGGGCCTTGAGACCACTGCGATAGGTGATTGGACATTGGACATCAGACAATGATGTAGTCTAATACGTATTTTATTTGTGTGTGTGATATATATATATATATATATATATATAGAGAGAGAGAGAGAGAGAGAGAGAGAAAGTGCGTGTGCCTTCGGCGGGAGGGGGAGAAAGGAACGTTGAAAAACTCTTATGTTATGAATGCTTAAGCTTACAAATTGTTATTATTATTATTTTTTACTATAAAATGTTCATATTATTTTAACATAACGCGATTTTCTGGAACATGTTTTGTGGAAACGTAAAAACAGACAGCTGATGTACAGTTGCATGAGTTCGGACGTAGATGTGTATATATGTGTCAGCCCAAACAGGTAGTATGTTTTGTAAACATACACGCTGTGCCATTAAAACATTAAGAATGTTATTTGACCTTGAGTAGAGAGTCCTGTTGGAGGGATTCTGATGAATGAGAAATCTTGTCTCTGTGCTGGAGACCTGTGATGTTACGCTGAATAGACAACACATTATCACTCTACACAGCAGTGGCTGACGTGTATTAACCATTTCTGAGTTCGCGATACCACAACTCAGATTAAACTGTGCACAATGTTTGTAGAAAAGACGGACGTGTGTGACGTAAACGCCAGTTTGCAAAATGCATTATCGTTCCCGCCAGATATGTAATCACGTTTCTCGTTTATCTTGTCTCAGCCAAATAAACATTACTATGAGTTTACCATATTCCAGTGTCCTTCATATTTCATAAACACTTGAGAAAATAAAGAGTGAGAGAAAGTGAGAGAGGGCGTGGGTGAGAGAGAGGGGGGAGTGAGAGAGAGAGAGAGAGAGAGTGAGCAAGAAAGTGAGAGAGAGGTATACAGACAGAGGGGAGCTGTATACATTTTTTACCATACTTCATTTAGTTTAGAAGTCACATGACATAATTTGTATAAAACATCAATTAAACGCGCTGCCAGAACATCGCATCCTATATATAATGCGACTCAATACGTCACGTTTGTACAGTTCTCATAAGTTCCTTTTTGATAACTACTATATTACTTTTTTGTAATATTTACTTGAGTACGAGCATTAACACACAATTTGCGTACAAAAGTAATTAAATGCGGTTATTTAACAGAATACGAAATTCCTTAAATGATTATAAAATACACATTATAAGATATAATATAACTATTATGAACATGTAGCCATCATTAATTAGTAACCTGATACGAGGCACCAGTAGGCCTACATAGACTTATACCTAGCAACATCAGCGCTCACATTACAGGCCTACTTAGTACTTAAATGAACGATTATAACGCGATGTAACACATTTATTATAAATTATGAAGTATTATAAAATATAAAGTGCCCTGAGATTGTGTGTCATTTGCGATGAAAGAAGACCTTCGCTTTAAACTAAGGGATAAAAGGGAGACGAAAAAACTTGAATTAACATTCATTCATCAGCGTTGTGCACATCCGTATCTTACTGAAATGGAATGCAAAAGTGTTAATAATTTTCGGTGTTTCATTAAAAAAAAAGGGTATCAGAAAATGTGTTTGAGACTAAAATATTCTTCCGTTATCAATACAATGTGTAAAGTGTGATGGTAATATGTTAACAAATGTAAAAGGATAAAGAAACGTTGCCTTCAGATGTGGTAGAAGGAATTGCAGAGCTACAAAAAACATACATGCTTACACTTTTTCGGAATAGCGCGTGTTCCTGCATTATCTGTATTGTGTGTGTACTTGGATTTTGAAATATCAAATTTCAGTCATTTCAAAACAGATCGACATAAACAGGAAAACTACGCAAAAATTAATAAACGAATTCAGGGAGATCCTTACTGTCTGGTTGATAGATAACAGCTCAAAAATTGGCGGCCCGGGAGATACTGAAATTGATGAAAGTGCGTTTGCTTAAGGAAGTACAACAGAGGCCGAATAACAAAAACTCGGTGGGTACTTGAGAGCATTTGCAGGAGAATAAAGAAATTGTTCCTATAGGTGGTGGATAAACATGATGCAAACTCACTAAATTGTGTAATTTTAAATAATATGGAACCAGGAACCACTATAGTTGCAGATATGTGGCACGGGTACAACTCGCGAGTACCCATACATACCCAAATGTATGGGTATATAGGCCTACTTCTGTCTGTGAACCATTCGCTTAATCTTGTATGTCCTCGCAATTCTGCTGTTCACATACAAACGATCGAGAACTAATGGTCTAAAGTTAAGCGTGATATGCGGAGAAGAGTCAGCAGAATGTCTATTAGTATATTTCAGATGTATTTGATTGAATATATTTGGAGAAACGTGTTTTTCTGCAGAAGAATGGTTTAATGAATTTTTAGCGGCTATTGATTATTTTTACACGCAATTTTTAAATTGAATGTACAGTAATTTGTGGTCAATAAATTTAGCTATAGTACAAGTAAATTAGAAAAAATCTAAAAAAAATAAAATAAAAATAGATGTAAAGCAGGTATCCGACGACTTCTAGTACCCTCAACCCAAAACATTTTAATATTGTGTGTGTGTCTCTCTCTTTCCCTGCCTGCGTCTCGCGTCATCTTGCTATTTAATCTCTAACACAAATAGAACTAATATAATACAAACTTTTATCCTATCTCCCAACCCTCTGTCTTCCTCCTCTCCGTCTGTCTCTAACACAAGAAGTAATTATTATTATGTACATTTTTGCACATTTGATCGCTCTCCTTTCTTCTATCTCTCTCTCTTTCTCCCCTTCTTTATATCTCTTACTAATAAAAATATAAATCTTATTACCAAAAAAATACGTACAGTAGCTTTCTGCCATTGTCTGTGTATCTGACTCTTGACTCCCATTTAGCTCTCTCTCTCTCTCTCTCTCTCTCTCTCTCTCTCTCTCTCTCTCTCTCTCTCTCTCTCTCTCTCTCTCTCTCTTATCCTATCTCTCCTAATCTCTTAATTACGCACTTTTATCCTTTTACTATTTCTCTCTCTCCCTCCTCTCTCACTCTTTATCTCCATCTATCTACCTATCTATCTGTCTGTCTGTCTGTCTATCTATCTATCTATTTACCAATCTCAATCCCAAACAGAACTATAGACTATTAACAACTACAGAACTACAAACTAAAATTATAAAATTTTGTTAACCGCAAAAAAGATACAAATAAATGTTTTATAGCATTACTTCGAAATACTGTATGTATAATGATGAATATTGACAAAAAATATAACTGATTATATTTGTTATATAACTAGTATATGTTTATTACGTTTGGCATTACATTTATTACTTTTGACTGCCAATAGCATAAGAAATTTCTCTAGTAAATGAGATCAACGTTACATTATCGCTCGGTGTCGATGCATGTGAGAAAATATTAACATCCTCGTTAATTACGTTATTTGGTCCGACGAGAAGTGGTCAATTTTTACATAATTCGAAAGGCCAGTACGCTACGTTGGCATGCTTCGTAAAACAAAATAATTATATTACCACGGTTAATAGAATTGGATAGTGAAGTTTAAAAATTGTTGATAAATATTTGACACTACTAGTTAAAATTATGATGTAAAGGTAGCGGGTGAACGAAGGAACAAAAATAACTGCCAGGTCATTCGCCTGCAGTTAGTCACTCTTTCATAAAAACAAATAAGCGTCAACGAAAACTGTGCAATACCCGGGGTTGAAAACTGGCAAACGTCGCTGGAAGCAAAAACGGCGAAATTCGAAAAAGTATACATTTCAGATGCTTAATTGTTGGAAAATTGAAAAGACGCCCTATTGTCGTAATTATGAAAAGATGCCATAATGACAGCGTTTTGTACAAAAAAAATTATTTGCTTATTATAAGAGTATATTGAAATATAAAATGCAAAACAAATAACATATTCACAAGAACATAATGTTACAATAAAATTTCAATATACTCTTCGTTTTCAGGTAGACGCCAAAACGTATACATTTTGAAAACACGCCATTTTGATACATTTTTATAGAAAAATGTATACACACAAACACAAACACAAACACACACACACACACACATACCATTTATAAACATAAAACATATAAATCATATAGCCTTATATAAAAAACAGCTTTTATAAACAATAGATTTTAAATTTGTATAACTATTTCTTTGCACATCTGTTCCTGAAGATGATAGTAATGTATAATAAAACTGTTGAAACAGTGTAATAAATAGTAAAAAACATATTCTTGTTGAAACAAAATATTATTTATTTTTTAATGTAAAACTATAAATCTGGTGTTTATGTTTGACATAATGATATGTTCAACACTACAGGGTATCTCCGTACTGTGAAATATGATAGCTATTTTATATTTAATTAAACTTGATAGTTTAAGAAAAACTGTATTTTTACCGAGGTCCTGGAAATATGACCTGAAGAATGAGCCACTTCCGAAGGTCGTACGAAGTACATAACTTCCGCAAATTTGTGTCCCTTACTGAACTATAGCCTATATGTAGATTTCCAAAAAAGTAAATTCTAAAAACAAACGCTGGAATATCTTGAATGTACCCATGGTTGAAACTTTCAACATCAGAAGTATCAAAATCAAATGAAAATTTTATGCGCATATATATAAGTAAATACAATAATTATAAATAATAATACGAATGGAGTAGAAGTAATAAAAACAATAATTTTGTTTAAAGGATGGCCTCCACATATCCCCCTATAGCCTTCTTAAAGATTTCTATCTAACAGGGAAACAGAATTTATTCTGATGCAAACAGAGCGCAAGAACACACTGCTATTCTCAATTTCTCTTCAGAGAAGCATCTTCCCCTTTCTGAACATCGAAAATTCTCGCAATGCTGAATCATACTCGTTTTCTTAAACTTTTTATGTTCTGTACTCTTTTGCTTTAGGCATTTTATTACCTCTGTAGTAAACCACTAAACCTTACCCCCTGACGAATACCGACTGCTACGCTTATGTTCGTTTCTTTCCGTAAAATGTTCGTACAGGTTGATTGCGTTTCAGTACAGCTGGCAACCAGACACATACTGAGAAACAAATATTTATTGAGCAACACGATTTTTACGGAACTTCCTTCGCGCCAAACTATGACGTGTACAACTGAATCTTTATTTATGTTTGTATTGTTTAAAAATGCTGACCTCGTTTGTCATTTCCACTCACAGCTGATACGCTCCAGTTACGTAAGACTGTACACACTTCGAAAGCAGTTGATCCAGTATGAATCGAATTGTTCACAGATGCCCGACAATCATTGGAACGAAAACACATCGATAATTATTAACAAAATGCCACATTATTAAATACATAGTCTTATATGCACATTAAGTACACACGCGCTGAATATTTAATAATTTAATGAATAATGTATAATGATACTTCAACTAACAAACTTAAAAATTATTTAAAATTCTGTTTAACTTTATAACAATCATTTTTTTGCAGCAGCAGCGACAGAGCAGTGTTCTGTATATTGGTTTCATTGCGCTTTACCATAATATTACCATGTGTTAATTTCCTTTTTTTTGGTGGAATCAATTCTCCTCTGTAGCACGATATTTCTTTTCTAAGAAGTCGAACAGCTAAGCACATTTTGAACTGCAACGCGAGAGCGAATTTTGTCGTTTAATCACTTCCAGTTCTTCTAATATGGCTACACTATTAACTAATTCAATTCAATCCCCTTTGTGTGATTCTTTTCGATTGCCCATAGATGTCATAAAACTTTCTCTTTTGCTGACTTGGGATAATATTTCTTGTTTTTCCGTCGTATCAATTTCGTTCTCCGGATGCACAAACAACCGATCGTCACCATCGTCTTCGATATTGTTACAATTCGACTGAAAACTACGCCCTGCTTTGTTAATCCTGCAGGACATCATGAATATGTTTACACATATTCCACTTAATACATGTTCTACACACGTGCATGAGTATTTATGTATACTCACATCACAGTCTACACAGATCAAATTGCATTTTCACTGCACATCATTTTCATGTACTAAATATATGTACCTCTTTCATGCCAGAAGACGACGGTACTTTCCACCCATTGCCTGTTCCTTCTCTGATAATTGAGTTACTGTCGATTTCTCTGATAGGCTTATGTCTTTTTGTAATGTCTTTCAACTTTGTAGTTAATTTGCCTTTGCTTAAGATAATAGGACTATCAAACAACTTATCGCTTTGTCCAAATGTTTTACATTTTTGCCGTGTAAATATATATATTTAATTGTATGATGCATTCTTTCGATATGCATGTTGGTGTTCAGACCTCCTTGAAGTCGATGGCAGTAGGCCCAAGACTGAATATTTTTTGAGAACGTTTGATCAAAATAAGTGCCGAATTCAGAAATGTCTTTATCATCAAGTAGTCGCCTAATTGGTTCAGGCAGATTTCATTCGAATGCAGAAGAGTCTCTTTCCTGCATTAATGTCCTGACTATTCTACTATAAACGTAACCCTACTTCTCTTTGCTTTTTACTTTGGAACTAATATTCCTTCTCCAAGCCCTGTCAACGTGCCAAGTGCAGTACAATTTCATTGCCGGAGCTTGCATTGTTGATATCCACGCATTATAAAAGGATTCATCCAAATCGGACATAAACATTTTCGGTAAAACTTCGCCTACTTCTGCCTTGATATACTGAAAAAACAAAGAAAGCACTTTTTCGTCAGTTCGATTTAATATGAGAAAAGCACATGGAAATCCCTTTCTCATGTCGTTTAAAACAAGTAGGGTTATTAGTTAAAAACCGTTACTGTTCAAACCGTGGGTGCCATCAATGCATATACAAACACTGCCATATTTCTTCAGTATTTCACTCTGTGCATTGTTCATTATAATTAAACAAAATCGTCTGTTTTTAAAGTTTGGCCAGTTTCTCTGACGACCCCTTGAGGCTTATAAAATAATACACAAGTCTGATCACTGGAAATGACCTCGTTGACCAACGCTTCAACCCTTGTACCATCTTCTTGACGCCTCACCGACTTCGAGCATAAATTATATGCGTGCTCGATGTTGTACAGGTATTGCTTCGTTAATAAATGAATTCTTTTTAATTTACAGCCTGTCACGGAATCGCACATTTTATTAAGTATTGCTTGAAGTGGTACCATCTTCAGTTTCAGTGACGCGAATGCTTGCCGGACAGACAGCATTGATTTTGTTACTTCCCTGTAATTTTAAGTGCCGACTACCTTTACTTTCAGACACAAATTGCCCGGACCTATGACATATATAATAATGTCTCTTTGTGCTGACGGTAGCAGAATGGGAGCCACGCTTTTTAACGTATCTTGAAAATGTTTCTTTTTCAATGGCTTGTTTTTAATCCAAGAAACTTTCTAAGGATTTAAATTCTTTAATTTCAGACTTTACTGATATGTTGTGCTGCAATTTGAAGTGTTCAAGTTCAATCGCTGCCGCAAGAACACATAAGGGATAAGGGGCACTTAACTTTATTCGGTGCTGATACCTCTGCACCGTGGGATTTGCGTTCATGACGTTGAAATGTGTATCAGTGCTTTAACTGTTTATCACAGATGTTACATTGTTGTGTACGTGACTTCAAGTTGCTCGAAACCGGGACTTCACTGTTTACTTTTTTGGGAATGTAATTTCGAATGCTGGCTAAGATTATCTACATTTTCACAATTCTTACCGTACTCCGAACATAAGTATTGTTTAAGCTCACTGACTTTAATAAACCGTAAATAAAAAGGGTATAAAAACTAGATTATGAACACACACAAAATTAACAAATGAATGTCACACAACAAACTCGATAAACACACGGACGGATAATGTACCGGTAAATGAAATAAAAAAGTATATTATAAAACGAACTACAAAGACAGATTTATTTGATAGTCACAGTGATATTAAAGAATAAATTTATAATTAATAGATGATCGTCACACACTGTTAATTACCACACGCACAGATAATTAAACTGAAGCAATAAAGTAATATTTTAAACGCGAACTACTGTCACGTTTTATTTACAAACACGCTGGTGTTACTGTACTATAATTACCGAGACACTATTACTTAACACACGCACAGTAGGCCTACATTAAACAGCACGTTGTGTCTTCTACTGTACATTTCCCTCCTAATTCAACATCGGAGGATTTCATACCTGCTCATAGCATTGGATATTCGCGCCTTACTCAGCTCTGCGAAGAGATACGGAAGTAAACGAAGCAGTCGGTATGCATCAGGGGCTAAGGTCTAGTTAGAAAACCAAGCTGAATCCTTCTTTTACAATAATTTCCTTACTGATACTTGCTTTGTAATAATAGCAGACAAGTTCTTGTTTAGATAGTAAGCTGCTGTGTCAGTATTACAAGGTGTGTACAATTTATTCCAGTCAGCTGCGTAGACAGCATTACAGATCTTTTTCGGTAATCTCAAATCAAATTCTCATTGGTGCAAGAGATTAATGCATCGCAGTAACCCAGAAAACAAGGCCTTAAAATCAAGTTATAAGTATATTAAAAAATTTTAAAAACTTCCCGCCTTGAAATGAAGACAGATGCTCGGGCAAAGATATTAAAGATTAGGGACAAAACGAATTCGGTGAGAGAAGGAACATTCAACCCTCGCCTGATAGCATCATATCTGACAAACCAGGCAGAGTTTGAGATGTACCAGAGGACCTGGGATTGGAAAGCTTCCAAACAGGCGACAATGTTTGGGCTGAATTATGCCCAAAAGGCAGAGGCTGCAGATGTTAATATTGCTCTGAGAAAGATCAAATAGATGGTGAGTTTAGTGCGCACAGGCACTGAACTCCGATGAGTGAGAAAGGGATATATTTAGGGTTTGACGCCGCAGGCACACTGGAGACTCAGGGAGACGTGGGTTTCAAAGCTTAGGCGCCAGTCAACAGTGACGTCCAAGTATTTTACAGACCGTTTCCATACGATTGGACTCCCTTCTAGGGAGAGAGACTGGAAGCGGGAAGTAAATTTACGAGAAAAGGCGATCGCCTCGGTTTTCTCCACATTGATCGCCATTCTCCACTTCCAAAGCCAGTCTGGAAGTTGGACGAGCTGACGTTGCACCAGGCAAAACTAAGGTTCGCTGAGCTAGCATGAAACATGGCGTCATCGCATAGAGCGATAAATGACTCCAGGCTGTACAGACAGGTCGTTCGTGTACAGAAGGTACAGAACGTGGCCTAGGACAGATCCCTGAAGAATGCCTGCGACGATCGGTCGAACGGATGGGTACGACGCGTACTCTACAGACGCGGTCGCAAAGATACGATCGCAGAAGATGAACGAAAGAGACAGGGAGAGGGGATTGGGCTAGTTTGTAGAGAAGGCCTTCGCCAGACTCGATAGAAGGGTTTACTCATGTCGAGCAATACAGCGACGGAGGACTGACGTTTGTTCTCGGCGTTCGTCAATTGGGTAACAACCCTGACGAGTTGAAGGGTCGTCGAGTGCTCTCTGCGAAAGCCGAATTGCTACTGCCGAATGAAACCATCCAACAGGGGCGCATATCGGCTGTGCAGGTGCCGTTCGAACGCTTTCGAGATGACTGGCAATAGAGATATTGGGCGATGATTCTCGGTAAGTAGCCCTATACGCAGCTTACGAGGTTTGGGAATCATGGCGATTTTTGCACGTTTCCACAGGCTGGGGAAGTGACACAAAACGGACCACAACAACAGTTATAAGTGTCACTTACTGCAAAAATCACGCAATCTCAAACACACTCAAGTGTCAGTTAGCAAACGCAAACAAAAAATACTCGCCACAACAATAATTACATTTATCGCTAACGATAAAGATTACAAAACCTCAGCAACACTCAGGTGTCAACCAAAAGGAACTTGCTGCCACAACAACAAATTCGTACGTATTACTAAATAGCAGCGATTACAAAAGTCATCTGTGTATTATCTCAACTTCTACATGACACCAGATACACTGAATGAACTGTCTTTGTTTCAACATCTGACTCGTGACTAAAGACAATCCGTTGACCTTATAATCTTTGTTTATACACTACCGTGTCTTCATTCTTCTAACTTTAAAAAGTTCAAAAGAAACGTATCGCGTATATTAAACGTTTTTAAAAACTGTAATGTAGCCAACGAATTTATTTAATGTTGGGAGGCGAGGTGTGCGATATGTGATGCTGAGCGATACGAGCGCGAGGACCAAAACCTGCGGAATAAAGGTCGGAATTGCAAATGATACATAAAATTCAATTAGTGGAAAAAAATCAAAGACGGCAACAATTTGTTAAAGAAATTTAGGAACAAGTCAAGGCAACGTAGTGAAAATTATGGAGTCACAATAGTGCAGCGTACAATAATTAAATATGCACTGGACACAAGCGTGAGAGAAGCAATCAATCGCACGAGTATGTTGAGCGAACATGACTAGCAGATAGATGAAAGTTACAAAACTAAAATAAAAAGGTTGTTTGTGAATAGGACATGTTACTAACCCTTTATTTTCCTGTAATGACTCTGTGATGATTGTGTAAGACTGACTAAATGAGATGACCAATTTAGTCATTTGCGGTGTATACAATAATTCATAATTGTCCGCAAGATTACATAATAGAGCTACTAAGCAGATTTACTGAATTATATTATCAACAGCATATGGTGGCAGAAAATATTTAAATAATATTTTGTGTAGTTTGAAAACGCTAGTAACGTGTTTTATTTATCATTTCAACATACGTTTACTTCCATTAGAAATTACACAATTTATAAACTCTTCGTAACAACTCATTTGTTTCTCTGAAATCAGCTAAAAATCCCGCCAAAAAGTAGACTGTGTTTACGTCTACTTGAATTGCTGCTGGCATTGAATGTTTTGTGTAGGCCCTATATACTGAGAACGTTCCGTGTTTATCTGAACTTCTGTACTGAATAACAGCTGCTCATTTTACACTTCTACTGTTTCTTCAAAACGCAAATATTGGAGATATAACAGTCTGATTTACTTTGTGAGTTTTGTAAAAGTCAATAAAATTATATAATATGTAATCAATGAACCATACAACACTGTAGTATCAAAATATGGTTATCAATTTATTATACAGAAGGTTATTATTTGAGTTTAAAACACACGAAGACACTAAAACATGGCTCTATTTCCACTTAATTGTATCTATTTTTTTTTTTTTTTGCTAAACGTTTTAGAACCCACAGTCGTCCCATAAAGGTATTTTTATTTTAGTGTAGCAGAGTGATTACGAAATTACACATTAGCAATACCGCTGAAGCAAACGTAATAGTTTATATATAATATATAAGTCATTTATGTAATATGTGTATCTACGTTGTTCAGTTTAAATAAAACACAAACTCTATAAAAGAATTTACTAAGAAAAGATATCCTGAAACGACTATTCGCTGTCATAGAATTTGAAACTACTTGAAATTGATTAATCCGATTAAAGTAAACAAAGTTCGATTTCTTTGCCGATTGATAGTATAGCTTACGTTGATTGGCTACCTTCAGCAACTTATTCACAGGCTTATCTTGATAATTTATTCTCCTTTAAAGTCGAAACAAATTCTACCTTTAAAATTATAATCGCTATTAAGAAATTTTAAGTGTAGTAAATAAGATCAAAGTAAACAAGTTTAAAGCTTACGAATGTTCGAAGAGGCAGCAAATATATCGAATATATGGCAAACCCATAACTGCTGCAAATAAAATTCTTAGGTTGAAACACAAAGAAGAGGTAAAGACAAAGAAGAGGTCTTTTGTAACTTCTGAAAATTAGGCCTACATTCATAGTCATCAGTCAGCTATCCATAGTGTAATGAAGACAATTATCACGGATGTGAAGGCGAGAGTAACATTTAAGTACACGTATATACGAGAAAGAATGATAAAATCCTTAGACTCAACGCTGACATAACGGATATGAAGAGAGTTTTAACAAAGCAAAATGTATCTAGTATGTTTACATAGTGTTAATTTGGAAGAGTTGATGCCTGTAGATGACACAAAAAAATAATAGTGCTCCTTGTTTAAGTGATATCAATTTGAAGCTGTTGAAGTATAAGAAACTAGTTCTATACTAATACTCCATTTTATCAATATGTACTATTGAACACAAGAAATCCACACACATAATTTCTACGGATTACTGTTTTGATTGTACAAAATGGGGATCCAATGAAACCAATATTGTAGAGGAATCAGTCTTCCATCCACAAACGTAACAAAACTTTATACTAAAATAGTAAATAGGCTAGAAGATTAAAATAAGTTTCGTATGTTTTCATATCAGTAATCAGACTGGCTTTAAGAAATAAAAATATTGTACAAACGCAATTTTTATGTCATAACAAGTACTGGAGAAAAGGTTGTAAACTTAGCATAAATTTAAGACCCACTTAGATTTTTACAGACATAGGCAAAGTATTTAACAGTATAAGTGGACCTGCCTTATAAAGATTTTAGACCAGATAGCATTTTTGGGCAATTTAATGTATATTATTTACTGTTTTATATTATTATTAATAATAACAACATTTTTTAGAAGAATATTTTTTTTTTTTTTTTGTGAATTACAGTGTTCTGATAGTATTCAACTAACATAATCAGATATAAAATTATATTGATAGTGATATAAAATATTATATATAATTTTATATCAGATGATGATAGTTGAATACTAACAAATCATAGTAATTCACAAAAAAATAAAAAAGTATATTCTTGTAAAAATGTTGTTATTATTATTAATAATATAAACGGAAAGCAAAACCTTTCTAGAAGTGTAAAAGTCCGTCATTATAGCATTGTGACCAGGCCGGTGATCATGTATGGAGTGGAAGCAAAGTGCTTTCAAAACTTGGAACCTCTTCTTAAAATTGAACGAAGAATTCTTCAAAAAAGTAATGGGTACAGGCATAGACCCAAAGAAGAGCTGTAAAGCGATCTGGAAGCTCTATGCTGTGGAAGCGCTATACACCAACATTACTATGCACCACAAAGATAGGGTCAAGACTATCTGATGAACCTTCAGTCACTAAGGAATTGCGACAAGGTTGTGCTATATCACCCGCTTTATTTAAGTTGTACTTGAAGGACAGTTTTATTTATTTATTCAGCTTTGGAACGTTAGCAACGCACCTGTCGCAACATGGAATACTATCAAAGATGAAAAGCTCTTCATTTGCATGGTTACAAACGACAGCACACGTGTAGCAGAAATACAAAATCATATAGGATAAGGGAAACAAGTGACGGGGCAGTGCAGTCCACTTTATAGAGCAATCAACTAAGATTCGAAACAAAAATTTGCGTACGAAGTGTAGTCCGTTAGCTGTGTATTGCGTGTGACCTTGGCGTTGCATAATGTCAGTGGTGCGGGTATTCTTGTCCACTACGTTGTTTTGCGAGAAAGAATTGACACCAATTGCTGCTCAGAAGAGACTTATTGTTGCACAGAGGAAACTGTGTCAATAATAGCCTAAATAAAGAAATTCTTAGACTCACTTGTTACAGACAGAACCACGTGGTTGGCCAAAAATTTCCAGCCCCTTACGGTAAAAGTTAATTACCTGCGGTAGCAGGCGTTACTCTCTTGTTACGCCTGTCACTGCTAATGTTGTATATCTATAGTAGTCTGACATATTTATGATGTGCAAATTCCAGAGCCTTTTTGAAGTCTATGCGACTGTTTGTGTGTTTTGCCACAGTGGTATGATTCTTTGTGCAGTGATGTCTGTGGTCAAAGGCTCTGCAGTACATTTCGTGTTTTAGTATAGTCTATTGTTTTGTACTTGTGTTTTCCCTCTCCTCCTATCAAGTGTCGTCTTTCAGCTGTATTATTAACTACTTTTGAAAGCTCATAGTTTGCAAGGGGATTAAGAAATTTGTGATTCTCTTTTTAAAAATGTCTTGCATATAAAGAATTTGTTGTTCTATTACCGTCTCCTCGTTTATGGTTAGACAACCTGCATTCAAATTTCCGTCCTGTCTCGCTTAGGTACACTTTGTTACATTTTTTTGCATTTTATATTAAGAAAAACTCCGCTTCTTTGTAAGATTGGCATTTTCTATGTTTTTATTCCTTATCTTACCAAATACTCTTTCACATTTTTAATTGCTACATCTATTCCGTATTTTTAAAACAACATTGTATAATTTTTCTGGTATATTGTTACTGCATAGTTCCTTTGTTTTAGTTCATTTTTAGCTTTCTTCCTGTTAATAGAACAGAGATTAACGGTAATACCGGGTTAGTACCATCCATTACACTCCCCGTTTAAAAAAAAATGACAGTCGGCATTAAAGCAACTATTATAAATAGTAAATAATTTTTTTTATCTGACGTCAGTGTAGTTACGTTGTTGCGATGTTTCTGCACATGAATTGGTCGGTTTCATTGAAAACGATAAGCGATAACTGTGGATTTGAAACACCAATCTCATCTTACTAACAGAGGAATCTGATTAGTGTACAGAGGCAGGTTCGAAAAGTGCTACGCAATTAAGAGAACATTGTGACAACAAATGCTTCCGAATATTAACCTTCTGACTGAGCGAGGTTTGTGTGGTGTGTGCACGTAATTTTCATTTTGTGTAATAACGTAATTAAAATATTTGCCCGGGAAAGCCATTATTTTATGAAACTGACACAAACACACATTTTATTTCTTTCCTTCTCTCTCTCTCACACACACACACTCTCAGTCTTTCCAGCGTTACTACTAATTATCAAAGATTCTAATATTAAAGAGAGTATTTCTTATCGATGAAATAGCACAAAAGTACGGACATGACGTCCTAAGACTGCTCCCGCCGACTACAGCTGTAAGTTAAATTCTATCGCTCTGGTATGGGCACGCTTAGAAGAAAGATGAGATAACGAACGAGCGTGTGGCAAAAAATGAGACTGATAACGTTTCTTTGAATGACGCTGTCCACTGTTTTACCGAGACGACTACGCTAATATGTAAGTTTTATCTTGTTTCTGTCGACATCACAATGGAATGCGTATACTAAGCATCTCGTTGTTGCTGTCCTTCATAATTAACTGTACATTGTAAACAAAGGTTGCTTGCTATACTTTCCAGAACACTAGTGCTGTATGCTGTATTAAACAACAGCATCTCAAAAGAAATTGTTATGAATGAAATTTTCTTGGACCTTGATACCCAGATTGCGATTAAGAAAATGTCAGCGAAGAGTTAGAAGTAGGCTGTGATAGACTGCGACGTTTACTGTTATTATGATTATGGTAATTGTTATTTTCATTATACGTAATAAACACCTTAATTCGTCGCAATTTCTCTTGACAGTTGTGACACTGATCCTTTTGCAATACTGTACTATTGTTCAAGTAGGCCTATAGGCTCCTAATTGCATCAATGAGTGTCTCAAAATACATCTGGCTTATAGAAATCCCCATAAAGTTTTAACTCTATCAAAGGCTTTTTCCGTAATCTATAAAAGCTATGTGTGTTTCTAAATTGAATTGCCGACGTTTTTCAATGTTTTGCTTTAGTATATATACACGTCAATGCATGAACGTCCTTTTCTAAAGCCCAACTGTACTTCTAATAATATGTTATCGGAAATAGTTTGCAGCCGTTGATTAAGGGGTCTACTACATATTTTGTAACTCCCATTGGAGAGACTTATGCCTTTATAATAATAGATACATCATTTTTGTTTCCTTTTCTGAAAAGAGATATAACTTTTGTCTTTTATAACGTTAATATCCGCAGCATCTCTCGTTTTTATTCATGCGTTTTATAAGTTTATATACCATATTCTGTCTTTCATGTATATCATTTTTGTGTAAAATGATGTATTAAAATTCCATGTACTAAAATGTGTGGAAAAATAAACAATTGTAATAGTGCATAAACGGTTCCATAGTTCAATTGGTTTGTTTCAAAGCTAATAAAGTACTTAAGTACATGAGTAAAGATATGTTTATCTGATGTTTGTATCCGACTGATGTTTAGATAATCTCTTTAGAAGAATACCAAAATTAATTTTTGTCTATTTTTTTGTCACGGGATTAGCTAAAAGTGTTAAGGATGAGAAGTTATATATCATATTTTGTTGTCTTTCACTGTACTCGACACAAAATTTTCTTTGTCCATTGGTTGTCTCCATAACGGTAGTTCCACACTTTTGTCTTCTCTTAGTCCTTACCTGCAGGCTTCCTGTCACTGGGTTGTACAGTCGCCGCACTTTTAAAGATTTGTTTCTAAAATTTACTTGCATTTTATTTTTCTCTGTTAACATTGGTATATCCTAAAATACCATAAGCGGATATTGTCATCCGCAACGTGTGAGTTGAAAAATTTTAGGTTGGTAGGTTATTGGCATGTGGGTGAACAATTGATTTTCGCACGTGCACGGAAACGGTTTATATAAAATGTATATTACACCTAATTTCATATGTGTTTATTGCCTACGTAACAAATGTAATATATTTGCGGCACTAATTCTAGCTTATTGTTTTATATACTTCATATAAAGTACGTTAAGGCGGTTACACAAGTTTATAAATGCAACCTTAAATATAATGTGTCTAGCAAAAATTACAGTGACTTTTATTGTATAAAGGAACTTGGTTCCATTTGGATTACTGGGTTAAAGCGCTGTAATCCAAGAAGGCTCTAATCCAAGAACGCTGTAATGCACCTTCGTTACAGCCACACTACTCAAAGCACTCCGCGTCACTCATATGGCACACAGCGGACAGTTTAGATTTAGTTTCCCGCTAATTTTGCGAATTTCAGCGTGGCAACGTTGTATAATCTGTCTGGAGACCTTGACATTGCAATTGTATGATGACAAGAATGCACGCTAGGTTCGTATGAGTACAGCGGCGTGTGCGTGCCACAGATGCGGTGGTTTGCAGACACACACACAACCATGCATTTTCCTACTTTGTGGAACAGTAGCCGTAAAAGCTAGAAAAAATGCTGAAATGCCGAAACGTTACATCTAGGTTACAGTAGGAGTGGTTTTATACTCTTACGAATACATAGGTTACAAAAAAATATTTTAATTTAGGCGAAAATATAACTTTTATTAGTGGCACGCGTTTTACGTTGCCACTAATACTGAGGTTGCCACAGTACGGTCTCAGGTCGGCGGAAAATGCCACAACTAATCACACACACACACACACACACACACACACACACACACACACACACACACACACACACACACACACACACACACACACACACACACACACACACACACACACACACAATTCGCGTTATTTTTGGCGTAAATCATGTTTATTTCCTTATGTTTGCACTCTTTTTAAATGAAAAGTGCCGAAACCCACACCAACACAACGGGTGTAAGCCGATAAATGTCCAGCGTGGGCAGCGATTTGCTTCCTGTGGATCGCTGGCCAGTGTAACTGCACGTGTTTACAGAGGAACGGTTGATAAACATACTTTTTGTCTTTAGGGAACGAACCTTCTGCAAGATGCTCAGGGTCTATGAGAGACTTCGGAGCGCTCCTTCTTTTCCGCGTGTTTGTTCTGTAAAACGTACGCTGTAGATTCTCAGATTTACTCTGAGCAACGCTCGATAGCTGCTCCACGGTGTACCCTTATACACACTAAAACCAGCTCTGATTTTTTGATTACGGACATCATAATATTAAAACTTTGGAAACTTGAACACCACTTAACAGCGATCAAACATTAACTTTTACAAGTCATTAATTTTAAGCATATTTTTATTTATGTACTACATTATCGGCAACAAAGTAGTTTGTTGCTAAAATTTCTTCCCGGGCTGTTTGGGCAAAGTCCAATGTTTTATGAAAAACCAGACGTTTCGGCAGTGCCATCGCCTGCTGACATTAGTGAAAATCAAATGCGTTAACTGGAGGTGGTATATGTTAGTGACCACAGTACTGTGGTTAAGGCTGAAGAAAGAAGTAATTTCTGTGGAAATATTTTATTTCGAAAATGATTTTAAATATAAATCTTAGAACATGGAAGTCATGTATGGTTATCCATACCGATATTTTATTTTCTTACGTTTGCTCGCTTATTAAATGGAACGTGCCGAAACCCACATCAACACAACGTGTTCAAGCCGAAAAGGTGTCCAGCGTGGACAGCGATTTGCTTCCTGTGGATCGCTCGCCAGTGTAACTGCAGGTGTTTACAGAGGAACGGTTCATAAACAGCCTTTCGAGTTTAGGGAGTGAACCCTCCGCAAGATGCGCAGGGTCCATGAGAGACTTCGGAGCGATCCTTCTTTTTCGCGTGTTTGTTTTGTGAAACATACACTGTAGATTCGCAGCTTTACTCTGAGCCACGCTCCATAGGGAATGTTGAATTTTTTTCCACGGTGTAACCTCATACACACTAAAACCTGCTCTGATGTTTTGATAACGGACATAATAATATTAAAACTTTGGAAACTTGAGCACTACTTAATGGAGATCAAACGTTAACTTTTACAAGCCATTAATTTTATGCATATTTTGAAGAAATAAATGTTTTAATAAATTAATACAATCTGTGTACTTATTTCTGTTATAATATAAGAATTACAAACTAATATGTGTATGTGTATGTATGAAAAATATATAAATATTTTTCTCATCTGGAAAATTGTTTGCCCCTCCTGGAAAATATTTTGACCTCCCTGATGACTAGTTATTTACTGTGTGGAATGTAGCGTTATGAAATGGATCAGAATGGTAGGTGTTAAACAGAAGACACAAACGTAATAAGGAAGAAATGTTTTGCTGAGAAATTTATAATTATACGAGTAAACAGAATCGTCGTTCTGGAATTCAAAAGACGAATGGAAGGAAAAAAAGAAAGACTCGATATTAATAAAGAAAAATGACTAGTTTGTATTAACAGAAAAGACTTTTATAACACTATAGACATCATTCTCCCTCGGCCAATCACTCGCAGCGAGAGCCTAAGTTCATTACAGGAATCAGATCGCAGCTCCCTTTGGCCAGCTCTTCGTTCGACCTACAAACATTTTATTCAAAAGTACAGTCCTTCCTCACGAAGGTTGAGGATAGTCTTCACCCACCTGACATGGGGGTAACAATTTAGCTGATACGTCATTTCTTCAGAACTCAAGCATCCACTTAGTTAATATTTAAATGATTTAAATATAAATTTTAGGATATGAAAGTCATGTATGTTTCTCCATACCGATTTTTTAAATAGCTTTCGAATGTTTTTTATAAAACGTTAATAAAAAATCGGTATGGAGAACCATACATGAAATAAATACTAAATAGGGTACTTAATGGAGTACCATTAAGAACTACGATACTAAACGATTTAAGAAAAAATATACTAAACAGAATGCTAGGAATAGAAGGAAATAACTTTTATCTCTGATACTAACATATGTCTGGCTATAAAGTGCCTGTGCTATAATATGAACGGCCTGAAAAATAGCAGTTACCAGAGAAAACAATAAACTAAATACTACAGAAACTAGAAGGATTTTGAAAGAAACAGAGCTTCAAGCAAGTTTAATAACCGAATAAACTTGTTGTATTTTATTTAAACTATTATCTTCCTATACTTGTTGTAAACAACTGTAAAATAGTTTGAAAACATGTTTTCTCTTACGGAATGCACATAGAAGTGTTAGGTAATAATGTAATAATGTATATAGATGTATGAGGCTAACCTAACAGTTGGTTGACTTGTACAACGTTTTCTTTGTTGGCTTGTCACTTGTAGACTACCCAGGCTACTTCAAGCTAATGGTTTGTTACAAAGTTTATGACAGTTGCTGTACTTGTCTGGTGCTGTCACGTCTTATGAGTTATATGTATAATCTCTGCTTTATCTTGAACCAGCTTACGAAACTAATTTGTTTACAACTACTTGTAAACTTGTTCTACGTAAGGTGAAAAAAATACCACATTTGTTACTGTGGAATTTTATTGCGTTTCCACGCTAGCGTGGGTAGTCGCTCAAAGTTTACAGACAGTCAAGTAATGAAAACTTAACACTTTAGATAAACCACTTCAAGAAAAATTACCTATTGTCGCGTAACGTATTTACTTCCAAGTTCCATAAGGAAATGGAAGTATGGTGATAGCGAAAAAAATCGAGTTCGATATAAGGGCTGATTCTGATTGTACTACCCTCAAAACATGAAAGAAAGTCGTTTTTCAAAAAACTGTGTGTGTGTGTGTTTGTGTGTGTGTGTGTGTGTGTGTGTGTGTGTGTCAGTGTGTCTGTGTGTACAATTTTTTCTGTGGCAAACGATAACTACCGCAAATTCAAACAGAATCAAATAATGTTTGAATACAGCCCTGAATTGTACAGGACTCATTCAAATAGCTTTCGAATGTTTTTTATAAAACGTTAATAAAAAATCTGTATGGAGAACCATAAATGACTTCCATATCCTAAAATTTATATTTAAAATCATTTAAATGTTAATTAATTAAGTGGATGCTTGAGTTCTGAAGAAATTACGTATCAGCTAAAATGGTACCACAATGTCAGGTGGATTAAGACTATCCTCAAACATCGTAAGGAAGGACTGTACTTTTGGATAAAATGTCTGTAGGTCGAACGAAGAGCTAGCTAAAGGTAGCTGCGATCTGATTCTTGTAATGAAATTGGACTCTCGCTGCGAGGGGCCGAGGGATGTCTATAGTGTTGTCAAAGTCTTTCCTGTCAATACTATACTAGTCATTTTTCTTTTTTAAAATGGAGTCTTGATTTCTTTCTTTCCATTTGTCTTCTGATTTCCTGAACGACTATTCGGTTCACCAGTATAATTATAAATTTCTCAGCAAAACATTTCTTCCTTAATACGTTTGTGTCTCCTGTTTAATACACACCATTCTGATCCATGTCATAACGCTATATTCCACACAGGCTAGTAAATACAGTTGAACTTGGCTAATTCGAACGTGCATAATTCGAATTAGTGGATAATTCGAACTTTCACCGTGGTCCCTTGAATATCCTATGTAAAACCGTGCAAAAACGTCGTCTGTAATTCAAACTTTTTTTGGTTAATTCGAAATAAAATTTTGCTCAAACTACAAAAAATCGCCTGCAGTATGGGCTAAACCACGTAACAATAGAGACACGACTGGAAACAGACAAGCAGGCATCGCCCTTTGTGAACAGACGCTTGTCCTTTGTGTCAAATTCGTGGAATTGGCGCCAGTATCTCGCGATGACACGTGACTGGCTCGTGTAACGGTACCGTGCGCCATTGTCCCTTGTTCCACGCCTTGTCAGTCAGCCACCCTCACTGTTGCTTTCAGTTCAGTCTGCCTGCATTCGTGGAAGGGTTAAGTCTTTTTGAGTTTCTACTGTGCGAGCTGTGTCCTATAGTGAGACACCGTTCCTTTCTTTATACAGTAATGTATATACAGACTGGTGTGTTTTAGTGACGCTTATTGTGCAGTTTTATTGTGTTGTGTGTTCATCATGGCCCTTTCAAAACCAACACGGACCCAATACAAATCATTGACATTTGCCGTTATTCGAAAATTGGAAAAGGGACAAAAAAAGAAATCTGAAATTGCTAAGGAATTCAGGATACCGCCAAATACACTGTCAACGTATATAAAAAATAAAGAGAATATTTTGAATAGTGTGTGTAAAGCCAGAGACAAAGGTAGGAAAAGAGCGCGACGACCAGAGAATCCTGACGTGGGTGAATGTGTAGTGAAGTGGTTTAAGCAAGCAAGGGACAAAAAAATTCCAGTCAGTGGGCCCCTCGTCAGAGCCAAAGCTAAGGAATTCGCATCTAGCTTAGGGGAAAATGATTTTAAGGCCAGCAGAGGTTGGCTCGATGTTTTTAAAGAAAGGAATGGCATGTTTTTCAAAACTGTTTGTGGGGAAAATGGATCTGTTGACGTTGAAGCTGCAAATTCATGGAAAGACGATTTGTTGCAAATGATTTCTAATAGAGACGCTAAAGACATTTTTAACGTAGACGAGACGGGCTTATTCTTCAAATGCACCCCGACAAAGACTTGCTTTTTAAAGTAGAATGTTGTAGCGGCGGCAAACACAGCAAGGAGCGCATAACACCTTTAGTAGGAGCAATTATGGATGGCTCGGAAAAACTGCCTTTGCTAAAGATAGAGAAGTCAGCCAACCCACGTTGTTTCAAAAATGTAAAAACAAAACCAGTTGAATATGAATCAAACAATAAAGCTTGGATGATAGGTGAAATTTTCGAAAGATCGCTTTTGAAAATCAGCAGGAAATTTCTGAATCAAAACAGAAGAATCATCTTGTTTATTGACAACTGTACAGCGCACAACACTACTCCTGTGATGGAAAATGTAAAGGTTGGGTTTTTCCCCACAAACATGACTTCAGTAGTTCAACATACGGTATAAACCAATGTCTAATAAAAAATTTTAAGCATTTTTACAGGCGGCTTGTGGTCCAAAACATTCTGTCAGGTGCTTATTTAGATGAGCACGAAAATACTATCAAGATTAACATCCTTCAAGCTGCTAGCATGTGGAACAGTGCTTGGGACCAAGTTACACAAAAAACAATTGCTAATTTCTTTTGTAAAGTTGGTTTCTGCCACATTGAAGGTGAAGAGGAGAATAAAGCTGCTAGAGAAGTCGTACCCACTGCGGATAACTGGAAGATGTTGGACATGACGCAGCCATTCTTTACGAAGAGTTTGTAAATATGGATGAAGACTTGGCGGTGTGCGGTGAACAGACAGACGCGGAGATCGTGGCTGATGTTATGAACAAAAGAAATGATGGTGCATCTTCAGATGAAGAAGGGGACCAACTAGAACTTCCAGAGATACCGATTCCAACGGCTTCACAAGCATCAAACACTTAACGACTTGAGACGTTTTGTTGAAGGACAGCAGAACGTAAGTGACGCTATTTTCCAAGCACTTAATAAACTTCAAGAGTTTATTACAACTCAGTGTATTAACTGCAAAATGCAATCAAAAGTTTCTAGCTTTTTCAAAAAACTGTAAATGCTATATTTTGTACTGAAACGTGTTTACACATTTGTAATAGATATGTATAAGGAAATTGTTTAATAAAATAACATATTGCTTTACTGAATTTCGGTTTTAGATTTGAATTTTCTACCCTTATTAAAACTTTTCTACTTGGAATTTTTGAATAATTCGAATTGTTTTACTGGCCCTTCAGCTTCGAATTAGCCAACTTCTACTGTAACTAGTCATCAGGGAGGTCAAAATATTTTCAAGGAGGGGCAAACAATTTTCCAAAGAAGAAAAATATTTATATATTTTTCATACATACACACACATATTAGTTTATAATTCTCATATCATAATAGAAATAAGTATACAGATTGTATTAATTGCTTTAATACAACAACACTGCCCAGCGATCCACAGGAAGCAAATCGATGTCCACCTTTTCGGCTTGCACGCGATGTGTTGGTGTGGGTTTTGGCACTTTCCATTTAAAAAGCGTGCAAACATAAGAAAATAAAAATAAGAGAGGCCAAAAATAACGCGAATTGTGTATGTGTGTGTGTGTTTGTGTGTCCTTCCGGCCTTTTTATTGCGGTAATCACAATAATAAAACTTTTGAAAAGTAAACATTACATAATTGAGATATGCTTGCCTGCCACGAACGATATATTTTCACTCGTACGTGATTTAAATTAAAATGAAAAATATAGAATTTTGTTAAAGTGAAATGAAGTGTTTCCATAGAAACGACTTCTTTGTTTGTCAGTAAAGTAGTACACATATAAAACTTATAAAAATTTACCTTCTTTTTAGGATACTTTATTTATCAAAATTAAGCACTTACTCTTGTTAAAACGTAAAACGTTAAAGGTAAACTACCCCTTTCCCTTCACCACAAACAATAAACCTTGAGTCCTCTAAAATTCATAGCTGTATGCAAAATATTATTTGATTCTGTTTGAATTTGAGGCTGTTATCGTTTGCCATAGAAAACATTCTACACAGACACTTTTAGAAAAATTAATTTTTTTCATGTTTTTAGGGTAGTACAATCAGAATCTGCCGTTATCTCGAACACGATTCTTTTCTCCATGACCATACTTCCATTTCCTTAGGGAACATGGAAGTAACATTTACGTTTCTTTAATGGTACTGTCCTGGTGTCAATGACGAAAGGTGAGACCGCATCCCAACTTACTGTCCTTCGTCCTCCTGTTTGCCTGTTGTCTTTCCTGTTTGTTATTAGAATGCCATACGTTGACTTCTGTTAATTAGAACAACCATAATTTCTACTCTGAAATTTTACTCTAATTTTTAATAAAATGTATTTGTTTGTCCAATCAATTTCAATTACCAAACTTCCTTCTAAATTGGCAACCTGCCTTCCGGCATACTATTGAGGTGACCAAACCATATCTACTTGTTTTCCTTAATGCAATCCTGGATATTAAAATTTGTCAACTCTCTGTAAATGTCTTTGTTTTGGATCCTTTGACAGATCGCAAGAATCGCATCTCCTACGACAGTATTCGACTAACATATTTATTCAACGGAACCAAATGTCAGATTTACAACGCCAACTTGAATACACAACAACGTCAACACACCTTATATTTACCTTAGAAAATTTGAGTGGTTGGTGTTTAGAAAATTTAACTTACAAATTATTTTATTAAATTTAGTAATTGGTTTTACTAAAATAACTACTTCTAAAAGAACAACGAACCTCATCATAATAATATCAACCGTACACTGTTTCATGTTTATTGTACAATGAAGAAGAAAACACTTGGTTTTGGTAGGTACTTTGTTATTACTTGCAAGACAGATGCTTCATGATTCATATTTACAGTACACCTTTACACGTGTTAGTGAAGTGACAATCAATATCCCATGACTAAATGATTAAACAAAAATTACTCTCTTTGCATAATCGAAACTTATTTTTAATACACCAAAGACTTAGAAATCGCAAACATGATTATATGTTCATATAAAATGTATTAAATAATACATATTTAGAGTTAAAAATATAATTATTTTAAAATATAAACTAGCTTATTAAAATGAATTTTGCTTCTAATATCATAAAATTTTCTCTTAATTATTCTTGCATTCTAAATAAATATGTTACTTAACAAATAAACAACCTCAAAAATAATGATTTATAAATGATGAAATATATAAAAGAATAGAAAATATAACAGAAACAATGAGAAAAGAAGACTAGTTTTTTTGGCATTTATATAGAATGGGCGACAATAGGTTAACAAAACAAATGTTCAAATACCTGTGAGGAAAAAAGTCAACATCAAGCTGGATTAAAGAAGTCAAAACAATTTAGAAAACAATAATATAAATGCAGAAGAAGCAATTGAAAAAGAAGTTTTTTGAGCAAAAGTGTTAACAGTGGAAGGAGTCCAGTGTAGGAGAGGGAAAAACGCAAGTTTGAAGTAGACTAAAGACAGGAAGAAGAAACATAGTCAAAAGGTGAAAGAATATTGAAGCAAAAGAAAAAAAAACAAGGAATAAAGCATTGAAATTGGTATGTGGTCCTCAGATGGCCGGTACAATAAAAAAAAGTATGAAACAATCATTAGAAACTACACTAGTTGCAACACACACAGACACCACGTTGTTCTGCTAGAGATACTCAAAAATACTATCATACATATATCACGAATGCCCTCGGGGGAGCCTGTAACGCCTAGAGGGCGCGTCCCCAGGTGGCGGATAGGGGAATGCCCTAACCGATCTGGTTCTTGCTAGATCGGCGGGTAGAAAGGAAATAAAATACCTCCCGCGGACCAACAGGCGGGGCAGGTAGAGCTCCTCAGCCGCAGAGAAGGTAACCTACCTAAGAGAAGGACACTTTGAAATCAAACCCTAGCCCTCCAGGATGGGGGTTGAGTCGTTAGGCCAGCAGCCTATACTTGTAAAAGCCATAAGATGCTAACAAACCCATCAAAAACAAGCCTCGGATGGTGAACAGGGATTTTGGTAGACGAACACAGCAACGGAAATGGACTTTGAGTTTGGCTATATGGAATATTCAAGGAAGCAGAAATGAACAGCAAGAAATACTAAGAGAATGCCTGAAACGGAAAATAGATATTATTGTCCTCTCAGAAACGAAGAAAAAAGGAAATGTGAATAAAAATCTAAAAGAATACATACACTTCTTTTCGGGCGTAAAGAAATATCAAAGGGCCCATGCAGGGGTATCCATATTTATTCATAAAAAATACCGGAATCGGGTAAAATCATGGGACCCCATTAATGAAAGGTTTTTAAAACGACAATTCAGCTAAGAGGGAGAATTATTACAATCTTTGGCATATATGCTTTAACTGAGGACGCCACAGTTCAAACCAAAGACAATTTTGAAGAAGCTCCGAGAGAAATCATAGAGGACATTCCAAACAGTTACGAAATAATCCTAGCAGGAGATCTTAATGCAAGAGTCGGAAAACAAAGAAACAGTAATGTAGTTGGCACACACGGAGAAGAGATAGTTAATAACAGTGGTGAGAGATTAATCGATTTATGTGAACAATATGAATTGAAAGTAATGAATACCTTCTATGCTCACAGAGACATCCATAAGTATACGTGGTACCAGAACACAAGAGGTCTAAGATCTATAACAGATTATGTAATATTGAGACAAAATTTCTGGTTTGAGAGTGCGGGATGTGACAGTACACAGGGGAGCTGAATGTGGGTCTGATCGCAGATTGGTCGTTGCTAAATTGTATATTCCCTTCATGGGAGCTCATGTAGAAAGACCAGAAACTGTTGGCTCGAAAGTTGAAGACGCAAAATATAATTTGAAGAGCTTTCAGCACGATAGCACAAGAATGCTGTATTCGTGGAGATTAGAACAAAAGTTAACGACAGCAACCAGATCCACTTTAGAGCATATAAAGAAATATATTAGAGAAGCGTCTGAGGAAGCTCTAGGAAGACGAGATCGGAAATCAAATATACCATTCTGGTTGGATAGTGAAATAAAAGAGAAAATCAAAAAGGAAAAGGAAACATATTTGAAACTACTACAAACTAAAGATGATGAGACTAAAGAATAATATAAAATAATGAGTAGAGAAGTTGAACAACAAGTAGAGAAGAAGAAAAGTAATGCTTGGGAGAAAGGATGTGAATGCATAGATAATCAGCTGGGAGGTACACGAAGCTCAGAAGCTTGGAAGACAATTAAAACCATTAAAACTACAAACCGGACACAGATATTTTTGAACAACATACCTGAAACAAAATGGATAAAACCCTTTAGGGAGCTATTGGTTGAGACAAGGAATAAATTCATTCTTAACGACCATGAAATAAAAGTATCTGAAGAAATTACAATAAGTATTGAAGAAGTTCAAGAGGCAAAAAGGTACACAATTGAGGAAATACCCAGGTCCGGGAGGAATAAACCCAGAATTAATTAGATATGGGCCCCCAAGCTGTTTGAAATGCTCAGAAAACTATTCAAAAGATGCCTAAATGGAGAAGAAGTGCCAGTGGAGTGACAAACATCGTATATCTCACCAGTCCATAAGAAGGGTTCAAGTTGGAACCTAGAAATTACAGAGGAATTGCTGTGATCCCGACCATCGGGAGACTATATTCAAGGATTTTGAAAAACTTAATTGAAGAAGACATCAATACCAAGCAGCCCGAAGAACAGTCAGGTTTTAGAGCTGGGCGATCCACGGTAGACAACCTCTTTACAATCAAAATAGCAGTTGAAAAGAGAGTACAGCATAATAGAGAAACACATATAGCTTTAATAGATTTAAAAAAGGCATACGATAGCGTCCCAATCTCACAGTTATGGAAGGAGATGAAACATTTGAACATAAATGCAAATTTGATTGCAGCCACCAGAAGATACTATCAACAAAATATCCCCAGGGTTAAACTGAGAAACAAACTCACTCTCCCATTCGAAACTACAAAAGGCGTAAGACAAGGATGCTGCTTGTCCCCTACACTCTTTAAAATATACTTAGACAGATCTCTAGTAACATGGATAAAGAAGTGAAAAAGCATGGGGCTGAGAGTAGGAGATGACAATCTGTTCACTCTATATTTTGCTGATGACCAGATTGTGGTAGCGGAGGATGACGAGGACATCGAGTATATATGGTCAGAAAGTTAAAAGAAGAATATGACGCACGTGGTTTGACGATGACCATGGCAAAATGTGAGTACCTGATGGTAGGCAACGAGGAAGTTAAGGACATAAAATTGGATGTGGACAGGATAAGAGGAGTTGAAAAAAGTAAATATTATTACTGAACGTGTACCCGTAGTATCTTAATGGTATAATAATTTGCCCGTGTTATTCCTTGTATATGTTAATTCGTACTAAATAGTTGTAAATAGTGTATCAGTTGATCGTGGAATATTTATGTTGTGTGTTTTCGAATGTGATTTAAATATATAAGTAAAAGAATTGAATTATTCTGCCTTGGTTTCGGAATCAGAATTATAATTATTCCAGTTCAGTAGTTAGAACTCCAAAATCAATTCAAAAAATAGCTGTCGAGTCATCCCAAACAATTCTCAAGTCACCTTCGATACTAGGCTTTAACCTATTATTTGAGGTCAATCTTGGTTTTGCAATTTGCGTACTTCCAATGACTCCCCGAAGTCTTCTTATCCTTGTTAATTATAAAATAAATGCTGATAACATATTATGTTCCTGAAATAATAACTCATGGATATGATTTATTAACATAATGTTAATATATTTCGTGGGAATTCTTGTGGCTGCTACGAAAAGTTCCTTTACATGATAATTAACAATATAGAGTACCTTTACAAATCATCTATTACTTATAATCTAAAAAATATTACAAAAATTATATATTAAATAACATACAAAGTTTGACGAGATTCAATGCTTCGTAAAAGGCCTGTAGGTTAGAGTGACGTCAACATCATGGCTGCCGTTGTCCGTCTCACAGAATAATGAAGTTTATTAGAATGTGTACAGATAAATGTTTTTCTTGTAATCACTGTTTCGTTCAGATATGGAATTTGTTTTCACTTTAAAATGTTTACTAGTGATTAGTGTTAGTGTAAATTGGTATATTGTCTAGTGGTTGTTCCTTGTTGGATAAAAATATTGTCAAATTATACTTTACAAATCTAGGCGATATTGCTGAACGTTTTCTGGTTTATTCTGGATAATTTCTTGATTGTGTGTATTACTGGTTCATGAAATGATTGTAGTGGAGGAATTATTTATCTTCAATAGTGGTCATTCAGATCTTCTTTCACAAACGAGTTAGCAATTTTATATTTTTTATTTTAATAATATCTCGACACGCACTATTAAACTGTTCTCCATCACAATTAAAAATTAAGTGTTGTTTCTTCTTTTTTAGTCACCGAACTTATACAAACTTCTTAAATTTTGATTGGCCATTTATGTATAAGTTAAATGTTATATGATCAATACCCGTTACTTACTTTACATTTTATAAATTACCTTGAATAGATAATTTTATTATTATATTCTAATGATACATGCAATGCTTATATGATGGTTAATTAGATAATTATAAACAATTTGATACTAAACATGCCTCAGTTTATAACAGTAAAACCTTATTAATTTGAATTTCTATGATATGTGGTGGAACAATTTGTTATGGTTGATTGTAATTTCTACCTTGACTACCTGAGGTAAATATATTTACATAAATTAACTGGTGACATAAAATCTTATAACATACAACAAAACTCTTTATGATAATAATTGTTTTTGACAGTTTTAGTTTATTTATACTGCAAAACTATTGTCTGTATGATAAACTAAAATTCTGTCTAATAATAACAATAAAACACTTTCCATAAAAAATAATTAACACTGTTTAACGGTAGTCTGTGTCGCTATTTCTTATTATAACACTCATCACTGTAAAGGTTTGTGTCCCTTTTCTATCCTTATTATAGGCATATACAATTTTAATTAATACAATTTTATTTGTATGGGTAGGTACTCTTTATTGGGTTTAGTTGTGTTTCAGGGTAATTTGATTATTTAGGCCTACTAGGTTTATTTATTTAATTTTGATTTGTTTACTGCCCTATTCTACTGGGTTATTTCTGGGTTTCTTGATAATATTAAATAAGTCAAACCAACTAGGTTTCCTTTAATTTGCTATAAATTATTACTTCTTGTTTCCTCTCTGGATCGGATTTCACTATTATTTACTATTCTTTTGTAACATTCTGTTTCGTTACAAATTGCCTCCCTTCAGAAGTAATTATTTCTGAACACTTCATTAGGTGTGAGGACATAATTACTTATGTTAATTTTCCTTTTCTTCCTCATGATATTTTTTCGTGGATTGTTGATTATAATTGCGCTTGATCTTCTTTAAAATGGGGTCAGTTAATTCGTACGTGTTGTTGTTTTTTTTTTTTTTGTTATGGTGTAGGGTCCAACGTATAGTAACAATAACTTCTTTGATATCCCTTCTAGAGTTCTAGGCAATTCCCTGTTCTTTAATAACACTTTCTCTCCTACTTCATATTTAATTATTTTACCCTTTATTTTCTGGTATTTATTTCTGCGTTTTTCCAGATTTTCCATCACCTGATTATAGAATTTTAATTTATTAAATTGGTACGGTGAAGACTTAGGAAATTTAGTCAATTCTTGGATCTCTCTGGGTGGTTGTTTTTCATACATGGCAGTGTATGGATTTTAATTTATAGATGGATGATAAGCCAAGTTTAAAAAATCTTCTGTGGCTGATAAATAATCAGGCCACTTCCTTTGTTGTTGATGACAATAGGTTCTTAAGATTCTACCAACCTCTCTCAGTATTCTTTCTGATGGATTGCTACTGGGGTGGTATACGGAGGTCTTATAGCTTTTGATGTTCAGTTCTAACAATGTGTTATTACATTTTTTGCCTCGAAATTGTGTATCATGGTCTGTAACTATTGAAACAGGTATTCCTATTTTTGGAATGTATTGAGTAGTTATTACTTCAAGAATTTTCTGCGTAGTTGCTCGACTGATTAGATACAATTTGGTGAATTTGGTGAAGTGGTCCATAATGATTGTAATGTATTTATACTGGCTTCTACCTTCACTCCTAGGAAATGGTCCACATATGTTGTAATATAATTTATTACAAATATAATTAAGAATAAAGATATTATGTTGATGTTGTTCTGATCACACAAGATTAGTCTCCTTAAAGCCCCACTGTTGGGCTTGCCAATTTGTAATATAATTTATTACAAATATAAATAAATAAAGATATAAAGATATAATGATAGCAATTGTGATGCTAATAAATGTTGTCTGAATCTCGGTGTTGGACTCGCCGATGATACAGCTCCACTTTGGATTCACCAATTACAAAGAATAAATTAAATATAAATAAGGTATTATCATAAAGTGTGATTGGTTGAGAATTAAAGAAAAATTTTGTAAGTATAAAAGTTTACTTATATGTTATTTTTTGTTTTGTTTAATTGGTTAATTCAATTAATTAATAAATAATTAATTAATTGTGTGTGTCCTTTAACTACTTCCAACTTAATAAGTATGAATTTGTCGTTCGAATCTATTTGTTTCTATTAATAATTTAATTGTGTAGTCAGATCTGTTGGTTCTCTCTCTGCTGACTTTACTCTTCTTCTTCCTCTCAGATGTTTATTTTATCACTGTAAATTATTTTTGTTTAGAAAAAAAAAAAATAGTTAACATTCATTATACAAATAAATACAACTCTTGTAACTGAATAATGATGTTCATTTATTGACATTTAAAATTATGCGCCATTCAGGCTGCGCATGGCCCAGGCATTGGCTGATTATTTGCTCCAGTCGGTAGCGAACAAGATTGACAAAATATATTTTTTTACAAGATTAATTAATTAGGATTCTTTTAGCGAGTCGAAATGGTCAGAGGGCAAGGAACAAGATACAGTCTTACAGATATTCCTAAACTAAATTATTATGGCTGAAATAAAACAATATTTTTATTTAAATTGTCAATTATGAAAAGTAATATCGAACCATTCGTCGAAATGACGTCACTCGCTTCAAGCTGGCAGTGTACTTGGCTCGTTCGGAAATCCAGTATGGCCGCCGTCACCTCGATTTTCTCTGCTATGCACTGCTGGAACTGGTTGAGCTTCTCCCGCAGAAATAAATGAATATTCCCTTCTCTGCGAAGTAGTGTTGGTCCAGGAATATAGTGTAGAGTGTTCTCTCTTCTCCTGTGTAACATGACAGATATAAGCATAATATTGAATGGCAATTGATCATTAGAATAATAAAGTTATAATATTTAAATTTGGAAGAAAGCATTAAGTTTAATAAAATAGATTAATTCATAGCAACTGTGGAAAGAAATCATTATTAATTAAAAAAAATTACAAGTTCAAATAAAAGGAGTTACTAGTGATGAGTCATACAAAACCAGTCTCATAACCAAAGGTTTTCAAGGTATAACCCAGGAAGGTAAGAAAGTGAATAACCAAGCAGTACAGAATATGACCAAACCCACAACGAGGAAGAATAAATAGAATAGAAACCCTAAAATAAGCCAAGATCAACCAATACAGGTGGTGTATTTCTAAAATCAAGAAGAAGATGGAGAAGATCCCAAGAAACCTGATGGCATCAAGAAGAAGATGGAGAAGATACCAGTCTCAGAAGGCAGGAGAAAAGAAGACTGATGAAAGAAGAAGAAGGCAGCATCCTGAAGAAGATGTCATGCTCTTACAAAAGACACCCAAATCCCCATACCCCCCAAAATAAATCATTAACCAATAAAAGTATAACGAAATGAAAACCACATGTATACAAATTTAAGAGAGAGAAGTGTATAAAGTAAAAGTTGCCTGTGAACTAAGATGAAACAATAATATAGTACCCATGGAACAAATCTCCATTGTATAACGCTAACCAATGTATTATGTTAATAAGACTATACGACCATTTAGCAATAACATAATATAAAAGTGCAAAGTGAACCAGTGATAGTTTTGGGTATTATAAAAAATGAACCTTGTGTTTCATTCTTGGCAATCACAAACATTGAATGCAATGAAATATACAATTTCCAATGACTTGAAATGTGTACTGTGAGAATATGTTATTTATAAAACATAAATAGGTTTAAAATAACATTTTGTTTTATATGCAAAAAGAAAAAAAAGATTTCATAATACTTTTTGAACAATTTATACTATTTATTTATTAATGACAGGGTACAATTTTCCAAAGACAATGTGTAAAAGACGGTATAAAAACTGTAGAATCCTACTTGTAATAATAGTTAGCAACAAGAATATAGATCTAAGGTTTTTATGAATATAGTATAAGGATGTTTAAAAATTTATTAGATATAAGGCCATTTGTTTGGGTCTGATACAACTAACATCAGAACTATAAAAATAGTTACTACTTGTAAATAGTAGAGAGTAATTAAGATGTTAGTTAGTAAAAAACCTTTTTTGTAAACCATATTTCCATGTTAGAAATAAGGATTTTGTTGTAGAATGTCTGACTTGAAGACAACCATTTATTTAAAAATATTCTTTATTTGTTTAACTGTTATTTGTATTGTAACCAATACTAATTGTTATTGTGTAATTTGGAAAACATGTTTAATTTATAATACTATATGTAAAAGTCAGAGAGGGTATCACACATCTTATATTGTTTGTAAAGTTTTTGTAAAGAAAAATTGTTAAAAAACCTAGGCCAAAAGAATGGAAACCAAACTTCATCAAAACAGAGAAATTACTCATTTAAAAGCAAATAAACAAAAGGGGTATTAGACAAAATAAACTTGAGATCAAGCCATATAATTGCACATACCATTTAGAAAGATTTTAATAAATTATATTCAGAATTATAAATAAAAATGAAAATGACTAAATTCAGAAATTTGGACATGGGAGTCATATATTTCAGAATAATGTTTCAGAATACAACTAATTCAATTAATTACCAGAAAATAAGGGAATATAAACCTTTTAATACAATATAGAATTATTAATATTAAATATAACTGATAAAATGGCTGAATTTACATTATAACAGGAAGTAAATTTTGGAAATGTTTGACTTATCAGAGTATATCAAACTGAAAGTAAAATTACTATTTTTGGACAGAAAACACTATAAAACGGCATTATTTAATCTGAAAATAAGCTGAATGAACTGAAAGATTAATTTAAATAACATCTAGTGAATAAAATTGATAAATAACCAAAGTTTAGGCATTTATATAGTGAATTTTAAAGTGTGCACAGGATGTGAAAATATATTTGAACAATGTTAAGGATAATATTATATGTGCTAAGAGTTTAATTGAGACTGAAGGAAATAGTTAGTTGATTATTGGTATTTGAACGGTTAACATGACAAACGTTTTGTAACGAGCCTAACCTATATTACAACGGTAAAGTCAAGGAGTGAATAGTACGTTATTGTGAAATCGCGAGTGACTTATTAAATACTTCTAGAACTCTCACATTATAACAGAAACAATCAAGAAACACTACATAACACTGAACAATACATATCTACTCCAGAAAACACCACAAAACACCAGAAAACTGTATAACACATTAACCAAGTATTAGTGTCGGTATCGGGAAAAGTGTTTGAACTTATAATTACACGGATACACTAAATACAACCCAGAAACATTACACCAGGCACTACACCACATTTAACAAGAGATTTGCAGACACCAGAACAGGAATACTGCCAGAAATACATTATTTGGAACGTAGCAGGAACGAGCGACATTATGATCAACTTGATGGCCGCCATTTGCTTTTGACGATACCAATGCCTGTTCCGTGCTCACATCAGCTGTTGGTGAAAACAATTATATGATTTTTAAATTTATTATTCAATGTCTGTATTTAGTAATAATTATTAATTTTTTGTAACGTTATACTTTTTAAATATTGGCCCGATTTCTCTTACTTTGATAATAATTGGCTGTTTAAAGAACCCTGTATGATTTTTATATAATATACTTTGTAACTTTTTCGATATCCTGAGAATCGATATTATAATCGATAAGAGTCAATATTGCTAGTAATTAATAAAACATTAATATTCTTCAACACTAAATAGTTCTTTATTTCGTAAATATTACTAGTTATCACTAACATAATTCTAATTAATAATCTACCAGGACTTTACCACGTATAAGTGAAGATAACCTAAAAAATAAAAAGGTAAACAAGTATCGATTGGTTTGAAGACAATCTTATGAGTGGTGATAGTTTATTTAAAATATACCAAAACTTTAATAAAATTTTTCAGAAGAGCATTACACTTTTTAAAACTTCACAGCCCTATATTAATTAATTGATTATAATTAATTAATTAATAAAAAGAAATTTTTTTTTTAATTATTTTTTTAATAAACATAATTTTTTTTTTAAATTTTCTTCAAAACAACAATTTTTGTTTTGAAACTTTCGGTGAAGCTGAACATATATTTCTTCATCAACATTACGCTACTCGACCGGTCTTGCTACCATTGAGACTCGACCAGCTGGGAAACTTAAGGAAGTGTTTCAGACCAGTGAGACGTCGAGAGCCACACCAATTAAACACAATCTCAACACATTAAATAAAATTATTACAAATTGGCGCACAACTTTAGGGGCTTTAATTAGCGATTCTAAGGCCAATACATTCTGCCCAATCACTAGTTGGAGCTAGGCAACAGCTACAAAGCCAGAGAATTTCAAGGGAAAATGCAACGACGTGCAACATCTAAGAAACGGGCGGCGGAGGCCGAAAAAGAAATAGAAGTCGATATGGACAACAAAGAGGCGACGCCAGTAGAGGTGGAAGAGTTTTCACCGCCGGTGTTGTCCAAACAAACTGAACAACCGGAGATACCCACACAGACAGGGGAAGTCAATATCCAAGAGGAACGACCTGAGAAATCCAAAACAATAGAAGGTCCAATTCTAGAGAGAATGATGGAAATGTTCCTTCAAATGAGTCAGAGAATAGAAGATAGCAACAAATCAAACAAGGAAGAGTTGAAGAAAGAAATGGAGGATAATAGTAAGAAAATGGACAAGAAAATGGACGACAGTAATAAGGAAAGGAAAGAAGATAGCCAGTCTTTGAAAGAAGATTTAGGAAATAAAATCGAAACAACCAATAAGCAGATGGAAGAGAAGATGGAAGAAAACAGCAAGAAGATGGAAGAGAAGATGGAAGAAAACAGCAAGAATATGGAAGAGAAGATGGAAGAAAACAGCAAGAAGATGGAAGAGAGGATGGGAGAAAAGTTAGAAGAATTGAAGAAGGATAACCATACCACAAAAGAAGAGTTGACTGGGATGAACAAGAACATGGAAAATTTGAAGGAAGATAACAAGAAGATGGAAGAAGAGATGGGGAAGAAGTTAGAAGAATTGAAGGACGACAACCAAGCGTTCAAGGAAGAATTCAAGTCAACTAAAGAAGAATTGATTAATAAAATTGAGAACACCAATCAGAAAATCGATGAAACCAGGAAGAAGATAGAGAAGAACAACAGACAATTGAAGGATGAGTTGAAAGAAGATAACAAGAAGTTGGAAGAGAAGATGGGGGAGAAGCTGGAAGAATTGATAGAGGACAATCAAATTTTAAGAGAAAAGTTAAGAGAGGTCAATCAGGAGAATTTGGACAAACTGGACGAAAGAATGGAATTGTTGCGAGAAGAACTGAATAAAGAAATCACTGTTAACAAAAAAGCGATGAATAAGAAGATGGAAGAAGAAAATATAATGGTGAATCGACAGATTCGAGAGATTGATGGAAAGTGCAACCAGACCGAAAAGGAGGTGCATGAGTTTAAAGAAGTGGTGAACATCAAGTTCACAAATATTGAAGAACATAGTCGTAGGAAGGTAGAAGAACAGAGGAAGGAAAATCAAGAAGAATTCGGAAAAGTACGCGACCAAGTCACAGAACGATGTAACGATATACAAGAGACCGTGGCCAGTATCACCGGTCAGGTGAGACAAAGCCGAGAGGAGATGGAAGCGCTAAGAAACAGACCGACTCATTTCACTGATTTGCCCGTCAACGAAAGCCGAGAGTGGCTCAACTTCCGGCAATACAAACGCAAGCCGATGGAGTTCCTGGCTAGGGTAGAAGAATATTTGACCAAGCATAAAACTACTCAATGGAGCAATTGCAGGGAGATATTAGACGAGTCTTTCCGAGACATAACTGATAATTGGTGGATGGCCAACCGGAGTGAGATTCCTGACTACCAACAGTTCCGGAAAATGTTTAAGACAAAATACTGGTCTGAGACCACCCAGAACTTGATCCGTGACAGTATTTGTAATGGAAGATACAGGGCACAATTAGGTAGCAGTATGACGGCATATTTCCTGGGGAAGGTGTGCATGGCAAAACACCTCGAGCCGGCAATCCCAGAAGAATGTTTAGTGAACAAGATATCGTATCATTATGATGAGGACATTATCAGGGCCCGAAGAGGTAGCCAGATCAAGACGATCCAGGCGATGACCGAGTTATTAGAGGGATACGAGAACGAGGAGTATTATCGGCAGAGCAGGAAGAGAAATGAGAGACCAGAAGCAAGGCCGACTACCTAGCCCAATAACGGCAATAACCATGCAAGTAACCGGAACCAGCCCAGTAATTACGACGGCCCTAACAACCAGCCGCGTAATAACCATTTTAACGGTAATTTTAACGGCGTGAGGAATAACAACCCCTACCCAAATAATAGAAACAATTTTTATCAACAAAATAATAATGTCCCATACAGTCAGAGAAATCCATATCCCAACAATAATGGTGACAGACCTTACCCACCTAACCGAAATTACTATCATAATAACTTTAGTAATAACAATAATAGCAATAATAATAACCGAGTGTCGCGCCCTAGGGTAAATTTTATAAGAGCAGAAGATCGCGGACCCAGGAGATATTATCAACTGAGGAGGAGCAGCTTCCACGGCGCCGACCGAAGATGGAGGAGTGCAGAACGAGACGGCCCAAAACACGAACAGGGAAGACGAAGTACAAGCCTGGAGGATCATGGCCGACAACAGAACAGGGCGTTAAACCTCAACCAGGGTACAGAACGTCAGGAAACAAACCAGAGTTTCCCGAACGATGCCTCGGTCAATAATAACACAAACAATGACCAAAATACTTTAAACGAGATGAGGCAGTAATCAACAACGATGACCCGTTACTGCTTATACTTCCTGGGTTAGAAAGGATCAATTGCGACAAGAAAACCAGCATAAAAACATCACTATTATAAGTAACCATTATCTGAAAGACATACGAACTGAACTTTTGGAAGAGAACGAGAAGAGTCTCAGCAACACTAATAACGAGATAATTTATATAACAGCGGAGGTGGAAGGAGTTCCCGCTAAAATAATGATAGACACAGGAGCTAATATTTCAATAATAAACTCCAATGAGTTGGAGAGAATACAGAGTACATGTGGAAAAACTTTGCCAATGAATACCAGTCAACAACATTGTGTTGGTAGGTGCAACTGGCCGCCAGAATAAAACCATCAGGAAGCAAGTTTCCTTAAGTGTCGTTAGCGGTGATATAGCTTTAGACATGGAATTTTTAATCGCCACCGGATTACCATTTGACATCTTAGTCGGTTGCGATATTCTTCGTAGATATTCGGCAATAATCGATCTTAATTTAAATAAAGTATCACTTTTCCCAGATGGAGTAACATGGACCGCAGATCTGGTAGGAGGCACAACTATACTTCCTAGCCCAATACATCAACAACTTCGGAAAATTAATATTATAAGAAACAGCCATCTTTCTAAACCAATAATATACAATCATGGAGGAGAGGATTTATGGTCAGTTAAGATCCAAGAAATACGGAATTTCCAGTGCGGAAGCGATAACAAGAAAATACCAACACATCTGGCTGATCGTCTAATCGCTATATATGAGAAATACAAGGCGGTGTTTTCCGATGAACCAGGGAAGGTAAAAAACTACCAGTGCCAACTTCGTTTTAAAGAAAACGTAGAGTTTAACCGGAGGTCATATCCAATAGCGCAGTCGCTCAAAGAAGCCGTGAGAACAGAGATAAACAAGATGATAGATAATGACATAATTGAGATTAGTCAATCACCTTACACTAGTCCAATTATTGCTGTTCCGAAGAAAGACGGACAAGTCCGGCTCTGTTTAGATGCGCGTGAGTTGAACAAGACAATTGTGAATGACAGAACCTCTCCCGGTGAAATAGAAGAGATTTTAAAAGGTTTTCATGGTACTAAATTTATTAGCACCTGGGATACGGTCTGTGGTTATTGGCAGGTAGAGCTGCATCCACAAAGCCGCCAGTATGTAGCGTTCATTTTCGAAGGGCGCAATTACCAGTTCAAGAGACTGCCCTTCGGACTTGTCAATTCTGTCGCCATATTTGTGGCATGCATGGACCAGATTCTTGGACAAGAAGCGCTCCAATTTACCACCGTCTATGTTGACGATTTACTAATCACATCCGGAACCTGGGAGGAGCACTGTTACAGAGTGGAATTTGTACTAAACAAACTAGCGCAGAACAAAATAACACTGAAGTTGGAGAAATCCAAGTTCATAGCGCGCGAGGTACAATTCTTAGGTTTCAACCTAGACGACAGAGGTATGACCCCATCAGCAGAAAAAGTGGAGGCAATTCAGAGGTTCCCGGAACCAAGAAACAGGAAACAATTACAATCTTTCCTCGGACTCTGTAACTATTACAGGAAGTTTCAGAGCCGTTATTCCGAGTTGACCGCCAAGTTTCAACCACAGTTATCTGCCAAGAACAAATGGACTTGGGGTGAAGATCAAGATATTACTTTCCGCTTGATAAAAGAGAAGTTTCTGGAGAGTGTTATACTTCGTCACCCAGATTTTAAGAAACCATTCTTTTTAAACTGTGACGCTAGCGACCTAAGCTTAGGAACAACTTTATACCAGGAAGATGACGAGGGACAAAATCTGGTAATAAGCTTCGCTAGTCGCACACTGAACCAGTGCGAAAAGAACTACAGTGTGACAGAAAAGGAATTGTTGAGCGTGGTGTTCGCATGCAGCAAGTTCCGGACGTACATTCTCGGATATCAAGTCACGGTACGAACTGATCATAAATCCATCTCGTTCCTTCGTAGGTGCAAGTTGAGTCATGGCCGATTGGCTAGGTGGGTACTCGCCCTACAAGAATATGACCTGAAATGGGAATACATCCCAGGAAAGAAGAACGTGGTAGCGGATGTGTTGTCACGTATAAATCTGTAAGATCAGAGTTTCGAAGGGGGGAAGGAGAGCTTGGTCAAAATTTATAACATATTCACGACCAGAGCCGATTTACAAGCTTCGCTAATAAATATTCGAATCCATCAGCAGTCTGATCCTAAGCTGAAAAACATTGTGAGTCGTTTGGAAGCCAATGATGAAACCATTTCTAAATATTACCACCTTAACAAGGGAATTCTATTCATAAAAACCGCCTTAGACGATGAGACATGGAAGGTGATAATCCCACACCAAATCGAAAAGGAGGTCATCATCGATTACCATGTCAGGTATGGTCACATGGGAGCGTTAAAAGTGATACAGGCTCTAGAAGAAAACTGTAAGATCAAGAATATCAACCGCAAGGTGAGAACGTACATCAAATCCTGTAAGATCTGCCAATGTGCCAAAATATACAATGAAAAGACAGAGGGTATCATGATACCAATAACTTCCAACGCAAAACTAGAAAAAGTGTTTTTGGATATCTGCGGGCCATTTCCCCGTAGCGGTGGTCGGCACAGATATAAATACTTGGTAATCATAATGGATCACTACATCAAGTATATAAAGCTATATCCGGTTAATCGGGCAACAACAGCAAAGGTTTTGGCGGTGATTATTGATTTGTATGTTCCAGAGATCGGTAGACCGTTTTCCATTATTACCGACCATGGTACACAATTTAAGGGGAGGAGATGGCGAGACACTTTATTAGCACTTGGGGTCAAAACGTATAAGACATCAGTCTACCACCCAAGTAGCAATCCGGCTGAGAGAGTACTAAGAGAAGTGGGTAGGATATTGCGCACGTACTGTCACAACCAACAGAAAAAGTGGCAAGAGTACCTAGCAGCGACAGAAACATTCCTAAATTACGCCCACCATCCAGCTATAGGAATTCCACCATACTCAGCCATGTATGAGAAGCCGACTCCCCGAGACATTGAAAAAATCATTGAATTTCCAACAAACAATAATAGGAAATTCAACCAGTTGAAGTTTTACAACAAGGTAGCTGAAGATCAGGAAAAACGGCAAGCCAAATACCAGAAGGCAATAGGGCGTATTGTGACATATAAAGAGGGTGAAAAAGTCCTCCTTAAAAATCGAGAGTTACCCAGCGCCTTAGAAGGCATAACCAAAAAGTTATTATTACTTTACACCGGACCATATGTTGTGGTAAATGATAAGCATAACAATACATATGAGTTGAAGGAAATCGTTTCAGGAAAAGTCAAAGGAGTGTACAATCAAGCTTCTATGAAGAAATATTATGAAGAATGAGTCGTGAGTTTTGAATTTTGAATTTAATATTTATAATTTAAAAAATTCTAAAATATGTAGGAACAACTTACAACCTAATAATTTGAACAAACTTTTTGGGAGAAAGAGAAAGAAAAAGACTTTTGAATTAAAATATAATTATAAAAATTTAAAATTGAGTAAATACATCTTACTACAACCTAATAATTTTGGAGAAAAACTTTATGGAAGAAAGAAAGAGGAAGAGAGAGAATTTTTTATATCTTATTAAAAAAATTCTAAAATATGTAAGAACAACTTACAACATAATAATTTGAGAAAAAACTTTATGGAAGAAAGAAAAAGAAAGAATTTAGAATTTGACAAACATATATATTATATTGTTTAAAAAAATTCTAAAATATGTAAGAACAACTTACAACATAATAATTTGAGAAAAAACTTTATGGAAGAAAGAAAAAGAAAGAATTTAGAATTTGACAAACATATATATTATATTGTTTAAAAAAATTCTAAAATATGTAAGAACAACTTAAAACCTAATATTTTGAACAAACTTTATGGAAGACAAAGAGAAAGAAGAAGAATTTTTAATTTAAATATTAAAACAATTCTAAAATAAGTAAGAACAACTTACAACCTAATAATTTTGGAACGAACTTTATGGAAGAAAGAAAACGAAAGACTTTTGAACTGAAATATATTTATAAAAATTTAAAATTGAGTAAGTACATCTTACTACAACCTGATAATTTGGAACAAAACTTTATGGAAGAAAGAGAAAGAGAGAGAATTTTGAATTTTGAACTTAATACAAAAAATTTAAAAATAAAGTAAGACCAACTTAGTATAACTAAGTTTGTGAGAAAATTTTATGGTAAATAATTAAGAAGAATTTGAATTTGGAGAAATACCAAAACATTCAGAGATAATGGTAAGATCACAGTACTATAAACAATTCTAAATGAAACAATTCTGGGAATAAATGAATTAAACGGAATTTGAATGTTGATAGAACGTCAGAACATTGAAACAAGATAAGATCAACATATTACAAGGATTTATGAGAAATATTTTTCAATTAAATAAATAGAATAGTTTGAATTTTACATTAAAACTAACCCAGTTCCAAAAAATAATTATGTGTCAATTATAATTGAATTGAGAAGAAAATAAAGTGATTAATTCAGAAAAGAGAATTAACGTTAATCCAGAATAAATGCTAGATATTCACAATAGCATTTGAAGGAGTAGAGAAGAATAACAAAAAAGAGTGTAATATGCAAGTAAAGAAAAAATTTGGAAGCAAAGAGACTAATTACTTATGAAACGATAATGAAAACAGTTAATTAGCAAAGAAGAACAACTCATACCAAACAGATAGGGAAGATGATTTTGAACAAATGATAATAATAAGACCTATATGAAACGCAAAGAGAAGAAATACCACATGAAATATAATAAATGAATTAATGTTAATGAATGCGAAGGCGGATTAATAACTTTCTAAGAGAAAGGAAAGAACCAAAATGTTTAAATAAAATAATCAATATAACAACCTGTATATCTAATGTAAAGATACAATGTTAAAAATTAAATATAATATATTAAGACCATTCAAATAATGAATAAGAAAGACTATATATAAAGACCATGCTAATACCATGAGTAACCAGAAGAAGGTATAAAGAGAATTCAGATGGAGAAGAAAGAGAGTTACACTGTAAACAGTAACCAGAATTATTAAAAGAAAGGTTTTCAACCATAATAAAAATAAATATATCAGACAAGTTAAGAGTTTTGAAAAAATAATAATAGTTTTGTAATGAGTATAATAATAATTATGAAGATTTATTAAGATAGAAAATGTGAGATAATCTGAGAGACTACGAAGTGGAGAATCCAAAGATATTTTTATTAGTCGAAAATGAGACTACTTTTTATTTATTTATTCGATGACTGACTGAAGATAATTCCAGCAGCATTATGTTTTTTGAGCAGGGATGGATATGCCTCTGTACTCAATTTATAGAAGTGGTGTATGGCCAGCAGAGAAGTAGCGTACAGTGCCCCTCTGATCTGCCCCAGCCCACGTGATAGGGAATGTTAGGGAATTAATATCCCAAGGATGCAACACGAAGTTGATAAAGAAAGAAAATGTATTACAATTATAATATATCTCAGAAGACACTAACTATCCGAAAAGGATCAGTAGTAAAACAAATAACCATATATATAAAATTAATTAAACTCTAATATAAAAAAGTCGATATAAAAATGGAGAAGAAAATGAATTATAAGAAATGATGAAATTATCATAAGAAATTATTTCATCCATAAACATGTCTGAAATAATTACTTCTGGAGGGGAGCAATCTGTAACATGACAGATATAAGCATAATATTGAATGGCAATTGATCATTAGAATAATAAAGTTATAATATTTAAATTTGGAAGAAAGCATTAAGTTTAATAAAATAGATTAATTCATAGCAACTGTGGAAAGAAATCATTATAATTAAAAAAAATACAAGTTCAAATAAAAGGAGTTACTAGTGATGAGTCATACAAAACCAGTCTCATAACCAAAGGTTTTCAAGGTATAACCCAGGAAGGTAAGAAAGTGAATAACCAAGCAGTACAGAATATGACCAAACCCACAACGAGGAAGAATAAATAGAATAGAAACCCTAAAATAAGCCAAGATCAACCAATACAGGTGGTGTATTTCTAAAATCAAGAAGAAGATGGAGAAGATCCCAAGAAACCTGATGGAATCAAGAAGAAGATGGAGAAGATACCAGTCCCAGAAGGCAGGAGAAAAGAAGACTGATGAAAGAAGAAGAAGGCAGCATCCTGAAGAAGATGTCATGCTCTTATAAAAGACACCCAAATCCCCATACCCCCCAAAATAAATCATTAACCAATAAAAGTATAACGAAATGAAAACCACATGTATACAAATTTAAGAGAGAGAAGTGTATAAAGTAAAAGTTGCCTGTGAACTAAGATGAAACAATAATATAGTACCCATGGAACAAATCTCCATTGTATAACGCTAACCAATTTATTATGTTAATAAGACTATACGACCATTTAGCAATAACATAATATAAAAGTGCAAAGTGAACCAGTGATAGTTTTGGGTATTATAAAAAATGAACCTTGTGTTTCATTCTTGGCAATCACAAACATTGAATGCAATGAAATATACAATTTCCAATGACTTGAAATGTGTACTGTGAGAATATGTTATTTATAAAACATAAATCGGTTTAAAATAACATTTTGTTTTATATGCAAAAAGAAAAAAAAGATTTCATAATACTTTTTGAACAATTTATACTATTTATTTATTAATGACAGGGTACAATTCCCCAAAGACAATGTGTAAAAGACGGTATAAAAACTGTAGAATCCTACTTGTAATAATAGTTAGCAACAAGAATATAGATCTAAGGTTTTTATGAATATAGTATAAGGATGTTTAAAAATTTATTAGATATAAGGCCATTTGTTTGGGTCTGATACAACTAACATCAGAACTATAAAAATAGTTACTACTTGTAAATAGTAGAGAGTAATTAAGATGTTAGTTAGTAAAAAACCTTTTTTGTAAACCATATTTCCATGTTAGAAATAAGGATTTTGTTGTAGAATGTCTGACTTGAAGACAACCATTTATTTAAAAATATTCTTTATTTGTTTAACTGTTATTTGTATTGTAACCAATACTAATTGTTATTGTGTAATTTGGAAAACATGTTTAATTTATAATACTATATGTAAAAGTCAGAGAGGGTATCACACATCTTATATTGTTTGTAAAGTTTTTGTAAAGAAAAATTGTTAAAAAACCTAGGCCAAAAGAATGGAAACCAAACTTCATCAAAACAGAGAAATTACTCATTTAAAAGCAAATAAACAAAAGGGGTATTAGACAAAATAAACTTGAGATCAAGCCATATAATTGCACATACCATTTAGAAAGATTTTAATAAATTATATTCAGAATTATAAATAAAAATGAAAATGACTAAATTCAGAAATTTGGACATGGGAGTCATATATTTCAGAATAATGTTTCAGAATACAACTAATTCAATTAATTACCAGAAAATAAGGGAATATAAACCTTTTAATACAATATAGGATTATTAATATTAAATATAACTGATAAAATGGCTGAATTTACATTATAACAGGAAGTAAATTTTGGAAATGTTTTGACTTATCAGAGAATACCAAACTGAAAGTAAAATTACTATTTTTGGACAGAAAACACTATAAAACGGCATTATTTAATCTGAAAATAAGCTGAATGAACTGAAAGATTAATTTAAATAACATCTAGTGAATAAAATTGATAAATAACCAAAGTTTAGGCATTTATATAGTGAATTTTAAAGTGTGCACAGGATGTGAAAATATATTTGAACAATGTTGAGGATAATATTATATGGGCTAAAAGTTTAATTGAGACTGAAGGAAATAGTTAGTTGATTATTGGTATTTGAACGGTTAAGATGACAAACGTTTTGTAACGAGCCTAACCTATATTACAACGGTAAAGTCAAGGAGTGAATAGTACGTTATTGTGAAATCGCGAGTGACTTATTAAATACTTCTAGAACTCTCACATTATAACAGAAACAATCAAGAAACACTACATAACACTGAACAATACATATCTACTCCAGAAAACACCACAAAACACCAGAAAACTGTATAACACATTAACCAAGTATTAGTGTCGGTATCGGGAAAAGTGTTTGAACTTATAATTACACGGATACACTAAATACAACCCAGAAACATTACACCAGGCACTACACCACATTTAACAAGAGATTTGCAGACACCAGAACAGGAATACTGCCAGAAAATACATTATTTGGAACGTAGCAGGAACGAGCGACATTTTGATCAACTTGATGGCCGCCATTTGCTTTTGACGATACCAATGCCTGTTCCGTGCTCACATCAGCTGTTGGTGAAAACAATTATATGATTTTTAAATTTATTATTCAATGTCTGTATTTAGTAATAATTATTAATTTTTTGTAACGTTATACTTTTTAAATATTGGCCCGATTTCTCTTACTTTGATAATAATTGGCTGTTTAAAGAACCCTGTATGATTTTTATATAATATACTTTGTAACTTTTTCGATTTCCTGAGAATCGATATTATAATCGATAAGAGTCAATATTGCTAGTAATTAATAAAACATTAATATTCTTCCACACTAAATAGTTCTTTATTTCGTAAATATTACTAGTTATCACTAATATAATTCTAATTAATAATCTACCAGGACTTTACCACGTATAAGTGAAGATAACCTAAAAAATAAAAAGGTAAACAAGTATCGATTGGTTTGAAGACAATCTTATGAGTGGTGATAGTTTAATTAAAATATACCAAAACTTTAATAAAATTTTTCAGAAGAGCATTACACTTTTTAAAACTTCACAGCCCTATATTAATTAATTGATTATAATTAATTAATTAATAAAAAGAAAATTTTGTTTTAATTATTTTTTTAATAAACATAATTTTTTTTTTAATTTTCTTCAAAACAACAATTTTTGTTTTGAAACTTTCGGTGAAGCTGAACATATATTTCTTCATCAACATTACGCTACTCGACCGGTCTTGCTACCATTGAGACTCGACCAGCTGGGAAACTTAAGGAAAGTGTTTCAGACCAGTGAGACGTCGAGAGCCACACCAATTAAACACAATCTCAACACATTAAATAAAATTATTACACCTGCGATATCGTTTCGGGATCGGTTACTGGTGAAGTGTCCGGTGTTCAAATATGTGTATTCGTGTTCTGCTAATATGGTTCAAATCTTCTCAAAATGGCCGTTGATTTCTTGTGCTTGTGTTAGATGGTGTTATTACTGTTGTCCGGAATTAGTGAGGTGTTAGTTATTAACTGTTAATGTTATTTTCATTTTAGTTAACCTCTGTTACACTCTTCATAGCCACTCTCACGATTGTGCACAAAATTATACTTTTTCGGTCTTCTGTTAGTACATTCTCAACTAGTCGTCTTCACGATTAACAATAGACTAAACTCTGAACCTCGTCGTTTTAGGGTAATTTGTGATATGCCTTTTCCTCTTTACATTGTTTATTTATAAAAGTACATGTCTCAGATTTGGTTCATCGTCTAAATATACATAATAAGTTTTCTTATTTATTACTGTATTTCATTTATTTCTTAATTTTACAGAAATCTAATTATTCAGCAATATTGATTAATTAATTTTACATATTTGGATATATAGCTGGGTTTGTTACAAGTTTATTTTAGCCCAAAAATTACAATTTTTTATAATTATTGTAGACCTCATATTTTGTACAAATTTAGTGTTTAAATGGTTTTAAGTGTTTTTTCTGATAATATTTCCATGGAATAATCTTAATAACTCCGTGATTATCTTTGTTGTTAATAATATTGTTGTTAAAACACTTCAATATTGATTTATTTACTGTTTAGTCTGATTTGATTACCATTGTGTTGTATGTACTGAATTCTATCCCCTATTAAGTAGTTTGATTCTCTGATAGATAGTTTTGGTTCACATTACTGGTCTGTTTTTGCTAGAGTGGTGTCTTAGCTAATCTGCTTTGTACTTTTCATATGGTTTACAGTTTTAAAAAAAATTATTACATTCCTATTTCCTACTTGCCTCTCTGCCTTACAAACTTGAAAATTAGATAACATGATTTTAAATACAACAGAATATCTTATCTCTACTAACTTTTTCTTTATATCACTTAAACATAACAAAAACATCTTATGCCTATTATTTTTATTATACATATAGAATTATAATGGAAACATCTTATTATCAGCAATATTATCAGTCATTGGCTGTCCTTTGATTTTTATGTTTCCTTTTATCACAAACCTAATCCTACTAAAACATCTTATTCCTAATAACACTTTCAGTTATTAACTGTCTCTTGTGTTCACTATAACTATTTTGGTAAAACAATGAAATAAAAACATCTTATAACTAATGACACCTTCAGTTATTAAGTGTCTCTTTCAATTACTATAACTGTCTTGGTAACACAATGAAATAAAAACATCTTATAACTAATGACACCTTCAGTTATTAACTGTCTCTTGTGTTCACTATAACTATTTTGGTAACACAATGAAATAAAAATATCTTATAACTATTACAATTTTATATTACTTAATTTTTTTTAAAACAGTTTTATCATTAAAATTAACCTTAGTCATTAGACTGTCTTTTGTTTTTTATATAGTATTTCCCTACCCTGATGGTAGTCTTTTTAATGGATTCATATTTCTTACACTATACTTTATTATAATGTGTCACTTATTATTGTCTACACTAATGGTAGTCTTTTTATATAATTTTTTACATATTATACTTATATCTAATTTACAATTCGGCTTTCTTTGGATTGTATCTTGTAACTTGAGTTACTGGGTCTAAATATATTGGTTTTAATTTAGTTCAATGGTATGTATTCCATTATTAACATTTTTGGAATAGCTCTTCTTGTTTCTAGGCTCTTTGTAGGAATCTTGATATATTTTGTCCCTTCTTCATTATTATATTAGTAAATTTCTTGTCTTGTGGTTTCTCTGCTTCTTGACCTTATACATTTCCATTATTAATATTGTTTTCACCTTTTTATCTCCTTTTTCTTGTCTTTCCCTTTTTACTGCTTCCCCAGTCCACTGGGTATACTGCTGGTTTATTGGGTTTTTACATAGTAAGTTATTTTGACAAATGGTTTTCTTTATTATTTTTTATTCTTATTAACATTTTATTGACTTAATATATAGTTTCTTTTGCTTAACCTTTAAACAATTCATTCTTCTCACTCACTATGGACATTTTCTTCTTTATTTATTTTGCATTAAGTTAAATGTTTAACGTGATAATTTTGTTATGCTACATATGCTCTCCTGTAAAAGTGTTCAGATCATACTCTTAGTATGGATGAAATAATTACTACTAATTCTTTTGTATTTACCATATTTTATTCGTGATTACATGTTTCCACTTTATATACCTTCTTTTTCCACCGTTGCTTCCTCTCAGATGATGTGTATCTCCTTCATTAATTTCTTTCATCATTAATAAGTGATCCTCAATCTAGTGTATAACATTATCATTTTATATCCTTTCTTATTTGGTGCTTCCTCACCAGTATGTTTACTCCCTAACATTCCCTAACAAATTAATTTGAACAGTTCAGAGTGGCACTTTTGGCTTCAATCCCTGCTGTCCAATACTTCAATTAATTGAGTCCAGAGGCATTATCATCTCTGCTCAAAGTATAAGACGGATGGCATTTTCTACATCCAGTCATAAAAATAAATAATCATTAAAAGTAGTCTCTTTTGACTAAAATAAACATCTTTAGATTCTTCACTTCATAATACTTTATATTAATTAATATTTTTATACACTTGACTCTCCTTCTCTATTAAAGCTTATTCCATATTATGTGGTTTAGGTATGTGGTATAATATACATTTCATCATGTTTACATAGTAATTAGCATTTATATTTTTTTTTTCTACCATCTGGTATCCAATGAGTTATTTTTATTGCTCATGGCATAACATGGATTAATTCTTTATCACTTTCACTATAACAGTGGTTATTGCAACAACATTATCATTAATAGTATCAGGGTTTTTGGTTTCTGGTCTCACTATTTGGTCTTTACTGAGTTGGTCCTTCTTCATTGTTCCATTTTTATTAAATTATTTTCTTTGTGAGTTTGGTTAAGTTGTTTCGCTTAAGTCATATGATATTCTGGTTTCCTTTCTCCTTTAGAATTTTGTATCTCTTTCTTACAAAATCTTTTTCCACATTTACGAGTTATTTCTCATCATTCGTATGAGTAATGATATGAGCTTACTATTTCTTAACTTTAGATATTTTTATTCAACTAAATTCTTTCTTATTCATAGTTGTTTTTCAAATATTTTGGTGTAAGTTGTACTTATTATTGTTTTGAATTTTAAAATTTTCTATTCATCAAAATTCTTTTTTCATCATTCATAATAGTCTTTCAAATGATCAGTGTAAGTTGTACTTACTAATTTTTTGAATTTTTAAATCTTTATTCATCAAAATTCTTTTTGTTTATTCATAATTCTTCGAATGTTTGGTGTAAGTTGTACTTACTAATTTTTTTGAATTTTGAAAAATTGTCATCTCTCCTCTAAATATTTTTTAATTAATAATTGATTATAAGTTCCTTTTACTTTATTTGAAATGATATCCTTTAATACATACGTATTGTTATTATTGTTTTTAATAATCAGGTATGGGCCGGTATACAGCAGTAACAACTTTTTGGTAATGCCTTCCAAAGTACTGGGTAATTCCCTGTTTTTTAGCAGTACCTTTTCTCCGACTTCATAGCTTCTTATTTTCTTAATCGCCTTTTGATACTTGTTCTTGCGCCTTTCCTGATCTTCTGCCAATTTATTGTAGAATCTGATTTGATTGAATTTGTATTCTTGACTCATGGGGAACTCTATTATGTCTTGTATTTCTCTTGGAGGCGGTTTTTCATACATTGCCGTGTATGGCGTGGTACCTATAGCGGGGTGATATGACAAATTAAGGAATTCTTCAGTAGCGAATAAATATTCTTGCCACTTCTTTTGTTGATTATAGCAATAAGTCCGTAATATTCTTCCGACTTCTCGCAGTACACTCTCCGCTGGATTGCTGCTGGGGTGGTAGACAGATGTCTTGTATGTCTTAATGCCCAACGTATTTAGAGTGTTTCTCCACCTCCAACCCTTAAATTGCGTTCCATGGTCTGTGATTATGGATGCCGGGCTCCCTATCTCTGGAATGTAATGGTTTGTTATTATTCCTAGAGTCTTCAAAGTGGTGGCTCTGTTCACTGGGTACAGTTTTGTGAATTTTGTGAAGTGATCCATCATGATAATAATGTATTTGTATCGATGGCGTCCGCCACTGCGGGGAAATGGACCACAGATGTCCAGAAAGACCTTTTCCAGTTTGGCTTGTGAGGTAATTGGTATCATCATACCCTCTTTTCTTTCATTGTTGGTTTTCACTAATTGACATATCAGACAGGTTTTGAGGTAGTTTCTCGTCTTTCTATTTATATTTTTTATATGACAATTCTCTTCTATCGCCTTGATCACCTTCATGGCTCCCATGTGACCGTATCGTAGATGATAGTCCAGGATGATATCCTTTTCGATTGTAGTAGGGATCATGATCTTCCATATCTCTTCATCAAGGGATGTTTTGATGAATAATATTTCGTTATGTACACAATAAAACTTGGTTATGGTGTCATCTTGGTTGGAGAGACGAAGTTTAATGTGGTTTAACTTCGGGTCGGACTGCTGGTGTTTGCTGATGTCCTGCACTATCTTTTCTAAATCGGATCTGTCCTTAATAATATTATAGATTTTCAAGGTGCTCTCCTTTTCGCCTTCGAACGTTTGTTCTTCCAGATTTACTCTCGACAACACGTCGGCTACTACATTTTTACTTCCAGGAACATACTCCCACTGTATATCGTATTCCTGCAGGGCAAGTACCCATCTGGTCAATCTGCCATGGCTTAACTTGCATCTTCTCAGAAATGATATAGATTTGTGATCTGTTCGAACGGTCACTGGATATCCGAGGATATATGTCCGAAACTTCCCACAGGCAAAGACTACACTTAGCAGTTCTTTTTCCGTCACGTTATAGTTCTTTTCACACTGGTTAAGGGTTCTGCTAGCAAAGCTCACTACTAGATGGTTTCCACCTTCATCTTCTTGGTACAGTGTTGATCCCAAGCTAATGTTACTAGCGTCACAGTTTAGAAAGGAGGGTCGGTTAAAATCGGGATGGTTGAGCATTACTGCTTCTAAGAACTTCTCCTTAATTGATTTGAAAGTTTCGTCTTGTTCTTGACCCCATCGCCATTTATTCTTGGACGATAACTGGTACTGAAACCGGCCCGTCAGTTCGGAATAATTATTTTGGAACTTCCTATAGTAGTTACACAGGCCTAAAAATGATTGTAGTTGCCTTCTGTTTTTTGGTATAGGGAATCGTTGTATGGCGTCTACTTTTTCTGTGGATGGTGTTATTCCTTGACTGTTTAACTGGAAACCCAAGAATTGTACTTCTTTAGCTATAAGCTTGGACTTGTCTAGTTTAAGGGTAACATTATTTTCAGCAAGCTTCTTCAAGACATGCTCCACACGGTAACAGTGTTCTTCCCAATTGGTTGATGTTATTAGGAGATCATCAACATAGACAGTCGTGAATTGGAGCGCTTCTGGTCCGAGTATATAATCCATACAGGCGACAAAAACAGCTACAGAATTCACCAACCCGAAGGGTAACCTCTTAAACTGATAGTTGCGCCCTTCGAAGATGAACGCCATGTATTGCCGGCTTGCTGGGTGCAACTCCACCTGCCAATAGCCGCAAACGGTATCCCACGTGGTAATGAACTTCGTTCCGTGAAATCTCTTCAATATCTCATCAATTTCGCCAGGTGAGGTACGATCGTTAATAATCATTTTATTTATCTCACGTGCGTCAAGGCAAAGCCTTACCTTCCCATTTTTCTTTTGTATAGCCACAATTGGGCTAGTGTATGGCGATTGACTGCTTTCGATAATATCTTTACTGATCATATTCTGGATCTCTGTGCGTACGGCTTCCTTCAAAGATTGTGCTATGGGATACGACTTTCGAATAAATTCTACCGGTTCTCTGAATCGTATGGAAAATTGGTAGTTCCGGATCTTTCCACGTTCGTCCGAAAATACAGCTCGATATTTTTCATATATGTTGACTAATTGATTCAGCTGGTTTTCCTCTAACTGCTCGTTAGTATTGTGGCACTGGAAGTCACGTATCTCCTGAATCTTTTGTTGCCATAGGTCATCCTCCGAATCCTGATGTACTGGCTTGTTGTTTGTCGAGTAGTTTGACAAGTAATTCACCTTATTTTTGTGGTCGAGAAGTTGTCTGGAGTCTAACATCTTGTTGTTAGTTAAATTGGCTACCCAGGTCGAACCTTCAGAAAAGAGTGATACCTTTCCTCGGCACAAGTCGATAACTGCTGATTTTCTGCGCAATATGTCGCATCCTATCATGATGTTGAAAGGTAATCCGGCTGCAACAAGAAATATCATATCCACACTAATGCCCTGACTGTTGACACTTAGGGATACCTGTTTTCTTATGGTCTTGTTCTGTCGGCCGGTAGCTCCTACAAGTACAATATTATTAATAGGTAGTACCGGTAAGTTTTTGTGGCATTCCTGCTGTATCCGGTCCAACTCATTACGATTTATTATAGAGAAATTGGCTCCACTGTCTATCATTATAGGAACAGAAATACCCTCAATTTCTGCAATTATATATATTATTTCATTGTCAATATTATTAATGTTAATTTCGCTTTCTTCTAGCAGGTCCTTACTGATATCTTTCAAATAATTACTGTATATTATTGTAAAATTTTTTCTTTCTTTCTTCAAATTTATTCCTTGGTCAAACCCAGCAGATTGGAGCAGTAAAGGGTTATTGGAGTTTATTACTGCCTCCGTTCGTTTAAATATTCCGCATCATTACGGATTAGGCCGTTGGAAGCATCAACTTGGAGTCCTGAAACTGCTTCGTTTGGTTCAGCACGATCGTCCTGTTGGGCTTCCGTTACAGGTAGTCTTCGTTGATTGTCCAGGCTGGAACTGCGTCTGGGCTCGTACTCTCTGTAACGATTACTTCCCTGACTTCCTTGAAAGGTCTCGTACTCATAATATCGGCTCCTTCGTTGAGGCTGGCACCTCCTCTGTCCACTGCCTTCCGCTCTGATGTAGTTAATATGGGGTCGATATGTCCTGTAATTATTGTTATAACCTCCATTCGGGTAATTCCTGTTATAATTACTATGATATTTGTTATTAGAGGGGTTGGGGTTCCTCTGACCATTTGGAACATAATTACGGTTATTATTATAATAACCGTTGTTGTTTGGTGGACGGTTATTATTATTATTATTATTATTATTGTTGTTGTTGCCCTCATTATTATTAATTCGAGGAACATGATTATTATTATTATTGTTATTAAATCTAGGTACATTATTGTTATTACAGGTGTTATAATTGTATTCGGCATTATTCCGATTTGCGGAATTATAATTATTGTTGTTGCCCACATTCTGCCGATTATTATTATTCGAATTATTGGTGTGACTTCTTGGTTCCGGCCTTTCATATCTCCTGCGACTTTGGCGGTAATAATCCTCATGCTCATACATTTCTAAGAGCTCGGTCATTGCTTGTACAGTCTTTATTTGACTGTTTCTTCTAGCTCTTATTATATCTTCCTCATAATGGTATGAGAGCTTGCTGACCAGGCATTCTTCCGGTATTCTGGGCTCTAGATGTTTGGCCACGCACACCTTTCCCAAGAAGTACGCCGTTAAAGTCTGGTTTCCATACGGGTTGTATTTTCCATGACAGATCCCGTCTCTGGCGATATTTTGTGTCGATTCAGACTAATATTTGGCTTTGAATAGCCTTTTGAATTGTTGGTAGTCAGTCACTTCGTCTCTTATCGCCATCCACCAATTATCTGCTATCTCCTTGAACGATTCGTCAAGTACTTCTTTATTCTCCCTCCAGCGATTGCCTCTGTGTTTGGTGAAGTACTCTTCGATTCTGGCTAGGAACTCCATCGGTTTGTTTTTATAAAACCTGAAGTTAATTCCTTCACGATTCTCGTTGTTAGGACAACTGGTAATGCTTGTCGGTCGACTATGGAACAGGTCTATATCTGTTTGGTTCTGTCGCACCTGACTGTTGATACTGGTCACAGTAGCTTCAATGCCGTCACATTTTTCTGTGAATCGGTCCTGCACTCGCTCCCAGTCTTCACGTGTTTCTTTTAGTATTTCCTCCAATGTCTTCCTAGTCGTTTCTTCAATGTTGTTAACCTTAGTGTTTATTTCTGTCTTGATACTCTGTACTTCTCGTTCGGTTTGACTCCATCTTTCGTCAGCTCTTGTAACCTTTTGTTCGATTACCGTTAATTCCTCTTCTACCTTCTTGCTGATTGTTTCATTATTTTCAGCTATCTTTTGCCCCAGTTCTTCCTTCAATGCTTCCATCTTTCCATCTAATCGGTTCATATTATCTTGGTTCGTCTCTTTCAATTCTTCTCTTAATTGTTGATTATTGCTTTCCATTTTCTGACTTGTTTCTTCCATCTTCTTGTTGGTCTCTTCCAGTTTTTGGCTTATCTGGGTTAATTCCTCCTTCGACTGTTTATTGTCAGTCTTTATTTCCTCCATTTTCTCCTCAATTTTCTGAATATTTTCTTCCATCTTCTATTCTATCTTCTTACTGGTATCTCCAATTTTATTACCCAATTCTTCCTTCAATCGTTGGTTATCATTCTTCATTTCCTCCTTCAATCGTTGGTTATCACTTTTCATTTCCTTACTATTTTCTTCCATTTTCTCCTCCATCTTCTTACTGTTTTCTCTTAATTCCTCCTTCAATCGTTGGTTATCACTTTTCATTTCCTTACTATTTTCTTCGATTTTCTTGTTGGTATCTCCGATTTTATTACTCAACTCTTCTTTTAATTCTTCCTTCGTCGTTTTAAATTCTCTGAGTAACATCTCCATCATTTGATCAAATTTTGTGTCTTCCTTTGTGGTGGATTTCTTCGGCTGTTCCTCCTGTGGTGCAGGCTTGTTTGGTTCTGCTGGCGGTATATCGACTCCACATCTTCCACTGGTGTCGCCTCTTTATCCTCCATGTCTACCTCCTGCTCGGCCTCCACAGCCTTTTTCCTTGATGTAGCTCTCCTGTGCATCTCGCTCCTTCTTCCGACCTATTGACCGCTGCCGAGCTAAAAATAGGAAACTGGACAATCGTCCTTATTTTATAACTCTATTACCTCCTATTTTAGGCCCTTTAGTTGGACGCCAATTTGTAATGTAATTTATTACAAATATAATTAAGAATAAAGATATTATGTTGTTGTTGTTCTGATCACACAAGATTAGTCTCCTTAAAGCCCCACTGTTGGGCTTGCCAATTTGTAATATAATTTATTACAAATATAATAAATAAAGATATAAAGATATAATGATAGCAATTGTGATGCTAATAAATGTTGTCTGAATCTCGGTGTTGAACTCGCCGATGATACAGCTCCACTTTGGATTCACCAATTGCAAAGAATAAATTAAATATAAATAAGGTATTATCATAAAGTGTGATTGGTTGAGAATTAAAGAAAAATTTTGTAAGTATAAAAGTTTACTTATGTTTTTTTTTCTGTTTAATTGGTTAATTCAATTAATTAATAAATAATTAATTAATTGTGTGTGTCCTTTAACTACTTCCAATTTAATAAGTATGAATTTGTCGTTCGAATCTATTTGTTTCTATTAATAATTTAATTGTGTAGTCAGATCTGTTGGTTCTCTCTCTGCTGACTTTACTCTTCTTCTTCCTCTCAGATGTTTATTTTATCACTGTAAATTATTTTTGTTTAGAAGAAAAAAAATAGTTAACATTCATTATACAAATAAATACAACTCTTGTAACTGAATAATGATGTTCATTTATTGACATTTAAAATTATGCGCCATTCAGGCTGCGCATGGCCCAGGCATTGGCTGATTATTTGCTCCAGTCGGTAGCGAACAAGATTGACAAAATATATTTTTTTACAAGATTAATTAATTAGGATTCTTTTAGCGAGTCGAAATGGTCAGAGGGCAAGGAACAAGATACAGTCTTACAGATATTCTTAAACTAAATTATTATGGCTGAAATAAAACAATATTATTATTTAAACTGTCAATTATGAAAAGTAATATCGAACCATTCGTCGAAATGACGTCACTCGCTTCAAGCTGGCAGTGTACTTGGCTCGTTCGGAAATCCAGTATGGCCGCCGTCACCTCGATTTTCTCTGCTATGCACTGCTGGAACTGGTTGAGCTTCTCCCGCAGAAATAAATGAATATTCCCTTCTCTGCGAAGTAGTATTGGTCCAGGAATATAGTGTAGAGTGTTCTCTCTTCTCCTGCGATGTCGTTTCGGGATCGGTTACTGGTGAAGTGTCCGGTGTTCAAATATGTGTATTCGTGTTCTGTTAATATGGTTCAAATCTTCTCAAAATGGCCGTTGATTTCTTGTGCTTGTGTTAGATGGTGTTATTACTGTTGTTCGGAATTAGTGAGGTGTTAGTTATTAACTGTTAATGTTATTTTCATTTTAGTTAACCTCTGTTACACTCTTCATAGCCACTCTCACGATTGTGCTCAAAATTATACTTTTTCGGTCTTCTGTTAGTACATACTCAACTAGTCGTCTTCACGATTAACAATAGACTAAACTCTAAACGTCGTCGTTTTAGGGTAATTTGTGATATGTCTTTTTCCTCTTTACATTGTTTATTTATAAAAGTACATGTCTCAGATTTGGTTCATCGTCTAAATATACATAATAGGTTTTCTTATTTATTACTGTATTTCATTTATTTCTTAATTTTACAGAAATCTAATTATTCAGCAATATTGATTAATTAATTTTACATATTTGGATATATAGCTGGGTTTGTTTCAATTTTATTTTAGCCCAAAAATTACAATTTTTTATAATTATTGTAGACCTCATATTTTGTACAAATTTAGTGTTTAAATAGTTTTTAAGTGTTTTTTCTGATAATATTTCCATGGAATAATCTTAATAACTCCATGATTATCTTTGTTGTTAATAATTTTGTTGTTAAAACACTTCAATATTGATTTATTTACTGTTTAGTCTTATTTGATTACCATTATAGGCCTAGTATTATTTGTTTCCAAAAGAAGTTAATTTTCTTTCCTTTGTCATTCCATTCGTTATTAATTGTATCTGTACTAATTACTTTTCAATTTCTGTGTTGTATGTACTGAATTCTATCCCCTATTAAGTAGTTTGATTCTCTGATAGATAGTTTTGGTTCACATTACCGGTCTGTTTTTGCTAGAGTGGTGTCTTAGCTAATCTGCTTTGTACCTTTCATATGGTTTACAGTTTTAAATAAAATTATTACATTCCTATTTCCTACTTGCCTCTCTGCCTTACAAACTTGAAAATTAGATAACATGATTTTAAATACAACAGAATATCTTATATCTACTAACTTTTTCTTTATATCACTTAAGCATAACAAAAACATCTTATGCCTATTATTTTTTATTATACATATAGAATTATAATGGAAACATCTTATTATCAGCAATATTATCAGTCATTGGCTGTCCTTTGATTTTTATGTTTCCTTTTATCACAAACCTAATCCTATTAAAACATCTTATTCCTAATAACACTTTCAGTTATTAACTGTCTCTTGTGTTCACTATAACTATTTTGGTAAAACAATGAAATAAAAACATCTTATAACTAATGACACCTTCAGTTATTAACTGTCTCTTTCAATTACGATAACTATTTTGGTAACACAATGAAATAAAAACATCTTATAACTATTACAATCTTATATTACTTAATTTTTTTTTAAACAGTTTTATCATTAAAATTAACCTTAGTCATTAGACTGTCTTTTGTTTTTTATATAGTATTTCCCTACCCTGATGGTAGTATTTTTAATGGATTTCTATTTCTTACACTATACTTTATTATAATGTGTCACTTACTATTGTCTACACTAATGGTAGTCTTTTTATATAATTTTTTACATATTATACTTATATCTAATTTACAATTCGGTTTTCTTTGGATTGTATCTTGTAACTTGAGTTACTGGGTCTAAATATATTGGTTTTAATTTAGTTCAATGGTATGTATTCCATTATTAACATTTTTGGAATAGCTCTTCTTGTTTCTAGGCTCTTTGTAGGAATCTTGATATATTTTGCCCCTTCTTCATTATTATATTAGTAAATTTCTTGTCTTGTGGTTTCTCTGCTTCTTGACCTTATACATTTCCATTATTAATATTGTTTTCACCTTTTTATCTCCTTTTTCTTGTCTTTCCCTTTTTACTGCTTCCCCAGTCTACTGGGTATACTGCTGGTTTATTGGGTTTTTACATAGTAAGTTATTTTGACCAATGGTTTTCTTTGTTATTTTTTATTCTTATTAACATTTTATTGACTTAATATATAGTTTCTTTTGCTTAACCTTTAAACAATTAATTCTTCTCACTCACTATGGACCTTTTCTTTTTTATTTATGTTGCATTAAGTTAAATGTTTAACGTGATATTTTTGTTATGCTACAATGTCAATGAATCATTTTTCCAATTTTTGTTCTGACGGTATAGGTATCATTACACCTTCCCTTCGTTCATTATTAATTTTGACCAATTGGCAGATATGACAGGGTTTTATATATTTTTGTACCTTCCTGTGTATGTTCTTAATGTAACAATTCTCCTCCAATGCTTTTACTACCTTTACTGCACCCATATGTCCGTATCTTATATGATGTTCCAACACTAGTTCTTTCTCCATGATTCTGGGAATGATGACCTTCCAGTCTTCTTGGTTCAATGTATTTTTTATAAATAAAATTCCTTCATGTTCACAATAGAATTGTTTTATTGGAGAGTTTTGGTTCTCCAAACGTTCCTTGATTTTTATTAATTTTGGGTCTAATAACTGATTTGGTCTGATATTTTGTAATAATGCCTCCAAATCAGATCTACTTTTGAGAATGTTGTACACCTTGATAATCCTTTCCTTCTCACTCTCAAATGTCTGGGTGTCAAGGTTTATTCGAGATAACACGTCTGCTATCACGTTTTGACTCCCTGGAATATATTCCCATTTGATATTATACTCCTGCAAGGCGAGTATCCACCTTGTAAGCCTTCCGTGACTCAGCTTACAACTTCTTAAAAATGAGATGGACTTATGATCTGTTCTGACAGTTACAGGATATCCCAAAATGTACGTTCGGAATTTACTACAAGCAAAGGCTATGCTTAATAGTTCCTTTTCAGTAACATTATACCCTCTCTCACAGTGGTTTAACACACGACTGGCAAAACTGATGACTAAATGGTTTCCTTCTTTGTCTTCTTGGTACAATACCGTCCCAAGACTGACATCACTTGCGTCACAGTTCAAAAAGAATGGGTGATCAAAATTTCGATGATGAAGGATTACTGTCTCTAAGAATTTATCCTTTATCTGTTGTAGTATAGCACTCTGTTCATGTCCCCATGTCCATTTGTTTTTGGAAGACAGCTGTTCCTGAAATTTATATGTCAATGCGGAATAATTGCGTTGGAACTTCCGGTAGTAATTACACAGTCCTAAGAAGGATTGGAGTTGCCTCTTATTCTTTGGTTGTGGGAACTTCTGGATTGCAGTAACCTTTTCTTGTGATGGGGAAATACCTTGTTCAGTCAAATTGAAACCTAAAAATTGAACCTCCTTGGCTATTAATTGGGATTTTTCGAGTTTTAGTGTTATGTCGTTCTCTGCTAACTTACTCAATACATATTCCACCCTGTGGCAATGTTCCTCCCAGTTGGATGAGGTAATCAACAAGTCGTCTACTTAAACTGTGGTGAATTGTAGCGCTTCCTGACCCAATACCTGGTCCATACATCGTACAAAAATTGCTACCGAATTAACTAGTCCAAATGGCAGTCTCTTAAACTGGTAGTTTCTACCCTCGAAAATAAAAGCCATATATTTTCGACTCATCGGGTGCAACTCCACCTGCCAGTAACCACAAACTCTGTCCCAGATACTGATAAATTTTGTTCCATGAAATTTCTTTAGAATTTCTTCTATTTCTCCAGGTGACGTGCGATCATTTACTATATGTTTATTTATTTCTCGGGCATCCAAGCAAAGTCAAACCTGCCCGTTCTTCTTCTGAATTGCTACTATTGGGCTAGTATATGGTGATTTGCTATGCTCAATTATATCATTTAACAACATTTTATTAATTTCAGCTCTAACCGCCTCCTTCAATGAATATGGTATAGGATGGGATTTTCTGTGGAATTCTGCTGGTTCTTTAAATTGTATTCTACACTGATAGTTTTTACTTTTCCTGGTTTTTCTGAAAATACATGTTTATACTTCTTATATATTATAATGAGATCTTCTACTTGTTTTACTGTCAAATTATTTGTGCCTTGGTGTCTAAACTCTCTTATCTCCTGTAATTTACTGTTCCACAGGTATTCATTTGTCATATTATAGATTATTTTTCTGCATTGGGTGTCATTCTTTAAAACAATTTAATTCCGTAACTTGGTGATGGGTACGGTTCAGAGGGGCACCATCGCTTCCTATTAACTCTGCCGTCCACATAACACCTTCTGAGTTCAAGGACACCTTCTCCTTGCTCAGATCAATAATGGCTGAATATTTCCTCAGCATATCGCATCCGATTAATAATTCGAATGGTAGGCCGATTGCGACCAAACATATAATATTAATTGTAACACCTTTGCTTTCTATTTCCAATGACACTTGTTTTCTCACTGTTTTATTTTGACGCCCAGTGGCACCTATTAAAATAACATTATTGACAGGTAAGGTAGGTATTATATTTTTACTTTGTTTCTGTATTCTCTTCAGTTCAGCATCGTTAATAAGTGATACATTTGCACCCGTATCTATCATTATTCGTGTAGGAATCCCTTCAATTTGAGCGGTTATGTATAAGATTTCATTATGCTGGTTGATTCTACTTGTCACCGTTTCCTCGAACAGTTCTTCTCGAAGATTTTTCAAATAATAATTGTAAATAATAGTAAGATTTTGACTATCCGTCCTTAAACTTTGGTTGTTGTTATACTTCAAAATTCTTTTATTTTCCATAATTAGTTTTTCATAATTAGTTGGTAGTAATTTGTTATTACTATATTTTTGAATTTGGTGGTTTTTGTACCCAGTAGTTAGTAGCAGTAAGGGGTCGCGAGGGTTTATTACTGCCTCACTCCGTTTAAATTAAGGCTATCATGATTATTTTCCGGGCATAACTGTTGATTTGCCTGGAATGGTGTGTTGGTTCCTGGTTGTTCAACCTCTCGGTTGTCTAATTGTTCACTCCCCCTTGATTCTCGGAAGTCCTCCTGGCTTCTACTTCTTACTCGGTTATAATGGTGACTCATCCCTCTGGAATTTCCTCTTTGATCATAACTGTTATTAACACTGTTCCTCCGAGGTTGATGGTATCTCCAGTAATCCCCTTCTTCTGCACTAATATAATTTATATTCTTGGTCTGTACGGGCGATTATTATTATAATTACCCTGGTTATTATTATTGGTATTAACTCCTGAGTTATTTCTAAAATTATTATAATTTTGGTTTCTTCGGTAGTTATTATAATTATTATTAATTCTATTACCCGGATGGTAATTTTGATTGGGCATGTTGTTACTATTATTGTTAATTGGATTTCGATTGAAGTTTGTTGGTTGGTTATTATTTCGAGTAAAATTTTGGTTGGAACTACGATCGTTGCCATTAAAGTTATAACTATTCCGGTTATTCATGTTATTATAGTGATTAGGATTCATACCATGGTTATTATTTCTTGAACCGCACTGATCAGTTCGTTGTCTGCTTCTTTTGTAGTAACCCTCGTGTTCATAATTTTCTAATAAGTCAGCCATTGCGTGGACCGTTTTAATCTGGCTTCCCAGGCGTGCTCTGGCAATTCCTGTGTCATAATGGTATGCCATTTTAGTTACTAGGGATTCTTCTGGTATTCTTGGCTCTAGGTGTCTCGCCAAACACACCTTTCCCCAGAAGTAAGTAGTTGAAGATGTACCTCTATTTCCATCATATCTTCCCTGACAAATGTTGTCCCTTATAATATTTTGTATAGCTTCGGACCAATATTTTTCTTTAAACAGTTTTTTAAATTGAGCGTAGTTCACTATCTCATTCATGGTTGCTGTCCACCAGTTGTCCGTAATCTCCCTAAAATGCTCATCCAACATCTCTTTAATCGAGCTCCAGATAGTTATTCGATGTTTATTAAAATGTTCCTCGATTCTGGCCAGGAATTCCATGGGGTTTCTACGATAATTTTTGAAATTAATCCCTTCTCTGGTTTCATTTGTGGAAACATGAGTAATATTATTTGGTCTGGTTCTAACTAACTCAATTTCATCTTGATTTTGGCGTACTTGACCAGTTAAATTATTCACCGTAGTGTTAATATTGTCACACCTTTCTCCGGTTTGTTTCTGTAAATTTACTAAATTTTCTTGTTCCTTTTATATTCCTTCTATTTGAATACGATTATTTTCTTGGACCTGGTCTATTCTGGTATTTATCACTGCTTTATTTTGTGTAATGGTTTCGTTAGCTTTTCTCAATCTCTCATTAGTGTCAGCTATTTCTAGCTTCCTTTCCTCATCGATTTTGTCCATCTTCTGGTTAATTGTATCATTGACCTGTTCAATTCTACCATTAATATTTTAAATTCTCTTCATTGATTTGTCTGAATTCTTCCTTCATTTGGTTATTATTTTTACTTATTATAGTTTGCCTTAATGTTTCGTTAGTACTTTCTTTAATACTGTCGATTTTCTCATTTATCCGTTTATTCTCCTCCTGGATTTGTCTTAAATTCTCATTATTATGCTCATTTTGTTTCCTAAAATTTTCATTAGTTTCTCCTCAGTTTTGGTCAAATCTCTCCTCCATCTGTTTTATTAAATTTTCACTCATTTTCTCGTTTTGTACCGTTGAGTTCTCGTTAATCTCTTCCTTCATACCGTCTATTTTCTCATTTGTTTGTCTGTTATCTTCCTTGATACTATCAATTTTTTCATTCGTTTGTCGGTTATCTTCCTTGATGTTATCGAATTTTTCCTCCATTTGTTTTAATAAGTTTTGACTCAAAATTTCATTTTGTTTCTTTGAGTTTTCCGTGATTTCTTCCTTCTGCTTCTTAAAATTATCATTGGTTTCTTCCTTATTCTTTTCCAATTTTTCATTCATACTATTCATTAACGGCATTAACTTTATAAGATTCGGGTCTCCTCTATCTTCCTTTCTTGCTACCGTCTCCACATCCTCCACCGATGTTACTTCTTTCTCTTCCATCCTGACTTCTTTCTCTGCCTCCTTCGTCCGTCTCAGTGACGACGCCCTTTTATGCATCTTTATTATTTTTTGGAACTTATAGCAGTCGCCAGCTAAAAAATAGGAAATTAATTTGCTTGTTTCAATTTCTTCACTTAATATTCCCTAATTTCAGCCTCACTAGTTGGTGCGCCAATTTATTACTGAACGTGTACCCGTAGTATCTTAATGGTATAATAATTTGCCCACGTTATTCCTTGTATATGTTAAATCGTACAAAATAGTTCTAAATAGTGTATCAGTTGATCGTGGAATATTTATGTTGTGTGTTTTCGAATGTGATTTAAATGTATAAGTAAAAGAATTGAATTATTCTGCCTTGGTTTCGGAATCAGAATTATAATTATTCCAGTTCAGTAGTTAGAACTCCAAAATCAATTCAAAAAATAGCGGTCGAGTCATCCCAAACAATTCTCAAGTCACCTTCGATACTAGGCTTTAACCTATTATTTGAGGTTAATCTTGTTTTTGCAATTTGCGTACTTCCAATGACTCCCCGAAGTCTTCTTATCCTTGTTAATTATAAAATAAATGCTGATAATATATTATGTTCCTGAAATAATAACTCATGGATATTGTTGGGTGATAGGCCCAAGTGGGCTAAAAAATGTTTCTTGAAGTGAATAATCCTGTCGGCTGTTCAACCATGTTTGTTAAGAATAGTATGTAATGCATGCATAGATTCAGCGGGATGAAAATGATAAGATGTGGACTGTATTGAATTGATTTTAATGCCTTTCTTAAGTTACATTACAAGTGTTTAATTCATTGAAATCAGGTCGGCTAATAATGCGTGTTGCCAAAGTATTATAAGTTTTGAATTACATTGAAGCGGGCCTAGTTGGCCATAAGTAAGAATGTGCGGCCTAAAGCCTACATTAAATGTCGACAATAAATGACAGCGAAAAGGGTCGGCGAACTGACCGCCGAAAGCGCTTGATACACACTGTACAAAGTTCTAACACGCAAAAATTGAAGCAAGGCAGTAAGCAGATTAGCCAACCTAGAAAGCGAAATTATCGCGCTACCGTACATAAGCTGCTCGTTAAAATCAAATGATTTTTTAACATTTTTTAATAAATTATGATACTTTTTACAATTTAATTTAAAAGGATACAGTTTTCTTAATAATAAGAGTTAGGTTCAAGACTAAGTTGAACCTTGAGTTATGAGATTAGATAACGGCAGTCCGTTACTAGTTTAGAGATAAGCATGCATAAGATAAGCCTAGAGATAGGTGTTTGTAAGCCAAGGTTGGCGAACAGCTGTTTCAGATATGAATAAAGTCTGGTTTGACCAATATTACCATCACATAGTGTATGTGCACAGTATATAATATTACAAAACATAAAAAAAAAATACATAGTTGTGCAATGTTTAATGCATGATCGGAAGCTCATCACATGATGGACCGATAGCTGGTAAACCTATGCATGTCATAGATGGTTACTGTAAAATTATTTGAGGCCCCTGGACCTGTACAGAGAGTTCATTACATGAACAAAATTGTTATTGAACATGTTGCAGTTACATGTTCAAGCGTATATTCAGCAGGGCGGCATGTATTGACCTAGTCATGCTGTTCCTGAAGTTTCAGGAACTTACAATATGTAATAATGTATGAACAAGCTAGATTCTGACTGAATGCAAGCCCAAATATGACATGTATGTCATAATTTAAGTAAAAATAATTGTGCATGCTTACTTGCAAAATGAATACAATATAAAATACAATATAAAATAAATCTAGACGTGGCAGTTACAGTACATACGGCAGACGCAAAACAATAGTTTTTACATAAACGCAATTTATGTGAATACAATAACAATAATTTAGATAATTACAAGATGAATAATTGCAATGTCAAATAACAAATACAATACTGAAATTACAGAAACAATTTAACAATTTAAAGACATTCACAGAATAATATACATTTATTAGCAACAATATAAAGAAATGAATGCATGATTGCTCAGCTGCAAGACATGCGTATATTATGTAACAACATTTTATAAAATGAGACCACCAAAAACATGAAATATACCCCATAACATCAAATGAAAATGTGTAAGACATAGTATGCCACACAAATTAACATACAATACAAATATTAAGATACCACCAAAAATGTGATAATTATAGAAGCGTGCAATGGCGCAAAATTGATAAGAAAATATTGTGATAATTCATCACAATTAGGTTGACCAAATGGTCGTAATAAGTAATAAGCCAGTGGCTAAATAAAAATAGCATTGTGCTAAGTAATCATAATGTCAAATCTCGTCTCGCGCTGGCAACAGACATAATTTATGTATTGGTCTCCGCAAAACACCCGTAGGCGTGCGAATGTCCACGACACGAACCAAGTTATCTGGGCCGGGAAATGTGGCGATAATTACGCCAAATTTCCAGGCTAATGGAGGTAAATTATCCTCAATAAGCAAAACTAAGTCACCAATGGAAACATTATCCTTGGCAAACTTCCACTTGTGACGCTGCTGCAACTGGTGCAAATAGTCGCGAGACCATGCCTTCCATATGCCTTGGACAAACCTCTGAAGAAGTTGCCAACACCCAAGACGAGAAACAGGAACGTGAGAAAGGTCTGGGTCCGGAATCGCCGTTAAGGGTGCGCAAATCAAAAAATGGCCAGGTGTAAGTGGCACCGGGTCGTTAACATCTGAAGAGATAGCAAATAAAGGTCGAGAGTTCAGACATGCCTCTATCTGAGACAAAACGGTCGTGAACTCTTCGAAGTTGAGTATAGATTTGCCTACCACGCGGCGCAAATGAAATTTCAAACTCTTTATGCCGCTCTCCCAAAGGCCACCGAAATGAGGTGAGGAGGGCGGAATAAATGACCATGATATCCCCTGAGAGGACGTGAATGACTTGATCGAAGAGATGGCATCCTTATTGTGCCAAAAGTTGTAAATATCATGTAAGATAGTGCGGGCCTGCCTTCCTGAAATTTGTGCCATTGTCGGAGTACATTTGAGTGGGTATACCCCTGCGGGCCATGAAACGACGTAATGCGGCTATAAAAGCGCTGGCCGTAAGGTCGGAAACCAATTCCAAGTGAATAGCCCTAGTCGCTAAGCAAACAAACAAAGATACGTATGCCTTAGAAAGAGTTCTAGACTTCTGCCCGCCATGACGAATCATGAAGGGACCACCACAGTCAACCGCGCAAAATAGAAACGGCCTAGAAGGAGTGACTTTAGGGGATGGTAAAATACCAAGTCTCTGAACCTGCTGTGTGGCACTAAACCTGATACACCTCACACACTTTCGAATAATGGAACGGATGACTAGCCGCGCATTAACAATCCACCAACGTTGACGCAGTGAATGATGCACGAGTTGAGCACCAGCGTAAAGTAAGCGAATGTGTTCACGTTCAATGATAAGGCGTGTAATATGCACCGATGGGGGTAATACAATAGGATGTTTAGAATCGTAGGGTAATTGGGAAAGCTGCAATCGTCCGCCCACGCGTATCACTCCAGAGTCGTCAAGAAACGGGTCGAGAGAAGCCAACTTACTCCTAATGGAAACAGAAGATCCGTTACGAAGACAATTAATTTCGGTTGTGAAATGGATCGACTGAGACTGTTTTATGAAGAAGTTGAGAGACTGATGAATTTCTGCAGGGGTACGATCGCCCGCAAGTTTGTCCGCACTTGAGTGCCTAATATTTCTGATGAACCGAAAACAGTAAGTGTATACACGCGTTAGCCGGTGCAACGAGGAAAAGTCCAAAGATAGGTCGACAGCCAGGGTAGACATCAGAGAAAGGTTACGTGTATTTTTCTCTTCCGCGGTGACTTCAGAAGACGACGGAGTGGCCGGTACGAAGGATGGAAAGGGATCAGACTCTGACGATTGAGACAGACAGCTAGGACCGAGCCACCAAAGCGAGCAATCGCGCAAAACGTCAGGGAGACACCCCCTAGATATAATATCAGCAGGATTGTGTCGCGAATCAATGTGATGCCAAGTATAAGTTTGCGTACGACGCTGAATTTCAGCAACCCGATTAGCGACGTATGTTTTCCAAAGCGTAGACTGCGCATGAATCCAGTAAAGAGCCACCATAGAGTCAGAATACAAATGTACATTATCAATAAACGAATAAAGAGCAGGAATAACCTTAGATACGAGTCGCCATAATAACAAGCAAGCGCAGAGTTCGATGCGAGGTAATGACACCTGTCCTAGGGGAGCCATGCGAGATTTGGAACACAAGAGGTGACAGGAGGCAGTAGAATATTGATAAATGACTCTGACATATATACAACAGCCAAACCCTCTTTCAGAAGCATCCGAAAACCCATGCAATTGAACTGTAGCTGCCTCACGCTTGCAACGAATAGATCGCGGGACCACAATTTTGCCAATCAGAACCAATTTGTCACACAAAGAATGTCAATCCGAACGTGACTGACCGGAAATCGGTTCATCCCAACCAAGCTTGCAAAGCCAGAGTAAGCATATGAGTATATAAAAGTATATATATAAGTATATATAGTAAGTATTTGACGCTACTAAATTGATAGCTCCATCATCGATGAGTGTCATGTGCCCAAGATCCATATATTCTTTGATAAAGTCCGCGTAGTCGCGAGCGAGCTTGGCATCTCGCCTAAATCGACGATCTAAGCTTAAGAATCTTGATTCGGCACTAGTGTAAGATTCCCCCAAGTGGGGATTATCAGACTTAAATGGAAGTGACACTATAAATCTACCCTCATGGTTGCACTGAGTAGAGCGCACAAAATGCTCTTCACAGGCCGACTCGCTATCAGGGGTATTGTCAGGGATAGTTTCTGCTTCCCAAAATCTCTCGAGAGATTGCAGAATTTGACTGTCGTTGTTCCTTGCTAGGAACGAAACAGCAGGACCCTCGTTGCGGCAGTGCTTGGGTAGGTTGCCAGCCAAAATGTAGCCCAGTTTTGTTTCCTGAATGATGGGAAAATTGGGGCCGCGTGTGTATTTATTGGCTAATATCAAATCCAGATAAAATTGTGCCCCTAATAGTATGTCGATTTGCAAAGATATATTAAAATCGGGGTCAGCCAGGAAAATTTTGTTTGGAATGCGGAACTGGTTGATATCAAACGAGGTTGAAGGCAGATTGTGAGTTAAGGTAGATAAGACGGCACATTTCGCCTCGAAACTATGTCTCTGATAACGAGAAATAATACGTATAGAAGCAATATCAGTTGCGCAACACGCTGTGTTGTTTATTCCTGTGATTGGAATATTAGATTTGGCTAATTTGAGCTGTAACCTTTTTGCAAATGATTTTGTACAGAAATTTATCTGTGAACCGGCGTCCAGGAGCACCCTAGCCCTATGCCTGTTGCCAGCCTGGTCAACGACAGATACAACCGCTGTGGATAAAAGAACATTATTCTTGCACTGTAATTTAAGCGAGCAATAATTGCTGCTGGCAGCTGTTGATTTCGGCACGTAATTTGCGTGCAACAATGTGTGGTGTCGTTTTGAACAGATTTTACACACCTGTTTACTCTTACAGTTAGCTATCAGATGACCTGATCTAAGGCAGTTGCTACAACATTTATGATTTGCAACAAATTGCCCCCGCTCAGCGGTGCTTAATATACGAAAATTATTACATATGTAGAGCGGGTGGTTGGATTTACAACACACGCATGAATAATGATTTGCCGCTGTGTGATAGCTCTTAAAAGTAGTGCTGCCAGCAGTATTTCTTGAGCTACACTTCTCATATTTATTGTTAGGTCTTACATTAAGTTTGTTGAATTGCTGTCCGGGTTCAATAGGCATTGTATTTTCTAACAGCTGTCTGCGTAAGTTTAAAAAATGCGTGAAGTCTTGAAAGCTAGGCAAATTGTCAGGGTCTATTGACTCCTTCCAAAGTTTGAAAGTAATAGGGTCAAGTTTGGTGGATAGTAACTGTATAGTGATAAATTCAAATGAATTCACTGACAGCTTCATTGCTGCCAGTGAATTAACGGAAGACGTTATTGTGTTAGTGAACTCCGCCAAACTTTGGACCGAGTCCTTTATTGTGGACTTGACCTGAAGTAGGTTTTGCACATAGTATTTAGCTAAAATGAATGGGTTGTTTTACCTTTCGGACAGCAAATTCAACGCTATTGTATAATTTTCTTTACAGATAGGTAATGACTTGATTAAATCTAACGGTTCACACTTCACAGAGGAATGTAAATAATGTAATTTTTGCACTGGTGTTAAATCAGATCTTGAATGCTCTAAATCGGTAAAAATTGAATAAAAATGTTGCCAATCCAATATGTTGCCTGAGAAGCAGGGCAAACTTATCGGTTTTAATTGCATGGGCGTCGATAATACGGGAGGTACAGTCTGAGTATTAAATGTGTCAAGTAATTGCAAAATGTTTGCTTCAGTTGAATATATCATTTCTTCGACCTCAACTCGGTCTGCTTGAGCAACGCTCGTGTCCTTACTAATGAGCTCTATTTCAGACTGTATCTCGTCGTACTTCGAGGCCAAGCTTTTGAGACTGTCCAGTCTTACAGTTAGAAAATGTCTTGTACTTAAAGTTATATCAAATGAATTTACAGCAGATTGTAGCCGCACTATTGCGGACTTTAAACCGCCTCTCTTTCTGGTCAGCACCTTGAGGCCTTCTTTAGACATTTTACGCACCTTGTTTCACTGTTGTTGATGATACCTTGTTGGCGATGTCCTGCCGCGTCGGCTCCTTGGTGAAGATGGCAAACAGCTGGCAGAGATGACCACCTTGTGTAAAGCACTGTAGCTGGCAGGCACTTGCTAATATGTTGTCAGAAGGCTGCAAGATGACGAGCGAGATGCCTATGCAAATCACGCCACGGTCGTATTAGCTGACGTGCTAATTCGCCCGTGATGGCCAGAAATAGTGGTAGAAAATATTGGATGGAAAATCCAGGTCCGGAGTGACCAAAAAATGTTGGGTGATAGGCCCAAGTGGGCTAAAAAATGTTTCTTGAAGTGAATAATCCTGTCGGCTGTTCAACCATGTTTGTTAAGAATAGTATGTAATGCATGCATAGATTCAGCGGGATGAAAATGATAAGATGTGGACTGTATTGAATTGATTTTTATGCCTTTCTTAAGTTACATTACAAGTGTTTAATTTATTGAAATCAGGTCGGCTAATAATGCGTGTTGCCAAAGTATTATAAGTTTTGAATTACATTGAAGCGGGCCTAGTTGGCCATAAGTAAGAATGTGCGGCCTAAAGCCTACATTAAATGTCGACAATAAATGACAGCGAAAAGGGTCGGCGAACCGACCGCCGAAAGCGCTTGATACACACTGTACAAAGTTCTAACACGCAAAAATTGAAGCAAGGCAGTAAGCAGATTAGCCAACCTAGAAAGCGAAATTATCGCGCTACCGTACAGATATGATTTATTAACATAATGGTTTAATCTCTGTAATATAAGTTCAAATTATTGGAAAATTCCATTCGATACATACGGTTGTCACAATCGATATTTATCTCAGGATTTAATAATTAAATAATGTTAATACATTTCGTGGGAATTCTTGTGGCTGCTACGAAAAGTTCCTTTACATGATAATTAACAATATAGAGTACCTTTACAAATCATCTATTACTTATAATCTAAAAAATATTACAAAATTATATATTAAATAACATACAAAGTTTGACGAGATTCAATGCTTCGTAAAAGGCCTGTAGGTTAGAGTGACGTCAACATCATGGCTGCCGTTGTCCGTCTCACAGAATAATGAAGTTTATTAGAATGTGTACAAATAAATGTTTTCCTTGTAATCACTGTTTTGTTCAGATATGGAATTTGTTTTCACTTCAAAATGTTTACTAGTGATTATTGTTAGTGTAAATTGGTATATTGTCTAGTGGTTGTTCCTTGTTGGATAAAAATATTGTCAAATTATACTTTACAAATCTAGGCGACATTGCTGAACGTTTTCTGGTTTATTCTGGAGAATTTCTTGATTGTGTTTATTACTGGTTCATGAAATGATTGTAGTGGAGGAATTATTTATCTTCAATAGTGGTCATTCAGATCTTCTTTCACAAACTAGTTAGCAATTTTATATTTTTTATTTTAATAACATCTCGACACGCACTATTAAACTGTTCTCCATCACAATTAACAATTAAGTGTTATTTCTTCTTTTTCAGTCACCGAACTCATACAAACTTCTTAAATTTTGATTGGCCATTTATGTATAGGTTAAATGTTATATGATCAATACCCGTTACTTACTTTAGATTTTATAAATTACCTTGAATAGATAATTTTATTATTATATTCTAATGATAAATCCAACGTTTATATGATGATTAATTAGATAATTATAAACAATTTGATACTAAACATGCCTCAGTTTATAACTGTAAAACCTTATTAATTTGAATTTCTATGATATGTGGTGGAACAATTTGTTATGGTTGATTGTAATATCTACTTGACTACCTGAGGTAAATATATTTATATAAATTAACTGGTGACATAAAATCTTATAACATACAACAAAACTCTTTATGATAATAATTGTTTTTGACAGTTTTAGTTTATTTATACTGCTAAACTATTGTCTGTATGATAAACTAAAATTCTGTCTAATAATAACAATAAAACACTTTCCATAAAAAATAATTAACACTGTTTAACGGTAGTCTGTGTCGCTATTTCTTATTATAACACTCATCACTGTAAAGGTTTGTGTCCCTTTTCTATCCTTATTATAGGCATATACAATTTTAATTAATACAATTTTATTTATATGGGTAGGTACTCTTTATTGGGTTTAGTTGTGTTTCAGGGTAATTTGATTATTTAGGCCTACTAGGTTTATTTATTTAATTTTGATTTGTTTACTGCCCTATTCTACTGGGTTATTTCTGGTTTTCTTGATAATATTAAATAAGTCAAACCAACTGGGTTTCCTTTAATTTGCTATCAATTATTATGTCTTGTTTCCTCTCTGGATCGGATTTCACTATTATTTACTATTCTTTTTGTAACATTTTGTTTCGTTACAATATTTAGGCGTTATTTTCGACAAACAGGGAAGCAGCAAAGATGAAATTCAAGAACGTGTTAATAAGGGGTGAACCGTTATAAGAACGCTGAATTCTATTCTATGGGAAAGAAGTATAACAAGGAATACAAAGAAACATAAATATAATAGCATGGTGCAAAGTGTAATCCTTTATGGAGCAGAAGTTTGGAACGTTTCAAACGTAAATAAGAAAAAACTAATGGCAGCGGAAATGGACTACTTCAGGAGAATCTGTAGAAGATCAAAGTTAGACAGGGTTAGAAATGAGACTACAAGAGCCAAGATGAATATTGACAGGACAATAATAGATGAAATAGAAAGAAGACAATTGAATTGGTTTGGGCATGTGAAGAGAATGGAAGATGACAGATGGCCCCGCAAAATACTGGAATGGATACCACCTGTGAGGAGGAAAAGAGGACGTCCATGGAGGAGTTCGCGGGATGACGTAGCGGAAGTAATGGTTGCGAGAAATGTTGAAGAACTTACATGCTACGATTGGTTACAATGGAAGTTGGGGAAGGAGAAACTGCGACATCTGTAAAGATCCGTTACTTATATATATTGTAACGAGATGCCTCTTTATGGTCGTATATGTGTATACTTCTTAATATTTTAAAGGATGGGTATCTGGTCAGGGTAATATTTGTTGAGCGCCAATTTCAATCACAGGTTGCAAATACAATTTATTTGTAAAATATTAATTATTATTTTTGTTAAAATATTATAAAGGTTTCTACATCAGCTATAATTAAATCTCTTTTAATCTTTTATTTAATAGACGAATGTCATAACTAAAGCTCATCAAAGCAGATTCGAATAGTCTGCCATATTTCCAAATGAAGAGTGTTGCCAACTTAATCTAGTTGATGAAGCAAATTCACAGTCCCTGATATAGTGCTTATAATATCAAACACATTTTGTATTCATTAAATAAAGAAACGAAAAAACCTTTTATCTCTATTTATTAAACTCAAATCCTTTTATTATTTTCTTTAAATTGTTTTTAAATAACAAATATAATAATTAACAAAAATCTAACCGGCTGTTCTTTACATATGCTCAGTATGGCATCAGTAACAGTAAAAATTTCTATATCTCAAGGCCCATATTTATATTTAATAAATAAAATACAAATAGAATGTGTTACGTTAGGTCCTTTTGACTACGATATAAACGACAGTTATGTTAGGAAAAGTACCAAAATACATGGGATTACAATTAGTTACAGAGTGTCTCAACAAGATTATATTAATAATTTTACAATGTTCAGTGTCTAGGTTATGTTGATCTAAGTGTTTTTAAGGTCTAGTTCACTTTATATTATTGTATTACTCTATATTAATAGTTTTTCATACTGAAAATAAGGTTATTCATTGATATTTTTCTCAGTGAAAGTTCCAAATTGTTTTTATTAAAAGTGTAAACAGTGTCTTTGAGACGTATGGCCTAGGCCTAGAATGGAATAGCTCAGTTTAGTTATTTATCAAAAAATACTTCTCTTCCTGTGTAAGTTGATTGTATTTCTTCAGAGATTCCTTGGTTTACTTCTTTATAATAATGTGGCACTTCCTTCTTCTATTTAGTTTGGTTTAGGAGGATTATTTAACTTTTTACTTTAGGTCCACAAATATGAAATTTATAATAATTTAGATTAGTCACTCTCTGGTTTTTAATTCAACCTTTCTCGTTCAGATCCAATAATCAACTCTTTATTTCATTTATTATAACACTTTCTTTGCTAAGGCCTATCTCTCTTTTTATTGGTATCCAATGTAACATTTTATGTCACACTGGTGATATCTTAGCATCAACATAAACAAACTTTTAATATTTAACTTTCATTTTCTTTAAACTGTTATAACTTTTTTATAAGATCTTTGATCTTCACTTTATTAGTTTCTTTGATCTTCTGATGAAACACTGATTATTTTGACACCACATTTGGTTATCTTCTGTTACATATTTCTTGAGTTATCATTTTACACTTTTAATTATTTGTCCCAAAATAATTTATTATTAGTTCTTCTTGTACTTTTCACTTTACTAAAACTATTTGACACATTTAGTAATCATATAACTTAACCTGACATTGTTTATTATCATTTTAATAGAAATTTTTATTCAAAATACCTTAACTGTCTAAGCTTAACATGCCTAGTCTTACAAATCTCTATTACTATTATTATGGTACTTTCCAGTTAATATAAACATTAGTGTTATTTATATTATCACATATAATATTAATCAATATAACCCAAACTAATTACTAATAACCATTAGTAATAGATTACAATTCTTCTTAACTTACTGTATACAATAGAGTTTTTAAAAATACAACAAAACCTTATAAGTAAGTTCCTAAATATTGTCCTTCTTACTTATTATTATTAACATTACTTTAACTGTAATAAACATAATTATTAGTCTTAGCTAACATGAATTAAATCACAAAATAAACAATATTTAATTAAGTATTACTTGAAACAAAACTATTATGTTTCTTGGTACTTTTGGTAAGAGTATTAAAGCATATTTATGTTAAAATGGCATGGCAAAATGGCATGTAACAATATATATATTGCGACAACACAAATTACTAAACTATTGGCGCATAGGATATGGTAATATGTGTATCGTAAATTAAAAGTCTATATTGGAGGGTTTAAGATTATTTATTGCACAAGACACAAGTAATTGTTTATATGGTATATTTGATATGTACAGAATGTAGTGTTTGATATAGAGTCTTTCTTTTTTTAAAAATGTTAAATACTGTTCATACACATGACGTGATACGTTACATAAAGAAGATTCCCACGATGATGTTGCTGAAGAGAAGGGCAGGTCTTTGCTGTGTAGTTGGGTCGTCAGGTGTGGCTTATAAATGACAGATGTTCACCCTGAAACTCTTACAGCTGGGCTGGAGTCCTGTAACAGCTGGGCTGGTGTCCTGTAATTCCCACGATGGATCTGACGCTTCGCACACACAACGGTACTATGGATCTTACTACTCGTTAAATTAATATAGAGTTTATGACCAACAAGTATCTCAGGTGACAGTGAGTTTAATCAATAACGGTATATTGATCTTATACCACTCCGGATTCTTCAAGTGTTCACGCGAATAACAAGGTCTACCGCGATCAGCATACCTCCCTATGCGGAAATCTTCCACTAACACGGAAACTTCCTGATGAAACAACTTACTGTTGCATAACTATTAAATTTTACCGACACTGCAGAAAATCTCACACAGTGATACAGTTACACTCACTTCTTACACACGTAATACTTTAATAATAATGCCGTGTGTAAAGAGATAATATTCAACTATTCTGCGTCTACACACGCGTTACTATCGCCGAATAGTCTTTACAGATTCTTGCAAGCGACAGAATCTTGTACAAGAACTGCGTGACCCGATCGTGATAGCGGGTAGAGAATAACTCTCGTAATTATGCACACAATGCTGTAATAATAATATTGTGTGTAGTTGTAAAACACGAATAACTCTGAGTCTTCACACGTTACTATCGACGAATAGTCTTAACAAATTCTTGCAAGCGACAGAATGTTAAGAATTGTACGTCCCGTTCGCGGTAACAGGCTGAGAAGAACTGCCTGTGTAACAACAGGCTTAAGAAAATTTCCAACCACCTACCAGCATTCTATTGGTGGAAGGAAGTCACATTACATACACCATGACATGCACTTTTCATGCTGTAAAGTGCATTTACTTTGTAAGAGCATGCATAGCGGTAATCAGAATACCCTTATCTCATGCATAACTGCATACTTTACTAATATCATATTTGAACGTAAATAATAGCCAGAAATATACAGGGATTGTAGCGAATACATATGTCTATGTTCAGTTCTATGTCAAACACAACGATAATTAATTCACGCACAGCCCGGGAAACGTTTACCACTCGCGCACGCGCGCACATTTCCACAAACACAGTACATGAATAACAATAAATAAATCATACACAGTTTTACTAAACTAAACCCTTATCCATACTAAAATACAACTGATAACATAACGAAATCTAACCATCTACCCATATAAACATGAATGTTCATAGTCTGTGTATTATATGAGCTTGCACCGGTTATCATGATCCTGTGATTCGTTGCAATATATATATATATATATATATATATATTGTAGCGTGACAGATAATCCACACAAATACATTACTCAATGATCATTGATAAAGCTCTAATATATGGAATATCCAGATGAGAATCAATTAAAACGCACTATTTACTAATATATTCACAAGAAAAGTTAAATAAAGAAAAATTCTGCAGATAATATAATATAATACAAATTTAAAAACCCAAAAGACTAAAAATGTTAATAACAAAATTACCCAGGTAAGATAGAAGCAGGCAATTAAAAAACCCAACAAGGAAAACAGACCAGAAGGAACAAAGGCATACACGGCGAAAAACTACAGAAGAAGGAAGAATAGTCAAAACTACCACTACTGAAGAAGGAAGAAAGAAGGATAATCAAAACTACTAAAAAGGAAAGAAGAAAGAAGACTAATTAAAACTACTGAAGAAAGAAGAATAATTAAAATTATTGAACAAAGAAGAAAGAAGAAGGAAGAAGAACCAAAATTACTGAAGAAAGAAGAAAGAAGAATAACCAAAACTACTAAAACTGAAGAAAGAAGGAAGAAGAATAATCAAAACTACTAAAAAGGAAAGAAGAAAGAAGACTAATTAAAACTACTGAAGAAAGAAGAAAGAAGAATAATTAAAATTACTAAAGAAAGAAGAAAGAAGAATAATCAAAACTACTAAAAAAGAAAGAAGAAAGAAGAATAATCAAAACTACTAAAAAGGAAAGAAGAAAGAAGACTAATTAAAACTACTGAAGAAAGAAGAATAATTAAAATCACTGAAGAAAGAAGAATAACCAAATCTACAGAAGAAAGAAGAATAATTATAATTATTGAACAAAGAAGAAAGAAGAATAATCAAATCTACTGAAGAAAGAAGAATAATCAAAACTAAAGAAGAAAGAAGAATAACCAAGGCTACTGAACAAAGAAGAAAGAAGAATAACCAAAACTACAGAAGAAAGAAGAATAATTAAAATTACTAAAGAAAGAAGAAAGAAGAATAATCAAAACTACTAAAAAAGAAAGAAGAAAGAAGAATAACCAAATCTACAGAAGAAAGAAGAATAATTAAAATTATTGAACAAAGAAGAAAGAAGAATAATCAAATTTACTGAAGAAAGAAGAATAATCAAAACTAAAGAAGAAAGAAGAATAACCAAGGCTACTGAACAAAGAAGGAAGAAGAATAACCAAAACTACAGAAGAAAGAAGAATAATTAAAATTATTGAACAAAGAAGAAAGAAGAATAACCAAAACTACTGAAGAAAGAAGAAAGAAGAATAATCAAAACTAAAACTACTGAAGAAAGAAGAATAACCAAAGCTACTGAAGAAAGAAGAATAACCAAAACCACTGAAGAAAGAAGAATAATCAAAACTAAAGAAGAAGGAAGAACAACCAAACTCAAAGAAGAAAGAAGAATAATTAAAAATACTGAAGAAGGAAGAAAGAAGAATAACCAAACTCAGAGAAGAAAGAAGTGAGACGACCCATATAAAACAAAAACCCCATAGCGAAAGAACCCCAAAAACCCCAAAATCAATGAATGTCCAAGGAGAAAGTATAACACCCTAAAAAACCATATCACTGTAAAACTGACAAAAAACTAAAAGTGTTAGTAGTATTAAATATTAGTGCATTCAAAAAGTTATTGTTTAGTTTGTAAAACAAATCTTCACAGTCCCCCCATGGTTGAATATTTCATGTTAAAAACTAGAAAAAGACTAGTAAATATATTAATAATTCACCATGGACAAGTGTAAGTGATCAAATTATAACTAATAAACTTTAAAAAGGTGCATGAGTTGCAGTACAAAGTAATAAACTTTAAGTTTTGTGAACAGTGTCTACTTTGACAATGAAATAGTAATATTACTAATAAAAAGCTACTAAAGCTGTATGAACATTCCATAGAATGGAATATGACTTAGATAGCCAGAGTTATACTTTAAGAGGGGGCATAAATCCTGTAAAATGGGGAATTACAGAACAAACTGTTAATGTTGAAGTAGTAAAAGATGTTAACCATTATATGTAACCAGGATGTTAGGTTCCTATTACATATAATAATTAGATAAGTAAGGATTATTCATAAGAAATATTAGTGTTATAATTTGTTATTTTATTGTTCATTTTAATTTAGGAATGCCCTATCTAAAAATAGATATCATTCCGATGTTATAGAATATTTTTAATTATGTTATTAGGTGATATACAAAACAATGTTATCCAGAACACCAGTTTTGATATAGAGAGGTGTTATATGTTAATTATACAATCAATAATTACTGTTATACCAGTTACAGAATTAATTTTTAATCAACTATATAAGAATCAGAATTCAGAGAAGGATATAAAATAACTACATTAATAAAACATTTGGCAAATAGCCACACATCAAATCTAGGCCATATAATGAATTTAAACTGCAAATAATTAACAAACATAGTCTTATAAGCCAGTTAAACTGACAATATTTAGGCAAGATAAACTCAACATATTAAATACTATGTAAATAAGGCTTTCTAAAGATAGGGTCATTATATGAGTAAAATTATTTATTTGCCTAATAAAATACCATTAAAACTGAAATAGATTCACTGACATTATCATAGGGGGAGTCATATACAAATGAATTGTATTAAAAAACCGTCATTAATATACTAAATTGCAATAGAATAAGTGAGAATTGACAATTATACCAATTTCAGATTTAATAGAATAATAATTATATTAGGGAAAATGGCTATTATTTACTTAGAAGACAGGAAGTATAATTTTAGGCCTACCTCCCAAAAAATGTAAGAAATATAATTTTCTGATAAAACTTTGTAACACTAACTTAATTACTATCAAAATAAGTAGAATAGAATAGTGAAAACGAATATGTATTTAATATTTCAAACAGTTAACTAATAACGAAATTACTTTCTGAGCATAATGTACGATTTTAAAATGTGTCGGAAGTTAAGATGATTTGAAACATGTATGAGATATATTATATAGGCTAAGATTTTCATGAGACGAAGGAAATCCAGACAGTTCATTATTATACCTTGAAGAGAGCACTTAATGTGAATATTTAATAGAACCAACCTTTAATGGCTGTTACGTTATAACAGAGTTCGGAATCATTTTGTGTAAAATTAAATTTTTTAACTATTTTAATTATTGTGAAGTGGTGAAGTTGACCTATAAACTACATAACACCAATAAACGGAATCACATATAACTAATTAAATGAAATAACACTGAAATCGCACCAAACACCAAGTGAAAATTCGAGGTTAAACTGACACACATAAACACCAGTAGATATACCCATTTAACAACATTTTTACACCAAGTGAACTAATCCATCATACACCAGTGACAATAAACTATACCCCAGAAGATCATATACAATTGCGAAGAACATTTAAACGAAGAAAGGACATATTTATTCCAACAAGTACTTCATCCAGGTTAGAAGGCGAACAACGCGCATGCGTCAGGCGGCCATTTTGATCCAATATCATCACCGCAATAAGACACGACTGTGGGCTGCAACTTGGTTTGAATACAATTATATATAAACTTTTATTATTAATAACTACCATTGTATTGTTTAAATTTAAGACATTATTAGAATTGTAAGTGTTATACTTTCATGCCCCTGAACTTCTCTGGCTTTTTATATTAATAACCGTTAAAGAACCTATTTTTTATAATACAAAATGTAAAATTCTTTAATCGACCGGCCCTGAGCGAGTCGATACGGCATTGTAACATCGATTTTAATTGATCAAATTCATTATTTTGTTTAATAAACGTTTGTTTTCTGGTAAATTGAAGTTGATTTCTCTTATAAAAGGACATAACAGTTAATTAATCAAGAAAACTAGATAACCTTTAAAGGCAGTATATGCGAAACTACAACCTTTCAAGAGTAAGAAGGAGAGAGCCGTTTTCGCCTAAACTTGAAGTTAACTGGATTGTCTTTTTAACAAATTTACAGAAGGTAAAATTATTACCAGAATAAACACAATACCATCATAATTATAATTACAATCCACAACCTCGATTTATTTCTAAATTTTAAGAACATAAATACACCGAAATCATTTTTTAGAATTTATTTTTTTTTATAAATATAAATTTTAAATTTATATTTTATTTCAAATTTCTACAACAGCAATACACACAGAGTTTATTTGATAACAACAAAGACCAGGAATGTTACCAAATCGACGTTTCCCAGAGCGGAACGTCACTACTACACATAAACACCATAAAAATTATTCCGGGTAATATTATACCATAACACTACTGCAATTACGATTATATTATTTTTTTATTACAAAAGTGAAGACCAACAGTGAGAGCATAACGAAGACCAGGAAACATTAGCAAAGTGGAACATTAGCTACATTACTACACACATTCATACATTTGTTTAATTTGGTATTATTACAAATTTGGCGAACCCAACTTGTGGGGCTTGGTTACATCAGAATATTAGAACAAGTTAATCCAAGAATTTGGTGTTTTATTACTATATCTATATATATATATATATATATATATATATATATATTGTAGCGTGACTGATAATCCACACACATGCATTACTCAATGATCATTGATAAAGCTTTAATATATGGAATATCCAGATGAGAATCAATTAAAATGCACTGTTTACTAATATATTCACAAGAAAGGTTAAATAAAGAAAAATTCTGCAAATAATATAATATAATACAAATTTAAAAACCCATGAAACTAAAAATGTTAATAACAAAATTACGCAGGTAAGATAGAAGCAGGCAATTAATATACCCCGACAAGGAAACCAGACTAGAAGAAACAAAGGCATACACAGCGTAAAACTACAGAAGAAGGAAGAATAGTCAAAACTACCACTACTGAAGAAGGAAGAAAGAAGAAGAACCAAACTCAAAGAAGAAAGAAGAAAGAAGAAAGAAGAATAATCAAAACCAAATTTACTGAACAAAGAAGAAAGAAGAATAACCCAAAACTACTACTACAGAAGAAGGAAGAAAGAAGAACAATCAAAGCTACTGAAGACAGAAGAAAGAAGAATAATTAAAATCGAAGAAGAAAGAAGACTAATTAAAACTACTACTACAGAAGAAGGAAGAAAGAAGAACAATCAAAGCAACTGAAGACAGAAGAAAGAAGAATAATTAAGATTAGAGAAGAAAGAAGAATAACCAAACTCAAAGAAGAAAGAAGAATAACCCAAAACTAAAACTACAGAAGAAAGAAGAAAGAAGAATAACCCAAAACCAAAGAAGAAAGAAGAACAACCCAAAACTACTACTACTGAAGAGAGAAGAAAGAAGAATAATCAAATCTAAAGAAGAAAGAAGAATAATAAAAATAAAAACCACAGAAGAAAGAAGAAAGAAGAATAATTAAAATCACAGGAGAAAGAAGAAAGAAGACTAATTAAAACTAAAGAAGAAAGAAGAATAAACCAAAACTACTACTACTGAAGAAAGAAGAAAGAAGACTAATTAAAACTACTGAAGAAAGAAGAAAGAAGAACAATCAAAGCTACTGAAGAGAGAAGAAGGAAGAAAACCAAAACTACTACTACTGAAGAAAGAAGAAAGAAGAATAAACCAAAACCAAATCTACTGAAGAAGGAAGAAAGAAGAATAATTAAGACGACCCATATAAAACAAAAACCCCATAGGGATAGAACCCCAAAAAACCCCAAAATCAATGAATGTCCAAAGAGAAAGTATAACACCCCAAAAAACCATATCACTGTAAAACTGACAAAAAAACTAAAAGTGTTAGTGGTATTACATATAAGTGCATTCAAAAAGTTATTGTTTAGTTTGTATAAACAAATCTTCACAGTTCCCCCATGGTTGAATATTTCATGTTAAAAACTAGAAAAAGACTAGTAAATATATTGATGATTCACCATAGACAAGTGTAAGTGATCAAATTATAACTAATAAACTTTTAAAAAGGTGCATGAGTTACAGTACAAAGTAATAAACTTTAAGTTTTATGAACAGTGTCTACTTTGATAATGAAATAGTAATGTTACTAATAAAAAGCTACTAAAGCTGTATGAACATTCCATAGAATGGAATATAACTTAGATTGCCAGGGTTATACTTAAAGAGGGGGCATAAATCCTGTAAAATGGGGAATTACAAAACAAACTGTTAATGTTGAGTAGTAAAAGATGTTAACCATTATATGTAACCAGGATGTTAGATTCCTATTACATATAGTAATTAGATAAGTAAGGATTATCCATAAGAAATGTTAGTGTTATAATTTGTTATTTTATTGTTCCTTTTAATTTAGGAATGCAATATCTAAAAATAGATATCATTCCAATGTTATAGAATATTTTTTGTTTATGTTATTAGGTGATATACAAAACAATGTTATTCAGAACACCAGTTTTAATATAGAGAGGTGTTATATGTTAATTATATAATCAATAATTACTGTTATACCAGTCAGAGAAGGATATGAAATAACTACATTAATAAAACATTTGGAAATTAGCCACCCATCAAATCTAGGCCATATAATGAATTTAAACTGCAGAATAATTAACAAACCTAGTCTTATAAACCAGATAAAATGACAATATTTAGGCAAGATAAACTCAACATATTAAATACTATGTAAATAAGGCTTTCTAAAGATATGGTCATTATATGAGTAAAATTATTTATTTGTCTAATAAAATACTATTAAAACTGAAATAGATTCACTGACATTATCCTAGGGGGAGTCATATACAAATGAATTGTATTAAAAAACCATCATTAATATACTAAATTGCAATAAAATAAGTGAGAATTGATAATTATACCAATTTCAGATTTAATAGAATAATAATTATATTAGGGAAAATGGCTATTATTTACTTAGAAGACAGGAAGTATAATTTTAGGCCTACCTCCCAAAAATTATAAGAAATATAATTTGCAGATAAAACTTTGTAATACTAACTTAATTACTATCAAAATGAGTAGAATAGAATAGTGAAAACGAATATGTATTTAATATTTCAAACAGTTAACTAATAACGAAATTACTTTCTGAGCATAATGTACGTTTTTAAAGTGTGTCGGAAGTTATGACAATTTGAAACAATGTATGAGTTATATTATATAGGCTAAGATTTTCATGAGACGAAGGAAATACAGACAGTTCATTATTATACCTCGAAGAGAGCACTTCATGTGAATATTTGATAGAACCAACCTGTAATGGCTGTTACGTTATAACAGAGTACGGAATCATTTTATGTAAAATTAAATTTTCTAACTATTTTAATTAAAGTGAAGTGGTGAAGTTGACCCATGAACTACATAACACCAATAAACGAAAAATGACATATAACTAATTAAATGAAATAACACTGAAATCACACCAAACACCAAGTGAAAATTCGAGGTTAAACTGACACGCATAAACACCAGTAGATATACCCATTTAACAACATTTTTACACAAGTGAACTATTCCATTATACACCAGTGACAATAAACTATACCCCAGAAGATCATATACAATTGCGAAGAACTTTTAACCAAAGAAAGGACATATTATTTCAACAAGTACTTTGTCAACATTAGAAGCTATCAACGCGCATGCGTCAGGCGGCCATTTTGATCCAATATCGTCACCGCAATAAGACACGACTGTAGAGTGCTTTCTGGTTCGAATAAAATTATATATAAACTTTTATTATTAATAACTACCATTATATTGTTTAAATTTAAGACATTTTTTGAATTGTAAGTGTTATACTTTCATGTCCCTGACCCTCTCTGGCTTTTTATATTAATAACCGTTCAAAGAACCTGTTTTTATAATACAACTGTAAAACTTCTAATATCGACCGACCCTGAGCGAGTCGATACGGCATTGTAACCTCGATTAATTAATCGACCAACTTTATTATTGTGTTTAATAAACGTTTTTGTTTGTTTTTTGGTAAATTGAAGTTGATTTCTCTTATAAAAGGACATAACCATTAATTAACCAAGAAAACTAGATAATCTTTAAAGGCAGTATATGCGAAACTACAACATTTTAAGAGTAAGAAGAAGAGAGCCGTTTTCGCCTAACTTGAAGTTAATTGGATTGTCTTTTTAACAAATTTACAGAACAGAAATTTATTACCAAAATAAACACCATACTATTATAATTATAATTACAATCAACAACCTCGATTTATTCCTAAATATTAAGCACATAAGTACACCGAAAACATTTTTTCCGAAATTATTTTTTTTTATAAATATAAATTTTAAATTTATGTTTTATTTCAATTTGCTACCACAGCAATATACACCGAGTTTATTTGATAACAACAAAGACCAGGAACTTTACCAAATCGACGATTCCCAGAGCGGAACGTCACTACTACACATACACACCATAAAAATTATTCTGGGTAATATTATACCAGAACACTATACAATTACAATTATAGTATGGTTTTATTACAAAAGTGAAGATCGACAGTGAGAGCATAACGAAGACTAGAAGACATTAGCTACGTTACTACACACATTCTTACATTGAAATAATCTCGTATTATTACAAAATTGACTAACATCACGGGGCCTGAACGAGGAGGACTCACAGAAATATTACAAAATTGGCGCCCAACGTGGGGCTTACAGGAGAGCACAATTAACATACATCAATATTTATTTTATTATTCGCACCACAACCGTAATATTACAAAATTGGCGTCCAACTATAGGGCTGTAATTACTTACCCAATTCCTAATTCAGCTTGGCAGCGGTTAGTCAGCCAGGGAATCAGGGAAGATGATGCGTCGTGCCACATCAAAGAAGAGAGCGGCGGAGGCCGAGAAAGAACTCGATATGGAGGATAAGGAGGCGACCCCAGTGGAGGACGTGGAAAAGATATTAGAACGGGTGGAAGATAAACAACCAGCACCACCAGAGAAACAACCCGAAGTACCCACTCAAACAGGGGAAGTCCATATCCGGGAGGAACAGTTGGTAAAACCTTCACAAGCAGAGAATAGTAACATACAGGAGATGCTCAGGATAATGATGGAGAGAATGGAAGAAAATAATAAGAAGTTGAGGAAGGATATAGAAGAAAACAGCAAGAGAATGGAAGAAGGTTTGCATAAAAAAATGGATGACACCAACCATTCAACCCAGGAAGAATTGAAAAAGGACATGGACGAAAACAGCAAGAAAATGGAGGAAAACTTGCATAAGAAAATGGATTCCACCAAGGAAGAAAATAGTAAGGAAAGGAAAGAAGACCAACAGTCCTTGAAGGAAAATTTGAGTGATATAAATAAAAACATAGAAGAATTGAAGAAGGACAACCAAGCAACAAAAGAAGAATTGAAGAAGGACAACCAAGCAACAAAAGAAGAATTGAAGAAGGACAATCAAGAAACAAAGGAAGAATTAAGTAAAAAGATTGAAGACACCCATAAGAGAATTGAGGAAACCAGTAAGAAGGTGGAAAAGAAAATGGAAGAAAATAAGAAGAATTTGGAAGACAAGATGGAAGAAACCAACAAGGAAATGAAGAAAGACAACCGATCTTTAAGCCGGGAAATTGATGAAACTAACCAGAAAATGGAGGAAACCAGCAAAAAGATGGAAGAAAAATTTGAGGAGAATAACAAGAAAATGGAAGAGAAGATGGGGGAGAGGTTGGAAGAGTTAAGAGAGGATAATCAACTATTACGAGAAGAGTTACGAGAAGTTAACCAAGAAAATTTAGACAAATTAGACGAACGAATGGAGCTATTAAGAAAGGAAATGAACCAGGAACTCAAGGAAAATAAGAAATCTATGACCAAAAGGCTGGAAGACGAAACCATAACTATAAATCAACAGATAAGAGAAGTTGATGGAAGATGTCGAATGACGGAAGTGGAGCTACAAGAGTTCAAGGAAGTGGTGAACACCAAGGTCACAAATCTTGAAGAATCTACTCGCAAGAAGGCAGAAGAAAACCGAAAGGATAGCCAAGAAGAACTCAGCAAGGTACGAACTCGAATTACGGAAAGATGTGACGGAATGGAGGAAGCGATGACTAACATCACTGGGCAAGTGAGACTGAACCAGGAGGACATGGAAGCAATTAGGAGCCGACCAACCAGCTTTACTAATATCCCAATCAACGAGAACAGAGAATGGCTTAACTTCCGCCAATATAAAAGGAAGCCAATGGAGTTCTTGGCCCGTATCGAGGAATATATGGCCAAACATAAAAGTAATCGATGGTCCAATAATCGTGAACTATTAGACGAATCATTCCGTGATATGACGGACAATTGGTGGATGGCGAACAGAAGCGAAATAACCGATTATCAACAGTTCAAAAGTTTGTTCAAGTCTAAGTATTGGTCAGAGACCACCCAGAATTTAATAAGGGACAACATCTGCAATGGCCAATATAGAACTCAATTTGGCAGTACCATGACTGCGTACTTTCTTGGGAAGGTGTGCCTGGCCAAGCACCTGGAACCAGCCATACCAGAGGAATGTCTGGTGAACAAGCTTTCTTATCATTACGACGAAGAGGTCATAAGAGCTCGAAGAGGTAGTCAGATAAAGACCATACAGGCGATGACGGAGCTATTGGAAAACTATGAGAATGAAGAATATTACAGGCAGAGCAGAAGAAGAAATGAGCGGCCAGAAGTTCGAATTAATCCATCATCAAACAATAATAGTCAACCGGTCAACAGTGGGTACCAAGGAAATAGATATAATTCGAATTACAATAATCAACACCCCACGAATAGAAACAACAACAATAATAACCACGGAAATATAAACCCGAATAATAACAGAAATAATAACGGGTTCTCCGGTAATCGAGGTAATTATTACCCGAATAATTATGTAAATAGACAAAGAAACACCAATCCTACCAATAACACCGAGCGGTTTGACAATAACAATAGGGGTTACCCTAATCATAATAACAACAACAACAGGTTCTCCCGACACCAGGTAAATTTTATACGGGCGGAAGGAAACAGCCAAAACAGGTATAACCATCAAACGAGTAACAGTTTCCATGAGGAGGAGGATCGATGGAGAAGCCGAGAACGGGAGGATACAAGATATAACCTGCCCAGACGGGGTAACAGTTTAGACGACCCAGAACGGAACATGAACCGAAATCCACCATCTAACTCTCTTACGGAGCGCTCAGCAACTACTCAAGGTTTACCGGTCGGGCCTGACCGGGATAACAATGAGAATGAAAATTGGGTAGTAGTCGCTGAATATCCTAGTCATTCAATACTGCATAACGAACCAAAAAACGACGGAGGATCCCAAATCGCTCAAGTCAACCATATTAAAGCAGAAGGGAGCCAAAAACCTAAAAAGGATCCCAGCAAGAGGAAGGAAAATGATTACTCCAAAGTTAACATAGATAAGTATGGATCCGATAAGCTAGATGACGGATACATAATGAGATGGTAAAGGAGATGAGAACCGACGACGGCCAAAAATCTATGTCAAAGAAAAAGAAATTATGAGCAACTGTCCAACCTAAATAAAATCTTCAACCTGGGTATATAAAAGAAAAATAATAATGAGAAGTACATTTGAAGTAAAGAAAAGAAGAGAGCTAATACCATATTTAGGATAATAATATGATATGTTAACCATATTTATGAAAAAACATTATGAATAATTGAATGAATGGAAGATTGAATTTTGAATTAAATCACCAAAATTCAAAAAAGAAGTAAGAACAACTTACTACCTATTATTTAAGAAACAATTTATGAATCAAAAAGAAAATGAATTTTGAATTAAACCGCTAAATTCAAAAATAAAGTAATGACTACTTACTACCAAATATTTATGAAAAAACTTTATGGAAAATATCAAAAAGAAAATGAATTTTGAATTAAACCACAAAATTCAAAAACCCAAGTAAGAACAACTTACTACCTTATCTTAAAAACAACTTTTAGAAATGAACAAGAAGAAAAAGAATTTGGATAACACATTACAAACAATTATATATGGGACCAATTCTGAAAAACTTTCGAGAATAAAGAAATGGCAGTACAAACCACTGATACAATTTAAATGAATAAACTTATTGTGAAGTAAAATTAATGAGAATTTTATGTCAAATAAACAGAGATATTAAACATATGGAATTAATAATTAAGGAGTGCATTTGTATAAAAAGCAAGAGCAGAATAAAATTTTGAAAAAGAAAGAAAAAACCATATATAAATAAATCCATAAGAAAAAGATGATCATATATAAACGTCAGTTATAAGAAAGACAATTAAAAGAGTAATTGAAAAAAAAAAACATAATACTAGTGGAACGATTCACAAGAATTAAGAAAGGAACAAAAATATAATACCAAATATATGCTACCAATGACCAGAAAGAGATTGTGATAACAGTCAAAAAATGACAGAGAATTAAAAACTTTACACTGAATAATGAGTGATAATTATATTATACCAGCTTCCCACCACAAGGAGAAATAAAATGCCAGCAGAGCTAACCATTGAGAAAAATAACTGAGATAGAAATTAACTAAGATATAAATGTTAATAGATCTGTTCGTATACGAAGTGAAATATCCAAAGATATTTAATTTTTTTTTATAGTCATAAGGTGGACTATTTTTATATAATTTTTATTAATGACTGTCTGAGATAAGTCCAGCAGTATTATTATGTATTGATCAGAGATGATTTACCTCTGTTATCAATAAATGACGTAGCATGGCCAGCAGAGTGTGAAGCCTACAGAGCCCCTCTGGACACTGCCCCAGCTAACGTGTTAGGGAATTTTAGGGAATAAATATCCCAAGTATAAAGGAACAAGTTAAGAAGAAAATGGAAAAATAAAAAATAACGAACCTCAGACGACTATTACTATCAATCAGAATCCAGTTAATAATGAAATATAGATAAGCTCAAAAATATAGAAGAAAAAATTTTAGAAATGTGAAGGAAGTAAAGAAATATAATTTATAATATAATATCATAAGCAATTACTTCAGACAAACTAAGTATGATCTGAACTAATCACTTCTGGAAGAGAGCAATCTGTAGCGTGACAGATAATCCACACAAATGCATTACTCAATGATCATTGATAAAGCTTTAATATATTGAATATCCAGATGAGAATCAATTAAAATGCACTATTTACTAATATATTCACAAGAAAGGTTAAATAAAGAAAAATTCTGCAAATAATATAATATAATACAAATTTAAAAACCCAGGAAACTAAAAATGTTAATTTTTAATTAAAGTGAAGTGGTGAAGTTGACCCATGAACTACATAACACCAATAAACGAAAAATGACATATAACTAATTAAATGAAATAACACTGAAATCACACCAAACACCAAGTGAAAATTCGAGGTTAAACTGACACGCATAAACACCAGTAGATATACCCATTTAACAACATTTTTACACAAGTGAACTATTCCATTATACACCAGTGACAATAAACTATACCCCAGAAGATCATATACAATTGCGAAGAACTTTTAACCGAAGAAAGGATATATTATTTCAACAAGTACTTTGTCAACATTAGAAGCTATCAACGCGCATGCGTCAGGCGGCCATTTTGATCCAATATCGTCACCGCAATAAGACACGACTGTAGAGTGCTTTCTGGTTCGAATAAAATTATATATAAACTTTTATTATTAATAACTACCATTATATTGTTTAAATTTAAGACATTTTTTGAATTGTAAGTGTTATACTTTCATGTCCCTGACCCTCTCTGGCTTTTTATATTAATAACCGTTCAAAGAACCTGTTTTTATAATACAACTGTAAAACTTCTAATATCGACCGACCCTGAGCGAGTCGATACGGCATTGTAACCTCGATTAATTAATCGACCAACTTTATTATTGTGTTTAATAAACGTTTTTGTTTGTTTTTTGGTAAATTGAAGTTGATTTCTCTTATAAAAGGACATAACCATTAATTAACCAAGAAAACTAGATAATCTTTAAAGGCAGTATATGCGAAACTACAACATTTCAAGAGTAAGAAGAAGAGAGCCGTTTTCGCCTAACTTGAAGTTAATTGGATTGTCTTTTTAACAAATTTACAGAACAGAAATTTATTACCAAAATAAACACCATACTATTATAATTATAATTACAATCAACAACCTCGATTTATTCCTAAATATTAAGCACATAAATACACCGAAAACATTTTTTCCGAAATTATTTTTTTTTATAAATATAAATTTTAAATTTATGTTTTATTTCAATTTGCTACCACAGCAATATACACCGAGTTTATTTGATAACAACAAAGACCAGGAACTTTACCAAATCGACGATTCCCAGAGCGGAACGTCACTACTACACATACACACCATAAAAATTATTCTGGGTAATATTATACCAGAACACTATACAATTACAATTATAGTATGGTTTTATTACAAAAGTGAAGATTAACAGCGAGAGCATAACGAAGACTAGAAAATATTAGCTACGTTACTACACACATTCTTACATTGTTATTATTAAGTAATATTACAATATATATATAAGTAACTCGATGTTTCTTGCAGTAGTTATATAATTTGTGATGTTTTCAATTCGTTTCTTCTGCAAGTAGATAATATTGTATATTCTTTTTAACACCTGACGCACGTTTCACTGAAAAATATCAGTATCATCAGAGATTTCTAAGTGAATAATGACAATCGAAATAATTCTATTAATATAAAATTAACGAATAATCGAATTTGTATCGATTTTAATGTGAAATGAAATAACTGATAATCGATTTAGGTCGATTAGTTAACGATTGTTTTTATGTTTATTTTCTTCAGCAGCTGTTTTCTCGGTTAAATTTGAAATTTTGTTTATATTTTATTTTTATCTTTTAGTAAAGTTATAATTTTAAATAGATCGTCTTGTTTTGTTTTTATTTAGGTTTGTTCTTTAATTAATAAATTATTGTTATTGTGTTTGTAAATGTTAAGATTTCCCCAAATATTCATTTTTTGACCTTTTTGTATGTTTTTAATTAATTTTATCTTTTCAATGTTTGGAAACTGGTGGTTATTATTTAGACAATGTGTGGCTAAATTAGATTTATAAATATTTGGTTTTAAATATGTATTGCGGTGTTGAACGAATCTATCTCGTAGTTTTTTCTTTGTCTGGCCCACGTAAAATTTATTGCAATCTGGACATTCTATTTTATATATTCCATTTTTATTGTGAGTATTGGATTTAGTTTTAGTTTTTATTTTATTAAAAATTATATTATCTGTATTATAAGATATTTTTAAATTAGTATTTTTAAATATTTTATTTAGTTATATATAGTTACAACACAAATAAGCCACCCCAATACCTGGGATAAAAAAGATGATTTTGAATATAAAATAATAATTAACATAAAATAAAACCTTTAATATAAAGAAAATAAAAGACAGTGACACGAAAAACAACGACTTGACCTAACCCAAGTGATTGGCCCAACCAAAGGAAACCGAAGAAGAAGGGAACAACAAAAAACAAACAAGAATAAAACCAAATGAAGAAGAAAGTGATTAACCAAACCAAATGAAGAAGGGAAAAAACCGAAACCAAGCAAAATGAAACCAATTGAAGGATAGAATGATTCAATGAAACTGATTAAAATGAACCCAAAGGAGAAGATGGAAAAACAAGATATAAAGGAAGTACACTAAAAATGAAGAAGGAGGAAAATGAAAAAGACACAAACCGAAGATAAAGGGAAATAAAAAAAAGGAAACCCAATAATAAGACACAAATAAGTAATAATGAAGAAAGGCAGGAGAAACAATACACTCAATGTAAGGTTGAAAAAGAAACCAATAAATAACTGAAGTAATTATTTTAATCCTTTATTATTATCAATTAATAGATAATAAAGTAAATGACAATTGAAAGAAACCCAATTAAAGAATGTTAAATATAAAAGCACACTAACCCACATATTAGAGTTAGAAGTAATGTTAAAATCAATAGAGACTTAAATTGTTAATATTGTTAATGATATTTGTAATGAAAGAGATAAATGTATACATTCGATGCCGGTAAATATCATTTGTTTATTTACTTGTTACTATGGTAACATACCGATGACTGATACACTACCTACCGCGTTATATTATACAGAAATATAGGACAATTACAAAATATATAGACGTACCTGTATACAAAATTACAAAACATATCAACACAATCGCATAGTAAAAACATTAAAAACTATAGGAACGGATAAATGTATACATTCGATGCCGGTAAATATCATTGGTTTATTTACTTGTTACTATGGTAACATACCGATGACTGACACACTACCTAGTGCGTTATATTATAGATGGCACTGTACTCCCTGTTTTATAATCGCTTTGGATTATTTCTTAATTCACTTTGCGATCGGGTACACTGATCGTACACTTCACTTTTACGCGAATGAACGATTATAACTTCTTGAGATTAATTACTTGATTAGGTAATTAACCTAATCTCGTTCTTTCTGGTTCGCACAACTTGTTAAATGAACACTACTTGTTGTGATGCACTCTAATAGGTATGTACTTCTTCACTGCTGTCGTTTAATAATATTTGCTGAACATTTTGATCTGGAGTCCTGTAGTAGCTGCTGGAATGGAATTTGACAAAATGTGTTTCTCCTCACTCGTACACCTGTATATATAGTCCGCTGAGAATTCCGCTATGCAGCGACAATTAATTTTTCAAGTAATTTTCTGATTGGTTAAAATTGACGTCATGATGTGGTCATTCTATTTTTAGTTCTTACATAATTTTTTTAAGCGTGGGGTTTTATTGTTATTGGTGTTCCTTGTACCTTACAAAATTCTCAAAATTTATCATATTTATGTTTGTATCTCAGTTATACTAATTACAAATTTGGTTCTATTACTAGCATCGTATTGTTCGTTCCTTTCTGGTTATTTTGATATGAATAGCGGCCATTTTGGATACATTTATCATTAATAAACTCTATCTTAATGATAGCCTATCTTAAATATTGTGTTGTTTTCAAATGTATTCTGCTACACTTTGCAGATTCTATTTTTATATTTTTTAACATTGATTCAATCCTCATTAATTTCTATTTTGAACACAATTATCTTATTGAAACTAACATATTATTATCTAAATTTGCTGTATCCAGCTGAACATTAACAATCATTATTACATATTTGTTATTTTTTATTTAATGGCTTCCTTACTTCATTATTACTTATTCAAAATTATTCTTACTTCCTACACTTATTATATTTGACATTGGTTGGTGTCTTACACCTTCTTCATTATTATTATATCTCTATTTTCCTATACTTTGTATGGTCTCTTTATAATACATGATTATGATTTTCATAATCTGTTTTGTCATCATTGGTTTGTCTATCATTTCAAGTTTCTTTTTATAATTAATCTTCTTCTTTCCGTATGGACTCCACATAAGTTGTTGTGAGTCATTATTTTGAGCTTTTTTATTATATTATTTATTATTCATTGACTCATCTTAACTCATCTTCTGCCCTTCTCTTAGTCTACACACTTCATAATAAGCTTTTGTTTACCTTAACTGATAATACATTTTTCTACAAAATTTACCCTCTTATAACATTTTTAAATACACCTAGTTTTTACATTGTTGATTACATAGATATCATATTATTATTAGAACATATACAATTTGTTCTCTCATTAATTATACTATTATCACTATTCATTATGCCTTAGCACAGCCTTCTTTTAAGGTTGATCTAACATTGTGATTACACTGTTAATCTTATTTTATTGGTTCATTTATAATAATTCATTCATAGTTCATGATTATCAACAATATATTTCATTTTGTTTGTTATGCAAATTATTACTTTTCATTTACTCAGCTAATGTGCTGTTTACACTACTTTAATACAGGTTATAAATATAATTTCTTTCACCTGTTATACTACTTATGGTGTTTGACTTTGTTTAATGGTTTTTTATGCTCACTTAACTAATCTATTTGGGAACTAGTCTTTGTCAATGTCTCAGTTAAATCGTCTGGTTATGTTGTATTGTCATTTAATGCTGATATGAGATTTACTCCTGGTTATCATCACTTCTGGTTACTTAGTTATTTGGTTTTTTATGGGACAGTTTGTACCGTTACAATATATATATATATATCACGAATGCAGCCTCACCAGGCAGCGTCTTGAACGGTTGCCAGGTTGAGGTGCCTGGACTTGCTAGAGACTCCTCTTTTCAATAACGCTCCAAACGTAGTAATCTAGGGATCTAAATCTGGACTATTGAGACGCCAGATTTGGACCGAAATGAGTCCACGTTACCGGAAAGCCAGTTTCGCTCCAAACGGTTTGTAAGAACCGTGCGCCGTACTGTTTAAATATAAGTTATACCACCTCACGGAGGCCATGGTTTCCATCCGTGGTTTCAATAGAGTCCTCCAAATTCGGAGGTAAAATTCCTTTGCGATGCTTTCCCATTTTGAATGAAATATCAGCGCCATGACGTAATCTTCCCTGGCTGGAAACTTTGTCCCTACAATTATGCGGCATCCACGGAATCATGGGCAAACCAGTGGTCGTTCCTCCGATTTACTTTTGCTTTAGTCGGCGAAAACCCGGCACAAAGCACTTTAATTTTATCACGTTGAAAGAGGAATAATGTGAATGAGAAACGTTTCCTGAGTAACGGACACACTTCAACATTAAACATATTTTATCAGTGTAAAAACTAATCAGAGCAAATGCAAACTATATTTGCTTGTTTGTTTGTGTGTGTGTGTGTGTGTGTGTGTGTGTGTGTGTGCTTGACTGGGCGTGGTGTACGTGTGTGTGCGTTTGTAGGTCACACGTGTCTGCCTCCCGGTTTTATTATATATATGTTTGCAATTGTGACAGTACGTAATAATGTTACTAATTATAACTTGTTCATATTGTAACAACGAACGGTCACGGGCAGTACATTTGAGAATTGTCGTATTATCCTTGTCAACGTTTTAGTATAAATAGCATCCGACGACAATAGTATTCAATGCACTCATTCCCAGTTAAACAAAGACGGATATTATTTTCAAAACAACGGACGCTACAAAACTAGTCGGATGCTAGTTTAACAACTAGCATTACAAAACTCGTGTTTTAAAACACAGAACGCTCTATCGACCGATTAGCAAGTATAAATGTATCAATCTTATTGATGAGCGCACACGCCGTTATTTGAAGCCGATCGACGCACAAGCCCCGCTGCTTACGGGCTTACCACACATCCATAAAATTTATATTCCCATTAGGCCATTGGTTAACTTTACAACGGCGCCCTGCTACAAAGCCACTAAAATACTACAGAAAATTGTTAAAAATAATACAACACTTCATAATAATCATAGCATTATAAATAGTTCTGACTTCGTGAGCAAAATTAAGACGTTAATTTGAAACCACAACACAAGATAGCCTTCTTCGATATAGTAAGTCTGTATATAAATGTACTCGTTAATGAGACTGCTGAAATATTAAAAACAAACTTAATGGCCAACGCCACATTAAGCTCACAGGCTGTAAATGAGCTAATTATGATGCTTAAAGAAATATTGTACCCAAATTATTTCACTTTTAACGATACGTACTATAGCCAAAAGGAAGGCCTGAGCATGGGATCTCCTCTAAGCGGGATGCTTTCTGACCTTTATCTTAATTTTTTCGAAAGTGAATATTTATTTTCTAGTAGTAATAAATACCGTAAAAACGTCGTGTCCTATTACAGGTATGTCGATGACACGTTTATCGTCTTTAATGGCACATTAAGACAAATTGAACTTCTGAAAGACTACTTGAACAGTGTTAACAAACGCATACAATTTACACTTGAAACAGAGGAGAACAACCAACTGAACTTTCTTTACCTTACCGTTATTAAATTCCAGGACTCTTTCAAATTTAAAATTTAGAGAGAGCCCACTACCACTGACACCACAATACACGCTCATTCGTATCACCCGTGGTTCCATAAAATGGCCGCAAACAATGCATTTGTCCATAGAATTCTTACTGAACCCTTAGAGCAAGATTGCTTCATTGATGAAGTAAACACTTTAAAACACATCGCCATATCCAACGGTTATAACCCTAATATAATAGATAAACTTATCTCCAGCCACAAGAACAAAACTCAGATTCCGAACAGCGCGGTGCATAATACTGACAGATATATATCGGTGGAGTACACATCTTTGTTGCCTAACATTATAAGAAACCAATTTAAGAAATACAATATCGCAGTTATCTTTAGGACAAAAAAGTAACACTGAAAATGCACTGCGCCCCAAGATACACAGAAGCGTAGAGACACGGTCTGGCGTTTAAAAAATTGTGTGTTATGATTGCGACATGTTTTACAACGGCCAGACCGTGAGACGTTTTGAAGAGAGGTTCAAGGAACACCTGCCCGTGAAGAATGTAATAAACAGTAAATCGACTTACGCGCAACACCTGATTGATTGTGATCACAGTTACACTGACTTCTCTGTTAATCTTAAACCAATACACTGTTGTAAAAAAAGGCCGATATATGAATATATTAGAAGAGTATGAGATATATAAAGCGGCTAGGTCACAGAAGGAGTGCCTTTTGAACTATATGGTGTCATTCAAATCTAACGCGCTCTTCGATACTGTGATACAAAGCTGGCACAGACATGAGGAATATTATCAACTTATCTCTGCATTGGACTTTATATGGCCAGTGCGCGTTTACTTTCTCGACGATGAGCATCGTCCCCGCGCGCAGTATGAGTGTTTGTTGAATTCAGTGTTTTTTATGTATGTGTTTTTATGAACTGACGAGCTCGACCCGAGTGATCATCACCTGAAGATGGGACCTTGATCTTGAAACGCGTCTTGGCTAGCGACCAAAGTAAGTTGCATGAAGGTGTATATTTAATTAACGTCATTATAGAAAAGAGGTTAGATAGAGTCACGTTTTTTAATAGACTTGTGTATATTTTAAGACTCCCGGTGGTCTAGTGGCTAGTGCGGGCGATTGAGTACATAATAATGAGGACATAATAATGAGTAAACGTATTTAGTAACAGATATTAAAAAATTAAATCATAAATAAAATAAATCATTATAATCGACATCAAAAATAAGAGCCCTTAAGAGATTATTATATTTGTCGCCAACAAAGTGGTGTAGTTGTTAAAAATTTAAGTTACATTTAGCGCATCCAAATGTGGAGCTTTATTTAAGTTATAAGTTTTGTCATAAACAAAAGAGAATGATGGAAGCAAAGCTGTAGTCTTTAAAGAAACAAAAAATTGCTAATGATAAAAAAAGAAGGATAATGGAGCTAGAAAATATTTCTTAGTTATACTGAAGAGAATAAGAATGATGAGGTGTGGGGATGTACGAAGATGACAGACGGAAGGCAAAGGTCACCAGCCCTTTTCGTGTGTTGCGAATATGACGAAGCAGAGGGCGGCTGCTATAAAAATTTGTCATATTCTATATATGGTCACTTAATTCATTAACATTACCATTGCCTATGTAGCGATCAAAACAATCACTAAAGGGCTTTAGTAAAGACAGTTAAAATTTTACCATTAATATTACACTATCAGGTGACCACGTAATGTTATTCAAAACACTAAATGCTCATAATTTCTGTAATGTGGCAACCTCAATGTTCAAACTTAGGGTTTCAAAAAATTAAGTTGCCCTCAGAGGGTTTACACATCATGGAATCGATGAATCGTTGGATATAAGTAATATCAAAAAAATTAAAAATAAATGCAATTCATAGACGCGATCTTGCACAACTGTGAATAGAATCCTATCAATTAATAACTAAATTACCTTAAATTGTCCGTCTTGTAACTTCTTGTAATTTTTCACTATGACGCGTTTCAGAGCTTATGCTCCATCATCAGATATTGACTAAAATAAAAGTATCACTCTTTCCGAGGTCGTTACATAATACATAATGTCAAAATTTGCATTGTGACTTCACATAATCACAACTATACGGACTTCAATTCTAACTTAATTGCGTTACATGTATGTAAGAAGGGTCGGTTCATGAATGCCTTGGAGGATTTCGAAATTTATAGTGCATACGACGACCCAAGCAGTCGCGATTTCGTGTTTAACTGAACTTTGCTTTAAACCACTTGTACGATACGGCCTTGAAGCTGCTCGCCGGGACTATGATAAGGTAGCGACCGCTCAGTGGCAATTTTAACTGGAACGGGTGCGCACCCTATTTCCGGGTGCAGTTCATATGCAAATTTTGACATTTTATGTTATGTAACGACATCGGCAAGAGTGATACTTTTATTTTTGTCAATATCTGATGATGGAGCATAAGCTCCGAAACGCGTCATAGTGAAAAATTACAAGAAGTCACAAGGCGGAGAATTTAAGGTAGTTTAGTTATTAATTCGTACATGTGACTTGGACACCGCATTCAACATGAATATTAAAATAGAATCCTATCAGTTTAGTTATATTAATACACTTGTAATTTTTGATTTTGTTATTACTATTAATCAGTTATTAATTCTTAATAATATTCTACATAATGTTAGGCTCTGTTGGCAGAATCAATTTGGTTAATAAGATGAACTGGATGTCGCTGTTGTGCACAAATTACGTAAGGCTTAAGCTCAAGGTCATCTGAGCCTAAAGGAAACAATGAAGTTTAGACGGTTCCACTTTCCTGGCAGCTTTGCCATATAATCCTCTGTTTACTATTCCACTCACGGCAGTCATGAAACTTCGATATTCACGTTACCCTGGATTTATTCAGGCTTCCTTTAAAATTAAAATGTCTCCCTGCCTGCAATCACTGAACAATTGTCTGTGTTTGTGTTTGTCTAGTAGGTTTAAGAGTATTTTCTTTATTACTTGTCTTCACAGAGGTCAGCAAACATACTCATTTTTAATAATGTCAGTTTTTAAAAATATATAGTAAATCAAATGTATTGACTTTTGTTTTAATTCAACACAAAAAATATGTTTACGGAAATAATGTTTGAGTTTTAGTTAAAAAAATTGTGATTTTTGTTTGGAGTTTGAATATTTTCCAACTACAATATTTTAAGAAATTATAAATACAATTAGGAGTACTGCTTCACTCAAAAATAGTAATATTACTTAATTTAGATTGCTTTAATCGTATAAGCAGTGCTTGTCAATTTACGTAATCTATAACATTACTGATTACTTATATTTCTAAATTATAAAAAATAATTTCAAATAATTTATTATACCATATAATATTTTATATTTTGTATTTATTAGAAAACATATTAATAAAGTAATAGTATTTGGAACATTGTTTTTACTTCCATGTTCCATAAGGAAATAGAAGTATGGTGATGGCAAAGAAAAATCGTGTTCGAGATTATTGGAGATGCTGATTGTACTACCCTCAAAACATGAAAAAAGTCATTTTTCGAAATGTGTGTGTGTGTGTGTGTGTGTGTGTGTGTGTGTGTGTGTGTGTGTGTGTGTGTGTGTGTGTGTGTGTGTGTGTGTGTGTGTCTGGGTGTCTGTGTGTACCAGAAACATTTTATGATTTAACTAGAGTAAATTACTTAATTTTTATAAATAAAGTATCCTGATAAGAAGCTCATAGTAATCCACTGTAGAAACGTAGATGAAATATCTATAAATGAAGAGGTTAGGCGAACGGGGTGGGGGTAATTTTCTATTATTAAAAATTATAGTTGAAGGTGGAGGGGAGAATTTTTTATACGTGTACTACGTTATCGGCAACAAAGAAGTAGTTTTTTGTTAAAATTTTTTGCAACAGCCCTAAATTGTAGAGTTCTCAAGACCTTTTGTTTTTGGTGAAGATCGGTTAAGGGAAAGGAGTAGTTTACTTGTAACGTTATATGTTTTAAAATGGTATTTTATATGGCAAACGATAAGAGCCGCAAATTCAAACGGAATCAAATAAGTTTTTGCATACAGCCCTGATTTCTTGAGTACTAAAGACCTATTGTTTTTGGTGAAGATCGTTTAAGGGGAAGGGGTAGTTTACTAGCCACGTTTTTTGTTTTATCAAGGGTATTTTATATGGCAAACGATAACAGCCGCAAATTCAAACAAAATCATATAATATTTTACATACAGCCCTGAATTGTAGAGTTCTCAAGACCTATCGTTTTTGGTGAAGATCGGTTAAGGGGAAGGGGTAGTTTACCAGCAACGGTTTTTTATCAAGGTAATTTTTTTCTATGGTAAACGATAACAGCCACAAAGTCAAACAGAATCAAATGATGTTTTGCATACAGGCATGCATTTTAGAGTTCTCAATACCTATTGTTGTTGGTGAAGATCAGTTAAGGGAATGGGGTAGTTTACCTGCAAAGTTTTATGTTTTATAAGGGTATTTTCTATGGCAAACTATAAGAGCCGCAAATTCAAACAGAATCAAATACATTTTTGCATACAGCCCTGTTTTTTTGAGTGCTAAAGACCTATTGTTTTTGGTGAAGATCGGTTAAGGGAAACGGGTAGTTTACCGGACACGTTTTCTGTTTTATCAAGGGTATTTTATATGGCAAATGATAACAGCCGCAAATTCAAACAGAATCATATAATAATTTGCATACAGCCCTTAAATCTACAGTTCTCAAGACCTGTTGGTTTTGGTGAAGATCGGGTAAGGGAATAGGGTTGTTTACCAGCAACATTTTATGTTTTATCAAGGGTAATTTTTTTTTGACGAACGATAACTGCCGTACATTAAAACAGAATCAACTAATCTTCTGCATACCTTATTGAATTATACAGAACTCAAGGTCTGTTGATTTTGTTGAAGATCGGTTAAGGGAAAGGGGTAGTTTACCTGCAACATTTTATGTTGTAACAAGAGAAATGTTTCATTGACGAACGATAACTGCCGCACATTCAAACAGAATCAAATAATATTTTGCATACAGCCCTGGTTTGTAGAGTACTCGCGACCTGCTGTTTTTTTAAAGATCGGTTGAGGGAAAGGGGTAGTTTACCAGCAACTTTTTTTTTTATCAAGGGTAATTTTGTTTGTTTGGCAAACGATAACAGCCGCAAATACAAACAGAATAAAATAAAGTTTCGCATACAGCCCGGAGTTGTAGGGTTCTCAAGATCTGTTGATTTTGGTAAAGATCGGTTAAGGTAAAGGGGTAGTTTACCGGCAACGTTTTATTTTTTAACAAGGGTATTTCCTATGGCAAACGATAACAACAGCAAATTCAAACATAATCAAATACGTTTTTGCATACAGCACTGATTTCTTGAGTACTAAAGACCTATTGTTTTTGGTGAAGATCTTTTAGGGGAAAGGGGTAGCTTACGTGCCACGTTTTTTGTTTTATCAAGGGTATTTTGTATGGCAAACGATAACAGCCGCAAATTCAATCAAAATCACATAATATTTTGCATACATCCCTGAATTGCAGAGTTCTCAAGACCTATCGTTTTTGGTGAAGATCGGTTAAGGGAAAGGGGTAGTTTACCAGAAACGGTTTTTTACCAAGGGTAATTTTTTACTTTTTATATGGTATTCGATAAACAGCCGCAAATTCAAACAGAATCAAATGATGTTTTGCATACAGCCTTGTACTGTAGAGTTCTCAGTACCTATTGGTGTTGGTGAAGATCAGTTAAGGGAAAGGGGTAGTTTACCTGCAACATTTTATGTTGTAACAAGAGAAATGTTTCCATGACGATCGATAACTGCCGCACATTCAAACAGAATCTTTTTTTTTTGCATGCTTCCCTGAATTGTATAGGACGGAATGTCTGTTGATTTTGGAGAAGATCGGTTAAGAAAAAGGGGTAGTTTTTCCTGAAACATTTTATGATTTAACTAGAGTAAAATACTTAATTTTTATAAATAAACTATCCTGATAAGAAGCTCATAGTAATCCACTGTAGAAACGTAGATGAAATATCTATAAATGAAAAGGTTAGGTGAACGGTGTAGGGGTAATGTTCTATTATTAAAATTTATAGTTGAAGGTGGAGGGGAGAATTTTTTATATGTGTACTACGTTATCGGCAACAAAGAAGTAGTTTTTTGTTAAAATTGCTTCCCGGGCTCCTTTAGCCGTAGTCCAATGTTTTCTGCAAAGCCAGACGTTTCGGCAGTGCTATCGACTGCCATCATCGGTGAAAATCGAGTGCGAAAACGTGAGGTGGTATACGTTAGTGACCACAGTACTGTGGTTAATGCTGAAGCAATAAGTAGAAAGACGTAGTTTCTATGGAAATATTTCATTTCGAATATGATTTTAAATATAAATCTGAGAACATGGAAGTCATGTATGGTTCTCCATACCGATATTTTCTGTATTAAACGATAACAGCCGCAAATTCAAACAGAATCAAATGACGTTTTGCATACACCCCTGTATTGTAGATTTCTCAGTAAATATTGGCGCTGGTAAAGATCGGTAAAAGGAAAGGGGTAGTTTACCAGCAACGTTTTATGTTTAAAAGGGTATTTCCTATGGCAAACGATAAGAGCCGCAAATTCAAACAGAATCAAATACGTTTTTGCATACAGCCCTGTTTTTTTGAGTACTAAAGACCCATTGTTTTGGGTTATGATCTTTAAGGGAAAAGGGTAGTTTACCGGTCACGTTTTTTATTTTCTCAAGGGTATTTTGTATGGCAAACGATAACAGCCGCAATTTTAAACAAAATCATATAATATTTTGCATATAGCCCAGAGTTGTAGAGTTCCCAAGACCTGTCGTTTTTTGTAAAGATCGGTTAAGGGAAAGGGGTAGTTTACCAGCAACGGTTTTTTATCAAGGGTAATTTTTTGTTTGACGAACGATAAATGCCGTACATTAAAACAGAATCAACTACTCTTCTGCATAGCTTTCTGAATTATACAGAAATCAAGGTCTGTCGATTTTGTTGATGATCGGTTAAGGGAAAGGGGTAGCTTACCAGCAACGTTTTATGTTTGAACAAGTGTATTTTTTCTATGACGAACGATAACTGCTGTAAATTCAAAGAGAATCAACTAATGTTTTGCATACAGCCCTGAATTGTCGAGTTCTCAATACCTATTGTTTTGGTGAAGATCGGTCAATGGAATAGGGTAGTTTACCAGCAACGTTTTATGTTTTATCAATGGTGTTTTATTTGGCAAACGATAACAGCCGCAAATTCAAACAGAATCAAATAATTGTTTGCATACAGGCCTAAATGGTAGAGTACCCAAGACCTGTCGTTTTTGGTGATGATCGGTTAAGGGAAAGGGGTAGTTTACCAGCAACGGTTTTTTACCAAGGGTAATTTTTTACTTTTTATATGGTATTCGATAAACAGCCGCAAATTCAAACAGAATCAAATGATGGTTTGCATACAGCCCTGTATTGTAGATTTCTCAGTAAATATTGGCGCTGGTAAAGATCGGTAAAAGGAAAGGGGTAGTTTATCAGCAACGTTTTATGTTTTAAAAAGGGTAATTTTTTTACGAACGATAACTGCCGAAAATTCAAACAGAATCAAATAATTTTTTGCACCCTTTCCTGTGTTGCAGAGAGCTCAATGTCTATTGACTTTGGTAAAGATCGGTTAAGGGGAAGGGGTAGTTTACCGGCAACATTTTATGTTGTAACAAGAGAAATGTTTCCATGACGAACGATAACTGCCGCACATTCAAACAGAATCAAATATTTTTTGCATGCTTCCCTGAATTGTTGAGGACGGAAGGTCTGTTGATTTTGGAGAAGATCGGTTAAGAGAAAGGGGTAGTTTACCTGAAACATGTTATGATTTAACAAGAGTAAAATACTTAATTTTAATAAATAAAGTATCCTGATAAGAAGCTCATAGTAATCCACTGTAGAAACGTAGATAAAATATCTATAAATGAAGAAGTTAGGTGAACGGGGTGGGGGTAATTTTCTATTATTAAAAATTATAGTTCAAGGTGGAGGGGAGAATTTTTTATACGTGTACTACGTTATCGGCAACAAAGAAGTAGTTTTTTGTAAAAATTGCTTCACGGGCTCTTTAGCCGTAGTCCAATGTTTTCTGTAAAAACCAGACTTTTCGGCAGTGCCATCGACTGCCATCATCGATGAACATCGAGTGCGAAAACGTGAGGTGGTATACGTTAGTGACCACAGTACTGTGGTTAATGCTGAAGCAATAAGTAGAAAGACGTAGTTTCTATGGAAATAAATCATTTCGAATATGATTTTAAATATAAATCTTAGAACATGGAAGTCATGTATGGTTCTCCATACCGATATTTTCTGTGGTAAACGATAACAGCCGCAAATTCAAACAGAATCGAATGACGTGTTGCATACAGCCCATTATTGTAGATTTCTCAGTAAATATTGGCGTTGGTGAAGATCGGTTAAGTGAAAGGGGTAGTTTACCAGCAACGTTTTATGTTTAAAAGGGTATTTCCTATGGCAAACGATAAGAGCCGCAAATTCAAACAGAATCAAATACGTTTTTGCATACAGCCATGTTCATTTGAGTACTAACGACCCATTGTTTTTGGTGAAGATCGGTTAAGGGAAACGGGTAGTTTACCGGACACGTTTTCTGTTTTATCAAGGGTATTTTATATGGCAAATGATAACAGCCGCAAATTCAAACAGAATCATATAATAATTTGCATACAGCCCTTAAATCTACAGTTCTCAAGACCTGTTGGTTTTGGTGAAGATCGGGTAAGGGAATAGGGTTGTTTACCAGCAACATTTTATGTTTTATCAAGGGTAATTTTTTTTTGACGAACGATAACTGCCGTACATTAAAACAGAATCAACTAATCTTCTGCATACCTTATTGAATTATACAGAACTCAAGGTCTGTTGATTTTGTTGAAGATCGGTTAAGGGAAAGGGGTAGTTTACCTGCAACATTTTATGTTGTAACAAGAGAAATGTTTCATTGACGAACGATAACTGCCGCACATTCAAACAGAATCAAATAATATTTTGCATACAGCCCTGGTTTGTAGAGTACTCGCGACCTGCTGTTTTTTTAAAGATCGGTTGAGGGAAAGGGGTAGTTTACCAGCAACTTTTTTTTTTATCAAGGGTAATTTTGTTTGTTTGGCAAACGATAACAGCCGCAAATACAAACAGAATAAAATAAAGTTTCGCATACAGCCCGGAGTTGTAGGGTTCTCAAGATCTGTTGATTTTGGTAAAGATCGGTTAAGGTAAAGGGGTAGTTTACCGGCAACGTTTTATTTTTTAACAAGGGTATTTCCTATGGCAAACGATAACAACAGCAAATTCAAACATAATCAAATACGTTTTTGCATACAGCACTGATTTCTTGAGTACTAAAGACCTATTGTTTTTGGTGAAGATCTTTTAGGGGAAAGGGGTAGCTTACGTGCCACGTTTTTTGTTTTATCAAGGGTATTTTGTATGGCAAACGATAACAGCCGCAAATTCAATCAAAATCACATAATATTTTGCATACATCCCTGAATTGCAGAGTTCTCAAGACCTATCGTTTTTGGTGAAGATCGGTTAAGGGAAAGGGGTAGTTTACCAGAAACGGTTTTTTACCAAGGGTAATTTTTTACTTTTTATATGGTATTCGATAAACAGCCGCAAATTCAAACAGAATCAAATGATGTTTTGCATACAGCCTTGTACTGTAGAGTTCTCAGTACCTATTGGTGTTGGTGAAGATCAGTTAAGGGAAAGGGGTAGTTTACCTGCAACATTTTATGTTGTAACAAGAGAAATGTTTCCATGACGATCGATAACTGCCGCACATTCAAACAGAATCTTTTTTTTTTGCATGCTTCCCTGAATTGTATAGGACGGAATGTCTGTTGATTTTGGAGAAGATCGGTTAAGAAAAAGGGGTAGTTTTTCCTGAAACATTTTATGATTTAACTAGAGTAAAATACTTAATTTTTATAAATAAACTATCCTGATAAGAAGCTCATAGTAATCCACTGTAGAAACGTAGATGAAATATCTATAAATGAAAAGGTTAGGTGAACGGTGTAGGGGTAATGTTCTATTATTAAAATTTATAGTTGAAGGTGGAGGGGAGAATTTTTTATATGTGTACTACGTTATCGGCAACAAAGAAGTAGTTTTTTGTTAAAATTGCTTCCCGGGCTCCTTTAGCCGTAGTCCAATGTTTTCTGCAAAGCCAGACGTTTCGGCAGTGCTATCGACTGCCATCATCGGTGAAAATCGAGTGCGAAAACGTGAGGTGGTATACGTTAGTGACCACAGTACTGTGGTTAATGCTGAAGCAATAAGTAGAAAGACGTAGTTTCTATGGAAATATTTCATTTCGAATATGATTTTAAATATAAATCTGAGAACATGGAAGTCATGTATGGTTCTCCATACCGATATTTTCTGTATTAAACGATAACAGCCGCAAATTCAAACAGAATCAAATGACGTTTTGCATACACCCCTGTATTGTAGATTTCTCAGTAAATATTGGCGCTGGTAAAGATCGGTAAAAGGAAAGGGGTAGTTTACCAGCAACGTTTTATGTTTAAAAGGGTATTTCCTATGGCAAACGATAAGAGCCGCAAATTCAAACAGAATCAAATACGTTTTTGCATACAGCCCTGTTTTTTTGAGTACTAAAGACCCATTGTTTTGGGTTATGATCTTTAAGGGAAAAGGGTAGTTTACCGGTCACGTTTTTTATTTTCTCAAGGGTATTTTGTATGGCAAACGATAACAGCCGCAATTTTAAACAAACTCACATAATATTTTGCATATAGCCCAGAGTTGTAGAGTTCCCAAGACCTGTCGTTTTTTGTAAAGATCGGTTAAGGGAAAGGGGTAGTTTACCAGCAACGGTTTTTTATCAAGGGTAATTTTTTGTTTGACGAACGATAAATGCCGTACATTAAAACAGAATCAACTACTCTTCTGCATAGCTTTCTGAATTACACAGAAATCAAGGTCTGTCGATTTTGTTGATGATCGGTTAAGGGAAAGGGGTAGCTTACCAGCAACGTTTTATGTTTGAACAAGTGTATTTTTTCTATGACGAACGATAACTGCTGTAAATTCAAAGAGAATCAACTAATGTTTTGCATACAGCCCTGAATTGTCGAGTTCTCAATACCTATTGTTTTGGTGAAGATCGGTCAATGGAATAGGGTAGTTTACCAGCAACGTTTTATGTTTTATCAATGGTGTTTTATTTGGCAAACGATAACAGCCGCAAATTCAAACAGAATCAAATAATTGTTTGCATACAGGCCTAAATGGTAGAGTACCCAAGACCTGTCGTTTTTGGTGATGATCGGTTAAGGGAAAGGGGTAGTTTACCAGCAACGGTTTTTTACCAAGGGTAATTTTTTACTTTTTATATGGTATTCGATAAACAGCCGCAAATTCAAACAGAATCAAATGATGGTTTGCATACAGCCCTGTATTGTAGATTTCTCAGTAAATATTGGCGCTGGTAAAGATCGGCAAAAGGAAAGGGGTAGTTTATCAGCAACGTTTTATGTTTTAAAAAGGGTAATTTTTTTACGAACGATAACTGCCGAAAATTCAAACAGAATCAAATAATTTTTTGCACCCTTTCCTGTGTTGCAGAGAGCTCAATGTCTATTGACTTTGGTAAAGATCGGTTAAGGGGAAGGGGTAGTTTACCGGCAACATTTTATGTTGTAACAAGAGAAATGTTTCCATGACGAACGATAACTGCCGCACATTCAAACAGAATCAAATATTTTTTGCATGCTTCCCTGAATTGTTGAGGACGGAAGGTCTGTTGATTTTGGAGAAGATCGGTTAAGAGAAAGGGGTAGTTTACCTGAAACATGTTATGATTTAACAAGAGTAAAATACTTAATTTTAATAAATAAAGTATCCTGATAAGAAGCTCATAGTAATCCACTGTAGAAACGTAGATAAAATATCTATAAATGAAGAAGTTAGGTGAACGGGGTGGGGGTAATTTTCTATTATTAAAAATTATAGTTCAAGGTGGAGGGGAGAATTTTTTATACGTGTACTACGTTATCGGCAACAAAGAAGTAGTTTTTTGTAAAAATTGCTTCACGGGCTCTTTAGCCGTAGTCCAATGTTTTCTGTAAAAACCAGACTTTTCGGCAGTGCCATCGACTGCCATCATCGATGAACATCGAGTGCGAAAACGTGAGGTGGTATACGTTAGTGACCACAGTACTGTGGTTAATGCTGAAGCAATAAGTAGAAAGACGTAGTTTCTATGGAAATAAATCATTTCGAATATGATTTTAAATATAAATCTTAGAACATGGAAGTCATGTATGGTTCTCCATACCGATATTTTCTGTGGTAAACGATAACAGCCGCAAATTCAAACAGAATCGAATGACGTGTTGCATACAGCCCATTATTGTAGATTTCTCAGTAAATATTGGCGTTGGTGAAGATCGGTTAAGTGAAAGGGGTAGTTTACCAGCAACGTTTTATGTTTAAAAGGGTATTTCCTATGGCAAACGATAAGAGCCGCAAATTCAAACAGAATCAAATACGTTTTTGCATACCGCCCTGTTTTTTTGAGTACTAAAGACCCATTGTTTTTGGTGAAGATCGTTTGATGGAAAAGGGTAGTTTACCGGCCACGTTTTATGTTTTAACAAGGGTATTTTTTATATGACGAACAATAACTGCCGTAAATTCAAACAGAATCAACTAGGTTTTTGCACACATTTTTGTAGTAAAGAGCACTCAAGGTCTGTTGATTTTGTTGAAGATCGGTTAAGGGAAGGGGTAGTTTACCTGAAACATGTTATGATTTAACAAGAATAAAGTACTTAATTTTTATAAATAAAGTATCCTGATAAGAAGCTCATACTAATCCACTTTACAAACGTAGATGAAATATCTATAAATGAAGAGGTTAGGTGAACTGGGTGGGGGTAATTTTCTATTATTCAAAATTATAGTTGAAGGTGGAGGGGAGAATTTTTTATATGTGTACTACGTTATCGGCAAGAAAGAAGTAGTTTTTTGTTAAAATTGCTTCCCGGGCTCTTTAGCCGTAGTCCAATGTTTTCTGCAAAGCCAGACTTTTCGGCAGTGCTATCGAATGCCATCATCGGTGAAAATCGAATGCGAAAACGTGAGGGGGTATACGTTAGTGACCACAGTACTGTGGTTAATGCTGAAGCAATAAGTAGAAAGACGTAGTTTCTATGGAAATATTTCATTTCGAATATGATTTTAAATATAAATCTTAGAACATGGAAGTCATGTATAGTTCTCCATACCGATATTTTCTGTGGTAAACGATAACAGCCGCAAATTCAAACAGAATCAAATGACGTTTTGCATACAGCCCTGTATTGTAGATTTCTCAGTAATTATTGGCGTTGGTGAAGATCGGATAAGCGAAAAGGGTAGTTTACCAGCAAAGTTTTATGTTTTAACAAGGGTATTTTTTCTGTGACGAACGATAACTGCCGTAAATTCAAAGAGAATCAAATAATATTTTGCATACAGCCCTGAATTGTAGAGTTCTCAAGACCTATTGTTTTTGGTGAAGATGGGTTAATGGAATTGGGTAGTTTACCAGCAACATTTTATGTTTTATCAAGGGTGTTTGCTATGGCAAAAGATAACAGCCGCAAATTCAAACAGAATCAAATGATGTTTTGCATACAGCCTTGTACTGTAGAGTTCTCAGTAACTATTGGTGTTGGTGAAGATCGGTTAAGGTAAACGGGTAGTTTCCCAGCAACATTTTATGTTTTAACAACGGTAATTTTTAAATGACGAACGATAACTGCCGTAAATTCAAACAGAATCAACTAAGGTTTGTGCACACCTGTTTGAACTAAAGAGAACTCAAGGTCTTTTGATTTTGTTGAAGATCGGTTAAGGGAAGGGGTAGTTTGTCAGCAACGTGTTATGTTTTAAGAAGGGTAATTTTTTTTATGACGAACGATAACTGCCGAAAATTCAATGAGAATCAAATAATTTATTGCACCCTTTCCTGAGTTGCAGAGAGCTCAAGGCCTATTGATTTTGGTGAAGAAGAGTTAAGGGAAAGGGGTAGTTTACCGGCAACATTTTATGTTGTAAAAAGAGAAATGTTTCCATGACGAACGATAACTGCCGCAGATTCAGAGAGAATCATTTTTTTTTGCATGCTTCCCTGAATTGTAGAGGACGGAAGGTCTGTTGATTTTGGAGAAGATCGGTTCAGAAAAAGGGGTAGTTTACCTGAAACATTTTATGATTTAACTAGAGTAAAATACTTAATTTTTATAAATGAAGTATCCTGATAAGAAGCTCATAGTAATCCACTGTAGAAACGTAGATGAAATATCTATAAATGAAGAGGTTAGGTGAACGGGGTGGGGGTAATTTTCTATTATTAATAATTATAGTTGAAGGTGGAGGGGAGAATTTTTTATATGTGTACTACGTTATCGGCAACAAAGAAGTAGTTTTTTGTTAAAATTGCTTCCCGGGCTCTTTAGCCGTAGTCCAATGTTTTCTGCAAAGCCAGACTTTTCGGCAGTGCTATCGAATGCCATCATCGGTGAAAATCGAGTGCGAAAACGTGAGGTGGTATACGTTAGTGGCCACAGTACTGTGGTTAATGCTGAAGCAATAAGTAGAAAGACGTAGTTTCTATGGAAATATTTCATTTCGAATATGATTTTAAATATAAATCTTAGAACATGGAAGTCATGTATGGTTCTCCATACCGATATTTTCTGTGGTAAACGATAACAGCCGCAAATTCTAACAGAATCAAATGACGTTTTGCATACAGCCCTGTATTGTAGATTTCACAGTAAATGTTGGCGTTGGTGTAGATCGGTTAAGGGAAAGGAGTAGTTTACCAGCAACGTTTTATATTTTAACAAGGGTATTTTCTATGGTAAACGATAAGAGCCGCAAATTCAAACAGAATCAAATACGTTTTTGCATACAGCCATGTTCATTTGAGTACTAACGACCCATTGTTTTTGGTGAAGATCGTTTAAGGAAAAGGGGTAGTTTACCGACCACGTTTTTTGTTTTATCAAGGTTATTTTGTATTGCAGACGATAACAGCCGCAAATTAAACAAAATCATATAATATTTTGCATATAGCCCTGAGTTGTAGAGTTTTCAAGACTTTTCTTTTTTTGTGAGGATCGGTTGCGTGAAAGGGGTAGTTTAACAGCAACGGTTTTTTATCAAGGGTAATTTTTTGTTTGACGAACGATAACTGCCGTACATTAAAACAGAATCAACTACTCTTCTGCATACCTTTTTGAATTATACAGAACTCAAGGTCTGTTGATTTTGTTGAAGATCGGTTAAGGGAAAGGGGTAGTTTACCTGCAACGTTTTATGTATTAACAAGGGTATTTTTTTTATGACGAACGATAACTGCCGTAAATTAAAAGAGAATCAACTAATGTTTTGCATCCAGCCCTGAATTGTAGAGTTCTCAAGACCTATTGTTTTTGGTGAAGATCGATTAATGGAATAGGGTAGTTTAGCAGCAACGTTTTATGTTTTATCAGGGTGTTTCTTATGGCAAACGATAACAGCCGCAAATTCAAACTAAATCATATAATTGTTTGCATACAGGCCTGAATTGTAGAGTACCTAAGACCTGTCGTTTTTGGTGAAGATCGGTTAAGGGAAAGGGGTAGTTTACCGGCAACGTTTTTTTATCAAGGGTAATGTTTTTCTGTAGTAAACGATAACAACCGCAAATTCAAACAGAATCAAACGATGTTTTGCATACAGCCCTGTATTGTAGAGTTCTCAATACGTATTGGTGTTGGTGAAGATCGGCTGAGGGAAAGGGGTAGTTTACCAGCAACATTTTATGTTTTAACAAGGGTAATTTTTTATATGACGAACGATAACTGCCGTAAATTCAAGCAGAATCAACTACGTTTTTGCATACCTTTTTGAACTAAAGAGAGCTCAAGGTCTCTTGATTTTGGTGAAGATCGGTTAAGGAAAAGGGGTAGTTTACCTGCAAAATTTTATGTTGTAACAAGAGAAATTTTTCCATGACGAACGATAACTGCCGCACATTCAAACAGAATCAAATATTTTGTTGCATGCTTCCCTGAATTGTAGAGGACGGAAGGTCTGTTGATTTTCGAGAAGATCGGTTAAGAGAAAGGGGTAGTTTACCTGAAACATTTTATGTTTTAACAAGAGTAAAGTACTTTATTTTTATAAATAAAGTATCCTGATAAGAAGCTCATAGTAATCCACTGTAGAAACGTAGACGAAATATCTATAAATGAAGAAGTTAGGAGAACGGGGTGGGGGTAATTTTCTATTATTAAAAATTATTAAAAATTGCTTTCTCATCGCAACTCAAGGCCTTCTGGCAGTTGGAGGATGTTTCGCACCATACTCCTTCAGATGCGGAATCGGAGTGTGAAAATCACTTCATCGCAAACACCTATCGTAATGATAGTGGTAGGTTCGTTGTGCCGCTACCCCGCACTACAGAATGCTTCGGAGATTCCCTCACCGGAGCGGTTCGTAGGTTTCAAACCCTTGAACCCAAGTTTAGGCAAGCCAAGTCTTTACACAAGGATTATGTTGACTTTATACAAGAATATTTAAATCTCGGCCATATGTCTCCGCTTGATTCATATGACTTGTCAGTTGACAAATCAAACATTTTTTATCTACCTCACCATGCCGTCTTTGAGACTACGAGCACCACCACTAAACTTCGCGTTGTTTTTTATGGTTCGGCCAAGGCGTCTAACGATTTGTCATTAAACGACACCCTTATGGTCGGCCCCACAATCCAGCAGGATTTTTTCGCCATTATGACCACATTTAGAACTCATCGTTACGCTTTCATCGCGGACATAGAAAAAATGTATCGCCAAATTTTGGTCTCCCCGCGTGATTCCAATTTACAAAGAATTGTTTGGCGTGACTCTCCCCACAAGGAGCTCAAACATTATGCTTTAAAAACAGTCACGTACGGGACTGCCAGTGCATCCTTTCTTGCAACGAGATGTTTAAAACAAATCGCCCAGGAGAATAGTACTCAGTACCCCCTGGCCTGTTCAGTCATTGCTAACGACTTTTACGTCGATGACCTCCTCACCGTTTCCGATAGCTCACCCGTTCTAATCCAATTGAATACCGACATTTCTGAGTTACTAAGCCGCTACGGCTTCACTCTTCACAAATGGTCGTCTAACGACCGGAATATAACATCTTCGTACACTAACTCGTCCCTGGACTTTAACAAGAACAATACAGTCCGCACTTTGGGCATTCAGTGGGACGTTAGAGCGGACAGCTTCGTATACAATATATAAAGAAATTTTAAAATTGATCATTTCAATAAAAGAAAGGTGTTATCTGTCATCGCTGGTATTTATGAGCAATTGGTTTTAATTGGGCCTATCACGTTTTGGTGCAAGTACTTTATGCAAACGCTTTGGTCTTCGGGTACAAACTGGGACGACCCGCTTTCTGATTCCTTATCTATTAAATGGACTGAGCTCTACGATCAATTAAGTTCAGACACTCATTTTAGGATCCCGAGGGCTGTAAAAGATTCAGGTAGTTCGTCAATCATCTCATTCCAATTACACGGGTTCGCCGACGCGTCTGTAAAAGGTTACGCATGCTGTATCTATGTGCGCACGGTATATTCCGATAATAGTATTTCGTCTCATTTATTGTGCTCTAAATCAAGAGTTGCCCCGTTAAGGCAAATTTCCTTACCTCGACTCGAGCTGTGCGCCTGTTTGTTATTATCGCAGCTGGTTTCTAAGGTCGTCCATGTCGTGGCCTACAAGTTCAGCGAGTTATATTTTTACTCTGATTCGACGATTGCCCTTCACTGGATTCATCAAACGCCGTCCAGGTGGAAGGTATTCGTAGCGAACCGTGTTTCTGAAATCCAGCAGCTCACTAGTCTGGGCAATTGGTATCATGTCTCGTCTCATGATAATCCCGCGGACATTCTATCCCGCGGTTGTTTACCCCTTTTGTTACACAACCACCAGCAATGGTGGCATGGTCCTTATTGGCTACTAAAGAAGCCTTCGGACTGGCCTACTCGTCCCTTCGATCCCAATTCCGCTTACGCTCATCCGTACTTTTCAAACCACTGTATTACCTTGTATTGCTGCGCAATACTGTTTATTACAAGCTAAGTGTCACGCTGTTATTTTTTAAATTGGTTTTATTTCTTTAATGTTTGCACAAAGCCACCCACGGTGTCCTTATTGCCATGTATTATTGTTATTATTGTTCATGGTTTATCGCATATTCAAGCCTTTGGATTATTGTTACATATTACCTATGGAGCATTGATTAATGATGTATTTAATTATATTAATGATGTACTCGCTTATATTATATTTGTATGTTTGCCAGTATTCATGTATACTTGTACGTATATAAATAATTTGTTCTTTTTTTTTACTGCAACTATGTCAAAATCGCCGATTTTGAGGCGGGCAGTATGTTAAGACATTGTACATTGTACTTGCTTACGCGCAATCTGCCTAGCGCACTTACGTCACCGTGGCGGTGTTCCACGTGGTCACCCCGCTGCGACTAATCAGTCTACACTCAATCTTTGAACAGTGCGTTTGCACCCTTGTTTTCTAGCCAAGCCGCGGCAACCTAAATTTGCTATGTTCTTCTTATTTCTGATCTAGTTTCAACGCTACACATTACGTAGCCTTACATTCATCTTATACTTTGGCTATGAGCTAAGACGTAATTGCGTAGGCCTGCGCTTCTAAATGCTTTCAATAAACGTTACTTAATCATAATTTACAGTCCACTAATTAATGTAATACACTTTCTGACTTCCTACCAGCTTCCTTAAGCTTGCAAAACTAACTCAAGATGATTTCGAGAGTTTTAAGCACGCAACACATACAGAGGTAATTTTTAATACAGAAGAAAAAGAAATGTTAGCGAAAGGTTTAACATACCCGCCGCCACCAGAATTAAATCAAGAAAAGCCTATTATTGAATGCGGAAGCATAATACAAAAACTAGAAAATGAACATGAAAAAAAAAGAATAAGGTGGGAAGTAGGTAACGTAGTAGAAAGTATATTTAAGGAAAATTTGTGTATTTAAAAAATGAACAAAATTTAGATCAACTTTAACTAAATTAAAAACAAAATCAAAAAGAATGATATCATAGTAACGAAAACAGACAAAGGAAACTCAAAGGTGCTGCTGAAAAAGGACGAATACATAAAGAAACCGGAAGCATTTATAATAATATGGGAGAATACAAGTATACAAACCAATTGGTTAAAGTAGTTAAAGAATGTCTAAATCAAAATTATTTTAGGTTTAACAACAAGTTTTATATACAGAAAAAATAATTACCAATGAGATCTTTATTATCCCCTATTCTTGCATAAATATACATGAACGATTTTAAAAAGCAATTTCTAAATTTCACTTGGTACAAAGACAATATAAAATTATGGACTAGATACGTTAACGATGTATTGGTAATTTGGGAAGGATGTATAGAAGTGCATGCGTTTATAAATGAGGTAAATAATGAGGATAAAATTTACCGTTTAAAGAAGAGATAGGAGGTAAGAAATTAAATTACTTAGATTTAAACATAGAAATTAAATATAACGAAAAACTATAATTTGGGATATTTAGGAAAGAATCGTATTCTGATGTATTTATACCGAAAGACTCTTACCACCCTTATCCATAAAATGGCGGCAATCGATTCATTTTGTTATAGAGCTTAGAAGTGTTTAACAGAAACAAAAAACAAAAGACAGTGAGATAAAAAAGATAAAGATAAGGAACAATAACAATAACACAAACATAGTAGATAAAGTTATGGAAAGTATTAACATCCGAAAAGCTAAAGAAGGACGAAAACAAAAGAATTATGCAGGGTCACTGACGTAGGTAGAATCGCATACCAGAAATATTATAACATGTTTTAATAAATACGGAGTAGATGTAGTAGTTAAAATATGTGAAACAGTATTTAATAAGGTAAGGAATAAAAATATAAAAAAATCCCAATATTATGGAGAAGCGGAGTTTATAAATTAAAATGTAAAGAATGCAACAAAGTGTGCCTAGGTGAGCCAGGACAGCAATTCCTATGCAGGTTGTCTGACCACAAACATGGAGAAGGTAATAGAACAAAAAATTATGTAAGATATTTCACAGAAGAGAACCATAAGTTTGTTAATCCTTCGGTAGACTATGAAATTTTAAAAGTATTGAATAAAACAGTTGAAAGAAAGCTTAGGGAGGATTTAGAAATATTGAAAGAAAGAAAGAAAGGGTTAGGTAATTCAATGAATACTAAAGTTAAATTTGAAAATGAAGAAATATCTTATAATATAATTAAGAAGTAAAAGTTTGAGGACGGATAGATAATATTAAGAATTAAATTGCATATTTGGATGTTTTGAAATAATGGTGATTGACCGCGTCCATAGGTGGTAATAGGAAGGAACGAAAAGTATGTTTACCTAAATTGTTGTTTGCGTCAAATAAAGAAAGAAAAAAGGGAAGGTTCTGAAAATACAACGGATTTTACAACTGTACCGAAAAGGAAGTTACAGTTAAAAGTGTGAATGAGAAAGATTTTACAAAGTTAGGTTTTGAAAAGAATGCACACACACACACACACACACACACACACACACACACACACACAGAATGTGCTAGAAGATATGTAACTGTACAGGCATGGGTGACTGAACTCGGTAGTTAATAATTGTAGACGCGTTGCGAGCGGTATGAAACTGGCAGAATATGTGTTCCCGGGAAATATAGCACAACGGCTACTCTAACTCCGGTGTTTAGTGTAACCTCACACAGAAAGTAGGCTACTTCTGTTCCCCCATATTTAACAATTCTTGTGGCCACAAATGTTTCCTGCAGGCCCACAAAAATTGGTATATCCCTGGCCAGGAACATATTTAGTTCACAGTACTGTGAAATACAGCCGTTTATTTTCCAATGAAGGATGTTCCCAATGCTGGATGTCGAAAAATCAGTAGCGGTAGACTGTGCAGCCTTCCGTGGCATCCCTTTTGTCTAGCCTTGCTTCTACTTTTTCTCCAAGTTGACGAGCTCTGCCAGGTCACCCATAAAAGCTCATCTACAGTCGTTGGGGACATTTCTTGTACGGCGTTATCCTATTGCCGTTTGGCCCCCACTGGAGGTGGCTGCAGTTGCAGGCACAAGATTTGTGGCTTCCCTTCTTAGCGGACTCTATATGCGTGTTCCACCAGATAGCAGACCTGTTGTGACTATCTCTATGCACCGTCTGTACGTCTGTCTCTGTTATCTGTTACACTGTCTTGTTAAATTTGTAATTTTCTGTAAAAATAAGAAAAATATCGCTCAATAAACTTTTGTTACAGCAGATAATATGTAGGTAATATTTCCTTTACAGTAAGGCCAAATGATACTGCAGGTTTAGCTGATTGTGACCTGGTTGTCAGAGCGCACAGGTTCCCTCGCATCAACCTCAGTTTCTCCATGAAATTTGCTCCCAGAATAAATAAGGGGGACTACCACTCGCTTCAAAGTGGTGACCTTGAAGATTGTAGACTACCTCAGTTGGTGGGGGAAAGACGTGCAAAGGGAGGACAGAAGTCGTCAAAACGAGCTCAGTTCCAACAGAAGCATGTCTTCACTCGCGAACGTCTTGATGCAGTGTGCCCGAAACGCAACCACTGAAAAACACTGGATTGGCTAAAGGGTAAAAGCTCTCATACTCATTATGTGAATGCCTTTTCTGATCTTTTCTCGTATAGTTGCGCTGTTGAATGTTATGGCGTGGGACGTAATTTCTATCTGTGTGGAGTTAAGTAGGTCTCTGCACACTATCACCTACTTATCGTGTTTTGGGTGGCATGAGGTACGACCTCTACAACAATATCCCTTATTTTCTGCAACTTGCAGCTTTGAACACTGTTCACCATTCATAGTGTCACGTGAAATCCAGCTGCGACTTTTCTGACATTCTGAACGGCCGATCCAGCGGATCCGGTAATAGCATTTTCTAACAGCAAAAGAGTCACTTTTTCGAAGCCATCTTTCATTCTCTTGGTGACCAGGTACACTTGCACAGCTGCCACAGTACTACACTATGTCAGAATTCTTTCCGCATCGATCAACCAGTAATGCCTCCTTTCCTGCTCCGAGGAGGAGATTTTACCTGGCTACGGATTTTGAGGGAACCTTCGACCCCAGAATAGATTTTTGAAACTGAAATATCGGCGCCAATAATACCGGGGCAATATACAACCAGTGCAGCATAGCACTCGACTACCGCAGCTATGACTGAATACAATAGGTTGCGTCCTAGTGCCGTGAGGTTTCAGACTCTCTATCGGTTTTACCGTATATTACGCTGTGTCAGCAGATCAGAAACCGTGGTCAAGACTCAGTTACAATTACCCTGTCGCCTAAGTAAAGACTAATAGCTGTTACCCGCCTCCAAGTGGCCAATATGTTGTAGACTAGGAGGTAGGTTTGAATTTCTGGGAGGCATGTTAAAATTTATTGTTAATTTTACGCTTCTGAAATTTTGTAGTATTCCTCTAATTATTTATTTAGTTAAGTAATATTTGGTGCTCTTGATAATAATTATTTATATTATCGACATGTGTACAGGCAGAAAGCAAATAAATTTTACCAACAAAACACTTGAACTGATCACAGGAAATTGCGAACGTACATACATACATTATTCGTGCATAGAAGTCGTGTTTTATTATTGTTAAAAAATATTTAGTTATGACGAAAAGATAGTAAAATTGTATACACGAAATGGCATTAGGGGCAGGAATTTAGTCTTACTACTACCTGATCCACCACAGTAAACAGGTGTAATGCTGTTTGACTATTAATGTACAAGCTTGGTAAAGTAGTCACCTACACAATAATGTAGGCTACTAATTTACTCATCTACAATTGGGAAGGAACAGCAATGGGTAGGCCAGTTCTCTCAAAAGCAAGTCCTACAACATACAACCGCATTTTCTTCTCCTCTAACTGTGGTTGTTTTATAAAATTTATACTACCTGAAGTATCTTTATATTTTACTGGAAGAATGTTGATGTTTGTACCCGCTACAGAAAGTCGGCAGTATTTTTGTTTCAAATCCATATACACACACATAATCTGCATACCAAGAGTGGCTTTATCCTCAAAGAGCACTTGGTTCAGTTCCAGTCGACGCAGGCTAAAGTGTATCTCAAATTTATTAAATACATCGCAGGCCTTCTTGTAGCAATCAGTAGGTACAAGAATGCTAAACAGATTTAAGGTTGTATGCTAATTTAGGACGCACAATAAATGCTGTAAAGTGTGTATAAACGACGATTAAATTTCACTTTTCTTGACCAAATCCGTTAACTGCTACGCTCCTGCTGTTTCTCGGAAGTGGGCAACTCTTTTATTGTCTGGGTAGGACTAGTTCTTCAGGTAGCAACATAAGTTCCGGCGTAACGACGCTCCTTGTTTTCTTGCATATTTTCTTCTATAATGTGTGTGTAAGCACCTAGATTCCTACTAATGAATAATTAGCATTTCGGTTCGTGTTACGGTAACGGTTGATGTGGCAACCTCTCACTGTCATTAATTTTTTAATTCTTTATGAAGTTTTAAACGTTTTATGAGCACGCTGTATTGTTAGTTCAGCCAACTTTGACTTAGCGGTTACAAAATGAAATGTGAGTATAAGAGATCATTAGCTATTCTGGCCTATGCAATTCGTTCACTATTTCTGACCCTGTCAATAAACATCTGTACTGCAAACCGCATTCAGAAGTCCTCTGGCGCTCTTGTAACTGACCATGCCATTACGTAGCGGTTCTGGCTGTAAGGTGGCAGCTTATCAGCAGGGCGTTTTGATTCAGGACAACGAAATTGTTTCCTCTTGCTGACTATCACTGTTGGTGTGCAACAACTCATATTAGAGAAAGTTCTCGATGACAGTATTCCAGCGAATTTTGTGGTCCTGGTCTGAACTAATCCTATTACAGATATACAGTAACTTTTATAGTTTCTTATATTACGAGTCTTTTCTGTTTTTTCCTTTTAATTTACATTTTCTCTTTGACATAGCGTCATTTACTTTAATATACATACCTGTGCATTTATTAATTGTTTAACTTCCGTTTTATATATTCTCTTTTACTTGAAATTATTCTTTTAACGCTAGCTTTGAGCCTTTTTCTGTCACATGTTCTTACATTCAAATATTCTTCCGTCTTCTCCGTTCAAATCATCACGTTGTTGCTTCACGTCATTATGCTGTAGGTTGTTTTCGTGAGCGGTTAGTTTTCATATTTGTAACTTTCGTTGATCGTTTTTTGATTACGTTTTAATTTTTTCTAGCTTACGATCCTCACCTTCAGGCATCTTGCTGCTAGCAGACATGATTTATGGCGTTTCTTGTCTTCTATTCACAGTGCTTTGCGCACTCTTTCTACTTCTTCACTTTTGTTTCTTTGTTTTCTCTAATTTACAATTTTTCTTATTAAATTTGACGTTTTCTGTTGACCTTTATCTGTTTTCAAGAGTGGCAATCTCTATCTGTCTTACATTTTGCCATCATGGTTTAAAAAACATTTAATATTTGCCTGCTACCTATTTGTTAAATTTACTGAACACTAATAAATTTAAAGTAAAGTCTCTTACAATGTGACTGTTTTCTGGTTTACACCGATTAAAGCCTCAAAATCTAACACCTCTTGGCAGGAATATGGCGTGAATAATTATAATAAATAATACAATATATTACTGAACAGTGGTCTATCCAATTTGTGCTTATAAAAATACGTATGTGTTTACGATAAAATTTTGTTGATCGTATTTTCTTTGTCAAATATAAATTGCGTATATCGGTTAATAGAGTCTGAGTACATCTTTGCGTCTTAAATTTGCCCTAAATTTTTATTGAAAACTACGTGTCATTCATAGTTTATCAAAAGAAAACGATTTGACTGTAAATTACGATACTTTACGAATTACTGTTATTCATATTTTATTGACTTTTCCTTAGGTAAGAGGACATTAAATTGTCACCTGAAATACAAACATTTCAAAATTCACACTAGGCTGAATGCACTTCTGAGTTATTTCAAACAAATTTTTGACTGCTCGAGTTAAGCATTAGTTATTTAGTCTACTCCTAGCATTTGTTTCATCAATTATCTTATGTACGGTACCTAATTATCGTTTGTAAAATTCATTTACTTTCGGACGGATTTTCCATGAACTTTCTTTCATCTATGTTATTTATTTAACACATTATCTTTTCTCACTTTGATCTTCCATGAAATTCTTGCTTTTCTTTATACCTCTATGCCTTATAATTTGCAAATGAATTCGTTTAGCTTCCTTACATTTATCCATGGTTTTAGAGGCCAAAGTCTTATTTTGGAACTCGTCTGTACTAAACGCACCCAAGTATTTACATATATCAAAATGTTCTCGTCTATTTGTATTTTGAGTTACCTTTGTCATATGCGATTATCACCAAGTTAATATAACCATTAAGTATCTCTGTTGTTAGAATTACAATTATGTTCTTTCGACTTCTGATCACGTTAAAATATAACAGCCAAAGACGATAAATTACATATTCGTTCTTAATGTTTTGTAGTACTGGTAAAGTTGTAATAGCATTTACGTAATTCATATGATGCAAGATTTTATATCATTGTTCTTGTCACATTGTAGAGTGGCAAGTGTCTTGAACGTAAGGCAAGCTGCTGACGTACATAATTCCCGATACTAATGTTAAAAGCATTTGGCGTTTTCACTTGTTATACAACCAAACTTTGTGCACATATGTACCCAGGTGATTACATTCAACACACACTGTGAGCAAAACTTGCTGTAACGACCGATATGAAATTTTAAATTAAACGAAAAAAAAATGTACTGCTATTTATTGCAATTCAATATTTCACGTATTATCAGAGATATAACTGGACGATAATGTTGGTATTTAATGTGGGAATTGTATAAATGAAAGGGTGGCTAATCTGATCATAGTCCAACTATGCTTGCTACGGCAAACATGACGTTACAGTGCTCCGAACGTCCGAACACAACAGACGTGACTTACGCTTGTTGCGGTCGGCTGTCATATTAATTCTTTAATGTCGCGACTTATTATGTAGGCCTTAGGCCCTAAATCATTTCATTCATGTATCTTCAAGTGTTGCGTAATTGCGACTTATTTCTATAATGTATAAAATTTTTTGTTCTAATGTGGTTTCCGCAGGCATCATGATGCATAGAAGGCTTAGCTAACCTTTCAAATCTAAATTAACTTGTAACCTTTACGCACAATAAATGTATCAAATTACAGTCCGCTTACTCATCATTGTTTTCTCCATCCTGGCCAATTTAATTCCACTATTTTATCAAAATATCAAATACAATTCTTAACAATATCTAATCATTTTATATTTTGTTATTAGAAGACGACTTTGCGTTTTACAAAATCCATATCAGATTTTATTAAATACGTTAATAATTATTTTGTGGTTGATAGATCCTTGCGAGCGAGTGCCTCATGTCGCGTCGTGGCTCCTGTCTCTTGCAGTTTTAATTCCATATTCCTTAAGGAATGGAAGTATGGTGATGGCAAAAAAATCGTGTTCGAGATTATTGCAGATACTGATTCTACTACACTCAAAACATGAAAAAAAGTCTTTTCCGAAAAGTGTGTGTGTGTGTGTGTGTGTGTGTGTGTGTGTGTGTGTGTGTGTGTGTGTGTGTGTGTGTGTGTGTGTGTGTGATCTGTAGATTTTTTTTTTATGGCAAACGATAACTGCCGCAAATTCAAACAGAATGAAATAATTTTTGGCATACAGCCCTGATTTGTAGAGTAATCACGACCTGTTGTTTTTGGTGAAGATCGGTTGAGGGAAAGGGGTAGTTTACCTGCAACGGGTTTTTTTTATCAAGGGAAATTTTGTTTTTTGGCAAACGATAACAGCCGCAAATTCAAACAGAATCAAATAATGTTTCGCATACAGCCCTGAATTAGAGAGTTCTCAAGACCTGTTGTTTTTGGTGAAGATCGGTTAAGGGAAAGGGGTAGTTTACCTGTAAAGTTTTATGTTTTAACAAGGGTATTTCTTATGGCAAACGATAACAGCCGCAAATTCAAACAGAATCAAAGGATTATTTGCATACAGCCCTACATTGTAGAGTTCTCAAGATGTGGTGTTTTTGGTGAAGATCGGTTAAGGGGAAGGGGTAGTTTACCTACAACGTTTTTTTAACAAGGGTATTTTCTATGGCAAACGATAACAGCCGCAAATTAAAACAGAATCAAATAATTTTCTGCATACACCCCTGTTTCGTAGAGTACTCAAGACCTGTTGTTTTTGGTGAAGATCGGTTGAGGGAAAGGGGTAGTTTACCTGCAACGTTTTTTATCAAGCGTATTTTCTATGGCAAACGATAACAGCCGCAAATTCAAACAGAATCAAATACTTTTTTGCATACGTTAGTGAATTGTAGAGGACTCAAGGCCTTTAGATTTTGGTGAAGATCGGTTAAGGGGAAGGGGTAGTTTACCTGCAACCTTTTACGTTTTAACAAGAGTAAAGTACTTGAAAATTTATTTAAACTTTTTGAAACAATAGTAATTGTTGAAAATAAAATAATTTTGTTGCCAGGTAACAAAAATAAAGTCATTTTGATTGTAAAATATAAATATTTACAACAAGAAAAGAATTTTCAGTTTTCAAAATTTAAATATATTTTTATAAAACAATGGGTTCTTCATTGAGGTGGGGACCATGTCACTCACTCCATCTCAAGCCTCTCCCATTTTGCAGAAAAAGAGGACCCTGTCAAGGCTGATACTTTGACGACAGTGACAGGGCTTTCCACCAAATTCAGCAGAGTGACAGGTAGGCCCAACTCTGATTGGCTCCTCAGATTTCCCCAGCGTTAGTAGGTTCTATGAAAATATTTTATTTCAAAAATGATTTTAAATATAAATCTTAGATATGTTTTATAAATCTCATGTTTTATGTTTTAACATGGGTAATTTTTTATATGACGAACCATAACTGCCGTAAATTCAAACAGAATGAAATAATTGTTTACATATGTGCCTGAGCTATAGAGAACTCAATGTCTGTTGATTTTGGTGAAGAAAGGTTACGGGGAAAGGGCAGTTTACCAGAAACATTTTTTGTTGTAACATGAGTAAAGTACTTAATTTTGATAAAGTATCCTGATAAGATCTTAATAATCCACTGTAGAAAAGTAGATGAAATATCTATAAATGAAGAGGCTAGTAGAACGGGCTGGGGGTAATTTTCTATAAATCAAAATTATAGTTGAAGGGGGAGGGGATAATTTTTTGTATATGTGTACTATGTTATTGGCAACAAAGAAGTAATTTTTTGTTAAAATTCCTTCCCTGGCTGTTTGGCTGAAAATGATTTTAAATATAAATCTTAGAATATGGAAGTCATGTATGGTTCTCCATACCGATATTTTACTATTGGCCGCCAGAGTATCATACACTCTCTCACCGGATAAGAACCGCTGGTTCAAGGTATGAATCCAATAGTTCCCGAGCTTGATAAAGAGAAAAACTTTGTACAACCTGTTCAGCTATACTAAAAACAACAGCACCTTCGCTGCTACCACATCATCCTAACTTAGGGCAAAACACATTAATACAGTGCCAAAATCAACTTCTAGGTTTCTTAATCAGCTACCAGTAACTGAAAAACTGATAGTAAATGTCTATGTACTTTATCGGAATTACCAAAAGTCATTACACAATCACTTTCAACGTGACGAACGAATAGCCCAGTAGATATATTGCTTTGCGTTTTAACGGGATTTGGCTATAAAAATATTTTGTGTATAATCATCCTTGACACACTTCTGTGTATTTAAATAATAACGAGAAGGTTAAGTGAAACACAATCTCACAACGTAATGCATGCTTTGCAGAATACTACTACAGTATAACACTGTACACAATATAATAACACTGTACTATGGTATAATGGTGTACACAATGCTTACTAGTACTACTGTAATTGTGGTACGTGGGTGTATAATTGTTGATCTTGTCATCTTAATAACGGTACATGTTGTTTAAGCACAGTAAGTTTCAGCTTCCTATTACTAAATAACAGAAAAAATAGGAATAATAAAGCAAGTTCTATTCACATCAATCTAAAATTTATTAAAGGTTGTCATACAGGACTCACCAATAAAACAGGTGCCAGATTTCAAGTACCTAGGGTGTAGCATCACATACGAAGATGATAAGAAGTTTGATAGCAAAATTAGTCTCTTCTAATTCCTTTCTGTCTGTATCATTAAGCATTTAAAGAAGAAAACAAGGAAAGAGACGCAATTGAAATATTATAATTTAATGGCCGTACCTTAGATATTGTATGGTAGTGAGGCTTTGATTAAAGCCCAAAGATATATCTAGAATACAAGGAGCGGAAATAAAGTTCTTGAGGGCTGTAAAGAGTTGTACCAGGAGAGATTTTATCAGAAATGATCCTAGTAGAATGGAGCTGGGCATTGCTGAAAGCTTAAATAAGAAAATCTACCGGTACAAAACGGAGTGGTGGTTACACGTAGAGAGAATGAATCCAACTAGTTTTGGAAGAAAAGCCCTTGACTATCATTCAAAGGGGAAGAGAAGTGTGAGAAGACCCCGTAAGCGATGGTTGGATGACTTCCATTGAGACTGGAATAGGCTATTAGCCTAAGCCATAAAGGATGACGACGACGAGGCCGATTAATCTACAACGAAATGTCATTATGAACACGCATATTAATTAGGAGTCCAAATTATAATAATATTCCAGTATCGATTCGTCATGCAAAATTATTGTAAGAATTGGAATCTAAACTTTTGACTTGACATATTTTTTGAATTTAAAGAATGTTTACATAGCACTATCTTAACGCCACATTGATAGTACATTGTGTACAAAATAAATTTGGAGAAAATTGTAATATGCTTAATACACAATTAGCATTTAGCCTTTGTACCCGAACTTCACATGTTAAAAATAAGTTAATTGTTTAATTTTTAACACATTAGTGTGAAAATTGATTGAAAATGTAAAGCTGTGGTTTAATATGCCAGAATGGTCTGTTTATATAGTTTCTTTAGACCAGGTTAGACCAGATTTGGCAAAGTGACCGCCAAAATGGTAAAATAATGTTAACTTTGTTATCTATGGTAGTGTGTCTTGCATGCCCGTTGTGAACCCTTGCTTATAGTAAACATTGTTATAGAACATTCTTGGGTACTAAGTAAGTAAAACGTTTACATTTAGCAAAGTTGTACAGAAATCTTTATCGATGTTGTGTACGAACAGAGAATACAGGAAATGAAAGACTAGCAAGAATAGCAGTTAAAGCAAAATTTTAACCCAAAATGCAGTTAAAATTTAGCAATAAGTTTGTAAATTTTGATTTTTACTTCCATGTTCCTTAAGGAAATGGAAGTATGGTGATGGCAAAGAAAATCGTGTTCGAGATTATTGCAGATTCTGATTGTACTACAATCAAAACATGAAAAAAGTCATTTTTCGAAAAGTGTCTGTGCGTGTGTCTGTGTGTCTGTCTGTCTATGTGTCTGTCTGTGTGTCTGTAGATTTTTTCTCTGGCAAACAATAACAGCCGCAAATTCAAACAGACTCAAATAATGTTTCGCATACAGCCCTGAATTATAGTGTTCTCAAGACCTATTGTTTTGGTGAAGATAGGTTAAGGGAAAGAGGTAGTTTACCTGCAACGTTTGATGTTTTAACAAGGGTATTTTATATGGCACACGATAACAGCCGCAAATTCAAACATAATCAAATAATGTTTTGCAAGCAACTCTGAATAGTAGAGTTCTCAAGACGTATTGTTTTTGGTGAAGACCGGATATAGTACAGTCACTGAAGGAAAATATTTCAAATTAAGTGGCTTCTATGAGATTTTTTGCATGAGGCTAGATAAAAGGGTGAGAAACAATTTAAAACAAGTTTACAAAAATTCAGTCGCGGGTTCTCGAAAAAAGGGAGGGGAAGGTACAAAAAAATTCATTTTTTGTGATTATCTTAAAAAATTAAAAATTTTCGAAGGAAGACAAATTACAAAAATTAAAGAGCATGAAATTCTCTACAAGAAAGCTATTTATCGTGTTTTTTGTCAAGCCAATACTTTGTGAGAAAAATGGAATTGAAGTATTAGAAAAAAATTGATTGTCGGAGTCCGCCCCGATGAGTGGGAAGGCTAATTTTTTCTGGCATTGCAACAAACAAATTTTAATAAAATCCGTTATAATAGTCGTAGAGACAAAAATCAAAACGCATTTTAAAGCTAAATGTTTGTAGTTTTACATAAAATGAAAAGAAAGTAATTAAAGTATTAATAAATACATAAATAAAGTAATAACTTTTTTGTTTTTTATTTTTCTGAACTAATGCATAAACATATTAACAATTTATTACAAATGTATTTACATTAAAAAAAACTTCACAATATGAACTTTACATATAAAGGTCTTTGAAAAAATAATAAAAATTAGTATTGATTTATTGGCATAAAATGAGCAAGTTTTAAAATTTTTCATTTTTTTTGAGTTCGCAAGTATTCATCATTTTCTTAGTTTAAATTTTCTACAGAAATTTTGAAAATAAATATTTTTTAACAAAATTATGAACACGTATTGGTAAAAGTGTCTTCTATAAGACTGCGTTGTAAAGAATTGTTAATATTTAGTTAAATTTGAATAAATGTAACTTTTATTAATAAATGTAAAAATATGTCCATTGCGCGTATTAATATTAATAGTTAAAAACTAAAAAAAAAAAAATATTAATATGTAACTATTGTACGTAAAACTACAATATTTGAGGTTTCTCTTCTACATAGTGAGAATTTATATCCGTGCATAGGCATAAAAAGAACAGACCCTGAAAGTTGAAGAATTTTAGGGAGAGCCAGGACAGCTGGTACATGCGCCATACAGTATTGAATTAACGCAGTTCGATATTGAATGTTCCGTGAGTTCGATACTATTTTACTTCCATGTTCCATAAGGAAATGGAAGTATGGTGATGGCGAAAAAAATCGTGTTCAAGATAACGGCAGATTCTGATTGTACTACCATCAAAACATGAAAAAAGTAATTTTTCGAAAAGTGTCTGCGTGTGTGTCTGTGTGTAGATTTTTTTATGGCAAACGATAAAAGCCGCAAATTCACACAGAATCAAATAATGTTTTGCATACAGCCCTGAATTGTAGAGTACTCAAGAACTGTTATTTTGGTGAAGACCGGTTAAGGGAAAGGGGTAGTTTACCAGCAACGTTTTATGTTTTAACAAGGGTAATTTTTTCTATGACGAACGAAACTCCCGTAAATTCAAACAAAATCAAATAATGTTTTTCACACCTCCCTGAATTATTGAGAGCTCAAGACCTGTTATTTTGGTAAAGATCGGTTGAGGGAAAGGGGTAGTTTACCTGCAACATGTTATGTTTAACAAGGGTAATTTTTCTTTTGACGAATTCAGACAGAATTGCCGCACATTCAGAATTTCAGAACTTCCGCACATTCAGACAGAATCAAACTTTTTTGCATACATTCCTGAATTTTAAGTACTCAAGGTCTGTTCATTTTGGCGAAGATCGGTTATGGGAAAGGGGTAGTTTACCGGCAACATTTTATGTCTTAGCAAGAGTAAAGTACTTAATTTTGATAAATAAAGTATCCTGGTAAGAAGATCATAATAATCCACTGTAGAAACATAGAGGATATATCTATAAATGAAGAGTCTAGTTGAACGGGGTGGGGGTAATTTTCTATAAATGAAAATGATAGTTGAAGGGGTGGGGATAATTTTCATTTATATGTCATGTATACTACTTTATCGGCAACAAAGAAGTAGTTTGTTGTTAAAATTCCTTGCTGGGCTGTCTGGGCTTGATCTAGTGTATTCTACAAAACCAGACGTTTCGGAAGTGCTATCATCAGTGAAAATTGAGTTCACTATCGTGAGGTGGTATACGTTAGTGATCACAGTACTGTGGTTAAGGCTGAAGAAAGAAGTAGTTTCTATGGAAATAGTTCATTTCGAAAGTATTTTAAATATAAATCTTAGAACATGGAAGTGATGTATGTATAGTTCTCCATGCCGATATTTGTATATTGTATTTTGCTGGAAATTCAATTTTACGTTTTATGATTTGTGTTAGTAATTTTGATATTTTTTAATTTGGTGCGGTTCTAGCGTTTATTAAAGGTCTGTTAGGTTTATTGATTACGTGTAATTTTATTAATGAAGTTAATTTTGGTGCACAAGGATTATCCATTTTATATTTAAAGGAGTCTTTAAGATTTATGATTTGGGTACTATTTTTTAGTGTATTTGTTATTTGTGTTTGATATTTGTTTGTGTGATCTTTATTTAATGTTATGCAATTGTTATTAACAATACATTCTTCAGTTTTATCTGTGTTTTAAAAGTTATTTATTGCCAAATCTTCAATGATTGGAAAAAATTATTTTTGAATATATTTATAAAGTGCATTTTTTAATAACATTTTTATTATAATGCGTAATAAATAAGTAAAAATTGTACCTTATAATATATACATAAATGAATAATAATGAGTTTTTAAACTTATATTCCTGAAAAAATTGCATGTCTGTTACATAAACATGTATTTATGTGAAAATCCACCTTGTGAAAAATTTGGCAAATTTTGATTGAATTTTTCTACTAAAAGTATCACCCTGATAAAAAAATGATAATATTCTTTTTTCTGCATAATGTTATGCTCTTTCTTTTTGTTATTTTGTATTTTTCTCAAAAATTTAATATTGTTTAAGATAATCACGAAAAAGTTATTTTTTTTTACCTTCCCCCTCACTATTTTCGAAAACCCACGACTGAATTTTTGTAAACTTTTTTAAAATTCTTTCTTACCTTTTATCTAGACCTATGCAAAAAATCTTGTAGAAGCCACTTAATTTGCAATTTATATTTTTTTTCAGCTTCAGCGACTGTACTAATAAGGGAAAGGGGTAGTTTACCTGCAACGTTTTATGTTTTAACAAGGGTATTTATTATGACGAACGATAACTGCCGTAAATGTAAAGAAAATCAAATAATGTTTTGCATACAACCCTGATTTGTAGATTAATACGTTTTGTTTTTGGTGAAGATCGGTTAAGGAAAAGCGGTAGTTTACCTGCAAAATTTTATGTTTTAACAGGGTTAATTTTTTTTTTTTGACGAACCATAACTGCCGTACATTCAAACAGAATCAACTACATTTTTGTATACCTTTTTCAATTATAGAGTACTCAAGGTCTGTCGATTTTGTTGAAGATCGGTTAAGGGAAAGGGGTAGTTTACCAGCAACGTTTTATGTTCTAACAAGGGTAATTTTTTTATGACGAACGATAACTGCCGTAATTGCAAAGAGAATCGAATAATATTTTATATGCTTTCCAGAATTGTAAAGGTCTGAAGACTTGTTGATTTTGGTGAAGATCTATTAAGGGGAATGGGTAGTTTACCTGCGACCTCTCATGTTTTAACATGAGTAATTGTTTCCATGACGAACGATAACTGCCGCACATTCAAACAGAATCAAACAATGTTTTGCATGCTTGGCTGAATTGTAGAGAATTCAAGGCTTGTTGATTTTGGTGAAGATCGGTTAAGGGAAAGGGGTAGTTTACCAGCAACATTTTATGTTGTAACAAGAGAAATGTTTACATGACGAACGATAACTGCCGCACATTCAAGCAGAATCAAATATTTTTTTGCATGCATCCCTGAATTCTAGAGCACTGACGGCATATTGATTTTGTTGAAGGTCGGTTAAGAGAAAGGGGTAGTTTACCTGCAACGTTTTATGTTTTAACAAGAGTAAAGTACTTCATTTTGATAAATAAAGTATCCTGATAAGAATCTCATAATAATCCACTCTAGAAACGTAGATGAAATATCTATAAATGAAGATGTTATGTGAACGGGGTGGGGGTAATTTTCTTTTAATGAAAATTATAGTTGAAGGTGGAGGGGAGAATTTTGTATATGTGTACTACGTTATCGGCAACAAAGAAGTAGTTTTTTGTTAAAATTCCTTCCCGGGCTATTTAGCCGGAGACTAATGTTTTCTACAAAACCAGATGTTTTGGCAGTGCTATCGACTGCCATCATCAGTGAAAATCGAGTGCGGAAACGTAAGGTGGTATATATTAGTGACCACAGTACTGTGGTTAAGGCTGAAGCAACAAGTAGAAAGAAGTAGTTTCTATGGAAATATCTCATTTCGAATATGATTTTAAATAAAAATCTTTAGAACATGGAAGTCATGTATGGTTCTCCATACCGATATTTTCTGTCAACATATCGTACGTATTGCAAATTTTACTTTCAATTAGTCAAGTGTTTCATTGCTTAAAACATATGTTGCTGACGTCAATGTTAAGGCAAATACAGCACAGAAATGTATTCTGGTCAATATTAAAATTATTATAGCTTGTGATTTCAGTAAATAAGACTTGACGTTTCTACTTAAAAAATTACCGTAATTAAAAAATAATATATATAATAGTAAACGATAAAGTATTTTTTAGTAAAGATTTAACACACCTCTGCTATAAGGCTCTTGCCTGACACCAAAAATGTTTTATGAACAAAGATATACATGGGGGCCGTGCGTGCGTCTGTCGTCCGTGTGGGACTGTGTGCCTGTCTGCGGCTGGTGGTTGTTTGTACCTGTTTATCTACAAACCATAAACACAAGGCCAGAAATTCCTTATCTGGAACTACACGCGTCTTTTAATTTATCTGTCTACTGTAATTATCGACAATAATGAATTATCAGCAACCAGGCCTGTCAACTAACGTTGAACCTGTTCCTACAGTCCACTCAGGAACTACAGTACCTCCAATGTCGCAAAATGCCCCTCAATCCTATAACAGTCAACAGCCAGGCAGAAATGTTAATGTTGATTTCACACAACACGGATCCCACAGCTGGAAGATTGTGAAAAAACGAAAAAGGAGTCGTCAATCTTCAGAAAACATCTGAAACACACACTCAGCTTAATGACCACAATAGATTTACGGTGTTACCTATAGATGACCCTGATGACGTCCAACCTACTCAAGTCTTAGCTCAGCCGAAAGTACCTAGACCTCCATGTATACCTGTATACATGACCACTGTATACCTTCATGATATCGTCAATTGGGAATGTGGGCTACGAATAAATTTGACAGGTTCAATTAATTGCAAGTAATACTGAGCACCGAGCAATATATCGATTTGCGACGACAAGTTCAGTTGCGGGTCAGCTAGAAATATGCCCTTTGGTAAGTTTAGGGAGGAGAAGTCAAATGATTCAGCAGGGAGACTATTAGAGATACTGGGAAGCACAGCGCAATGTATGTTTAAATTAAAATTTTTATAACGTGAATACAATCTTACTCTGGTACTGAAATCAGCTTGAGATATTGAATTGTTTATACCCGTGATGGGTAATTGAGATTTAATCAGTTTTAAACCCATGCGGCGAGCGAAACTCATGGTGCAGAAATTAGCTTGCGATCCTGAGTCCAACAAAATCCTAACTGGGTGCTTCCTACCTGCTTGGACAGTTGTCATGCAGACTGCGGTGGACAATAATATCGATCTGTTTGTTTGTAATTTTAACGAACACCGATTCTTACTTGATGAAGCGTTATTGCTAGATATATGGATCATTGTGTGATGGCGTTTAGCGCACGTTCTGCAAGAGAATTTGGAGGGACAGTGTGCAAAGTCGTGGCCTGGGCGTATGCAATTTACGAAAAGTTTATTTTTAAGTAAGATATTTTTTCTCTCGAGAGGAGTGATCGCTACAAATTGCGGACACTCAGTAAGACGGTGGGTAATTTTTTCTATGGTAAACGATAACAGCCGCAAATTCAAACAGAATCAAATGATGTTTTGCATACAGCCCTGTAATTGTAGAGTTCTCAATACCTGTTGGTGTTGGTGAAGATCGGTTAAGGGAAAGGGGTAGTTTACCTGCAACGCTTTATGTTTTAAAGGGTATTTTTTATGGCAAACGATAAGAGCCGCAAATTCAAACAGAATCAAATACGTTTTTGCATACAAGCCTGTTTTGTTGAGTACTAAAGACCTGTTGTTTTTGTTGAAGATCGGTTAAGGGAAAGGTGTAGTTTACCGGCAACGTTGTATGTTTTAACAAGGGTATTTTTTCTATGACGAACGATAACTGCCGTAAATTCAAAGAGAATCAACTAATCTTTTGTATACAGACCTGAATTGTAGAGTTCTCAAGACCTATTGTTTTCGGTGAAGATTGGTTAATGAAATAGGGTAGTTTACGAGCAACGTTTTATGTTTTATCAAGCGTGTTTTCTATGGCAAACGATAACAGCCGCAAATTCAAACAGAATCAAATAATTGTTTGCATACAGGACTGAATTGTAGATTACTCAAGGTCTGTTGATTTTGGTGAAGATCGGTTAAGGGGAAGGCGTAGTTCACCAGCAACGGTTTTTTATCAAGGGTAATTTTTACTTCATGTTCCTTAAGGAAATGGAAGTATGGTGAAGGCTAAAAAAATCGTGTTCGAGATTATTGCAGAATATGATTTTACTACACTAAAAACATGACAAAAAGTCATTTTTCGAAAAGTGTCTCTGTGTGTGTCTGTGTGTCTGTGTGTGTGTCTACTGTAGATTTTTTATATGACAAACGATAACAGCCGCAAATTCGAACAGAATCAAATAATTTTTTGCATACAGCCCTGACTTACAGAGTACTCGCGATCTATTGTTCTTGGTGAAGATCGGTTGAGGGAAAGGGGTAGTTTACCAGCAACGGTTTTTTTTATCAAGGGTAATTTTGTTTGTTTGGCAAACGATAACAGCCGCCAATTCAAACAGAATCAAATAATGTTTCGCATACAGCCCTGAATTGTAGAGTTCTCACGATCTGTTGATTTTGGTAAAGATCGGTTAAGGGAAAGGGGTAGTTTACCAGCAACGATTTATGTTTTAACAAGGGTATTTTATATGGCAAAAGATAAGTGCCGCAAATTCAAACAGAATCTAATACGTTTTTGCATACAGCCCTGATTTATTGAGTACAAAAGACCTATTGTTTTGGTGGAGATCGTTTAATGGAAAGGGGTAGTTTACCTGCCACTTTTTTGTTTTATCAAGGGTATTTTGTATGGCAAACGATAACAGCCGCAAATTCAAACAAAATCACATATTATTTTACATACAACCCTGAATTGTAGAGTTCTCAAGACCTATCGTTTTTTGTGAAGATCGTTTAAGCGAAAGGGGTATTTTACCAGCAACGGTTTTTTATCAAGGGTAATTTTTACTTCCATATTTCCTTAAGGAATGGAAGTATGGTGATGGCAAAAAAAATCGTGTTCGAGATTATTGCAGATTCTGATTCTACTACACTCAAAACATAAAAAAAAGTCGTTTTCCGAAAAGTGTGTGTGTGTGTGTGTCTGTGTGTCTGTGTGGCTGTGTGTCTGTGTGTCTGTGTGTCTGTCTGTGTGTCTGTAGATTTTTTTTCTATGGCAAACGATAACTGCCGCAAATTCAAACAGAATCAAATAATGTTTTGCATACAGCCCTTATTTGTAGAGGACTCGCGACCTATTGTTTTTGGTGAAGATCGGTTGATGGAAAGGGGTAGTTTACCTGCAACGGTTTTTTTTTATCAAGGGAAATTTTTTTAATTTGGCAAACGATAACAGCCGCAAATTCAAACAGAATCAAATAATGTTTCGTATACAGCCCTGAATTGTAGAGTTCTCAAGACCTTTTGTTTTTGGTGAAGATCGGTTAAGGGAAAGGGGTAGTTTACTTGTAACGTTTTATGTTTTAACAAGGGTATTTCCTATGGCAAACGATAACAGGCGCAAATTCAAACAGAATCAAAAGATTATTTGCATACAGCCCTAAATTGTAGAGTTCTCAAGACCTGTTGTTTTTGGTGAAGATCAGTTAAGGGGAAGGGGTAGTTTACCTACAACGTTTTTTTAACAAGGGTATTTTCTATGGCAAACGATAACAGCCGCAAATTCAAACAGAATCAAATAATTTTCTGCATACAGCACTGATTTGTAGAGTACTCGCGACCTGTTGTTTTTGGTGAATATCGGTTGAGGGGAAGGGGTAGTTTACCGGCAACGGTTTTTTTATCAAGGGAAATTTTTTTTTTTGGCAAACGATAACAGCCGCAAATTCAAACAGACTTGAATAATGTTTCGTACACAGCCCTGAATTGTAGAGTTTTCACGACCTATTGTTTTTGGTGAAGATCGGTTAAGGGAAAGGGGTAGTTTACCTTTAACATTTTATGTTTTAACAAGGGTATTTCCTATGGCAAACGATAACAGCCGCAAATTCAAACAGAATCAAACGATTATTTGCATACAGCCCTAAATTGTAGAGTTCTCAAGATCTGCTGATTTTGGTGAAGATCGGTTAAGGGAAAGGGGTAGTTTACCTGTAACGTGTTATGTTTTAACAACGGTATTTCCTATGGCAAACGATAACAGCCGCAAATTCAAACAGAATCAAAAGATTATTTGCATACAGCCCTAAATTGTATAGTTCTCAAGACCTATTGTTTTTGGTGAAGTTCGGTTGAGGAAAAGGTGTAGTTTACCTGCAACGTTTTTTTAACAAGGGTATTTTTTAAAGGGGTAGTTTACCTGTAACGTTTTATGTTTTTAACAAGGGTATTTCCTATGGCAAACGATAACAGCCGCAAATTCAAACAGAATCAAAAGATTATTTGCATGCAGCCCTAAATTGTAGAGTTCTCAAGACCTATTATTTTTGGTGAAGTTCGGTTGAGGGAAAGGGGTAGTTTACCTGCAACGTTTTTTTAACAAGGGTATTTTCTATGGCAAACGATAACAGCCGCAAATTCAAACAGAATCAAATAATGTTTTGCATACAGCCCTGATTTGTAGAGTACTCAAGACCTATTGTTTTTGGTGAAGATCGGTTGAGGAAAAGGGGTAGTTTACTTGCAACGTTTTTTTAACAAGGGTATTTTCTATGGCAAACGATAACAGCCGCAAATTCAAACAGAATCAAATAATGTTTTGCATACAGCCCTGATTTGTAGAGTACTCAAGTCCTGTTGTTTTTGGTGAAGATCGGTTAAGGGAAAGGGGTAGTTTACCTGCACCGTTTTTTTATCAAGCGTATTTTTTATGGCAAACGATAACAGCCGCAAATTCAAACAGAATCAAATAATTTTTTGCATACCTCCCTGAATTGTAGAGGTCTCAAGGACATTCGATTTTGGTGAAGATCGGTTAAGGGGAAGGGGTAGTTTACCCGCAACCTTTTACGTTTTAACAAGAGTAAAGTACTTGCAAATTTATTTAAACTTTTTGAAACAATGGTAATTGTTAAAAATAAAATAATTTTGTTGCCAGGCAATAAAATTAAAATTTTTTAATTTTAATGTAATATAATATTTTTCATTTATACGGCAATAAAAAGGCAGGTAAGACACAAACACACAATTCACGTTATTTCTGGCCTCACTCATGTTTATTTTCTTACGTTTGCACGCTTTTTAAATGGAAAGTGCCGAAACCCACACCAACATAACGCGTGCAAGCCGAAAAAATGGACATCAATTTGCTTACTGGCGAAGCTAGTAGTTAATGAATGGGTAGGCAAAAATCTTATCTTAAATTTTTTTAAGGAATCACTAAAAGGACGGTGGGTCAAATCGGACGCTGAGGTAGAGTTGCTGTAACCGAATGGTTCCACAAACAGCCGTAAGAATTTTACTAGCAGGGAATCTACAGGTTAGCGCAACAGTGGAACTCATGTCTTAATGTTATTGGAGACTTCTTTTAAAATCGTTGAATAAAAAATGCTTTACAGCTCTATACGTGTGTCTATTGAACAATCCTTGTATTAGTCATACACAATAATACAACTGATTGAACTTCAAATTTTTAAACTTGGTTAGTTTCTATATATATGTTTAATGTTACAAATAATTCAAATAACAATCTTGATCATCTGTTAGTTCAGCGGAATAACAGTGACACTTTTAATAACCGCATAAAATAAACACTTAGAAACAACACAGGCGCTTTAACTTAACTGTTTGGACCACAGAATTGAGGCATGCCTCAACGCTCTATGTGTACAGCGCGGGACAATCCCCCCTCCCTACACTTCCCTATCACACCACTACATTGCTTACATACGATGTATACAAAAAACGCTGAGGCAAGTTCAGGTTGCCTCATTCGCTTTAAACGAACTATGCCGAATCTCACCTGTCACCATCTAGCGGTCGCTCAATAAAGCACGTTTCGGTTTAATAAATTTGACAGTCACAGTAACAATGTATAATCTTTACGTTATGTAGTTCATACGTATTTATAATTTTTATTCTACAGAATTTGTTAGGGTAGGCATTGCCTCAATTGCCTCCATGTAACTTCGCCACTGATATATATGTGTACAACGTTATCGGCAACAAAGAAGTAGTTTTTGTTAAAATTCCTTCCCGGGATATTTGGCCGTAGTCCAATGTTTTCTACAAAACCAGACATTTCCGCAATGCCATCGACTTCCATCATCAGTGAAAATCGAGTGCGATAACGTGAGGTGGTATACGTTAGTGACCACAGTACTGTGGTTAAGGCTGAAGCAGTAAGTAGAAAGAAGTAGTTTCTATGGTAATATTTCATTTCGAAAATGATTTTAAATATAAATCTTAGAATATGGAAGTCATGTATGGTTCTCCATACCGATATTTTTCTATGGTAAACGATAACAGCCGCAAATTCAAACAGAATCAAATGATGTTTTGCATACAGCCCTGTATTGTAGTGTTCTCAATACCTGTTGGTGTTGGTGAAGATCGGTTAAGGGAAAGGGGTAGTTTACCGGCAACGTTTTATGATTTGAAAGGGTATTGTCTGTGGCAAACGATAAGAGCCGCAAATTCAAACAGAATCAAATACGTTTTTGCATACAAGCCTGTTTTGTTGAGTACTAAAGACCTATTGTTTTCGGTGAAGATCGGTTAATGGAAAGGGGTAGTTTACCAGACACGTTTTTCGTTTTATCAAGGGTATTTTATATGGCAAACGATAACAGCCGCAAATTCAAACAGAATCATATAATATTTTGCATACAGCCCTGAAATGTAGTTCTCAAGATCTGTTGGTTTTGGTGAAGATCGGTTAAGGGAATAGGGTTGTTTACCAGCAACATTTTATGTTTTATCAAGGGTAATTTTTTTTTGACGAACGATAACTGCCGTACATTAAAACAGAATCAACTACTCTTCTGCATACCTTTTTGAATTATACAAAATTCAAGGTCTCTTGATTTTGTTGAAGATCGGTTAAGGGAATGGGGTAGTTTACCTGCAACGTTTTATGTTTTAACAAGGGTATTTTTTCTACGACGAACGGTAACTGCCGTAAATTCAAAGAGAATCAACTAATGATTTTCATCCATCCCTGAATTGTAGAGTTCTCAAGACCTATTGTTATTGGTGAAGATCGGTTAATGGAATAGGGTAGATTGCCAGCAACGTTTTATGTTTTATCAAGGGTGTTTTCTATAGCAAACGATAACAGCCGCAAATTCAAACAGAATCAAATAATTGTTTGCATACAGGCCTGAATTGTAGAGTACCTAAGGCCTGTCGTTTTTGGTGAAGATCGGTTAAGGGAAAGGGGTAGTTTACCTGCAACGGTGTTTTATCAAGGGTAATTTTTTTCTATAGTAAACGATAACAGCCGCAAATTCAAACAGAATCAACTAGGTTTTTGCATACCTTTTTGAACTAAAGAGAACTCAAGGTCTGTTGATTTTCTTGAAGATTGGTTAAGGGAAGGGGTAGTTTATCAGCAACGTTTTATGTTTTAAAAAGGGTAATTTTTTTATGACGAACGATAACTGCCGAAAATTCAATGAGATTCAAATAATTTTTTGCACTCTTTCCTGAGTTGCAGAGAGCTCAAGGTCTATTGATTTTCGTGAAGATCAGTTAAGGGAAAGGGGTAGTTTACCAGAAACATTTTATGTTGTAACAAGAGAAATGTTTCCATGACGAACGATAACTGCCGCAGATTCAAACAGAATCAAATATTTTTTTGCATGCTTCCCTGAATTGTAGAGGACGGAAGGTCTGTTGATTTTGGAGAAGATCGGTTAAGAAAAAGGAGTAGTTTACCGGAAACATTTTATGATTTAACAAGAGTAAAGTACGTAATTTTTATAAATAAATTATCCTGATAAGAAGCTCATAGTAATCCACTGTAGAAACGTAGATGAAATATCTATAAATTAAGAGGTAAGGTGAACGGGGTGGGGGTAATTTTCTATTATTAAAAATTATAGTTGAAGGTGGAGGGGAGAATTTTTTATATGTGTACTACGTTATCGGCAACAAAGAAGTAGTTTTTTGTTAAAATTGCTTCCCGGGCTCTTTAGCCGTAGTCCAATGTTTTCTGCAAAGCCAGACTTTTCGGCAGTGCTATCGACTGCCATCATCGGTGAAAATCGAGTGCGATTTTGTTTGTTTGGCAAACGATGCTGCGGCCAATTCAAACAGAATCAAATAATGTTTCGCATGCAGCCCTAAAGTTTAGAGTTCTCAGGATCTGTTGATTTTGGTAAAGATCGGTTAAGGGAATGGGGTAGTTTACCAGCAACGTTTTATGTTTTAACAAGGGTATTTTCTATGGCAAACGATAACAGCCGCAAATTCAAACATAATCAAATAATATTTTGCATACTGCCCTGAATTGTAGTGTTCTCAAGACCTTTTGTTTTTGGCAAAGATAGGTTAAGGGAAAGGGGTAGTTTACCAGCAACGTTTTATGTTTTAAAAGGGTATTTTCTATGGCAAACGATAAGAGCTGCAAATTCAAATAGAATCAAATACGTTTTTGCATACTGCCCCGATTTCTTGAGTACTAAAGATCTTTTGTTTTTGGTGAAGATCGTTTAAGGGAAAGGGGTAGTTTACCTGCCACACTTTTTGTTTTATCAAGGGTATTTTGTATGGCAAACGATAACAGCCGCAAATTCAAACAAAATCACATAATATTTTGCATATAGCCCTGAATTATGGAGTTCTCAAAATCTATTGTTTTTGGTGAAGATCGGTTAAGGGAAAGGGGTAGTTACCAGTAACGGTTTTTTATCAAGGGTAATTTTTTTCTATGGTAAACGATAACAGCCGCAAATTCAAACAGAATCAAATGATGTTTTGCATACAGCCCTGTATTGTAGAGTTCTCAATACCTGTTGGTGTTGGTGAAGATCGGTTAAGGGAAAGGGGTAGTTTACCAGCAACATTTTATGTTTTGAAAGGGTATTTTTTATGGCAAACGATAAGAGCCGCAAATTCAATCAGAATCAAATACGTTTTTGCATACAGCTCTGTTTTGTTGAGTACTAAAGACCTATTGTTTTTGGTGAAGGTCAGTGAAGGGAGAGGGGTAGTTTACCTGACAAGTTTTTTGTTTTATCAAAGGTATTTTATATGGCGAACGATAACAGCCGCAAATTCAAACAGAATCATATAATATTTTGCATACAACCCTGAAATGTAGAGTTCTCAAGACCTGTTGGTTTTGGTGAAGATCGGTTAAGGGAATAGGGTTGTTTACCAGCAACATTTTATGTTTTATCAAGGGTAATTTTTTTTTGACGAACGATAACTGCCGTACAATAATACAGAATCAACTACTCTTCTGCATACCTTTTTGAATTAAACGGAACTCAAGGTCTGTTGATTTTGTTGAAGATCGGTTAAGGGAAAGGGGTAGTTTACCTGTAACTTTTTATGTTTTAACTAGGGTATTTTTTTTTTGACGAACGATAACTGCCGTAAATTCAAAGAGAATCAAATAATGTTTTACATACAGCCCTGAATTGTAGAGTTCTCAAGACCTATTGTTATTGGTGAAGATCGGTTAATGGAATAGGGTAGTTTACCAGCAACGTTTTATGTTTTATCAAGCGTGTTTTCTATGGCAAACGATAACAGCCGCAATTTCAAACAGAATCAAATAATTGTTTGCATACAGGCCTAAATTATAGAGTACCCAAGACCTGACGTTTTTGGTGAAGATCGGTTAAGGGGAAGGGGTAGTTTACCAGCAACATTTTATGTTTTAACCAGGGTAATTTTTTATATGACGAACAATAACTGCTGTAAATTCAAACAGAATGAACTAGGTTTTTGCATACCTTTTTGAACTAAAGAGAACTCAAGGTCTGTTGATTTTGTTGAAGGTCGGTTAAGGGAAGGGGTAGTTTATCAGCAACGTTTTATGTTTTAAAAAGGGTAATTTTTTTATGACGAAAGATAACTTCAGAAAATTAAATGAGAACTCAAATAATTTTTTGCACTCTTTCCTGAGTTGCAGAGAGCTCAAGGTCTATTGATTTTGGTGAAGATCGGTTAAGGGAAAGGGGTAGTTTACCTGCTATATTTTATGTTGTAACAAGAGAAATGTTTCCATGACGAACGATAACAGCCGCACATTCAAACAGAATCAAATATTTTTTGCATGCTTACCTGAATTGTAGAGGACGGACGGTCAATTGCTTTTGGAGAAGATCGGTTAAGAGAATGGGGTAGTTTACCTGAAACATTTTATGATTTAACAAGAGTAAAGTACTTAATTTTTATAAATAAAGTATCCTGATAAGAAGCTCATAGTAATACACTGTAGAAACGTAGATGAAATATCTATAAATCAAGAAGTTAGGTGAACGAGGTGGGGGTAATTTTCTATTATTAAAAATTAAAGTTGAAGGTGGAAGGGAGAATTTTTTATATGTGTACTACGTTATCGGCAACAAAGAAGTATTTTTTTGTTAAAATTGCTTCCCGGGCTCTTTAGCCGTAGTCCAATGTTTTCTACAAAACCAGACTTTTCGGCAGTGCCATCGACTGCCATCATCGGTGAAAATCGAGTGCGAAAACGTGAGGTGGTATACGTTAGTGACCACAGTACTGTGGTTAATGCTGAAGCAATAAGTAGAAAGACGTAGTTTCTATGGAAATATTTTATTTCAAATATGATTTTAAATATAAATCTTAGAACATGGAAGTCATGTATGGTTCTCCATACCGATATTTTTTCTATGGTAAACGATAATAGCCGCAAATTCAAACAGAATCAAATGATGTTTTGCATACAGCCCTGTATTGTAGAGTTCTCAATACCTATTGGTGTTGGTGAAGATCGGTTATGGGAAAGGGGTAGTTTACCGGCAACGTTTTATGTTTTAAAGGGTATTTTCTATGGCAATCGATAAGAGCCGCAAATTCAAACAGAATCAAATACGTTTTTTCATACAGGCGTGTTTTGTTGAGTACTAAAGACCTATTGTTTTTGGTGAAGATCGGTTAAGGGAAAGGGTTAGTTTACCTGACACGTTTTTTGTTTTATCAAGGGTATTTTATATGGTAAACGATAACAGCCGCAAATTCAAACAGAATCATAAAATATTTTGCATAGAGCCCTGAAATGTAGAGTTCTCAAGACCTAACAAGGTAACAAGAGAACGTTTTTCATGAACGATAACTGCCGTAAATTCAACAGAATCAAATAATTTGTTACATATTTGCTTGAGTTGTAGAGATCTCAAGGCCTATTGATGTTGGTGAAGATCGGTTACGGGGAAAGGGTAGTAGTTTACCTGAAACTTTTTTTTTTGTAACAAGAGTAAAGTACTTAATGTTGATAAATAAAGTATCCTGATAAGAAGGTCTTAATAATCCACTGTAGAAGCGCTGATGAAATATCTATAAATGAAGTGGCTAGTTGAACGGTGTGAGGGTAATTTTCTATAAATGAAAATTATAGTTGTAGGGGGAGGGGATAATTTTTTATATATGTACTGCGTTATCGGCAACAAAGAAGTAGTTTGTTGTTAAAATTCCTTCCCGTCCTGTTTGGAACCAAACAAAGTTTTCTGCAAAACCAGTCGTTTCGGCAGTGCCATCGACTTCCATCACCAGTGAAAATCGAGTGCGATAACGTGAGGTGGTATACGTTAGTGACCACAGTACTGTGGTTAAGGCTGAAGCAGTAAGTAGAAAGAAGTAGTTTCTATGGAAATATTTCATTTTGAAAATGATTTAAAATATAAATTTTAGAACATGGAAGTCATGTATGGTTCTCCATACCGATATTTTCATTTTTGACTCTAATCATTCCTAGAAGAAAATGTTTAGCAATATATTCACTTATATGGCCGCATCAACATTAACCTCAAACACTATAAGGGTCTGCATTATGATTGGAATCAACATACAACGTTCGTTGTAAAATAACTTTGGTACATATAATTAGCACTAACCTAAAGTTCTTTAAAACCTACTTTTACGCTATATTGCAACATAAAACTAATGCAATAAATTAGCAATAATACATAGACCCATTTTATAACAAAACATGAAATTTTACAAAAATGACAAAACCGCTGTTGTAACAGATCTTCGCTTATTTTATTGTCACGAAGGGCGCACGGATCTTTACGTTGAAAAGGTAAGAACGTAATAACTGAAAGTAAATAATTTTTATCACAAGAATAATTGAAACGGAAAGAAGTGTAATTGACTACATTGAAGAATAAAGATTGGTGTGGTACTGTCATGTCCGGAGAGCCCAAAATAGGTGGATCAACAAAGTGACGGAATGGAGTCCATTAGGAAGGAGAAAAAGGGGAAGACCGAGAAGATCTTCTGGGAGGGACGAAGTGGATGAAACTATGCAACGTATAGGACTTGAGGAAGGACAATGGGAACATCGGGAGAATTGGAAAGAAGCCAGGTTCAAGGAAGGGAGACGGCACTAGCTGTAGCAACCCTATTATATATATAATTTGCTGTTACAATTTTAATAAATAAAAACAACAATAAATTTATCGTATGCAATACTTATTCAAGTTTAGTTTGTCCACCACACACGAATGTAACTAACAATAAATGTTACCTACTTAACAGTGTCGCTTTAAATAATACAAGTTATCAAGTACACATGTCCGCACACAATTATTTACAGTTCACAAGAACCACAAACAAGTCCCCGATAACGTACACCAAACTACGCTACTAACTCGACGTCTCAATTCTGCAGGCCTATTTGTACCCCGGATGTGACAATAATGACCTAGATGTCAGTAGAATATGGAAAGATGGAGACGGTGAGTGATCATTGCGTACTATTACTGCTCACACGGCGCAGTGTTGTGTCTTCTCAGTGTTGCATTGGTTCTGCCTTAAGCCTGTTTGACCTAAACCAGCAAAATTTTGCTTTATTATAAGGTCCGTGTTCTTTATTATATCGTTAAAAAGGAATCCTGGAAATCGCTTTTCCCATTTCCGAACCACTTTCTATGTAGCTCGCAACACCTTCTCGTCTATTACGTTTTCCTTTCTCAGTTCTTTTCCTATCTCCTATCTAACATTCTTATCAGAAATATTTTCTGATCGGGCAACAAGTGTCATCCCAATTCTGACCTCGTTTATTCCTTTTACGTGCAGTACGTCTCTTCTTCCAGCTTCTATTATATGCTTTCTCTGTGACTTTAGAAACATGTCGTCTGAACGAATGGCAATCGCGAATATGGTATGCTCTCGAGGGTTCCAAAGCGCTAGTAATGGTCGAATCTATTCTTTCTTTTCAATTATGAAACAACGTGAAATTCTGTCGATACCCAAAATAGTCTATCTAGCACTACAATGTTTACATTCCGTATTTCGTTTAAGGTAAAGAGCAAACGGTTGTAACTCTAATCCAGAATCCAAGATTTATAATATATTAAAAGTAGTTTCCTTCTAAATTGAAAGTCACATTAAAAATAATTAAAGTCTGTGAAATGAACGGTGGCAGTTGGGACCGGCGAAACTGCCTGAGGTGCCCTCACTGACGCACGCACACTCACAGCCGGCCCGCGCGCCACATGGTATGATTCGCAATGTGTGCCGTCAACTACACAATTACAACTTTTTAAATTTGATTTTAATGGCAAACAAAATTACCGTTTTTGTAACCCCCATGAAATTTTAAGAAAAATGCGTCTAAACACTACATAATTGGGACAAATCTCTGTTTTCATCAATATAAAAATCTGATCAAGCGACTAATGTGGATGTGGAAAAACTTACTTATTGATTGTTGTTGTTTGGTATCATTTTTCTTAGAATTTTGCGTAGAATGCAAAAACAATAACGGTTTTGCAATACTTTAGCACAATACAAAAATGCTCTTGCGTTTAGAAATGTCCAGTATGTGAGTCACGGCGGCCACCAAGGACCAGGTATAATCCGCTCCGTGTGTGTTAGTGAGGGTGAAAGGTGAAAGTCGGTCTGGCCTGTCCCAACCGCCACCGTTCATTTTACAGACTGTAAACGGTTATCATTCATCAAAGGTCATGTATATCTCCTTTTTTTTTAATTTATTGGAGATCTGTAAGCTGTTCGACTGAGCGAACATTTAACAAATTGGCTGACAACACACACAGGATTATGAAGAGCTGATCATTGACAGCTCTTCTTGTTTTTGATAATAGATTAAAGATGTAACAAAATACAAAACTAAATGATAAAAACAGGTAAACAAATGAACAAAAGTCACTATCACTTCCTGCTGGCATGATACAATAAGTTCAAATATTAAACACTGGGCCCATAAGGCACGTATACAGGTTGACATTAACACGTATGAATGACACGAATACAAAAACATACAGAACAGATGTCACAGACAGTACAATACAGAAAATACAGAGAATACATTATTAGTTAAACCTGAATGGTAAGTCTAATAGTTTGTGTCTTTTTAGTCTATAAATATCTTCACTGTTGTCTAACAAGTTAATTGCCAGGTGGTTAGGATGCTGTTCTAGTTTGGAGATGTGAGTCCTGCAGAGGTGCATGATTTCTTCTCTCACGGTTGGAACTTTGATGTCGCGGTGTATAGAGCTGTTGGAGACAAACGATGGAGCGTCGACTATTGATCTTAAAGTTTTGGACTGAAAGCGCTGGATAATGTCAATATTACTTGTACTTGCAGTACCCCAAAGTTGAATACCATAAGTCCATACCGGTTTAAGACTGCTTTGTAGATCAAGAGTTTGTTGACGAGACTTAACCGTGATTTTCTGCCTATAAGCCAATAGATTTCTCTGACCTTGTGATTAAGTTCAATCGTCGAGAAACACACCTGAGCAGAACATTTTCGATTCCAGCGATTTATTGATAACATTTGTTAGTCTGTGTATTTGATCCTACCGTAGAGTGCTTTTCTCGAAAACCAAATTGGTGATCCGGAATTAGGTTGTTTTCTACAATTGTTGGCATAAGTCGTTTTACAAACAGCTTTTCAAAGATCTTACCAAGTATCGGTAGAAGGTTATGGATCGATACGAAGAGGGCTCTTGAGGGTTTTTACCAGGTTTTAAGACCATGATAACTTGAGCCGATTTCCAGAGAAGAGGAAAGTATTTAAGTCTGAGTATGGCATTGAAAATGTATGTTATTAGTACAACGCCTTTGTGAGACAGCTCCTTTAGAACTTTCCCCGATAGCAAATCAATGCCGGGAGCCTTTTTACTTTTCAAATTATACAGGATTATTTCCTTGATTTCCTTAACTTTAAAAGGCTTAATAGGTAGAGTCATTTGGAGCGGAGAGTGTAAGTATCTTTGTACCTCTTCATCGAAAGAGACGTTCTTGCTGGCTTCAGGTTGAAAAACGTTGACCAAATGTTCGGCAAAAGTCTGGGATTTCTCTGTATTGCTGCGCGCCCAGCTACCATCTGGTTTATGTATTGGTGATATTTGTAATAGTGGCCTTTTTAATCGTTTAGTAGCCTTCCACAGAGAATAATCAGTACTTTCATTTGGTGACAGATTTTCTAGATAATCCTGAATCCCTTCATTCTTTAGATTTTCCAACAATCGTTTAAGTTGTCTGGCCGCGGAATTCCACTTTCTTTTATCATCCGGATGATGAATATGCTGCCAAATTCGTCGCAATTTACGCTTCTCAGCTAATTTCTTCCGGACAACCAGAGGAAGGTTCAAGTGCTTATTCTTCGCTGTATTGCAAGGTGTAGCTTCCCAGGCTGATTTTTGAAAAGTACTGGTGAGAGAATTTACAGCCGCATCCAATTCAGCAGGCGTGTGGAGTGGAAGTTCTAGCGAGATATTATAATTTACAAGCTCTCTAAAGTAATCCCAGTCAGTAAGACGATTTGTGAGTGTTGGTAGACTTTCAGACTGAATTATAGTATTGCTAATAGTGGCAATAATTGGAGTGTGGTCAGAGGACAAATCAAGGCAAGATTCAACTTTGTAGTATTTATGAGACAAGCCTCGTATTAAAAAGAAATCAATTAGGTCAGGTATTTTATTTGTGTCAGAAGGCCAATAGGTTGGTTGACCAGTGGACAGAAAGGACAGGGATTCTTGTCTAATGACGTTATATAAAATTCTACCTCTTGGATTAGCTAATCTCGAACCCCATTACGGGTGTTTTGCATTAAAGTCACCTCCCACGAAAAAACGTGCACCAAGAGTTCCAAGAAAAGAGCTCAAGTCAGTTTCATTGATTCTGTGTTTTGGGGGACAGTAGACTGCAGAAACAATTAGAGGGCCTCTTTGATCTTCAATTAAAACGTTGGTCGCCTGTAGGTGAGCAGTTTTGACGTTAGAGAAGAGATAATGTTTTATATTGTTTCGGATTAACAGAGCGGTTCCGCCACGAGCTGTCCCGTCAGGATGTTGGGTATCATAAACAGTAAAGCTTGGAATCCTAATATGGCTTCTGTCTGTGAAGTGTGTCTCAGATATAAGCATTACGTCTAACCTGTTTTCAAGAAGAAAAGCTTTGAGTTCTAGGGTGCGTTGAGAGAGTCCATTGGCGTTCCATAATCCAATCCTGTAATTGTTATTCATTATTAATTAGAAAGTTTATTGACAAGTGTTGTAAGGAGATTAAGCATGACGCTATTTTGCTGCATGAGTTGACTGAACATAGTCTCGAATTTTGTCAGGAAGTGTGAAAGAGTGATGTCCTCATTTGCTGTCTGTTTGAGATTGCTGTCATAAGGGGGCGATGATTCTGAGTGTTGCGGTAGTCCTGCAATTTGAGCGTAAGTAGGAGAAGAGACGTTACGGGTATTCATGTTCTGTTCCGTGTTCATAGTCCTAAACATTGAAGGGGTTCTCCTAGGCGTGGAGTTTCGTACGGGGCTTTTTCTGGCCTGTAGGTTTGATAAACTTTACAGCCCTTATAATTAGCTGTATGAGGACCATCGCATAATGCACATGTGGCTGGTGTATCCTTAGATTTGGAACAAGTTGCGGAGTTGTGTTCACCTCCGCACTTGACACACTGGAAAGGTTTCCTACAATACGTCTTACTGTGACCGTATGACTGACAACGAGTGCACTGTATGATGAAGTTTTTTCTCCGAGGTGGTTCTACAGCAATCTGCATGTTACCTAAAGACCTTAGGCTATATATTTGTTTATTGTTTGCTGCAGGTTCAAGATCAACAAAGAAGAGAGGGAGGGGTGTTTTCTCGACTCTGTGTCGAACGTTGATTATGTTTCTGACTGTGTCCTTTGTATTTTAGTGCTTCTTTAATAAAGTGTACACCGATGCTAGGATGAATGTTTCTTATGACAACCCGGTATGCTCGCTTGTCTTTAATTTGCTAAGTATGGTAAATAATTTTTTCGTCCTCGAGGTGACGAATTAATTTTCTGTAAGAATCAGGTGCAAAAGTGTTTATTTTCACCGTATTGTCATCGAACGATTTAGTACTGTACTGTTCTGATTCCAAAATTGCTGTAAGATTATTGATCATTTCACTGTAATTGACGATACCATGAAGGTATGCAGGAGGAGGTCTAGGTACTTTCGGCTGAGCTAAGACTTGAGTAGGTTGGACGTCATCAGGGTCATCTATAGGTAACACCGTAAATCTATTGTGGTCATTAAGCTGAGTGTGTGTTTCAGATGTTTTCTGAAGATTGACGACTTCTTTTTCGTTTTTTCACCATCTGCCAGCTGTGGGATCCGTGTTGTGTGAAATCAACATTAACATTTCTGCCTGGCTGTTGACTGTTATAGGATTGAGGGGCATTTTGCGACATTGGAGGTACTGTAGTTCCTGAGTGGACTGTAGGAACAGGTTCAACGTTAGTTGACAGGCCTGGTTGCTGATAATTCATTATTGTCGATAATTACAGTAGACAGATAAATTAAAAGACGCGTGTAGTTCCAGATAAGGAATTTCTGGCCTTGTGTTTATGGTTTGTAGATAAACAGGTACAAACAACCACCAGCCGCAGACAGACACACAGTCCCACACGGACGAGCAGACGCACGCACGGCCCCCATGTATATCTTTGTTCATAAAACATTCTTGGTGTCAGGCAAGAGCCTTATAGCGGAGGTGTGTTAAATCTTTACTAAAGAATACTTTATCGTTTACTATTATTTATTTAATTTTTTAATTACGGTAATTATTTTTAGTAGAAACGTCAAGTCTTATTTACTGAAATCACAAGCTATAATAATTTTAATATTGACCAGAATACATTTCTGTGCTGTATTTGCCTTAACATTGACGTCAGCAACATATGTTTTAAGCAATGAAACACTTGACTAATTGAAAGTAAAATTTGCAATACGTACGATATGTTAACAGAAAATATCGGTATGGAGAACCATACATGACTTCCATGTTCTAAAGGATTTTATTTAAAATCATATTCGAAATGAAATATTTCCATAGAAACTACTTCTTTCTACTTATTGCTTCAGCCTTAACCACAGTACTGTGGTCACTAATATATACCACCTTACGTTTCCGCACTCGATTTTCACTGATGATGACAGTCGATAGCACTGCCAAAACGTGTGGTTTTGTAGAAAACATTGGTCTCCGGCTAAACAGCCCGGGAAGGAATTTTAACAAAAAACTACCAACAGTAAACTACCCCTTTCTCTTAACCGACCTTCAACAAAATCAATATGCCTTCAGTGCTCTAGAATTCAGGGATGCATGCAAAAAAATATTTGATTCTGCTTGAATGTGCGGCAGTTATCGTTCGTCATGTAAACATTTCTCTTGTTACAACATAACATGTTGCAGGTAAACTACCCCTTTCCCTTAACCGATCTTCACCAAAATCAACAAGCCTTGAATTCTCTACAATTCAGCCAAGCATGCAAAACATTGTTTGATTCTGCTTGAATGTGCGGCAGTTATCGTTTGTCATTAAAAAGAATTACTCTTGTTAAAACATGAGAGGTCGCTGGTAAACTACCCATTTCCCTTAATAGATCTTCACCAAAATCAACAAGTCTTCAGACCTTTACAATTCAGGAAAGTATATAAAATATTATTTGATTCTCTTTGCAATTACGGCAGTTATCGTTCGTCATAAAAAAATTACCCTTCTTAAAACATAAAACGTTGCTGGTAAACTACCACTTTCCCTTAACCGATCTTCAACAAAATCGACAGACTTTGAGTACTCTATAATTGAAAAAGGTATACAAAAATGTAGTTGATTCTGTTTGAATGTACGGCAGTTATGGTTCGTCAAAAAAATTAACCTTGTTAAAACATAAAATGTTGCAGGTAAACTACCGCTTTTCCTTAACCGATCTTCTCCAAAAACAAAACGTCTTGATCTACAAATCAGGGCTGTATGCAAAACATTATTTGATTTTCTTTAAATTTACGGCAGTTATCGTTCGTCATAATAAATACCCTTGTTAAAACATAAAACGTTGCAGGTAAACTACCCCTTTCCCTTATTAGTACAGTCGCTGAAGCCGAAAAAATATATAAATTGCAAATTAAGTGGCTTCTACGAGATTTTTTGCATAGGTCTAGATAAAAGGTAAGAAAGAATTTTAAAAAAGTTTACAAAAATTCAGTCGCAGGTTTTCGAAAATAGTGAGGGGGAAGGTAAAAAAAATTAACTTTTTCGTGATTATCTTAAACAATATTAAATTTATGAGAAAAATACAAAATAACAAAAAGAAAGAGCATAACATTATGCAGAAAAAATATTATTATCATTTTTTATCAGGGTGATACTTTTAGTAGAAAAATTCAATCAAAATTGGCCAAATTTTTCACAAGGTGGATTTTCACATAAATACATGTTTATGTAACAGACATGCAATTTTTTCTGGAATATAAGTTTAAAAACTCATTATTATTCATTTATGTATATATTATTATGTATAATTTTTACTTATTTATTACGGGTTATAATAAAAATGTTATTAAAAAATGCACTTTATAAATATATTCAAAAATAGTTTTTTCCAATCATTGAAGATTTTAACAATAAAATAACTTTTAAAACACAGATAAAACTGAAGAATGTATAGTTAATAATAATTGCATAACATTAAATAAAGATCACACAAACAAATATCAAACACAAATAACAAATACACTAAAAAATAGTACCCAAATCATAAATCTTAAAGATTCCTTTAAATATAAAATGGATAATCCTTGTGCACCAAAATTAACTTCTTTAATTAAATTACACATAATCAATAAACCTAACAGACCTTTAATAAACGCTAGAACCGCACCAAATTAAAAAATATCAAAATTACTAACACAAATCATAAAACATAAAATTGAATTTCCAGCAAAATACAATATACAAATATCGGCATGGAGAACTATACATACATCACTTCCATGTTCTAAGATTAATATTTAAAATACTTTCGAAATGAACTATTTCCATAGAAACTACTTCTTTCTTCAGCCTTAACCACAGTACTGTGATCACTAACGTATACCACCTCACGATAGTGAACTCAATTTTCACTGATGATGGCAGTCGATAGCACTGCCGAAACGTCTGGTTTTGTAGAAAACACTAGATCAAGCCCACGCAGCCCAGGAAGGAATTTTAACAACAAACTACTTCTTTGTTGCCTATAAAGTAGTATACATGACATATAAATGAAAATTATCCCCACCCCTTCAACTATCATTTTCATTTATAGAAAATTACCCCCACCCCGTTCAACTAGACTCTTCATTTATAGATATTTCATCTATGTTTCTACAGTGGATTATTATGATCTTCTTACCAGGATACTTTATTTATCAAAATTAAGTACTTTACTCTTGCTAAAACATAAAATGTTGCCGGTAAACTACCCCTTTCCCATAACCGATCTTCGCCAAAATGAACAGACCTTGAGTACTTAAAATTCAGGAATGTATGCAAAAAATGTTTGATTCTCTCTGAATGTGCGGCAATTCTGTCTGAATTCGTCAAAAGAAAAATTACCCTTGTTAAACATAACATGTTGCAGGTAAACTACCCCTTTCCCTCAACCGATCTTTACCAAAAATAACAGGTCTTGAGCTCTCAATAATTCAGGGAGGTGTGAAAAACATTATTTGATTTTGTTTGAATTTACGGGAGTTTCGTTCGTCATAGAAAAAATTACCCTTGTTAAAACATAAAACGTTGCAGGTAAACTACCCCTTTACCTTAACCGGTCTTCACCAAAAATAACAGTTCTTGAGTACTCTACAATTCAGGGCTGTATGCAAAACATTATTTGATTCTGTGTGAATTTGCGGCTTTTATCGTTTGCCATAAAAAAATCTACACACAGACACACACGCAGACACTTTTCGAAAAATTACTTTTTTCATGTTTTGATGGTAGTACAATCAGAATATGCCGTTATCTTGAACACGATTTTTTTCGCCATCACCATACTTCCATTTCCTTATGGCACATGGAAGTAAAATAGTATCGAACTCACGGAACATTCAATATCGAACTGCGTTAATTCAATACTGTATGGCGCATGTACCAGCTGTCCTGGCTCTCCCTAAAATTCTTCAACTTTCAGGGTCTGTTCTTTTTATGCCTATGCACGGATATAAATTCTCACTATGTAGAAGAGAAACCTCAAATATTGTAGTTTTACGTACAATAGTTACATATTAATAAATTTTTTTTTTAGTTTTTAACTATTAATATTAATACGCGCAATGGACATATTTTTACATTTATTAATAAAAGTTACATTTATTCAAATTTAACTAAATGTTAACAATTCTTTACAACGCAGTCTTATAGAAGACACTTTTAGCAATACGTGTTCATAATTTTGTTAAAAAATATTTATTTTCAAAATTTCTGTAGAAATTTTAAGCTAAGAAAATTATGAATACTTGCGAACTCAAAAAAAATGAAAATTTTTAAAACTTGCTCATTTTATGCCAATAAATCAATACTAATTTTTATTATTTTTTTCAAAGACCTTTATATGTAAAGTTCATATTGTGAAGTTTTTTTTAATCTAAATACATTTGTAATAAATTGATAATATGTTTATGCATTAGTTGAGAAAAATAAAAAACAAAAAAGTTATTACTTTATTTATGTATTTATTAATAATTTAATTACTTTCTTTTCATTTTATGTAAAACTACAAACATTTTGCTTTAAAATGCGTTTCGATTTTTGTCTCTACGACTATTATAACGGATTTTATTAAAATTTGTATGTTGCAATGCCAGAAAAAATTAGCCTTCCCGCTCATCGGGGCGGCCTCCGACAATCAATTTTTTTCTAATATTTCAATTCCATTTTTCTCACAAAGTATTGGCCTGACAAAAAACATGATAAATAGCTTTTTTGTAGAGAATTTTATGCTCTTTAATTTTTGTAATTTGTCTGTCTTCGAAAATTTTTAATTTTTTTTGATAATAACGAAAAATGAATTTTTTGTACCTTCCCCTCCCTTTTTTTGAAAACCCGCGACTGAATTTTTATAAACTTGTTTTAAATTGTTTCTCACCCTTTTATCTAGCCTCATGCAAAAAATCTCATAGAAGCCACTTAATTTGAAATATTTTCCTTCAGTGACTGTACTATATCCGATCTTCTACAAAAACAATACGTCTTGAGAACTCTACTATTCAGAGTTGCTTGCAAAACTTTATTTGATTATGTTTGAATTTGCGGCTGTTATGGTTTGCCATATAAAATACCCTTGTTAAAACATCAAACGTTGCAGGTAAACTACCTCTTTCCCTTAACCTATCTTCACCAAAAACATTATGTCTTGAGAACACTATAATTCAGGGCTGTATGTGAAACATTATTTGAGTCTGTTTGAATTTGCGGCTCTTAAGGTTCGTCATAGAAAAAATTACCCTTCTTAAAACATAAAATGTTGCAGGTAAACTACCCCTTTCCCTTAACCGACCTTCACCAAAAACAAAAGATCTTCAGTACTCTACAATTCAGAGTTGCATACAAAAAATTGTATGATTCTGATTGAATTTGTGGCTGTTATCGTTTGCCATAGAAAATACCCTTGTTAAAACGTAAAACGTTGCTGGTAAACTACCCCTTTCCCTCAAGCGATCTTCACCAAAAACGAAAGGTCTTGAGAACTCTACAATTCAGGGCTGTATGGAAAATATTATTTAATTCTGTTTGAATTTACGGCTGTTATCGTTTGCCATAGAAAAATCTACAGACCACAGACACACGCACAGACACTTTTCGAAAAATAACTTTTTTTCATGTTTTGATTGTAGTACAATCAGAATCTGCAATAATCTCGAACACGATTTCTTTTGCCATCACCATACTTCCATTTCCTTAAGGAACATGGAAGTAAAAATCAAAATTTACAAACTTATTGCTAAATTTTAACTGCATTTTGGGTTAAAATTTTGCTTTAACTGCTAATCTTGCTAGTCTTTCATTTCCTGTAATCTCTGTTCGTACACAACATCGATAAAGATTTCTGTACAACTTTGCTAAATGTAAACGTTTTACTTACTTAGTACCCAAGAATGTTCTATAACAATGTTTACTATAAGCAAGGGTTCACAACGGGCATGCAAGACACACTACCATAGATAACAAAGTTAACATTATTTTACCATTTTGGCGGTCACTTTGCCAAATCTGGTCTAACCTGGTCTAAAGAAACTATATAAACAGACCATTCTGGCATATTAAACCACAGCTTTACATTTTCAATCAATTTTCACACTAATGTGTTAAAAATTAAACAATTAACTTATTTTTAACATGTGAAGTTCGGGTACAAAGGCTAAATGCTAATTGTGTATTAAGCATATTACAATTTTCTCCAAATTTATTTTGTACACAATGTACTATCAATGTGGCGTTAAGATAGTGCTATGTAAACATTCTTTAAATTCAAAAAATATGTCAAGTCAAAAGTTTAGATTCCAATTCTTACAATAATTTTGCATGACGAATCGATACTGGAATATTATTATAATTTGGACTCCTAATTAATATGCGTGTTCATAATGACATTTCGTTGTAGATTAATCGGCCTCGTCGTCGTCATCCTTTATGGCTTAGGCTAATAGCCTATTCCAGTCTCAATGGAAGTCATCCAACCATCGCTTACGGTGTCTTCTCACACTTCTCTTCCCCTTTGAATGATAGTCAAGGGCTTTTCTTCCAAAACTAGTTGGATTCATTCTCTCTACGTGTAACCACCACTCCGTTTTGTACCGGTAGATTTTCTTATTTAAGATTTCAGCAATGCCCAGCTCCATTCTACTAGGATCATTTCTGATAAAATCTCTCCTGGTACAACTCTTTACAGCCCTCAAGAACTTTATTTCCGCTCCTTGTATTCTAGATATATCTTTGGGCTTTAATCAAAGCCTCACTACCATACAATATCTAAGGTACGGCCATTAAATTATAATATTTCAATTGCGTCTCTTTCCTTGTTTTCTTCTTTAAATGCTTAATGATACAGACAGAAAGGAATTAGAAGAGACTAATTTTGCTATCAAACTTCTTATCATCTTCGTATGTGATGCTACACCCTAGGTACTTGAAATCTGGCACCTGTTTTATTGGTGAGTCCTGTATGACAACCTTTAATAAATTTTAGATTGATGTGAATAGAACTTGCTTTATTATTCCTATTTTTTCTGTTATTTAGTAATAGGAAGCTGAAACTTACTGTGCTTAAACAACATGTACCATTATTAAGATGACAAGATCAACAATTATACACCCACGTACCACAATTACAGTAGTACTAGTAAGCACTGTGTACACCATTATACCATAGTACAGTGTTATTATATTGTGTACAGTGTTATACTGTAGTAGTATTCTGCAAAGCATGCATTACGTTATGAGATTGTGTTTCACTTAACCTTCTCGTTATTATTTAAATACACAGAAGTGTGTCAAGGATGCTTATACACAAAATGTTTTTATAGCCAAATCCTGTAAAAACGCAAAGCACTATATCTACTGGGCTATTCGTTCGTCACGTTGAAAGTGATTGTGTAATGACTTTTGGTAATTCCGATAAAATTACATAGACATTTACTATCAGTTTTTCAGTTACTGGTAGCTGATTAAGAAACCTAGAAGTTGATTTTGGCACTGTATTAATGTGTTTTGCCCTAAGTTAGGATGATGTGGTAGCAGCGAAGGTGCTGTTGTTTTTAGTATAGCTGAACAGGTTTTGCTAAGTTTTTCTCTTTTTTCGACATCAAGCTCGGGAACTACTGGATTCATACCCTCAACCAGCGGTTCTTATCCGGTGAGAGAGTGTATGATACTCTGGCGGCCAATAGTAAAAACTGCAAGAGACAGGAGCCACGACGCGACATGAGGCACTCGCTCGCAAGGATCTAAATCAACCACAAAATGTTTATTAACGTATTTAATAAAATCTGATATGGATTTTGTAAAACGCAAAGTCGTCTTCTAATAACAAAATATAAAATGATTAGTTATTGTTAAGAATTGTATTTGATATTTTGATAAAATAGTGGAATTAAATTGGCCAGGATGGAGAAAACAATGATGAGTAAGCGGACTGTAATTTAATACATTTCTTGTGCGTAAAGGTTACAAGTTAATTTAGATTTGAAAGGATAGCTAAGCCTTCTATGCATCATGATGTCTGCGGAAACCACATTAGATCAAAAAATTTTATACATTATAGAAATAAATCGCAATTACGCAACACTTGAATATACATGAATGAAATGATTTAGGGCCTAAGGCCTACATAATAAGTCGCGACATGAAAGAATTAATATGACAGCCGACCGCAACAAGCGTAAGTCACGTCTGTTGTGTTCGGACGCTCGGAGCACTGTAACGTCATGTTTGCCGTAGCAAGTATAGTTGGACTATGATCAGATTAGCCACCCTTTCATTTATACAATTCCCACATTAAATACCAACATTATCGTCCAGTTATATCTCTGATAATACGTGAAATATTGAATTGCAATAAATAGCAGTACATTTTTTTTTCGTTTAATTTAAAATTTCATATCGGTCGTTACAGCAAGTTTTGCTCACAGTGTGTGTTGAATGTAATCACCTGGGTACATATGTGCACAAAGTTTGGTTGTATAACAAGTGAAAACGCCAAATGCTTTTAACATTAGTATCGGGAATTATGTACGTCAGCAGCTTGCCTTACGTTCAAGACACTTGCCACTCTACAATGTGACAAGAACAATGATATAAAATCTTGCATCATATGAATTACGTAAATGCTATTACAACTTTACCAGTACTACAAAACATTAAGAACGAATATGTAATTTATCGTCTTTGGCTGTTATATTTTAACGTGATCAGAAGTCGAAAGAACATAATTGTAATTCTAACAACAGAGATACTTAATGGTTATATTAACTTAGTGATAATCGCATATGACAAAGGTAAATCAAAATACAAATAGACGAGAAAATTTTGATATATATAAATACTTGGGTACGTTTAGTACAGAAGAGTTCCAAAATAAGACTTTGGCCTCTAAAACCATGGATAATTGTAAGGAAGCTAAACGAATTCATTTGCAAATTATAAGGCATAGAGGTATAAAGGAAAGCAAGAATTTCATGAAAGATCAAAGATGAAAGTGAGAAAAGATAATGTGTTAAATAAATAACATAGATGAAAGAAAGTTCATGGAAAATCCGTCCGAAAGTAAATGAATTTTACAAACGAAAATTAGGTACCGTATATAAGATAATTGATGAAACAAATGCTAGGAGTAGACTAAATAACTAATGCTTAACTCGAGCAGTCAAAAATTTGTTTGAAATAACTCAGAAGTGCATTCAGCCTAGTGTGAACTTTGAAATGTCTGTATTTCAGGTAACAATTTAATGTCCTCTTACCTAAGCAAAAGTCAATAAAATATGAATAACAGTAATTCATAAAGTATCGTAATTTACAGTCAAATCGTTTTATTTTGATAAACTATGAATGACACGTAGTTTTCAATAAAAATTTAGGGCAAATTTAAGACGCAAAGATGTACTCAGACTCTATTAACCGATATACGCAATTTATATTTGACAAAGAAAATACGATCAACAAAATTTTATCGTAAACACATACGTATTTTTATAAGCACAAATTGGATAGACCACTGTTCAGTAATATATTGTATTATTTATTATAATTATTCACGCCATGTTCCTGCCAAGCGGTGTTAGATTTTGAGACTTTTATCGGTGTAAACCAAAAAACAGTCACATTGTAAGAGACTTTACTTTAAATTTATTAGTGTTCAGTAAATTTAACAAAAGGTAGCAGGCAAATATTAAATGTTTTTTAAACCATGATGGCAAAATGTAAGACAGATAGAGTTTATCACTCTTGAAAACAGATAAAGGTCAACAGAAAACGTCAAATTTAATAAGAAAAATTGTAAATTAGAGAAAACAAAGAAACAAAAGTGAAGAAGTAGGAAGAGGGCGCAAAGCACTGTGAATAGAAGACAAGAAACGCCATAAATCATGTCTGCTAGCAGCAAGATGCCTGAAGGTGAGGATCGTGAGCTAGAAAAAATTAAAACGTAATCAAAAAACGATCAACGAAAGTTACAAATATGAAAACTAACCGCTCACGAAAACAACCTACAGCATAATGACGTGAAGCAACAACGTGATGATTTGAACGGAGAAGACTGAAGAATATTTGAATGTAAGAACATGTGACAGAAAAAGGCTCAAAGCTAGCGTTAAAAGAATAATTTCAAGTAAAAGAGAATATATAAAACGGAAGTTAAACAATTAATAAATGCACAGGTATGTATATTAAAGTAAATGACGCTATGTCAAAGAGAAAATGTAAATTAAAAGGAAAAAACAGAAAAGACTCGTAATATAAGAAACTATAAAAGTTACTGTATATCTGTAATAGGATTAGTTCAGACCAGGACCACAAAATTCGCTGGAATACTGTCATCGAGAACTTTCTCTAATATGAGTTGTTGCACACCAACAGTGATAGTCAGCAAGAGGAAACAATTTCGTTGTCCTGAATCAAAACGCCCTGCTGATAAGCTGCCACCTTACAGCCAGAACCGCTACGTAATGGCATGGTCAGTTATAAGAGCGCCAGAGGACTTCTGAATGCGGTTTGCAGTACAGATGTTTATTGACAGGGTCAGAAATAGTGAACGAATTGCATAGGCCAGAATAGCTAATGATCTCTTATACTCACATTTCATTTTGTAACCGCTAAGTCAAAGTTGGCTGAACTAACAATACAGCGTGCTCATAAAACGTTTAAAACTTCATAAAGAATTAAAAAATGAATGACAGTGAGAGGTTGCCACACCAACCGTTACCGTAACACGAACCGAAATGCTAATTATTCATTAGTAGGAATCTAGGTGCTTACACACACATTATAGAAGAAAATATGCAAGAAAACAAGGAGCGTCGTTACGCCGGAACTTATGTTGCTACCTGAAGAACTAGTCCTACCCAGACAATAAAAGAGTTGCCCACTTCCGAGAAACAGCAGGAGCGTAGCAGTTAACGGATTTGGTCAGGAAAAGTGAAATTTAATCGTCGTTTATACACACTTTACAGCATTTATTGTGCGTCCTAAATTAGCATACAACCTTAAATCTGTTTAGCATTCTTGTACCTACTGATTGCTACAAGAAGGCCTGCGATGTATTTAATAAATTTGAGATACACTTTAGCCTGCGTCGACTGGAACTGAACCAAGTGCTCTTTGAGGATAAAGCCACTCTTGGTTATGCAGATTATGTGTGTGTATATGGATTTGAAACAAAAATACTGCCGACTTTCTGTAGCGGGTACAAACATCAACGTTCTTCCAGTAAAATATAAAGATACTTCAGGTAGTATAAATTTTATAAAACGACCACAGTTAAAGGAGAAGAAAATGCGGTTGTATGTTGTAGGACTTGCTTTTGAGAGAACTGGCCTACCCATTGCTGTTCCTTCCCATTGTAGATGAGTAAATTAGTAGCCTACATTATTGTGTAGGTGACTACTTTACCAAGCTTTTACATTAATAGTCAAACAGCATTACATCTGTTTACTATGGTGGATCAGGTAGTAGTAAGACTAAATTCCTGCCCCTAATGCCATTTCGTGTATACAATTTTACTATCTTTTCGTCATAACTAAATATTTTTTAACAATAATAAAACACGACTTCTATGCACGAATAATGTATGTATGTACGTTCGCAATTTCCTGTGATCAGTTCAAGTGTTTTGTTGGTAAAATTTATTTGCTTTCTGCCTGTACACATTTCGATAATATAAATAATTATTATCAAGAGCATCAAAATATTACTTAACTAAATAAATAATTAGAGGAATACTACAAAATTTCAGAAGCGTAAAATTAACAATAAATTTTAACATGCCTCCCAGAAATTCAAACCTACCTCCTAGTCTACAACATATTGGCCACTTGGAGGCGGGTAACAGCTATTAGTCTTTACTTAGGCGACAGGGTAATTGTAACTGAGTCTTGACCATAGTTTCTGATCTGCTGAATGACACAGCGTAATATACGGTAAAACCGATAGTGAGTCTGAAACCTCACGGCAGTAGGACGCAACCTATTGTATTCAGTCATAGCTGTGTTGTCGAGTGCTATACTGCACTGGTTGTATATTTCCCCGGTATTATTGGCGCCGATATTTCAGTTGTCTTGACCACGGTTTCTGATCTGCTGAATGACACAGCGTAATATACGGTAAAACCGATAGTAGGCTGAAACCTCACGGCACTAGGACGCAACCTATTGTATTCAGTCATAGCTGCGGTAGTCGAGTGCTATACTGCACTGGTTGTATATTTCCCCGGTATTATTGGCGCCGATATTTCAGTTGTCTTGACCACGGTTTCTGATCTGCTGAATTACACAGCGTAATATACGGTAAAACCGATAGTGAGTCTGAAACCTCACGGCACTAGGACGCAACCTATTGTATTCAGTCATAGCTGCGGTAGTCGAGTGCTATGCTGCACTGGTTGTATATTTCCCCGGTATTATTGGCGCCGATATTTCGGTTTCAAAAATCTATTCTGGGGTCGAAGGTTCCCTCAAAATCCGTAGCCAGGTAAAATCTCCTCCTCGGAGCAGGAAAGGAGGCATTACTGGTTGATCGATGCGGAAAGAATTCTGACATAGTGTAGTACTGTGGCAGCTGTGCAAGTGTACCTGGTCACCAAGAGAATGAAAGATGGCTTCGAAAAAGTGACTCTTTTCCTGTTAGAAAATGCTATTACCGGATCCGCTGGATCGGCCGTCTAGAATGTCAGAAAAGTCGCAGCTGGATTACACGTGACACTATGAATGGTGAACAATGTTCAAAGCTTCAAGTTGCAGAAAATAAGGGATATTGTTGTATAGGTCGTACCTCATGCCACCCAAAACACGATAAGTGGGTGATATTGTGCAGAGACCTACTTAACTCCACACAGATAGAAATTACGTCCCACGCCATAACATTCAACAGGGCAACTATACGAGAAAAGATCAGAAAAGGCATTCACATAATGAGTATGAGAGCTTTTACCCTTTAGCCAATCCAGTGTTTTTCAGTGGTTGCGTTTCGGGCACAGTGCATCAAGACGTTCGCGAGTGAAGACATGCTTCCTTTGGAACTGAGCTCGTGTTGACGACTTCTGTCCTCCCTTTGCACGTCTTTCCCCTACCAACTGTGGTAGTCTACAATCTTCAAGGTCACCACTTTGAAGCGAGTGGTAGTCCCCCTTATTTATTCTGGGAGCAAATTTCATGGAGAAACTGAGGTTGATGCGAGGGAACCTGTGCGCTCTGACAACCAGGCCACAATCAGCTGAACCTGCAGTATCATTTGGCCTTAATGTAAAGGAAATATTACCTACATATTATCTGCTGTAACAAAAGTTTATTGAGCGATATTTTTCTTATTTTTACAGAAAATTACAAATTTAACAAGACAGTGTAACAGAGACAGACGTACAGACGGTGCATAGAGATAGTCACAACAGGTCTTCTGGAACACGCATATAGAGTCCGCTAAGAAGGGAAGCCACAAATCTTGTGCCTGCAACTGCAGCCACCTCCAGTGGGGGCCAAACGGCAATAGGATAACGCCGTACAAGAAATGTCCCCAACGACTGTAGATGAGCTTTTATGGGTGACCTGGCAGAGCTCGTCAACTTGGAGAAAAAGTAGAAGCAAGGCTAGACAAAAGGGATGCCACGGAAGGCTGCACAGTCTACCGCTACTGATTTTTCGACATCCAGCATTGGGAACATCCTTCATTGGAAAATAAACGGCTGTATTTCACTGTACTGTGAACTAAATATGTTCCTGGCCAGGAATATACCAATTTTTGTGGGCCTGCAGGAAACATTTGTGGCCACAAGAATTGTTAAATATGGGGGAACAGAAGTAGCCTACTTTCTGTGTGAGGTTACACTAAACACCGGAGTTAGAGTAGCCGTTGTGCTATATTTCCCGGGAACACATATTCTGCCAGTTTCATACCGCTCGCAACGCGTCTACAATTATTAACTACCGAGTTCAGTCACCCATGCCTGTACAGTTACATATCTTCTAGCACATTCTGTGTGTATGTGTTGTGTGTGTGTGTGTGTGTGTGTGTGTGTGTGTGTGTGTGTGTGCATTCTTTTCAAAACCTAACTTTATAAAATCTTTCTCATTCACACTTTTAACTGTAAGTTCCTTTTCGGTACAGTTGTAAAATCCGTTGTATTTTCAGAACCTTCCCTTTTTTTCTTTCTATATTTGACGCAAACAACAATTTAGGTAAACATCCTTTTCTTTCCTTCCTATTACCGCCTATGGACGCGGTCAATCACCATTATTTCAAAACATCCAAATATGCAATTTAATTCTTAATATTATCTATCCGTCTGCAAACTTTTACTTCTTAACTATATTATAAGATATTTCTTCATTTTCAAATTTAACTTTAGTATTCATTGAATTACCTAACCATTTCTTTCTTTCTTTCAATATTTCTAAATCCTCCCTAAGCTTTCTTTCAACTGTTTTATTCATTGCTTTTAAAATTTCGTAGTCTACCAAAGGATTAACAAACTTATAGTTCTCTTCTGTGAAATATCTTACATATAACAAATTTTTTGTTCTATTACCTTCTCCATGTTTGTTGTCAGACAACCTGCATACGAATTGCCGTCCTGTCTCACCTAGGCACACTTTGTTGCATTCTTTACATTTTAATTTATAAACTCCGCTTCTCCATAATATTGGGATTTTTTTATATTTTTATTCCTTACCTTATTAAATATTGTTTCACATATTTTAACTGCTACATCTACTTCGTATTTATTAAAACATGTTATAATATTTCTGGTATGCGATTCTACCTATGTCAATGACCCTGCATAATTCTTTTGTTTTCGTCCTTCTTTAGCTTTTCGGATGTTAATACTTTCCATACTTTATCTACTATGTTTGTGTTATTGTTATTGTTCCTTAACTTTATCTTTTTTATCTCCTTGTCTTTTTTCGATCTATCAGTGTACATAATGGTGTGCTCCTTGACGTATTCTCAAAGTCTTATCCAAAGAGGAGTTGTAATTCAGTGAGATGGCATTATTTATTGCTTTTACTGGTGACATCCAGTCTTCGATTTGGTTTAACAAACTGGGTTATAGCAGGTAATGACTCTCTTACAACAAGGGCTGTAGACGCCTGTTGATTTCGATTTTACAACCTGTGCATAACTGATTTTGCCCTGTTTGGCTAGGCATACGAATTTTTTCGCATCGAAGTAGCTATTTTTTTCAGCGTACGTACTTCCTGAGTAGCCACTTCTAGTTTGTAAACGGGGTAATTGAGGAATCTAAATGAATTTTCACCATCACAGTTGACAGATTTTATTGGTTCAAGACAGGTATCATCACCATGAGCCGACTTCCTCAGAAGCATGTCTTGACCTGAGCACATCTTGATGCAGTGTCCCCGAAACGTAAGCACTGAAAACATTGCATCGGCTGAGGGATAAATGCTCTCATACTCACCCTATAAATGCTTGCTCTCACCTTTACCGGTTTAGTTGTCCTGTTGAAGGCTTGGACATGGGACGCAGATGGGAGCGTCTGTCTATCTCTTTGCACCGTTTGTCTTCAACATGCGATTACACCTTGTGGGGTAACAAGGAGAGGACTGACTTTTTAAATGTCATCTTCCTTAAGTTTTACAATTAGATACCTCGGCACCGCCACCACAGTAGCAGACGATTTCACCAATCTCTCAGCATCAACCGAGAAGAAATGTCTCCTTCTCTTCACCCTCCGACTAAGGCTGTTTTCTGTATGAAGATTTTAGGAGACCCCTCAACCCAAGGATTCTGTTGAGAAAAAAAATTAATTTTTACGGATATTGGGGAAGTGATAGAACACCGCAGCAGAGCCCGCGAGTACCACGGCTAGGACTAAATAAAATAGGGTGCTCTACTAACATAGAGCCATCCAACCATTGGCAATAGGGTGCGTCCTGGTTGCCGATTCCATCACTCTCGACTCACTAACATAGATCCATCCAACCATTGGCAATAGCGTGCGTCCTGGTTGCCGATTCCATCGCTCTCGACTCACTAACATAGAGCCATCCAACCATTGGCAATTACGGTGTGTTTTCAAGCGGTATACACAACTTTGTCAAACTCACCTACAGTGCCCTGTTAGCAAGCTAAAGACTAACAGCTGTTGCATGTGAAGCCAAGATGTTGCAGGCAAGACGGTAGGATTGGATTCAGGAAGGCATTATTATTATTATTATTATTATTATTATTATTATTATTATTATTATTATTATTATTATTATGTCTTATTGACTGACTGACTCTCTGGCGCTACAGTCTACGACGAGCCTTGGCTTCCCCGACTAGTTGCTCCAAACACTTCCGTCGTCCACTCCCCGATACCCATCCTCCTGAGGTCATGTTCTACGTCCTGTAGCCACCGTCATCTAGATCTTCCTTTCCTTCTTTGCCCATCTATCGTCCCTCAAATAATTGCATTGAGCATTCTGTTGTCCTTCATGCGCATCACATGTCCCAAACTGCTGATCCTCATAGACTTCTTAAACCTCACTATGCCCTCGTCATCTATCAATTCCTCCAATTCCCTATTGTTCTGTATCCGCCATTCTTTACTAGTCCAAAGAATTTTCTTAGAATTCTTCTTTCAAGACATTTTAAGTATTATGTCACTATTACGTAGTGTCCAGATCTCCGCAGCATACTCACAACTGGTCTTACTAAGGTCTTGTATAATGTTTCGTTCTTTTACTGACTAAACTGGATCTGAAAATTTTCTGGTATACATAAAAAACTCTGTTACTACTCATTATGAGATTTTCTATGTCATTGCTGATTTTTTTCATTGTTTATGGAAGCACCATGAAAATATTTTATATTATATTATATATATAATATTTTTATATATTATATATTATATTATATCGTATATAATACTACGGCTCTGTGAAACTACGGCTCTGTATAATACGGCTCATTGTATTCAATTCTACTTGTATGGGTCTACTGGCCTTAACTGGTTCAAGCTAACCACTATGACTTGCATAAGTGTTACAATTTATCGGGCCCATCATGTGATGAGTCACCGATTATTCATCATTAACCATTGTTAAATTATGTATTTTCATGTTTTATATCGTTCAATATTGTATTCACAATATGTATTGGCAATACATTGCTAACTTGCATTTTACTCATGTTTGATTCAAGCTGCACGCCAACCTTGGCCTGCTCAACTCTTATCATCAATCAAGCTTATCGCTAAGCAGTTAATGTCATAACTGCTATCTAAGACTACAACTCAAGGTTCAATGCAGCCTACTGAGATTAACCTTTATTATTAAGAACTCTGTATTTTTTTTTCAATAGGTTATTAAAATGTATTAAAAAATCTTTTGATTTTTTGACGGGCAGTTATGGACAGTAGTATGGTAATTTTCGTATTTGTAGTTTGGCTAATCTGTACGCTTGCTGAATCGTTCTTATCTCGTTTTTATAACAGTCACAGTACTACGAGTCTTGGCCGGCAGCGGACGTTCTCACGTTTGCTGCCTGACTCTGTCATTTTCATTTCTTGTTGTCGCGACAATTATTTAGGCTTTAGGCCTTACAACATTATACATATTGCATACTTGCAATATACTAGCAACACCTTGCTAGTACTTGTTCTCATGTAATTGAGTGCCGCGTACTCGCGCCTCAATTCATACGAGTCATACAATTCATCATACGACAATAATTTAGGCCTTAGGCCTCCATGTTTCGATGTAACTAAGGTGCACACATTTGTGCCGCATCAAAATGTAATTTCATTTCCGAATCACTTCTCAAAATTTAATCTTCAACATTAGCCAACCTCACTACAATGAATTGAGAGTAAGAATGGAGTAACTTAATAAATCTATTTATACAGTCCACTATCTTTATCATTTTGCATCCTGGCGATAATACACCAAGTTTCATTCTTTCTATAAAAAAGGGCGTGCTGACATACAATACATTGTTACGCGGTCCACAAGGCCGCAGCTCAACTTAACATTTTATTTGGTCCTAACATGACGGATCAACATTCTTCTTAATAACCAGATACTATAAAATATATCATGTATGGTCTTAAATTATTCAGAATCAAATAAGGAATTTGATTAAGTAATTGGGATTAAATAATAATAGATAATAAACAAAATGTAATTAATAATATAATGTAAAATTCAATTCTTTTGTACAAAACCTAAACTTGAGGCTTCAATCAACTGACTGAAACAATGTAAATTTACTAATAAATCAGCAAGGACCTTTTGTATTATGAAGAAAAAAACTAGGAGTTATTTGTTAAACGTTGAGGTGAACACATCAGAACGAGAGAGCTCAAAAAAATAAAAAATATAATTTGACATGAACTAAACCTATAAAAAAAAAGAAATTTAAAAATAGGATTTATAAACACTAAGGTCAAATAAAAGAAATCCAACCATTGCATGTAGGAAGATTGGAAATAGTAATCAAGATATTAGAACAAACCAGGCACTAATTCAGAATTTGCCGATGTGAATATTACCATTAAAAAACTAGACGAGATACTTGAACGAGGACACTTCTACACACTTATTGCCGAACCGAACAACGGATCATTAATAAGGAATCATCACTCTAAGACGAAGAAAACTGATCACTACTAATATGATGAAGGACACATAAAGAATCAACATTTATTTGGAGGAGAATCGACTGGGATCTTGGTGTAACTTCATAGCAAGAAGGCGGCCATCTTGAATACTATACCTCAAGTATCAGCTGTGATGACGTCAGCCTACGCAGAGCTGTTAGTTCGAATAATTTAATTTTTAATAACATTTTTATAATAAATATTATTTCTATTTTGTCATTAAGAACTTTTTAATTGTAAGTATTGTATCTTTCAGCATTACCCTTTCTCTGACTTTTGATAACAGTTAAAAGAACCAATTAATTTTTAAATGATAATAGTTTAAATAAGATAAACCGAATGCCCTGAGATAGAGTTTTCAAGCTGTGAAACAGTACTTCGACTCAAAGTCGATTAATCGCAACAAGGTTAATAAATTCATTTAAACATTCCATTTTTTTTTTGAGTTTAATACTTTCTGGACACATATTTAGAAGAATTTCAGGTATTACTTGAAACCTGAACTTCAAGGAAGAAGAGAATAACATCGCAAAGGAGTACGATCACCAAACATCCAAATACCACTAACCGATTTATTATATTTCATAAACTGTTTAACGTGTGAAACAAAATTTTAATAAACAACCACCGAAAATAAAAGAAGAAAGGAATTAATATAATAACGAGGGATAATATAATAAAAAATAAACTGATAAATAATTAATAAATAAATAAATTAAAAAAAATTTTATTTAATTTAAACAAAATTTTCACATATTCGCAATTATTATTTTTGTAACACCAAGATACGTTACATTGTTTAAATGGGTTAAAGACCATTCAAGTCTTGTTGATTTAGAAAGTAAGGCTGTGATAAATAATTTGATCCGTACGTAGGATTGTTTCGAAAATCGTCTTCTTCACTCTTGGAACAGCAGAACGTCAAACCCCTACGGCAATTCTCTCCGTAGGGCTGTCGAAGATGATCCCAGTGTCCTCATCATTGGCCCGTTCGAACCGACACACTTTCCCACTGCGGGTTATCCGCCGGATGTCCTTGATATTGTAATTGTCAAGGCCATCCCCTTTCATCTACAAGTCAGCGCGGTGTCGGACCTATCGTCCGATCACGACCCCCTGCTTGTAACTGTCTTGCTGCCGTCGGTCTCACCCCGACTTCCCGATCATCCTGTTAGGAGAGTCAATTGGCGATCCTACTATGATGATCTCGCCAGGCAGTTGCCATCTGTCCCTCCGGACCCACTCGTCTCTTGTGACGACGTGGATCTTCGGGTACATCAGCTCCAGGACCTCGTCCAGTCACCAATGGACAAGAACACCTATACGGTTCCGGTGAGTAATAAACGCTCCGACCTTCCTGCCATCCGATTACGGCGCCAGCTCCGCCGCAGATGGCAGCATACCTGTGACCCTGCCGCTAGACGGCGTTTTCGAGCCCAGTCGGAAGACGTCTCGCAGCTTCTGCTTGACGTAAACGCGAATCGATGGGACTCCTATTTGGAGTCCTTGGAAGTCGACCACGCCTCCGTATTGAGAGCCGCTGGTAGTCTAAAAGGCGAAAAGAGGACTCGCCATCCCTTGAATACGCCGGACGGCACTGTATACTCTGCAGAAGGCAAGGCGGAAGTCTTCGCCGACTGTATTGAGGAACAGTTAACCGTATACTCTATAGAGGCATCTCTGACCCGGCTCATATGGCCGTCGTCAGGGATTTCCTATCTGGATACTTTCTGCTCCCCCAATGATCCTCCTAATTCGGTCGACGAGGAAGAACTTGCGTCTGTCCTAAGCCGACTGAAGAAGAGAAAGGCCCCTGCCCCCAATCGCATCGGCGCCGCTGCGTTGCAGAATCTCCCGCCTTCGGCAGTTGACGTTCTTCTTGAGCTGTTCAATTCCTGCCTCCGGCTGAGGTAGTTCCCCCGCCTGTGGAAAACTGCTAATGTCATCATGATCCAGAAATCTAAAAAGCCGCCCACGCTACTTGGAATCTACCGCCCGATATCACTATTGCCAGTAATCTCGAAGTTATTCGAGCGTCTTCTCCTGGCCCGTATTCGGCCCCTGGTTGATGGTTTCATCCGCGAGGAGCAGTTTGGGTTTAGGCCGAGGCACTCGACTACTCTTCAGCTAGTACGGGTTGTCACCTGTCTAGCCGACGCCGCCAAAAATCATCAAGCAACAGGCGCCGTCCTGTTGGATGTGAGCAAAGCCTTCGATAAAGTCTGGCACGAAGGCCTGCTCTACAAACTGGCGCATCCACCACTCCCCGCATCTATCATCCACTTGTTCCGATCCTATCTGACGGATCGCACCTTCAGGATCAGCGTAGATGGAGCGTTCTCTCGGGGTCCTGTCGCCGCCGGCGTCCAACAAGGATCTGTCCTCGGCCCCGTTCTGTACGTACTGTACACGAAAGATCTGCCTGTTTATACCGGGGTCACGTTATCTCTATTTGCCGACTACGCGATGTTTCATTTTAGCTCGCTTTCGCCTTGGCGGACGAGCGTAATGTTACAACGCCATTTGTCTATGCTTCCGGACTGGCTAAGGAAATGGGGGGTAGCGATCAATACGGAGAAATCCGAGGCGAACTGCTTTACTCATAAGTCCATTTCCCGATGCCAATCCCTCTTCTTAGAGGGGAGACCCGTCAACTGGACTGAGACGGTGAAGTATCTAGGTGTTTGGCTTGATCGGCACCTAAACTTCAACGCCCACGTGACCGCAACCCTCAGCATGGCTCGAGGCGTCAGAGCCAAACCATCACCTATGCTTTCGCGGAACAGACGCCTGGCTGTCCGTACAAAACTAACACTGTATCTATTGTTCCTCCGAACAGTACTCACTTATGCGGCGCCCGCTTGGTGGCCTCTACTGTCGGCCACCAACAGGCATAGGCTGACGACATTTCACATCTGGACCCTACGCTCCCTCACGGGGTCCCCGTGGTATGTGCGAAATTCCGCCATTCACAGGGGCCCCCGTGTTCCCACCTTAGATGTCTTCGTCTGGTCTTTGGCAACGAATTTGTTCGCCAAGGCCGGCGAGTTCCCTTATCCGCACCTCCAAAGGCTGAATAGCGTGGAGAATGCACCGCCCCCGCGCCGCGTCAGGCGCCCTAGGGCGCTGTTAGACGACCCCCCCAAGTTCATCACATGAACCACCCAGAAACGAACCCCCCAACCTTCTGGAGACTGAATTGATCACCAACATTCACTACCTTTGCCTGCCGAAACTGTAGTCAATCATGCTGCGGCAGATTGGATGGATTGATTTATTGCCAGCATCGGCTTTGCCAATTCAGCAGGGCTTTGATCCGGGACACGGGCTCCCGTGAGGTTGTGCAAATGCCTTCCTTGCGAAAGCCGACTGCCCCGGTGATGAGTCCCTTCGACTCGGCCGCCGCCTTCGGGCGGTCGAGCCTCTTGTCCTCGCCAGCGTGCCTCTAAGTTTCCGTGGGCTATGTCCTCGGAGACCAAGTAGCCGCGACCAGGCGTCGCAATTTGCTGAAACCATGACCACCACCAAGATCCCCGTCAGCACCTGCTTTGCTGATTCGGCAGGGTAATGACCTGAGACACGGGCTCCCGCGAGGTTGTGCAAGTGCCTTCCTTGCGGAAGCTGGCTGTCTCGGAGTCATTCCTTACTGTTTCGGCCGACGCCCTAGGGCGCCCGAGCCTCTTGTCCTCGCCGTGCGTCACTACGTTCCCAAAGGCTAGCCTGAGGGGACCATGGTGTCGCGCCTCGGCGCCTCCGTGGTGGCCATGTAATTAATCATGGACCCACGGACTGCACCATAACTCCCTTGAGCAGAGCAAACGACCGCGCTGACCTGTTGGCACCTGGCGTTCATCAGGCCTAGGCCTGGACAACGCACACAAATTAGGGCGCAAGACGCCCGCGCATCATCCATCCATCATCTTCTCCACTCAGATTAACTAGAGCATTTGCCAGGGTAGGCTGTGTCTGTTTTCGCTCTGCAGGATTTTGTTAATTTGTGCGGAAAAATTGTATCTTCATCATTTTAATCATCATCATCGTAATCAGGTTCATCAACTCCATCAGATTCAACACGTCTACAGTGCAAACAGTTTTTATTTAACCTGTGTGGGAGTGTTTTTGTTTCCGTGTGCTGTGCGGTCTGTGTTGTTCTCAATTGCTGCCTGTGAATAGTTCAGTGTCTGGTGATCCCCCAATCCTTGCCTAGCGTAGACGTTTAATTTCGGCTTGTCCGAAATGGCGTCGAATACGCCCACAAATCCTCTGCTGGCGCCGCTTGTCTCCTTAATGGAAACATGCTCACCCGGTTTTCTTTCAAAGCCTCTTCCTCACGAAAGTGAAACTAGTGATTGTGAAAGTGATAATAGTGCTGTGGAAATGTGCAGTGTTGGGTCGAGGGACGGACAGTTCTCGCTTGTGCAAGGCAAATCTGCCAAGCGCAAACGAAAACTGGCCCACACAAGCAACTGGGGGCTGCGTGGCCCGCGCAAAGCGCGGGCCGCGAGTAGTGCAGTGTCCCGAGTCTCTGAAAGGACTCCTGCCACTGGGTCGATTTGAGTTCATTATATATGTTTTTACCTAATTATGGAGGGGTCTGAAGCGACCTGCGATTGGTGGATTATACCACCGGGACTAGCAAACGAGATCGCTTCCAGGACTCACCTGGTCGCGGTATGTATTTACCAAGTCCGGCAATGAGGGAATTGTGGGTCACTCTGTCGGAACGAACATAGAATCTACGCGCCAGGTGTCTCACGGTGTCATCAAGGGAGAGGACACCGAGTCCTCTCCTCAAAAGAGGAGAAGAGTACCTACGGGGGACTTTGCACGCAAGCTTCAGTCCCCGGTCGAGTACGCGCTGGAGCGTTGTTCTATGACCACGAGCCAGGTATCCCCAAACAGGACAGGCGTAGGTAATCACGGGCAACACGTACGAGTTGACTATGAGCTTACCTAGCCGGGGGGTCATTGCCGTATTAGATAGCACGGGCCAGAGTCTACTGAGTTGCGCCGAAGCGCGTTGACGGATGTATTGTGTATGGGTTCGCCAGGTGAGTCGGGAATCCACGTGGAGCCCAAGGTACTTGACGCTGTTGGTCCAGGGCACCTCGACGGGGACTACTTTAAGCGGCCGAGGCCGCTTGCGTTTGCGCGAGAATATTACCGCGGCGCTCTTGGAAGCGATAACGGCAACTATCCAGTCATCGGTCCACCCGACATACGGGTCGAGTTGACGCTGGAGCTTGATTGCCGCATAACTTGCGTTCGGCTCTGAGGCAAAAGCCGCAGTGTCGTCCGCGAACAGTGACAATTTAACTCCAGGAACTCGGGGCGTGTCATTGACAAACAGCGAGAACAGGAGAGGCCCAAGGACGCTTCCCTGAGGGACGCCAGCGGTAATACGCCTCTCCGAAGAGATAGCGTGGTCTATTCTCACTCGGAAGTTACGGTCTCGCAGAAAGCTACCGATCAAATGAACGTAGCAATCTGGAAGAAGGATTTCCGTGAGTTTGTAAAGGACACCCTCGTGCCACACGCGGTCAAAGGCTTTCTCTATGTCTAGGAAGATCGCAGTCGTCTGTTTGCCCTGGCAGCCAGCCTCGGTAATGCATTCCACGAGTCTCATCAGCTGATGAGTCGAGGAGTGCAGCTCACGAATGCCGAACTGTTCGGGATCAGCACGTCTAGTCTTTCTAGATGGTCGCTGATCCTACGCTGGATCAGTCGCTCGAAAACCTTGGACGTCGCGGACAGGAGGCTGATTGGCCTGAGGTTTTCCACGCGAGAAGACTTCTTTCCCGGCTTGGGTATTACTATTACTGTAGCCGTTTTCCATTTTACCGGAAAGTAGTCCAGTCTGAGGCATGAATTGAACAGGTCAGAGAGGAACTGGGTTCCTCGCTCCGGAAGGCGATGGAGGGCGGAATTCATGACTCCGTTCGGGCCAGGCGCCTTCCGGGGCTTGAGCTGAACAATCCTCTCAGAGACCTCCTCCGGGGAGATGGGCTCCGATTGGACTGTGATACCGGCCGATAGACAGCGCTCTACCTCGCGGCAGATTTGCTCAGTCAAAAAAGCCGGGTTCTTGGATGGGTTGGGAGCGAACTCTCGCTCTAAACTGTCAGCCAAGAACTCTGCCTTTCCGAGGGGGCGGCCAAGGGGTTGACCGCCGGGTCCGACCAGTGCGGGGAGAGGCGCGCGTTTACGCTTTCCCGTTAGGGCACTGGGAATCCGCCAGACATTACGGTCCTCGGCAAGGCCATCCATCTGTGTAACAGCTAGCACCCAGTTGCGTCTACGGAACCCCAGCATATCGCGACGCAACTTGCCGGACGCTCTGTTGAACGCAGCCTTGTCAGCCGGGTCACGAGTCCTCTGCCAGCGTCTCCGGAGGCGATTCCTCTCGCAAGCGACCTGAGACACCTCTTCGGGGGTACGCTGATAGTCGGGCGTGAGCCCCGGCTTCATCCGGGAGGACACGTCTACCGCCGAGACTACTGCTGTGTCGAATAAGGCAACTGCCTCGTCGACATGCTGGGTAGTGTCGAGCGGGATATGTTCAGGTAGGCGGCGACTGAACGCCGGGCCAAAGCGTTCCCACTCGATTACCCCCCGCTCGTCGCGGACGGTGGCGTGCTGGGTAGCTATATGCACACTGATAGGGCAATGGTCCGAGGACAGTTCCGAAATGACGGTGACGTTGACCGGGCAATAAACGCCCCTGACCGCGGCAATGTCCTGTACGTCAGGGCGGGAGTTAGCCCTCGAGGGGTAGTATGTAGGCCCGGTAGGACCCATGACTATGACCCGAGCCAAATCAGCATACCTGCGTACGCGGGCCCCGTTTGGGTTCACCAAGCGGCTCCCCCAATCAGGGTGCTTACAGTTCAGGTCGCCCGCCAGGACTACCCTTCTGTGTTCGCCAAAGACGGGCTCCAGATCGTTCGACAGGAGCTCCGTTTGTGTAGGCTTGTAAGCGGAAACCACGAGTAGACCGCCGAGAGCACCATGGAGCTCAACCGCGGTGCACTCGAGGTTCCGCCGCTGAGGCAGGACAACGCGGTGATGGCGAAGACTCGCCTTCACCGGGATGGCTGTGCCCCCTCCTGCGCGACCCGACCGGTCATCCCGGTAGCACACGTAGTTGGGTAATCGGAAACGATGATTCGGGGTCAGGTGCGTCTCACCAAGAAGAAGCACATCGGGCTTGTGTCGGGCAACGAACTCTAAGAGCTCAGAATGCCGAGAATCGAGGCCGTTGGCGTTCCACGCCACGAGCTCGAGGTCTCGCTTGAGGGATTGCCGTGGTTGTCTGTTCATAACAGACCAATAATGCGGCAGGCTTCCACCAAGAGGAGGAATTTGTCCTGGGGCAAGGCTGATGCCAAGCGTTCCTTAATTTTGAGGAAAGTTTGGGCTACTTTCTGCAAGTCGCAGCTTGCCAGAATGTCGGAAATGACGGCGAGATCATCGGTAGATGAGGCCTGGGGAGAACGCTTGGCGTCAGCTGCATAGCTGCGGCGGGGCGAGGCGGTGGAAGCCTTGGGGGCAGGTACTGGGAGCGGGTGGTCCCTCTGACTTTTGGTGGACAGGCTTGGGTCCAGTGGCAGGTAACTTTGGCTGGCCCGTGTGCTTGGCCTGAGGTTTACCTTTTTTGCCTGATCTGGGGTATCTAGGCTTGGGTGGCGGCGGCAGTGGAGGATCAATTTCCTCCTTATCATCCGGCAACGGGACTAGAGCGTAGGACGAAAACTGGTCCTAACTCCGCCGCCCGCCTCAGCTGCACAGCAGCCTTCCGATCATGGTAACAGCGGCACTCAGCGTGAGCAGCGTGAGTATTCAACTAACCAAACTGTGTCTTCCCCACGTATTCCTCCTAATTTAATTCCTGACAACAGGAATTATACACAACTTTTGCGTTCCCTATCCCAAGCTCTCCCTTTGGTCAAGGTCGAGGCGAGGTGCCAAGGCGCCTCGCTAAAGCTGGCGACCGCTACGATCCCCGACTTCCGCTCTGTTCAGGCGTTAACGCCTTTATTGTATGTTTATTAAGCGCAAATTATATATTTTTTGAGCTATACTTAAAGAAACTGAAACAGTAGAAAGAACCGTTGTTGGGAACTGTGAAAAGACAAAATAAGACAGCAGCTGCAAACATAAGATTCGGAAAGTCTTCAGAAAGAACAAAAGAAGGGAATGTAAGAAAGCAGGGGAACAGCACTAGGCAATAGGTAGCAAAAGGATGACAATTGAAGCAGCAAATAGCATTCAGTAAACGCTGATCTAAAATTTTAAAATTATGAGCAAGTACGCAAAGAAACCACTCACAAGAAAGGCTCTACTGTGCGATATTTACACATTTGATGATTGGAAGGTGACAAGATGTAGTAATATCTGCATAGAAGAAACATTGGGGACTATAAAAGACTCTACCGTATCACGAAAAATTATTGCAAACAGTGGAGAACAAATGAATCCAAAGTCAAGCGATTAATATACTTGTGTTAGTGGTTACAGTCACAAATAAAAAATTACACTGTTGCACACCACTATAGAAGAAATTCCAGATTACCGCTTTCAAGCTTCACAGCTCATCATACCCGCTGCTGCTGATTAATATATAATCATTTCTAATTGCATATTAACGGCTTATTAATCAGGCCGTAAAAATTAACAGCCTAGACTGAGTGATTTATATCTGAAGATTGAACATATGTTCCGAAACGCGTCATTTTAACGCAAAAGAAAGTCACACGTCGGATCTCAGGTGATTCTAGTAATTTATAAATAGAAAAATGTCTTGGATACCAACAACAATTTGTATGTCAAAATAATGAACTTACCACAGTGTAGCCTACTTTAAAGCCAGTAGTAAAAAAAGTCAATGTTATTCCTTGTTACCCTAAGAATTTTACGCTGCAGCTACACATACCGATAGCGAGAGAGAAAAAGCACTTTCACTGGTTCTTTCACAAAATGAGTCTACTGCTGAGTTATAACAGAACGTACTGTTGTACCAAACCTCTACGCAGTGCCATGCTCAGCTAAATCGAGACGACAGCATTCAGAAAATGTGTCTATAAGATTATATAAAGCATTGAGCTACTGACTATGTTAGCTTATCCTGAGGCGTCGTAGAACTTCTGAATGCGGGTTGTAATGCAGAAATTTATTAGTTTATGTTTTCATGCAGAACTACATAAAATTTACAAATAACATATGACTAGAATAGGACAAGTTTTCTCTCTATTCCTTACCCAACCTCACCTAAGCTAACCTCCTCACAAATTAGTTTATGGCCTCTAAATGTACGTTGGGCAACTGAGAAATAAGAGCGCTGGAAACTTTCTTTATTATGACGTCTTCGGCGATGAAGAGAAATAAATGTAAGTGAGACGTGGCCACAACAATCGAAAACTCAATACAAGAGAAGAAAAGAAGGAAAACTAAAGTGTTAGTTACTTGTATGTATCCGAGTACTAAAGATATAAAGAAAATTAAGCAGGACAATGGATTGTATTTTGTAAAACGCAACGTTCGTTGCTAACTGTAGAATACGCAATTTTAAAATTTTAGAAAAGTTTCTGAAGGGTAGAGCGTAGTAGTTAACGGATTTTATCAAGCACAGCCAATTTTAATCAAAATTTATACGGACTGCACAGTACTCATGGTGCGTCCTGAAACACATCACAGAGCTCTTTATGAGGAAACAATCTCAAACCTGTTTGGTGTTCTCGTTCCTTACAGACTGCCCAGACTGCCACAAGAACGCCTGTAAAAGGGTTTGGAAACTCTGAGATACACATAAGTTTACGTCGACTACAGTCTGACCACCAAGTTCTTGTGACAGAGGTTTTCGATGAAGCCCTTGTTAGTGTAGACATTAGTAGCGTATACGAACTTGTAGTTCATTTAAAAAGAATCTGTCAAAAGACAGCCAACGGTATTTAGTACAGTAAATACGGAGACCTCTGCAGAACACATGCCATAAATTTTACCGGACAGGATAAATAAATTTGCAGCCACCGACAGCTGAGAAAATCGTCATGATTCCAGTTAGTGTACATACTTCTGACAGAAAATGTTCCGTAGTCGAAACAAAGTTAAAAGAAAAAAAAACAGTATATTGTAGAACTTCTGTTTAATAGAATTACCATACGCATTGCTGGCTATTTTCAAGTTATAGATGATAAAATCTGTACATTATGCTTGTGATTTTTTCACCAAGTTGGTAAAATAATATTCAATAGTAGGGGGGCAAAATACAGTAATCATGCAGGCTACATACCACAGTGTAACCAGTGCGCAGGATTCAATTCCTCTTACTAACGCAGTGTTGTGTTTTACAATCTTTTTACAATAAAATTTTTTTTATTATATAATTAATTAAAATCAATTAATTAATTATGTTCTCTGGTGTTCTGAATCGTTTGTTAATTTTTAAAATGATTTTTCGGGATTTTTTAAATTCTCTCGCCACTTGATAGAATTGTCTCCAAGATCTATCGATTTGTTTATTTTTCTTATTTGGAGGTTATCTTCCTTCTTCGTGGTGAGATTCTGGTAGTTAATTCTATTAAATTTAATTATTATGTTAAGTATATTTTATGAACGAAAAACTGTGCACTTATGAAATACATAAAAAAATTGTATTAACAATTAATTAGCTTCCGACTCTTTATCGATATGTCAATCGATTCTCAGGGTGTTGTTAAATCGTACAATTATTTATATTAGGATTCTTTCAGCAGTTATTTTAGGCAAAGTCAGAGAAATAAGGGTTAATTTTACAAAGTATAACATTACAAATATATCACCTTAAAGATTAAAATACAGATATAATATTTAATATATAATGGTAATTGAGCTGATTTCAAACCATTATGTTGTAAAGGCAGTGTTGAGTTGTATTGTGGGTAATCAATGATAGCAGCTTTTCGTGTATAGTTGGAAGACGGTCTCACCTCGCTGATTCAAAGTTCAAATAAAGATGCTTTCCCTCAGAATTTTCGTCCTTGTGGCTGCAATTCTTCCTTCTTGTGTTGGTGGAGTGTCTCTGGTTCAGTTTTAGTGTTGTACTTGTAAAAATAGTGTAGTATTAAGTCAAATTCACTTTTGTCGGTTAGGCGGATATTCGCACTTTTGTGGTTAAGTGGTTTTACGGTTTTAATGGTTTTAAATGTTATATTCACAGGTGTTCTGTTCTGTGTAGTGTTAGTTGAATGTCTGTAGGTGTTTATTTCACTCGGTCTCCGTTTAAAATTATGTTTTTACTGAAACTCTTGTTTGTCACTTTAGGCTTCGAAAACGTTTGCCATTACGGTAGTGGCAACTAGGTTAAGGTTTGCAAATTACTCGGATCAAGTGCATCATTCGACGTTCAATAATCAACTAATTTACTTCCTCCGTCTTTGGCCAAAGTCTTAGCCAAACCAATATTATTCAATGCATTGTTCCAACTTTATTTGCATCCTGTGCATGTGATAAAGTTACATTATATAACTGATTATATTTTTGTTATTCTTCAAATTTATTAGCTAGCAAATACTTAATCTTCTTCTTCAGTTCATTCTGCGTAATTTGATACCAAATGATGCCGTTTTATTAAGTTTTTGATCTAAAATGGTATTTCTTACTTCATTTTGTAATGGTAATTTTATAAAACTCACTTCCTGTCCTTGTCTTTCAAATGAAGCCATATTATAAGTTATATTGATGATTATATTAAATTTCAGATTGTAATAAAAGGTTTATCTTCCCTTAATTTATTGCAATTGGATTAATCGGTTATGTTTTAAAATATTATACAGTAATATATGACCGCCCTCTCTAAATTTTGAGTTTTTACATTTACATTTTTAACAATAATTCTGGCTATAATTTTACAAAATCTTCCTTACTTATTTTTCTAATTACATGACTTTATTACTGATTTACCTTATGTAAATTTCTTCAGTTTAATTGTATTTCTATACTTATTTAATCAAATTTGATGCTGTTTAGTTTTTAACATTTGGCCTAGATTTCTAATAGTTTTGACATACAAAGTATTTTAAATAATACATTTTGATTTATATCCTCTCTGACTTTCATTGCTATTGTGATATCAATTGACATTTTCTTATTGTAAACAAAAATAACAATTAGTATGTGGTTTATACCATTAATACATAACATATAAATCAAATTAACATTTGTCTTTTCAACTCAGACATTTTATACTTATTGATTATTAAAAATACATCAGAAATATTATAAATAATGAATGTTAGGTTCTGACATGTTTAAACTTAATTGTTTCTAACACCTTATTCTACATAAACAAACATAATTATTATAATCTTATACTATATTCCTTATACTAGGTTTGGATATCAGTTTTCATCTGTTTTTTGGTGTTTTGGGGTAATTATACCTTGTCACTTCACTTCTATTATGGCCTGCTCTGTTTCATTTTATTCATTCTAATGAATGTTATTTTAAAAAAGAGTGGCAGTTATTTACAAAAAACATATGTATTATTGGTCATGATAATACTCTATTTACATTATTCATGCACACAAAATGAATCACTTTTTTGTTGCAGTATTTCATCATCTACTCATTTGTGAACATCAATATTGAAACACAAGGTTTATTTTCTATAACACTAAAACTTGCACTGATTCCCTATTTTATTCCTTAATTTAATTCTAAATAATTACTAGTTTTACTAGAATCAAGAAATCTATTTATAGAGTATAATGAAGGTTTGTTTTTTGGTATTATATTATTACCTCACGTTGGTTTACTTTCAATTCTTACTCTATACACTTTTTGGTTTACATCTATTTTAAATGTGGTTTTTACCTTTGATATCTTGTTATACTTTTATTTATTATTATAATATTTATTTTGGGGTTTCGGTTTTTTTATAAGAGCACTCCTTCTTCTTGTGGACGCTGTCTTGTTCTTGTTTCTTCATTGGTCTCTTCTGTTCTTCTTGTTTCTTCTAACATTTTTTCCTTCATCTTCTTGTGGATGTCATCAGATTTCCTGGGTTTCTTCCTCACCTACCCTTATCCTACCTGGGTATTAGCTTTTTTCTCATTTTTAGTTTTTAAATTGGTTTTGATGATTCATCACTTCTTGTAACATTTATTTTATATGAACTTTTATTTTAAACAATGATTGTATTCCACGGTGGTTCTTAATTAACTCTTTATATTACTTTGCTTTCTCGGATTTAACAATGTTATTATTTTATTTTTATGATCACTTTACCAATAATTTCTATGGGCTTATCTGTCATGTTACAGATTGCTCTCCTCCAGAAGTGATTATTTCAGACTTGATTATGGATGAAATAATTGCTTCTGACAATTTTATTATTTTGTATTCTTTATTTTCCTCTCCATTTCTATATCGACTTTTTCATATTTGAGCTTATTAAATTTTATATAGTCACTTCTCTGACTTTTGATCCTACTTGGATAGTTAGTGTGTTCTGAGATATATTATTATTATTATATATTTTCTTTTCTTATAAACTTCGTGTTTTATCCCTGGGATATTAATTCCCTAACGTTCCCTAACATGTGAGCTGGGGAAGTCCAGAGGGGCACTGTAGGCTTCACTACTCTGCTGGCCATACATCACTTCAAATTGAGTCCAGAGGCAAATTCATCTCTGCTCAAAAACATAATGCTGCTGGAATTATTTACAGACAGTCATCGAATAAAAATTATCTAACAATAGTCCACTTTATGACTATATTTTTTTAAATATCTTTGGATTCTTCAGTTCGTTGTTTCTCAGATTATCTCACATTTTCTATCTCAATTATTCTTCTTACTATTTATTATTCTCATTATATATATTTCTAACTTTTAGCTCGTCTGATATATTCATTTTAATTACGGTTGGAAACTTTTGTTAATATTTTTGTTACTGGTTATAGTGTATCTTTTTCCTTCTTCATCTGAATTCTCATTACATTTTCTTCTGGTTATTAACATTAATAGCATACTTTTATATGTATTTTCTCTTTGGTTCATTCATTATTTGAATGGTCTTATTTTATGTAAGTTACTTTCTTCAATTTGTTTCTTTGTAATTGATTTTCAAGTTCTTATTGTGGTCATATTATTTAAACATTTTTTTTCTTTTCTCTCAGAAAGTTATTAATCCGCCTTTGGATTTATCAAAATTAATTTACTTATATTATATTTCATGTGGTACTTTTTCTCTTTGCGTTTCATATATGTCTTATTATTATTATTTGTTCAAAATCATCTTCTCCATATGTTTGGTATGAGTTGTTCTTCTTTGTTTCTTCAGAACTGAGTAATATCATAATCATTTTCCTTGATTATTTGTTTCCATAATTGTTTCATAAGTATTTAGTCATAGGTCGTTCTTATTATATTATTGTTTTCCTTTTTTAGATTTTCATAATTTTATTATAATAACAGATTCTTCTTTTTATTTCCAAATTATTGCCTTCTCTTGTATATCACACTCTTTTTTGTTTTTCTTCTCTACTCCTTCAAATGTTAGATATTCACATTTATTCTGGAAATTGTAATTTTTTTTCTTAATTAATTTTATTATTTTCTTCTAAATTTATTTATAAGTGGATCTTATTTATCTTTATAACTTTGTTAGTCTTATGCAAAATTCAAATTTTTCTTTTTATTTAATTCCATAACATTTTTCATAAATCATTTGTAATAAGTTGATCTTATTATGTTTTTAAATTTTGATGTTTTTTATATTCAAAATACAAATTATATTTAATTCATTTATTTCCAAATTTTTTCTTTCAAAAATTAGTGGTAAGTTGGTCTTACTAATTTTTTAGAATTTATTTGTTATTTATAAATTCAATCTCTTCTTTTTTATTTATTCCAAATTGTTTCTTTCGAATTTATTTGTTTGCGTAAGCTGTTCTTACTTATATTTTAGAATCTTTACGATTTTTATTCAAAATTCTCCTTTCTTTTTATTTTATATCTCAAAATGATTTTCTTTCAAAATTGGTGGTAAGTTGTTCTTACTGTCTTTTAGAATTTTGCGGGTTATTCTAAATTCCAGATTCTTCTTATTATTTATTTTCAAATTGTTTCTTTCAAAATTAGTTGTAGTAAGTTGTTCTTACTTTTATTTTTTAATTTTTAGATTTTATCCCAAAATTCTTCCTTTTAGTTATTTAATCTCAAATGTTTTCTCATAAATATTTGGTAGTAAGTTGTCCTTACTTATATTTTTTGAATTTTTATGTTTATTCTAAATTCCAAATTCTTCTTTTTATTTAATCTGAAATGTTTTCTTTCAAAATTGGTGGTAAGTTGTTCTTACTATCTTTTTGAATATTTATGTTTTTTCAAAATTGAAATTCTTCCTATTATTTAATGTCAAATGTTTTCTTTCAAAAATTAGTGGTAAGTTGATCTTACTTATATTTTGTAATTTTGCGGTTTATTCTACCCAAAATTCTAATTCTTCTTTTTTTAATTGCCATAAAGTTTTTTCGTAAATATTTGGTAGTAAGTTGTTCTTACTTATTTTTTTTTGAATTTTTTTTTTATCAAAATTCAATGTTCATAATACTTTTTTATGGAAGCTTGGTTGTACACTCCTTTAACTCTTCCGGAAACTATGTCTTTCAGTTCGTATGTATTATTATTATTTTTATTTTTGACAACGACATATGGTCCAGTATATATATTAACAGTAGATTTTTGTTATCCCTTCTAGGGTGCTAGATAGTTCTCGGAGTTTTAACAGAACCTTTTCACCCTCTTTATAAGTTATAATTCGTCCTTGTGCCTTTTGATATTTGGCTTGCCGTTTCTCTTGGTCTTCGGCCACCTTGTTATAGAACTTCACCTGTTCAAACTTACGACCATCGTTCGTTGGGAATTCTATTATTTCTTCAATCTCTCGGGGGGTTGGTTTCTCATACATGGCGGAGTAAGGGGTAATTCCTATAGCTGGATGGTGGGCGAAACTTAAGAATTTCTCTGTTGCTGCTAAGTACTCTTGCCACTTTTTCTGTTGGTTGTGACAGTGCGTTCGCAAGTTTCTACCCACTTCTCTCAGTACCCTTTCAGCTGGATTACTACTTGGGTGGTAGACTAACGTCTTATATGTTTTAATCCCAAATGATAATAATGTGTCCCGCCATCTTCTCCCTTTAAACTGAGTACCATGGTCGGTAATGATTGAAGATGGTTTACCTATCTCTGGCACATACAACTCTGTTATGACTGCAAGAACTTTTACTGTGGTTGCCCGATTAACCGGATATAGCTTTACGTATTTTGTATAATGGTCCATTATTATGATTATGTATTTGTACCTGTGTCGACCACCACTACGGGGAAATGGCCCGCAGATGTCTAGAAACACTTTCTCTAGTTTCGCTTTCGATGTTATCGGTATCATTATACCTTCTTTCTTTTCGTTGTTAATTTTAACGCACTGGCAAATATTACATGACGCCAGGTAATTTCTTACCTTTCGGTTAATGTTTTTTACCTTACAATTCTCATCTAAACCCTCTATCACTTTCAGCGCTCCCATATGGCCATACCTCACATGGTAATGGATTATAATCTCCTTCTCAATTTCGTTCGGAATAATCACCTTCCATGTCTCTTCATTCAATGCTGTTTTGACGAATAGTATACCTTTATTAACATGAAACGGTACATCCGTTGTTTGTCTAGATACATCCGTATCTAGAAACGGTGTCATCACCAGCTTCCTGTCGATTGACAATGTTTTTTAGTTTCGGCTCAGATTGTTGGTGGATACTGATGTTTATCAATACAGCTTCTAAGTCGGATCTTGTTTTCATCAGGTTATATATTTTGACTAAGCTCTCCTTCTCTCCCTCGAAGGTCTGGTCTTCCAAATTGATCCGTAACAATACATCGGCTACTACATTCTTTTTTCCCGGAATACACTCCCACTGTGAGTTGTATTCTTGTAGGGCGAGTACCCATCTAGCCAATCGGCCGTGACTCAATTTGCACCTACGTAGAAATGAGATGGATTTTATGATCAGTGCGGACGGTAACTGGATACCCGAGAATATATGTCCGGAATTTGCTACATGCGAATACTACGCTAAGCAATTCTTTCTCGGTCACATAATAATTCTTTTCGCATTGATTCAGGGTACGACTAGCAAAGCTTATCACCAGATGGTGACCCTTCTCATCTTCCTGATATAATGTTGTTCCTAAGCTGATGTCGCTAGCATCACAGTTCAAAAAGAAAGGTTTCTTAAAATCCGGGTGACGAAGTATAACACTCTCTAAGAACTTTTCTTTGATCAGTTGGAAAGTAATATCCTGTTCTTCACCCTAGGTCCATTTGTTTTTTGCAGACAATTGTGGTTGAAACTTGGCTGTCAGCTCGGAATATTTGTGCTGGAACTTTCTGTAATAGTTACAGAGTCCAAGGAAAGATTGTAACTGTTTCCTGTTCTTTGGTTTAGGGAACTTCTGAATTGCCTCCACTTTTTCTGCTGATGGGGTAATACCTCTATCGTCTAGGTTGAAACCTAAGAACTGTACTTCTCGCGCAATGAACTTGGATTTCTACAATTTCAGAGTTATACTATTCTGCGCTATCTTTTCGAGTACATGTTCTACTCGGTAACAGTGTTCCTCCCAGGTCTTCGAAGTAATGAGCAGATCGTCTACATAGACTGTGGTAAATTGGAGTGCTTCTTGTCCAAGTATTTGGTCCATACAGGCCACAAAGATGGCTACAGAATTTACAAGTCCGAAGGGCAATCTCTTGAACTGGTAATTGCGCCTTTCAAAAATGAACGCCACATACTGACGGCTTTGTGGATGCAATTCCACTTGCCAGTAACCACATACAGTGTCCCATGTACTGATAAACTTGGTGCCGTGGAATCGTTTTAATATCTCCTCTTTCTCACCGGGTGATGTTCGGTCATTAACAATAGTTTTATTTAGCTCGCGCCCATCCAAACAGAGCCGGACTTGTCGTCTTTCTTGGGAACAGCAATGATTGGACTAGTGTATGGAGATTGACTAATCTCAATTATGTCACTGCTGATCATCTTATTAATTTCCGTTCTCACGGCCTCCTTCAGTGAATGCGCGATTGGGTATGACCTCCGGTTAAATTCCACGTTTTCCTTAAACTCAAGTTTACACTGGTAGTTCTTGACTTTACCCGGTTCATCTGAAAATACGGACTTGTATTTTTCGTATACCCTTATTAAACGATTTGCTTGGTGTATGGGTATTTTCTCGCTGGTGGTTCCGCACTGGAAGTCTCGTATTTCTTGTATCTTCACTGACCATAAATCCACTACTCCATTATTGTATATTATTGGTTTATGAAGGGAGCTGTTCTCTACAAAATTTATCTTACGAAGTTGTTAGTGTATTGTGCTGGGAAGTATATTCACGCCTCCTACCAAATCTGCTGTCCACGTTATTCCGTCTGGAAATAGTGATACCTTTTCTTGGTTAAGGTCGATAATGGCGGAGTACCTTCTTAAAATATCGCAACCTACCAATATATTGAATGGTAATCCGGTGGCGATCAAAAATTCCATATCTAAAGCTATACCACGGCTAACGACATTTACGGAAACTTGTTTTCGAATAGTATTGTTCTGGCGGCCAGTTGCACCTATTAAGACAATATTGTTTACTGGTAACATAGGCAAAGTTTTACCACACACTGTCTGGATCCTTTCGAGTTCGTTCACATTTATTATAGAAATATTCGCACAGGTATCAATCATGATTGTCGCGGGGATTCCTTCGACTTCCGCTTTTATATACAATATCTCATTGTTTTGACTATCGAGGCTCGTTTCGTTTTCCTCCAATAGTTCCGTTCTAATGTTCTTTAAGTAGTTGTTACTTATGTTGGTGATGCTTTTTAATTCGGTTGCCTCTTGCAACTCGTTTTTATACCCAGGAGATAGGAGCAGTAACGGGTCGTGATGGTGTATCACTGCCTCCTCTCGTTTAAATTATTGTTGTCATCGTTAGCACTCGGATTGACCGAGGCGTCGTTTTGGAATCCTTGCGTCGTTTCCTGCCGCTCTGTATCCTGTTCGAATTTTATTTCTCTGTTTTGCTGTCGGCCAGGATCCTCCACGCTGGTACTCTTTCTTCTTTGTTCATACCTCGGACCGTCCCGTTCTTCGCTTCTTCGTCGGCGATCTCTATCGTGGAAACTATTCCTCCGTTGACGGTTGAATCTTCTCGGCCCTCGATCTTCGGCTCTTATAAAATTCTCTCTAGGACAGGAAACTCTATTATTATTATTATTATTATTATAGTTATTATTGTAATTTCTATTATTCTGGTAATACCGTTCATTATTACTGAAGTAGGGGTTTCTCTGACTATATGGATTGTTAGGGGGTTGATAAAAATTATTACGGTTGTTAGGGTATTGGTTATTACTTCTATTACCGTTCTGGTTGCCATTAAAGTTATTGTTATTGTGCGGCGGGTTATTGTTGCCGTTCTAATTATTTTGCTGTTTGCGGTTTCCTGGATAGTTATTACCGTTACTGGGGTACTGGTTAGTTCTCACCTCTGGTCTATCATTCCTCCTCCTACTCTGACGATAGTATTCTTCGTTTTCGTAGCTTTCCAATAACTCAGTCATGGCCTGCACCGTTTTAATCTGGCTACCTCTCCTCGCTCTGATAATATCCTCGTCAGAGTGATAAGATAGCTTGTTCACTAGACATTCTTCGGGTATTGCCGGCTCTAGGTGTTTTGCCAGGCACACCTTCCCTAAGAAATAGGCTGTCATGGTACTTCCTATTTGGGCCCTGTATCGTACGTGGCAAATATTATCCCTTATCAGGTTCTGAGTTGTTTCTGACCAGTATTTAGCCTTAAACACTTTCCTGAACTGTTGGTAGTCCTCAATCTCGCTAAGGTTCGCCATCCACCAGTTATCTGTCATCTCCCTGAATGACTCGTCCAAAATCTCCCGGTTATTGTTCCATCGACTCCCTCTATGCTTGGCAAATAGTCCTCTATCCGGGCCAGGAACTCCATGCGTTTCCTCTTGTATTGCCGGAAGTTCAGCCATTCCTGGTTTTCACTGATGGGTATTCCGGTAAAATTAGTGGGTCGATTTCTGAAAACCTCCATTTCTTCTTGGCTCTGCCGTACCTGACCCGTGATATTGGTCATAGCCTCTTCCATCCCGTCACACTTTTCCGCGACTTGTCTCCGTACTCTCCCGAATTCTTCCTGAGTTTCCTTCCGTTGTTCTTCCGCTTTCTTGCGACTGTGCTCTTCGATATTAGTAAACTTAATGTTTACCACTTCTTTGAACTCCTGTACTTCCCTTTCGGTTTGGTTACATTTTCCGTCAATTTCCCTAATCTGTTGGTTCATTATTATGGTTTCTTCTTCCAATTTTTTATTTAACGATTTCTTATTATTGTTGAGTTCCTTGTTCATTTCTTCTCTTAACAACTCCATCCTTTCGTCTAACTTGTCCAGGTTTTCTTGGTTAACCTCCCTTAATTCTTCTCTTAACATTTGGTTATCCTCTCTCAGTTCTTCCAACTTCTCCCCCATCTCCTCTTCCATTTTCTTGTTATCTTCCTTCAACTCTTCCTTCAACTGTCGGTTGTCACTTTCCATCTTTTTACTATTTTCTTCAATTCTCTTATTGGTATTCTCAATTTTGTTAATCAATTCTTCCTTAGTCGATTTAAATTCTTCCTTAAAAGATTGGTTGTCCTCCTTCAAGTCTTCTAACTTTTTACCCATTTCTTCTTCCATCTTCTTACTGTTTTCTTCAATTTTATTACCCAGTTCTTCCTTTAAAGCCTGGTTGTCACTTCCCATTTTCTTACTCAAGTCTTCCTTTGTAGAATCCAATTTCTTCTCCATCTTCTTACTAGTTTCTTCCACTTGTTTATTCATTTCCATCATCATTCTCATTAAGGTTTCCTGGAACTTAACATCTCCGGTTGGCACAGTGTTCTCTGTTTGTGATGGTTTCTCAGGTTGTTCTAATCGTTCCTCCCGGACATTGATTTCCCCAGTCTGTGTAGGCATTTCCGGTTCTTCCTTTGGTCGTGCGGGTAGTTTAGATAATACTGGTGGTAATAACCTTTCTACGTCTTCCACTGGCGTCGCCTCTTTGTCTTCCATATTGATTTCAATCTCCTTTTCGGCCTCCGCCGCCCGTTTCTTTGAGGTTGCTCGTCGTTAAATTTACCTTTTTCTCTAACCTTATAGCTGCTGCCTAGCTCCAATTAGGGATTGGGCAAATTGTAGTGGCCTGTCAATCGCTAATTAAAGCCCCTCAGTTGTGCGCCAATTTGTAACCAACCTGTTGTGTTACTAATTCAAATAATAATTACAGGTATATAAATTTGTTAATTTTGGTTTGTGTAAAAAATTTTGTTGTTCCAAAAATTTTTTTTATTATATAATTAATTAAAATCAATTAATTAATTATGTTCTGTGGTGTTCTGAATCGTTTGTTAATTGTTTTAATGACTTTTTGGTATTTTTTAAATTCTCTCGCCACTTGATAGAATTGTCTCCAAGAACAATCGATTTGTTTATCTTTTTATTTGGAGGTTATCTTACTTCTTCGTGGTGAGATTCTGGTAGTTAATTCTATTAAATTTAATTATTATGTTAAGTATATTTTAGGAATGAAAAACTGTGCACTTATGAAATATATAAAAAAATTGTATTAACAATTAATTAGCTTCCGACTCTTTATCGATATGTCAATCGATTCTCAGGGTGTTGTTAAATCGTACAATTATTTATATTAGGATTCTTTCAGCAGTTATTTTAGGCAAAGTCAGAGAAATAAGGGTTAATTTTACAAAGTATAACATTACAAATATATCACCTTAAAGATTAAAATACAGATATAATATTTAATATATAATGGTAATTGAGCTGATTTCAAACCATTATGTTGTAAAGGCAGTGTTGAGTTGTATTGTGGGTAATCAATGATAGCAGCTTTTCGTGTATAGTTGGAAGACGGTCTCACCTCGCTGATTCAATGTTCAAATAACGATGCTTTCCCTCTGAATTTTCGTCCTTGTGGCTGCAATTCTTCCTTCTTGTGTTGGTGGAGTGTCTCTGGTTCAGTTTTAGTGTTGTACTTGTAAAAATAGTGTAGTATTAAGTCAAATTCACTTTTGTCGGTTAGGCGGATATTCGAACTTTTGTGGTTAAGTGGTTTTACTATTTTAATGGTTTTAAATGTTATATTCACAGGTGTTCTGTTCTGTGTAGTGTTAGTTGAATGTCTGTAGGTGTTTATTTCACTCGGTCTCCGTTTAAAATTATGTTTTTACTGAAACTCTTGTTTGTCACTTTAGGCTTCGAAAACGTTTGCCATTACGGTAGTGGCAACTAGGTTAAGGTTTGCAAATTACTCGGAACAAGTGTATCATTCAACGTTCAATAATCAACTAATTTACTTCCTCCGTCTTTGGCCAAAGTCTTAGCCAAACCAATATTATTCAATGCATTGTTCCAACTTTATTTGCATCCTGTGCATGTGATAAAGTTACATTATATAACTGATTATATTTTTGTTATTCTTCAAATTTATTAGCTAGCAAATACTTAATCTTCTTCTTCAGTTCATTCTGCGTAATTTGATACCAAATGATGCCGTTTTATTAAGTTTTTGATCTAAAATGGTATTTCTTACTTCATTTTGTAATGGTAATTTTATAAAACTCACTTCCTGTCCTTGTCTTTCAAATGAAGCCATATTATAAGTTATATTGATGATTATATTAAATTTCAGATTGTAATAAAAGGTTTATCTTCCCTTAATTTATTGCAATTGGATTAATCGGTTATGTTTTAAAATATTATACAGTAATATATGACCGCCCTCTCTAAATTTTGAGTTTTTACATTTACATTTTTAACAATAATTCTGACTATAATTTTACAAAATCTTCCTTACTTATTTTTCTAATTACATGACTTTATTACTGATTTACCTTATGTAAATTTCTTCAGTTTAATTGTATTTCTATACTTATTTAATCAAATTTGATGCTGTTTAGTTTTTAACATTTGGCCTAGATTTCTAATAGTTTTGACGTACAAAGTATTTTAAATAATACATTTTGATTTATATCCTCTCTGACTTTCATTGCTATTGTGATATAAATTGACATTTTCTTATTGTAAACAAAAATAACAATTAGTATGTGGTTTATACCATTAATACATAACATATAAATCAAATTAACATTTGTCTTTTCAACTCAGACGTTTTATACTTATTGATTATTAAAAATACATCAGAAATATTATAAATAATGAATGTTAGGTTCTGACATGTTTAAACTTAATTGTTTCTAACACCTTATTCTACATAAACAAACATAATTATTATAATCTTATACTATATTCCTTATACTAGGTTTGGATATCAGTTTTCATCTGTTTTTTGGTGTTTTGGGGTAATTATACCTTGTCACTTCACTTTTATTATGGCCTGCTCTGTTTCATTTTATTCATTCTAATGAATGTTATTTTAAAAAAGAGTGGCAATTATTTACAAAAAACACATTTATTATTGGTCATGATAATACTCTATTTACATCATTCATGCACACAAAATGAATCACTTTAAAGTTGCAGTATTTCATCATCTACTCATTTGTGAACATCAATATTGAAACATAAGGTTTATTTTCTATAACACTAAAACTTGCACTGATTCTCTATTTTATTCCTTAATTTAATTCTAAATAATTATTAGTTTTACTAGAATCAAGAAATCTATTTATAGAGTATAATGAAGGTTTGTTTTTTGGTATTATATTATTATCTCACGTTGGTTTACTTTCAATTCTTACTCTATACACTTTTTGGTTTACATCTGTTGTACATGTGGTTTTTACCTTTGATATCTTGTTATACTTTTATTTATTATTATAATATTTATAAACCCTGTTTGGGTTTTTTATAAGAGCACTCCTTCTTCTTGTGGATGCTGTCTTGTTCTTGTTTCTTCATTGGTCTCTTCTGTTCTTCTTGTTTCTTCTAACATTTTTTCCTTCATCTTCTTGTGGATGTCATCAGATTTCCTGGGTTTCTTCCTCACCTACCCTTATCCTACCTGGGTATTAGCTTTTTTCTCATTTTTAGTTTTTAAATTGGTTTTGATGATTCATCACTCCTTGTAACATTTATTTTATATGAACTTTTATTTTAAACAATGATTGTATTCCACGGTGGTTCTTAATTAACTCTTTATATTACTTTGCTTTCTCGGATTTAACAATGTTATTATTTTATTTTTATGATCACTTTACCATTAATTTTTATGGGCTTATCTGTCATGATACAGATTGCTCTCCTCCAGAAGTGATTATTTCAGACTTGATTGTGGATGAAATAATTGCTTATGACAATTTTATTATTTTGTATTCTTTATTTTCCTCTCCATTTCTATATCGACTTTTTCATATTTGAGCTTATTAAATTTTATATAGTCACTTCTCTGACTTTTGATCCTACTTGGATAGTTAGTGTGTTCTGAGATATATTATTATTATTATATATTTTCTTTTCTTATAAACTTCGTGTTTATCCCTGGGATATTAATTCCCTAACGTTCCCTAACATGTGAGCTGGGGAAGTCCAGAGGGGCACTGTAGGCTTCACTACTCTGCTGGCCATACATCACTTCAAATTGAGTCCAGAGGCAAATTCATCTCTGCTCAAAAACATAATGCTGCTGGAATTATTTACAGACAGTCATCGAATAAAAATTATCTAACAATAGTCCACTTTATGACTATATTTTTTTAAATATCTTTGGATTCTTCAGTTCGTTTTTTCTCAGATTATCTCACATTTTCTATCTCAATTATTCTCATTGTATATATTTCTAACTTTTAGCTCGTCTGATATATTCATTTTAATTACGGTTGGAAACTTTTGTTAATATTTTTGTTACTGGTTATAGTGTATCTTTTTCCTTCTTCATCTGAATTCTCATTACATTTTCTTCTGGTTATTTACATTAATAGCATACTTTTTTATATGTATTTTCTTTTTGGTTCTTTCATTATTTGAATGGTCTTATTTTATGTTAGTTAATTTCTTCAACTTGTTTCTTTGTAATTGATTTTCAAGTTGTTATTGTGATCATATTATTTAAACATTTTTTTCTTTTCTCTCAGAAAGTTATTAATCCGCCTTTGCATTTATCAAAATTAATTTACTTATATTATCTTTCATGTGGTACTTTTTCTCTTTGCGTTTCATATATGTCTTATTATTATTATTTGTTCAAAATCATCTTCTCCATATGTTTGGTATGAGTTGTTCTTCTTTGTTTCTTCAGAACAGAGTAATATCATAATCATTTTCCTTGATTATTTGTTTCCATAATTGTTTCATAATTATTTAGTCATAGGTCGTTCTTATTATATTATTGTTTTCTTTTTTTAGATTTTTATAATTTTATTATAATAACAGATTCTTCTTTTTATTTCCAAATTATTGCCTTCTCTTGTATATCACACTCTTTTTTGTTTTTCTTCTCTACTCCTTCAAATGTTAGATATTCACATTTATTCTGGAAATTGTAATTCTGTTTTCTTAATTAATTTTATTATTTTCTTCTAAATTTATTTATAAGTGAATCTTGTTTATCTTTATAACTTTGTTAGTCTTATGCAAAATTCAAATTTTTCTTTTTATTTAATTCCATAACATTTTTCATAAATCATTTGTAATAAGTTGATCTTATTATGTTTTTAAATTTTGATGTTTTTTATATTCAAAATACAAATTATACTTAATTCATTTATTTCCAAATTTTTTCTTTCAAAAATTAGTGGTAAGTTGGTCTTACTAATTTTTTAGAATTTATTTGTTATTTATAAATTCAATCTCTTCTTTTTTATTTATTCCAAATTGTTTCTTTCGAATTTATTTGTTTGCGTAAGCTGTTCTTACTTATATTTTAGAATCTTTACGATTTTTATTCAAAATTCTCCTTTCTTTTTATTTTATATCTCAAAATGATTTTCTTTCAAAATTGGTGGTAAGTTGTTCTTACTGTCTTTTAGAATTTTGAGGGTTATTCTAAATTCCAAATTCTTCTTATTATTTATTTTCAAATTGTTTCTTTCAAAATTAGTTGTAGTAAGTGGTTCTTATTTTTATTTTTTTATTTTTAGGTTTTATCCCAAAATTCTTCCTTTTAGTTATTTAATCTCAAATGTTTTCTCATAAATATTTGGTAGTAAGTTGTCCTTACTTATATTTTTTGAATTTTTAGGTTTATTCTAAATTCCAAATTCTTCTTTTTATTTAATCTGAAATGTTTTCTTTCAAAATTGGTGGTAAGTTGTTCTTACTATCTTTTTGAATATTTATGTTTGTTCAAAATTGAAATTCTTCCTATTATTTAATCTCAAAAGTTTTCTTTCAAAAATTAGTGGTAACTTGATCTTACTTATATTTTGGAATTTTGCGGTTTATTCTACCCAAAATTCTAATTCTTCTTTTTTTAATTGCCATAAAGTTTTTTTGTAAATATTTGGTAGTAAGTTGTTCTAACTTTTTTTTTTTTGAATTTTTTTTATCAAAATTCAATCTTCATAATACTTTTTTATGGAAGCTTGGTTGTACACTCCTTTAACTCTTCCGGAAACTAATTCTTTCAGTTCGTATTTATTATTATTATTTTTATTTTTGACAACGACATATGGTCCAGTATATAGTAACAGTAGATTTTTGTTATCCCTTCTAGGGTGCTGGATAGTTCTCGGTTTTTTAACAGAACCTTTTCACCCTCTTTATAAGTTATAATTCGTCCTTGTGCCTTTTGATATTTGGCTTGCCGTTTCTCTTGGTCTTCGGCCACCTTGTTATAGAACTTCACCTGGTCAAACTTACGACCATCGTTCGTTGGGAATTCTATTATTTCTTCAATCTCTCGGGGGGTTGGTTTCTCATACATGGCGGAGTAAGGGGTAATTCCTATAGCTGGATGGTGGGCGACACTTAAGAATTTCTCTGTTGCTGCTAAGTACTCTTGCCACTTTTTCTGTTGGTTGTGACAGTGCGTTCGCAAGATTCTACCCACTTCTCTCAGTACCCTTTCAGCTGGATTACTACTTGGGTGGTAGACTAACGTCTTATATGTTTTAATCCCAAATGATAATAATGTGTCCCGCCATCTTCTCCCTTTAAACTGAGTACCATGGTCGGTAATGATTGAAGATGGTTTACCTATCTCTGGCACATACAAACATGTTATGACTACAAGAACTTTTACTGTGGCTGCCCGATTAACCGGATATAGCTTTACGTATTTTGTATAATGGTCCATTATTATGATTATGTATTTGTACCTGTGTCGACCACCACTACGGGGAATGGCCCGCAGATGTCTAGAGACACTTTCTCTAGTTTCGCTTTCGATGTTATCGGTATCATTATACCTTCTTTCTTTTCGTTGTTAATTTTAACGCACTGGCAAATATTACATGACGTCAGGTAATTTCTTACCTTTCGGTTAATGTTTTTTACCTTACAATTCTCATCTAAACCCTCTATCACTTTCAGCGCTCCCATATGGCCATACCTCACATGGTAATGGATTATAATCTCCTTCTCGATTTCGTTCGGAATAATCACCTTCCATGTCTCTTCATTCAATGCTGTTTTGACGAATAGTATACCTTTATTAACATGGTAGTATCTAGAAACGGTGTCATCACCTGCTTCCTGTCGATTGAAAATGTTTTTTAGTTTCGGCTCAGATTGTTGGTGGATACGGATGTTTATCAATACAGCTTCTAAGTCGGATCTTGTTTTCATCAGGTTATATATTTTGACTAAGCTCTCCTTCTCTCCCTCGAAGGTCTGGTCTTCCAAATTGATCCGTAACAATACATCGGCTACTACATTCTTTTTTCCCGGAATATACTCCCATTGTGAGTTGTATTCTTGTAGGGCGAGTACCCATCTAGCCAATCGGCCGTGACTCAATTTGCACCTACGTAGAAATGAGATGGATTTTATGATCAGTGCGGACGGTAACTGGATACCCGAGAATATATGTCCGGAATTTGCTACATGCGAATACTACGCTAAGCAATTCTTTCTCGGTCACATAATAATTCTTTTCGCATTGATTCAGGGTACGACTAGCAAAGCTTATCACCAGATGGTGACCCTCCTCATCTTCCTGATATAATGTTGTTCCTAAGCTGATGTCGCTAGCATCACAGTTCAAAAAGAAAGGTTTCTTAAAATCCGGGTGACGAAGTATAACACTCTCTAAGAACTTTTCTTTGATCAGTTGGAAAGTAATATCCTGTTCTTCACCACAGGTCCATTTGTTTTTTGCAGACAATTGTGGTTGAAACTTGGCTGTCAGCTCGGAATATTTGTGCTGGAACTTTCTGTAATAGTTACAGAGTCCAAGGAAAGATTTTAACTGTTTCCTGTTCTTTGGTTTAGGGAACTTCTGAATTGCCTCCACTTTTTCTGCTGATGGGGTAATACCTCTATCGTCTAGGTTGAAACCTAAGAACTGTACTTCTCGCGCAATGAACTTGGATTTCTACAATTTCAGAGTTATACTATTCTGCGCTAACTTTTCGAGTACATGTTCTACTCGGTAACAGTGTTCCTCCTAGGTCTCCGAAGTAATGAGCAGATCGTCTACATAGACTGTGGTAAATTGGAGTGCTTCTTGTCCAAGTATTTGGTCCATACAGGCCACAAAGGTAGCTACAGAATTTACAAGTCCGAAGGGCAATCTCTTGAACTGGTAATTGCGCCTTTCGAAAATGAACGCCACATACTGACGGCTTTGTGGATGCAATTCCACTTGCCAGTAACCACATACAGTGTCCCATGTACTGATAAACTTGGTGCCGTGGAATCGTTTTACTATCTCCTCTATCTCACCGGGTGATGTTCGGTCATTAACAATAGTTTTATTTAGCTCGCGCGCATCCAAACAGAGCCGGACTTGTCGTCTTTCTTGGGAACAGCAATGATTGGACTAGTGTATGGAGATTGACTAATCTCAATTATGTCACTGCTGATCATCTTATTAATTTCCGTTCTCACGGCCTCCTTCAGTGAATGCGCGATTGGGTATGACCTCCGGTTAAATTCCACGTTTTCCTTAAACTCAAGTTTACACTGGTAGTTCTTGACTTTACCCGGTTCATCTGAAAATACGGACTTGTATTTTTCGTATACCCTTATTAAACGATTTGCTTGGTGTATGGGTATTTTCTCGCTGGTGGTTCCGCACTGGAAGTCTCGTATTTCTTGTATCTTCACTGACCATAAATCCACTACTCCATTATTGTATATTATTGGTTTATGAAGGGAGCTGTTCTCTACAAAATTTATCTTACGAAGTTGTTAGTGTATTGTGCTGGGAAGTATATTCACGCCTCCTACCAAATCTGCTGTCTACGTTATTCCGTCTGGAAATAGTGATACCTTTTCTTGGTTAAGGTCGATAATGGCGGAGTACCTTCTTAAAATATCGCAACCTACCAATATATTGAATGGTAATCCGGTGGCGATCAAAAATTCCATATCTAAAGCTATACCACGGCTAACGACATTTACGGAAACTTGTTTTCGAATAGTATTGTTCTGGCGGCCAGTTGCACCTATTAAGACAATATTGTTTACTGGTAACATAGGCAAAGTTTTACCACACACTTTCTGGATCCTTTCGAGTTCGTTCACATTTATTATAGAAATATTCGCACAGGTATCAATCATGATTTTCGCGGGGATTCCTTCGACTTCCGCTTTTATATACAATATCTCATTGTTTTGACTATCGAGGCTCGTTTCGTTTTCCTCCAATAGTTCCGTTCTAATGTTCTTTAAGTAGTTGTTACTTATGTTGGTGATGCTTTTTAATTCGGTTGCCTCTTGCAACTCGTTTTTATACCCAGGAGATAGGAGCAGTAACGGGTCGTGATGGTGTATCACTGCCTCCTCTCGTTTAAATTATTGTTGTCATCGTTAGCACTCGGATTGACCGAGGCGTCGTTCTGGAATCTTTGCGCCGTTTCCTGCCGCTCTGTATCCTGTTCGAATTTTATTTCTCTGTTTTGCTATCGGCCAGGATCCTCCACGCTGGTACTCTTTCTTCTTTGTTCATACCTCGGACCGTCCCGTTCTTCGCTTCTTCGTCGGCGATCTCTATCGTGGAAACTATTCCTCCGTTGACGGTTGAATCTTCTCGGCCCTCGATCTTCGGCTCTTATAAAATTAACTCTAGGACGGGAAACTCTATTATTATTATTATTATTATTATAGTTATTATTGTAATTTCTATTATTCTGGTAATACCGTTTATTATTACTGAAGTAGGGGTTTCTCTGACTATATGGATTGTTAGGGGGTTGATAAAAATTATTACGGTTGTTAGGGTATTGGTTATTACTTTTATTACCGTTCTGGTAGCCATTAAATTTATTGTTATTGTGCGGCGGGTTATTGTTGCCGTTGTAATTTTTCTGCTGTTTGCGGTTTCCTGGATAGTTATTACCGTTACTGGGGTACTGGTTAGTTCTCACCTCTGGTCTATCATTCCTCCTCCTACTCTGACGATAGTATTCTTCGTTTTCGTAGCTTTCCAATAACTCAGTCATGGCCTGCACCGTTTTAATCTGGCTACCTCTCCTCGCTCTGATAATATCCTCGTCAGAGTGATAAGATAGCTTGTTCACTAGACATTCTTCGGGTATTGCCGGCTCTAGGTGTTTTGCCAGGCACACCTTCCCTAAGAAATAGGCTGTCATGGTGCTTCCTATTTGGGCCCTGTATCGTCTGTGGCAAATATTATCCCTTATCAGGTTCTGAGTTGTTTCTGACCAGTATTTAGCCTTAAACACTTTCCTGAACTGTTGGTAGTCCTCAATCTCGCTAAGGTTCGCCATCCACCAGTTATCTGTCATCTCCCTGAATGACTCGTCCAAAATCTCCCGGTTATTGTTCCATCGACTCCCTCTATGCTTGGCAAAATAGTCCTCTATCCGGGCCAGGAACTCCATGGGTTTCCTCTTGTATTGCCGGAAGTTCAGACATTCCTGGTTTTCACTGATGGGTATTCCGGTAATATTAGTGGGTCGATTTCTCAAAACCTCCATTTCTTCTTGGCTCTGCCGTACCTGACCCGTGATATTGGTCATAGCCTCTTCCATCCCGTCACACTTTTCCGCGACTTGTCTCCGTACTCTCCCGAATTCTTCCTGAGTTTCCTTCCGTTGTTCTTCCGCTTTCTTGCGACTGTGCTCTTCGATATTAGTAAACTTAATGTTTACCACTTCCTTGAACTCCTGTACTTCCCTTTCGGTTTGGTTACATTTTCCGTCAATTTCCCTAATCTGTTGGTTCATTATTATGGTTTCTTCTTCCAATTTTTATTTAACGATTTCTTATTATTGTTGAGTTCCTTGTTCATTTCTTCTCTTAACAACTCCATCCTTTCGTCTAACTTGTCCAGGTTTTCTTGGTTAACCTCCCTTAATTCTTCTCTTAACATTTGGTTATCCTCTCTCAGTTCTTCCAACTTCTCCCCCATCTTCTCTTCCATTTTCTTGTTATCTTCCTTCAACTCTTCCTTCAACTGTCGGTTGTCACTTTCCACCTTTTTACTATTTTCTTCAATTCTCTTATTGGTATTCTCAATTTTGTTAATCAATTCTTCCTTAGTCGATTTAAATTCTTCCTTAAAAGATTGGTTGACCTCCTACAAGTCTTCTAACTTTTTACCCATTTCTTCTTCCATCTTCTTACTGTTTTCTTCAATTTTATTACCCAGTTCTTCCTTTAAAGCCTGGTTGTCACTTCCCATTTTCTTACTCAAGTCTTCCTTTGTAGAATCCAATTTCTTCTCCATCTTCTTTCTAGTTTCTTCCACTTGTTTATTCATTTCCATCATCATTCTCATTAAGGTTTCCTGGAACTTAACATCTCCGGTTGGCACAGTGTTCTCTGTTTGTGATGGTTTCTCGGGTTGTTCTAATCGTTCCTCCCGGACATTGCTTTCCCCAGTCTGTGTAGGCATTTCCGGTTCTTCCTTTGGTCTTGCGGGTAGTTTAGATAATACTGGTGGTAATAACCTTTCTACATCTTCCACTGGCGTCGCCTCTTTGTCTTCTATATTGATTTCAATCTCCTTTTCGGCCTCCGCCGCCCGTTTCTTTGAGGTTGCTCGTCGTTAAATTTGCCTTTTTCTCTAACCTTATAGCTGCTGCCTAGCTCCAATTAGGGATTGGGCAAATTGTAGTGGCCTGTCAATCGCTAATTAAAGCCCCTCAGTTGTGCGCCAATTTGTAACCAACCTGTTGTGTTACTAATTCAAATAATAATTACAGATATATAAATTTGTTAATTTTGGTTTGTGTAAAAAATTTTGTTGTTTCTAAAATTTTTAATTAAAATGTTTAATTATATAATTAATTAAAATCAATTAATTAATTATGTTCTGTGGTGTTCTGAATTGTTTGTTAATTGTTTTAATTACTTTTTGGTATTTTTTAAATTCTCTCGCCACTTGATAGAATTGTCTCCAAGAACAATTGATTTGTTTATTTTTCTTATTTGGAGGTTATCTTCCTTCTTCGTGGTGAGATTCTGGTAGTTAATTCTATTAAATTTAATTATTATGTTAAGTATATTTTAGGAATGAAAAACTGTGCACTTATGAAATATATAAAAAAATTGTATTAACAATTAATTAGCTTCCGACTCTTTATCGATATGTCAATCGATTCTCAGGGTGTTGTTAAATCGTACAATTATTTATATTAGGATTCTTTTAGCAGTTATTTTAGGCAAAGTCAGAGAAATAAGGGTTAATTTTACAAAGTATAACATTACAAATATATCACCTTAAAGATTAAAATACAGATATAATATTTAAATATAATGGTAATTGAGCTGATTTCAAACCATTCCGTTGTAAAGGCAGTGTTGAGTTGTATTGTGGGTAATCAATGGTGGCGGCTTTTCGTGTATAGTTGGAAGACGGTCTCACCTCGCTGATTCAATGTTCAAATAAAGATGCTTTCCCTCAGAATTTTCGTCCTTGTGGCTGCAATTCTTCCTTCTTGTGTTGGTGGAGTGTCTCTGGTTCAGTTTTAGTGTTGTACTTGTAAAAATAGTGTAGTATTAAGTCAAATTCACTTTTGTCGGTTAGGCGGATATTCGCCCTTTTGTGGTTAAGTGGTTTTACTATTTTAATGGTTTTAAATGTTATATTCACAGGTGTTCTGTTCTGTGTAGTGTTAGTTGAATGTCTGTAGGTGTTTATTTCACTCGGTCTCCGTTTAAAATTATGTTTTTACTGAAACTCTTGTTTGTCACTTTAGGCTTCGAAAACGTTTGCCATTACGGTAGTGGCAACTAGGTTAAGGTTTGCAAATTACTCGGATCAAGTGTATCATTCAACGTTCAATAATCAACTAATTTACTTCCTCCGTCTTTGGCCAAAGTCTTAGCCAAACCAATATTATTCAATGCATTGTTCCAACTTTATTTGCATCCTGTGCATGTGATAAAGTTACATTATATAACTGATTATATTTTTGTTATTCTTCAAATTTATTAGCTAGTAAATACTTAATCTTCTTCTTCAGTTCATTCTGCGTAATTTGATACCAAATAATGCCGTTTTATTAAGTTTTTGATCTAAAATGGTATTTCTTACTTCATTTTGTAATGGTAATTTTATAAAACTCACTTCCTGTCCTTGTCTTTCAAATAAAGCCATATTATAAGTTATATTGATGATTATATTAAATTTCAGATTGTAATAAAAGGTTTGTCTTCCATTAATTTCTTGCAATTAGATTAATCGGTTATGTTTTAAAATATTATACAGTAATATATGACCCCCCTCTCTAAATTTTGAGTTTTTACATTTACATTTTTAACAATAATTCTGGCTATAATTTTACAAAATCTTCCTTACTTATTTTTCTAATTACATGACTTTATTACTGATTTACCTTATGTAAATTTCTTCAGTTTAATTGTATTTCTATACTTATTTAATCAAATTTGATGCTGTTTTGTTTTTAACATTTGGCCTAGATTTCTAATAGTTTTGCCATACAAAGTTTTATAAATAATACATTTTGATTTATACCCTCTCTGACTTTCATTGCTATTGTGATATAAATTGACATTTTCTTATTGTATACAAAAATAACAATTAGTATGTGGTTTATACCATTAATACATAACATATAAATCAAATTAACATTTGTCTTTTCAACTCAGACGTTTTATACTTATTGATTATTAAAAATACATCAGAAATATTATAAATAATGAATGTTAGGTTCTGACATGTTTAAACTTAATTGTTTCTAACACCTTATTCTACATAAACAAACATAATTATTATAATCTTATACTATATTCCTTATACTAGGTTTGGATATCAGTTTTCATCTGTTTTTTGGTGTTTTGGGGTAATTATACCTTGTCACTTCACTTTTATTATGGCCTGCTCTGTTTCATTTTATTCATTCTAATGAATGTTATTTTAAAAAAGAGTGGCAGTTATTTACAAAAAACACATGTATTATTGGTCATGATAATACTCTATTTACATCATTCATGCACACAAAATGAATCACTTTAAAGTTGCAGTATTTCATCATCTACTCATTTGTGAACATCAATATTGAAACATAAGGTTTATTTTCTATAACACTAAAACTTGCACTGATTCTCTATTTTATTCCTTAATTTAATTCTAAATAATTATTAGTTTTACTAGAATCCAGAAATCTATTTATAGAGTATAATGAAGGTTTGTTTTTTGGTATTATATTATTATCTCACGTTGGTTTACTTTCAATTCTTACTCTATACCCTTTTTGGTTTACATCTATTGTACATGTGGTTTTTACCTTTGATATCTTGTTATACTTTTATTTATTATTATAATATTTATTTTGGGGTTTCTGTTTTTTTATAAGAGCACTCCTTCTTCTTGTGGATGCTGTCTTGTTCTTGTTTCTTCATTGGTCTCTTCTGTTCTTCTTGTTTCTTCTAACATTTTTCCTTCATCTTCTTTTGGATGTCATCAGATTTCCTGGGTTTCTTCCTCACCTACCCTTATCCTACCTGGGTATTAGCTTTTTTCTCATTTTTAGTTTTTAAATTGGTTTTAATAATTCATCACTCCTTGTAACATTTATTTTACATGAACTTTTATTTTAAACAATGATTGTATTCCACGGTGGTTCTTAATTAACTCTTTATATTACTTTGTTTTCTCGGATTTAACAATGTTATTAATTTATTCTTATGATCATTTTACCATTTATTTTTATGGGCTTCTCTGTCATGCTACAACATATGTTAAAACCTAGCACAATTTACTGGATTAAGGGAGCAGCTTGTTGACAAGTCTTATCTGTTGTTAAAGTGGTTGCCTTTGCCCGAAGTGAAGAGAGATATTAGCTGTAGCTAATCTTATGGTTTTTGGTTTCTTGCTATTTAAATACAACTATAGAAGCTTATGTTGCTCAAAACCAGTAGTTTACTTATTTTTGTTTCCATTTTAGAGTTTTATCCGAATTTTGGAAGACAGTCCGAGTGGGGACTTACTAATTAAGACAATTATTTGGTGTTAGACATACAGTCGAGAGATTCATCACGATGCTGGAGCAGCATTCATCAATGGCTGTTAATAAGAACTAAGCTGACCCGAATCAGCAAATACCATTATTTATAATGTTACACGTCACTAATACACTACAGAAATTCCGTAACTTCCAAATATGAAGTACTTGAAAGAGAAAAGAGTTTTTTTGGGATTCAATATTTAGATCAGTTTTTATACTTCGAAGTTCAGCACAAACATCACATAATTATTATTTGCAGTTAGAAAACTACATGCGATAAAGGATAGAGCGACGACTGAATATAGCAAAAGGAGAATAAAAACCCGGTACAGAGTTCAGTATCGGCAGAAATAAGGTAAGTTTTTCTTTGTGGTAAAAGAGAACAATCGCACTTCACGTTATGGTTTTATTTCGCATAAATAATAAGAGGCCATTCTGACAAAACCGTTGTTTACTCTAATATCGGTACGTTGGAGCAGAACTAGCCTATGTGCAAAAACACAACTTTACAAGAGAACAATTTGAAAGTTTAATTTGTGTGTAGTTTTTTCAAGAAACATCGCCGAAGGTATCCACTTTGCAAGGTCTTGTACTGCACACATCTTAGTTATCATATAAAAAATGTTTTTGTATTTAGTTAATAAAGTGGACGTAGGATAGTTCTGGCCCAAGTTAATTTATGGTTTCGGTCCTACGTAAAATAATTTTTTTTTGAAAGACAGAAATTACAATATTACTCCATGCAATAGATATATAATGACAGAATGTAGTGTTCATAAAAACAAAACAGTCTTTTTAATTTCGACTGGTTAGTTCTACTCTAATGTATAATAATATTTCAAATTTGCGGATTTTTTGCGGGTTATTGTACGCACTTAAACATTTTGATTTCTTGTACAATATAAAAAAATTTTGTAATGTCAAATGCTATATTTACTACAGACAGTAGTAAGACTTACCTATATGACACGATAGATAGCCTTATTATTGATCTTATGTTTCTGCAATGTGTAGAAATATATAAAGTTTATAAGAAACTAAATTCAAATACCATTAACTATTTAGAATAACACAAATTTTTGGATGCTAATTCAGCTGCATCACACAGTTTTATGCAGAATATAATTTTTGGTTTAAATAAAACTCTATACGTATATAGTTTAAACATATAGAAAGATAGAGAGAGATTCATACAATGACAGATTATACAGTAAAAAGCAGGATAATATTTTAACTCGTTTAATGCTAATTCATTAACACAAGTTTTAAGTTGATCAGTAACACAGATCAAAGGAAATTGAAAATATGTGAAAAAAGTAAAATGTAAAATAATTAATTAACTTAAATTAAATTTTAAAAACAAAATTGCTAATTACAACAGATTGACTTCAGACAGAAAACTACAAAATTTCAAAGCAATTTCAAAAACACAGTACAATTTGAATACAACAAAAAAGCGTATGCACTGTACTGCGTGAGAACTGAGTAGATGGGCAGAGTTGACGATAATCTAATATTCGGAAGGTCGTTAACCGTTCTCACGTATTGTAGGCAGCCGAAACTAGAATTTTTTTCCTAGTGGTAGCTGTTTTAAGAATTTTAAAATTCTAAAAGATATGTAATAATTGAGTCGAATCTGCAAGGATTTCGATCTGCAGGTAGTGGATACACTGAATACCAAGGTGGTGGCTTTTCATGAAGCTAATCCCATTTGAGCAAAAAATGTAGATATTACTAAGTCTGGAGCAGGTCAGAAATTTTAATATTTGTTCTACATTACAAATATCTGTGTCTTACTGTAACGCAAAATTTGAGCAATTGCTAATTTTACTCAATCAACTATGCTGAACGCAAAGAAATGGGTGTGTTTTAGAAAGCGGGGAGGTAACGAGACGCCTGAACCGTTAGGCGGCATTACTTGAAAGAAATTAATTAACTTGTAAAAAAGCTGAAGAGTATAGCGGTAGGTTAGCAACGCCGGCCTTGGGGCTGACGACTATAAGGAAGTTAATTTTAGTCTAAGTCACGTTTTGGGGCATAACTGTCATAAAATGTATTATTCGCTAGGATATTAAGGGTGTTTGCCAATGTTGTAAACTTCAAGTGCATGTAACAATAGATACCGTTATGTGAGAGAAAGCGATGTGTGAGTGAGATAAATATAGACGCTAGTTTTTTAAGCACGTGGAACGCGGAATAACGTTCGGCGAATCAGTAAAAGCGTCATGTGTTGAGCGGGAGGTTTTCGCTAAGCAGATTGGGCGATTTTGTATTTAGCGGTAGTTTAAACCTATAGGATCGTTTTTCTATCGATAGTTGGTAAGGAAAATTCTAAGCAAGTATCAAATATGAACTTGGAGAGAAATTAGTTAGTCTTCTTTATATCGGCGAAACTACACGGAAGAGACTTGCGTACGCTGTTTTGCGTTAACTATATATTTTAATAGTAATGTAAGAATAAAGTAAATTCGCAAAAGTAAACAGAAGTACGGGAACGCGATAATTACTAACACTAAAGTTAGAAAGTTTCATAAGCCGTAATAAGTAAATGAGTGAATGATCGGAGTAATAACAAATAACAAGAAGTAATACTACATATAAATTTCCATCAATTCGATACGTTGTGGTGAAATCACTGAAGAAGGCGAATTAGTTCGGGATAAAGTCACGACGGTGTGAGATAATCGAGACGCACGCGACGCGAAATGTGTTAGATCCACTTAAGGTCAATTCAATAATCGTTGTAACCAGAGTGTATAATTATACGAGATAATTGTATGTATAACCAATATATCAAGTGTAGTGTACATCTGTGATCAAGTGAATTAGTGCATTCATAACCAGGATTAACACGCAACAAACAGCTGCTGACGACTCACCGACCTGCAACATCTTCAGGACTACGCACATCAGAAGGATTCTCCACGCAAGTAACAAATAAATGAACATTTGATTCTATATTTTTTGATAAATATATATTTGTAATCAAATATAGTGACTCAATTTGTCTGAAAAGAACTCATTGCTACTAAATAATATTCAAATTGTAAGGTAAAACTATCAAAGGCAATTTTAAGAAATTTTGTAGTATATAAATGCAAATGATAAATTAAAAGTTGATTGATATATTTTAATTAGTGTTTATTATTACTGGTGCCCTGAGGTACAATCAAGAGTCGGTACACTGGAGTAAGTGTTATAGATTATTAAGTAAAAATATTAATATTACCAGTGATTAAAGTAGTTTGTATACCTTACTTCTCACATGCACTTAGGGCAACATAATATGAAAATCAATAATTTAACTCTTTCATAAAGGCCTATCAAGTAGTGTATTATATTCTGTCGCCCGGAACGTGGGACATTGAGTCACTATTAAGCAAGTTATAGATTAAGACTAAGTAGAAGTTAAGAATAGAAATTGTATCAAAAATAGTATATGATTACGCGAAGTAGGAGTAGAAGAGACAAAGACACACAAAACAACATTCACAACCTATACAACAACATGAGCACAAATACAGATACCCAAAACAACGAGATGGAATTTGAAATAAATAATCAATTAGGCGATCCATACACGCTCGCAGACATTTCGGAGGAGAATCAAGCGTCAGGGACGCGGGGACAAAACGGACAGAACGATGAAAACGCAGAAACACAACAATTTACACCAACAGTAATAACAGAAATTCGTAAACGACCGATAAGTGGGAGACTACTAGAGACAGAGAAAATCACTGATCTATACACAATACTACAACAATTACTAGAACATCAGTTGTCACGACACACACGACAAATACAAGAAGAATCGAGAAATACAAAAGAACAGCTCTCACAACAAATACAAGAAGAATCGAGAAATACAAAAAACAGCTCTTACAAACAGAAGCACAGATAGCACAACAAATTACTGAACATGCGAAAAGAACAGACGACCGATTAAAACAACATGATCTAAGATTAGAACAAGCATTACAACAAATGAAAAAACAAATCCATAAACAACACATAGAAATAAGAAACGAAGTCGCCATACAAATGGAACAAAAGAGAACAAACAACAAAAACTGTTCCAAGACTGCCAAGTAGAGACTAACAACAAAATCCAAGATAATACCGATAACATTACTGAGCTTAGTATTAAGACTAAACAGCAGATCTTAGAGTTGGACGAACGGCATAGCAACAACATTCAAATCATAAGCGAAAAAATCGAAGTAAACAACAAAAGATGCGAAGACAATACGGCAGCAATCAAAGAGTTACGAGCCGAAAAGCTGGAAGAAATGAAGAAAGTGAACGAAAATATAAATGTAATTGATCGTAAGTCGGAAGAAACTGACCTGCAAATACGGTAGATACAACGAGAAGTTAGGAATAAATTAGCCTCAATTAGCAACCAATCGTGCAACCGTAACATTACTCACGAACAAGTCAAAGCTATCAAGTACAACGGGACTGGAGACTTCCCGATGGAGTTTATGAAGGAGATGGAAGATATCTATATGGAACATTACCAAGATAACGGCAACGTCGCATGGATCGGAAGGCACTTAGAAGGAGAGGCCGCAGTGTGGTGGAGGTTGATAAAAAATAGCGTGACCAACTTCGCAGAATTTAAGGAAGCCTTCACGAAAAAATATTGGAATGATATGATTCAAGAAAAGTATAAGAAGGAAGTTTTGCACGAAGGTCTGAAGATCGAAGAGGAAGGGTTGGTCGGATTGCATAAGAAACTGTCGTCGCCGACGAAGTCAAAGCAGGGTGGAAACCAGGGGATACCGAAGGAGGGACAGCAGAGGGGAACAAACAGACACGGAATGACTAAAGTCAAGGTTATCACTGACGACGACAAAGACGGTAGCTATGAGAGGAGCACGACAACGGTGGTTAGCAAGGAACGCGAAGAGACGACGCTCTCGGCATGGTCAGACTCGACTTACAGACACCGCTCAGGAACGATACGGAGACGACACGGAACCCAACAAAACACAGGCGCGAAAACAAGCAAAGGAGAGAAGGACACAGGAAAGGGAGGAGAAGAGGAAGGCAGCGCGAACTGGACGGAACAAAGCGCAGACGGTGAAAGAGAGGAAGAAGGAAACACAAGAACATAGGGATTCTATGGAGACATCGCTTTGCCAAATGTAAGATACGAATTAGAATTAGATCTACAGAAATTGAACAAAAGTTACTTAGAAGAAATAAAAAGTAATAGGAAAATTTTGTAACCTATTCGAGGGTCCATATGAAGTAACTAAAGCAATCGGAACAGCGACATACCAGTTGGAAGATCCACAAAGACCAGGACATATCCGCGGGAACTTCAATGTACAACTAAAGCCTTATTATGAGAAAGAAACCCAAAATTCACACACACACACACAGGAACATCACATGAAAATTGAGAAACAAAATGTAATAACACAGATCCGAATATTGATGTAGTAGTAGTAAGTTATCAAACTAAATGTAAGGGTGTTCAATGTAATAAAACATAATGAAGTTTAGTCATGTAAGACATCATAAATTTTTAGAAAATAAGAGAAGGAGTAATAATGTATTGAATATGAGTACAAAATAATATAATACCATAAATAAGTAAATGAGAATTTTAACAAAATTGTTAAAAGGGAAATTGCTTTATGAAAACAGTTGATATTGAAAGGGAAAGTGGACCAGCCACATTTGGAAGTAGTCTGACGAGTCAGATAGAGGGGACGGGAAGTGTATGTTAGTAAACAAACCATAACAGGCTACCAACCCTGGTGTAAGTTATAGCATTCGGTAGTAACCGAGTAATATTGTAATAATGTACTCAAAAGTTAGACTAAGTAATATAAAGCAAGTAATTAATTTGAATACATTGTCAATTTTAAATATAAGGAATGAATTTATAATTATCTATAATTATTTATAATTATGCAAATCAACAATTTAACTATTTCATAAAGGCTTATCAAGTAGTGTATTACATTACATTACAAGAAATGATCTTGTGAACAAGCAACACAAGTTCAACTATATGTGCGTGATCATCAGGAGATCTCTAAAATCAAAAGGAAACACTCCTGAAGTTTCAGAAGGCGATAGTACTCCACGCACTTCTCTATGGTCTTCGAATTGGACATTAACAAAATCCCAGGACAGTGGTATTCAAGTGGCCGAAATGAAATTTCTTAGGCACAAGGCAGAATACAAATTGCAAGAAATGTCGGTGTACGGTAGAACTGAATTTTATAAGTATACTTGATAGCGTTGCCCAATTTCAGATAAAATTGTTGGAACATCTTAACCGAATGGGTGACTACTGCGGCCACAAACAACTATGGAATTATAAGACGGAAGGCCGAAAAGCTGTGTGCCGCGCAAAAAAGCATTGTATTGACGAGCCTTATTCTAACTCCTTGGAACCAGAACAAACCATTTTTGGTTTAATCCCTGCGAAAAATTATGATCGTTACATAGCCTAGTTAGGAGATACATACTAGAATAGTTGTGGCTTTAATTGTTTCTGTTGATAAATTAGATCTCCCGATACGCTTGTAAGGAGGCATCAAGCAAGTGGATAGCAACATGATGTGTGGTACATAAAGAATTTACGGTCCCTAATAAAGGTTTTTCAACCAAATAAGTAGAGACATCTGGGCAATTTTCTGTAACTTTGAAACGTTCACTTCTCGAAGAGCAAATTGCTAGGCAGAATGTTACGCCAAGTTTACTGAGTATACAGTTTGGTGTCTCGTTCCTGTCAGAGATATCCTTCAAACAGTCACTGTTCTACTTGCCATATATTTTTTACCAGCTTTGGAATAAATTTCAACAATTTAAAAATGATTCACGTATATCTGCTGTTTGCAAAGTTGTTATCCAATTTACGCATCACGTAATATTTGTAACGGGCGCACTACATTGCAGTTTGTTTTGAATTATGTTATTACAGAAAAAAATACTTACTTACTTTGTCATTTTATTTACATAACTTACGAAATTGCACAACCGTTTGTGTACGTATGCGGAAAGTTTTGCATCAACCGTAGGTAGGTTTCAAATCTCCTGACGCAATATTGCACTGTTTTGTGTAAAATTATGTTTTTATGGGTGTCAAATTTCCTGTTAAAACCAATCTCTCTCTCTCTCTCACGCGCGCGCACACACATCACATATTTACTCTGTTAAATCTCACCGCTAATTATGTCACATCGGTTGTGTGTGACATTTGTCAGAATCGGACTAAATGTAAAAACATCGATTGCTGAGAATGAACCACTCCGGTGTTTGCCGTACAAAACGGCGTCTCCGGCCCAATGGTTTGTTTAGTTGAGCAGTTCCACGTAGACTTTGAGCATTGAAATCTCCCAGTAATGTTATGGGGAAATCGACAGTTGCCCAAATACGTGCTGTAGGTTGTCATGTTTAGTAGCTCAAATAGAGACATGGCTGCTATATGCAAAGATGTAACAAAGTGCACTGTCCTAGCTGACATCAGTCGTTTCTAAAGGTACCAACATTCTTGCTCCCCCAACATCAGAGCAGAAGCTCCTATGCCCCCTAATGCTGAAATCCTCTGTCGGTTGTGTGTTCTGGATGCATACGAAAACGGGCGTGTGTTTAGTCAGTAACTTTTTCTTTCGGGTCTCAATAATGCGAGACACAACCGTTTATATTCTATTATAAAAAAATGTCCGTGCTGCATGCGAAGATTGCAGATTAGATTTTTTTGTGAGCTTCTCTTTATTTTGGCCATTTTTTTCTTCTTACAGTTAAGCTAAGTCTCCACGATTGATAATATCTGTGTTTCTACAAAGTGAGCCGAGCTAGGATATAGAGCCAGTCTCGGGAGCATCAAGCAACATGTAACTCCTCCCAGTTCTTCTTTATGAAATCAGACCTTTATATCTATGGAACGGGATATAAAAAACCACCGTCTGTTGTCGCAGCCGTTTCGTGAACGGTTTGTTTAGGTTGAGTAAAGACTGTTCCATGGTTAACCTTTTGCATTCACGTTAGCCTATCCTAACACAAAGTTATCTTAGTCTATCAATCTTAGCCTCTTTATTTTAGTCTATTTTAGATTTTTCTACAAATTTGCCTTTGCCTGGCTCATATGTTTGTTCCGATTCTGAAGGTATAGTTTTTATTACTAATGCCCTTGTGCTGTTTGGAACCGTAGAGCGTTGAGTTTTCAACAGGTCACACGTCTTGTTGTACCTCAGGTACACAGTTACCCAGCTAATCAATAATGCTTGCACAACACGAGGCAAATCTTCTGGTAGCTTCAGGCTTTGGTTTGTTGTGTAACAATTATTGTTGTTGTTCCTCTTCCCCCTCCTCCTCTTCATCGTCGTCATCATCATCATCATCATCATTAACTTCTTCTTCTTCTTCTTCTTCTTCTTCTAATTATTATTGTTATTATTATTTAGTTTTTGTTGTTGTTACTGTTTTTAATCAAAATATTCAAACGTAATTTAAGGCTTTTCGTGGATTAAAACCTGAAAGTATGAAGCTGAAACATAATTGTTATTGGGTAACGAGTTAATTTTGAACCATATTCACAGTACACTTTGTAATAATTTTAGTAGCTTTCCATAATACCCGTTCTGTAAGTTAGATGTTTGAAGCAGATGCTCATTGCTCATTGCAATTCCAATGATTTGGAGAAAACCAAAGAATCATACCACGGACTGATTTTTGTCTAAGAAAAGATCTGGGGTAACAGCTAAGACTATACTTAATGTTAAACACCCCGATATTCTCCCAGCTATAAGGCCAGTGCCACACAGTCCAGAGCTTCTAACTCCAGAACCACCAAAAACATAGAACTTAACGAATATGAAGTTGTTACTAATGTTGAAAATTGTGCATACTTATCAGACGATGAAGAAAGACCAGACCCAGATGTTTTATAAATACGTATACTGAACCTCACTTAATTCATCAGTCAGAAATAAATGACCTCGTTCGTGATCTAAATTTGTCAAAGAGTCAAGCCGAAATACTGGCATCAAGACTGAAATAATGAAATTTTTACAGCAGAATACTAAAATAAGTACTTAATTATTTTACTGACTAATTCATGTAGTCTAAATTTGAACATTTATTCTCTCAGAACAAGGCCTTAGTGTAATGCAAAGAAGTGGATTCTTTACTAGAAGCTTTGAGATATAAGCATCATCCTCAAGAATGGCTTCCATTTATAGACTCTTCAAAGCTTAGTTTGAAACAAGTCCTAGCAATGGAAATATATACTCATCAATTCCTCTAACTTAGGCTGCTCACGAGAAGGAGTCATACAAAAATATGAAACTTGTATTGAGCAAAATTTAGTATGAGAAACAGTCATAGTATATTTATGGAAATCTGAAAGTGATAGCACTTTTTCTTGAATTACAACTTCGACACACTAAATTCTGTTGTTTTTGTGTGAATAAAACAAGAGGGAAGGAGGAATTATTACATAGAAACTCAGTGGCCAAAGAAAGGGATGCTTCTCTCTTCTTTAGAAGAGAAGAATCTTGCAAGTCAAGACCAGTAAAATCTGAAAAACTGTATCTTTCGCCACCACACATTATGTTCGGTTTAAGGAAAAATTTTATAAAATTACAAAACTCAAGAGTTCAGAAACTTCTAAAACATTATTAGAGAGAAGATATGTACCAAAACAGTGGGGGCCATTCTACAGGGTTTCGAAATTATCATGAAAAGGTACAAATAAATACGCTTCAGTCACTCACTGATTTTCAAGAAACTTTGTGGTAGCAAAACGTGACCTCGGTTAACAGAACACTGAACGCTGAAAACATCCAAGGCATGAGAAATGCCTCAACAAAACACACACTAGAACCATGAGACTACAAAAAATGACATCGGTTAACAGAACCCTGTATGCTGAAACCATCCAAGGCGTGAGAAATGCCTTAACAAAACACACACTAGAACCATGAGACTACAAAACGTGACCTCGGTTAACAGAACCCTGTATGCTGAAACCATCCAAGGCGTGAGAAATGCCTCAACAAAACACACACTAGAACCATGAGAATACAAAACGTGACCTCGGTTAACAGAACCCTGTATGCTGAAACCATCCAAGGCGTGAGAAATGCCTCAACAAACACACACTAGAACCATGAGACTACAAAACGTGACCTCGGTTAACAGAATCCTGTATGATGAAACCATCCAAGGCGTGAGAAATGCCTCAACAAAACACACACTAGAACCATGAGACTACAAAACGTGACCTCGGTTAACAGAACCCTGTATGCTGAAACCATCCAAAGCGTGAGAAATGCCTCAACAAAACACACACTAGAAACATGAGACTACAAAACGTGACCTCGGTTAACAGAACCCTGTATGTTGAAACCATCCAAGGCGTGAGAAATTCCTCAACAAAACATACACTGGAACCATGAGACTACAAAACGTGACCTCGGTTAACAGAACCCTGTATGCTGAAACCATCCAAGGCGTGAGAAATGCCTCAACAAAACACACACTAGAACCATGAGACTACAAAACGTGACCTCGGTTAACAGAACCCTGTATGCTGAAACCATCCAAGGCGTGAGAAATGCCTCAACAAAACACACACTAGAACCATGAGACTACAAAACGTGTTTCCCCAATCACGAAGTTGACGTACTCGATTATTTTTACATTTGCATATATTTAATAGATATTGAAGCATTTATTAAATGGTATTTATCCTACACTACAGAATAATTTCATTTGTTAACTGTTGTCATTCATATTCTTTGACGACCTTATATTTAGAGCATTATTTGTACTTTTCACTGTTAATATTCCTATACCAAAAACTTATAAGTCTTAATTTCAAATGGGATTTAAGGCTTATCATATCAATGAAGAAACTAGTACTTGATATTCCAAACTATTACTTTATAATATTAATTACGGTTTACAAAAATCAATCACTTGGTAAAAGTTATAATATATATTGCAATATAACCAGTAAATGCTGTGTGTAAATTATTTAGTTACAGGTTGAAAAAAATGTTTAATGAAGTCTCTATTTTGTATGCAGTAATTTGCTTTTATGATAATTGGTAAACATTAAATATGTAATTATAGTGTGATAATTTTTATGGGTCAAATAATAATTGCTGGTCGGTAAATGAATGTAACAGTAGCGTCGATCTTGAAGTGGAACTCCTCTTCTTGGTTAAATGACGTCAGTGTAAGTACTGTCAAGTGTTGTCTGGACAAATAAATTAACATAAAAAACACTTTCACGTACCTGGTAGTAGTACTTGAAGTTCTGACGTTCACTAACCCAGAATAAACTGTCAAGTTTCTCTTATAGCCAGCTTATACTTTAGAAACAAGGTTATACTACTCCTTGTATATAATGTGGGCGCCACATGAGTTTACTTCATGAAAGGTTCCCATGAAAAAACAAATTGCTAAATTTTAAAATTGTATGTGTTCACTTTATATCTTGTCTAAATGCTTAGGGCATTTAAAATAATTCAGATATAGTACTGTAAGATTTCTGCTCAAAAGTATCTCAGTGTACTCTATACTGAGTATCGCTTATCTAAATGAAATAATTGGAACCAAAGTTTATGCTGTATAACATTACGGGTTTATTATACCCTTTAAAATCAATTCAAATGTAAAATACAATTATTACAGTAATACAATTTGGAATATAAGTTGCCCATCTACTATCTGGCCTAGCTCAATTCAGAACAATGTAAAACTCTTATAATTATTAACAAATTTTAATTTTATTTTATAAGTTACCAGACGGGTAGGTTCTTGAAAATACAAATAGAACGTTATTAATTGCCTTGACAGACATTACTGTGATGATAATTCATATTTGGCCTCTTTTAAAAAAACTCGCAATTATTTTTGAGGTTAACGATCGTTTCGTATGCTTATATCCTAACAAATATTATAATACTTAACTCTAACACAAATGTTCTTACATTGGATAATTTAATCCTCTAAATAAATTGATACAGTGTTTGCTATTAAAAGTTTGGTTGTCTTTGCGTCAGTACAAGAGTGTTGATAATTATGATCAGTGAAAACAGATAAACAATAAAATTGGTCACTGTATTACCTTGCTTCTTTTTAATCTTATAGATTAAAAATTAAACACTTCAGTGATCGGATTATAATGATCACTATCTAACTGCACTTTATTCGCACTTGGAACGAGAAATATACCCTCTTCTTAATGAAACTGGGTTGTGTGACGATTTAATTCTAACTGTAATCTTAAATAAATAAAAAATTCAGTTTGCGAGCGATTAAGTATTTTTAAATCGCACTATTAAACCTAAAGCCCCTGTATTAAATCAGTGTGAGAATGAGAAGTGCATGAAAATCAACAGAAGCACTAATAAAAAAGGTCGAATTGTAAAAAGTTATTATTATAATAATTAACCCTTTGCTAGTCATCATGCGGTGACCTGTTAATTCCGGACTCAACGTGTTTATCGAGTCGTCTGTAATTTAGGAAGATATAAAAATTATAATGTTTATAAGTAGAAATTTGAAGGCACGAATAGTAGTTAAAATAACTCACTTAAATTATATATGTATAATTAATGTATGGTTTTTGGTAATAAGAATGTTAACTTAAATAAAAATAGGAACTATATTGTCGCGGAGTACTTGCCCCTCTCCGTTGTTATGTGCCAGTTTAATCGAGAAACGGTCGCTATGTTGCCGTCACACCGTACAGACGTAAGAGCGAGTGCTCCACCAAAATGTATTTGTTTTTTTATTTAACTTTAGAATATTAGCTACTACTGCTAAACGTGGAGAGCATTGTGTAATGTATGAATAATATAAAGATGTGTTAAGAAGAAAATGTAATAAGTAAAACAAAAACTTAACTAGTGGTAAGCAAGATGACGTCTCCCCTCAAGAGGTAAATCCAATTACAACATCACTCCTGAAGATGTGATCTGCAGAAACTTCATAAATACACGTATACGATGCATAAGACGCTGACGAGGACCTCCGTGAATCTACACCTACTTTCACCAAAGAAACTTCAATCTCCGCACTGAACATCCGACCTAATTCTTGCCGAAGACACGACACAGATGATGACGCCGACTCCAAGAATTCCCAAGACAGAAACCCAAGGACGAGGTTACTAAATCCAATTGTAAAGGTGACTCGATAGCTTGGCTATCGAGAGTTAATCATATTTGATACACAACTCACATTTAAAAAGAGACTTTTCAAAGACGATTAATTTTATTTAAAATTAAAATGAGACAATCTAAGAGTTTACTGTAATATTCAATTATCATACGTTGTAACGCCTTAAATGTAAATGTAATTTATTATCACTTCAAGTAATAATACCATTCTTCAAATGGTAAAAGAAGTCTTGCAAGCGTCTAGATCAACTGAAAATAATTAGAAGTCTTTACTATAAATATACTTAAAGTAAACTCGGATCCGAGGTATAAGAATACATAATCAGTTTGATCCCAAAGTTTTATGAAAAGCATTTAAATATTTTAGTTTAATTAATGATGTCATGGGATCTTTTTAGTAACTGTTCTTAATAAAGAGATGTCGTCTTGTTACACATGAAAATGAGTGCATAAATCAGTAAATAAACCTTCCCTTGTTTCCTTATAAGTAATTTGTTCAATTAATTTGACTTTAATAATAGTTCGTTACAACGTAGGCAGCCCATGTAATTGGCAGATGTCAGTTAAGATGGGTTCCCTGGATTTGAAACGTGGCAATACGTTACAAAATTGCGCCACTCTGCTTAATTTATTAGTAAATTAGATAACTCACGGAATTCAGTTATTAATCTATGCACTCAGGGAATGTAATTGATGTAACTTTAATTTTCAAAAAAAATAAATTGTTTTAAGATACGCAAATGATAGTCAGTATAAATTGAAATATCATTGTATGAAGCTAAATGCAAGTAGGTACATGAATTGTAATGCTTGGTCAACTGCTCAGTCTTTAACAGGTTTATATTATGACAACACAAGACCTGTTGTTTCTTGAATAAGCCTGCATAGTATACGTTAGTGTATGTCTGTCGTCACGGTAAAAGTAATAAAAAAAGAAATAATATTAATGCTCCTGTGTAAAGTAGACCCGGTTAATTACGTGGAAAGAATTTCGTGACGTCGGTTAACAGAATCCTGTAGGCTGAAACCATCCAAGGTGTGAGAAATGCCTCAACAAAACACACACGAGAAACATGAGAATACAAAACGTGACCTCGGTTAACAGAACCCTGTATGCTGAAACCATCCAAGGCGTGAGAAATGCCTCAACAAAACACACACTAGAACCATGAGACTACAAAACGTGACCTCGGTTAACAGAACCCTGTATGATGAAACCATCCAAGGCGTGAGAAATGCCTCAACAAAACACACACTAGAACCATTAGACTACAAAACGTGACCTCGGTTAACAGAATCCTGTATGATGAAACCATCCAAGGCGTGAGAAATGCCTCAACAAAACACACACTAGAACCATGAGACTACAAAACGTGACCTCGGTTAACAGAACTCTGTATGCTGAAACCATTCAAAGCGTGAGAAATGCCTCAACAAAACACACACTAGAAACATGAGACTACAAAACGTGACCTCGGTTAACAGAATCCTGTATGATGAAACCATCCAAGGCGTGAGAAATGCCTCAACAAAACACACACTAGAACCATGAGACTACAAAACGTGACCTCGGTTAACAGAACCCTGTATGCTGAAACCATCCAAAGCGTGAGAAATGCCTCAACAAAACACACACTAGAAACATGAGACTACAAAACGTGACCTCGGTTAACAGAACCCTGTATGTTGAAACCATCCAAGGCGTGAGAAATTCCTCAACAAAACACACACTGGAACCATGAGACTACAAAACGTGACCTCGGTTAACAGAACCCTGTATGCTGAAACCATCCAAGGCGTTTGAAATGCCTCAACAAAACACACACTAGAACCATGAGACTACAAAACGTGTTTCCCCAATCACGAAGTTGACGTACTCGATTATTTTTACATTTGCATATATTTAATAGATATATTGAAGCATTTATTAAATGGTATTTATCCTACACTACAGAATAATTTCATTTGTTAACTGTTGTCATTCATATTCTTTGACGACCTTATATTTAGAGCATTATTTGTCCTTTTCTCTGTTAATATTCCTATACCAAAAACTTATAAGTCTTAATTTCAAATGGGATTTAAGGCTTATCATATCAATGAAGAAACTAGTATTTGATATTCCAAACAATTACTTTATAATATTAATTACGGTTTACAAAAATCAATCACTTGGTAAAAGTTATAATATATATTGTAATATAACCAGTAAATGCTGTGTGTAAATTATTTAGTTACAGGTTGAAAAAAATGTTTAATGAAGTCTGTATTTTGTATGCAGTAATTTGCTTTTATGATAATTGGTAAACATTAAATATGTAATTATAGTGTGATAATTTTTATGGGTCAAATAATAATTGCTGGTCGGTAAATGAATGTAACAGTAGCGTCGATCTTGAAGTGGAACTCCTCTTCTTGGTTAAATGACGTCAGTGTAAGTACTGTCAAGTGTTGTCTGGACAAATAAATTAACATAAAAAACACTTTCACGTACCTGGTAGTAGTACTTGAAGTTCTGACGTTCACTTACCCAGAATAAACTGTCAAGTTTCTCTTATAGCCAGCTTATACTTTAGAAACAAGGTTATACTACTCCTTGTATATAATGTGGGCGCCACATGAGTTTACTTCATGAATGGTTCCCATGAAAAAACAAATTGCTAAATTTTAAAATTGTATGTGTTCACTTTATATCTTGTCTAAATGCTTAGGGCATTTAAAATAATTCAGATATAGTACTGTAAGATTTCTGCTCAAAAGTATCTCAGTGTACTCTATACTGAGTATCACTTATCTAAATGAAATAATTGGAACCAAAGTTTATGCTGTATAACATTACGGGTTTATTATACCCTTTAAAATCAATTCAAATGAAAAATACAATTATTACAGTAATACAATTTGGATTATAAGTTGCCCATCTACTATCTGGCCTTGCTCAATTCAGAACAATGTAAAACTCTTATAATTATTAACAAATTTTAATTTTATTTTATAAGTTACCAGACGGGTAGGTTCTTGAAAATACAAATAGAACGTTATTAATTGCCTTGACAGACATTACTGTGATGATAATTCATATTTGGCCTCTTTTAAAAAAACTCGCAATTATTTTTGAGGTTAACGATCGTTTCGTATGCTTATATCCTAACAAATATTATAATACTTAACTCTAACACAAATGTTCTTACATTGGATAATTTAATCCTCCAAATATATTGATACAGTGTTTGCTATTAAAAGTTTGGTTGTCTTTGCGTCAGTACAAGAGTGTTGATAATTATGATCAGTGAAAACAGATAAACAATAAAATTGGTCACTGTACTACCTTGCTTCTTTTTAATCTTATAGATTAAAAATTAAACACTTCAGTGATCGGATTATAATGATCACTATCTAACTGCACTTTATTCGCACTTGGAACGAGAAATATACCCTCTTCTTAATGAAACTGGGTTGTGTGACGATTTAATTCTAACTGTAATCTTAAATAAATAAAAAATTCAGTTTGCGAGCGATTAAGTATTTTTAAATCGCACTATTAAACCTAAAGCCCCTGTATTAAATCAGTGTGAGAAATAGAAGTGCATGAAAATCAACAGAAGCACTAATAAAAAAGGTCGAATTGTAAAAAGTTATTATTATAATAATTAACCCTTTGCTAGTCATCATGCGGTGACCTGTTAATTCCGGACTCAACGTGTTTATCGAGTCGTCTGTAATTTAGGAAGATATAAAAATTATAATGTTTATAAGTAGAAATTTGAAGGCACGAATAGTAGTTAAAATAACTCACTTAAATTATATATGTATAATTAATGTATGGTTTTTGGTAATAAGAATGTTAACTTAAATAAAAATAGGAACTATATTGTCGCGGAGTACTTGCCCCTCTCCGTTGTTATGTGCCAGTTTAATCGAGAAAGGGTCGCTATGTTGCCGTCACACCGTACAGACGTAAGAGCGAGTGCTCCACCAAAATGTATTTGTTTTTTATTTAACTTTAGAATATTAGCTACTACTGCTAAACGTGGAGAGCATTGTGTAATGTATGAATAATATAAAGATGTGTTAAGAAGAAAATGTAATAAGTAAAACAAAAACTTAACTAGTGGTAAGCAAGATGACGTCTCCCCTCAAGAGGTAAATCCAATTACAACATCACTCCTGAAGATGTGATCTGCAGAAACTTCATAAATACACGTATACGATGCATAAGACGCTGACGAGGACCTCCGTGAATCTACACCTACTTTCACCAAAGAAACTTCAATCTCCGCAGTGAACATCCGACCTAATTCTTGCCGAAGACACGACACAGATGATGACGCCGACTCCAAGAATTCCCCAAGACAGAAACCCCAGGACGAGGTTACTAAGACCAATTGTAAAGGTGACTCGATAGCTTGGCTATCGAGAGTTAATCATATTTGATACACAACTCACATTTAAAAAGAGACTTTTCAAAGACGATTAATTTTATTTAAAATTAAAATGAGACAATCTAAGAGTTTACTGTAAGATTCAATTATCATACGTTGTAACGCCTTAAATGTAAATGTAATTTATTATCACTTCAAGTAATAATACCATTCTTCAAATGGTAAAAGAAGTCTTGCAAGCGTCTAGATGAACTGAAAATAATTAGAAGTCTTTACTATAAATATACTTAAAGTAAACTCGGATCCGAGGTATAAGAATACATAATCAGTTTGATCCCAAAGTTTTATGAAAAGCATTTAAATATTTTAGTTTAATTAATGATGTCATAGGATCTTTTTAATAACTGTTCTTAATAAAGAGATGTCGTCTTATACACATGAAAATGAGTGCATAAATCAGTAAAATACCTTCCCTTTTTCCTTATAAGTAATTTGTTCAATTAATTTGACTTTAATAATAGTTCGTTACAACGTAGGCAGCCCATGTAATTGGCAGATGTCAGTTAAGATGGGTTCCCTGGATTTGTAACGTGGCAATACATTACAAAATTGCGCCACTCTGCTTAATTTATTAGTAAATTAGATAACTCACGGCATTCAGTTATTGATCTATGCACTCAGGGAATGTAATTGATGTAACTTTAATTTTCAAAAATAAATAAATTGTTTTAAGATACGCAAATGATAGTCAGTATAAATTGAAATATCATTGTATGAAGCTAAATGCAAGTAGGTACATGAATTGTAATGCTTGGTCAACTGCTCAGTCTTTAACAGGTTTATATTATGACAACCCAAGACCTGTTGTTTCTTGAATAAGCCTGCATAGTATACGTTAGTGTATGTCTGTCGTCACGGTAAAAGTAATAAAAAAAGAAATAATATTAATGCTCCTGTGTAAAGTAGACCCGGTTAATTACGTGGAAAGAATTTCGTGACGTCGGTTAACAGAATCCTGTAGGCTGAAACCATCCAAGGCGTGAGATGTGCCTCAACAAAACACACACGAGAAACATGAGAATACAAAACGTGACCTCGGTTAACAGAATCCTGTATGCTGAAACCATCCAAGGCGTGAGGAATGCCTCAACAAAACACACACTAGAACCATGAGACTACAAAACGTGACCTCGGTTAACAGAACCCTGTATGATGAAACCATCCAAGGCGTGAGAAATGCCTCAACAAAACACACACTAGAACCATTAGACTACAAAACGTGACCTCGGTTAACAGAATCCTGTATGATGAAACCATCCAAGGCGTGAGAAATGCCTCAACAAAACACACACTAGAACCATGAGACTACAAAACGTGACCTCGGTTAACAGAACCCTGTATGCTGAAACCATCCAAAGCGTGAAAAATGCCTCAACAAAACACACACTAGAAACATGAGACTACAAAACGTGACCTCGGTTAACAGAATCCTGTATGATGAAACCATCCAAGGCGTGAGAAATGCCTCAACAAAACACACACTAGAACCATGAGACTACAAAACGTGACCTCGGTTAACAGAACCCTGTATGCTGAAACCATCCAAAGCGTGAGAAATGCCTCAACAAAACACACACTAGAAACATGAGACTACAAAACGTGACCTCGGTTAACAGAACCCTGTATGTTGAAACCATCCAAGGCGTGAGAAATTCCTCAACAAAACACACACTGGAACCATGAGACTACAAAACGTGACCTCGGTTAACAGAACCCTGTATGCTGAAACCATCCAAGGCGTGAGAAATGCCTCAACAAAACACACACTAGAACCATGAGACTACAAAACGTGTTTCCCCAATCACGAAGTTGACGTACTCGATTATTTTTACATTTGCATATATTTAATAGATATATTGAAGCATTTATTAAATGGTATTTATCCTACACTACAGAATAATTTCATTTGTTAACTGTTGTCATTCATATTCTTTGACGACCTTATATTTAGAGCATTATTTGTCCTTTTCTCTGTTAATATTCCTATACCAAAAACTTATAAGTCTTAATTTCAAATGGGATTTAAGGCTTATCATATCAATGAAGAAACTAGTATTTGATATTCCAAACAATTACTTTATAATATTAATTACGGTTTACAAAAATCAATCACTTGGTAAAAGTTATAATATATATTGTAATATAACCAGTAAATGCTGTGTGTAAATTATTTAGTTACAGGTTGAAAAAAATGTTTAATGAAGTCTGTATTTTGTATGCAGTAATTTGCTTTTATGATAATTGGTAAACATTAAATATGTAATTATAGTGTGATAATTTTTATGGGTCAAATAATAATTGCTGGTCGGTAAATGAATGTAACAGTATCGTCGATCTTGAAGTGGAACTCCTCTTATTGGTTAAATGACGTCAGTGTAAGTACTGTCAAGTGTTGTCTGGACAAATAAATTAACATAAAAACACTTTCACGTACCTGGTAGTAGTACTTGAAGTTCTGACGTTCACTTACCCAGAATAAACTGTCAAGTTTCTCTTATAGCCAGCTTATACTTTAGAAACAAGGTTATACTACTCCTTGTATATAATGTGGGCGCCACATGAGTTTACTTCATGAAAGGTTCCCATGAAAAAACAAATTGCTAAATTTTAAAATTGTATGTGTTCACTTTATATCTTGTCTAAATGCTTAGGGCATTTAAAATAATTCAGATATAGTACTGTAAGATTTCTGCTCAAAAGTATCTCAGTGTACTCTATACTGAGTATCGCTTATCTAAATGAAATAATTGGAACCAAAGTTTATGCTGTATAACATTACGGGTTTATTATACCCTTTAAAATCAATTCAAATGAAAAATACAATTATTACAGTAATACAATTTGGATTAAAAGTTGCCCATCTACTATCTGGCCTTGCTCAATTCAGAACAATGTAAAACTCTTATAATTATTAACAAATTTTAATTTTATTTTATAAGTTACCAGACGGGTAGGTTCTTGAAAATACAAATAGAACGTTATTAATTGCCTTGACAGACATTACTGTGATGATAATTCATATTTGGCCTCTTTTAAAAAAACTCGCAATTATTTTTGAGGTTAACGATCGTTTCGTATGCTTATATCCTAACAAATATTATAATACTTAACTCTAACACAAATGTTCTTACATTGGATAATTTAATCCTCCAAATATATTGATACAGTGTTTGCTATTAAAAGTTTGGTTGTCTTTGCGTCAGTACAAGAGTGTTGATAATTATGATCAGTGAAAACAGATAAACAATAAAATTGGTCACTGTACTACCTTGCTTCTTTTTAATCTTATAGATTAAAAATTAAACACTTCAGTGATCGGATTATAATGATCACTATCTAACTGCACTTTATTCGCACTTGGAACGAGAAATATACCCTCTTCTTAATGAAACTGGGTTGTGTGACGATTTAATTCTAACTGTAATCTTAAATAAATAAAAAATTCAGTTTGCGAGCGATTAAGTATTTTTAAATCGCACTATTAAACCTAAAGCCCCTGTATTAAATCAGTGTGAGAAATAGAAGTGCATGAAAATCAACAGAAGCACTAATAAAAAAGGTCGAATTGTAAAAAGTTATTATTATAATAATTAACCCTTTGCTAGTCATCATGCGGTGACCTGTTAATTCCGGACTCAACGTGTTTATCGAGTCGTCTGTAATTTAGGAAGATATAAAAATTATAATGTTTATAAGTAGAAATTTGAAGGCACGAATAGTAGTTAAAATAACTCACTTAAATTATATATGTATAATTAATGTATGGTTTTTGGTAATAAGAATGTTAACTTAAATAAAAATAGGAACTATATTGTCGCGGAGTACTTGCCCCTCTCCGTTGTTATGTGCCAGTTTAATCGAGAAAGGGTCGCTATGTTGCCGTCACACCGTACAGACGTAAGAGCGAGTGCTCCACCAAAATGTATTTGTTTTTTATTTAACTTTAGAATATTAGCTACTACTGCTAAACGTGGAGAGCATTGTGTAATGTATGAATAATATAAAGATGTGTTAAGAAGAAAATGTAATAAGTAAAACAAAAACTTAACTAGTGGTAAGCAAGATGACGTCTCCCCTCAAGAGGTAAATCCAATTACAACATCACTCCTGAAGATGTGATCTGCAGAAACTTCATAAATACACGTATACGATGCATAAGACGCTGACGAGGACCTCCGTGAATCTACACCTACTTTCACCAAAGAAACTTCAATCTCCGCAGTGAACATCCGACCTAATTCTTGCCGAAGACACGACACAGATGATGACGCCGACTCCAAGAATTCCCCAAGACAGAAACCCCAGGACGAGGTTACTAAGACCAATTGTAAAGGTGACTCGATAGCTTGGCTATCGAGAGTTAATCATATTTGATACACAACTCACATTTAAAAAGAGACTTTTCAAAGACGATTAATTTTATTTAAAATTAAAATGAGACAATCTAAGAGTTTACTGTAAGATTCAATTATCATACGTTGTAACGCCTTAAATGTAAATGTAATTTATTATCACTTCAAGTAATAATACCATTCTTCAAATGGTAAAAGAAGTCTTGCAAGCGTCTAGATGAACTGAAAATAATTAGAAGTCTTTACTATAAATATACTTAAAGTAAACTCGGATCCGAGGTATAAGAATACATAATCAGTTTGATCCCAAAGTTTTATGAAAAGCATTTAAATATTTTAGTTTAATTAATGATGTCATAGGATCTTTTTAGTAACTGTTCTTAATAAAGAGATGTCGTCTTATACACATGAAAATGAGTGCATAAATCAGTAAAATACCTTCCCTTTTTCCTTATAAGTAATTTGTTCAATTAATTTGACTTTAATAATAGTTCGTTACAACGTAGGCAGCCCATGTAATTGGCAGATGTCAGTTAAGATGGGTTCCCTGGATTTGTAACGTGGCAATACATTACAAAATTGCGCCACTCTGCTTAATTTATTAGTAAATTAGATAACTCACGGCATTCAGTTATTGATCTATGCACTCAGGGAATGTAATTGATGTAACTTTAATTTTCAAAAATAAATAAATTGTTTTAAGATACGCAAATGATAGTCAGTATAAATTGAAATATCATTGTATGAAGCTAAATGCAAGTAGGTACATGAATTGTAATGCTTGGTCAACTGCTCAGTCTTTAACAGGTTTATATTATGACAACCCAAGACCTGTTGTTTCTTGAATAAGCCTGCATAGTATACGTTAGTGTATGTCTGTCGTCACGGTAAAAGTAATAAAAAAAAGAAATAATATTAATGCTCCTGTGTAAAGTAGACCCGGTTAATTACGTGGAAAGAATTTCGTGACTACAAAACGTGACGTCGGTTAACAGAATCCTGTAGGCTGATACCATCCAAGGCGTGAGAAATGCCTCAACAAAACACACACGAGAACCATGAGAATACAAAACGTGACCTCGGTTAACAGAACCCTGTATGCTGAAACCATCCAAGGCGTGAGAAATGCCTCAACAAAACACACACTAGAACCATGAGACTACAAAACGTGACCTCGGTTAACAGAACCCTGTATGATGAAACCATCCAAGGCGTGAGAAATGCCTCAACAAAACACACACTAGAACCATTAGACTACAAAACGTGACCTCGGTTAACAGAATCCTGTATGATGAAACCATCCAAGGCGTGAGAAATGCCTCAACAAAACACACACTAGAACCATGAGACTACAAAACGTGACCTCGGTTAACAGAACCCTGTATGCTGAAACCATCCAAAGCGTGAGAAATGCCTCAAGAAAACACACACTAGAAACATGAGACTACAAAACGTGACCTCGGTTAACAGAACCCTGTATGTTGAAACCATCCAAGGCGTGATAAATGCCTCAACAAAACACACACTGGAACCATGAGACTACAAATAGTGACCTCGGTTAACGGAACCCTGTATGCTGAAACCATCCAAGGCGTGAGAAATGCCTCAACAAAACACACACTAGAACCATGAGACTACAAAACGTGTTTCCCCAATCACGAAGTTGACGTACTCGATTATTTTTACATTTGCATATATTTAATAGATATATTGAAGCATTTATTAAATGGTATTTATCCTACACTACAGAATAATTTCATTTGTTAACTGTTGTCATTCATATTCTTTGACGACCTTATATTTAGAGCATTATTTGTCCTTTTCTCTGTTAATATTCCTATACCAAAAACTTATAAGTCTTAATTTCAAATGGGATTTAAGGCTTATCATATCAATGAAGAAACTAGTATTTGATATTCCAAACAATTACTTTATAATATTAATTACGGTTTACAAAAATCAATCACTTGGTAAAAGTTATAATATATATTGTAATATAACCAGTAAATGCTGTGTGTAAATTATTTAGTTACAGGTTGAAAAAAATGTTTAATGAAGTCTCTATTTTGTATGCAGTAATTTGCTTTTATGATAATTGGTAAACATTAAATATGTAATTATAGTGTGATAATTTTTATGGGTCAAATAATAATTGCTGGTCGGTAAATGAATGTAACAGTATCGTCGATCTTGAAGTGGAACTCCTCTTCTTGGTTAAATGACGTCAGTGTAAGTACTGTCAAGTGTTGTCTGGACAAATAAATTAACATAAAAAACACTTTCACGTACCTGGTAGTAGTACTTGAAGTTCTGACGTTCACTTACCCAGAATAAACTGTCAAGTTTCTCTTATAGCCAGCTTATACTTTAGAAACAAGGTTATACTACTCCTTGTATATAATGTGGGCGCCACATGAGTTTACTTCATGAAAGGTTCCCATGAAAAAACAAATTGCTAAATTTTAAAATTGTATGTGTTCACTTTATATCTTGTCTAAATGCTTAGGGCATTTAAAATAATTCAGATATAGTACTGTAAGATTTCTGCTCAAAAGTATCTCAGTGTACTCTATACTGAGTATCGCTTAACTAAATGAAATAATTGGAACCAAAGTTTATGCTGTATAACATTACGGGTTTATTATACCCTTTAAAATCAATTCAAATGAAAAATACAATTATTACAGTAAGACAATTTGGATTAAAAGTTGCCCATCTACTATCTGGCCTTGCTCAATTCAGAACAATGTAAAACTCTTATAATTATTAACAAATTTTAATTTTATTTTATAAGTTACCAGACGGGTAGGTTCTTGAAAATACAAATAGAACGTTATTAATTGCCTTGACAGACATTACTGTGATGATAATTCATATTTGGCCTCTTTTAAAAAAACTCGCAATTATTTTTGAGGTTAACGATCGTTTCGTATGCTTATATCCTAACAAATATTATAATACTTAACTCTAACACAAATTTTCTTACATTGGATAATTTAATCCTCCAAATATATTGATACAGTGTTTGCTATTAAAAGTTTGGTTGTCTTTGCGTCAGTACAAGAGTGTTGATAATTATGATCAGTGAAAACAGATAAACAATAAAATTGGTCACTGTACTACCTTGCTTCTTTTTAATCTTATAGATTAAAAATTAAACACTTCAGTGATCGGATTATAATGATCACTATCTAACTGCACTTTATTCGCACTTGGAACGAGAAATATACCCTCTTCTTAATGAAACTGGGTTGTGTGACGATTTAATTCTAACTGTAATCTTAAATAAATAAAAAATTCAGTTTGCGAGCGATTAAGTATTTTTAAATCGCACTATTAAACCTAAAGCCCCTGTATTAAATCAGTGTGAGAAATAGAAGTGCATGAAAATCAACAGAAGCACTAATAAAAAAGGTCGAATTGTAAAAAGTTATTATTATAATAATTAACCCTTTGCTAGTCATCATGCGGTGACCTGTTAATTCCGGACTCAACGTGTTTATCGAGTCGTCTGTAATTTAGGAAGATATAAAAATTATAATGTTTATAAGTAGAAATTTGAAGGCACGAATAGTAGTTAAAATAACTCACTTAAATTATATATGTATAATTAATGTATGGTTTTTGGTAATAAGAATGTTAACTTAAATAAAAATAGGAACTATATTGTCGCGGAGTACTTGCCCCTCTCCGTTGTTATGTGCCAGTTTAATCGAGAAAGGGTCGCTATGTTGCCGTCACACCGTACAGACGTAAGAGCGAGTGCTCCACCAAAATGTATTTGTTTTTTATTTAACTTTAGAATATTAGCTACTACTGCTAAACGTGGAGAGCATTGTGTAATGTATGAATAATATAAAGATGTGTTAAGAAGAAAATGTAATAAGTAAAACAAAAACTTAACTAGTGGTAAGCAAGATGACGTCTCCCCTCAAGAGGTAAATCCAATTACAACATCACTCCTGAAGATGTGATCTGCAGAAACTTCATAAATACACGTATACGATGCATAAGACGCTGACGAGGACCTCCGTGAATCTACACCTACTTTCACCAAAGAAACTTCAATCTCCGCATTGAACATCCGACCTAATTCTTGCCGAAGACACGACACAGATGATGACGCCGACTCCAAGAATTCCCCAAGACAGAAACCCCAGGACGAGGTTACTAAGACCAATTGTAAAGGTGACTCGATAGCTTGGCTATCGAGAGTTAATCATATTTGATACACAACTCACATTTAAAAAGAGACTTTTCAAAGACGATTAATTTTATTTAAAATTAAAATGAGACAATCTAAGAGTTTACTGTAAGATTCAATTATCATACGTTGTAACGCCTTAAATGTAAATGTAATTTATTATCACTTCAAGTAATAATACCATTCTTCAAATGGTAAAAGAAGTCTTGCAAGCGTCTAGATGAACTGAAAATAATTAGAAGTCTTTACTATAAATATACTTAAAGTAAACTCGGATCCGAGGTATAAGAATACATAATCAGTTTGATCCCAAAGTTTTATGAAAAGCATTTAAATATTTTAGTTTAATTAATGATGTCATAGGATCTTTTTATTAACTGTTCTTAATAAAGAGATGTCGTCTTATACACATGAAAATGAGTGCATAAATCAGTAAAATACCTTCCCTTTTTCCTTATAAGTAATTTGTTCAATTAATTTGACTTTAATAATAGTTCGTTACAACGTAGGCATCCCATGTAATTGGCAGATGTCAGTTAAGATGGGTTCCCTGGATTTGTAACGTGGCAATACATTACAAAATTGCGCCACTCTGCTTAATTTATTAGTAAATTAGATAACTCACGGCATTCAGTTATTGATCTATGCACTCAGGGAATGTAATTGATGTAACTTTCTTTTTCAAAAATAAATAAATTGTTTTAAGATACGCAAATGATAGTCAGTATAAATTGAAATATCATTGTATGAAGCTAAATGCAAGTAGGTACATGAATTGTAATGCTTGGTCAACTGCTCAGTCTTTAACAGGTTTATATTATGACAACCCAAGACCTGTTGTTTCTTGAATAAGCCTGCATAGTATACGTTAGTGTATGTCTGTCGTCACGGTAAAAGTAATAAAAAAAGAAATAATATTAATGCTCCTGTGTAAAGTAGACCCGGTTAATTACGTGGAAAGAATTTCGTGACGTCGGTTAACAGAATCCTGTAGGCTGAAACCATCCAAGGCGTGAGAAATGCCTCAAGAAAACACACACTAGAAACATGAGACTACAAAACGTGACCTCGGTTAACAGAACCCTGTATGATGAAACCATCCAAGGCGTGAGAAATGCCTCAACAAAACACACACTAGAACCATTAGACTACAAAACGTGACCTCGGTTAACAGAATCCTGTATGATGAAACCATCCAAGGCGTAAGAAATGCTTCAACAAAACACACACTAGAACCATGAGACTACAAAACGTGACCTCGGTTAACAGAACCCTGTATGCTGAAACCATCCAAAGCGTGAGAAATGCCTCAAGAAAACACACACTAGAAACATGAGACTACAAAACGTGACCTCGGTTAACAGAACCCTGTATGTTGAAACCATCCAAGGCGTGAGAAATGCCTCAACAAAACACACACTGGAACCATGAGACTACAAATCGTGACCTCGGTTAACGGAACCCTGTATGCTGAAACCATCCAAGGCGTGAGAAATGCCTCAACAAAACACACACTAGAACCATGAGACTACAAAACGTGTTTCCCCAATCACGAAGTTGACGTACTCGATTATTTTTACATTTGCATATATTTAATAGATATATTGAAGCATTTATTAAATGGTATTTATCCTACACTACAGAATAATTTCATTTGTTAACTGTTGTCATTCATATTCTTTGACGACCTTAAATTTAGAGCATTATTTGTCCTTTTCACTGTTAATATTCCTATACCAAAAACTTATAAGTCTTAATTTCAAATGGGATTTAAGGCTTATCATATCAATAAAGAAACTAGTATTTGATATTCCAAACAATTACTTTATAATATTAATTACGGTTTACAAAAATCAATCACTTGGTAAAAGTTATAATATATATTGTAATATAACCAGTAAATGCTGTGTGTAAATTATTTAGTTACAGGTTGAAAAAAATGTTTAATGAAGTGTCTATTTTGTATGCAGTAATTTGCTTTTATGATAATTGTAAACATTAAATATGTAATTATAGTGTGATAATTTTTATGGGTCAAATAATAATTGCTGGTCGGTAAATGAATGTAACAGTAGCGTCGATCTTGAAGTGGAACTCCTCTTCTTGGTTAAATGACGTCAGTGTAAGTACTGTCAAGTGTTGTCTGGACAAATAAATTAACATAAAAAACACTTTCACGTACCTGGTAGTAGTACTTGAAGTTCAGACGTTCACTTACCCAGAATAAACTGTCAAGTTTCTCTTATAGCCAGCTTATACTTTAGAAACAAGGTTATACTACTCCTTGTATATAATGTGGGCGCCACATGAGTTTACTTCATGAAAGGTTCCCATGAAAAAACAAATTGCTAAATTTTAAAATTGTATGTGTTCACTTTATATCTTGTCTAAATGCTTAGGGCATTTAAAATAATTCAGTTATAGTACTGTAAGATTTCTGCTCAAAAGTATCTCAGTGTACTCTATACTGAGTATCGCTTATCTAAATGAAATAATTGGAACCAAAGTTTATGCTGTATAAAATTACGGGTTTATTATACCCTTTAAAATCAATTCAAATGTAAAATACAATTATTACAGTAATACAATTTGGAATATAAGTTGCCCATCTACTATCTGGCCTAGCTCAATTCAGAACAATGTAAAACTCTTATAATTATTAACAAATTTTAATTTTGTTTTATAAGTTACCAGACGGGTAGGTTCTTGAAAATACAAATAGAACGTTATTAATTGCCTTGACAGACATTACTGTGATGATAATTCATATTTGGCCTCTTTTAAAAAAACTCGCAATTATTTTTGAGGTTAACGATCGTTTCGTATGCTTATATCCTAACAAATATTATAATACTTAACTCTAACACAAATGTTCTTACATTGGATAATTTAATCCTCTAAATAAATTGATACAGTGTTTGCTATTAAAAGTTTGGTTGTCTTTGCGTCAGTACAAGAGTGTTGATAATTATGATCAGTGAAAACAGATAAACAATAAAATTGGTCACTGTACTACCTTGCTTCTTTTTAATCTTATAGATTAAAAATTAAACACTTCAGTGATCGGATTATAATGATCACTATCTAACTGCACTTTATTCGCACTTGGAACGAGAAATATACCCTCTTCTTAATGAAACTGGGTTGTGTGACGATTTAATTCTAACTGTAATCTTAAATAAATAAAAAATTCAGTTTGCGAGCGATTAAGTATTTTTAAATCGCAGTATTAAACCTAAGCCCCTGTATTAAATCAGTGTGAGAAATAGAAGTGCATGAAAATCAACAGAAGCACTAATAAAAAAGGTCGAATTGTAAAAAGTTATTATTATAATAATTAACCCTTTGCTAGTCATCATGCGGTGACCTGTTAATTCCGGACTCAACGTGTTTATCGAGTCGTCTGTAATTTAGGAAGATATAAAAATTATAATGTTTATAAGTAGAAATTTGAAGGCACGAATAGTAGTTAAAATAACTCACTTAAATTATATATGTATAATTAATGTATGGTTTTTGGTAATAAGAATGTTAACTTAAATAAAAATAGGAACTATATTGTCGCGGAGTACTTGCCCCTCTCCGTTGTTATGTGCCAGTTTAATCGAGAAAGGGTCGCTATGTTGCCGTCACACCGTACAGACGTAAGAGCGAGTGCTCCACCAAAATGTATTTGTTTTTTTATTTAACTTTAGAATATTAGCTACTACTGCTAAACGTGGAGAGCATTGTGTAATGTATGAATAATATAAAGATGTGTTAAGAAGAAAATGTAATAAGTAAAACAAAAACTTAACTAGTGGTAAGCAAGATGACGTCTCCCCTCAAGAGGTAAATCCAATTACAACATCACTCCTGAAGATGTGATCTGCAGAAACTTCATAAATACACGTATACGATGCATAAGACGCTGACGAGGACCTCCGTGAATCTACACCTACTTTCACCAAAGAAACTTCAATCTCCGCAGTGAACATCCGACCTAATTCTTGCCGAAGACACGACACAGATGATGACGCCGACTCCAAGAATTCCCCAAGACAGAAACCCCAGGACGAGGTTACTAAGACCAATTGTAAAGGTGACTCGATAGCTTGGCTATCGAGAGTTAATCATATTTGATACACAACTCACATTTAAAAAGAGACTTTTCAAAGACGATTAATTTTATTTAAAATTAAAATGAGACAATCTAAGAGTTTACTGTAAGATTCAATTATCATACGTTGTAACGCCTTAAATGTAAATGTAATTTATTATCACTTCAAGTAATAATACCATTCTTCAAATGGTAAAAGAAGTCTTGCAAGCGTCTAGATGAACTGAAAATAATTAGAAGTCTTTACTATAAATATACTTAAAGTAAACTCGGATCCGAGGTATAAGAATACATAATCAGTTTGATCCCAAAGTTTTATGAAAAGCATTTAAATATTTTAGTTTAATTAATGATGTCATAGGATCTTTTTAGTAACTGTTCTTAATAAAGAGATGTCGTCTTATACACATGAAAATGAGTGCATAAATCAGTAAAATACCTTCCCTTTTTCCTTATAAGTAATTTGTTCAATTAATTTGACTTTAATAATAGTTCGTTACAACGTAGGCAGCCCATGTAATTGGCAGATGTCAGTTAAGATGGGTTCCCTGGATTTGTAACGTGGCAATACATTACAAAATTGCGCCACTCTGCTTAATTTATTAGTAAATTAGATAACTCACGGCATTCAGTTATTGATCTATGCACTCAGGGAATGTAATTGATGTAACTTTAATTTTCAAAAATAAATAAATTGTTTTAAGATACGCAAATGATAGTCAGTATAAATTGAAATATCATTGTATGAAGCTAAATGCAAGTAGGTACATGAATTGTAATGCTTGGTCAACTGCTCAGTCTTTAACAGGTTTATATTATGACAACCCAAGACCTGTTGTTTCTTGAATAAGCCTGCATAGTATACGTTAGTGTATGTCTGTCGTCACGGTAAAAGTAATAAAAAAAAGAAATAATATTAATGCTCCTGTGTAAAGTAGACCCGGTTAATTACGTGGAAAGAATTTCGTGACTACAAAACGTGACGTCGGTTAACAGAATCCTGTAGGCTGATACCATCCAAGGCGTGAGAAATGCCTCAACAAAACACACACGAGAACCATGAGAATACAAAACGTGACCTCGGTTAACAGAACCCTGTATGCTGAAACCATCCAAGGCGTGAGAAATGCCTCAACAAAACACACACTAGAACCATGAGACTACAAAACGTGACCTCGGTTAACAGAACCCTGTATGATGAAACCATCCAAGGCGTGAGAAATGCCTCAACAAAACACACACTAGAACCATTAGACTACAAAACGTGACCTCGGTTAACAGAATCCTGTATGATGAAACCATCCAAGGCGTGAGAAATGCCTCAACAAAACACACACTAGAACCATGAGACTACAAAACGTGACCTCGGTTAACAGAACCCTGTATGCTGAAACCATCCAAAGCGTGAGAAATGCCTCAAGAAAACACACACTAGAAACATGAGACTACAAAACGTGACCTCGGTTAACAGAACCCTGTATGTTGAAACCATCCAAGGCGTGATAAATGCCTCAACAAAACACACACTGGAACCATGAGACTACAAATCGTGACCTCGGTTAACGGAACCCTGTATGCTGAAACCATCCAAGGCGTGAGAAATGCCTCAACAAAACACACACGAGAACCATGAGACTACAAAACGTGTTTCCCCAATCACGAAGTTGACGTACTCGATTATTTTTACATTTGCATATATTTAATAGATATATTGAAGCATTTATTAAATGGTATTTATCCTACACTACAGAATAATTTCATTTGTTAACTGTTGTCATTCATATTCTTTGACGACCTTAAATTTAGAGCATTATTTGTCCTTTTCACTGTTAATATTCCTATACCAAAAACTTATAAGTCTTAATTTCAAATGGGATTTAAGGCTTATCATATCAATAAAGAAACTAGTATTTGATATTCCAAACAATTACTTTATAATATTAATTACGGTTTACAAAAATCAATCACTTGGTAAAAGTTATAATATATATTGTAATATAACCAGTAAATGCTGTGTGTAAATTATTTAGTTACAGGTTGAAAAAAATGTTTAATGAAGTGTCTATTTTGTATGCAGTAATTTGCTTTTATGATAATTGTAAACATTAAATATGTAATTATAGTGTGATAATTTTTATGGGTAAAATAATAATTGCTGGTCGGTAAATGAATGTAACAGTAGCGTCGATCTTGAAGTGGAACTCCTCTTCTTGGTTAAATGACGTCAGTGTAAGTACTGTCAAGTGTTGTCTGGACAAATAAATTAACATAAAAAACACTTTCACGTACCTGGTAGTAGTACTTGAAGTTCTGACGTTCACTTACCCAGAATAAACTGTCAAGTTTCTCTTATAGCCAGCTTATACTTTAGAAACAAGGTTTTACTACTCCTTGTATATAATGTGGGCGCCACATGAGTTTACTTCATGAAAGGTTCCCATGAAAAAACAAATTGCTAAATTTTAAAATTGTATGTGTTCACTTTATATCTTGTCTAAATGCTTAGGGCATTTAAAATAATTCAGTTATAGTACTGTAAGATTTCTGCTCAAAAGTATCTCAGTGTACTCTATACTGAGTATCGCTTATCTAAATGAAATAATTGGAACCAAAGTTTATGCTGTATAAAATTACGGGTTTATTATACCCTTTAAAATCAATTCAAATGTAAAATACAATTATTACAGTAATACAATTTGGAATATAAGTTGCCCATCTACTATCTGGCCTAGCTCAATTCAGAACAATGTAAAACTCTTATAATTATTAACAAATTTTAATTTTATTTTATAAGTTACCAGACGGGTAGGTTCTTGAAAATACAAATAGAACGTTATTAATTGCCTTGACAGACATTACTGTGATGATAATTCATATTTGGCCTCTTTTAAAAAAACTCGCAATTATTTTTGAGGTTAACGATCGTTTCGTATGCTTATATCCTAACAAATATTATAATACTTAACTCTAACACAAATGTTCTTACATTGGATAATTTAATCCTCTAAATAAATTGATACAGTGTTTGCTATTAAAAGTTTGGTTGTCTTTGCGTCAGTACAAGAGTGTTGATAATTATGATCAGTGAAAACAGATAAACAATAAAATTGGTCACTGTACTACCTTGCTTCTTTTTAATCTTATAGATTAAAAATTAAACACTTCAGTGATCGGATTATAATGATCACTATCTAACTGCACTTTATTCGCACTTGGAACGAGAAATATACCCTCTTCTTAATGAAACTGGGTTGTGTGACGATTTAATTCTAACTGTAATCTTAAATAAATAAAAAATTCAGTTTGCGAGCGATTAAGTATTTTTAAATCGCACTATTAAACCTAAAGCCCCTGTATTAAATCAGTGTGAGAAATAGAAGTGCATGAAAATCAACAGAAGCACTAATAAAAAAGGTCGAATTGTAAAAAGTTATTATTATAATAATTAACCCTTTGCTAGTCATCATGCGGTGACCTGTTAATTCCGGACTCAACGTGTTTATCGAGTCGTCTGTAATTTAGGAAGATATAAAAATTATAATGTTTATAAGTAGAAATTTGAAGGCACGAATAGTAGTTAAAATAACTCACTTAAATTATATATGTATAATTAATGTATGGTTTTTGGTAATAAGAATGTTAACTTAAATAAAAATAGGAACTATATTGTCGCGGAGTACTTGCCCCTCTCCGTTGTTATGTGCCAGTTTAATCGAGAAAGGGTCGCTATGTTGCCGTCACACCGTACAGACGTAAGAGCGAGTGCTCCACCAAAATGTATTTGTTTTTTATTTAACTTTAGAATATTAGCTACTACTGCTAAACGTGGAGAGCATTGTGTAATGTATGAATAATATAAAGATGTGTTAAGAAGAAAATGTAATAAGTAAAACAAAAACTTAACTAGTGGTAAGCAAGATGACGTCTCCCCTCAAGAGGTAAATCCAATTACAACATCACTCCTGAAGATGTGATCTGCAGAAACTTCATAAATACACGTATACGATGCATAAGACGCTGACGAGGACCTCCGTGAATCTACACCTACTTTCACCAAAGAAACTTCAATCTCCGCATTGAACATCCGACCTAATTCTTGCCGAAGACACGACACAGATGATGACGCCGACTCCAAGAATTCCCCAAGACAGAAACCCCAGGACGAGGTTACTAAGACCAATTGTAAAGGTGACTCGATAGCTTGGCTATCGAGAGTTAATCATATTTGATACACAACTCACATTTAAAAAGAGACTTTTCAAAGACGATTAATTTTATTTAAAATTAAAATGAGACAATCTAAGAGTTTACTGTAAGATTCAATTATCATACGTTGTAACGCCTTAAATGTAAATGTAATTTATTATCACTTCAAGTAATAATACCATTCTTCAAATGGTAAAAGAAGTCTTGCAAGCGTCTAGATGAACTGAAAATAATTAGAAGTCTTTACTATAAATATACTTAAAGTAAACTCGGATCCGAGGTATAAGAATACATAATCAGTTTGATCCCAAAGTTTTATGAAAAGCATTTAAATATTTTAGTTTAATTAATGATGTCATAGGATCTTTTTATTAACTGTTCTTAATAAAGAGATGTCGTCTTATACACATGAAAATGAGTGCATAAATCAGTAAAATACCTTCCCTTTTTCCTTATAAGTAATTTGTTCAATTAATTTGACTTTAATAATAGTTCGTTACAACGTAGGCATCCCATGTAATTGGCAGATGTCAGTTAAGATGGGTTCCCTGGATTTGTAACGTGGCAATACATTACAAAATTGCGCCACTCTGCTTAATTTATTAGTAAATTAGATAACTCACGGCATTCAGTTATTGATCTATGCACTCAGGGAATGTAATTGATGTAACTTTCTTTTTCAAAAATAAATAAATTGTTTTAAGATACGCAAATGATAGTCAGTATAAATTGAAATATCATTGTATGAAGCTAAATGCAAGTAGGTACATGAATTGTAATGCTTGGTCAACTGCTCAGTCTTTAACAGGTTTATATTATGACAACCCAAGACCTGTTGTTTCTTGAATAAGCCTGCATAGTATACGTTAGTGTATGTCTGTCGTCACGGTAAAAGTAATAAAAAAAGAAATAATATTAATGCTCCTGTGTAAAGTAGACCCGGTTAATTACGTGGAAAGAATTTCGTGACGTCGGTTAACAGAATCCTGTAGGCTGAAACCATCCAAGGCGTGAGAAATGCCTCAAGAAAACACACACTAGAAACATGAGACTACAAAACGTGACCTCGGTTAACAGAACCCTGTATGATGAAACCATCCAAGGCGTGAGAAATGCCTCAACAAAACACACACTAGAACCATTAGACTACAAAACGTGACCTCGGTTAACAGAATCCTGTATGATGAAACCATCCAAGGCGTAAGAAATGCTTCAACAAAACACACACTAGAACCATGAGACTACAAAACGTGACCTCGGTTAACAGAACCCTGTATGCTGAAACCATCCAAAGCGTGAGAAATGCCTCAAGAAAACACACACTAGAAACATGAGACTACAAAACGTGACCTCGGTTAACAGAACCCTGTATGTTGAAACCATCCAAGGCGTGAGAAATGCCTCAACAAAACACACACTGGAACCATGAGACTACAAATCGTGACCTCGGTTAACGGAACCCTGTATGCTGAAACCATCCAAGGCGTGAGAAATGCCTCAACAAAACACACACTAGAACCATGAGACTACAAAACGTGTTTCCCCAATCACGAAGTTGACGTACTCGATTATTTTTACATTTGCATATATTTAATAGATATATTGAAGCATTTATTAAATGGTATTTATCCTACACTACAGAATAATTTCATTTGTTAACTGTTGTCATTCATATTCTTTGACGACCTTAAATTTAGAGCATTATTTGTCCTTTTCACTGTTAATATTCCTATACCAAAAACTTATAAGTCTTAATTTCAAATGGGATTTAAGGCTTATCATATCAATAAAGAAACTAGTATTTGATATTCCAAACAATTACTTTATAATATTAATTACGGTTTACAAAAATCAATCACTTGGTAAAAGTTATAATATATATTGTAATATAACCAGTAAATGCTGTGTGTAAATTATTTAGTTACAGGTTGAAAAAAATGTTTAATGAAGTGTCTATTTTGTATGCAGTAATTTGCTTTTATGATAATTGTAAACATTAAATATGTAATTATAGTGTGATAATTTTTATGGGTCAAATAATAATTGCTGGTCGGTAAATGAATGTAACAGTAGCGTCGATCTTGAAGTGGAACTCCTCTTCTTGGTTAAATGACGTCAGTGTAAGTACTGTCAAGTGTTGTCTGGACAAATAAATTAACATAAAAAACACTTTCACGTACCTGGTAGTAGTACTTGAAGTTCAGACGTTCACTTACCCAGAATAAACTGTCAAGTTTCTCTTATAGCCAGCTTATACTTTAGAAACAAGGTTATACTACTCCTTGTATATAATGTGGGCGCCACATGAGTTTACTTCATGAAAGGTTCCCATGAAAAAACAAATTGCTAAATTTTAAAATTGTATGTGTTCACTTTATATCTTGTCTAAATGCTTAGGGCATTTAAAATAATTCAGTTATAGTACTGTAAGATTTCTGCTCAAAAGTATCTCAGTGTACTCTATACTGAGTATCGCTTATCTAAATGAAATAATTGGAACCAAAGTTTATGCTGTATAAAATTACGGGTTTATTATACCCTTTAAAATCAATTCAAATGTAAAATACAATTATTACAGTAATACAATTTGGAATATAAGTTGCCCATCTACTATCTGGCCTAGCTCAATTCAGAACAATGTAAAACTCTTATAATTATTAACAAATTTTAATTTTGTTTTATAAGTTACCAGACGGGTAGGTTCTTGAAAATACAAATAGAACGTTATTAATTGCCTTGACAGACATTACTGTGATGATAATTCATATTTGGCCTCTTTTAAAAAAACTCGCAATTATTTTTGAGGTTAACGATCGTTTCGTATGCTTATATCCTAACAAATATTATAATACTTAACTCTAACACAAATGTTCTTACATTGGATAATTTAATCCTCTAAATAAATTGATACAGTGTTTGCTATTAAAAGTTTGGTTGTCTTTGCGTCAGTACAAGAGTGTTGATAATTATGATCAGTGAAAACAGATAAACAATAAAATTGGTCACTGTACTACCTTGCTTCTTTTTAATCTTATAGATTAAAAATTAAACACTTCAGTGATCGGATTATAATGATCACTATCTAACTGCACTTTATTCGCACTTGGAACGAGAAATATACCCTCTTCTTAATGAAACTGGGTTGTGTGACGATTTAATTCTAACTGTAATCTTAAATAAATAAAAAATTCAGTTTGCGAGCGATTAAGTATTTTTAAATCGCAGTATTAAACCTAAGCCCCTGTATTAAATCAGTGTGAGAAATAGAAGTGCATGAAAATCAACAGAAGCACTAATAAAAAAGGTCGAATTGTAAAAAGTTATTATTATAATAATTAACCCTTTGCTAGTCATCATGCGGTGACCTGTTAATTCCGGACTCAACGTGTTTATCGAGTCGTCTGTAATTTAGGAAGATATAAAAATTATAATGTTTATAAGTAGAAATTTGAAGGCACGAATAGTAGTTAAAATAACTCACTTAAATTATATATGTATAATTAATGTATGGTTTTTGGTAATAAGAATGTTAACTTAAATAAAAATAGGAACTATATTGTCGCGGAGTACTTGCCCCTCTCCGTTGTTATGTGCCAGTTTAATCGAGAAAGGGTCGCTATGTTGCCGTCACACCGTACAGACGTAAGAGCGAGTGCTCCACCAAAATGTATTTGTTTTTTTATTTAACTTTAGAATATTAGCTACTACTGCTAAACGTGGAGAGCATTGTGTAATGTATGAATAATATAAAGATGTGTTAAGAAGAAAATGTAATAAGTAAAACAAAAACTTAACTAGTGGTAAGCAAGATGACGTCTCCCCTCAAGAGGTAAATCCAATTACAACATCACTCCTGAAGATGTGATCTGCAGAAACTTCATAAATACACGTATACGATGCATAAGACGCTGACGAGGACCTCCGTGAATCTACACCTACTTTCACCAAAGAAACTTCAATCTCCGCAGTGAACATCCGACCTAATTCTTGCCGAAGACACGACACAGATGATGACGCCGACTCCAAGAATTCCCCAAGACAGAAACCCCAGGACGAGGTTACTAAGACCAATTGTAAAGGTGACTCGATAGCTTGGCTATCGAGAGTTAATCATATTTGATACACAACTCACATTTAAAAAGAGACTTTTCAAAGACGATTAATTTTATTTAAAATTAAAATGAGACAATCTAAGAGTTTACTGTAAGATTCAATTATCATACGTTGTAACGCCTTAAATGTAAATGTAATTTATTATCACTTCAAGTAATAATACCATTCTTCAAATGGTAAAAGAAGTCTTGCAAGCGTCTAGATGAACTGAAAATAATTAGAAGTCTTTACTATAAATATACTTAAAGTAAACTCGGATCCGAGGTATAAGAATACATAATCAGTTTGATCCCAAAGTTTTATGAAAAGCATTTAAATATTTTAGTTTAATTAATGATGTCATAGGATCTTTTTAGTAACTGTTCTTAATAAAGAGATGTCGTCTTATACACATGAAAATGAGTGCATAAATCAGTAAAATACCTTCCCTTTTTCCTTATAAGTAATTTGTTCAATTAATTTGACTTTAATAATAGTTCGTTACAACGTAGGCAGCCCATGTAATTGGCAGATGTCAGTTAAGATGGGTTCCCTGGATTTGTAACGTGGCAATACATTACAAAATTGCGCCACTCTGCTTAATTTATTAGTAAATTAGATAACTCACGGCATTCAGTTATTGATCTATGCACTCAGGGAATGTAATTGATGTAACTTTAATTTTCAAAAATAAATAAATTGTTTTAAGATACGCAAATGATAGTCAGTATAAATTGAAATATCATTGTATGAAGCTAAATGCAAGTAGGTACATGAATTGTAATGCTTGGTCAACTGCTCAGTCTTTAACAGGTTTATATTATGACAACCCAAGACCTGTTGTTTCTTGAATAAGCCTGCATAGTATACGTTAGTGTATGTCTGTCGTCACGGTAAAAGTAATAAAAAAAAGAAATAATATTAATGCTCCTGTGTAAAGTAGACCCGGTTAATTACGTGGAAAGAATTTCGTGACTACAAAACGTGACGTCGGTTAACAGAATCCTGTAGGCTGATACCATCCAAGGCGTGAGAAATGCCTCAACAAAACACACACGAGAACCATGAGAATACAAAACGTGACCTCGGTTAACAGAACCCTGTATGCTGAAACCATCCAAGGCGTGAGAAATGCCTCAACAAAACACACACTAGAACCATGAGACTACAAAACGTGACCTCGGTTAACAGAACCCTGTATGATGAAACCATCCAAGGCGTGAGAAATGCCTCAACAAAACACACACTAGAACCATTAGACTACAAAACGTGACCTCGGTTAACAGAATCCTGTATGATGAAACCATCCAAGGCGTGAGAAATGCCTCAACAAAACACACACTAGAACCATGAGACTACAAAACGTGACCTCGGTTAACAGAACCCTGTATGCTGAAACCATCCAAAGCGTGAGAAATGCCTCAAGAAAACACACACTAGAAACATGAGACTACAAAACGTGACCTCGGTTAACAGAACCCTGTATGTTGAAACCATCCAAGGCGTGAGAAATGCCTCAACAAAACACACACTGGAACCATGAGACTACAAATCGTGACCTCGGTTAACGGAACCCTGTATGCTGAAACCATCCAAGGCGTGAGAAATGCCTCAACAAAACACACACGAGAACCATGAGACTACAAAACGTGTTTCCCCAATCACGAAGTTGACGTACTCGATTATTTTTACATTTGCATATATTTAATAGATATATTGAAGCATTTATTAAATGGTATTTATCCTACACTACAGAATAATTTCATTTGTTAACTGTTGTCATTCATATTCTTTGACGACCTTAAATTTAGAGCATTATTTGTCCTTTTCACTGTTAATATTCCTATACCAAAAACTTATAAGTCTTAATTTCAAATGGGATTTAAGGCTTATCATATCAATAAAGAAACTAGTATTTGATATTCCAAACAATTACTTTATAATATTAATTACGGTTTACAAAAATCAATCACTTGGTAAAAGTTATAATATATATTGTAATATAACCAGTAAATGCTGTGTGTAAATTATTTAGTTACAGGTTGAAAAAAATGTTTAATGAAGTGTCTATTTTGTATGCAGTAATTTTCTTTTATGATAATTGTAAACATTAAATATGTAATTATAGTGTGATAATTTTTATGGGTAAAATAATAATTGCTGGTCGGTAAATGAATGTAACAGTAGCGTCGATCTTGAAGTGGAACTCCTCTTCTTGGTTAAATGACGTCAGTGTAAGTACTGTCAAGTGTTGTCTGGACAAATAAATTAACATAAAAAACACTTTCACGTACCTGGTAGTAGTACTTGAAGTTCTGACGTTCACTTACCCAGAATAAACTGTCAAGTTTCTCTTATAGCCAGCTTATACTTTAGAAACAAGGTTTTACTACTCCTTGTATATAATGTGGGCGCCACATGAGTTTACTTCATGAAAGGTTCCCATGAAAAAACAAATTGCTAAATTTTAAAATTGTATGTGTTCACTTTATATCTTGTCTAAATGCTTAGGGCATTTAAAATAATTCAGTTATAGTACTGTAAGATTTCTGCTCAAAAGTATCTCAGTGTACTCTATACTGAGTATCGCTTATCTAAATGAAATAATTGGAACCAAAGTTTATGCTGTATAAAATTACGGGTTTATTATACCCTTTAAAATCAATTCAAATGTAAAATACAATTATTACAGTAATACAATTTGGAATATAAGTTGCCCATCTACTATCTGGCCTAGCTCAATTCAGAACAATGTAAAACTCTTATAATTATTAACAAATTTTAATTTTATTTTATAAGTTACCAGACGGGTAGGTTCTTGAAAATACAAATAGAACGTTATTAATTGCCTTGACAGACATTACTGTGATGATAATTCATATTTGGCCTCTTTTAAAAAAACTCGCAATTATTTTTGAGGTTAACGATCGTTTCGTATGCTTATATCCTAACAAATATTATAATACTTAACTCTAACACAAATGTTCTTACATTGGATAATTTAATCCTCTAAATAAATTGATACAGTGTTTGCTATTAAAAGTTTGGTTGTCTTTGCGTCAGTACAAGAGTGTTGATAATTATGATCAGTGAAAACAGATAAACAATAAAATTGGTCACTGTACTACCTTGCTTCTTTTTAATCTTATAGATTAAAAATTAAACACTTCAGTGATCGGATTATAATGATCACTATCTAACTGCACTTTATTCGCACTTGGAACGAGAAATATACCCTCTTCTTAATGAAACTGGGTTGTGTGACGATTTAATTCTAACTGTAATCTTAAATAAATAAAAAATTCAGTTTGCGAGCGATTAAGTATTTTTAAATCGCACTATTAAACCTAAAGCCCCTGTATTAAATCAGTGTGAGAAATAGAAGTGCATGAAAATCAACAGAAGCACTAATAAAAAAGGTCGAATTGTAAAAAGTTATTATTATAATAATTAACCCTTTGCTAGTCATCATGCGGTGACCTGTTAATTCCGGACTCAACGTGTTTATCGAGTCGTCTGTAATTTAGGAAGATATAAAAATTATAATGTTTATAAATAGAAATTTGAAGGCACGAATAGTAGTTAAAATAACTCACTTAAATTATATATGTATAATTAATGTATGGTTTTTGGTAATAAGAATGTTAACTTAAATAAAAATAGGAACTATATTGTCGCGGAGTACTTGCCCCTCTCCGTTGTTATGTGCCAGTTTAATCGAGAAAGGGTCGCTATGTTGCCGTCACACCGTACAGACGTAAGAGCGAGTGCTCCACCAAAATGTATTTGTTTTTTTATTTAACTTTAGAATATTAGCTACTACTGCTAAACGTGGAGAGCATTGTGTAATGTATGAATAATATAAAGATGTGTTAAGAAGAAAATGTAATAAGTAAAACAAAAACTTAACTAGTGGTAAGCAAGATGACGTCTCCCCTCAAGAGGTAAATCCAATTACAACATCACTCCTGAAGATGTGATCTGCAGAAACTTCATAAATACACGTATACGATGCATAAGACGCTGACGAGGACCTCCGTGAATCTACACCTACTTTCACCAAAGAAACTTCAATCTCCGCAGTGAACATCCGACCTAATTCTTGCCGAAGACACGACACAGATGATGACGCCGACTCCAAGAATTCCCAAGACAGAATCCCAAGGACGAGGTTACTAAGACCAATTGTAAAGGTGACTCGATAGCTTGGCTATCGAGAGTTAATCATATTTGATACACAACTCACATTTAAAAAGAGACTTTTCAAAGACGATTAATTTTATTTAAAATTAAAATGAGACAATCTAAGAGTTTACTGTAATATTCAATTATCATACGTTGTAACGCCTTAAATGTAAATGTAATTTATTATCACTTCAAGTAATAATACCATTCTTCAAATGGTAAAAGAAGTCTTGCAAGCGTCTAGATGAACTGAAAATAATTAGAAGTCTTTACTATAAATATACTTAAAGTAAACTCGGATCCGAGGTATAAGAATACATAATCAGTTTGATCCCAAAGTTTTATGAAAAGCATTTAAATATTTTAGTTTAATTAATGATGTCATGGGATCTTTTTAATAACTGTTCTCAATAAAGAGATGTCGTCTTGTTACACATGAAAATGAGTGCATAAATCAGTAAAATACCTTCCCTTGTTTCCTTATAAGTAATTTGTTCAATTAATTTGACTTTAATAATAGTTCGTTACAACGTAGGCAGCCCATGTAATTGGCAGATGTCAGTTAAGATGGGTTCCCTGGATTTGTAACGTGGCAATACGTTACAAAATTGCGCCACTCTGCTTAATTTATTAGTAAATTAGATAACTCACGGCATTCAGTTATTGATCTATGCACTCAGTGACTGTAATTGATGTAACTTTAATTTTCAAAAATAAATAAATTGTTTTAAGATACGTAAATGATAGTCAGTATAAATTGAAATATCATTGTATGAAGCTAAATGCAAGTAGGTACATGAATTGTAATGCTTGGTCAACTGCTCAGTCTTTAACAGGTTTATATTATGACAACCCAAGACCTGTTGTTTCTTGAATAAGCCTGCATAGTATACGTTAGTGTATGTCTGTCGTCACGGTAAAAGTAATAAAAAAAAGAAATAATATTAATGCTCCTGTGTAAAGTAGACCCGGTTAATTACGTGGAAAGAATTTCGTGACTACAAAACGTGACGTCGGTTAACAGAATCCTGTAGGCTGAAACCATCCAAGGCGTGAGAAATGCCTCAACAAAACACACACGAGAACCATGAGAATACAAAACGTGACCTCGGTTAACAGAACCCTGTATGCTGAAACCATCCAAGGCGTGAGAAATGCCTCAACAAAACACACACTAGAACCATGAGACTACAAAACGTGACCTCGGTTAACAGAACCCTGTATGATGAAACCATCCTAGGCGTGAGAAATGCCTCAACAAAACACACACTAGAACCATTAGACTACAAAACGTGACCTCGGTTAACAGAATCCTGTATGATGAAACCATCCAAGGCGTGAGAAATGCCTCAACAAAACACACACTAGAACCATGAGACTACAAAACGTGACCTCGGTTAACAGAACCCTGTATGCTGAAACCATCCAAAGCGTGAGAAATGCCTCAAGAAAACACACACTAGAAACATGAGACTACAAAACGTGACCTCGGTTAACAGAACCCTGTATGTTGAAACCATCCAAGGCGTGAGAAATGCCTCAACAAAACACACACTGGAACCATGAGACTACAAATCGTGACCTCGGTTAACGGAACCCTGTATGCTGAAACCATCCAAGGCGTGAGAAATGCCTCAACAAAACACACACTAGAACCATGAGACTACAAAACGTGTTTCCCCAATCACGAAGTTGACGTACTCGATTATTTTTACATTTGCATATATTTAATAGATATATTGAAGCATTTATTAAATGGTATTTATCCTACACTACAGAATAATTTCATTTGTTAACTGTTGTCATTCATATTCTTTGACGACCTTATATTTAGAGCATTATTTGTACTTTTCACTGTTAATATTCCTATACCAAAAACTTATAAGTCTTAATTTCAAATGGGATTTAAGGCTTATCATATCAATGAAGAAACTAGTATTTGATATTCCAAACAATTACTTTATAATATTAATTACGGTTTACAAAAATCAATCACTTGGTAAAAGTTATAATATATATTGTAATATAACCAGTAAATGCTGTGTGTAAATTATTTAGTTACAGGTTGAAAAAAATGTTTAATGAAGTCTCTATTTTGTATGCAGTAATTTGCTTTTATGATAATTGGTAAACATTAAATATGTAATTATAGTGTGATAATTTTTATGGGTCAAATAATAATTGCTGGTCGGTAAATGAATGTAACAGTAGCGTCGATCTTGAAGTGGAACTCCTCTTCTTGGTTAAATGACGTCAGTGTAAGTACTGTCAAGTGTTGTCTGGACAAATAAATTAACATAAAAAACACTTTCACGTACCTGGTAGTAGTACTTGAAGTTCTGACGTTCACTTACCCAGAATAAACTGTCAAGTTTCTCTTATAGCCAGCTTATACTTTAGAAACAAGGTTATACTACTCCTTGTATATAATGTGGGCGCCACATGAGTTTACTTCATGAAAGGTTCCCATGAAAAAACAAATTGCTAAATTTTAAAATTGTATGTGTTCACTTTATATCTTGTCTAAATGCTTAGGGCATTTAAAATAATTCAGATAGAGTACTGTAAGATTTCTGCTCAAAAGTATCTCAGTGTACTCTATACTGAGTATCGCTTATCTAAATGAAATAATTGGAACCAAAGTTTATGCTGTATAACATTACGGGTTTATTATACCCTTTAAAATCAATTCAAATGTAAAATACAATTATTGCAGTAATACAATTTGGAATATAAGTTGCCCATCTACTATCTGGCCTAGCTCAATTCAGAACAATGTAAAACTCTTATAATTATTAACAAATTTTAATTTTATTTTATAAGTTACCAGACGGGTAGGTTCTTGAAAATACAAATAGAACGTTATTAATTGCCTTGACAGACATTACTGTGATGATAATTCATATTTGGCCTCTTTTAAAAAAACTCGCAATTATTTTTGAGGTTAACGATCGTTTCGTATGCTTATATCCTAACAAATATTATAATACTTAACTCTAACACAAATGTTCTTACATTGGATAATTTAATCCTCTAAATAAATTGATACAGTGTTTGCTATTAAAAGTTTGGTTGTCTTTGCGTCAGTACAAGAGTGTTGATAATTATGATCAGTGAAAACAGATAAACAATAAAATTGGTCACTGTAATACCTTGCTTCTTTTTAATCTTATAGATTAAAAATTAAACACTTCAGTGATCGGATTATAATGATCACTATCTAACTGCACTTTATTCGCACTTGGAACGAGAAATATACCCTCTTCTTAATGAAACTGGGTTGTGTGACGATTTAATTCTAACTGTAATCTTAAATAAATAAAAAATTCAGTTTGCGAGCGATTAAGTATTTTTAAATCGCAGTATTAAACCTAAAGCCCCTGTATTAAATCAGTGTGAGAAATAGAAGTGCATGAAAATCAACAGAAGCACTAATAAAAAAGGTCGAATTGTAAAAAGTTATTATTATAATAATTAACCCTTTGCTAGTCATCATGCGGTGACCTGTTAATTCCGGACTCAACGTGTTTATCGAGTCGTCTGTAATTTAGGAAGATATAAAAATTATAATGTTTATAAATAGAAATTTGAAGGCACGAATAGTAGTTAAAATAACTCACTTAAATTATATATGTATAATTAATGTATGGTTTTTGGTAATAAGAATGTTAACTTAAATAAAAATAGGAACTATATTGTCGCGGAGTACTTGCCCCTCTCCGTTGTTATGTGCCAGTTTAATCGAGAAAGGGTCGCTATGTTGCCGTCACACCGTACAGACGTAAGAGCGAGTGCTCCACCAAAATGTATTTGTTTTTTTATTTAACTTTAGAATATTAGCTACTACTGCTAAACGTGGAGAGCATTGTGTAATGTATGAATAATATAAAGATGTGTTAAGAAGAAAATGTAATAAGTAAAACAAAAACTTAACTAGTGGTAAGCAAGATGACGTCTCCCCTCAAGAGGTAAATCCAATTACAACATCACTCCTGAAGATGTGATCTGCAGAAACTTCATAAATACACGTATACGATGCATAAGACGCTGACGAGGACCTCCGTGAATCTACACCTACTTTCACCAAAGAAACTTCAATCTCCGCAGTGAACATCCGACCTAATTCTTGCCGAAGACACGACACAGATGATGACGCCGACTCCAAGAATTCCCAAGACAGAATCCCAAGGACGAGGTTACTAAGACCAATTGTAAAGGTGACTCGATAGCTTGGCTATCGAGAGTTAATCATATTTGATACACAACTCACATTTAAAAAGAGACTTTTCGAAGACGATTAATTTTATTTAAAATTAAAATGAGACAATCTAAGAGTTTACTGTAATATTCAATTATCATACGTTGTAACGCCTTAAATGTAAATGTAATTTATTATCACTTCAAGTAATAATACCATTCTTCAAATGGTAAAAGAAGTCTTGCAAGCGTCTAGATGAACTGAAAATAATTAGAAGTCTTTACTATAAATATACTTAAAGTAAACTCGGATCCGAGGTATAAGAATACATAATCAGTTTGATCTCAAAGTTTTATGAAAAGCATTTAAATATTTTAGTTTAATTAATGATGTCATGGGATCTTTTTAATAACTGTTCTTAATAAAGAGATGTCGTCTTGTTACACATGAAAATGAGTGCATAAATCAGTAAAATACCTTCCCTTGTTTCCTTATAAGTAATTTGTTCAATTAATTTGACTTTAATAATAGTTCGTTACAACGTAGGCAGCCCATGTAATTGGCAGATGTCAGTTAAGATGGGTTCCCTGGATTTGTAACGTGGCAATACGTTACAAAATTGCGCCACTCTGCTTAATTTATTAGTAAATTAGATAACTCACGGCATTCAGTTATTGATCTATGCACTCAGTGACTGTAATTGATGTAACTATAATTTTCAAAAAAAAGTAAATTGTTTTAAGATACGCAAATGATAGTCAGTATAAATTGAAATATCATTGTATGAAGCTAAATGCAAGTAGGTACATGAATTGTAATGCTTGGTCAACTGCTCAGTCTTTAACAGGTTTATATTATGACAACCCAAGACCTGTTGTTTCTTGAATAAGCCTGCATAGTATACGTTAGTGTATGTCTGTCGTCACGGTAAAAGTAATAAAAAAAAGAAATAATATTAATGCTCCTGTGTAAAGTAGACCCGGTTAATTACGTGGAAAGAATTTCGTGACTACAAAACGTGACGTCGGTTAACAGAATCCTGTAGGCTGAAACCATCCAAGGCGTGAGAAATGCCTCAACAAAACACACACGAGAACCATGAGAATACAAAACGTGACCTCGGTTAACAGAACCCTGTATGCTGAAACCATCCAAGGCGTGAGAAATGCCTCAACAAAACACACACTAGAACCATGAGACTACAAAACGTGACCTCGGTTAACAGAACCCTGTATGATGAAACCATCCAAGGCGTGAGAAATGCCTCAACAAAACACACACTAGAACCATTAGACTACAAAACGTGACCTCGGTTAACAGAATCCTGTATGATGAAACCATCCAAGGCGTGAGAAATGCCTCAACAAAACACACACTAGAACCATGAGACTACAAAACGTGACCTCGGTTAACAGAACCCTGTATGCTGAAACCATCCAAAGCGTGAGAAATGCCTCAAGAAAACACACACTAGAAACATGAGACTACAAAACGTGACCTCGGTTAACAGAACCCTGTATGTTGAAACCATCCAAGGCGTGAGAAATGCCTCAACAAAACACACACTGGAACCATGAGACTACAAATCGTGACCTCGGTTAACGGAACCCTGTATGCTGAAACCATCCAAGGCGTGAGAAATGCCTCAACAAAACACACACTAGAACCATGAGACTACAAAACGTGTTTCCCCAATCACGAAGTTGACGTACTCGATTATTTTTACATTTGCATATATTTAATAGATATATTGAAGCATTTATTAAATGGTATTTATCCTACACTACAGAATAATTTCATTTGTTAACTGTTGTCATTCATATTCTTTGACGACCTTATATTTAGAGCATTATTTGTACTTTTCACTGTTAATATTCCTATACCAAAAACTTATAAGTCTTAATTTCAAATGGGATTTAAGGCTTATCATATCAATGAAGAAACTAGTATTTGATATTCCAAACAATTACTTTATAATATTAATTACGGTTTACAAAAATCAATCACTTGGTAAAAGTTATAATATATATTGTAATATAACCAGTAAATGCTGTGTGTAAATTATTTAGTTACAGGTTGAAAAAAATGTTTAATGAAGTCTCTATTTTGTATGCAGTAATTTGCTTTTATGATAATTGGTAAACATTAAATATGTAATTATAGTGTGATAATTTTTATGGGTCAAATAATAATTGCTGGTCGGTAAATGAATGTAACAGTAGCGTCGATCTTGAAGTGGAACTCCTCTTCTTGGTTAAATGACGTCAGTGTAAGTACTGTCAAGTGTTGTCTGGACAAATAAATTAACATAAAAAACACTTTCACGTACCTGGTAGTAGTACTTGAAGTTCTGACGTTCACTTACCCAGAATAAACTGTCAAGTTTCTCTTATAGCCAGCTTATACTTTAGAAACAAGGTTATACTACTCCTTGTATATAATGTGGGCGCCACATGAGTTTACTTCATGAAAGGTTCCCATGAAAAAACAAATTGCTAAATTTTAAAATTGTATGTGTTCACTTTATATCTTGTCTAAATGCTTAGGGCATTTAAAATAATTCAGATAGAGTACTGTAAGATTTCTGCTCAAAAGTATCTCAGTGTACTCTATACTGAGTATCGCTTATCTAAATGAAATAATTGGAACCAAAGTTTATGCTGTATAACATTACGGGTTTATTATACCCTTTAAAATCAATTCAAATGTAAAATACAATTATTGCAGTAATACAATTTGGAATATAAGTTGCCCATCTACTATCTGGCCTAGCTCAATTCAGAACAATGTAAAACTCTTATAATTATTAACAAATTTTAATTTTATTTTATAAGTTACCAGACGGGTAGGTTCTTGAAAATACAAATAGAACGTTATTAATTGCCTTGACAGACATTACTGTGATGATAATTCATATTTGGCCTCTTTTAAAAAAACTCGCAATTATTTTTGAGGTTAACGATCGTTTCGTATGCTTATATCCTAACAAATATTATAATACTTAACTCTAACACAAATGTTCTTACATTGGATAATTTAATCCTCTAAATAAATTGATACAGTGTTTGCTATTAAAAGTTTGGTTGTCTTTGCGTCAGTACAAGAGTGTTGATAATTATGATCAGTGAAAACAGATAAACAATAAAATTGGTCACTGTAATACCTTGCTTCTTTTTAATCTTATAGATTAAAAATTAAACACTTCAGTGATCGGATTATAATGATCACTATCTAACTGCACTTTATTCGCACTTGGAACGAGAAATATACCCTCTTCTTAATGAAACTGGGTTGTGTGACGATTTAATTCTAACTGTAATCTTAAATAAATAAAAAATTCAGTTTGCGAGCGATTAAGTATTTTTAAATCGCAGTATTAAACCTAAAGCCCCTGTATTAAATCAGTGTGAGAAATAGAAGTGCATGAAAATCAACAGAAGCACTAATAAAAAAGGTCGAATTGTAAAAAGTTATTATTATAATAATTAACCCTTTGCTAGTCATCATGCGGTGACCTGTTAATTCCGGACTCAACGTGTTTATCGAGTCGTCTGTAATTTAGGAAGATATAAAAATTATAATGTTTATAAATAGAAATTTGAAGGCACGAATAGTAGTTAAAATAACTCACTTAAATTATATATGTATAATTAATGTATGGTTTTTGGTAATAAGAATGTTAACTTAAATAAAAATAGGAACTATATTGTCGCGGAGTACTTGCCCCTCTCCGTTGTTATGTGCCAGTTTAATCGAGAAAGGGTCGCTATGTTGCCGTCACACCGTACAGACGTAAGAGCGAGTGCTCCACCAATATGTATTTGTTTTTTTATTTAACTTTAGAATATTAGCTACTACTGCTAAACGTGGAGAGCATTGTGTAATGTATGAATAATATAAAGATGTGTTAAGAAGAAAATGTAATAAGTAAAACAAAAACTTAACTAGTGGTAAGCAAGATGACGTCTCCCCTCAAGAGGTAAATCCAATTACAACATCACTCCTGAAGATGTGATCTGCAGAAACTTCATAAATACACGTATACGATGCATAAGACGCTGACGAGGACCTCCGTGAATCTACACCTACTTTCACCAAAGAAACTTCAATCTCCGCAGTGAACATCCGACCTAATTCTTGCCGAAGACACGACACAGATGATGACGCCGACTCCAAGAATTCCCAAGACAGAATCCCAAGGACGAGGTTACTAAGACCAATTGTAAAGGTGACTCGATAGCTTGGCTATCGAGAGTTAATCATATTTGATACACAACTCACATTTAAAAAGAGACTTTTCAAAGACGATTAATTTTATTTAAAATTAAAATGAGACAATCTAAGAGTTTACTGTAATATTCAATTATCATACGTTGTAACGCCTTAAATGTAAATGTAATTTATTATCACTTCAAGTAATAATACCATTCTTCAAATGGTAAAAGAAGTCTTGCAAGCGTCTAGATGAACTGAAAATAATTAGAAGTCTTTACTATAAATATACTTAAAGTAAACTCGGATCCGAGGTATAAGAATACATAATCAGTTTGATCCCAAAGTTTTATGAAAAGCATTTAAATATTTTAGTTTAATTAATGATGTCATGGGATCTTTTTAATAACTGTTCTCAATAAAGAGATGTCGTCTTGTTACACATGAAAATGAGTGCATAAATCAGTAAAATACCTTCCCTTGTTTCCTTATAAGTAATTTGTTCAATTAATTTGACTTTAATAATAGTTCGTTACAACGTAGGCAGCCCATGTAATTGGCAGATGTCAGTTAAGATGGGTTCCCTGGATTTGTAACGTGGCAATACGTTACAAAATTGCGCCACTCTGCTTAATTTATTAGTAAATTAGATAACTCACGGCATTCAGTTATTGATCTATGCACTCAGTGACTGTAATTGATGTAACTATAATTTTCAAAAAAAAATAAATTGTTTTAAGATACGCAAATGATAGTCAGTATAAATTGAAATATCATTGTATGAAGCTAAATGCAAGTAGGTACATGAATTGTAATGCTTGGTCAACTGCTCAGTCTTTAACAGGTTTATATTATGACAACCCAAGACCTGTTGTTTCTTGAATAAGCCTGCATAGTATACGTTAGTGTATGTCTGTCGTCACGGTAAAAGTAATAAAAAAAAGAAATAATATTAATGCTCCTGTGTAAAGTAGACCCGGTTAATTACGTGGAAAGAATTTCGTGACTACAAAACGTGACGTCGGTTAACAGAATCCTGTAGGCTGAAACCATCCAAGGCGTGAGAAATGCCTCAACAAAACACACACGAGAACCATGAGAATACAAAACGTGACCTCGGTTAACAGAACCCTGTATGCTGAAACCATCCAAGGCGTGAGAAATGCCTCAACAAAACACACACTAGAACCATGAGACTACAAAACGTGACCTCGGTTAACAGAACCCTGTATGATGAAACCATCCAAGGCGTGAGAAATGCCTCCACAAAACACACACTAGAACCATTAGACTACAAAACGTGACCTCGGTTAACAGAATCCTGTATGATGAAACCATCCAAGGCGTGAGAAATGCCTCAACAAAACACACACTAGAACCATGAGACTACAAAACGTGACCTCGGTTAACAGAACCCTGTATGCTGAAACCATCCAAAGCGTGAGAAATGCCTCAAGAAAACACACACTAGAAACATGAGACTACAAAACGTGACCTCGGTTAACAGAACCCTGTATGTTGAAACCATCCAAGGCGTGAGAAATGCCTCAACAAAACACACACTGGAACCATGAGACTACAAATCGTGACCTCGGTTAACGGAACCCTGTATGCTGAAACCATCCAAGGCGTGAGAAATGCCTCAACAAAACACACACTAGAACCATGAGACTACAAAACGTGTTTCCCCAATCACGAAGTTGACGTACTCGATTATTTTTACATTTGCATATATTTAATAGATATATTGAAGCATTTATTAAATGGTATTTATCCTACACTACAGAATAATTTCATTTGTTAACTGTTGTCATTCATATTCTTTGACGACCTTATATTTAGAGCATTATTTGTACTTTTCACTGTTAATATTCCTATACCAAAAACTTATAAGTCTTAATTTCAAATGGGATTTAAGGCTTATCATATCAATGAAGAAACTAGTATTTGATATTCCAAACAATTACTTTATAATATTAATTACGGTTTACAAAAATCAATCACTTGGTAAAAGTTATAATATATATTGTAATATAACCAGTAAATGCTGTGTGTAAATTATTTAGTTACAGGTTGAAAAAAATGTTTAATGAAGTCTCTATTTTGTATGCAGTAATTTGCTTTTATGATAATTGGTAAACATTAAATATGTAATTATAGTGTGATAATTTTTATGGGTCAAATAATAATTGCTGGTCGGTAAATGAATGTAACAGTAGCGTCGATCTTGAAGTGGAACTCCTCTTCTTGGTTAAATGACGTCAGTGTAAGTACTGTCAAGTGTTGTCTGGACAAATAAATTAACATAAAAAACACTTTCACGTACCTGGTAGTAGTACTTGAAGTTCTGACGTTCACTTACCCAGAATAAACTGTCAAGTTTCTCTTATAGCCAGCTTATACTTTAGAAACAAGGTTATACTACTCCTTGTATATAATGTGGGCGCCACATGAGTTTACTTCATGAAAGGTTCCCATGAAAAAACAAATTGCTAAATTTTAAAATTGTATGTGTTCACTTTATATCTTGTCTAAATGCTTAGGGCATTTAAAATAATTCAGATAGAGTACTGTAAGATTTCTGCTCAAAAGTATCTCAGTGTACTCTATACTGAGTATCGCTTAGCTAAATGAAATAATTGGAACCAAAGTTTATGCTGTATAACATTACGGGTTTATTATACCCTTTAAAATCAATTCAAATGTAAAATACAATTATTGCAGTAATACAATTTGGAGTATAAGTTGCCCATCTACTATCTGGCCTAGCTCAATTCAGAACAATGTAAAACTCTTATAATTATTAACAAATTTTAATTTTATTTTATAAGTTACCAGACGGGTAGGTTCTTGAAAATACAAATAGAACGTTATTAATTGCCTTGACAGACATTACTGTGATGATAATTCATATTTGGCCTCTTTTAAAAAAACTCGCAATTATTTTTGAGGTTAACGATCGTTTCGTATGCTTATATCCTAACAAATATTATAATACTTAACTCTAACACAAATGTTCTTACATTGGATAATTTAATCCTCTAAATAAATTGATACAGTGTTTGCTATTAAAAGTTTGGTTGTCTTTGCGTCAGTACAAGAGTGTTGATAATTATGATCAGTGAAAACAGATAAACAATAAAATTGGTCACTGTAATACCTTCCTTCTTTTTAATCTTATAGATTAAAAATTAAACACTTCAGTGATCGGATTATAATGATCACTATCTAACTGCACTTTATTCGCACTTGGAACGAGAAATATACCCTCTTCTTAATGAAACTGGGTTGTGTGACGATTTAATTCTAACTGTAATCTTAAATAAATAAAAAATTCAGTTTGCGAGCGATTAAGTATTTTTAAATCGCAGTATTAAACCTAAAGCCCCTGTATTAAATCAGTGTGAGAAATAGAAGTGCATGAAAATCAACAGAAGCACTAATAAAAAAGGTCGAATTGTAAAAAGTTATTATTATAATAATTAACCCTTTGCTAGTCATCATGCGGTGACCTGTTAATTCCGGACTCAACGTGTTTATCGAGTCGTCTGTAATTTAGGAAGATATAAAAATTATAATGTTTATAAGTAGAAATTTGAAGGCACGAATAGTAGTTAAAATAACTCACTTAAATTATATATGTATAATTAGTGTATGGTTTTTGGTAATAAGAATGTTAACTTAAATAAAAATAGGAACTATATTGTCGCGGAGTACTTGCCCCTCTCCGTTGTTATGTGCCAGTTCAATCGAGAATGGGTCGCTATGTTGCCGTCACACCGTACAGACGTAAGAGCGAGTGCTCCACCAAAATGTATTTGTTTTTTTATTTAACTTTAGAATATTAGCTACCACTGCTAAACGTGGAGAGCATTGTGTAATGTATGAATAATATAAAGATGTGTTAAGAAGAAAATGTAATAAGTAAAACAAAAACTTAACTAGTCGTAAGCAAGATGACGTCTCCCCTCAAGAGGTAAATCCAATTACAACATCACTCCTGAAGATGTGATCTGCAGAAACTTCATAAATACACGTATACGATGCATAAGACGCTGACGAGGACCTCCGTGAATCTACACCTACTTTCACCAAAGAAACTTCAATCTCCGCAGTGAACATCCGACCTAATTCTTGCCGAAGACACGACACAGATGATGACGCCGACTCCAAGAATTTCCAAGACAGAAACCCCAGGACGAGGTTACTAAGACCAATTGTAAAGGTGACTCGATAGCTTGGCTATCGAGAGTTAATCATATTTGATACACAACTCACATTTAAAAAGAGACTTTTCAAAGACGATTAATTTTATTTAAAATTAAAATGAGACAATCTAAGAGTTTACTGTAAGATTCAATTATCATACGTTGTAACACCTTAAATGTAAATGTAATTTATTATCACTTCAAGTAATAATACCATTCTTCAAATGGTAAAAGAAGTCTTGCAAGCGTCTAGATGAACTGAAAATAATTAGAAGTCTTTACTATAAATATACTTAAAGTAAACTCGGATCCGAGGTATAAGAATACATAATCAGTTTGATCCCAAAATTTTATGAAAAGCATTTAAATATTTTAGTTTAATTAATGATGTCATGGGATCTTTTTAGTAACTGTTCTTAATAAAGAGATGTCGTCTTGTTACACATGAAAATGAGTGCATAAATCAGTAAAATACCTTCCCTTGTTTCCTTATAAGTATTTTGTTCAATTAATTTGACTTTAATAATAGTTCGTTACAACGTAGGGAGCCCATGTAATTGGCAGATGTCAGTTAAGATGGGTTCCCTGGATTTGTAACGTGGCAATACGTTACAAAATTGCGCCACTCTGCTTAATTTATTAGTAAATTAGGTAACTCACGGCATTCAGTTATTGATCTATGCACTCAGTGAATGTAATTGATGTAACTTTAATTTTCAAAAAAAAATAAATTGTTTTAAGATACGCAAATGATAGTCAGTATAAATTGAAATATCATTGTATGAAGCTAAATGCAAGTAGGTACATGAATTGTAATGCTTGGTCAACTGCTCAGTCTTTAACAGGTTTATATTATGACAACCCAAGACCTGTTGTTTCTTGAATAAGCCTGCATAGTATACGTTAGTGTATGTCTGTCGTCACGGTAAAAGTAATAAAAAAAAGAAATAATATTAATGCTCCTGTGTAAAGTAGACCCGGTTAATTACGTGGAAAGAATTTCGTGACTACAAAACGTGACGTCGGTTAACAGAATCCTGTAGGCTGAAACCATCCAAGGCGTGAGAAATGCCTCAACAAAACACACACGAGAACCATGAGAATACAAAACGTGACCTCGGTTAACAGAACCCTGTATGCTGAAACCATCCAAGGCGTGAGAAATGCCTCAACAAAACACACACTAGAACCATGAGACTACAAAACGTGACCTCGGTTAACAGAACCCTGTATGATGAAACCATCCAAGGCGTGAGAAATGCCTCAACAAAACACACACTAGAACCATTAGACTACAAAACGTGACCTCGGTTAACAGAATCCTGTATGATGAAACCATCCAAGGCGTGAAAAATGCCACAACAAAACACACACTAGAACCATGAGACTACAAAACGTGACCTCGGTTAACAGAACCCTGTATGCTGAAACCATCCAAAGCGTGAGAAATGCCTCAAGAAAACACACACTAGAAACATGAGACTACAAAACGTGACCTCGGTTAACAGAACCCTGTATGTTGAAACCATCCAAGGCGTGAGAAATGCCTCAACAAAACACACACTGGAACCATGAGACTACAAAACGTGTTTCCCCAATCACGAAGTTGACGTACTCGATTATTTTTACATTTGCATATATTTAATAGATATATTGAAGCATTTATTAAATGATATTTATCCTACACTACAGAATAATTTCATTTGTTAACTGTTGTCATTCATATTCTTTGACGACCTTATATTTAGAGCATTATTTGTACTTTTCCCTGTTAATATTCCTATACCAAAAACTTATAAGTCTTAATTTCAAATGGGATTTAAGGCTTATCATATCAATGAAGAAACTAGTATTTGATATTCCAAACAATTACTTTATAATATTAATAACGGTTTACAAAAATCAATCACTTGGTAAAAGTTATAATATATATTGTAATATAACCAGTAAATGCTGTGTGTAAATTATTTAGTTACAGGTTGAAAAAAATGTTTAATGAAGTCTCTATTTTGTATGCAGTAATTTGCTTTTATGATAATTGGTAAACATTAAATATGTAATTATAGTGTGATAATTTTTATGGGTCAAATAATAATTGCTGGTCGGTAAATGAATGTAACAGTAGCGTCGATCTTGAAGTGGAACTCCTCTTCTTGGTTAAATGACGTCAGTGTAAGTACTGTCAAGTGTTGTCTGGACAAATAAATTAACATAAAAAACACTTTCACGTACCTGGTAGTAGTACTTGAAGTTCTGACGTTCACTTACCCAGAATAAACTGTCAAGTTTCTCTTATAGCCAGCTTATACTTTAGAAACAAGGTTATACTACTCCTTGTATATAATGTGGGCGCCACATGAGTTTACTTTATGAAAGGTTCCCATGAAAAAACAAATTGCTAAATTTTAAAATTGTATGTGTTCACTTTATATCTTGTCTAAATGCTTAGGGCATTTAAAATAATTCAGATATAGTACTGTAAGATTTCTGCTCAAAAGTGTCTCAGTGTACTCTATACTGAGTATCGCTTATCTAAATGAAATAATTGGAACCAAAGTTTATGCTGTATAACATTACGGGTTTATTATACCCTTTAAAATCAATTCAAATGTAAAATACAATTATTACAGTAATAGAATTTGGAATATAAGTTGCCCATCTACTATCTGGCCTAGCTCAATTCAGAACAATGTAAAACTCTTATAATTATTAACAAATTTTAATTTTATTTTATAAGTTACCAGACGGGTAGGTTCTTGAAAATACAAATAGAACGTTATTAATTGCCTTGACAGACATTACTGTGATGATAATTCATATTTGGCCTCTTTTAAAAAAACTCGCAATTATTTTTGAGGTTAACGATCGTTTCGTATGCTTATATCCTAACAAATATTATAATACTTAACTCTAACACAAATGTTCTTACATTGGATAATTTAATCCTCTAAATAAATTGATACAGTGTTTGCTATTAAAAGTTTGGTTGTCTTTGCGTCAGTACAAGAGTGTTGATAATTATGATCAGTGAAAACAGATAAACAATAAAATTGGTCACTGTAATACCTTGCTTCTTTTTAATCTTATAGATTAAAAATTAAACACTTCAGTGATCGGATTATAATGATCACTATCTAACTGCACTTTATTCGCACTTGGAACGAGAAATATACCCTCTTCTTAATGAAACTGGGTTGTGTGACGATTTAATTCTAACTGTAACCTTAAATAAATAAAAAATTCAGTTTGCGAGCGATTAAGTATTTTTAAATCGCACTATTAAACCTAAAGCCCCTGTATTAAATCAGTGTGAGAAATAGAAGTGCATGAAAATCAACAGAAGCACTAATAAAAAAGGTCGAATTGTAAAAAGTTATTATTATAATAATTAACCCTTTGCTAGTCATCATGCGGTGACCTGTTAATTCCGGACTCAACGTGTTTATCGAGTCGTCTGTAATTTAGGAAGATATAAAAATTATAATGTTTATAAGTAGAAATTTGAAGGCACGAATAGTAGTTAAAATAACTCACTTAAATTATATATGTATAATTAATGTATGGTTTTTGGTAATAAGAATGTTAACTTAAATAAAAATAGGAACTATATTGTCGCGGAGTACTTGCCCCTCTCCGTTGTTATGTGCCAGTTTAATCGAGAAAGGGTCGCTATGTTGCCGTCACACCGTACAGACGTAAGAGCGAGTGCTCCACCAAAATGTATTTGTTTTTTTATTTAACTTTAGAATATTAGCTACTACTGCTAAACGTGGAGAGCATTGTGTAATGTATGAATAATATAAAGATGTGTTAAGAAGAAAATGTAATAAGTAAAACAAAAACTTAACTAGTGGTAAGCAAGATGACGTCTCCCCTCAAGAGGTAAATCCAATTACAACATCACTCCTGAAGATGTGATCTGCAGAAACTTCATAAATACACGTATACGATGCATAAGACGCTGACGAGGACCTCCGTGAATCTACACCTACTTTCACCAAAGAAACTTCAATCTCCGCAGTGAACATCCGACCTAATTCTTGCCGAAGACACGACACAGATGATGACGCCGACTCCAAGAATTCCCCAAGACAGAAACCCCAGGACGAGGTTACTAAGACCAATTGTAAAGGTGACTCGATAGCTTGGCTATCGAGAGTTAATCATATTTGATACACAACTCACATTTAAAAAGAGACTTTTCAAAGACGATTAATTTTATTTAAAATTAAAATGAGACAATCTAAGAGTTTACTGTAATATTCAATTATCATACGTTGTAACGCCTTAAATGTAAATGTAATTTATTATCACTTCAAGTAATAATACCATTCTTCAAATGGTAAAAGAAGTCTTGCAAGCGTCTAGATGAACTGAAAATAATTAGAAGTCTTTACTATAAATATACTTAAAGTAAACTCGGATCCGAGGTATAAGAATACATAATCAGTTTGATCCCAAAGTTTTATGAAAAGCATTTAAATATTTTAGTTTAATTAATGATGTCATGGGATCTTTTTAGTAACTGTTCTTAATAAAGAGATGTCGTCTTGTTACACATGAAAATGAGTGCATAAATCAGTAAAATACCTTCCCTTGTTTCCTTATAAGTATTTTGTTCAATTAATTTGACTTTAATAATAGTTCGTTACAACGTAGGCAGCCCATGTAATTGGCAGATGTCAGTTAAGATGGGTTCCCTGGATTTGTAACGTGGCAATACGTTACAAAATTGCGCCACTCTGCTTAATTTATTAGTAAATTAGATAACTCACGGCATTCAGTTATTGATCTATGCACTCAGTGAATGTAATTGATGTAACTTTAATTTTCAAAAAAAAATAAATTGTTTTAAGATACGCAAATGATAGTCAGTATAAATTGAAATATCATTGTATGAAGCTAAATGCAAGTAGGTACATGAATTGTAATGCTTGGTCAACTGCTCAGTCTTTAACAGGTTTATATTATGACAACCCAAGACCTGTTGTTTCTTGAATAAGCCTGCATAGTATACGTTAGTGTATGTCTGTCGTCACGGTAAAAGTAATAAAAAAAAGAAATAATATTAATGCTCCTGTGTAAAGTAGACCCGGTTAATTACGTAGAAAGAATTTCGTGACTACAAAACGTGACGTCGGTTAACAGAATCCTGTAGGCTGAAACCATCCAAGGCGTGAGAAATGCCTCAACAAAACACACACGAGAACCATGAGAATACAAAACGTGACCTCGGTTAACAGAACCCTGTATGCTGAAACCATCCAAGGCGTGAGAAATGCCTCAACAAAACACACACTAGAACCATGAGACTACAAAACGTGACCTCGGTTAACAGAACCCTGTATGATGAAACCATCCAAGGCGTGAGAAATGCCTCAACAAAACACACACTAGAACCATTAGACTACAAAACGTGACCTCGGTTAACAGAATCCTGTATGATGAAACCATCCAAGGCGTGAAAAATGCCTCAACAAAACACACACTAGAACCATGAGACTACAAAACGTGACCTCGGTTAACAGAACCCTGTATGCTGAAACCATCCAAAGCGTGAGAAATGCCTCAAGAAAACACACACTAGAAACATGAGACTACAAAACGTGACCTCGGTTAACAGAACCCTGTATGTTGAAACCATCCAAGGCGTGAGAAATGCCTCAAGAAAACACACACTGGAACCATGAGACTACAAAACGTGACCTCGGTTAACAGAACCCTGTATGCTGAAACCAACCAAGGCGTGAGAAATGCCTCAACAAGACACACACTAGAACCATGAGACTACAAAACGTGTTTCCCCAATCACGAAGTTGACGTACTCGATTATTTTTACATTTGCATATATTTAATAGATATATTGAAGCATTTATTAAATGATATTTATCCTACACTACAGAATAATTTCATTTGTTAACTGTTGTCATTCATATTCTTTGACGACCTTATATTTAGAGCATTATTTGTACTTTTCCCTGTTAATATTCCTATACCAAAAACTTATAAGTCTTAATTTCAAATGGGATTTAAGGCTTATCATATCAATGAAGAAACTAGTATTTGATATTCCAAACAATTACTTTATAATATTAATAACGGTTTACAAAAATCAATCACTTGGTAAAAGTTATAATATATATTGTAATATAACCAGTAAATGCTGTGTGTAAATTATTTAGTTACAGGTTGAAAAAAATGTTTAATGAAGTCTCTATTTTGTATGCAGTAATTTGCTTTTATGATAATTGGTAAACATTAAATATGTAATTATAGTGTGATAATTTTTATGGGTCAAATAATAATTGCTGGTCGGTAAATGAATGTAACAGTAGCGTCGATCTTGAAGTGGAACTCCTCTTCTTGGTTAAATGACGTCAGTGTAAGTACTGTCAAGTGTTGTCTGGACAAATAAATTAACATAAAAAACACTTTCACGTACCTGGTAGTAGTACTTGAAGTTCTGACGTTCACTTACCCAGAATAAACTGTCAAGTTTCTCTTATAGCCAGCTTATACTTTAGAAACAAGGTTATACTACTCCTTGTATATAATGTGGGCGCCACATGAGTTTACTTTATGAAAGGTTCCCATGAAAAAACAAATTGCTAAATTTTAAAATTGTATGTGTTCACTTTATATCTTGTCTAAATGCTTAGGGCATTTAAAATAATTCAGATATAGTACTGTAAGATTTCTGCTCAAAAGTATCTCAGTGTACTCTATACTGAGTATCGCTTATCTAAATGAAATAATTGGAACCAAAGTTTATGCTGTATAACATTACGGGTTTATTATACCCTTTAAAATCAATTCAAATGTAAAATACAATTATTACAGTAATAGAATTTGGAATATAAGTTGCCCATCTACTATCTGGCCTAGCTCAATTCAGAACAATGTAAAACTCTTATAATTATTAACAAATTTTAATTTTATTTTATAAGTTACCAGACGGGTAGGTTCTTGAAAATACAAATAGAACGTTATTAATTGCCTTGACAGACATTACTGTGATGATAATTCATATTTGGCCTCTTTTAAAAAAACTCGCAATTATTTTTGAGGTTAACGATCGTTTCGTATGCTTATATCCTAACAAATATTATAATACTTAACTCTAACACAAATGTTCTTACATTGGATAATTTAATCCTCTAAATAAATTGATACAGTGTTTGCTATTAAAAGTTTGGTTGTCTTTGCGTCAGTACAAGAGTGTTGATAATTATGATCAGTGAAAACAGATAAACAATAAAATTGGTCACTGTAATACCTTGCTTCTTTTTAATCTTATAGATTAAAAATTAAACACTTCAGTGATCGGATTATAATGATCACTATCTAACTGCACTTTATTCGCACTTGGAACGAGAAATATACCCTCTTCTTAATGAAACTGGGTTGTGTGACGATTTAATTCTAACTGTAACCTTAAATAATAATAAATTCAGTTTGCGAGCGATTAAGTATTTTTAAATCGCACTATTAAACCTAAAGCCCCTGTATTAAATCAGTGTGAGAAATAGAAGTGCATGAAAATCAACAGAAGCACTAATAAAAAAGGTCGAATTGTAAAAAGTTATTATTATAATAATTAACCCTTTGCTAGTCATCATGCGGTGACCTGTTAATTCCGGACTCAACGTGTTTATCGAGTCGTCTGTAATTTAGGGAGATATAAAAATTATAATGTTTATAAGTAGAAATTTGAAGGCACGAATAGTAGTTAAAATAACTCACTTAAATTATATATGTATAATTAATGTATGGTTTTTGGTAATAAGAATGTTAACTTAAATAAAAATAGGAACTATATTGTCGCGGAGTACTTGCCCCTCTCCGTTGTTATGTGCCATTTTAATCGAGAAAGGGTCGCTATGTTGCCGTCACACCGTACAGACGTAAGAGCGAGTGCTCCACCAAAATGTATTTGTTTTTTTATTTAACTTTAGAATATTAGCTACTACTGCTAAACGTGGAGAGCATTGTGTAATGTATGAATAATATAAAGATGTGTTAAGAAGAAAATGTAATAAGTAAAACAAAAACTTAACTAGTGGTAAGCAAGATGACGTCTCCCCTCAAGAGGTAAATCCAATTACAACATCACTCCTGAAGATGTGATCTGCAGAAACTTCATAAATACACGTATACGATGCATAAGACGCTGACGAGGACCTCCGTGAATCTACACCTACTTTCACCAAAGAAACTTCAATCTCCGCAGTGAACATCCGACCTAATTCTTGCCGAAGACACGACACAGATGATGACGCCGACTCCAAGAATTCCCCAAGACAGAAACCCCAGGACGAGGTTACTAAGACCAATTGTAAAGGTGACTCGATAGCTTGGTTATCGAGAGTTAATCATATTTGATACACAACTCACATTTAAAAAGAGACTTTTCAAAGACGATTAATTTTATTTAAAATTAAAATGAGACAATCTAAGAGTTTACTGTAAGATTCAATTATCATACGTTGTAACGCCTTAAATGTAAATGTAATTTATTATCACTTCAAGTAATAATACCATTCTTCAAATGGTAAAAGAAGTCTTGCAAGCGTCTAGATGAACTGAAAATAATTAGAAGTCTTTACTATAAATATACTTAAAGTAAACTCGGATCCGAGGTATAAGAATACATAATCAGTTTGATCCCAAAGTTTTATGAAAAGCATTTAAATATTTTAGTGTAATTAATGATGTCATGGGATCTTTTTAGCAACTGTTCTTAATAAAGAGAAGTCGTCTTGTTACACATGAAAATGAGTGCATAAATCACTAAAATATCTTCCCTTGTTTCCTTATAAGTAATTTGTTCAATTAATTTGACTTTAATAATAGTTCGTTACAACGTAGGGAACCCATGTAATTGGCAGATGTCAGTTAAGATGGGTTCCCTGGATTTGTAACGTGGCAATACGTTACAAAATTGCGCCACTCTGCTTAATTTATTAGTAAATTAGATAACTCACGGCATTCAGTTATTGATCTATGCACTCAGTGAATGTAATTGATGTAACTTTAATTTTCAAAAAAATTTAAATTGTTTTAAGATACGCAAATGAATTGAAATATCATTGGATGAAGCTATATGCAAGTAGGTACATGAATTGTAATGCTTGGTCAACTGCTCAGTCTTTAACAGGTTTATATTATGACAACCCAAGACCTGTTGTTTCTTGAATAAGCCTGCATAGTATACGTTAGTGTATGTCTGTCGTCACTGTAAAAGTAATAAAATAAAGAAATAATATTAATGCTCCTGTGTAAAGTAGACCCGGTTAATTACGTGGAAAGAATTTCGTAACTTGAAATTGTTACCAAAATAAATAATTAATTTAATTGGGGAAAGTACAAGAATTAAAAATGTCAAACTGTTATAACCGTAATACTCATGTAAATTGAAGGCGTGCGTTGTTGAATGAGATTCACCCTATGCGTCCGAGCTGGCTTCTCCAGTTTTGACCTGTCAAGGAAGTAATCGGTGGCATTGTGTAGAGAACAATACGTGAGCGTAAACCCCGCATTCTCACGGACACACTTACCCTACCTTTGTTTACTCAATAAAGAGGGTAGCCTACATTCCAGCAAACAGCTGATCGGCTATTTAACTTTGAAATATGTGTGTGTGGAATTTCTGTCTCTCCCTTAGAAGAGAAATTGTTCTTTTCTGAATTATGCAAATTTTTTACCCAAGAATTTATCTTATCTATGTAATAAGTGTGTAGTGTTGTAGAATTAGTTTTAAGTACGTTTTAATGTGTTAGAACTAAGATAAAAATGGCCCAATTCAATCCGGATTTGTTATTATAAGACGAGCTGTCTTACGAAGCTCTTTTGCGTGGACTACCCCATGCGAATGTAACAGTCGCGGAATTGCGTAAGTCAATACGCGAATGTGGATTTGATACACCCGCGCAATTAAGCAACCTAAGCGAACTCGATTATGAGAGCGAGAGAGAAATTTGTAATGCCAAGTATAGTGAGCTAACATTATTGTCTCAAACCCTCCAAAACGAGAAATCTCCGGCGATAATTTTGCGGACTACCCAGAGAATAGAGCATTTAACCCGGCGAATGAAAAATTTGTTGATCTGGCCTAATCGTACGGAAATACCTCCTGATGTACAAAACCTAGCTGACGAAGCTTTACGTCGCTTACCCACAATTATTAATGACTTAAGAAGAAGATCCGACTCGTTCAGGATGTGAAAATAGAGAAGTCCTTAAAGAAATTACATATCTCTCCAGTACAATCCCCTACTACTGATCTACCTCCGCCTAACACTGATCGGAACTCACCCTCCGTATCGCAAATGCAAGCTAACCAAGAGCAAAATACTGATAAAGATTTAAATGCCCCTCCTCCAGAGCGTTTTCAGATTCGTCCCGGAACTCATGAATTGACCACCCCGAATGCATCATATCGTTCTCCTAAAGGAATGCCAACCTTGAACCATAATGCGGACCTATACAAAAAAATTACTCATCCTGTGGAAAAAATCTTAACTGAAATCCCTTACACCGATAGATTAAATGTCTCCAAACTACTAAATTTCATTAACTATCTCCTGCAGATAAAAGATCTACAGCAGCTGAATGACTGGAAAATTTTGCAAGTTCTGTAATTTAGGAAGATATAAAAATCATAATGTTTATAAGTAGAAATTTGAAGGCACGAATAGTAGTTAAAATAACTCACTTAAATTATATATGTATAATTAGTGTATGGTTTTTGGTAATAAGAATGTTAACTTAAATAAAAATAGGAACTATATTGTCGCGGAGTACTTGCCCCTCTCCGTTGTTATGTGCCAGTTCAATCGAGAATGGGTCGCTATGTTGCCGTCACACCGTACAGACGTAAGAGCGAGTGCTCCACCAAAATATATTTGTTTTTTTATTTAACTTTAGAATATTAGCTACCACTGCTAAACGTGGAGAGCATTGTGTAATGTATGAATAATATAAAGATGTGTTAAGAAGAAAATGTAATAAGTAAAACAAAAACTTAACTAGTCGTAAGCAAGATGACGTCTCCCCTCAAGAGGTAAATCCAATTACAACATCACTCCTGAAGATGTGATCTGCAGAAACTTCATAAATACACGTATACGATGCATAAGACGCTGACGAGGACCTCCGTGAATCTACACCTACTTTCACCAAAGAAACTTCAATCTCCGCAGTGAACATCCGACCTAATTCTTGCCGAAGACACGACACAGATGATGACGCCGACTCCAAGAATTTCCAAGACAGAAACCCCAGGACGAGGTTACTAAGACCAATTGTAAAGGTGACTCGATAGCTTGGCTATCGAGAGTTAATCATATTTGATACACAACTCACATTTAAAAAGAGACTTTTCAAAGACGATTAATTTTATTTAAAATTAAAATGAGACAATCTAAGAGTTTACTGTAAGATTCAATTATCATACGTTGTAACGCCTTAAATGTAAATGTAATTTATTATCACTTCAAGTAATAATACCATTCTTCAAATGGTAAAAGAAGTCTTGCAAGCGTCTAGATGAACTGAAAATAATTAGAAGTCTTTACTATAAATATACTTAAAGTAAACTCGGATCCGAGGTATAAGAATACATAATCAGTTTGATCCCAAAGTTTTATGAAAAGCATTTAAATATTTTAGTTTAATTAATGATGTCATGGGATCTTTTTAGTAACTGTTCTTAATAAAGAGAAGTCGTCTTGTTACACATGAAAATGAGTTCATAAATCAGTAAAATACCTTCCCTTGTTTCCTTATAAGTAATTTGTTCAATTAATTTGACTTTAATAATAGTTCGTTACAACGTAGGCAGCCCATGTAATTGGCAGATGTCAGTTAAGATGGGTTCCCTGGATTTGTAACGTGGCAATACATTACAGTTGTTTACTTTACAGGTTAAAATGCTTTCGCTCGTTCCGAACACACGCACTAATTAAAAATATTCACTGTTACTTGTCGATGCACTTTTCGTGTGATGAATCGCTGTACTGCTAATTATTTTGGTAAATTTTGAAGTATTAAGTCATTAAAATTTAAGATACTGTCGAGCGGCAACTAGATGGCTCGAGATGAAGGTAGCGAATAATCGAATTTCTCAGCGTCTCTGGTTATATACCCCTCGTCTTCATCGTTTTTTGGGGCAAAAGTCGCTAAGTAAACTCTTTTTTGATTGGTACAGAGAACCGTTACGATGACGTATTGTTTTATTTAACCGCCTCCGGCGCGTATCTTTTACCTAACTGTCGTTGTTGGCCGTATTCACTGACAATTTCTTAATTTTGATAAAAAAATGATGCTAACACTCACTATTCACTTATTATAATTCCGATCTCTAGGTTATTATTATCAAATTAAAGTTTAGTCTCTGCTCTTTAATCTGATATGGCTTAATGCCGGTTTTAACCTCGCTTTCTCTGACAATACATACAAATAGTGTTTTGAAACATGGTTTCTTATTGTCGTCTGCTAATAATGCACAATGCGACTATTTATTATCTTTTTACATTTTGTTATTTACACTGTGTTCTTTTTAGAACGTTATTATTTAAATACTAATGCATATATGATTACAATTAAGAGCTGTTTCTAACTGAACAATATTAAATCCTAATATAATTATGATAATACGTTATTATGAAAATTCCTTATTCTCTAAACACATTTTACTTGGCCTACTCAATTTAAAGGTATACAATAATAATTGAGTGGTGGTATTTCACATCTCATTTAATTATATTTATTGTTCAGTAAATTTAATGTTCACTAGGAGTCCTGTTTCCCTATTAACTTCCTGACCTAAATTCGTTTATGTATGGTCTAGATACATTCATAGCACCATGTTTATTCCTTAATTATTATTACTAATTACATTTCGTTTAATCAGGAAGTTGCTTACACATTAGACTTCCTTTTATAACTATCTTTATCCAGTAATGTTACATCTGGGTTTGTAAAGCTAGTCTTTATATATCCTTGTGGCTATAACTAGTCTAGTCATAGGCTTTGTTATTTATTTGTTATGGTTCTTCTAATTTCGACCAAAATGCTGTTATTATTATTACTTTATTTCAGTCATTGGTTATTTAGTTTCTATTTACATGACTCTACACATTAATGTCATGACCTGGCTCGCTTGACAGCTTATTGTGAACTTTGCATGTCCGTTAGTTAAAGTCAGTCATTGTGTTTGTTGTAGTGTCATGCAGTGTATTCGTCACTGCTTCTTGGGATCCTTCCTCTTCTTCCTTCTTTGCTGGTCCTTCTCTTCTTTGCTACATTCATTACAAATGATTCACTTCTATAACTTTAGTGTAATAATTTACCCTTCTGGTGTGTGTCTTGGTTATGTAACATTTTGTGGTGTTACATATACTCCCCTTTCAAAATTGATAATTTGAGAAAAGTTTTATAGTTTGAAGAAATTATCACTTTATTTTGTTTCATCATAATATTACTGCTTCTATCTGCATTAAGTTCAATAGTCTGTTGGTGTGTTGGTCTAGACTGATTTCTTTGCTAGTATTATTTTTAGCTTACTAGTATTGTTCAAGATTTTTATACTTTTAGTCTTTTAGTTATAATATATCTTAGTTCTTAAATTAACAATTTCCCTGTTTTATAATAACACATTTTTTTTTACATTATACACATTTTGACTCTAGTGACAAACTCTTTTGTTCTTTCATTTACCTTGCAGTGGTTTATTTATAGTCCTTGACATATTACAATTCAATTCCCTAATATTTATAGTGGGTTCGGAGTCAGAGGGGCTCTATTTGGCTTCCACTCTCCGCCGTTCCTCAGCTATACGTCCTCAGAATCAGAGGAATCTTCATCTCTGTCTGGGACAATAAAAAGTTGCACATAACAACAGTTGCACTAACACAACACATAAAATATAACATATCATTTATTTTTTCAATAAGACATCATATTCAATATAACATTTAAGGTATTAGAGGTTTCATTATTATCACTGTTCATGCTTTAACATTTTATCTAACATACTTCTCTTCACAGGTCATCATTTTATTTATAACTTGACACATTTGCTATGTTATTTATCAGCCTTGTTGCTATTCTTCGATACTAATTTGTAAGTTATTTTGGTTATTTCACTGTTTTTAATTTACACACATAAATTTATCAATATATAATGATGCAGTTGGTCTTTAAATTCTTCCTTAGTTTCACCATAGTTCACTCTTAACATTGTTTATACACTGGGTTTTTAACACTTTGTTCGTTATCTTCTTTGATTATCAGGGGTTTACAATATTCATTTGGTAAACATTCTGTTGTATACAATATTTGATAAACATTCTTGTTATATACAATTTGACAAACTTTTTTCTGTATTATTTAATTACTTTTCTCATTCCTTGTTATAGCCTTCTTCTGTATTACTCGCTTTGCTGTTTTTCTTCTCTGCTCCTTAAGTGATAGATGTTTACCACTTATTCTGGATGTTTAATTTTATTTGTTGAAATTAATATTGGAGTATTAGAGTAATATTGTAGTATAAGTCTACTATTATAGTATATTAGGTTTATTCAATAGTACATTAGGGGGTCTTTGTGCTTTCACCATTCTATTGGGCTCATTATGGATCAATTACATTTTCACGGATTCATTTTTGATTTCTGCCTATAGTATTACATATCTGGGTACTGTAAACGTTATGACATTCTACATCTCCTGATAAGTCTCATCATACATAATATTTTTTCAAGGATGCTTGGTTATATGTACCCTTGACCTTCTTACTTATTGGATCAGAAATTTCATAAGTATTGTTCCGATTGTTCTTTGTTATTGTATAAGGGCCTGTATACAGTACTAGCAGTTTCTTAGTGATACCCTCCATGGTACTGGGTAATTCTCTATTTCTTAGTAGTATTTGGTCACCTACATGGTACTGTATGATTTTTGATGGTACCTTGTGTTGATACTTCCTTTTTCTTTGTTCTAATTTCTCAACAATTTTCTTATGGAAATGGATTCTGTTGAATTGGTATTCCTGACTTTGTGAAAACTGAATAATGTCACAAATTTCTCGTGGTGGAGGTTTCTCAAACATGGCATTATAAGGTGTGGTTTCTATAGCTTGGTGGTGAGCTAGATTGATAAAGTCTTCTGTTGCTGAGATATACTCACTCCATTTCCTTTGCTGATTGGAACAATAGGTCCTGAGAATTCTTCCAACTCCTCTCAGCACTCTTTCGGACGGGTTACTGCTGGGATGGTACACTGAGGTTTTATATGTTTACACCCCATGGTCCAGCAGTGTGTCCCTCCATCTTCTGCCCTTGAACTGAGTACCATGGTCCGTTATTATTGTTTTCGGACACCCCACTTCAGGTATATAGCTTTGTATAATGATATTAAGTATCTTACTTGTAGTGGCACGATTTATTGGATACAACTTCGTGAATTTTCTGTAATGGTCGAAAATTATTATGAGATATTTATATTGACGTCGACCTCCACTTCCAGGGAATGGACCGCAGATGTCTAGAAAAACTTTTTCTAACTTGTCTGATGAAGTTATAGGTATCATTAGTCCATCTTTCCTTTCGTTGGTGCATTTCACCAGTTAACATATGTGGGAACTCCTGATATAATTACGCACTCTTCTGTTTATGTCCTTAATGTACAGGTGTTCTTCCAGTGCTCTTACCACTTTAAGTGCTCCCATGTGTCCATAACGAATGTGATAATCCGTTATGATATCTTTTTCTAATGTTTTGGGTATTACCAATTTCCAGGTATTGTTATGGTATTTTGTCTTAATGAATAATAAATTGTTGTGTATACAATAGTATTGTATTACTCTGTTGTCTTGTGCACTTAGTCTCTGATGAATTTGCATTAATTTGCTGTCTTGCTTCTGGTGTTGCTCTATTTCTTTAACTACTTCTTCTAAGTCTGACCGACTCTTAAGGATGTGATAGACCTTTGCAATTGTTTTCTTCTCTCCTTCATAGGTCTGGTTGGTTATATTTATGCGTGACAGTACGTTTGCTGCTATATTCTTTTTGCCTGGAATGTACTCCCAACTGATGTTATATTCTTGTAAGACTAGGGTCCATCTTGCTAAACGACCGTGGCTTGATTTACAGTTTTTTAGGAAGGATATGGACTTGTGGTCTGTCCGTACTGTTATTGAATATCCTAAGATATAGGTTCGGAATTTTCCGCAGGCAAATACAACACTTAACAGCTCTTTTTCTGTCACGTTGTAATTCCGTTCGCATTTGTTTAGTGTACTACTGGCGAAGCTTATAACCAGATGGTTTCCATCTTCATCCCCTTGGTACAGTGTAGACCCTAAGCTGATGTCACTTGCATCACAATTGAGGTAAAAAGGTTTATTGAAGTCTGGGTGATGTAGCATCACTGTCTCTAGGAATTTGGTTTTGATTTGTTGGAACACTATATCTTGAGTTGGTCCCCATGTCCATTTGTCCTTTGAAGATAATTGTGGAGATAATTTTGTAGTTAATTCCGAATAGTTATTTTGGAATTTGCGATAATAATTGCACAGGCCTAAAAAAGACTGTAATTGTTTTTTGTTTCTTGGGGTGGGGAATTGTTGTATAGATTCTATTTTTTCCTTAGATGGTGTTATTCCCAGTTCTGTCAATTGGAAGCCTAGAAATTGTACTTCTTTGGCTATGAGTTGTGATTTTTCAAGTTTCAATGTGATGTTGTTTTCAGACAATTTGTTCAACACATGGTTTATTCTATGACAATGTTCTTCCCAGTTTGTAGATGTTATGAGTAGATCATCTACATAAACGGTAGTGAACTGGAGCGTTTCTTGGCCTAATACTTGGTCCATACACTGAATAAATATTGCTACAGAGTTCACTAATCCGAAGGGCAATCGTTTGAAATGGTAGTTGCGCCCTTCGAAAATAAATGCTACATATTTCCGGCTGTGGGGGTGCAGTTCCACCTGCCAGTAGTCGCAGACGGTGTCCCATGAACTAATAAATTGTATGCCATGAAACTTCTTCAAAATTTCCTGTATTTCGCCAGGAGATGTTCGGTTATTAATCAGGTTTTTATTAATATCCCTAGCATCTAGGCAAAGTCTCACTTTCCCGTTCTTCTTTTTTATAGCTACAATAGGGCTAGTATAAGGTGAAATGACTGCACTCAATGATATCATCCTTCAATAATTGATTAATCTCGGTCCTAACTGCTTCTTTTAAGGAATAAGCAATTGGGTATGATTTGCGATTAAAATGTACGGGTTCTTTAAATCTCAATTCACATTGATAATTTTTTACTTTCCCAGGGATGTCTGAGAATACATGCCGGTATCTGTTGTATATTCTGACCAACATTTCAATTTGGTCTGGGCTTGGTGAATTGTCTCTTGTGGTTGACTTGAATCGTCGGATTTCTTGGATTTTTTCATCCCACAAACTGTCATTTTTTGGTTGATACTCAACTTCATTGATAGGTGTTTGATACCTAGGATTTCTTACTTCTCTGATGTGGAAAATGGTGCGGTCTTGAGGAGATTCCTTACTCCCAATAATCTCAGCCGTCCATTCCAAATCTGGCGTACTTAGAGTTATTTTTGCTCTACTCATGTCGATAATTGCTGAATATTTCCGCAGGATGTCGCAGCTAATTAAACTGCGAAATGGTAATCCAGTAGCTACCAAAAATATCATTGGGATCTTGATTCCATGACTGGTCACTTCCAGACTGACCTGTTTCTTGACGGTTTTATTCTGCCGTCCAGTCGCTCCCACTAATATTATATTGTTAATCGGTAGGGTTAGTATTACCGATTTGCCTTCTTCCTTGATGCGGTTGATTTCCGTGCTATCCATTAACGAGACATTTGCGCCCGTGTCGATCATCAATGTGGTGGCCACTCCATTTATTTTGGCAGTCACATATGCTATGTCATTGTTGCACTGATGGTGGTCAATTTCTTCCTCTTCCAGCAGTTCTTGTCTGATATTTTTTAAATAGTGACTTCTTATTATTGTTATCGTTTAATTTGAAGTCGTTTCGTAATTGCACCCAATAGAATGGTTCAGCGAGGGGTCTATGTGGTTTCTCACTGCCGCGATGCGTTTAAAGAGAGTTCACTCTCTTCATCGCGTCTGTCTGGTGTGTTTACTTGACTCCTCTCTTCCATATATGGCCGTCCTCCATGGTGATTCTGGTCATTGTTTGGCATGAAATGAACTTGTGGCCGATAATCGTTGTTGCGGCTGTCGCCTTCAATACTCCTACTCCTCCGTTGTCCGCCTCTTGCATTTCTCCTGTCTTCGCGCTGGTACTCCTCGTCATCGTGTCCATTGAAACTACGGCGCCTTGGATAGTACCGCCTCCATCCCTGCTCATTGTTGGCCTCGACGTAGTTGGCCCTTCGGTATTGCTGCGGTTGGTTGTTTCCACCCTGGTTCTGGGGTCGGTTGGGGTTGTTGTTATGATTTTGCGGCCGTCACGTATTATTATTATTATTATTATTATTATTACCAGCGTAATTATTATTATTACCCTGATTATTTGGCCGATAACTGTTCTCGTTATTTTGGTTCACATTATTATGATTATAATTGTTAAAATTACTTCGGTAATTCCGGAAATTAGTGTTGTTATTATTTGGGTTACCACTTCTGTCGTGGAAGTTCTCATTCCTCTTGCGGCTCCTTCTATAGTAGCCCTCGTGTTCGCTATCCTCCAGCAGAGCTGCCATGGCTTGGACCGTTCTTATTTGTCCCCATTGACGCGATCTGGCTACTCCCTCCTCATAATGATAAGCGAGCTTTGTGACCAGGCACTCCTCTGGTATCCTCGGTTCGAGGTTTCGCGCCAGACATACCTTACCAAGGAAGTAAGAAGTTGGAGTGGTTCCTCGACTGGCGTCATATTTCCCATGACAGATATCATCCCGCACTATGTTCTGCGTAGACTCCGACCAGTATTTGGCCCTGAACAGTGTCTTGAACTCCTCATAACTCTGGACCTCGTGGGGGGTTGCAGTCCACCAATTATCGTGGATTTCTTTGAAGTATTCATCCATCAAACTGCGAATTACTCTCCATCTGCTTTCCCGGATTCTGGTCAGGTTTTCATTCACTCGTTCTAGAAATTCAATCGAGTTCTTCTTGTAATTTTTAAAGTTGATAACATCACGGTTATCCATGGGTTGCAGGTAGTGACCCTGTGCTGGTCGGTTACGAATGATATCGATTTCTTCGCGCATTTGTAGGATCTCCCGTTGACGTAGTTACTCGATTTTTTCCTTATTGGTAACAGTCAGGGTTCTTATGGTGTTCACTGATGCGTCTATTTCTTCACATCTTTCTTCTACGTCCGTTCTGACTCGTTTGATCTCGTCCTGGCTCATCTTCTTCAAAGACTCGATTCTGGCTTCATTGATTTCTTCTATATTGTTGATTCGTCCATCGACCTCTTCTCTAGTACGTTGTAAATCTTGCCTGTGTTGTTCACACCTCTCGTGTACTTCCGTGATTTCCTGTCTAACTACTGTTATTTCTCTGTCTATTTTTGCGTTTGTTCTCTCGTTATTCTCCTCCATCTTCTTGCTGATATCGTCCATTTTCTTATTCAGGTCACGGTTATCCTCCTTCAATGACTCTATATTCTTATTAATCGATTCGTTATTCGCCCTTAAATCGTCTATTTTCTTCTCCATTTTTTGACTGTTGTCGTCTAATTTTGTATGTAAATCTTCTTTCAATGACTCAATATTTTTATTCAATGTTTCTTCCATCATCGCCCTCATCATCTCCAACAAGTTCGCGTTCCCTGTTTGTGTGATTCTCTCGGTTTGTCTGGGCTGCTCGGGTTCCGCAGGAGGCATTCCCTCTTGTCGAGTTTCCGAGGTATTATCGGTTGCAACTTCCATTTCGGTTGTTGGTTGCGTCTCCTGTACCTCTATATTTGCTTCGGTGTTCGCTTGTGTACCTTCTCCTTGACTGTCCTTATACCTAGTATCGTGTCTGTGTGTGTGAGGCATATGATTGTTCTGTTGTATTTTCCGGGCTAATTTACTATTAAAAATTTATTAATTTAATATTTTTAAAGCCGCACTCTGTTGGTCGCCAATTTGTAATATAACCAGTAAATGCTGTGTGTAAATTATTTAGTTACAGGTTAAAAAAAAAAGTTTAATGAAGTCTCTATTTTGTATGCAGTAATTTGCTTTTATGATAATTGGTAAACATTAAATATGTAATTATAGTGTGATAATTTTTATGGGTCAAATAATAATTGCTGCTCGGTAAATGAATGTAAAAGTAGCGCTGATCTTGAAGTGGAACTCCTCTTCTTGGTTAAATGTCGTCAGTGTAAGTACCGTCAAGTGTTGTCTGGACAAATAAATTAACATAAAAAACACTTTCACGTACCTGGTAGTAATACTTGAAGTTCTGACGTTCACTTACCCAGAATAAACTGTCAAGTTTCTCTTAAAACCAGCTTATACTTTAGAAACAAGGTTATACTCCTCCTTGTATATAATGTGGGCGCCACATGAGTTTACTTCATGAAAGGTTCCCATGAAAAAACAAATTGCTAAATTTTAAAATTGTATGTGTTCACTTTATATCTTGTCTAAATGCTTAGGGCATTTAAAATAATTCAGATATAGTACTGTAAGATTTCTGCTCAAAAGTATCTCAGTGTACTCTATACTGAGTATCGCTTATCTAAATGAAATAATTGGAACCAAAGTTTATGCTGTATAACATTACGGGTTTATTATACCCTTTAAAATCAATTCAAATGAAAAATACAATTATTACAGTAATACAATTTGGATGGTAAGTTGCCCATCTACTATCTGGCCTAGCTCAATTCAGAACAATATAAAACTCTTATAATTATTAACAAATTTTAATTTTATTTTATAAGTTACCTCACGGGTAGGTTCTTGAAAATACAAATAGAACGTTATTAATTGCCTTGACAGACATTACTGTGATGATAATTCATATTTGGCCTCTTTTAAAAAAACTCGCAATTATTTTTGAGGTTAACGATCGTTTCGTATGCTTATATCCTAACAAATATTATAATAGTTAACTCTAACACAAATGTTCTTACATTGGATAATTTAATCCTCTAAATAAATTGATACGGTGTTTGCTATTAAAAGTTTGGTTGTCTTTGCGTCAGTACAAGAGTGTTGATAATTATGATCAGTGAGAACAGATAAACAATAAAATTTGTCACTGTACTACCTTGCTTCTTTTTAATCTTATAGATTAAAAATTAAACACTTTAGTAATCGGATTATAATGATCACTATCTAACTGCACTTCATTCGCACTTGGAACGAGACACCCTCTTCTTAATGAAACTGGGTTGTTTACTTTACAGGTTAAAATGCTTTCGCTCGTTCCGAACACACGCACTAATTAAAAATATTCACTGTTACTTGTCGATGCACTTTTCGTGTGATGAATCGCTGTACTGTTAATTATTTTGGTAAATTTTGAAGTATTAAGTCATTAAAATTTAAGATACTGTCGAGCGGCAACTAGATGGCTCGAGATGAAGGTAACGAATAATCGAATTTCTCAGCGTCTCTGGTTATATACCCCTCGTCTTCATCGCCTTTTGGGGCATAAGTCGCTAAGTAAACTCTTTTTTGATTGGTACAGAGAACCGTTACGATGACGTATTGTTTTATTTAACCGCCACCGGAGCGTATCTTTCACCTAACTGTCGTTGTTGTCCGTATTCACTGACAATTTCTTAATTTTGATAAAAAAATGATGCTAACACTCACTATTCACTTATTATAATTCCGATCTCTAGGTTATTATTATCAGATTAAAGTTTAGTCTCTGCTCTTTAATCTGATATGGCTTAATGCCGGTTTTAACCTCGCTTTCTCTGACAATACATACAAATAGTGTTTTGAAACATGGTTTCTTATTGTCGTCTGCTAATAATGCACAATGCGACTATTTCTTATCTTTTTACATTTTGTTATTTACACTGTGTTCTCTTTAGAACGTTATTATTTAAATACTAATGCATATATGATTACAATTAAGAGCTGTTTCTAACTGAACAATATTAAATCCTAATATAATTATGATAATACGTTATTATGAAAATTCCTTATTCTCTAAACACATTTTGCTTGTCCTACTCAATTTAAAGGTATACAATAATAATTGGGTGGTGGTATTTCACATCTCATTTAATTATATTTATTGTTCAGTAAATTTAATGTTCACTAGGAGTCCTGTTTCCCTATTAACTTACTGACCTAAATTCGTTTATGTATGTTCTAGATACATTCATAGCACCATGTTTATTCCTTAATTATTATTACTAATTACATTTCGTTTAATCAGGAAGTTGCTTACACATAAGACTTCCTTTTATAACTATCTTTATCCAGTAATGTTACATCTGGGTTTGTAAAGCTAGTCTTTATATATCCTTGTGGCTATAACTAGTCTAGTCATAGGCTTTGTTATTTATTTGTCATGGTTCTTCTAATTTCAGCCAAAATGCTGTTATTGTTATTACTTTATTTCAGTCATTGGTTATTTAGTTTCTATTTACATGACTCTACACATTAATGTCATGACCTGGCTCGCTTGACAGCTTATTGTGAACTTTGCATGTCCTTTAGTTAAAGTCAGTCATTGTGTTTGTTGTAGTGTCATGCAGTGTATTCATCACTGCTTCTTGGGATCCTTCCTCTTCTTTCTTCTTTGCTGATCCTTCTCTTCTTTGCTACATTCATTACAAATGATTCACTTCTATAACTTTAGTGTAATAATTTACCCTTCTGGTGTGTGTCTTGGTTATGTAACATTTTGTGGTGTTACACTATACATATAAGAGACTCCTTAACTACTGGTATGAGAGATACCTGCGACTCTTAATTGTACGATTCCTGAGTTCAACTTAGCATAGTTGTTACTGAAGACTGAACAAATTACGTTTAAGTTCCTCTAATGAATACAGAATATATGGTGTGCCTTATTGTCCCTAAACCTTTGGCAGCCCAAATAATATTTCTTATTTTCTGACAACATAAATATTTATTATCTACCAAAGCAAATACACATGTAAATATTTTTATGAGAACTTTATAATTGCAGACACTAATGCAATATAGTAATGGAATGAATTAGATAAGTAAGTTAGTGAGTGTGCCCGCGTGCGTCTTACTTGACTTAAACGTTTTTAATGTAAGTTTTTATTTTAGTCCCAGTTTTTGGAAACTACTGTAATATTGTGTCTTAATTTTGCTTCAGGTGGAAAATTTCTTCAAAGAAATACCAAAAAGCCTTGTAGCAGCAGATGATGGCCAAACAATCTTGGATGGTATAGAAAAGAGGATAACTAAGATACAAGAATTTGCTCCTTCTCTGACACAGTGGTTTCAAGGAGCTCTACAATATTTGCGTTGTTAAGGGACTCCGGAAAGCCCTATCTTGCCAATGTTAAAATAGTACTTATAAAGTACATGTTTTCTCAGAATCTATTTAGAATTTACGGCTGAAATTTTTACAGCGTGTTCATAAGGGTTTTGACCCTAATTTAACACACGGATTTTTTAGTTCATTTATTCATGTTTTAGTTATGATTTTTTTTCTGACGCTATAAATATTTGCTACATTTTTATACCAATTTTTATATGTAAATTCTCAACTAACAATTTTTTAAAGAAAATCCTGTGTTAAAGTAAGCACAATAGTCTATATAACATATCTTGAAAGCTTGAAGTAGATCTATTGAGTAGATCCTGAGAAAACATGTATTTTATAAGAGAAAAATTGATTTTCGGGAAATGGGCGTCCTCTACTTGGTAATAAAAAATTTAATAAATTAAAGTTTTGCGTACCTTTCTAATACATTCCAGCTGCATAGGATGGATTATCTTCATCTTCTGAAAATTCCTCCTCCAGTTTTCTTTTTACACTCCTTCTATGTTGTCTGGCCTGCTTTTCTAGGTTTCTTACTGCCTTATCAGCAGCTCGAAGACGCTCCTTGTCTAACGCAATCATGGACCGCACCATGTTGATACCAATTTTGATGCCCATACTGTTCAACACTTCACATCTTGCAATGTTACCATCATTGAAGGTGATAATGGCATCATAAACACCAAAATGAAGGGTTTCTAGTCCCACAAACACAGTCTTTGGAATTAGGAACCATATAACCGCATTTACACTTTCGTTAGGGTTTTGTGTTCGTCCATGCAAGCACTTTGTTAACAATTCCGGGGCTGCTAAGTCTCTGAAACCTGTGGCGTACACTTAGTGAAGTCTGTGAAGTGTTGGCCACAACACTTAATTTCCCTATTATCACAAAAATAATTCCTCATGAGCGGTTAGTTTGAAAAGCAGGATATTCAACAACTTTTTGACAGCTCGAATCCGAGACACGCCCACACAGGGTATATTTTAAAAATATATTAAACATATTTAGGAGTAAGAAAACTATATAAATTATACATCATTTGAAAGGTGAGATTTCATAGATTAAGAAAATGAAAAAAGTAAACTTGAATTTTTTTAAATTTTTACCTTTCTGGAGTCCCTTAATTGTGTTGTAACAAGTGGTGCCTAATGGTTTGTGTAACGGTGATTGTTTTATTTCTATTAACATTTAAACATTGTTTTAGTTTTTCTAAGACTGCTTTTAATATGTTATGTTTTTCAAGTATGACTTTAAAAAAAATTTTTATCTGTTAAAGTTAAGATGTTTTAAAAAGCGCACATGTGTTAATATAATATTAAAATATTTAAAATTATTGTTGAGTTAAACATGTTAGACACAAACATTGTTTTCCGTAGTCTGTTATATACTTTTTTGTTTCCCAATAATCATTGTTAAGTATACAGATTGAACAACAATGATACTAAAATTCTGAACATCATTAGACTTTATAAATGTAAAATTACATGTATTGGACAATAAATAATTATGTAGGATACAGTTAGTGAAACATTTTTAAAATTAAATTCTATTTGGCAAAACGTGCTATTTAATTGACACATACACGAAACCTGTGTGCATGTGTGTGTTATGTGTGTGTGCGTGTGTGTGTGATCACTGAAATTAGAAACAAATTTTGAAGCTGGATTACAATGGCACTACTGAATTTCAGGGCAAGTAGCATTGAAATATATATTTTCAAACAATTATGTAATAACATAAACTCTTTTTATTTTCTCTAAACTACAATAAAATAATTGTGTTACAGTTTAAGGTTAGTTAAATTAAAAATTATTATAAATTATCGCCAGTTCTACCGAACTTGACGTTAGAGGAAATGTTTCTAACACCACTACACCAAAACAGTGCTGCAGTTGCCTAGCTTCACTTTCGGAAAAAATAATCCCTGACTCCTTACATGTTCAACTCATTTGTATGTAACTACGAAAAGGAATTACAAGATGGTTTACTTAACACCGTTGTTTAATATACAATTCTAACATGTTATATAATATTATTTTTAGGATACGCAAATAAATTTTTGATTTCTTGTAACAAAAACAAATGTTTGTATGCATCACGTTATACTTAGTACAGTTAGTAACCTCACCATTGACCGTACGTTTCTGGAATACAAAAAAATATACAAAGTTTATACGTAATAGAATTCAAACGCTAACAATCTATTTAAATAACAAATATCTGGGTGCTGATTAATTTGTACAGACTGATATTTACAAAACAGGATAATTTACGAACTGGTTTTACGATAATTTTGACAGCCGCAACTTCTTCAACACAAATATTGAGGTCACACAACTGATATTAATTAATATATATGGTGGTAAACCTACAAAGTACTTGAACTTATTAAAGGAAACAGAAAAATTTTACTTAATTTAATGAACATCAACATGAATTTTTGAAACAAACCACAATTTATAATTTAATTAAGAAGCAAGGCAGTGCACTGGGTGAATGATTTTGAGAATGCGCAAAGTTGGCAATAACCTCGTATACTGATAGTGCTGACGTGGGTTGTAAACCTGCTCAGTGTTGTAGGCAGTCGGAAAATATGATTATTTTTTCCTAGCGGTAGTTGTTTTCAAAGTTGTGTAGATACGTGTTAGAATATTTGTTGGTTTTAATACTATATGACAAACTAAATCTCTCGGAAGCGCTTATTTCTGTCAAAACACTAGATTATTAGCCCAGTGGATAGCAACAATATGTGTGGTATACAAAAAAAATACGGTCTTCAATAAAGGCCATTTAAATAAATAATTACCTAAGTTCTAGATATTTAGTTTCATCTTTACCAACTCTCTCTCTCTCTCTCTCTCTCTCTCTCTCTCTCTCTCTCTCTCTCTCTCTCTCTCTCTCTCTCTCTCTCTCTCTCTCTCGCCTTAGAAAAACTTATACTTATTATTTTTTGTTCTTTTCATATGATTTTACAGTACAGAGACCACACCAGAGTAGTGCCGGATCAGTGGAAATGCCGAATTAATGGAAGGTTATTAGAAAAGAAAAGCATTTAAATGACTAAAAGTAGCTTATATCGTACATAATGGTAAAATATTGTAAAACTTACATTTGATTAAAATATCGGGTTAAAAGTATAGTAAATCATTTTCTATTTTTCTTAAAATTAATCAAATATGTTTTATGTTTATAATTTAGTCAAACGTAGAAAAAAAGCTGAAATTTGTTTTCTGTTTCTTGGGTTAAAAAACACTTTTAACGCTTTTCCTTGCCGTTTTTTCAACACGAGAATTGCACAAGCAGACACGGCATTTTCTTCTGCCCATTTAATAGAAGTTGTGAAGGCGTACACTTCCATACCATGGCCTACTGTATATACAGCTGTCGCTGCTTCTCCTCTTCCTCCTCTTCTTTGGTCATCACATCGACTATTTCATCGTCTATCAAAAACAGTTTTTTTTTCATCTTCGTCACCTGCCAGCCACTTGTTTACTTCTTCCGTTGCCAAAACATCTGTTCTGACAGTTCACAAGATGTTCAGACAATCGCTTCGTGAATTTATATATGATCAGGAATGTAATAGCTTTAATTAGTTACACGATGAATTATTACTTTTTTTTCTAACAAAACTGAGAATAACCTCTTGTGATTTCCAATTAATTGTGAGTGACAATCTCCCGTTTTTGACGATCTATTCCAGTTACTATTAGTCGAAGCAGTTAAGGCCAACATTTTTCATTACTTTTCAGATTAATCATTGTCCGCTCAACAACCGCCTCCAGTAATTCAACCGTTTTGTGTAGATTAGACGCCACACTTCTTAACCTTCCACACCTCTGGCTTTATCTTATATTTACCTACACATTAATGGCAGAAGGTGCAGATGGTCCTAAAAGAATTTAGAGTAGATAATTTTAATCGGCATCTACCAACAGATTCTTCCTAAAGTGTAGTTCCGCCGTGTTTTGTTTGCAAATTACAATTAGTTCAAATCATCTTCAATGTACTTTAGTAGAGAAAAACTTACTCTATCCAGTTCTGCATGTATCGCGTATAGTATTTACGTTTCCCTAATGTGAACGTTTATTAAGTTTCAACGATCGGAAATTAGAAGGCGATGTTATTATACATTTCTACGTTTTCATAAAAGTGCTATGGAAGAGCAGTTTCTTGAACGTCTGTCAGTTGAGTTAATTATGTGTTTTGAAATAACTACAAACCAACTGTAATTACAAATTTCTTAATTTCTTATACAACTATATACAACTATACTTGATAACAATAATTTCAGATAGCATAGTATAAATTAATAAGTAGGCACAGAAATAAATAAGCAAGATACTTAGAATCGTCCAATCGAATCAACATCTGCAAACGTTTCCTACTTTAGAAGTTCAGCAAAGTAAGAATCCAAAATCAGTCGGGACGTACCCCATTCCCTTTCCTTTTTCATTTTGGCCTTAGCCCACATGGTTCCTACATTTTCCAGGTGGGTTCGGTTACTGAATTGACAAAATTTACTAAACGTTTGACTGTGAATTGTTCATGATTATGTCTTAAATTTTTGATATCTCCTTCACTTGTAAGACAAGACCACTTGTGCCTGGGAATAATAATAATAAATTTGAATTGTCCAATTAATTTATTAAAGCCCTCGAGGATTGGTTTGGTTCGCTGACAAAGAAACTACCTCTTTTTTCCCTATGAATTGCACCAAATATTGATTTGCTTGGTATTACGCTTTCCTAATAATAATAATAATAATAAATTTTTATTGTCCAATTAATTTACTAAAGTCCTCGAGGATGGGTTTGGTTCGCTGACAAAGAAACTGTCTCTTTTTTGCTATGAATTCCACCAAATATTGATTCACTTGGTATTACGCTTTCCTTATTATACTTTTCTTATTGTACTTATTCCATACTTTCGACTCGTAAAAAATTCTCGTCAATTTCTACATGTACATTAGGATCACAAACAACTATTGGGTTATGTAGTAAACGGTGCTCATACACTTCTCGTATCTAGGAATTCCAATCAACGCATTCATCTTTACCTCTGACAGAATGTTACAGATGTGTAATTATTAGTCCCACAATAAGTTAAATAGATATCGTACGTAAAATTTAGCCAAAAATTGTTTAGGAAAGATCATGTCAATCTTGTTTGATTCCCGGCAGTCCTTTCTGGAACAAACAGAACGATCTTTGCCCGAAGTAACACACACGCCCACTAGCAATTATTCTCGGGGGAAAACTTAATTTCTCCTGTAGAAATTGTATAGTTGAATATTTGTCTAGAATTCGAGTATTAAACTGTAAGAAATCTGAAGTTTTTTAAACATATATAAAGACTTGGTACGTTTCACAGTTTTTATTTAACTCTGACAGCTGTTTCAGCTTATTAAGCTATTGTCAAAGAGATCAGTGAACAACTGAAGGAAACAGGTGCTCATATACTTCTCGTGTCTAGGAATTCAACGCTAGGAGTTGTTCACTGATCTCTTTGATGTATCACCAAGTGCCCAAAGAGTCATCAAATAATATCGTATCGTATTTGTGTAACTACTCTCGCGCGATTACAGTGTATAGAGTGCCCTGGTATTAAGTACTGGTTAAAAAAAGCGCCGTTGCTGCCAGCTCGTACGTCACGTATGCCTAATTGCTCACTTTCAAGCTACCATTGAACTTAAAAGATCAAACATTGTGTAAAGTCTACGTAGGGGTAAATTTGTGAGGAAAGTACCCCTCAAATCCCTTGCAAATTGCCTTAAAAGTTTTATTTTTACAAACCTACATATATAAAAATTCGGGGTTCGGTGCATATTGTTTTCAGTTACTTGTATCAGTAAAATATATTATATATACACCTACAGATGTCTACAGAAACAAATATAAACCTAAAGTCTCCAATAAAAGTATTTGTCATTTAGTCGCCATGATTACAAATTTAACTAATAGTGTAATTTATCACTTTCAATGTTTATTCTGTCGGCTTATCCTGTGTCGGTACTGCTATTAAAAAAAAATAGCTGAGTAATCACAGTTTTGGTATTCTTTCTGATAAGTGAGAAATCATCTAATATTCTAATTTACCTAATAACAAATGTATTACTCAGGGATTTCCTCAGCTTAAGAAGCGTATTTATAATTACGTTATTATCATTATTATTATTATTTTATAAACAAACCAAGTATTTGATGAGAGCCAATTTTGAAATACACAAATCAATAAAACGTGCTAATTAAAATATTACTACTACTTGTGCAATACTTTTATCGAACTTCCAATACACCGAGCTTTGCGTTGGCAAAACCAAATTTGTACAAGTGCCACGCTACACTCGTGTACACTTGTGTCTCAAACATTTACGTATCCAATCAAATCGCCTGGTTTGAGCTATACCAATAGTAAAGAAAAGAGCATATCGCAAAATATACTGATCATTTAAATTTAAAATTAATAAAATTATCTTTAATTTTAAAAGCAAATAGTTAATGTTTTAAGGTATTTCTCTTATTATAATTGTGTACGTGGATAGAACAATCAACATATTGAAATGTCTATTAATATATTAAATTTTTAAGTTAAAGCAAAATCCTCATTTACGATTAAAACAAAAAGTATTTCAGCGTCTGACTAAACAATAATAAATTAATTGATTTAAAAAATCAGAACACAACATTTTAAAAACTAATTCTGAAATTACGAAAAATTAACGCACCCGAATTAGTGTATATAAATGCCTTTCATATAAATTGTTGATTTCATTTAATCTGTATATATTTGTCAACTTTCAAAAAATTTACAAGAGCACTTTACAAATTTATGTCAAGTTTTTACAGAATTACATTTCGTAATTATTTACTTTCTAATCAGTTCCTTGGTTTTATTTTTATTTTTGTTTATTGTAATAAGTAAACATCATCTCATGCTACAGTTTGTCTTTTTCTGTACCCAGCAATCATTGCCATATGCATGTGTGTGTGTGTGTGTGTGTGTGTGTGTGTGTGTGTGTGTGTGTGTGTGAGAGAGAGAGAGAGAGAGTTTTTCAGCCTCAATGAAGTGGTGAAAGCATAACTGATGTCTCATTATTACTTAACTATCTTAAAGGGAACTGACATTCGCTCTTCGAAGAGCAAGTAGTTAGACAAACGGTATGCAAACCTTTGTATGTACAGTGTGACGTTTCATTCCTATTATAGACTCCCCATAAAGTTATAGTCTTATACTTGCCACTAATTTTAAAATCTGTTTTGGCATCACTTTAAAAAAATCTTTAAATTAATGGTGTATATCTGCAGTTTTTACAGTTTTTAACCATTTTGTCTATAATTCAAATATTTTCATGTCTGTATAATGTTTTGCACTAATTTGCAGTGTTTTTATCAATTATATTAGTAACGGAGGAATTAACGACTCCGTTAATTGTAACTAACTGCTTCTTTTTCTTTACAAAGTTCAGTAAAAAAGTTAGTTTTACTGTCAACATTAAAAACAGAACAATTAGTAAAATATTCATTAAAATTATTTTAGTTTTCCAAAACGTGCAATGAAATATCTACAATGTGTATAATATCGTCAAGTTTATTCTGTAGCGCGACATAAAATCCACTACTTATTAAGTCATATAAAATCACAAAAATTAATTACACCACATATGTTAAAATAATATCGAATGAGATTAAATGAAATCAAAGGAATGAACCACAACAAAATAAAAAACCTCATTATATTATATATAAAACCACTGTTTAAATATCAAAGAAATTATTAAATGCAACTCATATTATAAGATCAGGAATTTACCCAGGAAGTTAGGAGCAGTACACAAATTAAATAACACCATATCAAGAAGAAAGAGAATCAGTTTACGAGTGGTGAACACCAAAATACCCCAAAGAAAAGAAGAAGGAAGAATAAATTTTATGATCAGGAAGAAAACAGTACCCTGAAACCTTTAGAGAAGAGCAAGGTCCGTGTCAGTAAATAAATTAGATGCTCCAAAATAAACATCAGTCGAGATAACACGAAGTACCTTGGTTTACCCAAGAGTGAAGAATGAAGACAAGAAGACCAGAAGAATGAAGACTAGAAGAAGGACAAGAATGAAGACAAGAAAGAAGATAAGAAGAAGGACAAGAAAGAAGATAAGAAGAAGGACAAGAAAGAAGACAGGAGGAGAGGAAGAAATAGTATGAAAGAAACACCGTTGTAAAACCTATTATTATTATTAACTACCATCAACCCCAAACCCATAAAAACGAATAAAAAGAAAGTATAACATACCAAAATCTTATAAAAATGTAATTATTTAGAAACCTAAAGTGTTGTATAGTATTATAAGAAGTGAACCTACTAAAGCTATTGTGTGATAAAGAAAATAGACAAGTCTTAACAGTCCATGATTACTAAAGGTCTGGTCTGAGATAGTGAGACTCAAAATATCAGAACCACCAGTGAAAGTGAATTTGTGTAAGTGTTTTTTGGAAATGCAATAAACTTAAAGTTAGTGATACTATGACTTATCAATATGCTATATAACAACTTTAATATCCAATAATAAACAGCATCATAAAATAATAAAATGGAAGATTTCCAGTATTTTAGTATTTTAATGTAACTCTTTATTTACAAGACATTTGTAAAAAATGCTAATAACTAGAGTATGGGTGGTCATGTTTACTGATGAAGGGGATCATAAATAATAATGGTTTAGACCAGAAAGGACTGGCATTAATTTAGTATTCATAGGTTTAAAATGTTTAAATAGACTGTTTGTTCACAGCCATAAAATCAATGTATTTGTAAGAATTATTAGAAAATAAGATTTATGTGTATTAAAAATAAGTTTTGTTTGCTAAATAACAGCCTACATACCATTAATAATGTTTCAGTAGGTATGCTGTTATAATTCAAAAGGAGTTAAATGTATATGTTCAAACCATGTCAGCAATATGTTCAATTGTACAGATTGCTAAATAATGTTCATAATTATTTGTTTTATAACCGTAGTGTTAATTAAATACTACACCTCACAATAAGTTATAAACCATTTTATTTTCATGTAATAATAACTATGTAAAGTCAGAGGAGTGGTAGGATTAAATTTATTTGAGAAAGACAGAAATGTAAAATTCTAAACTATAGGCCATTTGTTGAATTCACAGAAACCATATAAACCAGTATAATTCACTTATAAATCTAGTAAACTAGCAAGATTTAGATAAGGAAAATCAGTTAACCACTACTGGGAATGATCCTATGAGTTAAAATGATAATAAGGAAATATACCTTAAAATATTGTAAATTTTCAAAATATATAAGTTAATTAATTTTAAAGAGCAATTTCAAATTCAGAGATTAACACAAAAAAACAGTTCAAAGGTTCAATTTATATGTATTTAAGGAAATGAAGAGAAATATGACTAATTAAAATTTATTATAATAGTATTAATAACAATTAAAATGGAAGAAAAATTGTATAAAAGCGGAAATCAATGTTTGAGCCTAGATTTCCAAAAAGGAAAGAAATTTGGTAATTTCCACAAAATGTCTACAGATATGGACTATAATATATCAATTTAAAAGGAATGAGATGATTAAACCAATGATAAGGTTCATAATTCATGAAAGTGATGAATAAAATAAATAAATTCCATATATAATGTAATTTTGTATCATGTGTATGGGTAATCGAAATATGTTAACAATACTTTTTCAAAGATTAACTGGGCCAGATTTTGACCAAGTTAAAATAGTCTTTTGTTGAATATCAAGCTGAATAGTTGTGTGATAAAACGTTCCTTTAAAACCGAGTAGAAAATGGTACTACGGTTAGCCATGCATATAAGTGAACCGAGAGTTAGATGAATTAAACACTTTTTTAACTAAATCTACCAAAACGTTAACGACAATAGTGAAAACTAACACCTAACTTCATTATACGAGTGATCCAGAACAGTAAAACAATATATTTGATATAATTCACGCTACAAATCATAACCACTTTTACAGACAAATTAACCCACAGAAGTGAACACATACCAAATAACTGAATTAACACCAGTATACACAGAACACTTCTTCAGAACACACCAAACAACCTAATAGACAGATTACACCAGTGCGGGGACATTTCAAACATTCATGAAGGTAATTTTGCTTTGAGTTTTTAACACGACGACTTTCTCAGTAACCTCGCCAGATCTAATAGCGGCCATCTTGAAAATACGAATCTGCCTTCCACATCGAGTGACGTCATCGAAGCTACATATGGTCTGACAAAACAATTTATTAAACATTATATATCAGAATTATTTCAATATTGTTAAATATTAATTAATGAAATTACTTTAATTGTTAATGTTATACTTTCTCGCTACCCTTCTCTGACTATTAATTTAATCGCTCAAAGAACCTGTCCTTTTTATAATACTTATAATAATTTTTTCTACTGTATGCACGAATCGATAATTCCCTGAGACGGAGTCGATAATTGTTCTCAATCGATAAAAAATCGATTATTTATTAAATTGTTTAATAAATCCATTTATTTCAATTGTATTTATCTGTTATTATTTCACAGGCTAATTTAAGGTTATTTATTAAGGCAAAGAGACTTCAAGAAGAAGAAAATATTTTTTTTGAGTGAGATATTGGACCAGCAAGAAAAATCATCAATCGATTGCTGACCGGAGTTAATCTAGTTAACTCCAGACTTGGTTCAGATCTTCCAGAAGTGCTCAGTAGTTAATAAATACCTTCCTGATTCTTAAATTTTTTACAGAACATTTAAAACAGCATTATTTCTTAATTACAAACATCTATTAAAACATAAAATTTATTTTTTTTTTAAATAAAATTTTTTCTATTAATTATTTTTGTAAAGACCGGCATACAGGGTCTTATTACAAAGTGGCACCCAACGTGGGACCGAAAAGAGTCAACAGCGGTTTGATACCAAGTGACAATACCCACAGCGGAGCGAAACCTTATTAGCGTGGAGGTTTATTTTGAACGAACCTCTTATTTTAATTTTGTAACGGACTGTTACAAATTGGCTAGCCCAAACAGTGGGGATTAATTAAAAAGGAAGAAGCCAAGAAACCTTTTGTAACACGTTTTATTACAAAGTGGCGTCCAACTTAGAGGGCTTGATAAGTTAAGCCTGGCAGCGGTTATCCAGTCAGGAAGAAGGGCAACAACGACAAGCAAAATGGCAGAACTAACACAAAAAGAAGATACGAGCACGGAGAGGATAATGGAAATGTTCTTGGAATTTACGGACGATCAAAAATCGATGATAATGGAAAGGCTCCTACAAAAGATGATTAAGATAATGGACGAGGATATTAAGGAAATGAGAGAGGACAGATTGAAAGGAGAAGAGTTAAGAAAGGAGAAGACCGAAGAAATAAAATATGATAGTAAACTAGAACCAGAAGAAGTACCAAATGATAAAACGCAGGAACAAATAGTAGTATTACCTGAAAAGAAAACTAACGGGAACAAAGAAAATACTAAAGATATGGAAGTGGAACCAAAGGAAAGGAGGAAAACGCTTCCAAGGAAATTAATGAAAACCAAGGAAGAAATGGAAATGATGAACCATGGTTTAATGGATGTCAATAATATTCCAATTACCGACCATGAAGAAATCAGGAATTCCAGAAATTGCGGAAGGAGATTAAAAGTAATCTCAGAAATAATGTACCAACAGACAGTAGTTTACCAACGGGAAAGGACCAGAAGTAAACGGAATACGGTATGTGGACCAGATCAGTTTCAGTGCTGGACTGGACAGGGTATTCCAGAAAGATGGAAATATAACATATTATCAGACTGTGGTGACGGCAAAAATGAATCACAAGAATGTGTTCCGTTAGAGTACCATCCAGAACAGTTCCCATGTATAGGTACACAAAAATGCATTTCTTCAGGGTGGATATGTGATGGTGAACCAGCTTGGAGGGCTTCAGACAAGCAAATAATCTATAATTCAGATGAAGATCATCACAGATATTTTTCATGCAATACCACATATGGACCAGAGACGTATTGGTATATAAAACAGTATGATAAAGGAAACTACATGAGTTTTGTGGCCAACGAAGGAATAACGGCTAGAAGAATGAAATACAAGGCAAAGGCTAAAAATATCTCTGGTACCGGAACAAGTATGAAGACTATGGTCATCCGGACAATGAAAGCAACTGAAATGACAGACTTTGGTTAAATCAAATACCACACACCTCCACAAAAAGGGACTGATGTCATGATAACCGACAACGGCAAGAACTCATGTCCAAGGAAAAGAAAATAATTACCAATGAGGAGAATAATTAGAAGAGGGAACCAAGAAACTAAATGGGGATTTAAGAAAGAAAATTAATTAAGGAACTATACCTTAAAAAGGAAATATGAGCAACTGTGAAACCTAATAAAAATCATCAACCTGGGAATACAAGAAAAATAATAATAAGAAATACTTTTGAATAAAGACAAGAAAAAGAGTCATACAATATTTATGAAACTAATATGATATGTTTACCACATAATATAGAAAACTATTACAATTATTTATGAAAGGTATCATGAGAAATAAAATAATATAAAAGGAATTTATGAATAAATTAAAAATAAAGTAAGTCCAGCTTACTAACTAATTATTTGAAGAAACATAAAGAAGGAGAAGACATTTTATGAAAAATAAATCATCTAAATTTAAAAAGATTGTAAGTTCACCTTACTAACCAAGAATTTGAGAAAAAACATTTTGAAGAGATAAATATAAAACAGAATTTAGATTGAAATGAATAAATTCAAAAATAAAGTAAGTCCAGCTTACTAACTAATTATTTGAAGAAACATAAAGAAGGAGAAGACATTTTATGAAAAATAAATCATCCAAATTTAAAAAGATTGTAAGTTCACCTTACTAACCAAGCATTTGAGAAAAAACATTTCGAAGAGATAAATATAAAACAGAATTTAGATTGAAATGAATAAATTCAAAAATAAAGTAAGTCCAGCTTACTAACTAACTATTTGAAGAAAACTTTATGGTAAGAATAAAAAAAAAAGAATTTAGAATGAGAAATCATCTAAATTTAAAAAGATTGTAAGTTCACCTTACTAACCAAGAATTTGAGAAAAAACATTTTGAAGAGATAAATATAAAACAGAATTTAGATTGAAATCATATAAATTCTAAAAAGAAAAGTAAGCACATCTTACATACAATTATTTGAAGAGAAACATTTTGACAATAATACCAAGAGAATTTAGAAATAAACCATCTAAATTCTAAAACACATGTAAGCCCACCTTACATAAAAATTATTTAAGAAAAACTTTATGGCAAGAATATAAGAGAAGAATTTAAAAACCCCTAAATTCTAAAACAAAAGTAAGTTCTCCTTACGAACATATTATTTGAAGAACAAACTATTTGGAAAGAATAGTATAAAAAGAATTTTGACTTATCAACAAAATTTTAAAAATAATGTAATACCAAATTACATACAATTATTTGAAAACTTTATGGAAATATAAGAAGAGTGAATTTTGAATGTGTATAAGTCAAGTTTCCAAACCAAGATTAAGTACAACTTACCAACCAATTATTAATAAAACACTTTGGTGAGATAAACAGAAGAGAAATAATACCGTATTTCTGGTAATCATAAAATATATTTACCAGGTGAATAAGGGATCATAATGAGATGAATAAAGTTTACAGACTTTAGAATTAAATCAAATAATTCTGGAAAGTATGATCATGTCTAATTTCAATATAAAGAGTAAAAACCTTTCCATAAAATGATGCCAAAGGAAATAAAAAAAAAAAAAATTTTTTTTGATACGATTTGAGATGATACGATTTGAGTAATTGAATATAATAAAATACAAAAACTTATGTGGAATTATGAGATAATAAAACTTTGAAGTGGTATGAGGAGAAATTATGACCTCATTATAAAATTAATAAAAAATATTCATTTGAAAGGATAATAGCCATGACAGGAATAAGGTGAAAATAATATCAGAGATATGTGTAATTAAACGAATTAATATAAAATGATTTAGGAATTAAATGCCAATTGTAATAATGACAGTTATAAAACGTTCTTGTAATAATGACAGTTATAAAACGTTCTAGAACATAGAACAAGCGGAAATAATAAAAACAGAGCAATAAAATAAAAATGTCATAAAGATATGCTACAATAAACAATGCAGATTATAATAAAAAAAAACAGAAGGTAATAAAGAATTTATAACCAAAAGCTTTATATGATAAAAAAAGTTGAAAAATGTAATAATAGAAGAGCTTCCTACCATAATATCAAATGAATGAAACATCCAGTCAACGAGTCAGAAGAACAACTGAGATAGGAATATTAAAATCTCTGAGAAATATAATAAGTAATAAGTGAAGTATCCCAAAGATATTTTTTTTTTAATAGTAACAAATGTGTACTATTCTGAATAATTTTTTAATCTGTCTGTAGATAATTCCAGCAGTATTAATATGTTTTTTGAGCAGAGATGATTTGCCTCTGTACTCAAATATGTGTGAAGTATTGGACAGCAGAGGAAGTAGCGTACAGTGCCTCTCTGAACTGAACCACCTCACAAATTAGGGAACGATAGGGAGGAAATATCCCAAGGAGAAAATACTAAGAAGAAATATGAAAATGAAATAATAAATATGAAACTCAGATGACTATTACTATCAAGGAAAATCAAGTGAGAATGAGAAGGATATAAACTCAAACATAAATAAGAAAATTTTTTAAATGGAAGGAAGTCCAGAATAATAAAAACCTAGAATAATTATCATAAGCAATTGTTTCAGACAAAGCAAGTATAGTCTGAAAAAATTACTTCTGGAGAAGGGCATTCTGTAGCGCGACAGAAAATCCACTACTTATTAAGTCATATAAAATCACAAAAATTAATTACACCACATATGTTAAAATAATATCGAATGAGATTTAATGAAATCAAAGGAATGAACCACAACAAAATAAAAATCCTCATTACATTATATATAAAACCATTGTTTAAATATCAAAGAAATTATTAAATGCAACTCATATTATAAGATCAGGAATTTACCCAGGAAGTTAGGAGCAGTAAACAAATTAAATAACACCATATCAAGAAGAAAGAGAATCAGTTTACGAGTGGTGAACACCAAAATACCCCAAAGACAAGAAGAAGGAAGAATAAATTTTATGATCAGGAAGAAAACAGTACCCTGAAACCTTTAGAGAAGAGCAAGGTCCGTGTCAGTAAATAAATTAGATGTTCCAAAATAAACATCAGTCGAGATAACACGAAGTACCTTGGTTTACCCAAGAGTGAAGAATGAAGACAAGAAGACCAGAAGAATGAAGACTAGAAGAAGGACAAGAATGAAGACAAGAAAGAAGATAAGAAGGAGGACAAGAAAGAAGATAAGAAGAAGGACAGGAAAGAAGACAGGAGGAGAGGAAGAAATAGTATGAAAGAAACACCGTTGTAAAACCTATTATTATTATTAACTACCATCAACCCCAAACCCATAAAAACGATTAAAAAGAAAGTATAACATACCAAAATCTTATAAAAATGTAATTATTTAGAAACCTAAAGTGTTGTATAGTATTATAAGAAGTGAACCTACTAAAGCTATTGTGTGATAAAGAAAATAGACAAGTCTTAACAGTCCATGATTACTAAAGGTCTGGTCTGAGATAGTGAGACTCAAAATATCAGAACCACCAGTGAAAGTGAATTTGTGTAAGTGTTTTTTGGAAATGCAATAAACTTAAAGTTAGTGATACTATGACTTATCAATATGCTATATAACAACTTTAATATCCAATAATAAACAGCATCATAAAATAATAAAATGGAAGATTTCCAGTATTTTAGTATTTTAATGTAACTCTTTATTTACAAGACATTTGTAAAAAATGCTAATAACTAGAGTATGGGTGGTCATGTTTACTGATGAAGGGGATCATAAATAATAATGGTTTAGACCAGAAAGGACTGGCATTAATTTAGTATTCATAGGTTTAAAATGTTTAAATAGACTGTTTGTTCACAGCCATAAAATCAATGTATTTGTAAGAATTATTAGAAAATAAGATTTATGTGTATTAAAAATAATTTTTGTTTGCTAAATAACAGCCTACATACCATTAATAATGTTTCAGTAGGTATGCTGTTATAATTCGAAAGGAGTTAAATGTATATGTTCAAACCATGTCAGCAATATGTTCAATTGTACAGATTGCTAAATAATGTTCATAATTATTTGTTTTATAACCGTAGTGTTAATTAAATACTACACCTCACAATTAGTTATAAACCATTTTATTTTCATGTAATAATAACTATGTAAAGTCAGAGGAGTGGTAGGATTAAATTTATTTGAGAAAGACAGAAATGTAAAATTCTAAACTATAGGCCATTTGTTGAATTCACAGAAACCATATAAACCAGTATAATTCACTTATAAATCTAGTAAACTAGCAAGATTTAGATAAGGAAAATCAGTTAACCACTACTGGGAATGATCCTATGAGTTAAAATGATAATAAGGAAATATACCTTAAAATATTGTAAATTTTCAAAATATATAAGTTAATTAATTTTAAAGAGCAATTTCAAATTCAGAGATTAACACAAAAAACCAGTTCAAAGGTTCAATTTATATGTATTTAAGGAAATGAAGAGAAATATGACTAATTAAAACTTATTATAATAGTATTAATAACAATTAAAATGGAAGAAAAATTGTATAAAAGCGGAAATCAATGTTTGAGCCTAGATTTCCAAAAAGGAAAGAAATTTGGTAATTTCCACAAAATGTCTACAGATATGGACTATAATATATCAATTTAAAAGGAATGAGATGATTAAACCAATGATAAGGTTCATAATTCATGAAAGTGATGAATAAAATAAATAAATTCCATATATAATGTAATTTTGTATCATGTGTATGGGTAATCGAAATATGTTAACAATACTTTTTCAAAGATTAACTGGGCCAGATTTTGACCAAGTTAAAATAGTCTTTTGTTGAATATCAAGCTGAATAGTTGTGTGATAAAACGTTCCTTTAAAACCGAGTAGAAAATGGTACTACGGTTAGCCATGCATATAAGTGAACCGAGAGTTAGATGAATTAAACACTTTTTTAACTAAATCTACCAAAACGTTAACGACAATAGTGAAAACTAACACCTAACTTCATTATACGAGTGATCCAGAACAGTAAAACAATATATTTGATATAATTCACGCTACAAATCATAACCACTTTTACAGACAAATTAACCCACAGAAGTGAACACATACCAAATAACTGAATTAACACCAGTATACACAGAACACTTCTTCAGAACACACCAAACAACCTAATAGACAGATTACACCAGTGCGGGGACATTTCAAACATTCATGAAGGTAATTTTGCTTTGAGTTTTTAACACGACGACTTTCTCAGTAACCTCGCCAGATCTAATAGCGGCCATCTTGAAAATACGAATCTGCCTTCCACATCGAGTGACGTCATCGAAGCTACATATGGTCTGACAAAACAATTTATTAAACATTATATATCAGAATTATTTCAATATTGTTAAATATTAATTAATGAAATTACTTTAATTGTTAATGTTATACTTTCTCGCTACCCTTCTCTGACTATTAATTTAATCGCTCAAAGAACCTGTCCTTTTTATAATACTTATAATAATTTTTTCTACTGTATGCACGAATCGATAATTCCCTGAGACGGAGTCGATAATTGTTCTCAATCGATAAAAAATCGATTATTTATTAAATTGTTTAATAAATCCATTTATTTCAATTGTATTTATCTGTTATTATTTCACTGGCTAATTTAAGGTTATTTATTAAGGCAAAGAGACTTCAAGAAGAAGAAAATATTTTTTTTGAGTGAGATATTGGACGAGCAAGAAAAATCATCAATCGATTGCTGACCGGAGTTAATCTAGTTAACTCCAGACTTGGTTCAGATCTTCCAGAAGTGCTCAATAGTTAATAAATACCTTCCTGATTCTTAAATTTTTTACAGAACATTTAAAACAGCATTATTTCTTAATTACAAACATCTATTAAAACATAAAATTTATTTTTTTTGAAATAAAATTTTTTCTATTAATTTTTTTTGTAAAGACCGGCATACAGGGTCTTATTACAATTTAAACATTTATCATTGCGTGAGATAATTTTTTTAGTGCAATTGCTGAAGACATTCTGGTTCAACATTTAATAACGATTCCAGCGCTGCATTTAAAACTTTTTAATCGATATTATATCGCCGCTTTGCGCTAAACGGCTAACGGCTCGTATAAGGTAGTGTTTTCTCAGTAATCAATGGACTTTTTAGGCGGTAAAAAAGACAGACAAAAAAGGTATTTTATTAATATAGGTATTGCGAATTTATCGATGCTACTCATTGTAACAACCAAGGCTACTGTTGGAATTAAAAAGTTTATATGCAAATGTGTTTAGAAAGACCAACATTAAGAACCCAAAAAATGGTTTCATGTGTTATGGCAATGACGAAAGAGACCGCAATGTTCGTTAACCAAAGAACTTGTTACATCTGGCTTCAAGTTAAGGAATTAATGCGAGAGATTATGGGAGAAGGAGTTCTAATAGGAAGTTGGAAAAACAAAGTATGTGAAGACATTGGGAAAGGGAATTTCTAGTAAACACGAAGCGTGAGCGGCGGTAGCTTTATAAATACTTGCATATGAATAAATGTTTTTGTAAATTATTAAAATTATTGATATATAAAATAAATGGAAAATAAACTCCTGAGAAGAAACCTCAAACAAACTAGGACTTGCAATATACAATTTAGCATCAAAATCTTGTTTCTGAACAATCCCGATTTTATGTTCTTAAAGTTGTTTCTAAAATAAGTATAAGTTACCTCTGCTAATGATTTAAATAATTTATGTGTGTACTCTTAACGCTTGTCTTTGGTCCGTGTATGTTCTACGTTACAGAAATTGCGCAATTCGAAAACACCGACCAACGAAAACACTTGCGTACACATCTGTTGCCTTTGTTACGTTTCAGCATGTTTGACGTGTTTTGTAAGTTCTACCGTTTTGTAAGCCGACGCAGCACTTGTACACACGTACCTGCGAACAGTATAAGTTACGCCGATTTCTGTAGGAGAGTCGCAGTATCTACAGAGTAGTTCACCACAATGGCACTCGGCATTAAGTTACTGTTAGCGATATCTGCAGCCAAATGTCTCTGGATGACGTTTGTGTCCTCTGCTGGTAAGAAAAACCTGTGGAAATTTTTTTACAATTCTGTAAGTTACAGTTCTTCTTGATTGCTCAATTCATTTACATAGAAAAGTTCTTATTTACCCGTTAAACGGTAAACAAATATGCGTGTCCATGCGTGTACGAATTTGTTTACAATTAGAAACAAGATGTACAAGTTTTGTGCTACCACTAAGTATTCTTTCGCGTACAGGCCTAAGGGAACAATTTTCGGCTCTCAATCATCTATAAATTTCATTAACGTACGTCTAAAGTAAAGTTTAAGTTGATTTATGTCGTAAGCTCACCATACAGCCGGTGTCAATATTATAAAAATCATTAAAAACTCGCTATTAGGCAGTATTCGGCTGCTATACAACAGCGACATTGTCGGCAACTTTTGAATTCCACATTCAGGATATTGTTCAAGCCGCTAACTGCAACCGACAACTTTTCCTCTTACGCGACAGTTGGTCTTACCCGAAAACGTTGTCGGCTATCGTTCGGCCAAGGTCCACCGCAACTGTTTACAACTCATTGTCGCTTTTTTACGGCCTGAGAAGATCCCGCATGGTGGGATTCAAAACGTTACCGATGATGTGGCTATTATATAGCAACCAACCACGAATTAGCAGCCCAGTCATTTTGTTAACTTTTAAGTTAAATTACTTTATTGTTTATTAATGCATTAAAATATGTGTTATATACATTCACACGTACTGGTCTATAAGTGTGTGTGTGTGTGTGTGTGTGTGTCTGTACGCTCACGGGCGCGTGTGTAATTACCTTACTAAGATCTAAACAACATTTATTGAATTACATATCATCTCAAATGAAGGACTGAAAGATCATAAGCAACGGTGGAAAGAACACATGGAAAAATGTCAGCTTCAATACTGGCCTACAAGTGTGTGGGTAGACTCAGGAAGGAACACGCAGAACCTTAGGAGCATCTTCGAAGGCGAAACAGGCAGTACTTTGCCTATGCCGTGTGATGTGAAGAAGTTGATGAAATACATCAGATAACACTCATTCATACAACACTTTAGAAATTATGTGTTCGTATATAAACTACTATGGAATATATATTTTCCAACCAATCAGAAAGTCCATAAACTTAATGAAGCTACAAAAGCTTACGTATTAACTTATTAAGATTACAAAACTAATAATGCACGTTTCATGTATCTAGATAAGTCAATCACAAAAGAATATAATTTATAAAGAATTTACGCCTTGTGAAAATATAGCTAAGAAACTCCTATTTTTCTAGATACATCCATCTGTTTACTAATTAAAATATGTAATTATAGAGAATAGTAGAAACTATGAGAGTAAGCTAGACTACATTTTATGATTATAATGTATAAACATAATATAATAAGACAGTTAATGAAGTAGAAGACATTCTAATTTTCATATTTCACTTTTTTCCACGTATTATACAAGTGTAACTAACAAGCGAAAGCACACTTTATTTCTATTCCACTTGACATTATACAGACACATATTTTACTTTGATTCTCCAAAACGTTTTGTTATAACACAGTAAACTACGCTACACTTTCAACACATGTGCCACATAAGTCTACGTTAAAGAGCGGAAAGAGCGCCTCAGTAACGGTGAAGCCATATATACCTACCGGCTATTTACACCACACATAGGAACAGCCAATATAATTCCATCGTACTAGATAAAAGAATATTATTCTTCTCTGCATTAAAATACAATTAACTTCTACCCCATGAATGAAGTAATTTTCTAAACAAAGCCTACGCAACACTTGACAGTCATATTACCTTGAAATACAAAAAGTAATGTGCTGCTCAGGATTCATATTACCTACATCTTAAAAAAAAAAAAATATAAAGTATTCCAATATTTAAAAATTACTGTATTTTACAAAATAGAGCAAACATGTAATATTAATTTATTAAAGAAAATATCCAGAAAAGGGAAATATTCAAATTTCTAGAAATTTGAGCAATTTGTAAACAGCATTTAGTCAGAATTTAGTACGTAGGCTTTCACGGCCGGTGTCATTATAATTAATTAAAACTTCCGGACTGAAAGGCCGTGGTCGAATGCTTGATGTAATATCGCTAGACGTTTCGGCCACACTACTGGTGGCCATCTTCAGTAGCAAAACATGTTCGTATAGATGGTATGCCGAAAAATTCGACCAGTGATATGGGATAAGCAACAGTGAGAGACGTCAACGCTGTTTCTATTTATAACTTATTGGCCGCTTTTGTTGTATAACGCGAACCAATCAGAAGCCAACTCATCATTCTCCACTCTAATTGGCCGTGAAAATAAACCATGCCAGACACTATTTAAGGAGATGCTTTCACCCTGGCGGTTCAGGGGGTCTACCTACAGCATTTGCCAGGGTAGGCTGTGTCTGTTTTTGCTGTACAAAATTTCTTATTTTTGTGCGGAAATACTGTTTATTCAAAATTTTTACTATCATCATCGTCTTCAGCATCATCAACACTACAAGTATCATCATCAATTCAGTGAAAATCAGTTTTATTTAACCTGTGCGGATGTGTTTTTGTTTCCGTGTGCTGTGCGGTCTGTGTTGTGCTCAATTGCTGCCTGTGAATCGTTCAGTGTCTGGTGATCCCTCAATCCTTACCGTAGCGTAGACGTTCATTTCGGCTTGTCCGCAATGGCGTCAAATACGCCTCCGAATCCTCTGCCGGCGCCGCTTGTCTCCTTAATGGAGACATGCTCACCCGGCTTTCTTTCAAAGCCTCTTCCTCACGAATGTGAAAGTGATAATAGTGAAGTGGAAATGTGCAGTGTTGGGTCGGGGGACGGACAGTTCTCGCTTGTGCAAGGCAAATCTGCCAAGCGCAAGCGAAAGCTGCCCCTAACTCCGCCGCCCGCCTCAGCTGCACATCAGCAGCCTAGTCATGGTAACAGCGGCACCCAGCGTGAGTATTCTACTACTGAATCTGTGTCTTCCCCACGCATTCCTCCCATTGTAATTCCAGACAACAGGAATTATACACAATTGATACGATCCTTATCCCAAGCCCTCCCTTCGGTGAAGGTCGAGACGAGGTGCCAAGGCGCCTCGCTAAAGCTGGCGACCGCCACGATCCCCAACTTCCGCTCTGTTCAGGCATTCCTTACAGGGCGCAACATTTCTTTTCACACATTTGCCCTTCCGTCAGAGCGAGAAATCAAGGTCGTTCTGTCGGGCATACCTTCTTTTAATGAACCTGATGCCATCAGGCAGGAACTTGTTGCGCTCGGCTATGCGCCGACTGCGGTAAGCGTCCTGCATGTTGGCAAAGGTGATGGCCGCAGACCTGTCAACAGCTTTCTGGTCAAACTTCTAAAAGTAGGACCTTTCGAGGAGATTTACAGTCTCCAGATCTTCTGCATTTACGGGTGCAAGTCAGGACATTTGACCCGCGGTCCGGTCCCTCGAAGTGTTTTAACTACCAGAGGTTCGGCCACAGCAGTATCTGTTGTAATCAGCCAGCGCGTTGCGTGCGTTGTGCTGAGCCTCATCGTGGCTGTGATAAGCCAAAGACGGGGTTCACTGCTAAATGCTGCAACTGTGACGGAGCCCACCCGGATAATTACCGAGGCTGCCCAAACTTTATCGCCGCCATGAAACCGCAGCTACCTCGTAGGGCAGGCCGTGTAGCTGGTCCTGGCCCTAACCGGCGAGAGGCATTCCCACCTCTCACTGGTTCATCTGCCATGGTCCCGGCAGCAACTTCGGTTGCTTCCGGTGCCGCTGCCTCCCCTGCAGTCGTCGCTTCGACGCCGCCTGCAGCGGGCCTCAACCCCGGTACCTGCCGGAGCGCCCGCACCTCCCTACGCGGCTATGGCCGCTAAATCTGTCCCACCCCCAGCCCGACCGGGCAAGTCTAAGCGCTCTCGTCGTCGCCGGAACTCCCGCCGGCAGACCTACATCATCACAGGTTCCACCTGTACCAACTCCGTGGGCTCGACCCGCCCCCAGTCATCAACCTCAACCTCCCAGCGAGCAGCAGTCTACTACTCAGTCCGTCAGCCGAGCGCCATCTGCTACCCCTGTCGAGGCCAGCCAGGCTTGTCCTCCGGTGTCCCGGGAATCTTCTCGGGCATCGGCGGATCCCCTGACTGCCTGGGCAGACAATCTTGTTGCATCTATAAGGACTGCTCGCGACACTACCACAGTGCTTACACTGGTCTTCCAGTCTCTTGCTACCCTCATTCCCCTACATGCCCTGAATGGCTAATAGCCTGAGGATCGTTGCGTGGAACGCCTTCGGGCTACTCCCCAGACGATCTGAACTGATGACGATCGTGACGTAGTATGATGTTGATATCATATTTCTTTCCGAGACTCATCTGGCTCATTACCACTCGTTTTCCCTTCCTGCCTATGTGTCTATTATCGTCAGGATCGTCCCCTACGGCCTCGCTGTCCCCCCTCGGGGGCACAGCTGTCTTAGTCCACAGGCGGATATCCCACAGGCCTTTGCCTCCTCTAGATACATCTATTATTGAAGGCTGCGCGGTGGCGGTGGACGCTGGCGGATCGGAGTTGCGCGTTGTTTCTGCGTACCCCCGGGCTGACCGGCGAACTCCGCCACCGCCCAAGGAGCGGGACGCCCTAATCGACCACCCCCGCTCATCAATTGTAGCCGGCGACTTAAACGCCAAACACCCTTCATTGAACAGCCGCGTCGTCAACGCCTATGGAAATTCTCTGTTCCGGTTCGTCTCTGGCATCGGCCAACCTTTAACGGCCATCGGCCGGACGTTCTTGACATAGCAGTTGTCAAGAACGTTGCCCGCAACATCGAGGTCTCGTCTGTGTCGGATCTTTCGTCCGATCACAATCCCCTTGTTATAACTGTTCGAGAGCTTTCGGCTTCACCCCGACTTCCCGCTCAGATTGTTAGGAGAGTCAAGTGGCGCTCCTATCATGACGAGCTCTCTCGAAGGTTACCATCTCTCTCGGCGGACCCTATCGTCACTCGTGAAAATTTGGATCTCCGCGCCACAAATCTTCAGGAATTGGTCCAAGGTGTCATGGATCGGCACACCTACGCACTCGAGGTGAAACATCGCAAATCGGCCTTATCTGCGGCTGTACTCCACGCCATCTGGCTACGGCGCGAACTCCGCCGCAGATGGCAAAGAACCCGTGACCCAGTCGTAAAGCGACGATTTCAACAACAGTCCCTTTACGTCCAGCAGCTACTGCGGGACGTAAACTCTGATCGATGGGACTTATATCTAGAGTCTCTTGAAGTCGACCACGCCTCCGTCTAAAGAGCGGCGAGTAGACTGACCCGCGAGAAGAAAACTCGCAACCCGCTGGAAACCCCGAACGGGATTGTGTCTTCATCAGAAGGCAAGGCTGAGGTCTTCGCCGACTGCATGGAGTCGCAATTTACCGTTCATCGAGGCATTTCGGACCCTGCCCACTCGGCAGAAGCCCGGGACTTCCTATCTGGTTATTTTTCTCGCCCTCCCGCTGGCTCAGACCTCCCGTTCGACAGAGACGAACTCGTTTCGTCTGTCTACCGACTAAACCCCCGTCTCGGCCCCGGTCCTGATCGGATCGGGGCCGCTGCATTACAATATCTCCCGGCCTCAGGCGTTGACCTCGTGCTCGGGCTGTTCAACTCTTGTCTCCGGCTGCAGTACATTCCCCGCCTGCGGAATACTGCCAACATCGTTATGATTCCAAAACCCCGCAAGCCGCGCATGCTTCCTGAAAGCTATCGGCCAATATCTCTCTTACCAGTTATCTCGAAGGTGTTCGAGCGGCTCCTGCTGGCCCGCATCTCGCCGTTGTTGGATAATTTTATCCGCAACGAAGAGTTCGGGTTTCGCAGAGAGCACTCGACCACGCTTCAACTAGTCCGCGTGGTAACGCAACTACGTGCGCAGCTACGGCCGCCGCACTGCTGGACGTGAGCAAGGCCTTCGATAAAGACTGGCACGAAGGTCTTCTCTTCAAACTTGCTAACACCCCAATACCACCGTCCATAGTGTTTTCCTCCGGCCGTATCTCTGCGACCGAAACTTCAGGGTGAGCGTCGACGGAACCTGCTCTGCAGTTCGTCCCGTCGCCGCCGGCGTACTTCAGGGATCTGTCCTCGGCCCCGTTCTGTACCTTGTGTACACGGACGACCTGCCTGTCTTGCCCGGTCTCACGTTGTCTTTGTTCGCTGACGATGCAATTTATTATTACAGCTCTGTGTCCCCGCGTTTTGCGAGTACACAGCTACAGAGTCAGTTGGACCAGCTTCCGGACTGGCTACGGAAATGGCGGGTGACGATCAATACGGATATATCCGAAGCGATCTGTTTCACTCGTAAGTCCATCTCCCGATGCCAGCCCATCTCCCTGGAAGGGAGGCCTATCGCCTACAAAGAGTCGGTGAAGTATCTAGGCGTTCGGCTTGACCGGTGTCTTTGCTTCAACGCCCACGTGACAGAAACGCTCTCCAAGGCTCGCGTCCGAGCCAAACTTTACCTATACCTCGCGTGCCTCAGCCCCCTGGCGCTTCGCACGAAAGTTACCCTTTATCTGTTGTTTCTCCGGTCTGTATTGACCTATGTGGCACCTGTTTGGTGGTCACTTGTCTCCGCCACCAACAGACGTACGCTGGAATGTTTCCAATCCAAAACCCTCCATTCCTTGTCGGGATCTCCTTGGTTTGTTAGAAACAGTGTTATTCGAGGAGGTCTACGAGTTACTACCCTCTCTCCCTTTGTCTGGTCATTTTAGCTGCGACTCTCTTTGCCGCAGCTGAGACCTCTTCCTTTCCTTACCTCAGAACCATGAGCACCACGCAACCACCTCCCCCTGTCCGGGTCAAACCCCCTCGGGCGATTCTCGATGACCCGCCATAACTTTAAGTAACCTACTTAAACCTACTTTTGAATATTCACTATCTGACCATGCCCCAGAATTTACCTACAAAGCTGTTTCCTTCCTCCCTTCCTAGTATGCCGACCGCGCTGAATGCCGCTGCTACGCGCTATTACTGGCAAGGAGGCTCTCCGCCTCGCGGGGAGCGACCGACGCCTCACGGCATCTGCACGCGGGACTGTGAACGGGTGACATCTGTCACTTGAACCCGTTCATGCGTCAGTGCCCACTGATTGCCTAAATTTCAAAATAAATAAAATTAAAAACCTTTCTCCCCTGCCTTCTCAGTTAACTGGTTGGCGGTTGTCCATTCCTGTTTTTAAACACCAGTCGAATGAACCAGGACTACGTCTATCTTCAGGCAGCCATTAGGCTCGACCCAGATGCTGCAGTCATGGACCGGGTGCAAAGACTATGATGCTACTGTTACTCCAGCGGTTCAGGGGACGAGAGGTTCTGTACGTGGACAGACGCTTCAGCTGCTCGCTCTGGCAGGACCTCCTCTCTTGGACCAGCTCTCTCTGGACGACTTCGGAAGCTTTCTCGCTGTTATCAGCCGCTGCCCTGCTGCCTTCACTTTGAAGAGGACAGTCAAACAACATCTTCTGCCCTGCTTGCTGGAATTCATCAGGCCTTAGAAGACAGAAGACTACAGCTCAGCTGGCTGGTGAACTGAGTAGCCAGCACAAGAACAGCTGAGTCCGTCGGACCTTCTAAGGGCCACCAGCCGAGCGACCCTTTTCAGGGCCACCAACTAGCTGTTGAAGAGGAAGCATATGGCCTGCCAGAGCTCTAAGTTGCGCAGCGCATCTTGCTCGCTGACGCTCAGGCTCTTAGGTAGCGCTGCCTAGGACGATCCTTGCGATCCCCCACCAGTGGTAAGCGAGCTAGGATATCGTCTAGGTAAAGAGGCCGGTAGATACCTCTCTTGGTAAGGGGAGGTATCTAACGAAGACGGTCATTAGCCCAGCTCGTAGACAGCCTGAGCGTTCCAGTTTCCCCGCTTGCGATCCTAGGTCCCTGGTTACCGCCGGAGGCAGCCTGGCTGCCTCTGGTCGGCGAACCTCCCGCTCGTTGGCGGATATGCCCGGTTCGGGCGCGTCAACGAGCACGCAGTCGCTTGCTACTTCCATACCCCACACGAGCGATTCGCCGTGTTCTCCGCTTATGGATGCGGACCAAGTCGATCCCCGGACGGTTCCGCTGCCCGGCGACGAGACCGACGCTTTGTGGCGCTTGTGTCACGGGGGCGCCCGGTTAAGAAACCGCGGCGGAACCGGTCCTCCTCAACCTCTTCCTCGGCGTCCGCCATGGAAGTTGTCCCCGCCGATGGCGAATCCGGCTCGGGGCCGACTGTGCTCGGCGATGCTCAATCACCGCCGGACACTCGTCGCATCCCGCCCGTTTTCGTTCATGGCGTTAACAACGTCACCGGTTTTTATCGGCGACTGATAGTGGCTCCCGGACTTTCCTCGGCCAACGTAGACTTTAAGCTCGTTGGGGGCGACACTGACAAGATCGTTGTCCGAGGAATGGGCGAGTACCGCAGAGTCATGGCGTTCGTCGAATCCGCCAACCTGCAATTCCATACCTTTTCCCCAAAATACGTGAAGCCTCTGTCCTTTGTGCTCAGAGGCTTAGACGTGGACTCTCCTCTCGAAGAAATCCTCGATGAGCTGCGCGAGCTTGGCTATCCGGTTCGCGCGGTTCATCGAGTATTTGCTCCTGCCGGACCAAGGCGTCCAATTCCCCTGGTTCGCATCAAGGCTGAGAACAGCGAGGCAGGCGCAAGCCTACACACTCTTACGCGGTTTTTTGGATTCCGCGTAAAAGTGGAAAGAAGCCGCGCTCCCGGGGCTCTGTCTCAGTGCTACAGGTGCCAACGCTTCGGGCACCACTCAGAAACTTGTTCAAACGCTCTGGCGTGCGTGATGTGCTCTTTACCTCACGCCTGTAAACACTGCGATGCACCTGCTGTTAAAAGTTGCATCAACTGCGGCGGAAGTCACCCCGCCAACTACCGGACATGTCTGGTATTTCAGCGGGAGCTCGAGCGGCGAAAGCCACCACCGAGGCATCCGGAAGCTGGTTCCAGAACTGCAACCGAGCAGCCAGGCCCTTCGCCTCCTGCTACGGCTGCCGTGTCTTTCGCCGCAGTTGCTAACAAGAAACGTAAACGATCCAAATGCCCGAAGCAAACACCTGCAGCACAGGCAACTCTAACTCAGGTTCCTTCACAGGCCCCTGTCCCGCATATGGCGAAAAAGCGCCGAAACCTCGCGGCATCTAATCAAAGTGAGACAGACCAGCCATTGTCAAACATCTCGGTTGTGGAGCCGGAGAATACCCAACCCTCCACAGCACCGGAGAATCCTGCTCCTGCTTTAGAAGCAGCATCGCCTGACCTCTCGCCCCCGCGGTTTTCTAACGCAGGCAAAAAGAAGCGGCATCGAAAGCCCCGTGGCGCTCGGTCCCGGGCTCCTGCCAACCCAGCCGCACAGTCCAGACAGCCTGCTCAGCGCGTAAAGACCGGCGAACTCGCATCCGTCCCACTTCCTAGCACCTCCGCTAGAGGCGCTACACCTAGCCCTAAGAAAACCCTGGCTTCCACCAACCCCCGAGTGATAGTCTCAGCGCTCTTACGCGCAAACAGTCTCCGGGCACTCTGCCTCAAAAGCCGTACCTGACGACTACCATGTCGTCCACAACTTCCTTGATGAGTTCGATCTCCGCAAAGTTGCCCAGACTTTCAGGTCCATCCGCTCCCGCTTGGAGACTGCCGATATAACCAAGAGGTTTATGCTCTTGGTGGAAGCCACCACTGTGTAGGACTTCTATGAGTCGGTTCCTCAAACGTGACCTCTCAATTCTTTCCTGGAACGCCAACGGGTTGGCTAATAAGATCCAGAAACTCCAAGAATTACTGGCTCGACTCAAACCCGATGTAGTGCTTCTCAATGAGACCCACTTAACCCTTGCGAACCGGTTACGACTGGCCAACTATGTGTGCTATCGAAACGACAGACCGGCACTGCTGGTGGCGGTACTGCCGTCGCGGTGAGGCTCAATCTCGACCATCACCGAGTCGTCTTGCCTCCAATGACTCACCTCGAAGGCACCGCTGTGGAGATGTTAAACACTCTAGGCGGTGTACTGATGGTCGCGGCGTATAAACCGCCGCAAAAAGAGCTCCTTCACACCGATCTACCTGTCGCATTCAATGCACACAGGAGGGTCATCATGGCCGGCGACCTGAACTGTAAACATCGCGATTGGAACAGTCGCTTGACTGCCGCAAACGGTAAGCGTTTACGCAGGTTTGCCGATTCTCGCAGGGTAACAGTGATTTGACCTACCCAACCTACTTTCTACCCCTCACAACGCCACGCGGCTCCCGATGTCTTGGACATAGCGGTGATCCAAGGAATTGACTGTCCGGTCCACGTGTCCGCACTAACGGAACTATCGTCTGATCATCTCCCCATCTTGATACACGTCGCTACCCAGCAGTCCTACGCAGAGATGTCAGGAAGGTGGTAGAATGGGACCGCTATGGCCCGGCGTTAAGTCGCCGATTGCCAGAGGCGGGACCACTCGAAACCGTCCGCCAAGTCGAAGAGGCAGTTGCCGCGTTTGACGAGGCTGTCGTATCTGCGATCGACACGTCTTCCAGGATGAAGCCTGGCGTCACGCCCCACTGGCAGCGGATCCCTGAGGAGACGAGTGCTCTCGCTTGCGAGAGAAATCGCCTCCGGAGACGCTGGCAGCGGACCCGTGATCCGGCCGACAAGGCAGCGTACAACCGGGCGACCGGCATTTTACGTCGTGAAATGCAGGCCTACCGGAGACGCTGTTGGGAACTCGCCGTGGCCCAAGCAGGGGACGGATCGGACGAAAGTAGCTCTTACCGGATACCTTCGGCGTTGGTAGGGAAGAGGCGCCGGCCTCGCATCCCAGCCATTGCTGGACCTTTCGGTCAAATCCTGGATCGCCCGGAGGCGAAGGCCGAGTACTTGGGCACGTGTTTTGAGCGACAGTTCGCACCTAACCCGCCCATGGACTGGGACTTCGACGAAGAAGTCGAGAACGAAGTGGAAGACTTTCTGTCTCTTCCGATCACTACGGAGCCCGAACCCATTACTAGGGAAGAGGTCACAGATCGGCTCATTGAACTCGTGCCGAGAAAATCTCCTGGCCCGGACGGCGTCTCGAACGCCGCTCTTACTCGACTCCCGGAGCGAGGAGTACTTTTCTTGGTCGCGCTGTTCAACGCGTGTCTTAGACTCGCCTATTTTCCCCAGAAATGGCGTAAGGCGACGGTCATAGTGATCCCGAAGCAGGGAAAGGACGCTTCCCGTCCCGGCAACCTCCGGCCCATTAGTCTACTGTCAGCCACGTCAAAGGTCCTCGAACGTCTCGTACAACGGAGAGTAGTAGATCATCTAAGAAATTTCGATGTACTGGTCCCCGAACAGTTCGGCTTCCGTGTGAGGCATTCCACCACTCATCAGCTGATGAGATTGGTGGAATACATCACGGGCGCCGGGTGTCGGAAAGAGCAGACTGTCGCCTGTTTCCTAGATGTGGAAAAGGCCTTTGATAGTGTCTGGCACGACGGGCTCTTGTTCAAGGTCCGGGAAATCCAGCTCCCAGATTGCTACCTTCGCTTGATTGCTAGCTTTCTGACGGAGAGGACTTTCTGCGTGAGAATAGACGACCATGTCTCTTCCGAGAGACGCATTACAGCCGGGGTACCTCAAGGTAGCGTGCTAGGGCCTCTCCTGTTCTCCGTGTACGTCAACGACGCACCCATAAAGCCTGGAGTCCAGATGGCCCTGTTTGCCGACAACACGGCGGTCTATACCGCCGATCGGAACGGTGACAGGGCTATTCTACGACTCCAGCGCGCACTCGATGCGTATTCGACGGAAAGCTGGAAAGTTGCCGTCAACGACACCAAGAGCTCCGCGGTGCTATTCTCAAAGCGCCTGAAAGAACCACGAGGCCGAGTGAGACTCGGTAGAACGTACTTGCCCTGGTCGAGAGAAGTAAAGTACCTCGGTGTCCACCTTGATCGTCGGCTCACCTGGCGTGCCCACGCTGAGACGATGCGAAAGAAAGCGTCCGCTCGTCTCGCGCAACTGTTTCCGATCCTTGTCAACAAGGCTATGACCCGCAAGCTGGGTAAGTTGATCGTCAACGCGTATCTGTTGCCGATCATTACCTATGCTCTTCCCGTCTGGGGTTACCTCGCAACCGTTCATAAAAGAAGTTTGGAAAGCGTTCTCGATAGAGGTCTTCGGCTAGCGGCCAAAGTCCCCTATCGGTTTTCTTCTCGTCTCCTGAGAAGAGGACTCGGTGTCCGCTCCTTGGATGACACCGCAAGGCGACTTGCACGTAAATTTTACGTCCGAGCTGCGAGGACCCAGACAAACCCACTAATAGCTGGCCTTGGCAGGTACCGAACACGTCCAGGTGAATCTTGGAAACGGCCTCGACAAATACTGTACTAGTCGACCTAGTACGAGCATGTCGTTGTAGCGACCAATAAAAATTAATTAAATATATTCCGTCTGGACAGGACCACTAGGCAGGAGCCCCTACCGGAGGCTCGGTACTAGGAAACAATTGGGTCGTCTCACGACGCGCAACCCAACAGCTCTGACACTTGTTCTCTCACTGGAGTCTCTATAGCATTTGCCCGGGTAGGCTGTCTCTGTTTTTGCTCTGCAAATTTTGTTAATTTCTGCGGAAATACTGCATATTCATCATTTTAATCATCATCATCGTATTCAGCATCATCAACACTACAAGTATCACCAACAGTTCAGTGCAAATAAGTTTTATTTAATCTGTGTGGAAGTGTTTTTGTTTCCGTGTGCTGTGCGGTCTGTGTTGTCCTCTATTGCTGCCTGTGAATAGTTCAGTGTCTGGTGATCCCTCAATCTTAGCCCAGCGTAGACGTTTCATTTCGGCTTGTCCGAAATGGCGTCGAATACGCCCCCAAATCCTCTGCCGGCGCCGCTTGTCTCCTTAATGGAAACATGTTCACCCGGCTTCCGCTCTACTCCACTTCCTCACGACAGTGAAAGTGATTGTGACAGTGATAATAGTGCAGTGGAAATCTGCAGTGTTGGGTCGGGGGACGGACAGTTCTCGCTTGTGCAAGGCAAATCTGCCAAGCGCAAGCGAAAGCTGGCCCTAACTCCGCCGCCCGCATCAGCTGCACATAAGCCGCCTAGTCATGGTAACAGCGGCACTCAGCGCGAGCGTGAGTATTCAACTGCTACCCAAACTGTGTCTTCCCCACGCATTCCACCCATTGTAATTCCTGACAATAGGAATTACACACAATTGCTTCGTTCCATATCCCTAGCTCTCCCTTCGGTCACGGTCGAGGTGAGGTGCCAAGGCGCCTCGCTAAAGCTGGCGACCGCTACGATCCCCGACTTCCGCTCTGTTCAGGCATTCCTGACGGAGCGCAAAATCTCTTTCCATACTTTTGCCCTCCCGTCAGAGCGAGAAATCAAGGTCGTTCTGTCGGGGATACCTTCCTTCACCGAAACTGATGACATCAGGCGGGAACTTGTTGCGCTCGGCTATGAGCCGACTGCGGTAAGCGTCCTGCATGTTGACAAAGGTGATGACCGCCGACCTGTTAACAGCTTTCTTGTAAAATTACTGAAAGTAGGCCCTTTCGAGGAGATTTACACTCTCCAGAATCTTCTGCACCTACGGGTGCAAGTCCGAACATTTGACCAGCGGCCGGGCCCCTCGCAGTGTTTTAACTGCCAGAGGTTCGGCCACAGCAGCATCTTTTGTCATCAGCCAGCGCGTTGCGTGCGTTGTGCTGAGCCTCATCGTGGCTGTGATAAGCCAAAGACGGGGTACACAGATAAATGCTGCAACTGTGATGGAGCCCACCTGGCTAATAACCGAGGCTGCCCTAATTTTATCGCCGACATGAAACCGCAGCGACCTCTTGTGCGCCCTGGCGCGCAGGCAGGCCGTGTAGCTGGTCCTGGCCCTAACCGGCGGGAGGCATTCCCACCTCTCACTGGTTCATCTGCCAAGGTCTCGGCAGCAACTCCGGTTGCTTCCGGTGCCGCAGTCTCGCCTACACTGGTCGCTTCGGCGCCGCCTGCAGCGGCCACAACCCTGGCGCCTGCCGGAGCGCCCGCGGTCATGGCCGCTAAATCTGTCCCGCATCCAGCCCGACCGGGCAAGTCCAAGCGCTCTCGTCGTCGCCGAAACTCCGCCGGCCGAACTACATCATCACAGGTTCTACCTGTACCCACTCCGCGGGCTCGACCCGCCCCCAGTCGTCCTCAACCTGCCACCGAGCAGTCTACTACTCAGTCCGACAGCCCAGCGCCATCTGCTACCCCTGTCGAGGGCAGTCAGGCTTGTCCTCCGGAGTCCCGGGAATCTTCTCGGGCCTCGGCGGATCCCCTGACTGCCTGGGCAGGTAATCTTGTTGCGTCTATCAGGACTGCTCGCGACACTACCACAGTGTTTGCTCTGGTCTTCCAATCATTAGCTACCCTCTTTCCTCTACTTCCCTTGACTGGCTAATAGCCTGAGGATCGTTGCGTGGAACGCCTTCGGGCTACCCAGACGATCTGAACTGATGACTTTCGTGACGGAGTGTGATGTTGATATCATACTTCTTTCCGAGACTCATCTGGCTCATTACCACTCGTTTTCCCTTCCTGCCTATGCCTGTTATCGTCAGGATCGTCCCCTACGGCCACGCTGTCCCCCCTCGGGGGGCACAGCTGTTTTAGTCTACAGGCGGATATCCCACAGGCTTTTGCCTCCTCTAGATGCATCTATTATTGAAGGCTGCGCGGTGGCGGTGGACGCTGGCGGATCGGAGCTGCGCGTTGTTTCTGCGTACCTCAGGCCTGGCCGGCGAACTCCGCCACCGCCCGAGGAGTGGGACGCCCTCCTCAACCACCCCCTCTCAACCATTGTACCCGGCGACTTAAACGCCAAACACCCTTCATGGAAGAGCCGCGTTGTCAACGCCTAAGGAAATTCTCTGTTCCGGTTCGTCTCTGGCGACCCGGCACTTAATGTCATCCGTCCTGAAGACCCTACCTACTTCCCCTTTCACGGCCATCGGCCGGACGTTCTTGACATAGCAGTTGTCAAGAACGTTGCCCGCAACATCGAGGTCTCGTCTGTGTCGGATCTTTCGTCTGATCATAATCCCCTTGTTATAATCGTTCGAGAGCTCTCGGCGTCACCCCGACTTCCCGCTCAGATTGTTAGGAAAGTCAACTGGCGCTCATATCATGACGAGCTCTCTCGAAGATTACCATCTCTCCCGGCGGACCTTGTCGTCACTCGTGACGATCTGGAACCACACGCCACAAATCTTCTGCAATTAGTCCAAGGTGTCATGGATCGACACACCTACGCACTCGAGGTGAATCATCGTAAATCGACTTTACCTGCGGAAGTACTCCATGCCATCTGGCTACGGCGCCAGCTCCGCCGCAGATGGCAAAGAACCCGTGACCCAGTCATTAAGCGACGATTTCAACAACAGACCCTTTACGTTCAGCAGCTAGAGCGGGGCGTAAACTCTGATCGATGGGACTCATACCTTGAGTCTCTTGAAGTCGACCACGCCTCTTGAAGACTGACCCGCGAGAAGAGAACTCGCAACCCGCTGGAAACCCCGAACGGGATTGTGTCTTCATCAGGCGGCAAGGCTGAGGACTTCGCCGACTGCATGGAGTCGCAATTTACCGTTAATTGAGTCGTTCCGGATCCTGCCCACTCGGCAGCAGTCCGGGACTTTCTATCTGGTTATTTTTATCGCCCTCCCGCTGGCCCAGACCTCCCGTTCGACAGAGACGGACTCGTTTCGTCTGTCTGCCGACTCAACCGCCGTCGCGCCCCTGGTCCTGACCGGATCGGGCCGCTGCATTACAATATCTCCCGGCCTCAGGCGTTGACCTCGTGCTCGAGCTGTTCAACTCTTGTGTCCGGCTACAGTACTTTCCCCGCCTGTGCAAAACTGCCAACATCGTAATGATTCCTAAACCCCGCAAGCCGCGCATGCTTCCTGAAAGCTATCGGCCAATATCTATCTTGCCAGTTATCTCGAAGGTGTTCGAGCGGCTCCTGCTGGCCCGCATCTCGCCGTTGTTGGATAATTTTATCCGCAACGAACAGTTCGGGTTTCGCAGAGAGCACTCGACCACGCTTCAACTAGTCCGCGTGGTAACGCAACTCTCTGACGCCACAAACAGGCGAGCGGCTACGGCCGCGGCACTGCTGGACGTGAGCAAGGCCTTCGATAAAGTCTGGCACGAAGGTCTTCTCTTCAAACTTGCCAACTACCCCTTACCATCGTCCATAGTGTTTTGTCCTCCGGTCGTATCTCAGCGACCGAACCTTCAGGGTGAGCGTCGACGGAACCGCTCTGCAGTTCGTCCCTTCGCCGCCGGCGTACCTCAGGGATCTGTCCTGGGCCCCGTTCTGTACCTTGTGTACACGAACGACCTGCCTGTCTTGCCCGGTCTCACGTTGTCTTTGTTCGCTGACGATGCAATATATCATTACAGCTCTGTGTCCCCGCGTTTTGCGAGCACACATTTGCAGCGTCAGTTGGACCAGCTTCCGGACTGGCTACGGAAATGGCGGGTGACGATCAATACGGAGAAATCCGAGGCGATCTGTTTCACTCGTAAGTCCATCTCCCGATACCAGCCCCTCTCCCTGGAAGGGAGGCCTATCGCCTACAAAGAGTCGGTGAAGTATCTAGGCGTTCGGCTCGACCGGCGTCTTTGCTTCAACGCCCACGTGACCGAAACGCTCTCCAAGGCTCGCGGCGTCCGAGCCAAACTTTACCAATACCTCGCGTGCCGCAGCCCCCTGGCACTGCGCACGAAAGTTACCCTCTATCTGTTGTTTCTCCGGTCTGTATTGACCTATGCGGCACCTGTTTGGTGGTCACTTGTCTCCGCCACCAACAGGCGTAGGCTGGAAAGTTTCCAATCAAGAACCCTCCGTTCCTTGTCGGGATCTCCTCGGTTTGTTAGAAACAGTGTAATTCGAAGAGGTCTACGAGTTCCTACTCTCTCAACCGGTGTCTGGTCATTGGCTGCGACTCTCTTTGCCGCAGCTGAGACCTCTTCCTTCCCTTACCTCAAAACCATCAGCACCACGCAACCACATCCCCCTGTCCGGGTCAAACGCCCTCGGGCGATTCTCGATGACCCGCCATAAGTTTAAGTAAACTGCTTAAACCTCAACTTCCATATTCACTGTCTGCCCATGCCCCAGAATTTAACTGCAAAGCTGTTTCCTTCCTCCGTTCCAAGTATGCCGACCGCGCTGAATGCCGCTGCTACGCGCTATCACTGGCACGGAGGCTCTCTGCCTCGCGGGGAGCGACTGACGCCTTACGGCGTCTGCACGCGGGACTGAGAACGGGTGACATCTGTCATCTGAACCCGTTCATGTGGCAGTGCCCACTGATTGCAAAAATTTTTAAAATAAATAAAATTAAAAACCTTTCTCCCCCGCCTTCTCAGTTAACTGGTTGGCGGTTGTCCATTCCTGTTTTTAGGCACCAGTAGAATGAACCAGAACTACGTATATCCACAGGCAGCCATTGGGCTCGACCCAGATGCTGCAGTCATGCAGTGGGTTCAAAGACGCCCCGCTACTACAGTGCTACATGCTACTCTCTCACTGTTGCTTGTCCCATTTCACTGGGCGAATTGTTCGGCATACCATCTATTACGAACAATTTTTGCTACTGAAGATGGCCACCGGTGGTGTGGCCGAAACGTCTAGCGATATTACATCAAGCATTCGACCTCGGCCTTTCAGCCCGGAAGTTTTAATTAATTATAGCATTTAGTCAGTTTTATAGTATGTTATTCAATTATAATATATCATTCACTACAATTAAGTATATATTGTTTACTATGTACATGAGTGTATGATTACATAGATCGATAAAAATAATTCAGTACTTACAAGTTAAGTATAATTTCTACTAATTTCGTATTAAATTTAAGTACACTTTTAACACGATAGAAATATTTTACTAGTTTCGTATAAAAGTAATATAAATAATGAAATCGGTCCAAGCAGACCAAATATTGCAATACAACAAAAGAATAATTGTTTGAGACAAAATAAAACAATTATTTTAAATAATGCAACTAGTGTGTACAGTTAATACCTGCGTAATAAATATCTGCAAATATCTACCAACACTTCCGTTTTATTAAATTAATAAAGTTGTGTTAGTTATTATAATCACAAACAGACATAACACTGTTGCACACAACTTCTGTTTTAAGCAGCGAACATAGTAAAAATATAAATGCTTGTAATGTAAATTAGAGTAATGTAATATAAAATATTAGTAAGAATATCTTTTAGGCTATCGGCTACTTACACTCCTTTACGAAGGAACAAACAATGAGAAAACAAAGAAATGTCGCTGATATAAAACAAAATTACATTGAAGAAGTTGATAGTACATGTACATGCAGATTTATGACAAGATATTTCAACTTCAAATTTCTCCTAAGAAGAAGACAAAAAAGCAAAGTGTCATTGCGATATGGTATAAATGTGTAGACCTTATTAGAAGTTACAAGTACGTAAACGGCCAGTAGATAGTAACTGAAAATATTATCACTATATAGTGGAAAAAAGAGAGTAGCTCATCAGAGAAGCATAATGCGTTTTACAGCACATAACAGAGTGATACAGCACAGAATAACATTTTAGTAAGCAAGTATAATAAATTCAACAGCCTAGGTAAAAAATCAAGGGATATAGTGTAGAAACGTAAAATCTTTCTTTAACTGAACGAGTGAGGCAAGTTCTTAATTTTAGGTTAACTGTTCAGCAACTGTCTGTCTGTTTATCTGACTATTTTTCAACTCAATTTCTTTAGGCATGTCTCACAATAACTCTTTGACGCGTCCACCGAGAAACTTGATACAAGTGTTCATTCGTTTACTCTACAGGACCCTATTTTATATTAGATTATAAAAATAAGGAGAAAGGTTGGAGGCAAAAATGTAAAATGTGAAAATTGTGAAAAAGTTGCAAACGTCCTTGTGGGATATAAAATTAAAGGAAATTTGAATCACAACCTGAATGTAGAGCTAAGCTTTAAATATCAAAATCGTTGATTCTTAGAACTTAAAAAAGTTTAGAAGTTTGTAGTAACACAGAAATAATGTTGCTTAAGGAAGTTTCACTACAAGCCTGTTGAACAACGAAGCACAGTAAGACCTAGGAAGCGTTGGTGCAGTGTATCTATTCCTTTGGGACCGGGACAAGTGATTTGGCTAGTCCCTGTCAGAAGCAGGAGACGAAGGAATTTGACAAAATTTTATAATCCAGCAGGGTGGGACTAAAGATAATTGTAACACATGTCCTAATGTTTGGAAAATGTTATTGTTTATGGTATGACTGTGTGCTCTACAATTGTTATATTACTAAAGAAATAGTAGAGTAATCAGAGTTTCTGTAAATTTCCCTTAATCAGAAGACTGTAATATAAAAATTTATATAATAATAAATGCACTTCGTAAAAAATAGTGAGCGAGTTGTGCAGATTAAAGAGCACTAGTTTATCTTTTAGCACTAAGAATAATACATGCTAATCTGCTGTTTATTACAAAAAGTAAGATAGTGTGCAACTAAAAGATTTGACAAAGTTTCCATTCATTGACCTCACTTCTTAGAAGTTGGATAGCCAAAGTCTTCTTAATATTTCTTTAACTGCGGGCTGTACAAGTGGTACGAATAGCGGGTTCAGATCTTCGTGAATGACGACACTGACGTACGGGATATCTAAGGTGTGAGTAAACACGTACCACGGAGAAAATTTGATAGTTTTCAAATAACAGAATTTTCAATTAACATCTCTATATAATGGCTATGTTAGATTCAGCAACGTAGGCCCAACGTTCGGTTCCGTAACTCCATATGGCTTTGAAGACAGTTTCATTGACATTTAATTTACTATCTAGTGTTGGATGAAATTTTTTGCGTATCAGTTAGTAAATTTCCTTAAACTTTGGGTATAATTTTATTAACTGTTTTGTGTGGTGTTTTGAAATCACTTTGGAGACTATTGGAGGACTAGGCTGGATATCTGACTACGGTTTATTGTAGTATTTCAACATAGTTAAGATAGACAGAAAACCATTTCGTAGAGTAAATATAATACGTGACATTTTGATTTGGTTGGCCATAATTTTCCGTTTTTGCAGCCACTCACCAGTAAGAGTGAGGTGTCTTTGATGACTGAACGAGGCGACTATAGGATATCCTTCAGCTGGAACGATAGCTTTAGCTTTATAACGATATAGCTATATCGTTAGTAAATATACCAAATTGACCATCAGCAACTGTCTGGTACTTTACATATTGGAAATGTAATAGTCTTCCTTGAGGTACTCCTGATTAGATATGAAAGTTATCGTTCATTTTGATGAACCAGGACAAGTTGATTGGGTCTCTAGGTCTGTCTTGGTAGTAAGTCGGCTCTGGAAACCTTCTAAATAACCAAGCGGGTCTGATTCGTTTGTATATTTATTTTTTTAGCGGTTTACATTAGTTGCATGAAAGAAATAAACGTCTCCATCTTTTCAGTTCGTTCATTTCTCCTTACTACTTACTAGTCTAAATTAGTTAACGGAGAACAGCAAGAAGTTTTGGTTAAAAAATTTGCTTTGATTTTACTATTGTATACAGTTCAATATTTTTGCTTTGCTTATACATTATAACAAATACAAAAATAACATACACATTCATTATTTACAAAAAAAATGTACTTCAAATACTTTATAGAAAGTCTGGTATAATTTTGTGAATCCTTTTTTACATTTAATCTGTGATAGACGTATTTACAAAATGCTAATTGTTCTTTAAAACCTACGTCTTACTAAAGGCGCTGAAAGTTTAAAGTAATTGTACTCAGTTATTTGTCATTGATATTTACAATTAAAAAGTTAATAAAAATTATCAAGTATTTGTAATCGAGTTGTTAATTACTGTTATTGGATGTCTTACATCTTAGTAGTATAAATCAATTGCAGAAAAATCAAAATCAAGTACCGGTGAAGTTGCCATCTTTATTACAACTTCAACAGAGAGTTTCCTTTATAGGCGGTGGCTGTTCACCGAATAAATGTCTCTGTGCGGTTGAAGTCAAACCTGTGAGAAGTGCTAGACGTTTCCATTTGGCTTTATTCAGATTCACTATTTTTTATTAGTAGTTTACATCTTGACGTCATTACTTTGTCTTGTATCTGCTTAGGTATATTCCGTCAATTTGTCAGTATATCAAGTTCACAGACCTAGTTGACGCATTTAATGAAACCAGAGACAAAGGGTTGTAAATCTCTCTATACAGTCAAATCGTTCGAATAAAGGAAGTACCAAACGGTGGCAACTAAAGATCACTTTCATTCGCCGGCAGCGACGAGCCGGCTTGAAGAACAGCATCTGTTGATGCTCATCCTGGAGATTTGGTTTGAGAAACTATTGTATAAGATGCAGGTTTGACGATTGAATTGGAGGAAGGCACAGGTAGAGACAGAAGGATACATGCCAGATCGTGCCATGAAAGTCTGCCGTAATACTTGCTCATCTCCAACAAGAAAACACCCACAGCGTATTCGCACTAAGCTTATTTAGTAAGCAAGACCACGTAAAAAGGTATGGCACTTTTAAAAGCCATACATACTGCAGAATTTTATTGGAAAACAAGAGACTACTGGCAGGTATTGCACACATTTTTTACATATTCAATAAGCACATATCTCTGAGGTTCTAAAATATCAAAGGCAACAAACGTTTCTACGTCTAGACCCGAAATTAAAAATAAACAGATTTAGTGATAAAAATAATTATCAAAACAAAAACTGTAATCTGAAGCCTGTACCGATGTTGAGAATTGTTTGACGTGATGGACCACGGCCTAAGAGCCATATTAGTGACCACTCGTAGAACTAATCCATTCATTGTTATTGCTTGCTTGTGACTAGATAGTTTTGGTTAATTTGCGCTCAAGACTGATGGTGTCTGCTCACGCCGTATCTTGCTAGACATTTTTAATACTCATATAAACTACACCCGTACTACAAATAACTACTGTGTGCACCAAAGGGTGTATAACCATGTGAAACTTTAGTGAGTTTCGAGCGTCTATCATAATCTCTAACACTTGTACACGATTCATTTACTTGTTAAATAAGTATTGAAGAGTTTACACATTAAGTATAATATCATTATAATGTCATCAAAATTCTAATTTATTAGTTAAAAATAATTATAAAAGGTAATCAAAGCATTAAAACAAAAGTAAAGAAGCCGTGAGATGCTTTAATGGTTTCTACACTGGTGAATAGCAATGTACAGTAAGCAAATATATTTTGTTATAATTATAACAGAAACGGTCACAATTATTTATGTATGAGAAATGGTTTATTTTGTATTCATTACTTTATTAGATCCACCGGGGAAGTATCCATGGGAAACATGCCCACACCTGGCGTTAGATACGAGGCCGTCATTTTATGCAATTTTCGTACAACCCAACATGGACAATGGCAACTACACAGGAAGCGTTGAGATCACCATCCACACGACTGCGGCGAAACCTTACCTGTGGCTTCACGCTAACGAAGTAAACTTCACCAGTACCGTCGTGTTGGCTTTGCCGTCTAAGACGGCAGTGCCAATCAAGATGACAATAATGTACTACCCACACGACTTTATTGTTATCAAGTTTGTCAACGATCTTCCAGCTGGAGACTATCTACTTCAGTTTGTATATTATGGGACAATTCGTGATAGAAACCTTAGATATGAATATTTCTACTCTTATAATGACTCGGATCACGTAGATAGGTAATATACTCTTACTCTTACTTATTTGCTTATTTTTGCAGTTATAATATCGCAAAATACTTTAGTTACGCTATTAGAGAACATTCTACGTGTTTCTCGGCTATTACAGGAAGCCGAGTATAGTGTGTGTGTGTGTGTGTGTGTGTGTGTGCGTGCGTACTTATTTCTTTGTTTTATTTATTTGTTGATTACAAACTGTTTAATTGTTATAAATATAGCTGGATTTTAGTGAATTCATTGGTGTCTTGTATTTTGTTTTCCACAGTACCACACGACGATCAGTTAGACCGTCGTAACAATAGCAATTGGCTTACAACTATAAATGGTTTATTATTCCACACGTTTCTGTAAATGATTCACGATTCGGTATTATTAACGGCTTTCTGAATAATGACAATATTTTCATCTTGTTATTTTGTAATATCTGTGATGCGTGTGCGCGCACATGGAGCGGGTGTCTCTGGTCTCACGGACCGTCGTGTTGTACAGTGGAAACAATATACAGACACCAGTGGAGTCACAAATAACAATGTGTGATCAGCTAGGGACTCTCATACGGTATTTCAAGTTAAATTCTTGTTTACACGCAATAATAATGCTAACTATTAGAGTACCAAACTAATTATAAAACAATAATCACTTTCCACTAATCCACAACAGTCAGTTGCGTGTAACAGTCCCTACAATCTTGCCAGGTGTTACTAACGCCTCAGATGTTGCATATATAGGTATCGCAAAAGTGCAAGAGTAATTTACCACACGTCTGGTAGAGTGCCAGTATAACTTGCATAGTTAAGTATTCAAACAGTCTGAAAGCTAGCTCAGCGCACGGCCTTGACAGAGGCACCGCACCCGCTCGGATAGCCGAGAAACGAGTAGAGTAACTGCATCTGCCAACTTTCCGAGAGTGTTCCGTAATTGTAGTAGCAATATGTTTATATTTGAGATTACTTGCAGTTAATTATGGTGATGTGTGTGTGTGTGTGTGTGTGTGTGTTACTCGCTCCTCAGACGGCCGTTGTGCATATATAGGTATCGCAAAAAGCAAGAGTAATTTACCACACGTCTGGTAGAGTGCCAGTATAAATTGCATAGTTAAGTATTCAAACAGTGTGAAAGCTACCTCAGTCCACGGCCTTGACAGAGGCACCGCACCCGCTCGGATAGCCGAGAAACGAGTAGAGTAATCGCATCTGCCAACTTTCCGAGAGTGTTCCGTAATTGTCGTAGCAATATGTTTATATTTGAGTTTACTTGCAGTTAATTATGGTGATGTGTGTGTGTGTGTGTGTGTGTGACTCGCTCCTCAGACGGCCGTTGTTGCATATATAGGTATCGCAAAAGTGCAAGAGTAATTTACCACACGTCTGGTAGAGTGCCAGTATAATTTGCATAGTTAAGTATTCAAACAGTCTGAAAGCTAGCTCAGCGCACGGCCTTGACAGAGGCACCGCACGCGCTCGGATAGCCGAGAAACGAGTAGAGTAACTGCATCTGCCAACTTTCCGAGAGTGTTCCGTAATTGTAGTAGCAATATGTTTATATTTGAGTTTACTTGCAGTTAATTATGGTGATGTGTGTGTGTGTGTGTGTGTGTGTGTGTGTGTGTGTGTGTGTGTGTTACTCGCTCCTCAGACGGCCGTTGTGCATATATAGGTATCGCAAAATGCAAGATTAATTTACCACACGTCTGGTAGAGTCCCAGTATAACTTGCATAGTTAAGTATTCAAACAGTCTGAAAGCTAGCTCAGTGCACGGCCTTGACAGAGACACCGCACCCGCTCGGATAGCCGAGAAAAGAGTAGAGTAACTGCATCTGCCAACTTTCCGAGATTGTTCCGTAATTGTAGTAGCAATATGTTTATATTTGAGTTTACTTGCAGTTAATTATGGTGATGTGTGTGTGTTACTCGCTCCTCAGACGGCCGTTGTTGCATATATAGGTATCGCAAAAGTGCAAGAGTAATTTACCACAAGTCTGGTAGAGTGCCAGTATAACATGCATAGTTAAGAATTTAAACAGTCTGAAAGCTAGCTCAGTGCACGGCTTTGACAGAGGCACCGCACCCGCTCGGAAAGCCGAGAAACGAGTAGAGTAACTGCATCTGCCAACTTTCCGAGATCGTTCCGTAATTGTAGTAGCAATATGTTTATATTTGAGTTTACTTGCAGTTAATTATGGTGATGTGTGTGTGTTACTCGCTCCTCAGACGGCCGTTGTTGCATATATAGGTATCGCAAAAGTGCAAGAGTAATTTACCACAAGTCTGGTAGAGTGCCAGTATAACATGCATAGTTAAGAATTTAAACAGTCTGAAAGCTAGCTCAGTGCACGGCTTTGACAGAGGCACCGCACCCGCTCGGAAAGCCGAGAAACGAGTAGAGTAACTGCATCTGCCAACTTTCCGAGATTGTTCCGTAATTGTAGTAGCAATATGTTTATATTTGAGTTTACTTGCAGTTAATTATGGTGATGTGTGTGTGTTACTCGCTCCTCAGACGGCCGTTGTTGCATATATAGGTATCGCAAAAGCGCAAGATTAATTTACCACACGCCTGGTAGAGTGCCAGTATAACTTGCATAGTTAAGTATTCAAACAGTCTGAAAGCTAGCTCAGTGCACGGCCTTGACAGAGACACCGCACCCGCTCGGATAGCCGAGAAAAGAGTAGAGTAACTGCATCTGCCAACTTTCCGAGATTGTTCCGTAATTGTAGTAGCAATATGTTTATATTTGAGTTTACTTGCAGTTAATTATGGTGATGTGTGTGTGTTACTCGCTCCTCAGACGGCCGTTGTTGCATATATAGGTATCGCAAAAGTGCAAGAGTAATTTACCACAAGTCTGGTAGAGTGCCAGTATAACATGCATAGTTAAGAATTTAAACAGTCTGAAAGCTAGCTCAGTGCACGGCTTTGACAGAGGCACCGCACCCGCTCGGAAAGCCGAGAAACGAGTAGAGTAACTGCATCTGCCAACTTTCCGAGATCGTTCCGTAATTGTAGTAGCAATATGTATATATTTGAGTTTACTTGCAGTTAATTATGGTGATGTGTGTGTGTTACTCGCTCCTCAGACGGCCGTTGTTGCATATATAGGTATCGCAAAAGTGCAAGAGTAATTTACCACAAGTCTGGTAGAGTGCCAGTATAACTTGCATTGTTAAGTATTTAAACAGTCTGAAAGCTAGCTCAGTGCACGGCCTTGACAGAGGCACCGCACCCGCTCGGATAGCCGAGTAACGAGTAGAGTAACTGCATCTGCCAACTTTCCGAGATCGTTCCGTAATTGTAGTAGCAATATGTATATATTTGAGTTTACTTGCAGTTAATTATGGTGATGTGTGTGTGTTACTCGCTCCTCAGACGGCCGTTGTTGCATATATAGGTATCGCAAAAGTGCAAGAGTAATTTACCACAAGTCTGGTAGAGTGCCAGTATAACTTGCATTGTTAAGTATTCAAACAGTCTAAAAGGTAGCTCAGTGCACGGCCTTGAAAGAGGCACCGCACCCGCTCGGATAGCCGAGAAACGAATAGAGTAACTGCATCTGCCAACTCTCCGAGAGTGTTCCGTAATTGTAGTAGCAATATGTTTATATTTGAGTTTACTTGCAGTTAATTATTGTGATGTGTGTGTTTGTGTGTGTGTGTGTGTGTGTGTGTGTGTGTGTGTTACTCGCTCCTCATACGGCCGTTGTTGCATATATAGGTATCGCAAAAGTGCAAGATTAATTTACCATACGTCTGGTAGGGTGCCAGTATAACTTGCATATATAAGTATTCATACAGTCTGAAAGCTAGCTCAGTGCACGGCTTTGACAGAGGCACCGCACCCGCTCGGAAAGCCGAGAAACGAGTAGAGTAACTGCATCTGCCAACTTTCCGAGATCGTTCCGTAATTGTAGTAGCAATATGTATATATTTGAGTTTACTTGCAGATAATTATGGTGATGTGTGTGTGTTTGTGTGTGTGTGTGTGTGTGTGTGTGTGTGTGTGTGTGTGTTACTCGGTCCTCATAAGGCCGTTTTTGCATATATAGGTGTCGCAAAAGTGCAAGAGTAATTTACAACACGTCTGGTAGAGTCCCAGTATAACTTGTTTAGTTAAGTATTCAAACAGTCTAAAAGGTAGCTCAGTGCACGGCCTTGACAGAGGCACCGCACCCGCTCGGATAGCCGAGAAACGAGTAGAGTAACTGCATCTGCCAACTCTCCGAGAGTGTTCCGTAATTGTAATAGCAATATGTTTATATTTGAGTTTACTTGCAGTTAATTATGGTGATGTGTGTGTGTGTGTGTGTGTGTGTGTGTGTGTGTGTGTGTGTGTGTGTGTTACTCGCTCCTCAGACGGCCGTTGTGCATATATAGGTATCGCAAAAGTGCAAAAGTAATTTACCACACGTCTGGTAGAGTGCCAGTATAACTTGAATAGTTAAGTATTCTAACAGTCTTAAAGCTAGCTCAGTGCACGGCCTTGACAGAGGCACCGCACCCGCTCGGATAGCCGAGAAACGAGTAGAGTAACTGCATCTGCCAACTTTCCGAGAGCGTTCCGTAATTGTAGTAGCAATATGTTTATATTTGAGTTTACTTGCAGTTAATTATGGTGATGTGTGTGTGTGTGTGTGTGTGTGTGTGTGTGTGTGTGTGTGTGTGTGTTACTCGCTCCTCAGACGGCCGTTGTGCATATATAGGTATCGCAAAATGCAAGATTAATTTACCACACGTCTGGTAGAGTGCCAGTATAACTTGCATAGTTAAGTATTCAAATAGTGTGAAAGCTACCTCAGTGCACGGCCTTGACAGAGGCACCGCACCCGCTCGGATAGCCGAGAAACGAGTAGAGTAACTGCATCTGCCAACTTTCCGAGAGTGTTCCGTAATTGTCGTAGCAATATGTTTATATTTGAGTTTACTTGCAGTTAATTATGGTGATGTGTGTGTGTTACTCGCTCCTCAGAAGGCCGTTGTTGCATACATAGGTATCGCAAAAGCGCAAGATTAATTTACCACACGTCTGGTAGAGTGCCAGTATAACTTGCATAGTTAAGTATTCAAACAGTCTGAAAGCTAGCTCAGTGCACGGCCTTGACAGAGACACCGCACCCGCTCGGATAGCCGAGAAAAGAGTAGAGTAACTGCATCTGCCAACTTTCCGAGATTGTTCCGTAATTGTAGTAGCAATATGTTTATATTTGAGTTTACTTGCAGTTAATTATGGTGATGTGTGTGTGTTACTCGCTCCTCAGACGGCCGTTGTTGCATATATAGGTATCGCAAAAGTGCAAGAGTTATTTACCACAAGTCTGGTAGAGTGCCAGTATAACATGCATAGTTAAGAATTTAAACAGTCTGAAAGCTAGCTCAGTGCACGGCTTTGACAGAGGCACCGCACCCGCTCGGAAAGCCGAGAAACGAGTAGAGTAACTGCATCTGCCAACTTTCCGAGATCGTTCCGTAATTGTAGTAGCAATATGTATATATTTGAGTTTACTTGCAGTTAATTATGGTGATGTGTGTGTGTTACTCGCTCCTCAGACGGCCGTTGTTGCAAAAGTGCAAGAGTAATTTACCACAAGTCTGGTAGAGTGCCAGTATAACTTGCATTGTTAAGTATTTAAACAGTCTGAAAGCTAGCTCAGTGCACGGCCTTGACAGAGGCACCGCACCCGCTCGGATAGCCGAGTAACGAGTAGAGTAACTGCATCTGCCAACTTTCCGAGAGTGTTCCGTAATTGTCGTAGCAATATGTTTATATTTGAGTTTACTTGCAGTTAATTATTGTGATGTGTGTGTTTGTGTGTGTGTGTGTTACTCGCTCCTCATACGGCCGTTTTTGCATATATAGGTGTCGCAAAAGTGCAAGAGTAATTTACCACACGTCTGGTAGAGTCCCAGTATAACTTGCTTAGTTAAGTATTCAAACAGTCTAAAAGGTAGCTCAGTGCACGGCCTTGAAAGAGGCACCGCACCCGCTCGGATAGCCGAGAAACGAATAGAGTAACTGCATCTGCCAACTCTCCGAGAGTGTTCCGTAATTGTAGTAGCAATATGTTTATATTTGAGTTTACTTGCAGTTAATTATTGTGATGTGTGTGTTTGTGTGTGTGTGTGTGTGTGTGTGTGTGTGTGTTACTCGCTCCTCATACGGCCGTTGTTGCATATATAGGTATCGCAAAAGTGCAAGATTAATTTACCATACGTCTGGTAGGGTGCCAGTATAACTTGCATATATAAGTATTCATACAGTCTGAAAGCTAGCTCAGTGCACGGCTTTGACAGAGGCACCGCACCCGCTCGGAAAGCCGAGAAACGAGTAGAGTAACTGCATCTGCCAACTTTCCGAGATCGTTCCGTAATTGTAGTAGCAATATGTATATATTTGAGTTTACTTGCAGATAATTATGGTGATGTGTGTGTGTTTGTGTGTGTGTGTGTGTGTGTGTGTGTGTGTGTGTGTGTGTGTGTGTGTGTGTGTGTGTGTGTGTGTGTGTGTGTGTGTTACTCGGTCCTCATAAGGCCGTTTTTGCATATATAGGTGTCGCAAAAGTGCAAGAGTAATTTACAACACGTCTGGTAGAGTCCCAGTATAACTTGTTTAGTTAAGTATTCAAACAGTCTAAAAGGTAGCTCAGTGCACGGCCTTGACAGAGGCACCGCACCCGCTCGGATAGCCGAGAAACGAGTAGAGTAACTGCATCTGCCAACTCTCCGAGAGTGTTCCGTAATTGTAATAGCAATATGTTTATATTTGAGTTTACTTGCAGTTAAGTATGGTGATGTGTGTTTGTGTGTTACTCGCTCCTCAGACGGCCGTTGTTGCATATATAGGTATCGCAAAAGTGCAAAAGTAATTTACCACACGTCTGGTAGAGTGCCAGTATAACTTGAATAGTTAAGTATTCTAACAGTCTTAAAGCTAGCTCAGTGCACGGCCTTGACAGAGGCACCGCACCCGCTCGGATAGCCGAGAAACGAGTAGAGTAACTGCATCTGCCAACTTTCCGAGAGCGTTCCGTAATTGTAGTAGCAATATGTTTATATTTGAGTTTACTTGCAGTTAATTATGGTGATGTGTGTGTGTGTGTGTGTGTGTGTGTGTGTGTTACTCGCTCCTCATACGGCCGTTGTTGCATATATAGGTATCGCAAAATTGCAAGAATAATTTACCAAACGTCTGGTAGAGTGTCAGTATAACTTGCATAGATAAGTATTCAAACAGTCTGAAAGCTAGCTCAGTGCACGGCATTGACAGAGGCACCGCAACCGCTCGGATAGCCGAGAAACGAGTAGAGTAACTGCATCTGCCAACTTTCCGAGAGTGTTCCGTAATTGTCGTAGCAATATGTTTATATTTGAGTTTACTTGCAGTTAATTATGGTGATGTGTGTGTGTGTGTGTGTGTGTGTGTGTGTGTGTGTGTGTGTGTGTGTGTGTGTGTTACTCGCTCCTCATACGGCCGTTTTTGCATTTATAGGTGTCGCAAAAGTGCAAGAGTAATTTACTACACGTCTGGTAGAGTGCCAGTATAACTTGCTTAGTTAAGTATTCAAACAGTCTAAAAGCTAGCTCAGTGCACGGCCTTGACAGAGGCACCGCTCCCGCTGGGATAGCCGAGAAACGAGTAGAGTAACTGCATCTGCCATCTTTCCGAGAGTGTTCCGTAATTGTAGTAGCAATATGTTTATATTTGAGTTTACTTGCAGTTAATTATGGTGGTGTGTGTGTGTGTGTGTGTGTGTTACTCGCTCCTCAGACGGCCGTTGTTGCATATATAGGTATCGCAAAAGTGCAAGATTAATTTACCACACGTCTGGTAGAGTGCCAGTATAACTTGCATAGTTAAGTATTCAAAAAGTCTGAAAGCTACCTCAGTGCACGGCCTTGACAGAGGCACCGCACCCGCTCGAATAGCCGAGAAACGAGAAGAATAACTGCATCTGCCAACTTTCAGAGACTGTTCCGTAATTGTAGTAGCCATATGTTTATATTTGGGTTAACTATGGTGATGTGTGTGTGTGTGTGTGTGTGTGTGTGTGTGTGTGTGTGCGTGTGTGTTACACGCTCCTCAGACTGCCGTTGTTGCATATATAGGTATCGAAAAATTGCGAGAATAATTTACCAAACGTCTGGTAGGGTGCCAGTATAACTTGCATAGATAAGTATTCAAACAGTCTGAAAAATAGCTCAGTGCACGGCACTGACAGAGGCACCGCAACCGCTCGGATAGCCGAGAAACGAGTAGAGTAACTTCATCTGCCAACTTTCCGAGAGTGTTCCGTAATTGTAGTAGCAATATGTTTATATTTGAGTTTACTTGAAGATAATTATGGTGATGTGTGTGTGTGTGTGTGTGTGTGTGTGTGTGTTACTCGCTCCTCAGACGGTCGTTGTTGCATATTTAGGTATCGCAAAAGTGCAAGAGTAATTTACAACACGTCTGGTAGTGTGGCAGTATAACTTGCATAGTTAAGTATTAAAACAGTCTGAATGCTAGCTCAGTGCACGGCCTTGACAGAGAGACCGCACCCGCTCGGATAGCCGAGAAACGAGTAGAGTAACTGCATCTGCCAACTTTCCTAGTGTGTTCCGTAATTGTAGTAGCAATATGTTTATATTTGAGTTTACTTGCAGTTAATTATGGTGATGTGTGTGTGTGTGTGTGTGTGTGTGTGTGTGTGTGTGTGTTACTCGCTCCTCAGATGGCCGTTGTTGCATATATATGTATCGCAAAAGTGCAAGAGTAATTTACCACACGTCTGGTAGAGTGCCAGTATAACTTGCATAGTTAAGTATTCAAACAATCTGAAAGCTAGCTCAGTGCACGGCCTTGACAGAGAGACCGCACCCGCTCGGATAGATGAGAAAAAAGTAGAGTAACTGCATCTGCCAACTTTCCGAGAGTGTTCCGTCGTTGTCGTTGCAATATGTTTATATTTGGGTTTACTTGAAGTTAATTATGGTGATGTGTGTGTGTGTGTGTGTGTGTGTGTGTGTGTGTGTGTGTGTGTGTGTGTGTGTGTGTGTGTGTGTGTGAGTGTTACTCGCTCCTCAGACTGCCGTTGTTGCATATATAGGTATCGAAAAATTGCGAGAATAATTTACCAAACGTCTGGTAGGGTGCCAGTATAACTTGCATAGATAAGTATTCATACAGTCTGAAAGCTAGCTCAGTGCACGACCTTGACAGAGGCACCGCACCCGCTCGGATAGCCGAGTAACGAGTACAGTAACTGCATCTGCCAACTTGCCGAGAGTGTTCCGTAATTGTCGTAGCAATATGTTTATATTTGAGTGTACTTGCAGTTAAGTATGGTGATGTGTGTTTGTGTGTTACTCGCTCCTCAGACGGCCGTTGTTGCATATATAGGTATCGCAAAAGTGCAAGAATAATTTACCACACTTCTGGTAGAGTGCCAGTATAACTTGCATAGTTAAGTATTCAAACAGTCTGAAAGCTACCGCAGTGCACGGCCTTGACAGAGGCACCGCACCCGGTCGAATAGCCGAGAAACGAGAAGTATAACTGCATCTGCCAACATTCAGAGACTGTTCCGTAATTGTAGTAGCCATATATTTATATTTGGGTTTACATGCAGTTAACTATGGTGATGTGTGTGTGTGTGTGTGTGTGTGTGTGTGTGTGTGTGTGTGTGTGTGTGTGTGTGTGTGTGTGTGTGTGAGTGTGTGTGTTACTCGCTCCTCAGACGGCCGTTGTTTCATATTTAGGTATCGCAAAGTGCAAGAGTAATTACAACACTTCTGGTAGAGAGGCAGTATAACTTGCATAGTTTAGTATTCAAACAATCTGAAAGCTAGCTCAGTGCACGGCCTTGACAGAGACACCGCACCCGCTCGGATAGCCGAGAAACGAGTAGAGTAACTGCGTCTGCCAACTTTCCGAGTGTGTTCCGTAATTTTAGTAGCAATATGTTTATATTTGAGTTTACTTGCAGTTAATTATGGTGATGTGTGTGTGTGTGTGTGTGTGTGTGTGTGTGTTACTCACTCCTCAGATGGCCGTTGTTGCATATATATGTATCGCAAGAGTGCAAGAGTAATTTACCACACGTCTGGTAGAGTGCCAGTATAATTTGCATAGTTAAGTATTCAAACAATCTGAAAGCTAGCTCAGTGCACGGCCTTGACAGAGACACCGCACACGCTCGGATAGATGAGAAACGAGTAGAGTAACTGCATCTGCCAACTTTCCGAGAGTGTTCCGTCGTTGTCGTTGCAATATGTTTATATTTGAGTTTACTTGAAGTTAATTATGGTGATGTGTTTGTGTGTGTGTGTGTGTGTGTGTGTGTGTGTGTGTGTGTGTGTGTGTGTGTGTGTGTGTGTGTGTGTGTGTGTGTGTGTGTGTGTGTGTGTGTGTTACTCGCTCCTCAGACGGCCGTTGTTGCATACATAGGTATCGCAAGAGTGCAAGATTAATTTACTACACGTCTGGTAGAGTGCCAGTATAACTTGCATAGTTAAGTATTCAAACAGTCTGAAAGCTAGCTCAGTGCACGGCCTTGACAGAGACACCGCACCCGCTCGGATAGCCGAGAAAAGAGTAGAGTAACTGCATCTGCCAACTTTCGGAGAGTGTTCCGTAATTGTAGTAGCAATATGTTTATATTTGGGTTAACTTGAAGTTAATGATGGTGATGTGTGTGTGTGTGTTACTCGCTGCTCGGACGGCCGTTGTTGCTTATATCGGTATCACAAAATTGCAAGTTTAATTTACCACACGTCTGGTAGAGTGCCAGTATAACTTGCATAGTTAAGTATTCAAACAGTCTGCAAGCTAGCTCAGTGCAAGGCCTTGACATAGACACCGCACCCGCTCGGATACGCGAGAAACGAGAAGAGTAACTGCATCTGCCAATTTTCCGAGAGTGTTCCGTAATTTTCGTAGCAATATGTTTATAATTGGGTTTACTTGCAGTTAATTATACAGATGTGTGTGTGTGTGTGTGTGTGTGTGTGTGTGTGTGTGTTACTCGCTCCTCATACGGCCGTTGTTGCATACATAGGTATCGCAAAATTGCAAGAGTAATTTACCGCACGTCTGGTAGAGTGCCAGTATAACTTGCAAAGTCAAGTATTCAAACATTCTGAAAGCTAGCTCAGTGCATGACCTTGATAGAGGCACCGCACCCGCTCGGATAGCCGAGAAACGAGTAGAGTAACTGCATCTGCCACCTTTCCGAGAGTTTTCCGTAATTGTAGTAGCAATATGTATATATTTGAGTGTACTTGCAGTTAATTATGGTGATGTGTGTGTGTGTGAGTGTGTGTGTGTGTGTGTGTGTGTGTGTTACTCGCTCCTCATTCGGCCGTTGTTCCATATATAGTTATCGCAAAAGTGCAAGTGTAATTTACCAAACGTCTAGTAGGGGGCCAGTATAACTTGCATAGTTAAGTATTCAAACAGTCTGAAAGCTAGCTCAGTGCACGACCTTGACAGAAGCACCGCACCCGCTCGGATAGCCGAGAAACGAGTAGAGTAACTGCATCTGCCACCTTCCCGAGAGTTTTCCGTAATTGTAGTAGCAATATGTTTATATTTGAGTTTACTTGCAGTTAATTATGGTGATGTGTGTGTGTGTGTGCGTGTGTGTGTGTTACTCGCTCCTCAGATGGCCGTTGTTGCATATGTATGTATCGCACAAGTGCAAGAGTAATTTACCACACGTCTGGTAGGGTGCCAGTATAACTTGCATAGTTAAGTATTAAAACAATCTGAAAGCTAGCTCAGTGCACGGCCTTGACAGAGGCACCGCACCCGCTCGGATAGCCGAGAAACGAGTAGAGTAACTGCATCTGCCACCTTTCCGAGAGTGTTCCGTAATTGTAGTAGCAATATGTTTATATTTGCGTTTACTTGCAGTTAATTATGGTGATGTGTGTGTGGTATGTGTGTGTGTGTGTGTGTGTGTGTGTGTGTGTGTGCGTGTGTGTAACTTGCTCCTCAGACGGCCGTTGTTATATATATAGGTATCGCAAAAGTGCAATAGTAATTTACCACAAGTCTGGTAGAGTGCCAGTATAACTTGCATAGTTATGTATTCAAACAGTCTGAAAGCTAGCGCAGTGCACGGCCTTGACAGAGGCACCGGACCCTCACGGATAGCCGAGAAACGAGTAGAGTAACTGCATCTGCCAACATTCCAAGAGTGTTCCGTAATTGTCGTAGCAATATGTTTATATTTGAGATTACTTGCAGTTAATTATGGTGATGTGTGTTTGGTGTGTGTGTGTGTGTGTTACTCGCTCCTCAGACGGCCGTTGTTATATATATAGGTATCGCAAAAGTGCATGAGTAATTTACCACACGTCTGGTAGAGTGCCAGTATAACTTGCATAGTTATGTAATCAAACAATCTGAAAGCTAGCGCAGTGCACGGCCTTGACAGAGGCACCGGACCCTCTCGGATAGCCGAGAAACGAGTAGAGTAACTGCATCTGCCAACTTTCCGAGAATGTTCCGTAATTGTCGTAGCAATATGTTTATATTAGAGTTTACTTGCAGTTAATTATGGTGATGTGTGTGTGTGTGTGTGTGTGTGTGTTACTCGCTCCTCAGACGGCCTTTGTTGCATATATAGTTATCGCAAAAGTGCAAGAGTTATTTACCACACGTCTGGTAGAGTGCCAGTATAACTTGCATAGTTAAGTATTCAAACAGTCTAAAAGCTAGCTGAGTGCACGGCCTTGACAGGGTCTCCGAACCCGCTCGGATAGCCGAGAAACGAGTAGAGTAACTGCATCTGCCAACATTCCGCGAGTGTTCCGTAATTGTCGTAGCAATATGTTTATATTTGAGTTTACTTGCAGTTAATTATGGTGATGTGTGTGTGTGTGTGTGTGTGTGTGTGTATCTCGCTCCTCAGACGGCCGTTGTTGCATATATAGGTATCGCAAAAGTGCAAGTGTAATTTACCACACGTCTGGTAGGGTGCCAGTATAACTTGCATAGTTAAGTATTCAAACAGTCTGAAAGCTAGCTCAGTGCACGGCCCTGACAGAGGCACCGCACCCGCTCGGTTAGCTGAGAAACGAGTAGAGTAACTGCATCTGCCAACTTTCCGAGAGTGTTCCGTAATTGTAGTAGCAATATGTTTATATCTGAGTATACTTGCAGTTAATAATGGTGATTTTTGTATGTATGTGTGTGTGTGTGTGTGTGTGTGTGTGTTACTCGCTCCTCAGACGGCCGTTGTTGCATATATAAGTATCGCAAAAATGCAAGAGTTATTTACCACACGCCTGGTAGAATGCCAGTATAACTTGCATAGTTAAGTATTCAAACAGTCTGAAAGCTAGCTCAGTGCACGGCCTTGACAGAGGCACCGCACCCGCTCGGATAGCCGAGAAACGAGTAGTGTAACTGCATCTGCCAAATTTCCGAGAGTGTTCCGTAATTGTAGTAGCAATATGTTTATATTTGAATTTACTTGCAGTTAATTATGGTGATGTGTGTGTGTGTGTGTGTGTGTTACTCGCTCCTCAGATGGCCGTTGTTATATATATAGGTATCGCAAAAGTGCAAGAGTAATTTAAAAAAACGTCTAGTAGAGTTCCAGTATAACTTGCATAGTTAAGTATTCAAACAGTCTGAAAGCTAGCTCAGTGCACGGCCTTGACAGAGACACCGCAACCGCTCGGATACCGGAGAAACGAGTAGAGTAACTGCATCTGCCAGCTTTCCGATAGTGTTCCGTAATTGTCGTTGCAATATGTTTATATTTGAGTTTACTTGCAGTTAATTATGGTGATGTGTGTGTGTGTGTGTGTGTTACTCGCACCTCAGACGGCCGTTGTTGCATATATAGGTATCGGAAAAGTGCAAAAGTAATTTACCACACGTCTGGTAGTGTGCCAGTATAACTTGCATAGTTAAGTATTCGAACAGTCTGAAAGCTAGCTCAGTGCAAGTCCTTGACAGAGACACCGCACCCGCTCGGATACCCAGGAAACCAGTAGAGTAACTGCATCTGCCAACTTTCCAAGAGTGTTCCGAAATTTTCGTAGCAATATGTTTCTATTTGCGTTTACTTGCATTTAATTATGGTGATGTGTGTGTGCGTGTGTGTGTTACTCGCTCCTCAGACGGCCGTTGTTGCTTATATAGGTATCGCAAAAATGCAAGAGTAATTTAGCACACGTCTGGTAGAGTGCCAGTGTATCTTGCATAGTTAAGTATTCAAACAGTCTGAAAGCTAGCTCATGGCACGGCCTTGACAGAGGCACCGCACCCGTTCGGATAGATGAAAAACGAGTAGTGTAACTGCACCTGCAAACATTCCGAGACTATTCCGTAATTGAAGTAGCTATATGTTTATATTTGAGTTTACTTGCAGTTAATTATGGTGATGTTTGTGTGTGTGTGTGTGTGTTTGTTACTCGCTCCTCAGACGGCCGTTGTTGTATATATAGGTATCGCAAAAGTGCAAGAGTAATTTGCCACACGTCTGGTAGAGTGGCAGTATAACTTGCATAGTTAAGTATTCAAACTGTCTGAAAGCCAGCTTAGTGCACGGCCTTGACAGAGGCACCGCCCCCGCTCGGATAGCCGAAAAACGAGTAGATTAACTGCATCTGCCAACATTCCGAGAGTGTTCCGTAATTGTCGTAGCAATATGTTTATATTTGAGTTTACTTGCAGTTAATTATGGTGATGTGTGTGTGTGTGTTTGTATGTGTTACTCGCTCCTCAGACGGCCGTTGTTGCATATATAGGTATCGCAATGTTGCAAGAGTAATTTACCACACGTCTGGTAGAGTGCCAATATAACTTGCATAGTTAAGTATTCAAACAGTCTGAAAGCTAGCTCAGTGCACGGCCTTGACAGAGGCACCGCACCCTCTCGGATAGCAGAGAAACGAGTAGAGTAACTGCATCTGCCAAAATTCCGAGAGGGTTCCGTAATTGTCGTAGCAATATGTTTATATTTGAGTTTACTTGCAGTTAATTATGGTGATGTGTGTGTGTGTGTGTGTGTGTGTGTGTGTGTTACTCGCTCCTCAGACGGCCGTTGTTATATATATAGGTATCGCAAAAGTGCAAGAGTAATTTAACACACGTCTGGTAGAGTGCCAGTATAACTTGCATAGTTAAGTATTCAAACAGTCTGAAAGCTAGCTCAGTGCACGGCCTTGACAGAGGCACCGCACCCTCTCGGATAGCAGAGAAACGAGTACAGTAACTGCATCTGCCAACATTCCGAGAGTGTTCCGTAATTGTCGTAGCAATATGTTTATATTTGTGTTTACTTGCAGTCAATTATGGTGATGTGTGTGTGTATGTGTGTGTGTGTGTGTGTGTGTGTTTGTTTGTTACTCGCTCCTCAGACGGCCGTTGTTGCAGATATAGGTATCGCAAAAGTGCAAGAGTAATTTACCACACGTCTGGTAGAGTGCCAGTATAACTTGCATAGTTAAGTATTCAAACATTCTGAAAGCTAGCTCAGTGCACGGCCTTGACAGAGGCACCGCACCCGCTCGGATATCAGAGAAACGAGTAGAGTAACTGCATCTGCCAACTTTCCGAGAGTGTTCCGTAATTGTCGTAGCAATATGTTTATATTAGAGTTTACTTGCAGTTAATTATGGTGATGTGTGTGTGTGTGTGTGTGTGTGTGTTACTCGCTCCTCAGACGGCCGTTGTTATATATATAGGAATCGCAAAAGTGCAAGTGTAATATACCACACGTCTGGTAGAGTGCCAGTATAACTTGCATAGTTATGTAATCTAACAATCTGAAAGCTAGCTCAGTGCAAGGCCTTGACAGAGGCACCGGAACCGCTCGGATAGCCGAGAAACGAGTAGAGTAACTGCATCTGCCAACATTCCGAGAATTTTCCGTAATTGTCGTAGCAATATGTTTATATTTGAGTTTACTTGCAGTTAATTATGGTGATGTGTGTGTGTGTGTATCTCGCTCCTCAGACGGCCGTTGTTGCATATATAGGTATCGCAAAAGTGCAAGTGTAATTTACCACACGTCTGGTAGGGTGCCAGTATAACTTGCATAGTTAAGTATTCAAACAGTCTGAAAGCTAGCTCAGTGCACGGCCTTGACAGAGGCACCGCACCCGCTCGTATAGCCGAGAAACGAGTAGAGTAACTGCATCTGCCAACTTTCCGAGAGTGTTCCGTAATTGTAGTAGCAATATGTTTATATCTGAGTTTACTTGCAGTTAATAATGGTGATTTGTGTGTGTGTGTGTGTGTGTGTGTGTGTGTGTGTGTGTGTGTGTGTGTGTTACTCGCTCCTCAGACGGCCGTTGTTGCATATATAGGTATTGCAAAAGTGCAAGAGTTATTTACCACACGCCTGGTAGGGTGCCAGTGTAACTTGCATAGTTAAGTATTCAAACAGTCTGAAAGCTAGCTCAGTGCACGGCCTTGACAGAGGCACCGCACCCGCTCGGATAGCCGAGAAACGAGTAGTGTAACTGCATCTGCCAAATTTCCGAGAGTGTTCCGTAATTGTAGTAGCAATATGTTTATATTTGAATTTACTTGCAGTTAATTATGGTGATGTGTGTGTGTGTGTGTGTGTGTGTTACTCGCTCCTCAGACGGCCGTTGTTATATATATAGGTAACGCAAAAGTGCAAGAGTAATTTACCACACGTCTGGTAGTGTTCCAGTATAACTTGCATAGTTAAGTATTCAAACAGTCTGAAAGCTAGCTCATTGCACGGCCTTGACAGAGGCACCGCACCCGCTCGGAGAGCCGAGAAACGAGTAGAGTAACTGCATCTGCCAACATTCCGAGAGTGTGCCGTAATTGTCGTTGCAATATGTTTATATTTGATTTTACTTGCAGTTAATTATGGTGATGTGTGTGTGTGAGTGTGTTACTCGCTACTCAGACGGCCGTTGTTATATATATAGGTATCGGAAAAGTGCAAAAGTAATTTACCACACGTCTGGTAGAGTGCCAGTATAACTTGCATAATTAAGTATTCGAACAGTCTGAAAGCTAGCTCAGTGCAAGTCCTTGACAGAGACACCGCACCCGCTCGGATACCCAGGAAACGAGTAGAGTAACTGCATCTGCCAACTTTCCGAGAGTGTTCCGAAATTTTCGTAGCAATATGTTTCTATTTGCGTTTACTTGCATTTAATTATGGTGATGTGTGTGTGCGTGTGTGTGTTACTCGCTCCTCAGACGGCCGTTGTTGCTTATATAGGTATCGCAAAAATGCAAGAGTAATTTAGCACACGTCTGGTAGAGTGCCTGTGTATCTTGCATAGTTAAGTATTCAAACAGTCTGAAAGCTAGCTCATGGCACGGCCTTGACAGAGGCACCGCACCGGTTCGGATAGATGAGAAACGAGTAGTGTAACTGCATCTGCAAACATTCCGAGAGTGTTCCGTAATTGAAGTTGCAATATGTTTATATTTGAGTTTACTTGCAGTTAATTATGGTGATGTGTGTGTGTGTGTGTGTGTTTGTTACTCGCTCCTCAGACGGCCGTTGTTGTATATATAGGTATCGCAAAAGTGCAAGAGTAATTTACCACACGTCTGGTAGAGTGGCAGTATAACTTGCATAGTTAAGTATTCAAACTGTCTGAAAGCTAGCACAGTGCACGGCCTTGACAGAGGCACCGCACCCGCTTGGATGGCCGAGAAACCAGTTGAGTAACTGCATCTGCCAACTTTCCGAGAGTGTTCCGTATTTGTAGTAGCAAAATGTTTATATTTGAATTTACTTGCAGTTAATTATGGTGATGTGTGTGTGTGTGTTACTCGCTCCTCAGATGGCCGTTGTTGCATATATAGGTATCGCAAAAGAGCAAGAGTAATTTAAAACACTTCTGGTAGAGTGCCAGTATAACTTGCATAGTTAAGTATTCAAACAGTCTGAAAGCTAGCTCAGTGCACGGCCTTGACAGAGGCATCGCACCTTCTCGGATAGCAGAGAAACGAGTAGAGTAACTGCATCTGCCAAAATTCCGAGAGTGTTCGGTAATTGTCGTAGCAATATGTTTATATTTGAGTTTACTTGCAGTTAATTATGGTGATGTGTGTGTGTGTGTGTATGTGTGTGTTACTCGCTCCTCAGACGGCCGTTGTTATATATATAGGTATCGCAAAAGTGCAAGAGTAATTTAACACACGTCTGGTAGAGTGCCAGTATAACTTGCATAGTTAAGTATTCAAACAGTCTGAAAGCTAGCTCAGTGCACGGCCTTGACAGAGGCACCGCACCCTCTCGGATAGCCGAAAAACGAGTAGAGTAATTGCATCTGCCAAAATTCCGAGAGTGTTCCGTAATTGTCGTAGCAATATGTTTATATTTGAGTTTACTTGCAGTTAATTATGGTGATGTGTGTGTGTGTGTATGTGTGTGTTACTCGCTCCTCAGACGGCCGTTGTTATATATATAGGTATCGCAAAAGTGCAAGAGTAATTTAACACACGTCCGGTAGAGTGCCAGTATAACTTGCATAGTTAAGTATTCAAACAGTCTGAAAGCTAGCTCAGTGCACGACCTTGACAGAGGCACCGCACCCTCTCGGATAGCAGAGAAACGAGTAGAGTAACTGCATCTGCCAAAATTCCGAGAGTGTTCCGTAATTGTCGTAGCAATATGTTTATATTTGAGTTTACTTGCAGTTAATTATGGTGATGTGTGTGTGTGTGTGTATGTGTGTGTTACTCGCTCCTCAGACGGCCGTTGTTATATATATAGGTATCGCAAAAGTGCAAGAGTAATTTAACACACGTCTGGTAGAGTGCCAGTTTAACTTGCATAGTTAAGTATTCAAACAGTCTGAAAGCTAGCTCAGTGCACGGCCTTGACAGAGGCACCACACCGTCCCGGATAGTCGAGAAACGAGTAGAGTAACTGCATCTGCCAACATTCCGAGAGTGTTCCGTAATTGTCGTAGCAATATGTTTTTATTTGAGTTTACTTGCAGTTAATTATGGTGATGTGTGTGTGTGTGTGTATGTGTGTGTTACTCGCTCCTCAGACGGCCGTTGTTATATATATAGGTATCGCAAAAGTGCAAGAGTAATTTAACACAGGTCTGGCAGAGTGCCAGTATAACTTGCATAGTTAAGTATTCAAACAGTCTGAAAGCTAGCTCAGTGCACGGCCTTGACAGAGGCACCGCACCCACTCGGATAGCAGAGAAACGAGTAGAGTAACTGCATCTGCCAAAATTCCGAGAGTGTTCCGTAATTGTCGTAGTAATATGTTTATATTTGAGTTTACTTGCAGTTAATTATGGTGATGTGTGTGTGTGTGTGTGTGTGTGTGTGTGTGTTACTCGCTCCTCAGACGGCCGTTGTTGTATATATAGGTATCGCAAAAGTGCAAGAGTAATTTACCACACGTCTGGTAGATTGCCAGTATAACTTGCATAGTTAACTATTCAAACAGTCTGAAAGCTAGCTCAGTGCACGGCCTTGACAGAGGCACCGCACCCGCTCGGAGAGCCGAGAAACGAGTAGAGTAACTGCATCTGCCAACATTCCGAGAGTGTTCCGTAATTGTCGTAGCAATATGTTTATATTTGAGTTTACTTGCAGTTAATTATGGTGATGTGTGTGTGTGTGTGTGTGTGTGTGTGTGTGTGTGTGTGTGTGTGTGTGTGTGTGTGTGTGTGTGTGTGTGTGTGTGTGTGTGTGTGTGTTTGTTACTCGCTCCTCAGACGGCCGTTGTTGCAGATATAGGTATCGCAAAAGTGCAAGAGTAATTTACCACACGTCTGGTAGAGTGCCAGTATAACTTGCATAGTTAAGTATTCAAACAGTCTGAAAGCTAGCTCAGTGCACGGCCTTGACAGAGGCACCGGACCCTCTCGGATAGCAGAGAAACGAGTAGAGTAACTGCATCAGCCAACTTTCCGAGTGTGTTCCGTAATTGTCGTAACAACATGTTTATATTTGAGTTTACTTGCAGTTAATTATGGTGATGTGTGTGTGTATGTGTGTGTGTGTGTGTGTGTGTGTGTGTGTGTGTGTGTGTGTGTGTTTGTTTGTTACTCGCTCCTCAGACGGCCGTTGTTGCAGATATAGGTATCGCAAAAGTGCAAGAGTAATTTACCACACGTCTGGTAGATTGCCAGTTTAACTTGCATAGTTAAGTATTCAAACAGTCTGAAAGCTAGCTCAGTGCACGGCCTTGACAGAGGCATCACACCGTCCCGGATAGTCGAGAAACGAGTAGAGTAACTGCATCTGCCAACATTCCGAGAGTGTTCCGTAATTGTCGTTGCAATATGTTTATATTTGATTTTACTTGCAGTTAATTATGGTGATGTGTGTGTGTGAGTGTGTTACTCGCTACTCAGACGGCCGTTGTTATATATATAGGTATCGGAAAAGTGCAAAAGTAATTTACCACACGTCTGGTAGAGTGCCAGTATAACTTGCATAGTTAAGTATTCGAACAGTCTGAAAGCTAGCTCAGTGCAAGTCCTTGACAGAGACACCGCACCCGCTCGGATACCCAGGAAACGAGTAGAGTAACTGCATCTGCCAACTTTCCGAGAGTGTTCCGAAATTTTCGTAGCAATATGTTTCTATTTGCGTTTACTTGCATTTAATTATGGTGATGTGTGTGTGCGTGTGTGTGTTACTCGCTCCTCAGACGGCCGTTGTTGTATATATAGGTATCGCAAAAGTGCAAGAGTAATTTCCCACACGTCTGGTAGAGTGCCAGTATAACTTGCATAGTTAAGTATTCAAACTGTCTGAAAGCTAGCACAGTGCACGGCCTTGACAGAGGCACCGCACCCTCTCGGATGGCCGAGAAACCAGTTGAGTAACTGCATCTGCCAACTTTCCGAGAGTGTTCCGTAATTGTAGTAGCAAAATGTTTATATTTGAATTTACTTGCAGTTAATTATGGTGATGTGTGTGTGTGTGTTACCCGCTCCTCAGATGGCCGTTGTTGCATATATAGGTATCGCAAAAGAGCAAGAGTAATTTAAAACACTTCTGGTAGAGTGCCAGTATAACTTGCATAGTTAAGTATTCAAACAGTCTGAAAGCTAGCTCAGTGCACGGCCTTGACAGAGGCACCGCCCCCGCTCGGATAGCCGAAAAACGAGTAGAGTAACTGCATCTGCCAACATTCCGAGAGTGTTCCGTAATTGTCGTAGCAATATGTTTATATTTGAGTTTACTTGCAGTTAATTATGGTGATGTGTGTGTGTGTGTGTTTGTGTGTGTTACTCGCTCCTCAGACGGCCTTTGTTGCATATATAGTTATCGCAAAAGTGCAAGAGTTATTTACCACACGTCTGGTAGAGTGCCAGTATAACTTGCATAGTTAAGTATTCAAACAGTCTGAAAGCTAGCTCAGTGCACGACCTTGACAGAGGCACCGCACCCTCTCGGATAGCAGAGAAACGAGTAGAGTAACTGCATCTGCCAAAATTCCGAGAGTGTTCCGTAATTGTCGTAGCAATATGTTTATATTTGAGTTTACTTGCAGTTAATTATGGTGATGTGTGTGTGTGTGTGTATGTGTGTGTTACTCGCTCCTCAGGCGGCCGTTGTTATATATATAGGTATCGCAAAAGTGCAAGAGTAATTTAACACACGTCTGGTAGAGTGCCAGTTTAACTTGCATAGTTAAGTATTCAAACAGTCTGAAAGCTAGCTCAGTGCACGGCCTTGACAGAGGCACCACACCGTCCCGGATAGTCGAGAAACGAGTAGAGTAACTGCATCTGCCAACATTCCGAGAGTGTTCCGTAATTGTCGTAGCAATATGTTTATATTTGAGTTTACTTGCAGTTAATTATGGTGATGTGTGTGTGTGTGTATGTGTGTGTTACTACCTCCTCAGACGGCCGTTGTTATATATATAAGTATCGCAAAAGTGCAAGAGTAATTTAACACACGTCTGGCAGAGTGCCAGTATAACTTGCATAGTTAAGTATTCAAACAGTCTGAAAGCTAGCTCAGTGCACGGCCTTGACAGAGGCACCGCACCCACTCGGATAGCAGAGAAACGAGTAGAGTAACTGCATCTGCCAAAATTTGCGAGAGTGTTCCGTAATTGTCGTAGTAATATGTTTATATTTGAGTTTACTTGCAGTTAATTATGGTGTTGTGTGTGTATGTGTGTGTGTGTGTGTGTGTGTGTGTGTGTGTGTTTGTTTGTTACTCGCTCCTCAGACGGCCGTTGTTGCAGATATAGGTATCGCAAAATTGCAAGAGTAATTTACCACACGTCTGGTAGAGTGCCAGTATAACTTGCATAGTTAAGTATTCAAACAGTCTGAAAGCTAGCTCAGTGCACGGCCTTGACAGAGGCACCGGACCCTCTCGGATAGCAGAGAAACGAGTAGAGTAACTGCATCAGCCAACTTTCCGAGTGTGTTCCGTAATTGTCGTAACAACATGTTTATATTTGAGTTTACTTGCAGTTAATTATGGTGATGTGTGTGTGTGTGTGTGTGTGCGTGTGTGTGTTTGTTACTCGCTCCTCAGACGGCCGTTGATATATATATAGATATCGCAAAAGTGCAAGAGTAATTTAACACACGTCTGGTAGAGTGCCAGTATAACTTGCATAGTTATGTATTCTAATAGTCTGAAAGCTAGCTCAGTACACGGCCTTGACAGAGGCATCACACCGTCCCGGATAGTCGAGAAACGAGTAGAGTAACTGCATCTGCCAACATTCCGAGAGTGTTCCGTAATTGTCGTAGCAATATGTTTATATTTGAGTTTACTTGCAGTTAATTATGGTGATGTGTGTGTGTGTGTGTGTTACTCGCTCCTCAGACGGCCGTTGTTGCATATATAGGTATCGCAAAAGTGCAAGAGTAATTTACCACCCGTATGGTAGGTTGCCAGTATAACTTGCATAGTTATGTATTCTAATAGTCTGAAAGCTAGCTCAGTACACGGCCTTGACAGAGGCACCGCACATGCTCGGATGGCCGAGAAACGAGTAGAGTAACTGCATCTGCCAACTTTCCGAGAGTGTTCCGTAATTGTAGTAGCAATATGTTTATATTTGCGTTTACTTGCAGCTAATTATGGTGATGTGTGTTCGTGTGTGTGTTACTCGCTCCTCAGACGGCCGTTGTTGCTTATATAGGTATCGCAAAAGTGCAAGAGTAATATAACACACGTCTGGTAGAGTGCCAGTATAACTTGCATAGTTAAGTATTCAAACCGTCTGAAAGCTAGCTCAGTGCACGGCCTTGAGAGAGGCACTGCACCCGCTCGGATAGATGAGAAACGAGTAGAGTAACTGCATCTGCAAACTTTCCGAGAGTGTCCCGTAATTGAAATAGCAATATGATTTTATTTGTGTTTACTTGCAGTTATTTATGGTGATGTTTGTGTGTGTGTGTGTGTGTGTGTGTGTGTGTGTGTGTGTGTGTGTGTGTGTGTGTGTGTGTGTTACTCGCCCCTCAGACGGCCGTAGTTGTATATATAGGTATCGCAAAAGTGCAAGAGTAATTTACCACACGTCTGGTAGAGTGCCAGTATAACTTGCATAGTTAAGTATTCAAACAGTCTGAAAGCTAGCTACGTGCACGGCCTTTACAGAGGCACCGCACCCGCTCGGATAGCCGAGAAACGAGTTGAGTAACTGCATCTGCCAACTTTCCGAGAATGTTCCGTAATTGTCGTAGCAATATGTTTATATTAGAGTTTACTTGCAGTTAATTATGGTGATGTGTGTGTGTGTGTTTGTGTGTGTGTTACTCGCTCCTCAGACGGCCTTTGTTGCATATATAGTTATCGCAAAAGTGCAAGAGTAATTTACCACACGTCTGGTAGAGTGCCAGTATAACTTGCATAGTTAAGCATTCAAACAGTCTGACAACTAGCTCAGTGCACGGCCTTGACAGAGGAACCGCACCCGCTCGGATGGCCGAGAAACGAGTAGAGTAACTGCATCTGCCAAAATTCCGAGGGTATTCCGTAATTGTCGTAGCAATATGTTTATATTTGAGTTTACTGGCAGTTAAGTATGGTGATGTGTGTGTGTGTGTGTGTGTGTGTGTGCGTGTGTGTGTGTTTCTCGCTCCTCAGACGGCCGTTGTTATATATATAGGTATCGCAAAAGTGCATGAGTAATTTACCACACGTCTGGTAGAGTGCCAGTATAACTTGCATAGTTATGTAATCAAACAATCTGAAAGCTAGCGCAGTGCACGGCCTTGACAGAGGCACCGGATCCTCTCGGATAGCCGAGAAACGAGTAGAGTAACTGCATCTGTTAACTTTCCGAGAATGTTACGTAATTGTCGTAGCAATATGTTTATATTAGAGTTTACTTGCAGTTAATTATGGTAATGTGTGTGTGTGTGTGTGTGTGTTACTCGCTCCTCAGACGGCCTTTTGTTGCATATATAGTTATCGCAAAAGTGCAAGTGTAATTTTCCACACGTCTGGTAGAGTGCCAGTATAACTTGCATAGTTAAGTATTCAAACAGTCTGAAAGCTAGCTGAGTGCACGGCCTTGACAGAGTCTCCGAACCCGCTCGGATAGCCGAGAAACGAGTAGAGTAACTGCATCTGCCAACATTCCCCGAGTGTTCCGTGATTGTCGTAGCAATATGTTTATATTTGAGTTTACTTGCAGTTAAGTATGGTGATGTGTGTGTGTGTGTGTGTGTGTGTGTGTGTTACTCGCTCCTCAGACGGCCGTTGTTATATATATAGGTATCGCAAAAGTGCAAGAGTAATTTACCACACGTCTGGTAGAGTGCCAGTATAACTTGCATAGTTAAGCATTCAAACAGTCTGAAAGCTAGCTCAGTGCACGGCCTTGACAGAGGTACCGCACCCGCTCGGATAGCCGAGAAACGAGTAGAGTAACTGCATCTGCCAACATTCCGAGAGTGTTCCGTAATTGTCGTAGCAATATGTTTATATTTGAGTTTACTTGCTGTTAATTATGTTGATGTGTGTGTGTGTGTGTGTGTGTGTGTATCTCGCTCCCCAGACGGCCGTTGTTGCATATATAGGTATCGCAAAAGTGCAAGTGTAATTTACCACACTTCTGGTAGGGTGCCAGTATAACTTGCATAGTTAAGTATTCAAACAGTCTGACAGCTAGCTCAGTGCACGGCCTTGACAGAGGCACCGCACCTTCTCGGATAGCCGAAAAACGAGTAGAGTAACTGCATCTGCCAACATTCCGAGAGTGTTCCGTAATTGTCGTAGCAATATGTTTATATTTGAGTTTACTTGCAGTTAATTATGGTGATGTGTGTGTGTGTGTGTGTGTGTGTATCTCGCTCCTCAGACGGCCGTTGTTGCATATATAGGTATCGCAAAAGTGTAAGTGTAATTTACCACACGTCTGGTAGGGTGCCAGTATAACTTGCATAGTTAAGTATTCAAACAGTCTGAAAGCTAGCTCAGTGCACGGCCTTGACAGAGGCACCGCACCCTCTCGGATAGCCGAAAAACGTGTAGAGTAACTGCATCTGCCAACTTTCCGAGAGTGTTCCGTAATTGTCGTAGCAATATGTTTATATTAGAGTTTACTTGCAGTTAATTATGGTGATGTGTGTGTGTGTGTGTGTGTGTGTGTGTGTGTGTTACTCGCTCCTCAGGTGGCCGTTGTTATATATATAGGAATCGCAAAAGTGCAAGTGTAATATACCACACGTCTGGTAGAGTGCCAGTATAACTTGCATAGTTATGTAATCTAACAATCTGAAAGCTAGCTCAGTGCAAGGCCTTGACAGAGGCACCGCACCCTCTCGGATAGCCGAGAAACGAGTAGAGTAACTGCATCTGCCAACATTCCGAGAGTGTTCCGTAATTGTCGTAGCAATATGTTTATATTTGAGTTTACTTGCAGTTAATTATGTTGATGTGTGTGTGTGTGTGTGTGTGTGTATCTCGCTCCTCAGACGGCCGTTGTTGCATATATAAGTATCGCAAAAGTGCAAGTGTAATTTACCACACTTCTGGTAGGGTGCCAGTATAACTTGCATAGTTAAGTATTCAAACAGTCTGACAGCTAGCTCAGTGCACGGCCTTGACAGAGGCACCGCACCCTCTCGGATAGCCGAAAAACGAGTAGAGTAACTGCATCTGCCAACATTCCGAGAGTGTTCCGTAATTGTCGTAGCAATATGTTTATATTTGAGTTTACTTGCAGTTAATTATGGTGATGTGTGTGTGTGTGTGTGTGTGTATCTCGCTCCTCAGACGGCCGTTGTTATATATATAGGTATCGCAAAAGTGCAAGAGTAATTTACCACAAGTCTGGTAGAGTGCCAGTATAACTTGCATAGTTAAGTATTCAAACAGTCTGAAAGCCAGCTCAGTGCACGGCCTTGACAGAGGCACCGCACCCTCTCGGATAGCCGAAAAACGAGTAGAGTAACTGCATCTGCCAACTTTCCGAGAGTGTTCCGTAATTGTCGTAGCAATATGTTTATATTAGAGTTTACTTGCAGTTAATTATGGTGATGTGTGTGTGTGTGTGTGTGTGTGCGTGCGTGTGTGTGTGTGTGTGTGTGTTACTCGCTCCTCAGGTGGCCGTTGTTATATATATAGGAATCGCAAAAGTGCAAGTGTAATATACCACACGTCTGGTAGAGTGCCAGTATAACTTGCATAGTTATGTAATCTAACATTCTGAAAGCTAGCTCAGTGCAAGGCCTTGACAGAGGCACCGCACCCTCTCGGATAGCCGAGAAACGAGTAGAGTAACTGCATCTGCCAACATTCCGAGAGAGTTCCGTAATTGTCGTAGCAATATGTTTATATTTGAGTTTACTTGCAGTTAGTTATGGTGATGTGTGTGTGTGTGTGTGTGTGTGTGTATCTCGCTCCTCAGACGGCCGTTGTTGCATATATAGGTATCGCAAAAGTGCAAGTGTAATTTACCACACGTCTGGTAGGGTGCCAGTATAACTTGCATAGTTAAGTATTCAAACAGTCTGACAGCTAGCTCAGTGCACGGCCTTGACAGAGGAACCGCACCCGCTCGGATAGCGGAGAAACGAGTAGAGTAACTGCATCTGCCAGCTTTCCGAGAGTGTTCCGTCATTGTCGTTGCAATATGTTTATATATGATTTTACTTGCAGTTAATTATGGTGATGTGTGTGTGTGTGTGTGTGTGTTACTCGCTCCTCAGACGGCCGTTGTTGCATATATAGGTGTCGCAAAAGTGCAAGAGTAATTAACCACACGTCTGGTAGAGTGCCAGTTTAACTTGCATAGTTAAGTATTCAAACAGTCTGACAGCTAGCTCAGTGCAAGGCCTTGACAGAGGCACCGCACTATCTCGGATAGCCGAGAAACGAGTAGAGTAACTGCATCTGCCAACATTCCGAGAGTGTTCCGTAATTGTCGTAGCAATATGTTTATATTTGAGTTTACTTGCAGTTAGTTATGGTGATGTGTGTGTGTGTGTGTGTGTGTGTGTGTATCTCGCTCCTCAGACGGCCGTTGTTGCATATATAGGTTTCGCAAAAGTGCAAGTGTAATTTACCACACGTCTGGTAGGGTGCCAGTATAACTTGCATAGTTAAGTATTCAAACAGTCTGACAGCTAGCTCAGTGCACGGCCTTGACAGAGGAACCGCACCCGCTCGGATAGCGGAGAAACGAGTAGTGTAACTGCATCTGCCAACATTCCGAGAGTGTTCCGTAATTGTCGTAGCAATATGTTTATATTTGAGTTTACTTGCAGTTAATTATGGTGATGTGTGTGTGTGTGTGTGTGTTACTCGCTCCTCAGACGGCCGTTGTTGCATATATAGGTGTCGCAAAAGTGCAAGATTAATTAACCACACGTCTGGTAGAGTGCCAGTTTAACTTGCATAGTTAAGTATTCAAACAGTCTGACAGCAAGCTCAGTGCAAGGCCTTGACACAGGCACCGCACCCTCTCGGATAGCCGAGAAACGTGTAGAGTAACTGCATCTGCCACCTTTCCGAGAGTGTTCCGTAATTGTCGTAGCAATATGTTTATATTTGAGTTTACTTGCAGTTAGTTATGGTGATGTGTGTGTGTGTGTGTGTGTGTGTGTATCTCGCTCCTCAGACGGCCGTTGTTGCATATATAGGTATCGCAAAAGTGCAAGAGTAATTTACCACACGTCTGGTAGAGTGCCAGTATAACTTGCATAGTTAAGCATTCAAACAGTCTGAAAGCTAGCTCAGTGCACGGCCTTGACAGAGGCACTGCACCCGCTCGGATAGCCGAGAAACGTTTAGAGTAACTGCATCTGCCAACATTGCGAGAGTGTTCCGTAATTGTCGTAGCAATATGTTTATATTAGAGTTTACTTGCAGTTAATTATGGTGATGTGTGTGTGTGTGTGTGTGTGTGTGTATGTGTGTGTGTGTGTGTGTGTGTGTGTTACTCGCTCCTCAGATGGCCGTTGTTATATATATAGGAATCGCAAAAGTGCAAGTGTAATATACCACACGTCTGGTAGAGTGCCAGGATAACTTGCATAAGTAAGTATTCAAACAGTCTGAAAGCTAGCTCAGTGCACGGCCTTGAGAGAGGCACCGCACCCTCTCGGATAGCGGAGAAACGAGTAGAGTAACTGCATCTGCCAACATTCCGAGTGTGTTCCGTATTTGTCGTAACAATATGTTTATATTTGAGTTTACTTGCAGTTAATAATGGTGATTTGTGTGTGTGTGTGTGTGTGTGTGTTACTCGCTCCTCAGACGGCCGTTGTTGCTTATATAGGTATCGCAAAAATGTAAGAGTAATTTAGCACACGTCTGGTAGAGTGCCAGTGTATCTTGCATAGTTAAGTATTCAAACAGTCTGAAAGCTAGCTCAGTGCACGGCCTTGAGAGAGGCACCGCACCCTATCGGATAGCAGAGAAACGAGTAGAGTAACTGCATCTGCCAACTTTCCGAGTGTGTTCCGTAATTGTCGTAACAACATGTTTATATTTGAGTTTACTTGCAGTTAATTATGGTGAAGTGTGTGTGTGTGTGTTACTCGCACCTCAGACGGCCGTTGTTGTATATATAGGTATCGCAAAAGTGCAAGAGTAATTTACCACACGTATGGTAGGTTGCCAGTATAACTTGCATAGTTAAGTATTCAAATAGTCTGAAAGCTAGCTCAGTACACGGCCTTGACAGAGGCACCGCACCCGCTCGGATGGCCGAGAAACGAGTAGAGTAACTGCATCTGCCAACTTTCCGAGAGTGTTCCGTAATTGTAGTAGCAATATGTTTATATTTGCGTTTACTTGCAGCTAATTATGGTGATGTGTGTGTGTGTGTGTGTGTGTGTGTGTGTTACTTGCTCCTCAGACGGCCGTTGTTGCTTATATAGGTATTGCAAAAGTGCAAGTGTAATTTAGCACACGTCTGGTAGATTGCCAGTATAACTTTCATAGTTAAGTACTCAAACCGTCTGAAAGCTAGCTCAGTGCACGGCCTTGAGAGAGGCACTGCACCCGCTCGGATAGATGAGAAACGAGTAGAGTAACTGCATCTGCAAACTTTCCGAGAGTGTCCCGTATTTGAAATAGCAATATGATTTTATTTGTGTTTACTTGCAGTTAATTATGGTGATGTGTGTGTGTGTGTGTGTGTGTGTGTTACTCGCTCCTCAGACGGCCGTTGTTGTATATATAGGTATCGCAAAAGTGCAAGAGTAATTTACCACACGTCTGGTAGAGTGCCAGTATAACTTGCATAGTTAAGTATTCAAACAGTCTGAAAGCTAGCTCCGTGCACGGCCTTTACAGAGGCACCGCACCCGCTCGGATAGCCGAGAAACGAGTGGAGTAACTGCATCTGCCAATATTCCGAGAGTGTTCCGTAATTGTCGTAGCAATATGTTTATATTTGAGTTTACTTGCAGTTAATTATGGTGATGTGTGTGTGTGTGTGTGTGTATCTCGCTCCTCAGACGGCCGTTGTTGCATATATAGGTATCGCAAAAGTGCAAGTGTAATTTGCCACACGTCTGGTAGGGTGCCAGTATAACTTGCATAGTTAAGTATTCAAACAGTCTGACAGCTAGCTCAGTGCACGGCCTTGACAGAGGAACCGCACCCGCTCGGATAGCGGAGAAACGAGTAGAGTAACTGCATCTGCCATCATTCCGAGGGTATTCCGTAATTGTCGTAGCAATATGTTTATATTTGAGTTTACTTGCAGGTAGTAATGGTGATTTGTGTGTGTGTGTTTGTGTGTGTGTGTGTGTGTGTGTGTGTGTGTGTGTGTGTGTGTGTGTGTGTGTGTGTGTGTGTTACTCGCTCCTCAGACGGCCGTTGTTATATATATAGGTATCGCAAAAGTGCAAGAGTAATTTACCACACGTCTGGTAGAGTGCCAGGATAACTTGCATAAGTAAGTATTCAAACAGTCTGAAAGCTAGCTCAGTGCACGGCCTTGAGAGAGGCACCGCACCCTCTCGGATAGCGGAGAAACGAGTAGAGTAACTGCATCTGCCAACATTCCGAGTGTGTTCCGTATTTGTCGTAACAATATGTTTATATTTGAGTTTACTTGCAGTTAATAATGGTGATTTGTGTGTGTGTGTGTGTGTGTGTGTTACTCGCTCCTCAGACGGCCGTTGTTGCTTATATAGGTATCGCAAAAATGTAAGAGTAATTTAGCACACGTCTGGTAGAGTGCCAGTGTATCTTGCATAGTTAAGTATTCAAACAGTCTGAAAGCTAGCTCAGTGCACGGCCTTGAGAGAGGCACCGCACCCTATCGGATAGCAGAGAAACGAGTAGAGTAACTGCATCTGCCAAATTTCCGAGTGTGTTCCGTAATTGTCGTAACAACATGTTTATATTTGAGTTTACTTGCAGTTAATTATGGTGAAGTGTGTGTGTGTGTGTTACTCGCACCTCAGACGGCCGTTGTTGTATATATAGGTATCGCAAAAGTGCAAGAGTAATTTACCACACGTATGGTAGGTTGCCAGTATAACTTGCATAGTTAAGTATTCAAATAGTCTGAAAGCTAGCTCAGTACACGGCCTTGACAGAGGCACCGCACCCGCTCGGATGGCCGAGAAACGAGTAGAGTAACTGCATCTGCCAACTTTCCGAGAGTGTTCCGTAATTGTAGTAGCAATATGTTTATATTTGCGTTTACTTGCAGCTAATTATGGTGATGTGTGTGTGTGTGTGTGTGTGTGTTACTTGCTCCTCAGACGGCCGTTGTTGCTTATATAGGTATTGCAAAAGTACAAGTGTAATTTAGCACACGTCTGGTAGATTGCCAGTATAACTTTCATAGTTAAGTATTCAAACCGTCTGAAAGCTAGCTCAGTGCACGTCCTTGACAGAGGCACCGCACCCTCTCGGATAGCCGAGAAACGTGTAGAGTAACTGCATCTGCCACCTTTCCGAGAGTGTTCCGTATTTGTAGTAGCAATATGTTTATATTTGCGTTTACTTGCAGTTAATTATGGTGATGTGTGTGTGTGTGTGTGTGTGTGTGTGTTACTTGCTCCTCAGACGGCCGTTGTTGCTTATATAGGTATTGCAAAAGTGCAAGTGTAATTTAGCACACGTCTGGTAGATTGCCAGTATAACTTTCATAGTTAAGTACTCAAACCGTCTGAAAGCTAGCTCAGTGCACGGCCTTGAGAGAGGCACTGCACCCGCTCGGATAGATGAGAAACGAGTAGAGTAACTGCATCTGCAAACTTTCCGAGAGTGTCCCGTATTTGAAATAGCAATATGATTTTATTTGTGTTTACTTGCAGTTAATTATGGTGATGTGTGTGTGTGTGTGTGTGTGTGTGTGTGTTACTCGCTCCTCAGACGGCCGTTGTTGTATATATAGGTATCGCAAAAGTGCAAGAGTAATTTACCACACGTCTGGTAGAGTGCCAGTATAACTTGCATAGTTAAGTATTCAAACAGTCTGAAAGCTAGCTCCGTGCACGTCCTTGACAGAGGCACCGCACCCTCTCGGATAGCCGAGAAACGTGTAGAGTAACTGCATCTGCCACCTTTCCGAGAGTGTTCCGTATTTGTAGTAGCAATATGTTTATATTTGCGTTTACTTGCAGTTAATTATGGTGATGTGTGTGTGTGTGTGTTACTTGCTCCTCAGACGGCCGTTGTTGCTTATATAGGTATTGCAAAAGTGCAAGTGTAATTTAGCACACGTCTGGTAGATTGCCAGTATAACTTTCATAGTTAAGTACTCAAACCGTCTGAAAGCTAGCTCAGTGCACGGCCTTGAGAGAGGCACTGCACCCGCTCGGATAGATGAGAAACGAGTAGAGTAACTGCATCTGCAAACTTTCCGAGAGTGTCCCGTATTTGAAATAGCAATATGATTTTATTTGTGTTTACTTGCAGTTAATTATGGTGATGTGTGTGTGTGTGTGTGTGTGTGTGTGTGTTACTCGCTCCTCAGACGGCCGTTGTTGCTTATATAGGTATCGCAAAAATGTAAGAGTAATTTAGCACACGTCTGGTAGAGTGCCAGTGTATCTTGCATAGTTAAGTATTCAAACAGTCTGAAAGCTAGCTCAGTGCACGGCCTTGAGAGAGGCACCGCACCCTATCGGATAGCAGAGAAACGAGTAGAGTAACTGCATCTGCCAACTTTCCGAGTGTGTTCCGTAATTGTCGTAACAACATGTTTATATTTGAGTTTACTTGCAGTTAATTATGGTGAAGTGTGTGTGTGTGTGTTACTCGCACCTCAGACGGCCGTTGTTGTATATATAGGTATCGCAAAAGTGCAAGAGTAATTTACCACACGTATGGTAGGTTGCCAGTATAACTTGCATAGTTAAGTATTCAAATAGTCTGAAAGCTAGCTCAGTACACGGCCTTGACAGAGGCACCGCACCCGCTCGGATGGCCGAGAAACGAGTAGAGTAACTGCATCTGCCAACTTTCCGATAGTGTTCCGTAATTGTAGTAGCAATAAGTTTATATTTGCGTTTACTTGCAGCTAATTATGGTGATGTGTGTGTGTGTGTGTGTGTGTGTGTGTTACTTGCTCCTCAGACGGCCGTTGTTGCTTATATAGGTATTGCTAAAGTACAAGTGTAATTTAGCACACGTCTGGTAGATTGCCAGTATAACTTTCATAGTTAAGTATTCAAACCGTCTGAAAGCTAGCTCAGTGCACGTCCTTGACAGAGGCACCGCACCCTCTCGGATAGCCGAGAAACGTGTAGAGTAACTGCATCTGCCACCTTTCCGAGAGTGTTCCGTATTTGTAGTAGCAATATGTTTATATTTGCGTTTACTTGCAGTTAATTATGGTGATGTGTGTGTGTGTGTGTGTGTGTGTGTGTTACTTGCTCCTCAGACGGCCGTTGTTGCTTATATAGGTATTGCAAAAGTGCAAGTGTAATTTAGCACACGTCTGGTAGATTGCCAGTATAACTTTCATAGTTAAGTACTCAAACCGTCTGAAAGCTAGCTCAGTGCACGGCCTTGAGAGAGGCACTGCACCCGCTCGGATAGATGAGAAACGAGTAGAGTAACTGCATCTGCAAACTTTCCGAGAGTGTCCCGTATTTGAAATAGCAATATGATTTTATTTGTGTTTACTTGCAGTTAATTATGGTGATGTGTGTGTGTGTGTGTGTGTGTGTGTGTTACTCGCTCCTCAGACGGCCGTTGTTGTATATATAGGTATCGCAAAAGTGCAAGAGTAATTTACCACACGTCTGGTAGAGTGCCAGTATAACTTGCATAGTTAAGTATTCAAACAGTCTGAAAGCTAGCTCCGTGCACGGCCTTTACAGAGGCACCGCACCCGCTCGGATAGCCGAGAAACGAGTAGAGTAACTGCATCTGCCAACTTTCCGAGAGTGTTCCGTAATTGTAGTAGCAATATGTTTATATTTGCGTTTACTTGCAGCTAATTATGGTGATGTGTGTGTGTGTGTGTTACTTGCTCCTCAGACGGCCGTTGTTGCTTATATAGGTATTGCAAAAGTGCAAGTGTAATTTAGCACACGTCTGGTAGATTGCCAGTATAACTTTCATAGTTAAGTATTCAAACCGTCTGAAAGCTAGCTCAGTGCACGTCCTTGACAGAGGCACCGCACCCTCTCGGATAGCCGAGAAACGTGTAGAGTAACTGCATCTGCCACCTTTCCGAGAGTGTTCCGTATTTGTAGTAGCAATATGTTTATATTTGCGTTTACTTGCAGTTAATTATGGTGATGTGTGTGTGTGTGTGTGTGTGTGTGTGTTACTTGCTCCTCAGACGGCCGTTGTTGCTTATATAGGTATTGCAAAAGTGCAAGTGTAATTTAGCACACGTCTGGTAGATTGCCAGTATAACTTTCATAGTTAAGTACTCAAACCGTCTGAAAGCTAGCTCAGTGCACGGCCTTGAGAGAGGCACTGCACCCGCTCGGATAGATGAGAAACGAGTAGAGTAACTGCATCTGCAAACTTTCCGAGAGTGTCCCGTATTTGAAATAGCAATATGATTTTATTTGTGTTTACTTGCAGTTAATTATGGTGATGTGTGTGTGTGTGTGTGTGTGTGTGTGTTACTCGCTCCTCAGACGGCCGTTGTTGTATATATAGGTATCGCAAAAGTGCAAGAGTAATTTACCACACGTCTGGTAGAGTGCCAGTATAACTTGCATAGTTAAGTATTCAAACAGTCTGAAAGCTAGCTCCGTGCACGGCCTTTACAGAGGCACCGCACCCGCTCGGATAGCCGAGAAACGAGTAGAGTAACTGCATCTGCCAACATTCCGAGTGTGTTCCGTATTTGTCGTAACAATATGTTTATATTTGAGTTTACTTGCAGTTAATAATGGTGATTTGTGTGTGTGTGTGTGTGTGTGTGTTACTCGCTCCTCAGACGGCCGTTGTTGCTTATATAGGTATCGCAAAAATGTAAGAGTAATTTAGCACACGTCTGGTAGAGTGCCAGTGTATCTTGCATAGTTAAGTATTCAAACAGTCTGAAAGCTAGCTCAGTGCACGGCCTTGAGAGAGGCACCGCACCCTATCGGATAGCAGAGAAACGAGTAGAGTAACTGCATCTGCCAACTTTCCGAGTGTGTTCCGTAATTGTCGTAACAACATGTTTATATTTGAGTTTACTTGCAGTTAATTATGGTGAAGTGTGTGTGTGTGTGTTACTCGCACCTCAGACGGCCGTTGTTGTATATATAGGTATCGCAAAAGTGCAAGAGTAATTTACCACACGTATGGTAGGTTGCCAGTATAACTTGCATAGTTAAGTATTCAAATAGTCTGAAAGCTAGCTCAGTACACGGCCTTGACAGAGGCACCGCACCCGCTCGGATGGCCGAGAAACGAGTAGAGTAACTGCATCTGCCAACTTTCCGAGAGTGTTCCGTAATTGTAGTAGCAATATGTTTATATTTGCGTTTACTTGCAGCTAATTATGGTGATGTGTGTGTGTGTGTGTGTGTGTGTGTGTTACTTGCTCCTCAGACGGCCGTTGTTGCTTATATAGGTATTGCAAAAGTACAAGTGTAATTTAGCACACGTCTGGTAGATTGCCAGTATAACTTTCATAGTTAAGTATTCAAACCGTCTGAAAGCTAGCTCAGTGCACGTCCTTGACAGAGGCACCGCACCCTCTCGGATAGCCGAGAAACGTGTAGAGTAACTGCATCTGCCACCTTTCCGAGAGTGTTCCGTATTTGTAGTAGCAATATGTTTATATTTGCGTTTACTTGCAGTTAATTATGGTGATGTGTGTGTGTGTGTGTGTGTGTGTGTGTGTTACTTGCTCCTCAGACGGCCGTTGTTGCTTATATAGGTATTGCAAAAGTGCAAGTGTAATTTAGCACACGTCTGGTAGATTGCCAGTATAACTTTCATAGTTAAGTACTCAAACCGTCTGAAAGCTAGCTCAGTGCACGGCCTTGAGAGAGGCACCGGACCCGCTCGGATAGCCGAGAAACGAGTAGAGTAACTGCATCTGCCAACATTCCGAGAATTTTCCGTAATTGTCGTAGCAATATGTTTATATTTGAGTTTACTTGCAGTTAATTATGGTGATGTGTGTGTGTGTGTATCTCGCTCCTCAGACGGCCGTTGTTGCATATATAGGTATCGCAAAAGTGCAAGTGTAATTTACCACACGTCTGGTAGGGTGCCAGTATAACTTGCATAGTTAAGTATTCAAACAGTCTGAAAGCTAGCTCAGTGCACGGCCTTGACAGAGGCACCGCACCCGCTCGTATAGCCGAGAAACGAGTAGAGTAACTGCATCTGCCAACTTTCCGAGAGTGTTCCGTAATTGTAGTAGCAATATGTTTATATCTGAGTTTACTTGCAGTTAATAATGGTGATTTGTGTGTGTGTGTGTGTGTGTGTGTGTGTGTGTGTGTGTGTGTGTGTGTGTGTGTGTGTGTGTGTGTGTGTGTGTGTGTGTGTGTGTGTGTGTTACTCGCTCCTCAGACGGCCGTTGTTGCATATATAGGTATTGCAAAAGTGCAAGAGTTATTTACCACACGCCTGGTAGGGTGCCAGTGTAACTTGCATAGTTAAGTATTCAAACAGTCTGAAAGCTAGCTCAGTGCACGGCCTTGACAGAGGCACCGCAGCCGCTCGGATAGCCGAGAAACGAGTAGTGTAACTGCATCTGCCAAATTTCCGAGAGTGTTCCGTAATTGTAGTAGCAATATGTTTATATTTGAATTTACTTGCAGTTAATTATGGTGATGTGTGTGTGTGTGTGTGTGTGTGTGTGTGTGTGTGTGTGTTACTCGCTCCTCAGACGGCCGTTGTTATATATATAGGTAACGCAAAAGTGCAAGAGTAATTTACCACACGTCTGGTAGTGTTCCAGTATAACTTGCATAGTTAAGTATTCAAACAGTCTGAAAGCTAGCTCATTGCACGGCCTTGACAGAGGCACCGCACCCTCTCGGAGAGCCGAGAAACGAGTAGAGTAACTGCATCTGCCAACATTCCGAGAGTGTGCCGTAATTGTCGTTGCAATATGTTTATATTTGATTTTACTTGCAGTTAATTATGGTGATGTGTGTGTGTGAGTGTGTTACTCGCTACTCAGACGGCCGTTGTTATATATATAGGTATCGGAAAAGTGCAAAAGTAATTTACCACACGTCTGGTAGAGTGCCAGTATAACTTGCATAGTTAAGTATTCGAACAGTCTGAAAGCTAGCTCAGTGCAAGTCCTTGACAGAGACACCGCACCCGCTCGGATACCCAGGAAACGAGTAGAGTAACTGCATCTGCCAACTTTCCGAGAGTGTTCCGAAATTTTCGTAGCAATATGTTTCTATTTGCGTTTACTTGCATTTAATTATGGTGATGTGTGTGTGCGTGTGTGTGTTACTCGCTCCTCAGACGGCCGTTGTTGCTTATATAGGTATCGCAAAAATGCAAGAGTAATTTAGCACACGTCTGGTAGAGTGCCTGTGTATCTTGCATAGTTAAGTATTCAAACAGTCTGAAAGCTAGCTCATGGCACGGCCTTGACAGAGGCACCGCACCGGTTCGGATAGATGAGAAACAAGTAGTGTAACTGCATCTGCAAACATTCCGAGAGTGTTCCGTAATTGAAGTTGCAATATGTTTATATTTGAGTTTACTTGCAGTTAATTATGGTGATGTGTGTGTGTGTGTGTGTGTTTGTTACTCGCTCCTCAGACGGCCGTTGTTGTATATATAGGTATCGCAAAAGTGCAAGAGTAATTTACCACACGTCTGGTAGAGTGGCAGTATAACTTGCATAGTTAAGTATTCAAACTGTCTGAAAGCTAGCACAGTGCACGGCCTTGACAGAGGCACCGCACCCGCTTGGATGGCCGAGAAACCAGTTGAGTAACTGCATCTGCCAACTTTCCGAGAGTGTTCCGTATTTGTAGTAGCAAAATGTTTATATTTGAATTTACTTGCAGTTAATTATGGTGATGTGTGTGTGTGTGTTACTCGCTCCTCAGATGGCCGTTGTTGCATATATAGGTATCGCAAAAGAGCAAGAGTAATTTAAAACACTTCTGGTAGAGTGCCAGTATAACTTGCATAGTTAAGTATTCAAACAGTCTGAAAGCTAGCTCAGTGCACGGCCTTGACAGAGGCATCGCACCTTCTCGGATAGCAGAGAAACGAGTAGAGTAACTGCATCTGCCAAAATTCCGAGAGTGTTCGGTAATTGTCGTAGCAATATGTTTATATTTGAGTTTACTTGCAGTTAATTATGGTGATGTGTGTGTGTGTGTGTATGTGTGTGTTACTCGCTCCTCAGACGGCCGTTGTTATATATATAGGTATCGCAAAAGTGCAAGAGTAATTTAACACACGTCTGGTAGAGTGCCAGTATAACTTGCATAGTTAAGTATTCAAACAGTCTGAAAGCTAGCTCAGTGCACGGCCTTGACAGAGGCACCGCACCCTCTCGGATAGCCGAAAAACGAGTAGAGTAATTGCATCTGCCAAAATTCCGAGAGTGTTCCGTAATTGTCGTAGCAATATGTTTATATTTGAGTTTACTTGCAGTTAATTATGGTGATGTGTGTGTGTGTGTATGTGTGTGTTACTCGCTCCTCAGACGGCCGTTGTTATATATATAGGTATCGCAAAAGTGCAAGAGTAATTTAACACACGTCCGGTAGAGTGCCAGTATAACTTGCATAGTTAAGTATTCAAACAGTCTGAAAGCTAGCTCAGTGCACGACCTTGACAGAGGCACCGCACCCTCTCGGATAGCAGAGAAACGAGTAGAGTAACTGCATCTGCCAAAATTCCGAGAGTGTTCCGTAATTGTCGTAGCAATATGTTTATATTTGAGTTTACTTGCAGTTAATTATGGTGATGTGTGTGTGTGTGTGTGTATGTGTGTGTTACTCGCTCCTCAGACGGCCGTTGTTATATATATAGGTATCGCAAAAGTGCAAGAGTAATTTAACACACGTCTGGTAGAGTGCCAGTTTAACTTGCATAGTTAAGTATTCAAACAGTCTGAAAGCTAGCTCAGTGCACGGCCTTGACAGAGGCACCACACCGTCCCGGATAGTCGAGAAACGAGTAGAGTAACTGCATCTGCCAACATTCCGAGAGTGTTCCGTAATTGTCGTAGCAATATGTTTTTATTTGAGTTTACTTGCAGTTAATTATGGTGATGTGTGTGTGTGTGTGTATGTGTGTGTTACTCGCTCCTCAGACGGCCGTTGTTATATATATAGGTATCGCAAAAGTGCAAGAGTAATTTAACACAGGTCTGGCAGAGTGCCAGTATAACTTGCATAGTTAAGTATTCAAACAGTCTGAAAGCTAGCTCAGTGCACGGCCTTGACAGAGGCACCGCACCCACTCGGATAGCAGAGAAACGAGTAGAGTAACTGCATCTGCCAAAATTCCGAGAGTGTTCCGAAATTTTCGTAGCAATATGTTTCTATTTGCGTTTACTTGCATTTAATTATGGTGATGTGTGTGTGCGTGTGTGTGTTACTCGCTCCTCAGACGGCCGTTGTTGTATATATAGGTATCGCAAAAGTGCAAGAGTAATTTCCCACACGTCTGGTAGAGTGCCAGTATAACTTGCATAGTTAAGTATTCAAACTGTCTGAAAGCTAGCACAGTGCACGGCCTTGACAGAGGCACCGCACCCTCTCGGATAGCAGAGAAACGAGTAGAGTAACTGCATCTGCCAACATTCCGAGAGTGTTCCGTAATTGTCGTAGCAATATGTTTATATTTGAGTTTACTTGCAGTTAATTATGGTGATGTGTGTGTGTATGTGTGTGTGTGTGTGTGTGTGTGTGTGTGTGTGTGTGTGTGTGTGTGTGTGTGTGTGTGTGTGTTTGTTTGTTACTCGCTCCTCAGACGGCCGTTGTTGCAGATATAGGTATCGCAAAAGTGCAAGAGTAATTTACCACACGTCTGGTAGAGTGCCAGTATAACTTGCATAGTTAAGTATTCAAACAGTCTGAAAGCTAGCTCAGTGCACGGCCTTGACAGAGGCACCGGACCCTCTCGGATAGCAGAGAAACGAGTAGAGTAACTGCATCAGCCAACTTTCCGAGTGTGTTCCGTAATTGTCGTAACAACATGTTTATATTTGAGTTTACTTGCAGTTAATTATGGTGATATGTGTGTGTATGTGTGTGTGTGTGTGTGTGTGTGTGTGTGTGTGTGTGTGTGTGTTTGTTTGTTACTCGCTCCTCAGACGGCCGTTGTTGCAGATATAGGTATCGCAAAAGTGCAAGAGTAATTTACCACACGTCTGGTAGAGTGCCAGTTTAACTTGCATAGTTAAGTATTCAAACAGTCTGAAAGCTAGCTCAGTGCACGGCCTTGACAGAGGCATCACACCGTCCCGGATAGTCGAGAAACGAGTAGAGTAACTGCATCTGCCAACATTCCGAGAGTGTTCCGTAATTGTCGTTGCAATATGTTTATATTTGATTTTACTTGCAGTTAATTATGGTGATGTGTGTGTGTGAGTGTGTTACTCGCTACTCAGACGGCCGTTGTTATATATATAGGTATCGGAAAAGTGCAAAAGTAATTTACCACACGTCTGGTAGAGTGCCAGTATAACTTGCATAGTTAAGTATTCGAACAGTCTGAAAGCTAGCTCAGTGCAAGTCCTTGACAGAGACACCGCACCCGCTCGGATACCCAGGAAACGAGTAGAGTAACTGCATCTGCCAACTTTCCGAGAGTGTTCCGAAATTTTCGTAGCAATATGTTTCTATTTGCGTTTACTTGCATTTAATTATGGTGATGTGTGTGTGCGTGTGTGTGTTACTCGCTCCTCAGACGGCCGTTGTTGTATATATAGGTATCGCAAAAGTGCAAGAGTAATTTCCCACACGTCTGGTAGAGTGCCAGTATAACTTGCATAGTTAAGTATTCAAACTGTCTGAAAGCTAGCACAGTGCACGGCCTTGACAGAGGCACCGCACCCTCTCGGATGGCCGAGAAACCAGTTGAGTAACTGCATCTGCCAACTTTCCGAGAGTGTTCCGTAATTGTAGTAGCAAAATGTTTATATTTGAATTTACTTGCAGTTAATTATGGTGATGTGTGTGTGTGTGTTACCCGCTCCTCAGATGGCCGTTGTTGCATATATAGGTATCGCAAAAGAGCAAGAGTAATTTAAAACACTTCTGGTAGAGTGCCAGTATAACTTGCATAGTTAAGTATTCAAACAGTCTGAAAGCTAGCTCAGTGCACGGCCTTGACAGAGGCACCGCCCCCGCTCGGATAGCCGAAAAACGAGTAGAGTAACTGCATCTGCCAACATTCCGAGAGTGTTCCGTAATTGTCGTAGCAATATGTTTATATTTGAGTTTACTTGCAGTTAATTATGGTGATGTGTGTGTGTGTGTGTTTGTGTGTGTTACTCGCTCCTCAGACGGCCTTTGTTGCATATATAGTTATCGCAAAAGTGCAAGAGTTATTTACCACACGTCTGGTAGAGTGCCAGTATAACTTGCATAGTTAAGTATTCAAACAGTCTGAAAGCTAGCTCAGTGCACGACCTTGACAGAGGCACCGCACCCTCTCGGATAGCAGAGAAACGAGTAGAGTAACTGCATCTGCCAAAATTCCGAGAGTGTTCCGTAATTGTCGTAGCAATATGTTTATATTTGAGTTTACTTGCAGTTAATTATGGTGATGTGTGTGTGTGTGTATGTGTGTGTTACTAGCTCCTCATACGGCCGTTGTTATATATATAAGTATCGCAAAAGTGCAAGAGTAATTTAACACACGTCTGGCAGAGTGCCAGTATAACTTGCATAGTTAAGTATTCAAACAGTCTGAAAGCTAGCTCAGTGCACGGCCTTGACAGAGGCACCGCACCCACTCGGATAGCAGAGAAACGAGTAGAGTAACTGCATCTGCCAAAATTTGCGAGAGTGTTCCGTAATTGTCGTAGTAATATGTTTATATTTGAGTTTACTTGCAGTTAATTATGGTGTTGTGTGTGTGTATGTGTGTGTGTGTGTGTGTGTGTGTGTGTGTTTGTTTGTTACTCGCTCCTCAGACGGCCGTTGTTGCAGATATAGGTATCGCAAAATTGCAAGAGTAATTTACCACACGTCTGGTAGAGTGCCAGTATAACTTGCATAGTTAAGTATTCAAACAGTCTGAAAGCTAGCTCAGTGCACGGCCTTGACAGAGGCACCGGACCCTCTCGGATAGCAGAGAAACGAGTAGAGTAACTGCATCAGCCAACTTTCCGAGTGTGTTCTGTAATTGTCGTAACAACATGTTTATATTTGAGTTTACTTGCAGTTAATTATGGTGATGTGTGTGTGTGTGTGTGTGCGTGTGTGTGTTTGTTACTCGCTCCTCAGACGGCCGTTGATATATATATAGATATCGCAAAAGTGCAAGAGTAATTTAACACACGTCTGGTAGAGTGCCAGTATAACTTGCATAGTTATGTATTCTAATAGTCTGAAAGCTAGCTCAGTACACGGCCTTGACAGAGGCATCACACCGTCCCGGATAGTCGAGAAACGAGTAGAGTAACTGCATCTGCCAACATTCCGAGAGTGTTCCGTAATTGTCGTAGCAATATGTTTATATTTGAGTTTACTTGCAGTTAATTATGGTGATGTGTGTGTGTGTGTGTGTTACTCGCTCCTCAGACGGCCGTTGTTGCATATATATATAGGTATCGCAAAAGTGCAAGAGTAATTTACCACCCGTATGGTAGGTTGCCAGTATAACTTGCATAGTTATGTATTCTAATAGTCTGAAAGCTAGCTCAGTACACGGCCTTGACAGAGGCACCGCACATGCTCGGATGCCCGAGAAACGAGTAGAGTAACTGCATCTGCCAACTTTCCGAGAGTGTTCCGTAATTGTAGTAGCAATATGTTTATATTTGCGTTTACTTGCAGCTAATTATGGTGATGTGTGTTCGTGTGTGTGTTACTCGCTCCTCAGACGGCCGTTGTTGCTTATATAGGTATCGCAAAAGTGCAAGAGTAATATAACACACGTCTGGTAGAGTGCCAGTATAACTTGCATAGTTAAGTATTCAAACCGTCTGAAAGCTAGCTCAGTGCACGGCCTTGAGAGAGGCACTGCACCCGCTCGGATAGATGAGAAACGAGTAGAGTAACTGCATCTGCAAACTTTCCGAGAGTGTCCCGTAATTGAAATAGCAATATGATTTTATTTGTGTTTACTTGCAGTTATTTATGGTGATGTTTGTGTTTGTGTGTGTGTGTGTGTGTGTGTGTGTGTGTGTGTGTGTGTGTGTGTGTGTGTGTGTGTGTGTGTGTGTGTGTGTGTGTGTGTGTGTGTTACTCGCCCCTCAGACGGCCGTAGTTGTATATATAGGTATCGCAAAAGTGCAAGAGTAATTTACCACACGTCTGGTAGAGTGCCAGTATAACTTGCATAGTTAAGTATTCAAATAGTCTGAAAGCTAGCTCAGTACACGGCCTTGACAGAGGCACCGCACCCGCTCGGATGGCCGAGAAACGAGTAGAGTAACTGCATCTGCCAACTTTCCGATAGTGTTCCGTAATTGTAGTAGCAATAAGTTTATATTTGCGTTTACTTGCAGCTAATTATGGTGATGTGTGTGTGTGTGTGTGTGTGTGTGTGTGTTACTTGCTCCTCAGACGGCCGTTGTTGCTTATATAGGTATTGCTAAAGTACAAGTGTAATTTAGCACACGTCTGGTAGATTGCCAGTATAACTTTCATAGTTAAGTATTCAAACCGTCTGAAAGCTAGCTCAGTGCACGTCCTTGACAGAGGCACCGCACCCTCTCGGATAGCCGAGAAACGTGTAGAGTAACTGCATCTGCCACCTTTCCGAGAGTGTTCCGTATTTGTAGTAGCAATATGTTTATATTTGCGTTTACATGCAGTTAATTATGGTGATGTGTGTGTGTGTGTGTGTGTGTGTGTGTTACTTGCTCCTCAGACGGCCGTTGTTGCTTATATAGGTATTGCAAAAGTGCAAGTGTAATTTAGCACACGTCTGGTAGATTGCCAGTATAACTTTCATAGTTAAGTACTCAAACCGTCTGAAAGCTAGCTCAGTGCACGGCCTTACGAGAGGGACTGCACCCGCTCGGTTAGATGAGAAACGAGTAGAGTAACTGCATCTGCAAACTTTCCGAGAGTGTCCCGTATTTGAAATAGCAATATGATTTTATTTGTGTTTACTTGCAGTTAATTATGGTGATGTGTGTGTGTGTGTGTGTGTGTGTGTGTTACTCGCTCCTCAGACGGCCGTTGTTGTATATATAGGTATCGCAAAAGTGCAAGAGTAATTTACCACACGTCTGGTAGAGTGCCAGTATAACTTGCATAGTTAAGTATTCAAACAGTCTGAAAGCTAGCTCCGTGCACGGCCTTTACAGAGGCACCGCACCCGCTCGGATAGCCGAGAAACGAGTAGAGTAACTGCATCTGCCAACTTTCCGAGAGTGTTCCGTAATTGTAGTAGCAATATGTTTATATTTGCGTTTACTTGCAGCTAATTATGGTGATGTGTGTGTGTGTGTGTGTGTGTGTGTTACTTGCTCCTCAGACGGCCGTTGTTGCTTATATAGGTATTGCAAAAGTGCAAGTGTAATTTAGCACACGTCTGGTAGATTGCCAGTATAACTTTCATAGTTAAGTATTCAAACCGTCTGAAAGCTAGCTCAGTGCACGTCCTTGACAGAGGCACCGCACCCTCTCGGATAGCCGAGAAACGTGTAGAGTAACTGCATCTGCCACCTTTCCGAGAGTGTTCCGTATTTGTAGTAGCAATATGTTTATATTTGCGTTTACTTGCAGTTAATTATGGTGATGTGTGTGTGTGTGTGTGTGTGTGTGTGTTACTTGCTCCTCAGACGGCCGTTGTTGCTTATATAGGTATTGCAAAAGTGCAAGTGTAATTTAGCACACGTCTGGTAGATTGCCAGTATAACTTTCATAGTTAAGTACTCAAACCGTCTGAAAGCTAGCTCAGTGCACGGCCTTGAGAGAGGCACTGCACCCGCTCGGATAGATGAGAAACGAGTAGAGTAACTGCATCTGCAAACTTTCCGAGAGTGTCCCGTATTTGAAATAGCAATATGATTTTATTTGTGTTTACTTGCAGTTAATTATGGTGATGTGTGTGTGTGTGTGTGTGTGTGTGTGTGTTACTCGCTCCTCAGACGGCCGTTGTTGTATATATAGGTATCGCAAAAGTGCAAGAGTAATTTACCACACGTCTGGTAGAGTGCCAGTATAACTTGCATAGTTAAGTATTCAAACAGTCTGAAAGCTAGCTCCGTGCACGGCCTTTACAGAGGCACCGCACCCGCTCGGATAGCCGAGAAACGAGTAGAGTAACTGCATCTGCCAACATTCCGAGTGTGTTCCGTATTTGTCGTAACAATATGTTTATATTTGAGTTTACTTGCAGTTAATAATGGTGATTTGTGTGTGTGTGTGTGTGTGTGTGTGTTACTCGCTCCTCAGACGGCCGTTGTTGCTTATATAGGTATCGCAAAAATGTAAGAGTAATTTAGCACACGTCTGGTAGAGTGCCAGTGTATCTTGCATAGTTAAGTATTCAAACAGTCTGAAAGCTAGCTCAGTGCACGGCCTTGAGAGAGGCACCGCACCCTATCGGATAGCAGAGAAACGAGTAGAGTAACTGCATCTGCCAACTTTCCGAGTGTGTTCCGTAATTGTCGTAACAACATGTTTATATTTGAGTTTACTTGCAGTTAATTATGGTGAAGTGTGTGTGTGTGTGTTACTCGCACCTCAGACGGCCGTTGTTGTATATATAGGTATCGCAAAAGTGCAAGAGTAATTTACCACACGTATGGTAGGTTGCCAGTATAACTTGCATAGTTAAGTATTTAAATAGTCTGAAAGCTAGCTCAGTACACGGCCTTGACAGAGGCACCGCACCCGCTCGGATGGCCGAGAAACGAGTAGAGTAACTGCATCTGCCAACTTTCCGAGAGTGTTCCGTAATTGTAGTAGCAATATGTTTATATTTGCGTTTACTTGCAGCTAATTATGGTGATGTGTGTGTGTGTGTGTGTGTGTGTGTGTTACTTGCTCCTCAGACGGCCGTTGTTGCTTATATAGGTATTGCAAAAGTACAAGTGTAATTTAGCACACGTCTGGTAGATTGCCAGTATAACTTTCATAGTTAAGTATTCAAACCGTCTGAAAGCTAGCTCAGTGCACGTCCTTGACAGAGGCACCGCACCCTCTCGGATAGCCGAGAAACGTGTAGAGTAACTGCATCTGCCACCTTTCCGAGAGTGTTCCGTATTTGTAGTAGCAATATGTTTATATTTGCGTTTACTTGCAGTTAATTATGGTGATGTGTGTGTGTGTGTGTGTGTGTGTGTTACTTGCTCCTCAGACGGCCGTTGTTGCTTATATAGGTATTGCAAAAGTGCAAGTGTAATTTAGCACACGTCTGGTAGATTGCCAGTATAACTTTCATAGTTAAGTACTCAAACCGTCTGAAAGCTAGCTCAGTGCACGGCCTTGAGAGAGGCACCGCACCCGCTCGGAGAGCCGAGAAACGAGTAGAGTAACTGCATCTGCCAACATTCCGAGAGTGTGCCGTAATTGTCGTTGCAATATGTTTATATTTGATTTTACTTGCAGTTAATTATGGTGATGTGTGTGTGTGAGTGTGTTACTCGCTACTCAGACGGCCGTTGTTATATATATAGGTATCGGAAAAGTGCAAAAGTAATTTACCACACGTCTGGTAGAGTGCCAGTATAACTTGCATAGTTAAGTATTCGAACAGTCTGAAAGCTAGCTCAGTGCAAGTCCTTGACAGAGACACCGCACCCGCTCGGATACCCAGGAAACGAGTAGAGTAACTGCATCTGCCAACTTTCCGAGAGTGTTCCGAAATTTTCGTAGCAATATGTTTCTATTTGCGTTTACTTGCATTTAATTATGGTGATGTGTGTGTGCGTGTGTGTGTTACTCGCTCCTCAGACGGCCGTTGTTGCTTATATAGGTATCGCAAAAATGCAAGAGTAATTTAGCACACGTCTGGTAGAGTGCCTGTGTATCTTGCATAGTTAAGTATTCAAACAGTCTGAAAGCTAGCTCATGGCACGGCCTTGACAGAGGCACCGCACCGGTTCGGATAGATGAGAAACGAGTAGTGTAACTGCATCTGCAAACATTCCGAGAGTGTTCCGTAATTGAAGTTGCAATATGTTTATATTTGAGTTTACTTGCAGTTAATTATGGTGATGTGTGTGTGTGTGTGTGTGTTTGTTACTCGCTCCTCAGACGGCCGTTGTTGTATATATAGGTATCGCAAAAGTGCAAGAGTAATTTACCACACGTCTGGTAGAGTGGCAGTATAACTTGCATAGTTAAGTATTCAAACTGTCTGAAAGCTAGCACAGTGCACGGCCTTGACAGAGGCACCGCACCCGCTTGGATGGCCGAGAAACCAGTTGAGTAACTGCATCTGCCAACTTTCCGAGAGTGTTCCGTATTTGTAGTAGCAAAATGTTTATATTTGAATTTACTTGCAGTTAATTATGGTGATGTGTGTGTGTGTGTTACTCGCTCCTCAGATGGCCGTTGTTGCATATATAGGTATCGCAAAAGAGCAAGAGTAATTTAAAACACTTCTGGTAGAGTGCCAGTATAACTTGCATAGTTAAGTATTCAAACAGTCTGAAAGCTAGCTCAGTGCACGGCCTTGACAGAGGCATCGCACCTTCTCGGATAGCAGAGAAACGAGTAGAGTAACTGCATCTGCCAAAATTCCGAGAGTGTTCGGTAATTGTCGTAGCAATATGTTTATATTTGAGTTTACTTGCAGTTAATTATGGTGATGTGTGTGTGTGTGTGTATGTGTGTGTTACTCGCTCCTCAGACGGCCGTTGTTATATATATAGGTATCGCAAAAGTGCAAGAGTAATTTAACACACGTCTGGTAGAGTGCCAGTATAACTTGCATAGTTAAGTATTCAAACAGTCTGAAAGCTAGCTCAGTGCACGGCCTTGACAGAGGCACCGCACCCTCTCGGATAGCCGAAAAACGAGTAGAGTAATTGCATCTGCCAAAATTCCGAGAGTGTTCCGTAATTGTCGTAGCAATATGTTTATATTTGAGTTTACTTGCAGTTAATTATGGTGATGTGTGTGTGTGTGTATGTGTGTGTTACTCGCTCCTCAGACGGCCGTTGTTATATATATAGGTATCGCAAAAGTGCAAGAGTAATTTAACACACGTCCGGTAGAGTGCCAGTATAACTTGCATAGTTAAGTATTCAAACAGTCTGAAAGCTAGCTCAGTGCACGACCTTGACAGAGGCACCGCACCCTCTCGGATAGCAGAGAAACGAGTAGAGTAACTGCATCTGACAAAATTCCGAGAGTGTTCCGTAATTGTCGTAGCAATATGTTTATATTTGAGTTTACTTGCAGTTAATTATGGTGATGTGTGTGTGTGTGTGTATGTGTGTGTTACTCGCTCCTCAGACGGCCGTTGTTATATATATAGGTATCGCAAAAGTGCAAGAGTAATTTAACACACGTCTGGTAGAGTGCCAGTTTAACTTGCATAGTTACGTATTCAAACAGTCTGAAAGCTAGCTCAGTGCACGGCCTTGACAGAGGCACCACACCGTCCCGGATAGTCGAGAAACGAGTAGAGTAACTGCATCTGCCAACATTCCGAGAGTGTTCCGTAATTGTCGTAGCAATATGTTTTTATTTGAGTTTACTTGCAGTTAATTATGGTGATGTGTGTGTGTGTGTGTATGTGTGTGTTACTCGCTCCTCAGACGGCCGTTGTTATATATATAGGTATCGCAAAAGTGCAAGAGTAATTTAACACAGGTCTGGCAGAGTGCCAGTATAACTTGCATAGTTAAGTATTCAAACAGTCTGAAAGCTAGCTCAGTGCACGGCCTTGACAGAGGCACCGCACCCACTCGGATAGCAGAGAAACGAGTAGAGTAACTGCATCTGCCAAAATTCCGAGAGTGTTCCGTAATTGTCGTAGTAATATGTTTATATTTGAGTTTACTTGCAGTTAATTATGGTGATGTGTGTGTGTGTGTGTGTGTGTGTGTGTGTGTGTTACTCGCTCCTCAGACGGCCGTTGTTGTATATATAGGTATCGCAAAAGTGCAAGAGTAATTTACCACACGTCTGGTAGATTGCCAGTATAACTTGCATAGTTAACTATTCAAACAGTCTGAAAGCTAGCTCAGTGCACGGCCTTGACAGAGGCACCGCACCCGCTCGGAGAGCCGAGAAACGAGTAGAGTAACTGCATCTGCCAACATTCCGAGAGTGTTCCGTAATTGTCGTAGCAATATGTTTATATTTGAGTTTACTTGCAGTTAATTATGGTGATGTGTGTGTGTATGTGTGTGTGTGTGTGTGTGTGTGTGTGTGTGTGTGTGTGTGTGTGTGTGTGTGTGTGTGTGTGTGTGTTTGTTTGTTACTCGCTCCTCAGACGGCCGTTGTTGCAGATATAGGTATCGCAAAAGTGCAAGAGTAATTTACCACACGTCTGGTAGAGTGCCAGTATAACTTGCATAGTTAAGTATTCAAACAGTCTGAAAGCTAGCTCAGTGCACGGCCTTGACAGAGGCACCGGACCCTCTCGGATAGCAGAGAAACGAGTAGAGTAACTGCATCAGCCAACTTTCCGAGTGTGTTCCGTAATTGTCGTAACAACATGTTTATATTTGAGTTTACTTGCAGTTAATTATGGTGATGTGTGTGTGTATGTGTGTGTGTGTGTGTGTGTGTGTGTGTGTGTGTGTGTGTGTGTTTGTTTGTTACTCGCTCCTCAGACGGCCGTTGTTGCAGATATAGGTATCGCAAAAGTGCAAGAGTAATTTACCACACGTCTGGTAGAGTGCCAGTATAACTTGCATAGTTAAGTATTCGAACAGTCTGAAAGCTAGCTCAGTGCACGGCCTTGACAGAGGCATCACACCGTCCCGGATAGTCGAGAAACGAGTAGAGTAACTGCATCTGCCAACATTCCGAGAGTGTTCCGTAATTGTCGTTGCAATATGTTTATATTTGATTTTACTTGCAGTTAATTATGGTGATGTGTGTGTGTGAGTGTGTTACTCGCTACTCAGACGGCCGTTGTTATATATATAGGTATCGGAAAAGTGCAAAAGTAATTTACCACACGTCTGGTAGAGTGCCAGTATAACTTGCATAGTTAAGTATTCGAACAGTCTGAAAGCTAGCTCAGTGCAAGTCCTTGACAGAGACACCGCACCCGCTCGGATACCCAGGAAACGAGTAGAGTAACTGCATCTGCCAACTTTCCGAGAGTGTTCCGAAATTTTCGTAGCAATATGTTTCTATTTGCGTTTACTTGCATTTAATTATGGTGATGTGTGTGTGCGTGTGTGTGTTACTCGCTCCTCAGACGGCCGTTGTTGTATATATAGGTATCGCAAAAGTGCAAGAGTAATTTCCCACACGTCTGGTAGAGTGCCAGTATAACTTGCATAGTTAAGTATTCAAACTGTCTGAAAGCTAGCACAGTGCACGGCCTTGACAGAGGCACCGCACCCTCTCGGATGGCCGAGAAACCAGTTGAGTAACTGCATCTGCCAACTTTCCGAGAGTGTTCCGTAATTGTAGTAGCAAAATGTTTATATTTGAATTTACTTGCAGTTAATTATGGTGATGTGTGTGTGTGTGTTACCCGCTCCTCAGATGGCCGTTGTTGCATATATAGGTATCGCAAAAGAGCAAGAGTAATTTAAAACACTTCTGGTAGAGTGCCAGTATAACTTGCATAGTTAAGTATTCAAACAGTCTGAAAGCTAGCTCAGTGCACGGCCTTGACAGAGGCACCGCCCCCGCTCGGATAGCCGAAAAACGAGTAGAGTAACTGCATCTGCCAACATTCCGAGAGTGTTCCGTAATTGTCGTAGCAATATGTTTATATTTGAGTTTACTTGCAGTTAATTATGGTGATGTGTGTGTGTGTGTGTTTGTGTGTGTTACTCGCTCCTCAGACGGCCTTTGTTGCATATATAGTTATCGCAAAAGTGCAAGAGTTATTTACCACACGTCTGGTAGAGTGCCAGTATAACTTGCATAGTTAAGTATTCAAACAGTCTGAAAGCTAGCTCAGTGCACGACCTTGACAGAGGCACCGCACCCTCTCGGATAGCAGAGAAACGAGTAGAGTAACTGCATCTGCCAAAATTCCGAGAGTGTTCCGTAATTGTCGTAGCAATATGTTTATATTTGAGTTTACTTGCAGTTAATTATGGTGATGTGTGTGTGTGTGTGTATGTGTGTGTTACTCGCTCCTCAGGCGGCCGTTGTTATATATATAGGTATCGCAAAAGTGCAAGAGTAATTTAACACACGTCTGGTAGAGTGCCAGTTTAACTTGCATAGTTAAGTATTCAAACAGTCTGTAAGCTAGCTCAGTGCACGGCCTTGACAGAGGCACCACACCGTCCCGGATAGTCGAGAAACGAGTAGAGTAACTGCATCTGCCAACATTCCGAGAGTGTTCCGTAATTGTCGTAGCAATATGTTTATATTTGAGTTTACTTGCAGTTAATTATGGTGATGTGTGTGTGTGTGTATGTGTGTGTTACTAGCTCCTCAGACGGCCGTTGTTATATATATAAGTATCGCAAAAGTGAAAGAGTAATTTAACACACGTCTGGCAGAGTGCCAGTATAACTTGCATAGTTAAGTATTCAAACAGTCTGAAAGCTAGCTCAGTGCACGGCCTTGACAGAGGCACCGCACCCACTCGGATAGCAGAGAAACGAGTAGAGTAACTGCATCTGCCAAAATTTGCGAGAGTGTTCCGTAATTGTCGTAGTAATATGTTTATATTTGAGTTTACTTGCAGTTAATTATGGTGTTGTGTGTGTGTATGTGTGTGTGTGTGTGTGTGTGTGTGTTTGTTTGTTACTCGCTCCTCAGACGGCCGTTGTTGCAGATATAGGTATCGCAAAATTGCAAGAGTAATTTACCACACGTCTGGTAGAGTGCCAGTATAACTTGCATAGTTAAGTATTCAAACAGTCTGAAAGCTAGCTCAGTGCACGGCCTTGACAGAGGCACCGGACCCTCTCGGATAGCAGAGAAACGAGTAGAGTAACTGCATCAGCCAACTTTCCGAGTGTGTTCCGTAATTGTCGTAACAACATGTTTATATTTGAGTTTACTTGCAGTTAATTATGGTGATGTGTGTGTGTGTGTGTGTGCGTGTGTGTGTTTGTTACTCGCTCCTCAGACGGCCGTTGATATATATATAGATATCGCAAAAGTGCAAGAGTAATTTAACACACGTCTGGTAGAGTGCCAGTATAACTTGCATAGTTATGTATTCTAATAGTCTGAAAGCTAGCTCAGTACACGGCCTTGACAGAGGCATCACACCGTCCCGGATAGTCGAGAAACGAGTAGAGTAACTGCATCTGCCAACATTCCGAGAGTGTTCCGTAATTGTCGTAGCAATATGTTTATATTTGAGTTTACTTGCAGTTAATTATGGTGATGTGTGTGTGTGTGTGTGTGTTACTCGCTCCTCAGACGGCCGTTGTTGCATATATAGGTATCGCAAAAGTGCAAGAGTAATTTACCACCCGTATGGTAGGTTGCCAGTATAACTTGCATAGTTACGTATTCTAATAGTCTGAAAGCTAGCTCAGTACACGGCCTTGACAGAGGCACCGCACATGCTCGGATGGCCGAGAAACGAGTAGAGTAACTGCATCTGCCAACTTTCCGAGAGTGTTCCGTAATTGTAGTAGCAATATGTTTATATTTGCGTTTACTTGCAGCTAATTATGGTGATGTGTGTTCGTGTGTGTGTTACTCGCTCCTCAGACGGCCGTTGTTGCTTATATAGGTATCGCAAAAGTGCAAGAGTAATATAACACACGTCTGGTAGAGTGCCAGTATAACTTGCATAGTTAAGTATTCAAACCGTCTGAAAGCTAGCTCAGTGCACGGCCTTGAGAGAGGCACTGCACCCGCTCGGATAGATGAGAAACGAGTAGAGTAACTGCATCTGCAAACTTTCCGAGAGTGTCCCGTAATTGAAATAGCAATATGATTTTATTTGTGTTTACTTGCAGTTATTTATGGTGATGTTTGTGTGTGTGTGTGTGTGTGTGTGTGTGTGTGTGTGTGTGTGTGTGTGTGTGTGTGTGTGTGTGTGTGTGTGTGTGTGTGTGTGTGTGTGTGTGTGTGTGTGTGTGTGTGTGTTACTCGCCCCTCAGACGGCCGTAGTTGTATATATAGGTATCGCAAAAGTGCAAGAGTAATTTACCACACGTCTGGTAGAGTGCCAGTATAACTTGCATAGTTAAGTATTCAAACAGTCTGAAAGCTAGCTACGTGCACGGCCTTTACAGAGGCACCGCACCCGCTCGGATAGCCGAGAAACGAGTTGAGTAACTGCATCTGCCAACTTTCCGAGAATGTTCCGTAATTGTCGTAGCAATATGTTTATATTAGAGTTTACTTGCAGTTAATTATGGTGATGTGTGTGTGTGTGTTTGTGTGTGTGTTACTCGCTCCTCAGACGGCCTTTGTTGCATATATAGTTATCGCAAAAGTGCAAGAGTTATTTACCACACGTCTGGTAGAGTGCCAGTATAACTTGCATAGTTAAGCATTCAAACAGTCTGACAACTAGCTCAGTGCACGGCCTTGACAGAGGAACCGCACCCGCTCGGATGGCCGAGAAACGAGTAGAGTAACTGCATCTGCCAAAATTCCGAGGGTATTCCGTAATTGTCGTAGCAATATGTTTATATTTGAGTTTACTGGCAGTTAAGTATGGTGATGTGTGTGTGTGTGTGTGTGTGTGTGTGTGCGTGTGTGTGTGTTTCTCGCTCCTCAGACGGCCGTTGTTATATATATAGGTATCGCAAAAGTGCATGAGTAATTTACCACACGTCTGGTAGAGTGCCAGTATAACTTGCATAGTTATGTAATCAAACAATCTGAAAGCTAGCGCAGTGCACGGCCTTGACAGAGGCACCGGATCCTCTCGGATAGCCGAGAAACGAGTAGAGTAACTGCATCTGTTAACTTTCCGAGAATGTTACGTAATTGTCGTAGCAATATGTTTATATTAGAGTTTACTTGCAGTTAATTATGGTAATGTGTGTGTGTGTGTGTGTGTGTTACTCGCTCCTCAGACGGCCTTTTGTTGCATATATAGTTATCGCAAAAGTGCAAGTGTAATTTTCCACACGTCTGGTAGAGTGCCAGTATAACTTGCATAGTTAAGTATTCAAACAGTCTGAAAGCTAGCTGAGTGCACGGCCTTGACAGAGTCTCCGAACCCGCTCGGATAGCCGAGAAACGAGTAGAGTAACTGCATCTGCCAACATTCCCCGAGTGTTCCGTGATTGTCGTAGCAATATGTTTATATTTGAGTTTACTTGCAGTTAAGTATGGTGATGTGTGTGTGTGTGTGTGTGTGTGTGTGTGTGTGTGTTACTCGCTCCTCAGACGGCCGTTGTTATATATATAGGTATCGCAAAAGTGCAAGAGTAATTTACCACACGTCTGGTAGAGTGCCAGTATAACTTGCATAGTTAAGCATTCAAACAGTCTGAAAGCTAGCTCAGTGCACGGCCTTGACAGAGGTACCGCACCCGCTCGGATAGCCGAGAAACGAGTAGAGTAACTGCATCTGCCAACATTCCGAGAGTGTTCCGTAATTGTCGTAGCAATATGTTTATATTTGAGTTTACTTGCTGTTAATTATGTTGATGTGTGTGTGTGTGTGTGTGTGTATCTCGCTCCCCAGACGGCCGTTGTTGCATATATAGGTATCGCAAAAGTGCAAGTGTAATTTACCACACTTCTGGTAGGGTGCCAGTATAACTTGCATAGTTAAGTATTCAAACATTCTGACAGCTAGCTCAGTGCACGGCCTTGACAGAGGCACCGCACCTTCTCGGATAGCCGAAAAACGAGTAGAGTAACTGCATCTGCCAACATTCCGAGAGTGTTCCGTAATTGTCGTAGCAATATGTTTATATTTGAGTTTACTTGCAGTTAATTATGGTGATGTGTGTGTGTGTGTGTGTGTGTGTGTATCTCGCTCCTCAGACGGCCGTTGTTGCATATATAGGTATCGCAAAAGTGTAAGTGTAATTTACCACACGTCTGGTAGGGTGCCAGTATAACTTGCATAGTTAAGTATTCAAACAGTCTGAAAGCTAGCTCAGTGCACGGCCTTGACAGAGGCACCGCACCCTCTCGGATAGCCGAAAAACGTGTAGAGTAACTGCATCTGCCAACTTTCCGAGAGTGTTCCGTAATTGTCGTAGCAATATGTTTATATTAGAGTTTACTTGCAGTTAATTATGGTGATGTGTGTGTGTGTGTGTGTGTGTGTGTGTGTGTGTGTGTGTGTTACTCGCTCCTCAGGTGGCCGTTGTTATATATATAGGAATCGCAAAAGTGCAAGTGTAATATACCACACGTCTGGTAGAGTGCCAGTATAACTTGCATAGTTATGTAATCTAACAATCTGAAAGCTAGCTCAGTGCAAGGCCTTGACAGAGGCACCGCACCCTCTCGGATAGCCGAGAAACGAGTAGAGTAACTGCATCTGCCAACATTCCGAGAGTGTTCCGTAATTGTCGTAGCAATATGTTTATATTTGAGTTTACTTGCAGTTAATTATGTTGATGTGTGTGTGTGTGTGTGTGTGTGTATCTCGCTCCTCAGACGGCCGTTGTTGCATATATAAGTATCGCAAAAGTGCAAGTGTAATTTACCACACTTCTGGTAGGGTGCCAGTATAACTTGCATAGTTAAGTATTCAAACAGTCTGACAGCTAGCTCAGTGCACGGCCTTGACAGAGGCACCGCACCCTCTCGGATAGCCGAAAAACGAGTAGAGTAACTGCATCTGCCAACATTCCGAGAGTGTTCCGTAATTGTCGTAGCAATATGTTTATATTTGAGTTTACTTGCAGTTAATTATGGTGATGTGTGTGTGTGTGTGTGTGTATCTCGCTCCTCAGACGGCCGTTGTTATATATATAGGTATCGCAAAAGTGCAAGAGTAATTTACCACAAGTCTGGTAGAGTGCCAGTATAACTTGCATAGTTAAGTATTCAAACAGTCTGAAAGCCAGCTCAGTGCACGGCCTTGACAGAGGCACCGCACCCTCTCGGATAGCCGAAAAACGAGTAGAGTAACTGCATCTGCCAACTTTCCGAGAGTGTTCCGTAATTGTCGTAGCAATATGTTTATATTAGAGTTTACTTGCAGTTAATTATGGTGATGTGTGTGTGTGTGTGTGTGTGTGTGTGTGTGTGTGTGCGCGTGTGTGTGTGTGTGTGTGTGTGTGTTACTCGCTCCTCAGGTGGCCGTTGTTATATATATAGGAATCGCAAAAGTGCAAGTGTAATATACCACACGTCTGGTAGAGTGCCAGTATAACTTGCATAGTTATGTAATCTAACATTCTGAAAGCTAGCTCAGTGCAAGGCCTTGACAGAGGCACCGCACCCTCTCGGATAGCCGAGAAACGAGTAGAGTAACTGCATCTGCCAACATTCCGAGAGAGTTCCGTAATTGTCGTAGCAATATGTTTATATTTGAGTTTACTTGCAGTTAGTTATGGTGATGTGTGTGTGTGTGTGTGTGTGTGTATCTCGCTCCTCAGACGGCCGTTGTTGCATATATAGGTATCGCAAAAGTGCAAGTGTAATTTACCACACGTCTGGTAGGGTGCCAGTATAACTTGCATAGTTAAGTATTCAAACAGTCTGACAGCTAGCTCAGTGCACGGCCTTGACAGAGGAACCGCACCCGCTCGGATAGCGGAGAAACGAGTAGAGTAACTGCATCTGCCAGCTTTCCGAGAGTGTTCCGTCATTGTCGTTGCAATATGTTTATATATGATTTTACTTGCAGTTAATTATGGTGATGTGTGTGTGTGTGTGTGTGTGTTACTCGCTCCTCAGACGGCCGTTGTTGCATATATAGGTGTCGCAAAAGTGCAAGAGTAATTAACCACACGTCTGGTAGAGTGCCAGTTTAACTTGCATAGTTAAGTATTCAAACAGTCTGACAGCTAGCTCAGTGCAAGGCCTTGACAGAGGCACCGCACTATCTCGGATAGCCGAGAAACGAGTAGAGTAACTGCATCTGCCAACATTCCGAGAGTGTTCCGTAATTGTCGTAGCAATATGTTTATATTTGAGTTTACTTGCAGTTAGTTATGGTGATGTGTGTGTGTGTGTGTGTGTGTGTGTGTGTGTGTATCTCGCTCCTCAGACGGCCGTTGTTGCATATATAGGTTTCGCAAAAGTGCAAGTGTAATTTACCACACGTCTGGTAGGGTGCCAGTATAACTTGCATAGTTAAGTATTCAAACAGTCTGACAGCTAGCTCAGTGCACGGCCTTGACAGAGGAACCGCACCCGCTCGGATAGCGGAGAAACGAGTAGTGTAACTGCATCTGCCAACATTCCGAGAGTGTTCCGTAATTGTCGTAGCAATATGTTTATATTTGAGTTTACTTGCAGTTAATTATGGTGATGTGTGTGTGTGTGTGTGTGTTACTCGCTCCTCAGACGGCCGTTGTTGCATATATAGGTGTCGCAAAAGTGCAAGAGTAATTAACCACACGTCTGGTAGAGTGCCAGTTTAACTTGCATAGTTAAGTATTAAAACAGTCTGACAGCTAGCTCAGTGCAAGGCCTTGACAGAGGCACCGCACCCTCTCGGATAGCCGAGAAACGAGTAGAGTAACTGCATCTGCCAACATTCCGAGAGTGTTCCGTCATTGTCGTTGCAATATGTTTATATTTGATTTTACTTGCAGTTAATTATGGTGATGTGTGTGTGTGTGTGTGTGTTACTCGCTCCTCAGACGGCCGTTGTTGCATATATAGGTGTCGCAAAAGTGCAAGAGTAATTAACCACACGTCTGGTAGAGTGCCAGTTTAACTTGCATAGTTAAGTATTCAAACAGTCTGACAGCTAGCTCAGTGCAAGGCCTTGACACAGGCACCGCACCCTCTCGGATAGCCGAGAAACGAGTAGAGTAACTGCATCTGCCAACATTCCGAGAGTGTTCCGTAATTGTCGTAGCAATATGTTTATATTTGAGTTTACTTGCAGTTAGTTATGGTGATGTGTGTGTGTGTGTGTGTGTGTGTATCTCGCTCCTCAGACGGCCGTTGTTGCATATATAGGTATCGCAAAAGTGCAAGTGTAATTTACCACACGTCTGGTAGGGTGCCAGTATAACTTGCATAGTTAAGTATTCAAACAGTCTGACAGCTAGCTCAGTGCACGGCCTTGACAGAGGAACCGCACCCGCTCGGATAGCGGAGAAACGAGTAGAGTAACTGCATCTGCCAGCTTTCCGAGAGTGTTCCGTCATTGTCGTTGCAATATGTTTATATATGATTTTACTTGCAGTTAATTATGGTGATGTGTGTGTGTGTGTGTGTGTGTTACTCGCTCCTCAGACGGCCGTTGTTGCATATATAGGTGTCGCAAAAGTGCAAGAGTAATTAACCACACGTCTGGTAGAGTGCCAGTTTAACTTGCATAGTTAAGTATTCAAACAGTCTGACAGCTAGCTCAGTGCAAGGCCTTGACAGAGGCACCGCACTATCTCGGATAGCCGAGAAACGAGTAGAGTAACTGCATCTGCCAACATTCCGAGAGTGTTCCGTAATTGTCGTAGCAATATGTTTATATTTGAGTTTACTTGCAGTTAGTTATGGTGATGTGTGTGTGTGTGTGTGTGTGTGTGTGTGTGTGTATCTCGCTCCTCAGACGGCCGTTGTTGCATATATAGGTTTCGCAAAAGTGCAAGTGTAATTTACCACACGTCTGGTAGGGTGCCAGTATAACTTGCATAGTTAAGTATTCAAACAGTCTGACAGCTAGCTCAGTGCACGGCCTTGACAGAGGAACCGCACCCGCTCGGATAGCGGAGAAACGAGTAGTGTAACTGCATCTGCCAACATTCCGAGAGTGTTCCGTAATTGTCGTAGCAATATGTTTATATTTGAGTTTACTTGCAGTTAATTATGGTGATGTGTGTGTGTGTGTGTGTGTTACTCGCTCCTCAGACGGCCGTTGTTGCATATATAGGTGTCGCAAAAGTGCAAGAGTAATTAACCACACGTCTGGTAGAGTGCCAGTTTAACTTGCATAGTTAAGTATTAAAACAGTCTGACAGCTAGCTCAGTGCAAGGCCTTGACAGAGGCACCGCACCCTCTCGGATAGCCGAGAAACGAGTAGAGTAACTGCATCTGCCAACATTCCGAGAGTGTTCCGTCATTGTCGTTGCAATATGTTTATATTTGATTTTACTTGCAGTTAATTATGGTGATGTGTGTGTGTGTGTGTGTGTTACTCGCTCCTCAGACGGCCGTTGTTGCATATATAGGTGTCGCAAAAGTGCAAGAGTAATTAACCACACGTCTGGTAGAGTGCCAGTTTAACTTGCATAGTTAAGTATTCAAACAGTCTGACAGCTAGCTCAGTGCAAGGCCTTGACACAGGCACCGCACCCTCTCGGATAGCCGAGAAACGAGTAGAGTAACTGCATCTGCCAACATTCCGAGAGTGTTCCGTAATTGTCGTAGCAATATGTTTATATTTGAGTTTACTTGCAGTTAGTTATGGTGATGTGTGTGTGTGTGTGTGTGTGTGTATCTCGCTCCTCAGACGGCCGTTGTTGCATATATAGGTATCGCAAAAGTGCAAGAGTAATTTACCACACGTCTGGTAGAGTGCCAGTATAACTTGCATAGTTAAGCATTCAAACAGTCTGAAAGCTAGCTCAGTGCACGGCCTTGACAGAGGCACCGCACCCGCTCGGATAGCCGAGAAACGTTTAGAGTAACTGCATCTGCCAACATTGCAGAGTGTTCCGTAATTGTCGTAGCAATATGTTTATATTAGAGTTTACTTGCAGTTAATTATGGTGATGTGTGTGTGTGTGTGTGTGTGTGTGTATGTGTGTGTGTGTGTGTGTGTGTGTGTGTTACTCGCTCCTCAGATGGCCGTTGTTATATATATAGGAATCGCAAAAGTGCAAGTGTAATATACCACACGTCTGGTAGAGTGCCAGGATAACTTGCATAAGTAAGTATTCAAACAGTCTGAAAGCTAGCTCAGTGCACGGCCTTGAGAGAGGCACCGCACCCTCTCGGATAGCGGAGAAACGAGTAGAGTAACTGCATCTGCCAACATTCCGAGTGTGTTCCGTATTTGTCGTAACAATATGTTTATATTTGAGTTTACTTGCAGTTAATAATGGTGATTTGTGTGTGTGTGTGTGTGTGTGTGTTACTCGCTCCTCAGACGGCCGTTGTTGCTTATATAGGTATCGCAAAAATGTAAGAGTAATTTAGCACACGTCTGGTAGAGTGCCAGTGTATCTTGCATAGTTAAGTATTCAAACAGTCTGAAAGCTAGCTCAGTGCACGGCCTTGAGAGAGGCACCGCACCCTATCGGATAGCAGAGAAACGAGTAGAGTAACTGCATCTGCCAACTTTCCGAGTGTGTTCCGTAATTGTCGTAACAACATGTTTATATTTGAGTTTACTTGCAGTTAATTATGGTGAAGTGTGTGTGTGTGTGTGTTACTCGCACCTCAGACGGCCGTTGTTGTATATATAGGTATCGCAAAAGTGCAAGAGTAATTTACCACACGTATGGTAGGTTGCCAGTATAACTTGCATAGTTAAGTATTCAAATAGTCTGAAAGCTAGCTCAGTACACGGCCTTGACAGAGGCACCGCACCCGCTCGGATGGCCGAGAAACGAGTAGAGTAACTGCATCTGCCAACTTTCCGAGAGTGTTCCGTAATTGTAGTAGCAATATGTTTATATTTGCGTTTACTTGCAGCTAATTATGGTGATGTGTGTGTGTGTGTGTGTGTGTGTGTTACTTGCTCCTCAGACGGCCGTTGTTGCTTATATAGGTATTGCAAAAGTACAAGTGTAATTTAGCACACGTCTGGTAGATTGCCAGTATAACTTTCATAGTTAAGTATTCAAACCGTCTGAAAGCTAGCTCAGTGCACGTCCTTGACAGAGGCACCGCACCCTCTCGGATAGCCGAGAAACGTGTAGAGTAACTGCATCTGCCACCTTTCCGAGAGTGTTCCGTATTTGTAGTAGCAATATGTTTATATTTGCGTTTACTTGCAGTTAATTATGGTGATGTGTGTGTGTGTGTGTGTGTGTGTGTTACTTGCTCCTCAGACGGCCGTTGTTGCTTATATAGGTATTGCAAAAGTGCAAGTGTAATTTAGCACACGTCTGGTAGATTGCCAGTATAACTTTCATAGTTAAGTACTCAAACCGTCTGAAAGCTAGCTCAGTGCACGGCCTTGAGAGAGGCACTGCACCCGCTCGGATAGATGAGAAACGAGTAGAGTAACTGCATCTGCAAACTTTCCGAGAGTGTCCCGTATTTGAAATAGCAATATGATTTTATTTGTGTTTACTTGCAGTTAATTATGGTGATGTGTGTGTGTGTGTGTGTGTGTGTGTTACTCGCTCCTCAGACGGCCGTTGTTGTATATATAGGTATCGCAAAAGTGCAAGAGTAATTTACCACACGTCTGGTAGAGTGCCAGTATAACTTGCATAGTTAAGTATTCAAACAGTCTGAAAGCTAGCTCCGTGCACGGCCTTTACAGAGGCACCGCACCCGCTCGGATAGCCGAGAAACGAGTGGAGTAACTGCATCTGCCAATATTCCGAGAGTGTTCCGTAATTGTCGTAGCAATATGTTTATATTTGAGTTTACTTGCAGTTAATTATGGTGATGTGTGTGTGTGTGTGTGTGTATCTCGCTCCTCAGACGGCCGTTGTTGCATATATAGGTATCGCAAAAGTGCAAGTGTAATTTGCCACACGTCTGGTAGGGTGCCAGTATAACTTGCATAGTTAAGTATTCAAACAGTCTGACAGCTAGCTCAGTGCACGGCCTTGACAGAGGAACCGCACCCGCTCGGATAGCGGAGAAACGAGTAGAGTAACTGCATCTGCCATCATTCCGAGGGTATTCCGTAATTGTCGTAGCAATATGTTTATATTTGAGTTTACTTGCAGGTAGTAATGGTGATTTGTGTGTGTGTGTTTGTGTGTGTGTGTGTGTGTGTGTGTGTGTGTGTGTGTGTGTGTGTGTGTGTGTGTGTGTGTGTGTGTGTGTGTGTGTGTGTGTGTGTGTGTTACTCGCTCCTCAGACGGCCGTTGTTATATATATAGGTATCGCAAAAGTGCAAGAGTAATTTACCACACGTCTGGTAGAGTGCCAGGATAACTTGCATAAGTAAGTATTCAAACAGTCTGAAAGCTAGCTCAGTGCACGGCCTTGAGAGAGGCACCGCACCCTCTCGGATAGCGGAGAAACGAGTAGAGTAACTGCATCTGCCAACATTCCGAGTGTGTTCCGTATTTGTCGTAACAATATGTTTATATTTGAGTTTACTTGCAGTTAATAATGGTGATTTGTGTGTGTGTGTGTGTGTGTGTGTTACTCGCTCCTCAGACGGCCGTTGTTGCTTATATAGGTATCGCAAAAATGTAAGAGTAATTTAGCACACGTCTGGTAGAGTGCCAGTGTATCTTGCATAGTTAAGTATTCAAACAGTCTGAAAGCTAGCTCAGTGCACGGCCTTGAGAGAGGCACCGCACCCTATCGGATAGCAGAGAAACGAGTAGAGTAACTGCATCTGCCAACTTTCCGAGTGTGTTCCGTAATTGTCGTAACAACATGTTTATATTTGAGTTTACTTGCAGTTAATTATGGTGAAGTGTGTGTGTGTGTGTTACTCGCACCTCAGACGGCCGTTGTTGTATATATAGGTATCGCAAAAGTGCAAGAGTAATTTACCACACGTATGGTAGGTTGCCAGTATAACTTGCATAGTTAAGTATTCAAATAGTCTGAAAGCTAGCTCAGTACACGGCCTTGACAGAGGCACCGCACCCGCTCGGATGGCCGAGAAACGAGTAGAGTAACTGCATCTGCCAACTTTCCGAGAGTGTTCCGTAATTGTAGTAGCAATATGTTTATATTTGCGTTTACTTGCAGCTAATTATGGTGATGTGTGTGTGTGTGTGTGTGTGTGTGTGTGTGTTACTTGCTCCTCAGACGGCCGTTGTTGCTTATATAGGTATTGCAAAAGTACAAGTGTAATTTAGCACACGTCTGGTAGATTGCCAGTATAACTTTCATAGTTAAGTATTCAAACCGTCTGAAAGCTAGCTCAGTGCACGTCCTTGACAGAGGCACCGCACCCTCTCGGATAGCCGAGAAACGTGTAGAGTAACTGCATCTGCCACCTTTCCGAGAGTGTTCCGTATTTGTAGTAGCAATATGTTTATATTTGCGTTTACTTGCAGTTAATTATGGTGATGTGTGTGTGTGTGTGTGTGTGTGTGTTACTTGCTCCTCAGACGGCCGTTGTTGCTTATATAGGTATTGCAAAAGTGCAAGTGTAATTTAGCACACGTCTGGTAGATTGCCAGTATAACTTTCATAGTTAAGTACTCAAACCGTCTGAAAGCTAGCTCAGTGCACGGCCTTGAGAGAGGCACTGCACCCGCTCGGATAGATGAGAAACGAGTAGAGTAACTGCATCTGCAAACTTTCCGAGAGTGTCCCGTATTTGAAATAGCAATATGATTTTATTTGTGTTTACTTGCAGTTAATTATGGTGATGTGTGTGTGTGTGTGTGTGTGTGTGTGTGTGTTACTCGCTCCTCAGACGGCCGTTGTTGTATATATAGGTATCGCAAAAGTGCAAGAGTAATTTACCACACGTCTGGTAGAGTGCCAGTATAACTTGCATAGTTAAGTATTCAAACAGTCTGAAAGCTAGCTCCGTGCACGGCCTTTACAGAGGCACCGCACCCGCTCGGATAGCCGAGAAACGAGTAGAGTAACTGCATCTGCCAACATTCCGAGTGTGTTCCGTATTTGTCGTAACAATATGTTTATATTTGAGTTTACTTGCAGTTAATAATGGTGATTTGTGTGTGTGTGTGTGTGTGTGTGTTACTCGCTCCTCAGACGGCCGTTGTTGCTTATATAGGTATCGCAAAAATGTAAGAGTAATTTAGCACACGTCTGGTAGAGTGCCAGTGTATCTTGCATAGTTAAGTATTCAAACAGTCTGAAAGCTAGCTCAGTGCACGGCCTTGAGAGAGGCACCGCACCCTATCGGATAGCAGAGAAACGAGTAGAGTAACTGCATCTGCCAACTTTCCGAGTGTGTTCCGTAATTGTCGTAACAACATGTTTATATTTGAGTTTACTTGCAGTTAATTATGGTGAAGTGTGTGTGTGTGTGTTACTCGCACCTCAGACGGCCGTTGTTGTATATATAGGTATCGCAAAAGTGCAAGAGTAATTTACCACACGTATGGTAGGTTGCCAGTATAACTTGCATAGTTAAGTATTCAAATAGTCTGAAAGCTAGCTCAGTACACGGCCTTGACAGAGGCACCGCACCCGCTCGGATGGCCGAGAAACGAGTAGAGTAACTGCATCTGCCAACTTTCCGATAGTGTTCCGTAATTGTAGTAGCAATAAGTTTATATTTGCGTTTACTTGCAGCTAATTATGGTGATGTGTGTGTGTGTGTGTGTGTGTGTGTGTGTTACTTGCTCCTCAGACGGCCGTTGTTGCTTATATAGGTATTGCTAAAGTACAAGTGTAATTTAGCACACGTCTGGTAGATTGCCAGTATAACTTTCATAGTTAAGTATTCAAACCGTCTGAAAGCTAGCTCAGTGCACGTCCTTGACAGAGGCACCGCACCCTCTCGGATAGCCGAGAAACGTGTAGAGTAACTGCATCTGCCACCTTTCCGAGAGTGTTCCGTATTTGTAGTAGCAATATGTTTATATTTGCGTTTACTTGCAGTTAATTATGGTGATGTGTGTGTGTGTGTGTGTGTGTGTGTGTTACTTGCTCCTCAGACGGCCGTTGTTGCTTATATAGGTATTGCAAAAGTGCAAGTGTAATTTAGCACACGTCTGGTAGATTGCCAGTATAACTTTCATAGTTAAGTACTCAAACCGTCTGAAAGCTAGCTCAGTGCACGGCCTTGAGAGAGGCACTGCACCCGCTCGGATAGATGAGAAACGAGTAGAGTAACTGCATCTGCAAACTTTCCGAGAGTGTCCCGTATTTGAAATAGCAATATGATTTTATTTGTGTTTACTTGCAGTTAATTATGGTGATGTGTGTGTGTGTGTGTGTGTGTGTGTGTTACTCGCTCCTCAGACGGCCGTTGTTGTATATATAGGTATCGCAAAAGTGCAAGAGTAATTTACCACACGTCTGGTAGAGTGCCAGTATAACTTGCATAGTTAAGTATTCAAACAGTCTGAAAGCTAGCTCCGTGCACGGCCTTTACAGAGGCACCGCACCCGCTCGGATAGCCGAGAAACGAGTAGAGTAACTGCATCTGCCAACTTTCCGAGAGTGTTCCGTAATTGTAGTAGCAATATGTTTATATTTGCGTTTACTTGCAGCTAATTATGGTGATGTGTGTGTGTGTGTGTGTGTGTGTGTGTTACTTGCTCCTCAGACGGCCGTTGTTGCTTATATAGGTATTGCAAAAGTGCAAGTGTAATTTAGCACACGTCTGGTAGATTGCCAGTATAACTTTCATAGTTAAGTATTCAAACCGTCTGAAAGCTAGCTCAGTGCACGTCCTTGACAGAGGCACCGCACCCTCTCGGATAGCCGAGAAACGTGTAGAGTAACTGCATCTGCCACCTTTCCGAGAGTGTTCCGTATTTGTAGTAGCAATATGTTTATATTTGCGTTTACTTGCAGTTAATTATGGTGATGTGTGTGTGTGTGTGTGTGTGTGTGTGTTACTTGCTCCTCAGACGGCCGTTGTTGCTTATATAGGTATTGCAAAAGTGCAAGTGTAATTTAGCACACGTCTGGTAGATTGCCAGTATAACTTTCATAGTTAAGTACTCAAACCGTCTGAAAGCTAGCTCAGTGCACGGCCTTGAGAGAGGCACTACACCCGCTCGGATAGATGAGAAACGAGTAGAGTAACTGCATCTGCAAACTTTCCGAGAGTGTCCCGTATTTGAAATAGCAATATGATTTTATTTGTGTTTACTTGCAGTTAATTATGGTGATGTGTGTGTGTGTGTGTGTGTGTGTGTGTGTGTGTTACTCGCTCCTCAGACGGCCGTTGTTGTATATATAGGTATCGCAAAAGTGCAAGAGTAATTTACCACACGTCTGGTAGAGTGCCAGTATAACTTGCATAGTTAAGTATTCAAACAGTCTGAAAGCTAGCTCCGTGCACGGCCTTTACAGAGGCACCGCACCCGCTCGGATAGCCGAGAAACGAGTAGAGTAACTGCATCTGCCAACATTCCGAGTGTGTTCCGTATTTGTCGTAACAATATGTTTATATTTGAGTTTACTTGCAGTTAATAATGGTGATTTGTGTGTGTGTGTGTGTGTGTGTGTTACTCGCTCCTCAGACGGCCGTTGTTGCTTATATAGGTATCGCAAAAATGTAAGAGTAATTTAGCACACGTCTGGTAGAGTGCCAGTGTATCTTGCATAGTTAAGTATTCAAACAGTCTGAAAGCTAGCTCAGTGCACGGCCTTGAGAGAGGCACCGCACCCTATCGGATAGCAGAGAAACGAGTAGAGTAACTGCATCTGCCAACTTTCCGAGTGTGTTCCGTAATTGTCGTAACAACATGTTTATATTTGAGTTTACTTGCAGTTAATTATGGTGAAGTGTGTGTGTGTGTGTTACTCGCACCTCAGACGGCCGTTGTTGTATATATAGGTATCGCAAAAGTGCAAGAGTAATTTACCACACGTATGGTAGGTTGCCAGTATAACTTGCATAGTTAAGTATTCAAATAGTCTGAAAGCTAGCTCAGTACACGGCCTTGACAGAGGCACCGCACCCGCTCGGATGGCCGAGAAACGAGTAGAGTAACTGCATCTGCCAACTTTCCGAGAGTGTTCCGTAATTGTAGTAGCAATATGTTTATATTTGCGTTTACTTGCAGCTAATTATGGTGATGTGTGTGTGTGTGTGTGTGTGTGTGTGTTACTTGCTCCTCAGACGGCCGTTGTTGCTTATATAGGTATTGCAAAAGTACAAGTGTAATTTAGCACACGTCTGGTAGATTGCCAGTATAACTTTCATAGTTAAGTATTCAAACCGTCTGAAAGCTAGCTCAGTGCACGTCCTTGACAGAGGCACCGCACCCTCTCGGATAGCCGAGAAACGTGTAGAGTAACTGCATCTGCCACCTTTCCGAGAGTGTTCCGTATTTGTAGTAGCAATATGTTTATATTTGCGTTTACTTGCAGTTAATTATGGTGATGTGTGTGTGTGTGTGTGTGTGTGTGTTACTTGCTCCTCAGACGGCCGTTGTTGCTTATATAGGTATTGCAAAAGTGCAAGTGTAATTTAGCACACGTCTGGTAGATTGCCAGTATAACTTTCATAGTTAAGTACTCAAACCGTCTGAAAGCTAGCTCAGTGCACGGCCTTGAGAGAGGCACTGCACCCGCTCGGATAGATGAGAAACGAGTAGAGTAACTGCATCTGCAAACTTTCCGAGAGTGTCCCGTATTTGAAATAGCAATATGATTTTATTTGTGTTTACTTGCAGTTAATTATGGTGATGTGTGTGTGTGTGTGTGTGTGTGTGTGTGTGTTACTCGCTCCTCAGACGGCCGTTGTTGTATATATAGGTATCGCAAAAGTGCAAGAGTAATTTACCACACGTCTGGTAGAGTGCCAGTATAACTTGCATAGTTAAGTATTCAAACAGTCTGAAAGCTAGCTCCGTGCACGGCCTTTACAGAGGCACCGCACGCGCTCGGATAGCCGAGAAACGAGTTGAGTAACTGCATCTGCCAACTTTCCGAGAATGTTCCGTAATTGTAGTAGCAATGTTTATATTAGAGTTTACTTGCAGTTAATTATGGTGATGTGTGTGTGTGTGTTTGTGTGTGTGTTACTCGCTCCTCAGACGGCCTTTGTTGCATATATAGTTATCGCAAAAGTGCAAGAGTAATTTACCACACGTCTGGTAGAGTGCCAGTATAACTTGCATAGTTAAGTATTCAAACAGTCTGAAAGCTAGCTCAGTGCACGGCCATGACAGAGGCACCGCACCCTCTCGGATAGCCAAGAAACGAGTAGAGTAACTGCATCTGTTAACTTTCCGAGAATGTTACGTAATTGTAGCAATATGTTTATATTAGAGTTTACTTGCAGTTAATTATGGTAATGTGTGTGTGTGTGTGTGTGTGTTACTCGCTCCTCAGACGGCCTTTGTTGCATATATAGTTATCGCAAAAGTGCATGAGTAATTTACCACACGTCTGGTAGAGTGCCAGTGTAACTTGCATAGTTAAGTATTCAAACAGTCTGAAAGCTAGCTGAGTGCACGGCCTTGACAGAGTCTCCGAACCCACTCGGATAGCCGAGAAACGAGTAGAGTAACTGCATCTGCCAACATTCCCCGAGTGTTCCGTGATTGTCGTAGCAATATGTATATATTTGAGTTTACTTGCAATTAAGTATGGTGATGTGTGTGTGTGTGTGTGTGTGTGTGTGTGTGTGTTACTCGCTCCTCAGACGGTCGTTGTTATATATATAGGTATCGCAAAAGTGCAAGGGTAATTTACCACACGTCTGGTAGAGTGCCAGTATAACTTGCATAGTTAAGCATTCAAACAGTCTGAAAGCTAGCTCAGTGCAAGGACTTGACAGAGGCACCGCACCCGCTCGGATAGCCGAGAAACGAGTAGAGTAACTGCATCTGCCAACTTTCCGAGAGTGTTCCGTAATTGTCGTAGCAATATGTTTATATTAGAGTTTACTTGCAGTTAATTATGGTGATGTGTGTGTGTGTGTGTGTGTGTATCTCGCTCCTCAGACGGCCGTTGTTGCATATATAGGTATCGCAAAAGTGCAAGTGTGATTTGCCACACGTCTGGTAGGGTGCCAGTATAACTTGCATAGTTAAGTATTCAAACAGTCTGATAGCTAGCTCAGTGCACGGCCTTGACAGAGGAACCGCACCCGCTCGGATGGCCGAGAAACGAGTAGAGTAACTGCATCTGCCAACATTCCGAGGGTATTCCGTAATTGTCGTAGCAATATGTTTATATTTGAGTTTACTTGCAGTTAATAATGGTGATTTGTGTGTGTGTGTGTGTGTGTGTGTGTGTGTGTGTGTGTGTGTGTGTTACTCGCTCCTCAGACGGCCGTTGTTATATATATAGGTATCGCAAAAGTGCAAGAGTAATTTACCACACGTCTGGTAGAGTTCCAGTATAACTTGCCTAGTTAAGTATTCAAACAGTCTGAAAGCTAGCTCAGTGCACGGCCTTGACAGAGGCACCGGACCCTCTCGGATAGCAGAGAAACGAGTAGAGTAACTGCATCTGCCAACTTTCCGAGTGTGTTCCGTAATTGTCGTAACAACATGTTTATATTTGAGTTTACTTGCAGTTAATTATGGTGATGTGTGTGTGTGTGTGTGCGTGTGTGTGTTTGTTACTCGCTCCTCAGACGGCCGTTGTTATATATATAGATATCGCAAAAGTGCAATAGTAATTTAACACACGTCTGGTAGAGTGCCAGTATAACTTGCATAGTTAAGTATTTAAACAGTCTGAAAGCTAGCTCAGTGCACGGCCTTGAGAGAGGCACCGCACCCTATCGGATAGCAGAGAAACGAGTAGAGTAACTGCATCTGCCAACTTTCCGAGTGTGTTCCGTAATTGTCGTAACAACATGTTTATATTTGAGTTTACTTGCAGTTAATTATGGTGATGTGTGTGTGTGTGTGTGTGCGTGTGTGTGTTTGTTACTCGCTCCTCAGACGGCCGTTGTTATATATATAGATATCGCAAAAGTGCAAGAGTAATATAACACACGTCTGGTAGAGTGCCAGTATAACTTGCATAGTTAAGTATTCAAACAGTCTGAAAGCTAGCTCAGTGCACGGACTTGACAGAGGCACCACACCGTCCCGGATAGTCGAGAAACGAGTAGAGTAACTGCATCTGCCAACATTCCGAGAGTGTTCCGTAATTGTCGTAGCAATATGTTTATATTTGAGTTTACTTGCAGTTAATTATGGTGATGTGTGTGTGTGTGTGTGTTACTCGCTCCTCATACGGCCGTTGTTGCATACATAGGTATCGCAAAATTGCAAGAGTAATTTACCGCACGTCTGGTAGAGTGCCAGTATAACTTGCAAAGTCAAGTATTCAAACATTCTGAAAGCTAGCTCAGTGCATGACCTTGATAGAGGCACCGCACCCGCTCGGATAGCCGAGAAACGAGTAGAGTAACTGCATCTGCCACCTTTCCGAGAGTTTTCCGTAATTGTAGTAGCAATATGTATATATTTGAGTGTACTTGCAGTTAATTATGGTGATGTGTGTGTGTGTGAGTGTGTGTGTGTGTGTGTGTGTGTGTGTTACTCGCTCCTCATTCGGCCGTTGTTCCATATATAGTTATCGCAAAAGTGCAAGAGTAATTTACCAAACGTCTGGTAGGGGGCCAGTATAACTTGCATAGTTAAGTATTCAAACAGTCTGAAAGCTAGCTCAGTGCACGACCTTGAAAGAAGCACCGCACCCGCTCGGATAGCCGAGAAACGAGTAGAGTAACTGCATCTGCCACTTTCCCGAGAGTTTTCCGTAATTGTAGTAGCAATATGTTTATATTTGAGTTTACTTGCAGTTAATTATGGTGATGTGTGTGTGTGTGAGCGTGTGTGTGTGTTACTCGCTCCTCAGATGGCCGTTGTTGCATATGTATGTATCGCAAAAGTGCAAGAGTAATTTACCACACGTCTGGTAGGGTGCCAGTATAACTTGCATAGTTAAGTATTAAAACAATCTGAAAGCTAGCTCAGTGCACGGCCTTGACAGAGGCACCGCACCCGCTCGGATAGCCGAGAAACGAGTAGAGTAACTGCATCTGCCACCTTTCCGAGAGTGTTCCGTAATTGTAGTAGCAATATGTTTATATTTGCGTTTACTTGCAGTTAATTATGGTGATGTGTGTGTGGTGTGTGTGTGTGTGTGTGTGTGTGTGTGCGTGTGTGTAACTTGCTCCTCAGACGGCCGTTGTTATATATATAGGTATCGCAAAAGTGCAATAGTAATTTACCACAAGTCTGGTAGAGTGCCAGTATAACTTGCATAGTTATGTATTCAAACAGTCTGAAAGCTAGCGCAGTGCACGGCCTTGACAGAGGCACCGGACCCTCACGGATAGCCGAGAAACGAGTAGAGTAACTGCATCTGCCAACATTCCAAGAGTGTTCCGTAATTGTCGTAGCAATATGTTTATATTTGAGATTACTTGCAGTTAATTATGGTGATGTGTGTTTGGTGTGTGTGTGTGTGTGTGTTACTCGCTCCTCAGACGGCCGTTGTTATATATATAGGTATCGCAAAAGTGCATGAGTAATTTACCACACGTCTGGTAGAGTGCCAGTATAACTTGCATAGTTATGTAATCAAACAATCTGAAAGCTAGCGCAGTGCACGGCCTTGACAGAGGCACCGGACCCTCTCGGATAGCCGAGAAACGAGTAGAGTAACTGCATCTGCCAACTTTCCGAGAATGTTCCGTAATTGTCGTAGCAATATGTTTATATTAGAGTTTACTTGCAGTTAATTATGGTGATGTGTGTGTGTGTGTGTGTGTGTGTGTGTTACTCGCTCCTCAGACGGCCTTTGTTGCATATATAGTTATCGCAAAAGTGCAAGAGTTATTTACCACACGTCTGGTAGAGTGCCAGTATAACTTGCATAGTTAAGTATTCAAACAGTCTAAAAGCTAGCTGAGTGCACGGCCTTGACAGGGTCTCCGAACCCGCTCGGATAGCCGAGAAACGAGTAGAGTAACTGCATCTGCCAACATTCCGCGAGTGTTCCGTAATTGTCGTAGCAATATGTTTATATTTGAGTTTACTTGCAGTTAATTATGGTGATGTGTGTGTGTGTGTGTGTGTGTATCTCGCTCCTCAGACGGCCGTTGTTGCATATATAGGTATCGCAAAAGTGCAAGTGTAATTTACCACACGTCTGGTAGGATGCCAGTATAACTTGCATAGTTAATTATTCAAACAGTCTGAAAGCTAGCTCAGTGCACGGCCTTGACAGAGGCACCGCACCCGCTCGGATAGCTGAGAAACGAGTAGAGTAACTGCATCTGCCAACTTTCCGAGAGTGTTCCGTAATTGTAGTAGCAATATGTTTATATCTGAGTATACTTGCAGTTAATAATGGTGATTTTTGTATGTATGTGTGTGTGTGTGTGTGTGTGTGTGTGTTACTCGCTCCTCAGACGGCCGTTGTTGCATATATAAGTATCGCAAAAATGCAAGAGTTATTTACCACACGCCTGGTAGAATGCCAGTATAACTTGCATAGTTAAGTATTCAAACAGTCTGAAAGCTAGCTCAGTGCACGGCCTTGACAGAGGCACCGCACCCGCTCGGATAGCCGAGAAACGAGTAGTGTAACTGCATCTGCCAAATTTCCGAGAGTGTTCCGTAATTGTAGTAGCAATATGTTTATATTTGAATTTACTTGCAGTTAATTATGGTGATGTGTGTGTGTGTGTGTGTGTGTTACTCGCTCCTCAGATGGCCGTTGTTATATATATAGGTATCGCAAAAGTGCAAGAGTAATTTAAAAACACGTCTGGTAGAGTTCCAGTATAACTTGCATAGTTAAGTATTCAAACAGTCTGAAAGCTAGCTCAGTGCACGGCCTTGACAGAGACACCGCAACCGCTCGGATACCGGAGAAACGAGTAGAGTAACTGCATCTGCCAGCTTTCCGATAGTGTTCCGTAATTGTCGTTGCAATATGTTTATATTTGAGTTTACTTGCAGTTAATTATGGTGATGTGTGTGTGTGAGTGTGTTACTCGCTACTCAGACGGCCGTTGTTGCATATATAGGTATCGCAAAAGTGCAAGAGTAATTAACCACACGTCTGGTAGAGTGCCAGTTTAACTTGCATAGTTAAGTATTCAAACAGTCTGAAAGCTACGTCAATGCACGGCCTTGACAGAGACACCGCACCCGCTCGGATAGCCGGGAAACGAGTAGAGTAACTGCATCTGCCAACTTTCCGAGAGTGTTCCGTAATTGTCGTAGCAATATGTTTATATTTAAGTTTACTTGCAGTTAATTATGGTGATGTGTGTGTGTGTGTGTGTGTGTTACTCGCACCTCAGACGGCCGTTGTTGCATATATAGGTATCGGAAAAGTGCAAAAGTAATTTACCACACGTCTGGTAGTGTGCCAGTATAACTTGCATAGTTAAGTATTCGAACATTCTGAAAGCTAGCTCAGTGCAAGTCCTTGACAGAGACACCGCACCCGCTCGGATACCCAGGAAACCAGTAGAGTAACTGCATCTGCCAACTTTCCAAGAGTGTTCCGAAATTTTCGTAGCAATATGTTTCTATTTGCGTTTACTTGCATTTAATTATGGTGATGTGTGTGTGCGTGTGTGTGTTACTCGCTCCTCAGACGGCCGTTGTTGCTTATATAGGTATCGCAAAAATGCAAGAGTAATTTAGCACACGTCTGGTAGAGTGCCAGTGTATCTTGCATAGTTAAGTATTCAAACAGTCTGAAAGCTAGCTCATGGCACGGCCTTGACAGAGGCACCGCACCCGTTCGGATAGATGAAAAACGAGTAGTGTAACTGCACCTGCAAACATTCCGAGACTATTCCGTAATTGAAGTAGCTATATGTTTATATTTGAGTTTACTTGCAGTTAATTATGGTGATGTTTGTGTGTGTGTGTGTGTGTTTGTTACTCGCTCCTCAGACGGCCGTTGTTGTATATATAGGTATCGCAAAAGTGCAAGAGTAATTTGCCACACGTCTGGTAGAGTGGCAGTATAACTTGCATAGTTAAGTATTCAAACTGTCTGAAAGCCAGCTTAGTGCACGGCCTTGACAGAGGCACCGCCCCCGCTCGGATAGCCGAAAAACGAGTAGATTAACTGCATCTGCCAACATTCCGAGAGTGTTCCGTAATTGTCGTAGCAATATGTTTATATTTGAGTTTACTTGCAGTTAATTATGGTGATGTGTGTGTGTGTGTTTGTATGTGTTACTCGCTCCTCAGACGGCCGTTGTTGCATATATAGGTATCGCAATGTTGCAAGAGTAATTTACCACACGTCTGGTAGAGTGCCAATATAACTTGCATAGTTAAGTATTCAAACAGTCTGAAAGCTAGCTCAGTGCACGGCCTTGACAGAGGCACCGCACCCTCTCGAATAGCAGAGAAACGAGTAGAGTAACTGCATCTGCCAAAATTCCGAGAGGGTTCCGTAATTGTCGTAGCAATATGTTTATATTTGAGTTTACTTGCAGTTAATTATGGTGATGTGTGTGTGTGTGTGTGTGTGTGTGTGTGTGTGTGTGTGTTACTCGCTCCTCTGACGGCCGTTGTTATATATATAGGTATCGCAAAAGTGCAAGAGTAATTTAACACACGTCTGGTAGAGTGCCAGTATAACTTGCATAGTTAAGTATTCAAACAGTCTGAAAGCTAGCTCAGTGCACGGCCTTGACAGAGGCACCGCACCCTCTCGGATAGCAGAGAAACGAGTACAGTAACTGCATCTGCCAACATTCCGAGAGTGTTCCGTAATTGTCGTAGCAATATGTTTATATTTGTGTTTACTTGCAGTTAATTATGGTGATGTGTGTGTGTATGTGTGTGTGTGTGTGTGTGTGTGTTTGTTTGTTACTCGCTCCTCAGACGGCCGTTGTTGCAGATATAGGTATCGCAAAAGTGCAAGAGTAATTTACCACACGTCTGGTAGAGTGCCAGTATAACTTGCATAGTTAAGTATTCAAACATTCTGAAAGCTAGCTCAGTGCACGGCCTTGACAGAGGCACCGCACCCGCTCGGATATCAGAGAAACGAGTAGAGTAACTGCATCTGCCAACTTTCCGAGAGTGTTCCGTAATTGTCGTAGCAATATGTTTATATTAGAGTTTACTTGCAGTTAATTATGGTGATGTGTGTGTGTGTGTGTGTGTGTGTGTTACTCGCTCCTCAGACGGCCGTTGTTATATATATAGGAATCGCAAAAGTGCAAGTGTAATATACCACACGTCTGGTAGAGTGCCAGTATAACTTGCATAGTTATGTAATCTAACAATCTGAAAGCTAGCTCAGTGCAAGGCCTTGACAGAGGCACCGGACCCGCTCGGATAGCCGAGAAACGAGTAGAGTAACTGCATCTGCCAACATTCCGAGAATTTTCCGTAATTGTCGTAGCAATATGTTTATATTTGAGTTTAATTGCAGTTAATTATGGTGATGTGTGTGTGTGTGTATCTCGCTCCTCAGACGGCCGTTGTTGCATATATAGGTATCGCAAAAGTGCAAGTGTAATTTACCACACGTCTGGTAGGGTGCCAGTATAACTTGCATAGTTAAGTATTCAAACAGTCTGAAAGCTAGCTCAGTGCACGGCCTTGACAGAGGCACCGCACCCGCTCGTATAGCCGAGAAACGAGTAGAGTAACTGCATCTGCCAACATTCCGAGAGTGTGCCGTAATTGTCGTTGCAATATGTTTATATTTGATTTTACTTGCAGTTAATTATGGTGATGTGTGTGTGTGAGTGTGTTACTCGCTACTCAGACGGCCGTTGTTATATATATAGGTATCGGAAAAGTGCAAAAGTAATTTACCACACGTCTGGTAGAGTGCCAGTATAACTTGCATAGTTAAGTATTCGAACAGTCTGAAAGCTAGCTCAGTGCAAGTCCTTGACAGAGACACCGCACCCGCTCGGATACCCAGGAAACGAGTAGAGTAACTGCATCTGCCAACTTTCCGAGAGTGTTCCGAAATTTTCGTAGCAATATGTTTCTATTTGCGTTTACTTGCATTTAATTATGGTGATGTGTTTGTGCGTGTGTGTGTTACTCGCTCCTCAGACGGCCGTTGTTGCTTATATAGGTATCGCAAAAATGCAAGAGTAATTTAGCACACGTCTGGTAGAGTGCCTGTGTATCTTGCATAGTTAAGTATTCAAACAGTCTGAAAGCTAGCTCATGGCACGGCCTTGACAGAGGCACCGCACCGGTTCGGATAGATGAGAAACGAGTAGTGTAACTGCATCTGCAAACATTCCGAGAGTGTTCCGTAATTGAAGTTGCAATATGTTTATATTTGAGTTTACTTGCAGTTAATTATGGTGATGTGTGTGTGTGTGTGTGTGTTTGTTACTCGCTCCTCAGACGGCCGTTGTTGTATATATAGGTATCGCAAAAGTGCAAGAGTAATTTACCACACGTTTGGTAGAGTGGCAGTATAACTTGCATAGTTAAGTATTCAAACTGTCTGAAAGCTAGCACAGTGCACGGCCTTGACAGAGGCACCGCACCCGCTTGGATGGCCGAGAAACCAGTTGAGTAACTGCATCTGCCAACTTTCCGAGAGTGTTCCGTATTTGTAGTAGCAAAATGTTTATATTTGAATTTACTTGCAGTTAATTATGGTGATGTGTGTGTGTGTGTTACTCGCTCCTCAGATGGCCGTTGTTGCATATATAGGTATCGCAAAAGAGCAAGAGTAATTTAAAACACTTCTGGTAGAGTGCCAGTATAACTTGCATAGTTAAGTATTCAAACAGTCTGAAAGCTAGCTCAGTGCACGGCCTTGACAGAGGCATCGCACCCTCTCGGATAGCAGAGAAACGAGTAGAGTAACTGCATCTGCCAAAATTCCGAGAGTGTTCGGTAATTGTCGTAGCAATATGTTTATATTTGAGTTTACTTGCAGTTAATTATGGTGATGTGTGTGTGTGTGTGTATGTGTGTGTTACTCGCTCCTCAGACGGCCGTTGTTATATATATAGGTATCGCAAAAGTGCAAGAGTAATTTAACACACGTCTGGTAGAGTGCCAGTATAACTTGCATAGTTAAGTATTCAAACAGTCTGAAAGCTAGCTCAGTGCACGGCCTTGACAGAGGCACCGCACCCTCTCGGATAGCCGAAAAACGAGTAGAGTAATTGCATCTGCCAAAATTCCGAGAGTGTTCCGTAATTGTCGTAGCAATATGTTTATATTTGAGTTTACTTGCAGTTAATTATGGTGATGTGTGTGTGTGTGTATGTGTGTGTTACTCGCTCCTCAGACGGCCGTTGTTATATATATAGGTATCGCAAAAGTGCAAGAGTAATTTAACACACGTCCGATAGAGTGCCAGTATAACTTGCATAGTTAAGTATTCAAACAGTCTGAAAGCTAGCTCAGTGCACGACCTTGACAGAGGCACCGCACCCTCTCGGATAGCAGAGAAACGAGTAGAGTAACTGCATCTGCCAAAATTCCGAGAGTGTTCCGTAATTGTCGTAGCAATATGTTTATATTTGAGTTTACTTGCAGTTAATTATGGTGATGTGTGTGTGTGTGTGTATGTGTGTGTTACTCGCTCCTCAGACGGCCGTTGTTATATATATAGGTATCGCAAAAGTGCAAGAGTAATTTAACACACGTCTGGTAGAGTGCCAGTTTAACTTGCATAGTTAAGTATTCAAACAGTCTGAAAGCTAGCTCAGTGCACGGCCTTGACAGAGGCACCACACCGTCCCGGATAGTCGAGAAACGAGTAGAGTAACTGCATCTGCCAACATTCCGAGAGTGTTCCGTAATTGTCGTAGCAATATGTTTTTATTTGAGTTTACTTGCAGTTAATTATGGTGATGTGTGTGTGTGTGTGTATGTGTGTGTTACTCGCTCCTCAGACGGCCGTTGTTATATATATAGGTATCGCAAAAGTGCAAGAGTAATTTAACACAGGTCTGGCAGAGTGCCAGTATAACTTGCATAGTTAAGTATTCAAACAGTCTGAAAGCTAGCTCAGTGCACGGCCTTGACAGAGGCACCGCACCCACTCGGATAGCAGAGAAACGAGTAGAGTAACTGCATCTGCCAAAATTCCGAGAGTGTTCCGTAATTGTCGTAGTAATATGTTTATATTTGAGTTTACTTGCAGTTAATTATGGTGATGTGTGTGTGTGTGTGTGTGTGTGTGTGTGTGTGTGTGTTACTCGCTCCTCAGACGGCCGTTGTTGTATATATAGGTATCGCAAAAGTGCAAGAGTAATTTACCACACGTCTGGTAGATTGCCAGTATAACTTGCATAGTTAACTATTCAAACAGTCTGAAAGCTAGCTCAGTGCACGGCCTTGACAGAGGCACCGCACCCGCTCGGAGAGCCGAGAAACGAGTAGAGTAACTGCATCTGCCAACATTCCGAGAGTGTTCCGTAATTGTCGTAGCAATATGTTTATATTTGAGTTTACTTGCAGTTAATTATGGTGATGTGTGTGTGTATGTGTGTGTGTGTGTGTGTGTGTGTGTGTGTGTGTGTGTGTGTGTGTGTGTGTGTGTGTGTGTGTGTTTGTTACTCGCTCCTCGGACGGCCGTTGTTGCAGATATAGGTATCGCAAAAGTGCAAGAGTAATTTACCACACGTCTGGTAGAGTGCCAGTATAACTTGCATAGTTAAGTATTCAAACAGTCTGAAAGCTAGCTCAGTGCACGGCCTTGACAGAGGCACCGGACCCTCTCGGATAGCAGAGAAACGAGTAGAGTAACTGCATCAGCCAACTTTCCGAGTGTGTTCCGTAATTGTCGTAACAACATGTTTATATTTGAGTTTACTTGCAGTTAATTATGGTGATGTGTGTGTGTGTGTGTGTGTGCGTGTGTGTGTTTGTTACTCGCTCCTCAGACGGCCGTTGATATATATATAGATATCGCAAAAGTGCAAGAGTAATTTAAGACACGTCTGGTAGAGTGCCAGTATAACTTGCATAGTTAAGTATTCAAACATTCTGAAAGCTAGCTCAGTGCACGGCCTTGACAGAGGCATCACACCGTCCCGGATAGTCGAGAAACGAGTAGAGTAACTGCATCTGCCAACATTCCGAGAGTGTTCCGTAATTGTCGTTGCAATATGTTTATATTTGATTTTACTTGCAGTTAATTATGGTGATGTGTGTGTGTGAGTGTGTTACTCGCTACTCAGACGGCCGTTGTTATATATATAGGTATCGGAAAAGTGCAAAAGTAATTTACCACACGTCTGGTAGAGTGCCAGTATAACTTGCATAGTTAAGTATTCGAACAGTCTGAAAGCTAGCTCAGTGCAAGTCCTTGACAGAGACACCGCACCCGCTCGGATACCCAGGAAACGAGTAGAGTAACTGCATCTGCCAACTTTCCGAGAGTGTTCCGAAATTTTCGTAGCAATATGTTTCTATTTGCGTTTACTTGCATTTAATTATGGTGATGTGTGTGTGCGTGTGTGTGTTACTCGCTCCTCAGACGGCCGTTGTTGCTTATATAGGTATCGCAAAAATGCAAGAGTAATTTAGCACACGTCTGGTAGAGTGCCTGTGTATCTTGCATAGTTAAGTATTCAAACAGTCTGAAAGCTAGCTCATGGCACGGCCTTGACAGAGGCACCGCACCGGTTCGGATAGATGAGAAACGAGTAGTGTAACTGCATCTGCAAACATTCCGAGAGTGTTCCGTAATTGAAGTTGCAATATGTTTATATTTGAGTTTACTTGCAGTTAATTATGGTGATGTGTGTGTGTGTGTGTGTGTTTGTTACTCGCTCCTCAGACGGCCGTTGTTGTATATATAGGTATCGCAAAAGTGCAAGAGTAATTTCCCACACGTCTGGTAGAGTGGCAGTATAACTTGCATAGTTAAGTATTCAAACTGTCTGAAAGCTAGCACAGTGCACGGCCTTGACAGAGGCACCGCACCCTCTCGGATGGCCGAGAAACCAGTTGAGTAACTGCATCTGCCAACTTTCCGAGAGTGTTCCGTAATTGTAGTAGCAAAATGTTTATATTTGAATTTACTTGCAGTTAATTATGGTGATGTGTGTGTGTGTGTTACCCGCTCCTCAGATGGCCGTTGTTGCATATATAGGTATCGCAAAAGAGCAAGAGTAATTTAAAACACTTCTGGTAGAGTGCCAGTATAACTTGCATAGTTAAGTATTCAAACAGTCTGAAAGCTAGCTCAGTGCACGGCCTTGACAGAGGCACCGCCCCCGCTCGGATAGCCGAAAAACGAGTAGAGTAACTGCATCTGCCAACATTCCGAGAGTGTTCCGTAATTGTCGTAGCAATATGTTTATATTTGAGTTTACTTGCAGTTAATTATGGTGATGTGTGTGTGTGTGTGTGTTACTCGCTCCTCATACGGCCGTTGTTGCATACATAGGTATCGCAAAATTGCAAGAGTAATTTACCGCACGTCTGGTAGAGTGCCAGTATAACTTGCAAAGTCAAGTATTCAAACATTCTGAAAGCTAGCTCAGTGCATGACCTTGATAGAGGCACCGCACCCGCTCGGATAGCCGAGAAACGAGTAGAGTAACTGCATCTGCCACCTTTCCGAGAGTTTTCCGTAATTGTAGTAGCAATATGTATATATTTGAGTGTACTTGCAGTTAATTATGGTGATGTGTGTGTGTGTGAGTGTGTGTGTGTGTGTGTGTGTGTGTGTTACTCGCTCCTCATTCGGCCGTTGTTCCATATATAGTTATCGCAAAAGTGCAAGAGTAATTTACCAAACGTCTGGTAGGGGGCCAGTATAACTTGCATAGTTAAGTATTCAAACAGTCTGAAAGCTAGCTCAGTGCACGACCTTGAAAGAAGCACCGCACCCGCTCGGATAGCCGAGAAACGAGTAGAGTAACTGCATCTGCCACTTTCCCGAGAGTTTTCCGTAATTGTAGTAGCAATATGTTTATATTTGAGTTTACTTGCAGTTAATTATGGTGATGTGTGTGTGTGTGAGCGTGTGTGTGTGTTACTCGCTCCTCAGATGGCCGTTGTTGCATATGTATGTATCGCAAAAGTGCAAGAGTAATTTACCACACGTCTGGTAGGGTGCCAGTATAACTTGCATAGTTAAGTATTAAAACAATCTGAAAGCTAGCTCAGTGCACGGCCTTGACAGAGGCACCGCACCCGCTCGGATAGCCGAGAAACGAGTAGAGTAACTGCATCTGCCACCTTTCCGAGAGTGTTCCGTAATTGTAGTAGCAATATGTTTATATTTGCGTTTACTTGCAGTTAATTATGGTGATGTGTGTGTGGTGTGTGTGTGTGTGTGTGTGTGTGTGCGCGTGTGTGTAACTTGCTCCTCAGACGGCCGTTGTTATATATATAGGTATCGCAAAAGTGCAATAGTAATTTACCACAAGTCTGGTAGAGTGCCAGTATAACTTGCATAGTTATGTATTCAAACAGTCTGAAAGCTAGCGCAGTGCACGGCCTTGACAGAGGCACCGGACCCTCACGGATAGCCGAGAAACGAGTAGAGTAACTGCATCTGCCAACATTCCAAGAGTGTTCCGTAATTGTCGTAGCAATATGTTTATATTTGAGATTACTTGCAGTTAATTATGGTGATGTGTGTTTGGTGTGTGTGTGTGTGTGTTACTCGCTCCTCAGACGGCCGTTGTTATATATATAGGTATCGCAAAAGTGCATGAGTAATTTACCACACGTCTGGTAGAGTGCCAGTATAACTTGCATAGTTATGTAATCAAACAATCTGAAAGCTAGCGCAGTGCACGGCCTTGACAGAGGCACCGGACCCTCTCGGATAGCCGAGAAACGAGTAGAGTAACTGCATCTGCCAACTTTCCGAGAATGTTCCGTAATTGTCGTAGCAATATGTTTATATTAGAGTTTACTTGCAGTTAATTATGGTGATGTGTGTGTGTGTGTGTGTGTGTGTGTGTTACTCGCTCCTCAGACGGCCTTTGTTGCATATATAGTTATCGCAAAAGTGCAAGAGTTATTTACCACACGTCTGGTAGAGTGCCAGTATAACTTGCATAGTTAAGTATTCAAACAGTCTAAAAGCTAGCTGAGTGCACGGCCTTGACAGGGTCTCCGAACCCGCTCGGATAGCCGAGAAACGAGTAGAGTAACTGCATCTGCCAACATTCCGCGAGTGTTCCGTAATTGTCGTAGCAATATGTTTATATTTGAGTTTACTTGCAGTTAATTATGGTGATGTGTGTGTGTGTGTGTGTGTGTGTGTGTGTATCTCGCTCCTCAGACGGCCGTTGTTGCATATATAGGTATCGCAAAAGTGCAAGTGTAATTTACCACACGTCTGGTAGGATGCCAGTATAACTTGCATAGTTAATTATTCAAACAGTCTGAAAGCTAGCTCAGTGCACGGCCTTGACAGAGGCACCGCACCCGCTCGGATAGCTGAGAAACGAGTAGAGTAACTGCATCTGCCAACTTTCCGAGAGTGTTCCGTAATTGTAGTAGCAATATGTTTATATCTGAGTATACTTGCAGTTAATAATGGTGATTTTTGTATGTATGTGTGTGTGTGTGTGTGTGTGTGTGTGTTACTCGCTCCTCAGACGGCCGTTGTTGCATATATAAGTATCGCAAAAATGCAAGAGTTATTTACCACACGCCTGGTAGAATGCCAGTATAACTTGCATAGTTAAGTATTCAAACAGTCTGAAAGCTAGCTCAGTGCACGGCCTTGACAGAGGCACCGCACCCGCTCGGATAGCCGAGAAACGAGTAGTGTAACTGCATCTGCCAAATTTCCGAGAGTGTTCCGTAATTGTAGTAGCAATATGTTTATATTTGAATTTACTTGCAGTTAATTATGGTGATGTGTGTGTGTGTGTGTGTGTGTTACTCGCTCCTCAGATGGCCGTTGTTATATATATAGGTATCGCAAAAGTGCAAGAGTAATTTAAAAACACGTCTGGTAGAGTTCCAGTATAACTTGCATAGTTAAGTATTCAAACAGTCTGAAAGCTAGCTCAGTGCACGGCCTTGACAGAGACACCGCAACCGCTCGGATACCGGAGAAACGAGTAGAGTAACTGCATCTGCCAGCTTTCCGATAGTGTTCCGTAATTGTCGTTGCAATATGTTTATATTTGAGTTTACTTGCAGTTAATTATGGTGATGTGTGTGTGTGAGTGTGTTACTCGCTACTCAGACGGCCGTTGTTGCATATATAGGTATCGCAAAAGTGCAAGAGTAATTAACCACACGTCTGGTAGAGTGCCAGTTTAACTTGCATAGTTAAGTATTCAAACAGTCTGAAAGCTACGTCAATGCACGGCCTTGACAGAGACACCGCACCCGCTCGGATAGCCGGGAAACGAGTAGAGTAACTGCATCTGCCAACTTTCCGAGAGTGTTCCGTAATTGTCGTAGCAATATGTTTATATTTAAGTTTACTTGCAGTTAATTATGGTGATGTGTGTGTGTGTGTGTGTGTGTTACTCGCACCTCAGACGGCCGTTGTTGCATATATAGGTATCGGAAAAGTGCAAAAGTAATTTACCACACGTCTGGTAGTGTGCCAGTATAACTTGCATAGTTAAGTATTCGAACATTCTGAAAGCTAGCTCAGTGCAAGTCCTTGACAGAGACACCGCACCCGCTCGGATACCCAGGAAACCAGTAGAGTAACTGCATCTGCCAACTTTCCAAGAGTGTTCCGAAATTTTCGTAGCAATATGTTTCTATTTGCGTTTACTTGCATTTAATTATGGTGATGTGTGTGTGCGTGTGTGTGTTACTCGCTCCTCAGACGGCCGTTGTTGCTTATATAGGTATCGCAAAAATGCAAGAGTAATTTAGCACACGTCTGGTAGAGTGCCAGTGTATCTTGCATAGTTAAGTATTCAAACAGTCTGAAAGCTAGCTCATGGCACGGCCTTGACAGAGGCACCGCACCCGTTCGGATAGATGAAAAACGAGTAGTGTAACTGCACCTGCAAACATTCCGAGACTATTCCGTAATTGAAGTAGCTATATGTTTATATTTGAGTTTACTTGCAGTTAATTATGGTGATGTTTGTGTGTGTGTGTGTGTGTTTGTTACTCGCTCCTCAGACGGCCGTTGTTGTATATATAGGTATCGCAAAAGTGCAAGAGTAATTTGCCACACGTCTGGTAGAGTGGCAGTATAACTTGCATAGTTAAGTATTCAAACTGTCTGAAAGCCAGCTTAGTGCACGGCCTTGACAGAGGCACCGCCCCCGCTCGGATAGCCGAAAAACGAGTAGATTAACTGCATCTGCCAACATTCCGAGAGTGTTCCGTAATTGTCGTAGCAATATGTTTATATTTGAGTTTACTTGCAGTTAATTATGGTGATGTGTGTGTGTGTGTTTGTATGTGTTACTCGCTCCTCAGACGGCCGTTGTTGCATATATAGGTATCGCAATGTTGCAAGAGTAATTTACCACACGTCTGGTAGAGTGCCAATATAACTTGCATAGTTAAGTATTCAAACAGTCTGAAAGCTAGCTCAGTGCACGGCCTTGACAGAGGCACCGCACCCTCTCGAATAGCAGAGAAACGAGTAGAGTAACTGCATCTGCCAAAATTCCGAGAGGGTTCCGTAATTGTCGTAGCAATATGTTTATATTTGAGTTTACTTGCAGTTAATTATGGTGATGTGTGTGTGTGTGTGTGTGTGTGTGTGTGTGTGTGTGTTACTCGCTCCTCTGACGGCCGTTGTTATATATATAGGTATCGCAAAAGTGCAAGAGTAATTTAACACACGTCTGGTAGAGTGCCAGTATAACTTGCATAGTTAAGTATTCAAACAGTCTGAAAGCTAGCTCAGTGCACGGCCTTGACAGAGGCACCGCACCCTCTCGGATAGCAGAGAAACGAGTACAGTAACTGCATCTGCCAACATTCCGAGAGTGTTCCGTAATTGTCGTAGCAATATGTTTATATTTGTGTTTACTTGCAGTTAATTATGGTGATGTGTGTGTGTATGTGTGTGTGTGTGTGTGTGTGTGTTTGTTTGTTACTCGCTCCTCAGACGGCCGTTGTTGCAGATATAGGTATCGCAAAAGTGCAAGAGTAATTTACCACACGTCTGGTAGAGTGCCAGTATAACTTGCATAGTTAAGTATTCAAACATTCTGAAAGCTAGCTCAGTGCACGGCCTTGACAGAGGCACCGCACCCGCTCGGATATCAGAGAAACGAGTAGAGTAACTGCATCTGCCAACTTTCCGAGAGTGTTCCGTAATTGTCGTAGCAATATGTTTATATTAGAGTTTACTTGCAGTTAATTATGGTGATGTGTGTGTGTGTGTGTGTGTGTGTGTTACTCGCTCCTCAGACGGCCGTTGTTATATATATAGGAATCGCAAAAGTGCAAGTGTAATATACCACACGTCTGGTAGAGTGCCAGTATAACTTGCATAGTTATGTAATCTAACAATCTGAAAGCTAGCTCAGTGCAAGGCCTTGACAGAGGCACCGGACCCGCTCGGATAGCCGAGAAACGAGTAGAGTAACTGCATCTGCCAACATTCCGAGAATTTTCCGTAATTGTCGTAGCAATATGTTTATATTTGAGTTTACTTGCAGTTAATTATGGTGATGTGTGTGTGTGTGTATCTCGCTCCTCAGACGGCCGTTGTTGCATATATAGGTATCGCAAAAGTGCAAGTGTAATTTACCACACGTCTGGTAGGGTGCCAGTATAACTTGCATAGTTAAGTATTCAAACAGTCTGAAAGCTAGCTCAGTGCACGGCCTTGACAGAGGCACCGCACCCGCTCGTATAGCCGAGAAACGAGTAGAGTAACTGCATCTGCCAACATTCCGAGAGTGTGCCGTAATTGTCGTTGCAATATGTTTATATTTGATTTTACTTGCAGTTAATTATGGTGATGTGTGTGTGTGAGTGTGTTACTCGCTACTCAGACGGCCGTTGTTATATATATAGGTATCGGAAAAGTGCAAAAGTAATTTACCACACGTCTGGTAGAGTGCCAGTATAACTTGCATAGTTAAGTATTCGAACAGTCTGAAAGCTAGCTCAGTGCAAGTCCTTGACAGAGACACCGCACCCGCTCGGATACCCAGGAAACGAGTAGAGTAACTGCATCTGCCAACTTTCCGAGAGTGTTCCGAAATTTTCGTAGCAATATGTTTCTATTTGCGTTTACTTGCATTTAATTATGGTGATGTGTTTGTGCGTGTGTGTGTTACTCGCTCCTCAGACGGCCGTTGTTGCTTATATAGGTATCGCAAAAATGCAAGAGTAATTTAGCACACGTCTGGTAGAGTGCCTGTGTATCTTGCATAGTTAAGTATTCAAACAGTCTGAAAGCTAGCTCATGGCACGGCCTTGACAGAGGCACCGCACCGGTTCGGATAGATGAGAAACGAGTAGTGTAACTGCATCTGCAAACATTCCGAGAGTGTTCCGTAATTGAAGTTGCAATATGTTTATATTTGAGTTTACTTGCAGTTAATTATGGTGATGTGTGTGTGTGTGTGTGTGTTTGTTACTCGCTCCTCAGACGGCCGTTGTTGTATATATAGGTATCGCAAAAGTGCAAGAGTAATTTACCACACGTTTGGTAGAGTGGCAGTATAACTTGCATAGTTAAGTATTCAAACTGTCTGAAAGCTAGCACAGTGCACGGCCTTGACAGAGGCACCGCACCCGCTTGGATGGCCGAGAAACCAGTTGAGTAACTGCATCTGCCAACTTTCCGAGAGTGTTCCGTATTTGTAGTAGCAAAATGTTTATATTTGAATTTACTTGCAGTTAATTATGGTGATGTGTGTGTGTGTGTTACTCGCTCCTCAGATGGCCGTTGTTGCATATATAGGTATCGCAAAAGAGCAAGAGTAATTTAAAACACTTCTGGTAGAGTGCCAGTATAACTTGCATAGTTAAGTATTCAAACAGTCTGAAAGCTAGCTCAGTGCACGGCCTTGACAGAGGCATCGCACCCTCTCGGATAGCAGAGAAACGAGTAGAGTAACTGCATCTGCCAAAATTCCGAGAGTGTTCGGTAATTGTCGTAGCAATATGTTTATATTTGAGTTTACTTGCAGTTAATTATGGTGATGTGTGTGTGTGTGTGTATGTGTGTGTTACTCGCTCCTCAGACGGCCGTTGTTATATATATAGGTATCGCAAAAGTGCAAGAGTAATTTAACACACGTCTGGTAGAGTGCCAGTATAACTTGCATAGTTAAGTATTCAAACAGTCTGAAAGCTAGCTCAGTGCACGGCCTTGACAGAGGCACCGCACCCTCTCGGATAGCCGAAAAACGAGTAGAGTAATTGCATCTGCCAAAATTCCGAGAGTGTTCCGTAATTGTCGTAGCAATATGTTTATATTTGAGTTTACTTGCAGTTAATTATGGTGATGTGTGTGTGTGTGTATGTGTGTGTTACTCGCTCCTCAGACGGCCGTTGTTATATATATAGGTATCGCAAAAGTGCAAGAGTAATTTAACACACGTCCGATAGAGTGCCAGTATAACTTGCATAGTTAAGTATTCAAACAGTCTGAAAGCTAGCTCAGTGCACGACCTTGACAGAGGCACCGCACCCTCTCGGATAGCAGAGAAACGAGTAGAGTAACTGCATCTGCCAAAATTCCGAGAGTGTTCCGTAATTGTCGTAGCAATATGTTTATATTTGAGTTTACTTGCAGTTAATTATGGTGATGTGTGTGTGTGTGTGTATGTGTGTGTTACTCGCTCCTCAGACGGCCGTTGTTATATATATAGGTATCGCAAAAGTGCAAGAGTAATTTAACACACGTCTGGTAGAGTGCCAGTTTAACTTGCATAGTTAAGTATTCAAACAGTCTGAAAGCTAGCTCAGTGCACGGCCTTGACAGAGGCACCACACCGTCCCGGATAGTCGAGAAACGAGTAGAGTAACTGCATCTGCCAACATTCCGAGAGTGTTCCGTAATTGTCGTAGCAATATGTTTTTATTTGAGTTTACTTGCAGTTAATTATGGTGATGTGTGTGTGTGTGTGTATGTGTGTGTTACTCGCTCCTCAGACGGCCGTTGTTATATATATAGGTATCGCAAAAGTGCAAGAGTAATTTAACACAGGTCTGGCAGAGTGCCAGTATAACTTGCATAGTTAAGTATTCAAACAGTCTGAAAGCTAGCTCAGTGCACGGCCTTGACAGAGGCACCGCACCCACTCGGATAGCAGAGAAACGAGTAGAGTAACTGCATCTGCCAAAATTCCGAGAGTGTTCCGTAATTGTCGTAGTAATATGTTTATATTTGAGTTTACTTGCAGTTAATTATGGTGATGTGTGTGTGTGTGTGTGTGTGTGTGTGTGTGTGTGTGTGTGTGTTACTCGCTCCTCAGACGGCCGTTGTTGTATATATAGGTATCGCAAAAGTGCAAGAGTAATTTACCACACGTCTGGTAGATTGCCAGTATAACTTGCATAGTTAACTATTCAAACAGTCTGAAAGCTAGCTCAGTGCACGGCCTTGACAGAGGCACCGCACCCGCTCGGAGAGCCGAGAAACGAGTAGAGTAACTGCATCTGCCAACATTCCGAGAGTGTTCCGTAATTGTCGTAGCAATATGTTTATATTTGAGTTTACTTGCAGTTAATTATGGTGATGTGTGTGTGTATGTGTGTGTGTGTGTGTGTGTGTGTGTGTGTGTGTGTGTGTGTGTGTGTGTGTGTGTGTGTGTGTGTGTGTGTGTGTGTGTGTGTTTGTTACTCGCTCCTCGGACGGCCGTTGTTGCAGATATAGGTATCGCAAAAGTGCAAGAGTAATTTACCACACGTCTGGTAGAGTGCCAGTATAACTTGCATAGTTAAGTATTCAAACAGTCTGAAAGCTAGCTCAGTGCACGGCCTTGACAGAGGCACCGGACCCTCTCGGATAGCAGAGAAACGAGTAGAGTAACTGCATCAGCCAACTTTCCGAGTGTGTTCCGTAATTGTCGTAACAACATGTTTATATTTGAGTTTACTTGCAGTTAATTATGGTGATGTGTGTGTGTGTGTGTGTGTGCGTGTGTGTGTTTGTTACTCGCTCCTCAGACGGCCGTTGATATATATATAGATATCGCAAAAGTGCAAGAGTAATTTAAGACACGTCTGGTAGAGTGCCAGTATAACTTGCATAGTTAAGTATTCAAACATTCTGAAAGCTAGCTCAGTGCACGGCCTTGACAGAGGCATCACACCGTCCCGGATAGTCGAGAAACGAGTAGAGTAACTGCATCTGCCAACATTCCGAGAGTGTTCCGTAATTGTCGTTGCAATATGTTTATATTTGATTTTACTTGCAGTTAATTATGGTGATGTGTGTGTGTGAGTGTGTTACTCGCTACTCAGACGGCCGTTGTTATATATATAGGTATCGGAAAAGTGCAAAAGTAATTTACCACACGTCTGGTAGAGTGCCAGTATAACTTGCATAGTTAAGTATTCGAACAGTCTGAAAGCTAGCTCAGTGCAAGTCCTTGACAGAGACACCGCACCCGCTCGGATACCCAGGAAACGAGTAGAGTAACTGCATCTGCCAACTTTCCGAGAGTGTTCCGAAATTTTCGTAGCAATATGTTTCTATTTGCGTTTACTTGCATTTAATTATGGTGATGTGTGTGTGCGTGTGTGTGTTACTCGCTCCTCAGACGGCCGTTGTTGCTTATATAGGTATCGCAAAAATGCAAGAGTAATTTAGCACACGTCTGGTAGAGTGCCTGTGTATCTTGCATAGTTAAGTATTCAAACAGTCTGAAAGCTAGCTCATGGCACGGCCTTGACAGAGGCACCGCACCGGTTCGGATAGATGAGAAACGAGTAGTGTAACTGCATCTGCAAACATTCCGAGAGTGTTCCGTAATTGAAGTTGCAATATGTTTATATTTGAGTTTACTTGCAGTTAATTATGGTGATGTGTGTGTGTGTGTGTGTGTTTGTTACTCGCTCCTCAGACGGCCGTTGTTGTATATATAGGTATCGCAAAAGTGCAAGAGTAATTTCCCACACGTCTGGTAGAGTGGCAGTATAACTTGCATAGTTAAGTATTCAAACTGTCTGAAAGCTAGCACAGTGCACGGCCTTGACAGAGGCACCGCACCCTCTCGGATGGCCGAGAAACCAGTTGAGTAACTGCATCTGCCAACTTTCCGAGAGTGTTCCGTAATTGTAGTAGCAAAATGTTTATATTTGAATTTACTTGCAGTTAATTATGGTGATGTGTGTGTGTGTGTTACCCGCTCCTCAGATGGCCGTTGTTGCATATATAGGTATCGCAAAAGAGCAAGAGTAATTTAAAACACTTCTGGTAGAGTGCCAGTATAACTTGCATAGTTAAGTATTCAAACAGTCTGAAAGCTAGCTCAGTGCACGGCCTTGACAGAGGCACCGCCCCCGCTCGGATAGCCGAAAAACGAGTAGAGTAACTGCATCTGCCAACATTCCGAGAGTGTTCCGTAATTGTCGTAGCAATATGTTTATATTTGAGTTTACTTGCAGTTAATTATGGTGATGTGTGTGTGTGTGTGTTTGTGTGTGTTACTCGCTCCTCAGACGGCCGTTTTTGCATATATAGGTATCACAATGTTGCAAGAGTAATTTACCACACGTCTGGTAGAGTGCCAGTATAACTATCATAGTTAAGTATTCAAACAGTCTGAAAGCTAGCTCAGTGCACGACCTTGACAGAGGCACCGCACCCTCTCGGATAGCAGAGAAACGAGTAGAGTAACTGCATCTGCCAAAATTCCGAGAGTGTTCCGTAATTGTCGTAGCAATATGTTTATATTTGAGTTTACTTGCAGTTAATTATGGTGATGTGTGTGTGTGTGTGTGTATGTGTGTGGTACTCGCTCCTCAGGCGGCCGTTGTTATATATATAGGTATCGCAAAAGTGCAAGAGTAATTTAACACACGTCTGGTAGAGTGCCAGTTTAACTTGCATAGTTAAGTATTCAAACAGTCTGAAAGCTAGCTCAGTGCACGGCCTTGACAGAGGCACCGCCCCCGCTCGGATAGCCGAAAAACGAGTAGAGTAACTGCATCTGCCAACATTCCGAGAGTGTTCCGTAATTGTCGTAGCAATATGTTTATATTTGAGTTTACTTGCAGTTAATTATGGTGATGTGTGTGTGTGTGTGTTTGTGTGTGTTACTCGCTCCTCAGACGGCCGTTTTTGCATATATAGGTATCACAATGTTGCAAGAGTAATTTACCACACGTCTGGTAGAGTGCCAGTATAACTATCATAGTTAAGTATTCAAACAGTCTGAAAGCTAGCTCAGTGCACGACCTTGACAGAGGCACCGCACCCTCTCGGATAGCAGAGAAACGAGTAGAGTAACTGCATCTGCCAAAATTCCGAGAGTGTTCCGTAATTGTCGTAGCAATATGTTTATATTTGAGTTTACTTGCAGTTAATTATGGTGATGTGTGTGTGTGTGTGTATGTGTGTGTTACTCGCTCCTCAGGCGGCCGTTGTTATATATATAGGTATCGCAAAAGTGCAAGAGTAATTTAACACACGTCTGGTAGAGTGCCAGTATAACTTGCATAGTTAAGTATTCAAACAGTCTGAAAGCTAGCTCAGTGCACGGCCTTGACAGAGGCACCACACCGTCCCGGATAGTCGAGAAACGAGTAGAGTAACTGCATCTGCCAACATTCCGAGAGTGTTCCGTAATTGTCGTAGCAATATGTTTATATTTGAGTTTACTTGCAGTTAATTATGGTGATGTGTGTGTGTGTGTATGTGTGTGTTACTAGCTCCTCAGACGGCCGTTGTTATATATATAAGTATCGCAAAAGTGCAAGAGTAATTTAACACACGTCTGGCAGAGTGCCAGTATAACTTGCATAGTTAAGTATTCAAACAGTCTGAAAGCTAGCTCAGTGCACGGCCTTGACAGAGGCACCGCACCCACTCGGATAGCAGAGAAACGAGTAGAGTAACTGCATCTGCCAAAATTTGCGAGAGTGTTCCGTAATTGTCGTAGTAATATGTTTATATTTGAGTTTACTTGCAGTTAATTATGGTGTTGTGTGTGTGTATGTGTGTGTGTGTGTGTGTGTGTGTGTGTGTGTTTGTTTGTTACTCGCTCCTCAGACGGCCGTTGTTGCAGATATAGGTATCGCAAAATTGCAAGAGTAATTTACCACACGTCTGGTAGAGTGCCAGTATAACTTGCATAGTTAAGTATTCAAACAGTCTGAAAGCTAGCTCAGTGCACGGCCTTGACAGAGGCACCGGACCCTCTCGGATAGCAGAGAAACGAGTAGAGTAACTGCATCAGCCAACTTTCCGAGTGTCTCCGTAATTGTCGTAACAACATGTTTATATTTGAGTTTACTTGCAGTTAATTATGGTGATGTGTGTGTGTGTGTGTGTGCGTGTGTGTGTTTGTTACTCGCTCCTCAGACGGCCGTTGATATATATATAGATATCGCAAAAGTGCAAGAGTAATTTAACACACGTCTGGTAGAGTGCCAGTATAACTTGCATAGTTAAGTATTCAAACATTCTGAAAGCTAGCTCAGTGCACGGCCTAGACAGAGGCATCACACCGTCCCGGATAGTCGAGAAACGAGTAGAGTAACTGCATCTGCCAACATTCCGAGAGTGTTCCGTAATTGTCGTAGCAATATGTTTATATTTGAGTTTACTTGCAGTTAATTATGGTGATGTGTGTGTGTGTGTGTGTTACTCGCTCCTCAGACGGCCGTTGTTGTATATATAGGTATCGCAAAAGTGCAAGAGTAATTTACCACCCGTATGGTGGGTTGCCAGTATAACTTGCATAGTTATGTATTCTAATAGTCTGAAAGCTAGCTCAGTACACGGCCTTGACAGAGGCACCGCACATGCTCGGATGGCCGAGAAACGAGTAGAGTAACTGCATCTGCCAACTTTCCGAGAGTGTTCCGTAATTGTAGTAGCAATATGTTTATATTTGCGTTTACTTGCAGCTAATTATGGTGATGTGTGTTCGTGTGTGTGTTACTCGCTCCTCAGACGGCCGTTGTTGCTTATATAGGTATCGCAAAAGTGCAAGAGTAATATAACACACGTCTGGTAGAGTGCCAGTATAACTTGCATAGTTAAGTATTCAAACCGTCTGAAAGCTAGCTCAGTGCACGGCCTTGAGAGAGGCACTGCACCCGCTCGGATAGATGAGAAACGAGTAGAGTAACTGCATCTGCAAACTTTCCGAGAGTGTCCCGTAATTGAAATAGCAATATGATTTTATTTGTGTTTACTTGCAGTTATTTATGGTGATGTGTGTGTGTGTGTGTGTGTGTGTGTGTGTGTGTGTGTGTGTGTGTTACTCGCCCCTCAGACGGCCGTAGTTGTATATATAGGTATCGCAAAAGTGCAAGAGTAATTTACCACACGTCTGGTAGAGTGCCAGTATAACTTGCATAGTTAAGTATTCAAACAGTCTGAAAGCTAGCTACGTGCACGGCCTTTACAGAGGCACCGCACCCGCTCGGATAGCCGAGAAACGAGTTGAGTAACTGCATCTGCCAACTTTCCGAGAATGTTCCGTAATTGTCGTAGCAATATGTTTATATTAGAGTTTACTTGCAGTTAATTATGGTGATGTGTGTGTGTGTGTTTGTGTGTGTGTTACTCGCTCCTCAGACGGCCTTTGTTGCATATATAGTTATCGCAAAAGTGCAAGAGTAATTTACCACACGTCTGGTAGAGTGCCAGTATAACTTGCATAGTTAAGTATTCAAACAGTCTGAAAGCTAGCTGAGTGCACGGCCTTGACAGAGTCTCCGAACCCGCTCGGATAGCCGAGAAACGAGTAGAGTAACTGCATCTGCCAACATTCCCCGAGTTTTCCGTGATTGTCGTAGCAATATGTTTATATTTGAGTTTACTTGCAGTTAAGTATGGTGATGTGTGTGTGTGTGTGTGTGTGTGTGTGTGTTACTCGCTCCTCAGACGGCCGTTGTTATATATATAGGTATCGCAAAAGTGCAAGAGTAATTTACCACACGTCTGGTAGAGTGCCAGTATAACTTGCATAGTTAAGCATTCAAACAGTCTGAAAGCTAGCTCAGTGCACGGCCTTGACAGAGGTACCGCACCCGCTCGGATAGCCGAGAAACGAGTAGAGTAACTGCATCTGCCAACATTCCGAGAGTGTTCCGTAATTGTCGTAGCAATATGTTTATATTTGAGTTTACTTGCTGTTAATTATGTTGATGTGTGTGTGTGTGTGTGTGTATCTCGCTCCCCAGACGGCCGTTGTTGCATATATAGGTATCGCAAAAGTGCAAGTGTAATTTACCACACTTCTGGTAGGGTGCCAGTATAACTTGCATAGTTAAGTATTCAAACAGTCTGACAGCTAGCTCAGTGCACGGCCTTGACAGAGGCACCGCACCTTCTCGGATAGCCGAAAAACGAGTAGAGTAACTGCATCTGCCAACATTCCGAGAGTGTTTCGTAATTGTCGTAGCAATATGTTTATATTTGAGTTTACTTGCAGTTAATTATGGTGATGTGTGTGTGTGTGTGTGTGTGTGTGTATCTCGCTCCTCAGACGGCCGTTGTTGCATATATAGGTATCGCAAAAGTGTAAGTGTAATTTACCACACGTCTGGTAGGGTGCCAGTATAACTTGCATAGTTAAGTATTCAAACAGTCTGAAAGCTAGCTCAGTGCACGGCCTTGACAGAGGCACCGCACCCTCTCGGATAGCCGAAAAACGTGTAGAGTAACTGCATCTGCCAACTTTCCGAGAGTGTTCCGTAATTGTCGTAGCAATATGTTTATATTAGAGTTTACTTGCAGTTAATTATGGTGATGTGTGTGTGTGTGTGTGTGTGTGTGTGTGTGTGTGTGTGTGTGTGTGTGTGTGTGTGTGTTACTCGCTCCTCAGGTGGCCGTTGTTATATATATAGGAATCGCAAAAGTGCAAGTGTAATATACCACACGTCTGGTAGAGTGCCAGTATAACTTGCATAGTTATGTAATCTAACAATCTGAAAGCTAGCTCAGTGCAAGGCCTTGACAGAGGCACCGCACCCTCTCGGATAGCCGAGAAACGAGTAGAGTAACTGCATCTGCCAACATTCCGAGAGTGTTCCGTAATTGTCGTAGCAATATGTTTATATTTGAGTTTACTTGCAGTTAATTATGTTGATGTGTGTGTGTGTGTGTGTGTGTATCTCGCTCCTCAGACGGCCGTTGTTGCATATATAGGTATCGCAAAAGTGCAAGTGTAATTTACCACACTTCTGGTAGGGTGCCAGTATAACTTGCATAGTTAAGTATTCAAACAGTCTGACAGCTAGCTCAGTGCACGGCCTTGACAGAGGCACCGCACCCTCTCGGATAGCCGAAAAACGAGTAGAGTAACTGCATCTGCCAACATTCCGAGAGTGTTCCGTAATTGTCGTAGCAATATGTTTATATTTGAGTTTACTTGCAGTTAATTATGGTGATGTGTGTGTGTGTGTGTGTGTGTGTATCTCGCTCCTCAGACGGCCGTTGTTATATATATAGGTATCGCAAAAGTGCAAGAGTAATTTACCACAAGTCTGGTAGAGTGCCAGTATAACTTGCATAGTTAAGTATTCAAACAGTCTGAAAGCCAGCTCAGTGCACGGCCTTGACAGAGGCACCGCACCCTCTCGGATAGCCGAAAAACGAGTAGAGTAACTGCATCTGCCAACTTTCCGAGAGTGTTCCGTAATTGTCGTAGCAATATGTTTATATTAGAGTTTACTTGCAGTTATTTATGGTGATGTGTGTGTGTGTGTGTGTGTGTGTGTGTGTGTGTGTGTGTGTGTGTGTGTGTGTGTGTGTTACTCGCTCCTCAGGTGGCCGTTGTTATATATATAGGAATCGCAAAAGTGCAAGTGTAATATACCACACGTCTGGTAGAGTGCCAGTATAACTTGCATAGTTATGTAATCTAACAATCTGAAAGCTAGCTCAGTGCAAGGCCTTGACAGAGGCACCGCACCCTCTCGGATAGCCGAGAAACGAGTAGAGTAACTGCATCTGCCAACATTCCGAGAGTGTTCCGTAATTGTCGTAGCAATATGTTTATATTTGAGTTTACTTGCAGTTAGTTATGGTGATGTGTGTGTGTGTGTGTGTGTGTGTATCTCGCTCCTCAGACGGCCGTTGTTGCATATATAGGTATCGCAAAAGTGCAAGTGTAATTTACCACACGTCTGGTAGGGTGCCAGTATAACTTGCATAGTTAAGTATTCAAACAGTCTGACAGCTAGCTCAGTGCACGGCCTTGACAGAGGAACCGCACCCGCTCGGATAGCGGAGAAACGAGTAGAGTAACTGCATCTGCCAGCTTTCCGAGAGTGTTCCGTCATTGTCGTTGCAATATGTTTATATTTGATTTTACTTGCAGTTAATTATGGTGATGTGTGTGTGTGTGTGTGTGTGTTACTCGCTCCTCAGACGGCCGTTGTTGCATATATAGGTGTCGCAAAAGTGCAAGAGTAATTAACCACACGTCTGGTAGAGTGCCAGTTTAACTTGCATAGTTAAGTATTCAAACAGTCTGACAGCTAGCTCAGTGCAAGGCCTTGACAGAGGCACCGCACCCTCTCGGATAGCCGAGAAACGAGTAAAGTAACTGCATCTGCCAACATTCCGAGAGTGTTCCGTAATTGTCGTAGCAATATGTTTATATTTGAGTTTACTTGCAGTTAGTTATGGTGATGTGTGTGTGTGTGTGTGTGTGTGTGTGTGTATCTCGCTCCTCAGACGGCCGTTGTTGCATATATAGGTTTCGCAAAAGTGCAAGTGTAATTTACCACACGTCTGGTAGGGTGCCAGTATAACTTGCATAGTTAAGTATTCAAACAGTCTGACAGCTAGCTCAGTGCACGGCCTTGACAGAGGAACCGCACCCGCTCGGATAGCGGAGAAACGAGTAGTGTAACTGCATCTGCCAACATTCCGAGAGTGTTCCGTAATTGTCATAGCAATATGTTTATATTTGAGTTTACTTGCAGTTAATTATGGTGATGTGTGTGTGTGTGTGTGTGTTACTCGCTCCTCAGACGGCCGTTGTTGCATATATAGGTGTCGCAAAAGTGCAAGAGTAATTAACCACACGTCTGGTAGAGTGCCAGTTTAACTTGCATAGTTAAGTATTAAAACAGTCTGACAGCTAGCTCAGTGCAAGGCCTTGACAGAGGCACCGCACCCTCTCGGATAGCCGAGAAACGAGTAGAGTAACTGCATCTGCCAACATTCCGAGAGTGTTCCGTCATTGTCGTTGCAATATGTTTATATTTGATTTTACTTGCAGTTAATTATGGTGATGTGTGTGTGTGTGTGTGTGTTACTCGCTCCTCAGACGGCCGTTGTTGCATATATAGGTGTCGCAAAAGTGCAAGAGTAATTAACCACACGTCTGGTAGAGTGCCAGTTTAACTTGCATAGTTAAGTATTCAAACAGTCTGACAGCTAGCTCAGTGCAAGACCTTGACAGAGGCACCGCACCCTCTCGGATAGCCGAGAAACGAGTAGAGTAACTGCATCTGCCAACATTCCGAGAGTGTTCCGTAATTGTCGTAGCAATATGTTTATATTTGAGTTTACTTGCAGTTAGTTATGGTGATGTGTGTGTGTGTGTGTGTGTGTGTGTATCTCGCTCCTCAGACGGCCGTTGTTGCATATATAGGTATCGCAAAAGTGCAAGAGTAATTTACCACACGTCTGGTAGAGTGCCAGTATAACTTGCATAGTTAAGCATTCAAACAGTCTGAAAGCTAGCTCAGTGCACGGCCTTGACAGAGGCACCGCACCCGCTCGGATAGCCGAGAAACGTTTAGAGTAACTGCATCTGCCAACATTGCGAGAGTGTTCCGTAATTGTCGTAGCAATATGTTTATATTAGAGTTTACTTGCAGTTAATTATGGTGATGTGTGTGTGTGTGTGTGTGTGGTGTGTGTGTGTGTGTGTGTGTGTGTGTGTGTGTGTGTGTGTGTGTGTGTGTGTGTGTGTGTGTATGTGTTACTCGCTCCTCAGACGGCCGTTGTTATATATATAGGAATCGCAAAAGTGCAAGTGTAATATACCACACGTCTGGTAGAGTGCCAGTATAACTTGCATAGTTAGGTAATCTAACAATCTGAAAGCTAGCTCAGTGCAAGGCCTTGCCAGAGGCACCGCACCCTCTCGGATAGCCGAGAAACGAGTGGAGTAACTGCATCTGCCAATATTCCGAGAGTGTTCCGTAATTGTCGTAGCAATATGTTTATATTTGAGTTTACTTGCAGTTAATTATGGTGATGTGTGTGTGTGTGTGTGTGTATCTCGCTCCTCAGACGGCCGTTGTTGCATATATAGGTATCGCAAAAGTGCAAGTGTAATTTGCCACACGTCTGGTAGGGTGCCAGTATAACTTGCATAGTTAAGTATTCAAACAGTCTGACAGCTAGCTCAGTGCACGGCCTTGACAGAGGAACCGCACCCGCTCGGATAGCGGAGAAACGAGTAGAGTAACTGCATCTGCCATCATTCCGAGGGTATTCCGTAATTGTCGTAGCAATATGTTTATATTTGAGTTTACTTGCAGTTAGTAATGGTGATTTGTGTGTGTGTGTTTGTGTGTGTGTGTGTGTGTGTGTGTGTGTGTGTGTGTGTGTGTGTGTGTGTGTGTGTGTTACTCGCTCCTCAGACGGCCGTTGTTATATATATAGGTATCGCAAAAGTGCAAGAGTAATTTACCACACGTCTGGTAGAGTGCCAGTGTATCTTGCATAGTTAAGTATTCAAACAGTCTGAAAGCTAGCTCAGTGCACGGCCTTGAGAGAGGCACCGCACCCTATCGGATAGCAGAGAAACGAGTAGAGTAACTGCATCTGCCAACTTTCCGAGTGTGTTCCGTAATTGTCGTAACAACATGTTTATATTTGAGTTTACTTGCAGTTAATTATGGTGAAGTGTGTGTGTGTGTGTTACTCGCACCTCAGACGGCCGTTGTTGTATATATAGGTATCGCAAAAGTGCAAGAGTAATTTACCACACGTATGGTAGGTTGCCAGTATAACTTGCATAGTTAAGTATTCAAATAGTCTGAAAGCTAGCTCAGTACACGGCCTTGACAGAGGCACCGCACCCGCTCGGATGGCCGAGAAACGAGTAGAGTAACTGCATCTGCCAACTTTCCGAGAGTGTTCCGTAATTGTAGTAGCAATATGTTTATATTTGCGTTTACTTGCAGCTAATTATGGTGATGTGTGTGTGTGTGTGTGTGTGTGTGTTACTCGCTCCTCAGACGGCCGTTGTTGCTTATATAGGTATCGTAAAAATGTAAGAGTAATTTAGCACACGTCTGGTAGAGTGCCAGTGTATCTTGCATAGTTAAGTATTCAAACAGTCTGAAAGCTAGCTCAGTGCACGGCCTTGAGAGAGGCACCGCACCCTATCGGATAGCAGAGAAACGAGTAGAGTAACTGCATCTGCCAACTTTCCGAGTGTGTTCCGTAATTGTCGTAACAACATGTTTATATTTGAGTTTACTTGCAGTTAATTATGGTGAAGTGTGTGTGTGTGTGTTACTCGCACCTCAGACGGCCGTTGTTGTATATATAGGTATCGCAAAAGTGCAAGAGTAATTTACCACACGTATGGTAGGTTGCCAGTATAACTTGCATAGTTAAGTATTCAAATAGTCTGAAAGCTAGCTCAGTACACGGCCTTGACAGAGGCACCGCACCCGCTCGGATGGCCGAGAAACGAGTAGAGTAACTGCATCTGCCAACTTTCCGAGAGTGTTCCGTAATTGTAGTAGCAATATGTTTATATTTGCGTTTACTTGCAGCTAATTATGGTGATGTGTGTGTGTGTGTGTGTGTGTGTGTGTGTTACTTGCTCCTCAGACGGCCGTTGTTGCTTATATAGGTATTGCAAAAGTACAAGTGTAATTTAGCACACGTCTGGTAGATTGCCAGTATAACTTTCATAGTTAAGTATTCAAACCGTCTGAAAGCTAGCTCAGTGCACGTCCTTGACAGAGGCACCGCACCCTCTCGGATAGCCGAGAAACGTGTAGAGTAACTGCATCTGCCACCTTTCCGAGAGTGTTCCGTATTTGTAGTAGCAATATGTTTATATTTGCGTTTACTTGCAGTTAATTATGGTGATGTTTGTGTGTGTGTGTGTGTGTTACTTGCTCCTCAGACGGCCGTTGTTGCTTATATAGGTATTGCAAAAGTGCAAGTGTAATATAGCACACGTCTGGTAGATTGCCAGTATAACTTTCATAGTTAAGTACTCAAACCGTCTGAAAGCTAGCTCAGTGCACGGCCTTGAGAGAGGCACTGCACCCGCTCGGATAGATGAGAAACGAGTAGAGTAACTGCATCTGCAAACTTTCCGAGAGTGTCCCGTAATTGAAAGAGCAATATGATTTTATTTGTGTTTACTTGCAGTTAATTATGGTGATGTGTGTGTGTGTGTGTGTGTGTGTGTGTGTGTGTGTCACTCGCTCCTCAGACGGCCGTTGTTGTATATATAGGTATCGCAAAAGTGCAAGAGTAATTTACCACACGTCTGGTAGAGTGCCAGTATAACTTGCATAATTAAGTATTCAAACAGTCTGAAAGCTAGCTCCGTGCACGGCCTTTACAGAGGCACCGCACCCGCTCGGATAGCCGAGAAACGAGTTGAGTAACTGCATCTGCCAACTTTACGAGAGTGTTCCGTAATTGTCGTAGCAATATGTTTATATTAGAGTTTACTTGCAGTTAATTATGGTGATGTGTGTGTGTGTGTGTGTGTGTGTTACTCGCTCCTCAGACGGCCTTTGTTGCATATATAGTTATCGCAAAAGTGCAAGAGTAATTTACCACACGTCTGTTAGAGTGCCAGTGTAACTTGCATAGTTAAGTATTCAAACAGTCTGAAAGCTAGCTCAGTGCACGGCCATGACAGAGGCACCGCACCCTCTCGGATAGCCGAGAAACGAGTAGAGTAACTGCATCTGTTAACTTTCCGAGAATGTTACGTAATTGTAGCAATATGTTTATATTAGAGTTTACTTGCAGTTAATTATGGTAATGTGTGTGTGTGTGTGTGTGTTACTCGCTCCTCAGACGGCCTTTGTTGCATATATAGTTATCGCAAAAGTGCAAGAGTAATTTACCACACGTCTGGCAGAGTGCCAGTGTAACTTGCATAGTTAAGTATTCAAACAGTCTGAAAGCTAGCTGAGTGCACGGCCTTGACAGAGTCTCCGAACCCGCTCGGATAGCCGAGAAACGAGTAGAGTAACTGCATCTGCCAACATTCCCCGAGTGTTCCGTGATTGTCGTAGCAATATGTTTATATTTGAGTTTACTTGCAATTAAGTATGGTGATGTGTGTGTGTGTGTGTGTGTGTGTGTGTGTTACTCGCTCCTCAGACGGCCGTTGTTATATATATAGGTATCGCAAAAGTGCAAGAGTAATTTACCACACGTCTGGTAGAGTGCCAGTATAACTTGCATAGTTAAGCATTCAAACAGTCTGAAAGCTAGCTCAGTGCACGGCCTTGACAGAGGCACCGCACCCGCTCGGATAGCCGAGAAACGAGTAGAGTAACTGCATCTGCCAACTTTCCGAGAGTGTTCCGTAATTGAAGTAGCAATATGTTTATATTCGCGTTTACTTGCTGCTAATTATGGTGATGTGTGTGTGTGTGTGTGTGTGTGTGTGTGTTACTTGCTCCTCAGACGGCCGTTGTTGCTTATATAGGTATTGTAAAAGTGCAAGTGTAATTTAGCACACGTCTGGTAGATTGCCAGTATAACTTTCATAGTTAAGTATTCAAACCGTCTGAAAGCTAGCTCAGTGCACGTCCTTGACAGAGGCACCGCACCCTCTCGGATAGCCGAGAAACGTGTAGAGTAACTGCATCTGCCACCTTTCCGAGAGTGTTCCGTATTTGTAGTAGCAATATGTTTATATTTGCGTTTACTTGCAGTTAATTATGGTGATGTGTGTGTGTGTGTGTGTGTGTGTGTGTTACTTGCTCCTCAGACGGCCGTTGTTGCTTATATAGGTATTGCAAAAGTGCAAGTGTAATTTAGCACACGTCTGGTAGATTGCCAGTATAACTTTCATAGTTAAGTACTCAAACCGTCTGAAAGCTAGCTCAGTGCACGGCCTTGAGAGAGGCACCGCACCCGCTCGGATAGATGAGAAACGAGTAGAGTAACTGCATCTGCAAACTTTCCGAGAGTGTCCCGTATTTGAAATAGCAATATGATTTTATTTGTGTTTACTTGCAGTTAATTATGGTGATGTGTGTGTGTGTGTGTGTGTGTGTGTGTGTGTTACTCGCTCCTCAGACGGCCGTTGTTGTATATATAGGTATCGCAAAAGTGCAAGAGTAATTTACCACACGTCTGGTAGAGTGCCAGTATAACTTGCATAGTTAAGTATTCAAACAGTCTGAAAGCTAGCTCCGTGCACGGCCTTTACAGAGGCACCGCACCCGCTCGGATAGCCGAGAAACGAGTAGAGTAACTGCATCTGCCAACTTTCCGAGAGTGTTCCGTAATTGTAGTAGCAATATGTTTATATTTGCGTTTACTTGCAGCTAATTATGGTGATGTGTGTGTGTGTGTGTGTGTGTGTGTGTTACTTGCTCCTCAGACGGCCGTTGTTGCTTATATAGGTATTGCAAAAGTGCAAGTGTAATTTAGCACACGTCTGGTAGATTGCCAGTATAACTTTCATAGTTAAGTATTCAAACCGTCTGAAAGCTAGCTCAGTGCACGTCCTTGACAGAGGCACCGCACCCTCTCGGATAGCCGAGAAACGTGTAGAGTAACTGCATCTGCCACCTTTCCGAGAGTGTTCCGTATTTGTAGTAGCAATATGTTTATATTTGCGTTTACTTGCAGTTAATTATGGTGATGTGTGTGTGTGTGTGTGTGTGTGTGTTACTTGCTCCTCAGACGGCCGTTGTTGCTTATATAGGTATTGCAAAAGTGCAAGTGTAATTTAGCACACGTCTGGTAGTTTGCCAGTATAACTTTCATAGTTAAGTACTCAAACCGTCTGAAAGCTAGCTCAGTGCACGGCCTTGAGAGAGGCACTGCACCCGCTCGGATAGATGAGAAACGAGTAGAGTAACTGCATCTGCAAACTTTCCGAGAGTGTCCCGTATTTGAAATAGCAATATGATTTTATTTGTGTTTACTTGCAGTTAATTATGGTGATGTGTGTGTGTGTGTGTGTGTGTGTGTGTGTGTGTATCTCGCTCCTCAGACGGCCGTTGTTGCATATATAGGTATCGCAAAAGTGCAAGTGTGATTTGCCACACGTCTGGTAGGGTGCCAGTATAACTTGCATAGTTAAGTATTCAAACAGTCTGATAGCTAGCTCAGTGCACGGCCTTGACAGAGGAACCGCACCCGCTCGGATGGCCGAGAAACGAGTAGAGTAACTGCATCTGCCAACATTCCGAGGGTATTCCGTAATTGTCGTAGCAATATGTTTATATTTGAGTTTACTTGCAGTTAATAATGGTGATTTGTGTGTGTGTGTGTGTGTGTGTGTGTGTGTGTGTGTGTGTGTGTGTTACTCGCTCCTCAGACGGCCGTTGTTATATATATAGGTATCGCAAAAGTGCAAGAGTAATTTACCACACGTCTGGTAGAGTTCCAGTATAACTTGCCTAGTTAAGTATTCAAACAGTCTGAAAGCTAGCTCAGTGCACGGCCTTGACAGAGGCACCGGACCCTCTCGGATAGCAGAGAAACGAGTAGAGTAACTGCATCTGCCAACTTTCCGAGTATGTTCCGTAATTGTCGTAACAACATGTTTATATTTGAGTTTACTTGCAGTTAATTATGGTGATGTGTGTGTGTGTGTGTGCGTGTGTGTGTTTGTTACTCGCTCCTCAGACGGCCGTTGTTATATATATAGATATCGCAAAAGTGCAATAGTAATTTAACACACGTCTGGTAGAGTGCCAGTATAACTTGCATAGTTAAGTATTTAAACAGTCTGAAAGCTAGCTCAGTGCACGGCCTTGAGAGAGGCACCGCACCCTATCGGATAGCAGAGAAACGAGTAGAGTAACTGCATCTGCCAACTTTCCGAGTGTGTTCCGTAATTGTCGTAACAACATGTTTATATTTGAGTTTACTTGCAGTTAATTATGGTGATGTGTGTGTGTGTGTGTGTGCGTGTGTGTGTTTGTTACTCGCTCCTCAGACGGCCGTTGTTATATATATAGATATCGCAAAAGTGCAAGAGTAATATAACACACGTCTGGTAGAGTGCCAGTATAACTTGCATAGTTAAGTATTCAAACAGTCTGTAAGCTAGCTCAGTGCACGGCCTTGACAGAGGCACCACACCGTCCCGGATAGTCGAGAAACGAGTAGAGTAACTGCATCTGCCAACATTCCGAGAGTGTTCCGTAATTGTCGTAGCAATATGTTTATATTTGAGTTTACTTGCAGTTAATTATGGTGATGTGTGTGTGTGTGTGTGTTACTCGCTCCTCAGACGGCCGTTGTTGTATATATAGGTATCGCAAAAGTGCAAGAGTAATTTACCACACGTATGGTAGGTTGCCAGTATAACTTGCATAGTTAACTATTCAAATAGTCTGAAAGCTAGCTCAGTACACGGCCTTGACAGAGGCACCGCACCCGCTCGGATGGCCGAGAAACGAGTAGAGTAACTGCATCTGCCAACTTTCCGAGAGTGTTCCGTAATTGTTGTAGCAATATATTTATATTTGCGTTTACTTGCAGCTAATTATGGTAATGTTTGTGTGTGTGTGTGTGTGTTACTTGCTCCTCAGACGGCCGTTGTTGCTTATATAGGTATTGCAAAAGTGCAAGTGTAATTTAGTACACGTCTGGTAGATTGCCAGTATAACTTTCATAGTTAAGTATTCAAACCGTCTGAAAGCTAGCTCAGAGCACGGCCTTGACAGAGGCACCGCACCCTCTCGGATAGCCGAGAAACGTGTAGAGTAACTGCATCTGCCACCTTTCCGAGAGTGTTCCGTATTTGTAGTAGCAATATGTTTATATTTGCGTTTACTTGCAGTTAATTATGGTGATGTGTGTGTGTGTGTGTGTGTGTTACTTGCTCCTCAGACGGCCGTTGTTGCTTATATAGGTATCGCAAAAGTGCAAGTGTAATTTACCACACGTCTGGTAGGGTGCCAGTATAACTTGCATAGTTAAGTATTCAAACAGTCTGACAGCTAGCTCAGTGCACGGCCTTGACAGAGGAACCGCACCCGCTCGGATAGCGGAGAAACGAGTAGAGTAACTGCATCTGCCAGCTTTCCGAGAGTGTTCCGTCATTGTCGTTGCAATATGTTTATATTTGATTTTACTTGCAGTTAATTATGGTGATGTGTGTGTTACTCGCTCCTCAGACGGCCGTTGTTGCATATATAGGTATCGCAAAAGTGCAAGAGTAATTAACCACACGTCTGGTAGAGTGCCAGTTTAACTTGCATAGTTAAGTATTCATACATTCTGAAAGCTAGGTCAATGCACGGCCTTGACAGAGACACCGAACCCGCTCGGAGAGCCGGGAAACGAGTAGAGTAACTGCATCTGCCAACTTTCCGAGAGTGTTCCGTAATTGTCGTAGCAATATGTTTATATTTGAGTTTACTTGCAGTTAATTATGGTGATGTGTGTGTTTATGTGTGTGTGTGTGTGTGTGTGTGTGTTTGTTTGTTACTCGCTCCTCGGACGGCCGTTGTTGCAGATATAGGTATCGCAAAAGTGCAAGAGTAATTTACCACACGTCTGGTAGAGTGCCAGTATAACTTGCATAGTTAAGTATTCAAACAGTCTGAAAGCTAGCTGAGTGCACGGCCTTGACAGAGTCTCCGAACCCGCTCGGATAGCCGAGAAACGAGTAGAGTAACTGCATCTGCCAACTTTCCGAGAGTGTTCCGTAATTGTCGTAGCAATATGTTTATATTAGAGTTTACTTGCAGTTAATTATGGTGATGTGTGTGTGTGTGTGTGTGTGTGTGTGTGTGTGTGTTACTCGCTCCTCAGACGGCCGTTGTTACATATATAGGTATCGCAAAAGTGCAAGAGTAATTTACCACACGTCTGGTAGAGTGCCAGTATAACTTGCATAGTTAAGCATTCAAACAGTCTGAAAGCTAGCTCAGTGCACGGCCTTGACAGAGGCACCGCACCCGCTCGGATAGCCGAGAAACGTTTAGAGTAACTGCATCTGCCAACATTGCGAGAGTGTTCCGTAATTGTCGTAGCAATATGTTTATATTAGAGTTTACTTGCAGTTAATTATGGTGATGTGTGTGTGTGTGTGTGTGTGTGTGTGTGTGTGTGTGTGTGTGTGTGTGTGTGTGTGTGTGTGTGTGTGTGTGTGTGTGTGTGTGTGTGTGTGTGTGTGTGTGTGTGTGTGTGTGTGTTACTCGCTCCTCAGACGGCCGTTGTTATATATATAGGAATCGCAAAAGTGCAAGTGTAATATACCACACGTCTGGTAGAGTGCCAGTATAACTTGCATAGTTATGTAATCTAACAATCTGAAAGCTAGCTCAGTGCAAGGCCTTGACAGAGGCACCGCACCCTCTCGGATAGCGGAGAAACGAGTAGAGTAACTGCATCTGCCAACATTCCGAGGGTATTCCGTAATTGTCGTAGCAATATGTTTATATTTGAGTTTACTTGCAGTTAATAATGGTGATTTGTGTGTGTGTGTGTGTGTGTGTGTGTGTTACTCGCTCCTCAGACGGCCGTTGTTATATATATAGGAATCGCAAAAGTGCAAGTGTAATATACCACACGTCTGGTAGAGTGCCAGTATAACTTGCATAGTTAGGTAATCTAACAATCTGAAAGCTAGCTCAGTGCAAGGCCTTGACAGAGGCACCGCACCCTCTCGGATAGCGGAGAAACGAGTGGAGTAACTGCATCTGCCAATATTCCGAGAGTGTTCCGTAATTGTCGTAGCAATATGTTTATATTTGAGTTTACTTGCAGTTAATTATGGTGATGTGTGTGTGTGTGTGTGTGTGTATCTCGCTCCTCAGACGGCCGTTGTTGCATATATAGGTATCGCAAAAGTGCAAGTGTAATTTGAAACACGTCTGGTAGGGTGCCAGTATAACTTGCATAGTTAAGTATTCAAACAGTCTGACAGCTAGCTCAGTGCACGGCCTTGACAGAGGTACCGCACCCGCTCGGATAGCGGAGAAACGAGTAGAGTAACTGCATCTGCCAACATTCCGAGGGTATTCCGTAATTGTCGTAGCAATATGTTTATATTTGAGTTTACTTGCAGTTAATAATTGTGATTTGTGTGTGTGTGTGTGTGTGTGTTACTCGCTCCTCAGACGGCCGTTGTTATATATATAGGTATCGCAAAAGTGCAAGAGTAATTTACCACACGTCTGGTAGAGTGCCAGGATAACTTGCATAAGTAAGTATTCAAACAGTCTGAAAGCTAGCTCAGTGCACGGCCTTGAGAGAGGCACCGCACCCTCTCGGATAGCGGAGAAACGAGTAGAGTAACTGCATCTGCCAACATTCCGAGTGTGTTCCGTATTTGTCGTAACAATATGTTTATATTTGAGTTTACTTGCAGTAAATAATGGTGATTGTGTGTGTGTGTGTGTGTGTGTGTGTGTGTGTGTGTGTGTGTGTGTGTGTGTGTGTGTGTGTGTGTGTGTGTGTGTGTGTTACTCGCTCCTCAGACGGCCGTTGTTGCTTATATAGGTATCGCAAAAATGTAAGAGTAATTTAGCACACGTCTGGTAGAGTGCCAGTGTATCTTGCATAGTTAAGTATTCAAACAGTCTGAAAGCTAGCTCAGTGCACGGCCTTGAGAGAGGCACCGCACCCTATCGGATAGCAGAGAAACGAGTAGAGTAACTGCATCTGCCAACTTTCCGAGTGTGTTCCGTAATTGTCGTAACAACATGTTTATATTTGAGTTTACTTGCAGTTAATTATGGTGAAGTGTGTGTGTGTGTGTGTGTTACTCGCACCTCAGACGCCCGTTGTTGTATATATAGGTATCGCAAAAGTGCAAGAGTAATTTACCACACATATGGTAGGTTGCCAGTATAACTTGCATAGTTAAGTATTCAAATAGTCTGAAAGCTAGCTCAGTACACGGCCTTGACAGAGGCACCGCACCCGCTCGGATGGCCGAGAAACGAGTAGAGTAACTGCATCTGCCAACTTTCCGAGAGTGTTCCGTAATTGTAGTAGCAATATGTTTATATTTGCGTTTACTTGCAGCTAATTATGGTGATGTGTGTGTGTGTGTGTTACTTGCTCCTCAGACGGCCGTTGTTGCTTATATAGGTATTGCAAAAGTGCAAGTGTAATTTAGCACACGTCTGGTAGATTGCCAGTATAACTTTCATAGTTAAGTATTCAAACCGTCTGAAAGCTAGCTCAGTGCACGTCCTTGACAGAGGCACCGCACCCTCTCGGATAGCCGAGAAACGTGTAGAGTAACTGCATCTGCCACCTTTCCGAGAGTGTTCCGTATTTGTAGTAGCAATATGTTTATATTTGCGTTTACTTGCAGTTAATTATGGTGATGTGTGTGTGTGTGTGTGTGTGTGTGTGTGTGTGTTACTTGCTCCTCAGACGGCCGTTGTTGCTTATATAGGTATTGCAAAAGTGCAAGTGTAATTTAGCACACGTCTGGTAGATTGCCAGTATAACTTTCATAGTTAAGTACTCAAACCCTCTGAAAGCTAGCTCAGTGCACGGCCTTGAGAGAGGCACTGCACCCGCTCGGATAGATGAGAAACGAGTAGAGTAACTGCATCTGCAAACTTTCCGAGAGTGTCCCGTAATTGAAATAGCAATATGATTTTATTTGTGTTTACTTGCAGCTAATTATGGTGATGTGTGTGTGTGTGTGTGTGTGTTACTTGCTCCTCAGACGGCCGTTGTTGCTTATATAGGTATTGCAAAAGTACAAGTGTAATTTAGCACACGTCTGGTAGATTGCCAGTATAACTTTCATAGTTAAGTATTCAAACCGTCTTAAAGCTAGCTCAGTGCACGTCCTTGACAGAGGCACCGCACCCTCTCGGATAGCCGATAAACGTGTAGAGTAACTGCATCTGCCACCTTTCCGAGAGTGTTCCGTATTTGTAGTAGCAATATGTTTATATTTGCGTTTACTTGCAGTTAATTATGGTGATGTGTGTGTGTGTATGTGTGTGTGTGTGTTACTTTTCTCCTCAGACGGCCGTTGTTGCTTATATAGGTATTGCAAAAGTGCAAGTGTAATTTAGCACACGTCTGGTAGATTGCCAGTATAACTTTCATAGTTAAGTACTCAAACCGTCTGAAAGCTAGCTCAGTGCACGGCCTTGAGAGAGGCACTGCACCCGCTCGGATAGATGAGAAACGAGTAGAGTAACTGCATCTGCAAACTTTCCGAGAGTGTCCCGTAATTGAAATAGCAATATGATTTTATTTGTGTTTACTTGCAGTTAATTATGATGATGTGTGTGTGTGTGTGTGTGTGTGTGTGTGTGTGTGTGTGTGTGTGTGTGTATTACTCGCTCCTCAGACGGCCGTTGTTGTATATATAGGTATCGCAAAAGTGCAAGAGTAATTTACCACACGTCTGGTAGAGTGCCAGTATAACTTGCATAGTTAAGTATTCAAACAGTCTGAAAGCTAGCTCCATGCACGGCCTTTACAGAGGCACCGCACCCGCTCGGATAGCCGAGAAACGAGTTGAGTAACTGCATCTGCCAACTTTCCGAGAATGTTCCGTAATTGTCGTAGCAATATGTTTATATTAGAGTTTACTTGCAGTTAATTATGGTGATGTGTGTGTGTGTGTTTGTGTGTGTGTTACTCGCTCCTCAGACGGCCTTTGTTGCATATATAGTTATCGCAAAAGTGCAAGAGTAATTTACCACACGTCTGGTAGAGTGCCAGTATAACTTGCATAGTTAAGTATTCAAACAGTCTGAAAGCTAGCTCAGTGCACGGCCATGACAGAGGCACCGCACCCTCTCGGATAGCCGAGAAACGAGTAGAGTAACTGCATCTGTTAACTTTCCGAGAATGTTACGTAATTGTAGCAATATGTTTATATTAGAGTTTACTTGCAGTTAATTATGGTAATGTGTGTGTGTGTGTGTGTGTGTTACTCGCTCCTCAGACGGCCTTTGTTGCATATATAGTTATCGCAAAAGTGCAAGAGTAATTTACCACACGTCTGGTAGAGTGCCAGTGTAACTTGCATAGTTAAGTATTCAAACAGTCTGAAAGCTAGCTGAGTGCACGGCCTTGACAGAGTCTCCGAACCCGCTCGGATAGCCGAGAAACGAGTAGAGTAACTGCATCTGCCAACATTCCCCGAGTGTTCCGTGATTGTCGTAGCAATATGTTTATATTTGAGTTTACTTGCAATTAAGTATGGTGATGTGTGTGTGTGTGTGTGTGTGTGTGTGTTACTCGCTCCTCAGACGGCCGTTGTTATATATATAGGTATCGCAAAAGTGCAAGGGTAATTTACCACACGTCTGGTAGAGTGCCAGTATAACTTGCATAGTTAAGCATTCAAACAGTCTGAAAGCTAGCTCAGTGCAAGGCCTTGACAGAGGCACCGCACCCGCTCGGATAGCCGAGAAACGAGTAGAGTAACTGCATCTGCCAACTTTCCGAGAGTGTTCCGTAATTGTCGTAGCAATTTGTTTATATTAGAGTTTACTTGCAGTTAATTATGGTGATGTGTGTGTGTGTGTGTGTGTGTGTGTGTATCTCGCTCCTCAGACGGCCGTTGTTGCATATATAGGTATCGCAAAAGTGCAAGTGTGATTTGCCACACGTCTGGTAGGGTGCCAGTATAACTTGCATAGTTAAGTATTCAAACACTCTGATAGCTAGCTCAGTGCACGGCCTTGACAGAGGAACCGCACCCGCTCGGATGGCCGAGAAACGAGTAGAGTAACTGCATCTGCCAACATTCCGAGGGTATTCCGTAATTGTCGTAGCAATATGTTTATATTTGAGTTTACTTGCAGTTAATAATGGTGAGTTGTGTGTGTGTGTGTGTTACTCGCTCCTCAGACGGCCGTTGTTATATATATAGGTATCGCAAAAGTGCAAGAGTAATTTACCACACGTCTGGTAGAGTTCCAGTATAACTTGCCTAGTTAAGTATTCAAACAGTCTGAAAGCTAGCTCAGTGCACGGCCTTGACAGAGGCACCGGACCCTCTCGGATAGCAGAGAAACGAGTAGAGTAACTGCATCTGCCAACTTTCCGAGTGTGTTCCGTAATTGTCGTAACAACATGTTTATATTTGAGTTTACTTGCAGTTAATTATGGTGATGTGTGTGTGTGTGTGTGCGTGTGTGTGTTTGTTACCCGCTCCTCAGACGGCCGTTGTTATATATATAGATATCGCAAAAGTGCAAGAGTAATTTAACACACGTCTGGTAGAGTGCCAGTATAACTTGCATAGTTAAGTATTCAAACAGTCTGAAAGCTAGCTCAGTGCACGGCCTTGAGAGAGGCACCGCACCCTATCGGATAGCAGAGAAACGAGTAGAGTAACTGCATCTGCCAACTTTCCGAGTGTGTTCCGTAATTGTCGTAACAACATGTTTATATTTGAGTTTACTTGCAGTTAATTATGGTGATGTGTGTGTGTGTGTGTGTGTGTGTGTGTGTGTGCGTGTGTGTGTTTGTTACTCGCTCCTCAGACGGCCGTTGTTATATATATAGATATCGCAAAAGTGCAAGAGTAATATAACACACGTCTGGTAGAGTGCCAGTATAACTTGCATAGTTAAGTATTCAAACAGTCTGAAAGCTAGCTCAGTGCACGGCCTTGACAGAGGCACCACACCGTCCCGGATAGTCGAGAAACGAGTAGAGTAACTGCATCTGCCAACATTCCGAGAGTGTTCCGTAATTGTCGTAGCAATATGTTTATATTTGAGTTTACTTGCAGTTAATTATGGTGATGTGTGTGTGTGTGTGTGTGTTACTCGCTCCTCAGACGGCCGTTGTTGTATATATAGGTATCGCAAAAGTGCAAGAGTAATTTACCACACGTATGGTAGGTTGCCAGTATAACTTGCATAGTTAACTATTCAAATAGTCTGAAAGCTAGCTCAGTACACGGCCTTGACAGAGGCACCGCACCCGCTCGGATGGCCGAGAAACGAGTAGAGTAACTGCATCTGCCAACTTTCCGAGAGTGTTCCGTAATTGTTGTAGCAATATATTTATATTTGCGTTTACTTGCAGCTAATTATGGTAATGTGTGTGTGTGTGTGTGTGTGTGTTACTTGCTCCTCAGACGGCCGTTGTTGCTTATATAGGTATTGCAAAAGTGCAAGTGTAATTTAGTACACGTCTGGTAGATTGCCAGTATAACTTTCATAGTTAAGTATTCAAACCGTCTGAAAGCTAGCTCAGAGCACGGCCTTGACAGAGGCACCGCACCCTCTCGGATAGCCGAGAAACGTGTAGAGTAACTGCATCTGCCACCTTTCCGAGAGTGTTCCGTATTTGTAGTAGCAATATGTTTATATTTGCGTTTACTTGCAGTTAATTATGGTGATGTGTGTGTGTGTGTGTGTGTGTGTTACTTGCTCCTCAGACGGCCGTTGTTGCTTATATAGGTATTGCAAAAGTGCAAGTGTAATTTAGCACACGTCTGGTAGATTGCCAGTATAACTTGCATAGTTAAGTATTCAAACAGTCTGAAAGCTAGCTCAGTGCACGGCCTTGACAGAGGCACCGCACCCTCTCGGATAGCCGAAAAACGAGTAGAGTAACTGCATCTGCCAACTTTCCGAGAGTGTTCCGTAATTGTCGTAGCAATATGTTTATATTAGAGTTTACTTGCAGTTAATTATGGTGATGTGTGTGTGTGTGTGTGTGTGTGTGTGTGTGTGTGTGTGTGTGTTACTCGCTCCTCAGGTGGCCGTTGTTATATACATAGGAATCGCAAAAGTGCAAGTGTAATATACCACACGTCTGGTAGAGTGCCAGTATAACTTGCATAGTTATGTAATCTAACAATCTGAAAGCTAGCTCAGTGCAAGGCCTTGACAGAGGCACCGCACCCTCTCGGATAGCCGAGAAACGAGTAGAGTAACTGCATCTGCCAACATTCCGAGAGTGTTCCGTAATTGTCGTAGCAATGTGTTTATATTTGAGTTTACTTGCAGTTAGTTATGGTGATGTGTGTGTGTGTGTGTGTGTGTATCTCGCTCCTCAGACGGCCGTTGTTGCATATATAGGTATCGCAAAAGTGCAAGTGTAATTTACCACACGTCTGGTAGGGTGCCAGTATAACTTGCATAGTTAAGTATTCAAACAGTCTGACAGCTAGCTCAGTGCACGGCCTTGACAGAGGAACCGCACCCGCTCGGATAGCGGAGAAACGAGTAGAGTAACTGCATCTGCCAGCTTTCCGAGAGTGTTCCGTCATTGTCGTTGCAATATGTTTATATTTGATTTTACTTGCAGTTAATTATGGTGATGTGTGTGTGTGTGTGTGTGTTACTCGCTCCTCAGACGGCCGTTGTTGCATATATAGGTATCGCAAAAGTGCAAGAGTAATTAACCACACGTCTGGTAGAGTGCCAGTTTAAATTGCATAGTTAAGCATTCAAACATTCTGAAAGCTAGCTCAGTGCACGGCCTTGACAGAGACACCGCAACCGCTCGGATAGCAGAGAAACGAGTAGAGTAACTGCATCTGGCAGCTTTCCGAGAGTGTTCCGTCATTGTCGTTGCAATATGTTTATATTTGATTTTACTTGCAGTTAATTATGGTGATGTGTGTGTTACTCGCTCCTCAGACGGCCGTTGTTGCATATATAGGTATCGCAAAAGTGCAAGAGTAATTAACCACACGTCTGGTAGAGTGCCAGTTTAACTTGCATAGTTAAGTATTCAAACATTCTGAAAGCTAGGTCAATGCACGGCCTTGACAGAGACACCGAACCCGCTCGGAGAGCCGGGAAACGAGTAGAGTAACTGCATCTGCCAACTTTCCGAGAGTGTTCCGTAATTGTCGTAGCAATATGTTTATATTTGAGTTTACTTGCAGTTAATTATGGTGATGTGTGTGTTTATGTGTGTGTGTGTGTGTGTGTGTGTTTGTTTGTTACTCGCTCCTCAGACGGCCGTTGTTGCAGATATAGGTATCGCAAAAGTGCAAGAGTAATTTACCACACGTCTGGTAGAGTGCCAGTATAATTTGCATAGTTAAGTATTCAAACAGTCTGAAAGCTAGCTGAGTGCACGGCCTTGACAGAGTCTCCGAACCCGCTCGGATAGCCGAGAAACGAGTAGAGTAACTGCATCTGCCAACTTTCCGAGAGTGTTCCGTATTTGTCGTAGCAATATGTTTATATTAGAGTTTACTTGCAGTTAATTATGGTGATGTGTGTGTGTCTGTGTGTGTGTGTGTGTGTGTGTGTGTGTGTGTGTGTGTGTTACTCGCTCCTCAGACGGCCGTTGTTATATATATAGGTATCGCAAAAGTGCAAGAGTAATTTACCACACGTCTGGTAGAGTGCCAGTATAACTTGCATAGTTAAGCATTCAAACAGTCTGAAAGCTAGCTCAGTGCACGGCCTTGACAGAGGCACCGCACCCGCTCGGATAGCCGAGAAACGTTTAGAGTAACTGCATCTGCCAACATTGCGAGAGTGTTCCGTAATTGTCGTAGCAATATGTTTATATTAGAGTTTACTTGCAGTTAATTATGGTGATGTGTGTGTGTGTGTGTGTGTGTGTGTGTGTGTGTGTGTGTGTGTGTGTGTGTGTGTGTGTGTGTGTGTGTGTGTGTGTGTGTGTGTGTGTGTGTGTGTGTGTTACTCGCTCCTCAGACGGCCGTTGTTATATATATAGGAATCGCAAAAGTTCAAGTGTAATATACCACACGTCTGGTAGAGTGCCAGTATAACTTGCATAGTTATGTAATCTAACAATCTGAAAGCTAGCTCAGTGCAAGGCCTTGACAGAGGCACCGCACCCTCTCGGATAGCCGAGAAACGAGTGGAGTAACTGCATCTGCCAATATTCCGAGAGTGTTCCGTAATTGTCGTAGCAATATGTTTATATTTGAGTTTACTTGCAGTTAATTATGGTGATGTGTGTGTGTGTGTGTGTGTGTGTGTATCTCGCTCCTCAGACGGCCGTTGTTGCATATATAGGTATCGCAAAAGTGCAAGTGTAATTTGCCACACGTCTGGTAGGGTGCCAGTGTAACTTGCATAGTTAAGTATTCAAACAGTCTGACAGCTAGCTCAGTGCACGGCCTTGACAGAGGAACCGCACCCGCTCGGATAGCGGAGAAACGAGTAGGGTAACTGCATCTGCCAACATTCCGAGGGTATTCCGTAATTGTCGTAGCAATATGTTTATATTTGAGTTTACTTGCAGTTAATAATGGTGATTTGTGTGTGTGTGTGTGTGTGTGTGTGTGTTACTCGCTCCTCAGACGGCCGTTGTTATATATATAGGTATCGCAAAAGTGCAAGAGTAATTTACCACACGTCTGGTAGAGTGCCAGGATAACTTGCATAAGTAAGTATTCAAACAGTCTGAAAGCTAGCTCAGTGCACGGCCTTGAGAGAGGCACCGCACCCTCTCGGATAGCGGAGAAACGAGTAGAGTAACTGCATCTGCCAACATTCCGAGTGTGTTCCGTATTTGTCGTAACAATATGTTTATATTTGAGTTTACTTGCAGTTAATAATGGTGATTTGTGTGTGTGTGTGTGTGTGTGTGTGTGTTACTCGCTCCTCAGACGGCCGTTGTTGCTTATATAGGTATCGCAAAAATGTAAGATTAATTTAGCACACGTCTGGTAGAGTGCCAGTGTATCTTGCATAGTTAAGTATTCAAACAGTCTGAAAGCTAGCTCAGTGCACGGCCTTGAGAGAGGCACCGCACCCTATCGGATAGCAGAGAAACGAGTAGAGTAACTGCATCTGCCAACTTTCCGAGAATGTTCCGTAATTGTCGTAGCAATATGTTTATATTAGAGTTTACTTGCAGTTAATTATGGTGATGTGTGTGTGTGTGTTTGTGTGTGTGTTACTCGCTCCTCAGACGGCCTTTGTTGCATATATAGTTATTGCAAAAGTGCAAGAGTAATTTACCACACGTCTGGTAGAGTGCCAGTGTAACTTGCATAGTTAAGTATTCAAACAGTCTGAAAGCTAGCTCAGTGCACGGCCATGACAGAGGCACCGCACCCGCTCGGATAGCCGAGAAACGAGTGGAGTAACTGCATCTGCCAATATTCCGAGAGTGTTCCGTAATTGTCGTAGCAATATGTTTATATTTGAGTTTACTTGCAGTTAATTATGGTGATGTGTGTGTGTGTGTGTGTGTGTATCTCGCTCCTCAGACGGCCGTTGTTGCATATATAGGTATCGCAAAAGTGCAAGTGTAATTTGCCACACGTCTGGTAGGGTGCCAGTATAACTTGCATAGTTAAGTATTCAAACAGTCTGACAGCTAGCTCAGTGCACGGCCTTGACAGAGGAACCGCACCCGCTCGGATAGCGGAGAAACGAGTAGAGTAACTGCATCTGCCAACATTCCGAGGGTATTCCGTAATTGTCGTAGCAATATGTTTATATTTGAGTTTACTTGCAGTTAATAATGGTGATTTGTGTGTGTGTGTGTGTGTGTGTGTGTGTGTTACTCGCTCCTCAGACGGCCGTTGTTATATATATAGGTATCGCAAAAGTGCAAGAGTAATTTACCACACGTCTGGTAGAGTGCCAGGATAACTTGCATAAGTAAGTATTCAAACAGTCTGAAAGCTAGCTCAGTGCACGGCCTTGAGAGAGGCACCGCACCCTCTCGGATAGCGGAGAAACGAGTAGAGTAACTGCATCTGCCAACATTCCGAGTGTGTTCCGTATTTGTCGTAACAATATGTTTATATTTGAGTTTACTTGCAGTTAATAATGGTGATTTGTGTGTGTGTGTGTGTGTGTGTGTGTGTGTGTTACTCGCTCCTCAGACGGCCGTTGTTGCTTATATAGGTATCGCAAAAATGTAAGAGTAATTTAGCACACGTCTGGTAGAGTGCCAGTGTATCTTGCATAGTTAAGTATTCAAACAGTCTGAAAGCTAGCTCAGTGCACGGCCTTGAGAGAGGCACCGCACCCGCTCGGATAGCCGAGAAACGAGTTGAGTAACTGCATCTGCCAACTTTCCGAGAATGTTCCGTAATTGTCGTAGCAATATGTTTATATTAGAGTTTACTTGCAGTTAATTATTGTGATGTGTGTGTGTGTGTTTGTGTGTGTGTTACTCGCTCCTCAGACGGCCTTTGTTGCATATATAGTTATTGCAAAAGTGCAAGAGTAATTTACCACACGTCTGGTAGAGTGCCAGTGTAACTTGCATAGTTAAGTATTCAAACAGTCTGAAAGCTAGCTCAGTGCACGGCCATGACAGAGGCACCGCACCCTCTCGGATAGCCGAGAAACGAGTAGAGTAACTGCATCTGTTAACTTTCCGAGAATGTTACGTAATTGTAGCAATATGTTTATATTAGAGTTTACTTGCAGTTAATTATGGTAATGTGTGTGTGTGTGTGTGTGTGTTACTCGCTCCTCAGACGGCCTTTGTTGCATATATAGTTATCGCAAAAGTGCAAGAGTAATTTACCACACGTCTGGTAGAGTGCCAGTGTAACTTGCATAGTTAAGTATTCAAACAGTCTGAAAGCTAGCTGAGTGCACGGCCTTGACAGAGTCTCCGAACCCGCTCGGATAGCCGAGAAACGAGTAGAGTAACTGCATCTGCCAACATTCCCCGAGTGTTCCGTGATTGTCGTAGCAATATGTTTATATTTGAGTTTACTTGCAATTAAGTATGGTGATGTGTGTGTGTGTGTGTGTGTGTGTGTGTGTGTGTGTGTATTACTCGCTCCTCAGACGGCCGTTGTTATATATATAGGTATCGCAAAAGTGCAAGAGTAATTTACCACACGTCTGGTAGAGTGCCAGTATAACTTGCATAGTTAAGCATTCAAACAGTCTGAAAGCTAGCTCAGTGCACGGCCTTGACAGAGGCACCGCACCCGCTCGGATAGCCGAGAAACGAGTAGAGTAACTGCATCTGCCAACTTTCCGAGAGTGTTCCGTAATTGTCGTAGCAATATGTTTATATTAGAGTTTACTTGCAGTTAATTATGGTGATGAGTGTGTGTGTGTGTGTGTGTGTGTGTGTGTGTGTGTGTGTGTTACTCGCTCCTCAGACGGCCGTTGTTATATATATAGGTATCGCAAAAGTGCAAGTGTAATTTGCCACACGTCTGGTAGGGTGCCAGTATAACTTGCATAGTTAAGTATTCAAACAGTCTGACAGCTAGCTCAGCGCACGGCCTTGACAGAGGCACCGCACCCGCTCGGATAGCCGAGAAACGAGTAGAGTAACTGCATCTGCCAACTTTCCGAGAGTGTTCCGTAATTGTCGTAGCAATATGTTTATATTAGAGTTTACTTGCAGTTAATTATGGTGATGTGTGTGTGTGTGCGTGTGTGTGTGTGTTTGTTACTCGCTCCTCAGACGGCCGTTGTTATATATATAGGAATCGCAAAAGTGCAAGTGTAATATACCACACGTCTGGTAGAGTGCCAGTATAACTTGCATAGTTATGTAATCTAACAATCTGAAAGCTAGCTCAGTGCAAGGCCTTGACAGAGGCACCGCACCCTCTCGGATAGCCGAGAAACGAGTAGAGTAACTGCATCTGCCAACATTCCGAGAGTGTTCCGTAATTGTCGTAGCAATATGTTTATATTTGAGTTTACTTGCAGTTAATTATGGTGATGTGTGTGTGTGTGTGTGTGTGTATCTCGCTCCTCAGACGGCCGTTGTTGCATATATAGGTATCGCAAAAGTGCAAGTGTGATTTGCCACACGTCTGGTAGGGTGCCAGTATAACTTGCATAGTTAAGTATTCAAACAGTCTGACAGCTAGCTCAGTGCACGGCCTTGACAGAGGAACCGGACCCGCTCGGATGGCCGAGAAACGAGTAGAGTAACTGCATCTGCCAACATTCCGTGGGTATTCCGTAATTGTCGTAGCAATATGTTTATATTTGAGTTTACTTGCAGTTAATAATGGTGATTTGTGTGTGTGTGTGTGTGTGTGTGTGTGTGTGTGTTACTCGCTCCTCAGACGGCCGTTGTTATATATATAGGTATCGCAAAAGTGCAAGGGTAATTTACCACAAGTCTGGTAGAGTGCCAGTATAACTTGCATAGTTAAGCATTCAAACAGTCTGAAAGCTAGCTCAGTGCACGGCCTTGACAGAGGCACCGCACCCGCTCGGATAGCCGAGAAACGAGTAGAGTAACTGCATCTGCCAACATTCCGAGGGTATTCCGTAATTGTCGTAGCAATATGTTTATATTTGAGTTTACTTGCAGTTAATAATGGTGATTTGTGTGTGTGTGTGTGTGTGTGTGTGTGTGTGTGTGTGTGTGTGTGTGTGTGTGTGTGTGTGTTACTCGCTCCTCAGACGGCCGTTGTTATATATATAGGTATCGCAAAAGTTCAAGAGTAATTTACCACACGTCTGGTTGAGTTCCAGTATAACTTGCCTAGTTAAGTATTCAAACAGTCTGAAAGCTAGCTCAGTGCATGGCCTTGACAGAGGCACCGCAACCGCTCGGATAGCGGAGAAACGAGTAGAGTAACTGCATCTGCCAGCTTTCCGAGAGTGTTCCGTCATTGTCGTTGCAATATGTTTATATTTGATTTTACTTGCAGTTAATTATGGTGATGTGTGTGTGTATGTGTGTGTGTGTGTGTGTGTTTGTTTGTTACTCGCTCCTCAGACGGCCGTTGTTGCAGATATAGGTATCGCAAAAGTGCAAGAGTAATTTACCACACGTCTGGTAGAGTGCCAGTATAACTTGCATAGTTAAGTATTCAAACAGTCTGAAAGCTAGCTCAGTGCACGGCCTTGACAGAGGCACCGGACCCTCTCGGATAGCCGAGAAACGAGTAGAGTAACTGCATCTGCCAACTTTCCGAGTGTGTTCCGTAATTGTCGTAACAACATGTTTATATTTGAGTTTACTTGCAATTAATTATGGTGATGTGTGTGTGTGTGTGCGTGTGTGTGTTTGTTACTCGCTCCTCAGACGGCCGTTGTTATATATATAGATATCGCAAAAGTGCAAGAGTAATTTAACACACGTCTGGTAGAGTGCCAGTATAACTTGCATAGTTAAGTATTCAAACAGTCTGAAAGCTAGCTCAGTGCACGGCCTTGAGAGAGGCATCGCACCCTATCGGATAGCAGAGAAACGAGTAGAGTAACTGCATCTGCCAACTTTCCGAGTGTGTTCCGTAATTGTCGTAACAACATGTTTATATTTGGGTTTACTTGCAGTTAATTATGGTGATGTGTGTGTGTGTGTGTGTGCGTGTGTGTTTGTTACTCGCTCCTCAGACGGCCGTTGTTATATATATAGATATCGCAAAAGTGCAAGAGTAATTTAACACACGTCTGGTAGAGTGCCAGTATAACTTGCATAGTTAAGTATTCAAACAGTCTGAAAGCTAGCTCAGTGCACGGCCTTGACAGAGGCACCACACCGTCCCGGATAGTCGAGAAACGAGTGGAGTAACTGCATCTGCCAACATTCCGAGAGTGTTCCGTAATTGTCGTAGCAATATGTTTATATTTGAGTTTACTTGCAGTTAATTATGGTGATGTGTGTGTGTGTGTGTGTTACTCGCTCCTCAGACGGCCGTTGTTGTATATATAGGTATCGCAAAAGTGCAAGAGTAATTTACCACACGTATGGTAGGTTGCCAGTATAACTTGCATAGTTAACTATTCAAATAGTCTGAAAGCTAGCTCAGTACACGGCCTTGACAGAGGCACCGCACCCGCTCGGATGGCCGAGAAACGAGTAGAGTAACTGCATCCGCCAACTTTCCGAGAGTGTTCCGTAATTGTAGTAGCAATATATTTATATTTGCGTTTACTTGCAGCTAATTATGGTAATGTGTGTGTGTGTGTGTGTGTGTGTTACTTGCTCCTCAGACGGCCGTTGTTGCTTATATAGGTATTGCAAAAGTGCAAGTGTAATTTAGTACACGTCTGGTAGATTGCCAGTATAACTTTCATAGTTAAGTATTCAAACCGTCTGAAAGCTAGCTCAGTGCACGGCCTTGACAGAGGCACCGCACCCTCTCGGATAGCCGAGAAACCTGTAGAGTAACTGCATCTGCCACCTTTCCGAGAGTGTTCCGTATTTGTAGTAGCAATATGTTTATATTTGCGTTTACTTGCAGTTAATTATGGTGATGTGTGTGCGTGTGTGTGTGTGTGTTACTTGCTCCTCAGACGGCCGTTGTTGCTTATATAGGTATTGCAAAAGTGCAAGTGTAATTTAGCACACGTCTGGTAGATTGCCAGTATAACTTTCATAGTTAAGTATTGAAACCGTCTGAAAGCTAGCTCAGTGCACGGCCTTGAGAGGCACTGCACCCGCTCGGATAGATGAGAAACGAGTAGAGTAACTGCATCTGCAAACTTTCCGAGAGTGTCCCGTAATTGAAATAGCAATACGATTTTATTTGTGTTTACTTGCAGTTAATTATGGTGATGTGTGTGTGTGTGTGTGTGTGTGTGTGTGTTACTCGCTCCTCAGACGGCCGTTGTGTATATATAGGTATCGCAAAAGTGCAAGAGTAATTTACCACACGCCTGGTAGAGTGCCAGTATAACTTGCATAGTTAAGTATTCAAACAGTCTGAAAGCTAGCTCCGTGCACGGCCTTTACAGAGGCACCGCACCCGCTCGGATAGCCGAGAAACGAGTTGAGTAACTGCATCTGCCAACTTTCCGAGAATGTTCCGTAATTGTCGTAGCAATATGTTTATATTAGAGTTTACTTGCAGTTAATTATGGTGATGTGTGTGTGTGTGTTTGTGTGTGTGTTACTCGCTCCTCAAACGGCCTTTGTTGCATATATAGTTATCGCAAAAGTGCAAGAGTAATTTACCACACGTCTGGTAGAGTGCCAGTATAACTTGCATAAGTATGTATTCAAACAGTCTGAAAGCTAGCTCAGTGCACGGCCTTGAAAGAGGCACCGCAACCGCTCGGATAGCCGAGAAACGAGTAGAGTAACTGCATCTGCCAACTTTCCGAGAGTGTTCCGCATTTGTCGTAGCAATATGTTTATATTAGAGTGTACTTGCAGTTAATTAAGGTGATGTGTGTGTGTGTGTGTGTGTGTGTGTGTGTGTGTGTGTGTGTGTGTGTGTGTGTGTGTGTTACTCGCTCCTCAGACGGCCGTTGTTGTATATATAGGTATCGCAAAAGTGCAAGAGTAATTTACCACACGTCTGGTAGAGTGCCAGTATAACTTGCATAGTTAAGTATTCAAACAGTCTGACAGCTAGCTCAGTGCACGGCCTTGAAAGAGGCACCGCAACCGCTCGGATAGCCGAGAAACGAGTACAGTAACTGCATCTGCCAACTTTCCGAGAGTGTTCCGCAATTGTCGTAGCAATATGTTTATATTAGAGTGTACTTGCAGTTAATTATGGTGATGTGTGTGTGTGTGTGTGTATGTGTTTGTGTGTGTGTTACTCGCTCCTCAGACGGCCGTTGTTATATATATAGGTATCGCAAAAGTGCAAGAGTAATTTACCACACGTCTGGTAGAGTGCCAGTGTAACTTGCATAGTTAAGTATTCAAACAGTCTGAAAGCTAGCTCAGTGCACGGCCTTGACAGAGGCACCGCACCCTCTCGGATAGCCGATAAACGATTAGAGTAATTGCATCTGCCAACATTCCGAGAGTGTTCCTTATTTGTCGTAGCAATATGTTTATATTTGAGTTTACTTGCAGTTAATTATTGTGATGTGTGTGTTTGTGTGTGTGTGTGTGTGTTACGAACTCCTCAGACGGCCGTTGTTATATATTTAGGTATCGCAAAAGTGTAATAGTAATTTACCACTCGTCTGGTAGAGTGCCAGTATAACTTGCATAGTTATGTATTCAAACAGTCTGAAAGCTAGCTCAGTGCACGGCCTTGTGAGAGGCATCGCACCCTATCGGATAGCAGAGAAACGAGTAGAGTAACTGCATCTGCCAACATTCCGAGAGTGTTCCGTAATTGTCGTAGCAATATGTTTATATTTGAGATTACTTGCAGTTAATTATGGTGATGTGTGTGTGTGTGTGTGTGTGTGTGTGTGTGTGTGTGTGTGTGTGTGTGTTTCTCGCTCCTCAGACGGCCGTTGTTATATATATAGGTATCGCCAAAGTGCATGAGTTATTTACCACACGTCTGGTAGAGTGCCAGTATAACTTGCATAGTTATGTAATCAAACAATCTGAAAGCTATCGCAGTGCACGGCCTTGACAGAGGCACCGGATCCTCACGGATAGCCGAGAAACGAGTAGAGTAACTGCATCTGCCAATTTTCCGAGAATGTTACGTAATTGTCGTAGCAATATGTTTATATTAGAGTTTACCTGCAGTTAATTATGGTAATGTGTGTGTGTGTGTGTGTGTTACTCGCTCCTCAGACGGCCGTTGTTGCATATATAGTTATCGCAAAAGTGCAAGAGTAATTTACCACACGTCTGGTAGAGTGCCAGTATAACTTGCATAGTTAAGTATTCAAACAGTCTGAAAGCTAGGTGAGTGCACGGCCTTGACAGAGTCTCCGAACCCTCTCGGATAGCCGAGAAACGAGTAGAGTAACTGCATCTGCCAAATTTCCGAGGATGTTCCGTAATTGTAGTAGCAATATGTTTATATTTGAATTTACTTGCAGTTAATTATGGTGATGTGTGTGTGTGTGTGTGTGTGTGTGTGTGTGTGTCTGTGTGTTACTCGCTCCTCAGACGGCCGTTGTTATATATATAGGTATCGCAAAAGTGCAAGAGTAATTTACCACACGTCTGGTAGAGTTCCAGTACAACTTGCATAGTTAAGTATTCAAACAGTCTGAAAGCTAGCTCAGTGCACGGCCTTGACAGAGACACCGCAACCGCTCGGATAGCCGAGAAACGAGTAGAGTAACTGCATCTGCCAACTTTCCGAGAGTGTTCCGTAATTGTCGTAGCAATATGTTTATATTTGAGTTTACTCGCAGTTAATTATGGTGAAGTGTGTGTGTGTGTGTGTTACTCGCACCTCAGACGGCCGTTGTTGCATATATAGGTATCGGAAAAGTGCAAAGTAATTTACCACACGTCTGGTAGAATGCCAGTATAACTTGCATTGTTAAGTATTCGAACAGTCTGAAAGCTAGCTCAGTGCAAGTCCTTGACAGAGACACCGCACCCGCTCGGATACCCAGGAAACGAGTAGAGTAACTGCATCTGCCAACTTTCCGAGAGTGTTCCGAAATTTTCGTAGCAATATGTTTATATTTGCGTTTACTTGCATTTAATTATGGTGATGTGTGTGTGCGTGTGTGTGTTACTCGCTCCTCAGACGGCCGTTGTTGCTTATATAGGTATCGCAAAAATGCAAGAGTAATTTAGCACACGTCTGGTAGAGTGCCAGTGTATCTTGCATAGTTAAGTATTCAAACAGTCTGAAACCTAGCTCAGGGCACGGCCTTGACAGAGGCACCGCAACCGTTCGGATAGATGAGAAACGAGTAGTGTAACTGCATCTGCAAACATTCCGAGAGTGTTCCGTAATTGAAGTAGCAATATGTTTATATATGAGTTTACTTGCAGTTAATTATGGTGATGTGTGTGTGTGTGTGTGTGTGTGTGTGTGTGTGTGTGTGTGTGTGTGTGTGTGTGTGTGTGTGTTTGTTACTCGCTCCTCAGACGGCCGTTGTTGTATATATAGGTATCGCAAAAGTGCAAGATTAATTTACCACACGGCTGGTAGAGTGGCAGTATAACTTGCATAGTTAAGTATTCAAACTGTCTGAAAGCTAGCTCAGTGCACGGCCTTGACAGAGGCACCGCACCCGCTCGGATGCCCGAGAAACGAGTAGAGTAACTGCATCTGCCAACTTTCCGAGAGTGTTCCGTAATTGTAGTAGCAAAATGTTTATATTTGAGTTTACTTGCAGTTAATTATGGTGATGTGTGTGTGTGTGTTTCTCGCTCCTCAGATGGCCGTTGTTGCATATATAGGTATCGCAAAAGAGCAAGAGTAATTTAATACACTTCTGGTAGAGTGCCAGTATAACTTGCATAGTTAAGTATTCAAACAGTCTGAAAGCTAGCTCAGTGCACGGCCTTGACAGAGGCACCGCCCCCGCTCGGATAACCGAAAAACGAGTAGAGTAACTGCATCTGCCAAAATTCCGAGAGTGTTCCGTAATTGTCGTAGCAATATGTTTATATTTGAGTTTACTTGCAGTTAATTATGGTCATGTGTGTGTGTGTGTGTGTGTGTGTGTGTGTGTGTGTGTGTGTGTTACTCGCTCCTCAGACGGCCGTTGTTATATATATAGGTATCGCAAAAGTGCAAGAGTAATTTACCACACGTCTGGTAGAGTGCCAGTATAACTTGCATAGTTAAGTATTCAAACAGTCTGAAAGCTAGCTCAGTGCACGGCCTAGACAGAGACACCGCACCCGCTCGGATACCCGAGAAACGAGTAAAGTAACTGCATCTGCCAACTTCCCGAGAGTGTTCCGTAATTGTATTAGCAATATGTTTATATTTAGTTTACTTGCAGTTAATTATGGTGATGTGTGCGTGTGTGTGTGTGTGTGTGTGTGTGTGTTTCTCGCTCCTCAGACGGCCTTTGTTGCATATATATGTATCGCAATAGTGCAAGAGTAATTTACCACACGTCTGGTAGAGTGCCAGTATAACTTGCATAGTTAAGTATTCAAACAGTCTTAAAGCTAGCTCAGTGCACGGCCTTGACAGAGACACCGCACCCGCTCGGATAGCCGAGAAACGAGTAGAGTAACTGCATCTGCCAACTTTCCGAGAGTGTTCCGTAATTGTAGTAGAAATATGTTTATATTTGAGTTTGCTTGCAGTTAATTATGGTGATGTGTTTGTTTGTGTGTGTGTGTGTGTGTGTGTGTTACTCGCCCCTCAGACGGCCGTTGTTGCATATATAGGTATCGCAAAAGTGCAAGAATAATTTACCACACGTCTGGTAGAGTACCAGTATAACGTGCATAGTTAAGTATTCAAACAGTCTGAAAGCTAGCTCAGTGCACGGCCTTGACAGTGTCACCGCACCCGCTCGGATAGCCGAGAAACGAGTAGAGTAACTGCATCTGCAAACTTTCCGAGAGTGTTCCGTAATTGTAGTAGCAATATGTTTATATTTGAGATTACTTGCAGTTAATTATGGTGATGTGTGTGTGTGTGTGTGTGTATGTTACTCGCTCCTCAGACGGCCGTTTTTGCATATATAGGTATCGCAAAAGTGCAAGAGTAATTTACCACACGTTTGGTAGAGTACCAGTATAACGTGCATAGTTAAGTTTTCAAACAGTCTGAAAGCTAGCTCAGTGCACGGCCTTGACAGAGACACCGCACCCGCTCGGATAGCCGAGAAACGAGTAGAGTAACTGCATCTGCAAACTTTCCGAGAGTGTTCCGTAATTGTAGTAGCAATATGTTTATATTTGAGTTTACTTGCAGTTAATTATGGTGATCTGCGTGAGTGTGTTACTTGCTCCTCAGACGGCCGTTGTTGCATATATAGGTATCGCAAAAGTGCATGAGTAATTTACCACAATTCTGGTAGAGTGCCAGTATAACTTGCATAGTTAAGTATTCAAACAGTCTGAAAGCTAGCTCAGTGCACGGCCTTGACAGAGACACCGCACCCGCTCGGATAGCCGGCAAACGAGTAGAGTAACTGCATCTGCCAAATTTCCGAGAGTGTTCCGTAATTGTAGTAGCAATATGTTTATATTTGAGTTTACTTGCAGTTAATTATGGTGATGTGTGTGTGTGTGTGTTACTCGCTCCTCAGGCGTCCGTTGTTGCATATATAGGTATCGCAAAAGTGCAAAAGTAATTTACCACACGTCTGGTAGAGTGCCAGTATAACTTGCATAGGTAAGTATTCAAACAGTCTGAAAGCTAGCTCAGTGCACGGCTGTGACAGATTCACCGCACCCGCTCGGATAGCCGAGAAACGAGTAGATTAACTGCATCTGCAAACTTTCCGAGAGTGTTCCGTTATTGTAGTAGCAATATGTTTATATTTGATTTTACTTGCAGTTAATTATGGTGATGTGTTGTTGTGTGTGTTACTTCGTTTCTAATAGATTTTCAGATTAACAATGGACAATGTACACGCAGATGATATAAACCAGAAATGTACAGGTTTTATATAAGTTGAAAATTCGTAGTCTTATTACAGTATTACAGTACAGGGTCAGTCTTATTGTACGATCTATTTTTATTAAAAACACTGTTGCAAAACTTAAAAAACTCTTGACTTCATTAGTTTACAGTTACTTTACACCTAATCACTTAAATGCACGCACTCGATTCTACATAAGTTCAGCTACCATAGATATCTGATTTTATTCATTACTAGTGATTTGTTTGAAAAATATATTGTATAAGATGTAAAATTCCTCTCAGAGTATAGATTTACCTCAATGGAAGGAAAGATATATCCAGAAATTGTTTTTACCTATTACGTTTCGCACATTTTTGTTTCTGTGCTTCAAATCTAGTCAACTGTGAATCTTATTATTTAAAATTGGTAAGTCATAATCGATATATAATAACTTTTTACTACCATATCTAGTTGTACTATAAAAATTAATATTGATTTCTTTTGAATTCTGTACACGATGTTACTGACCGTCCATCAAGGGGGGAATAAGCATCCTCAGTTTTCCAGGCATATGACTTTCTAGAAGAAACACACTACTTTGAAGTGTCAGAATAAAATGTCTTCCTGTTACTAGATGAAAAATCATTTCCTAAAGTTAATTCATTTCGGGCAATCCTGATTAATAACTGTAAATAATATTGTAACTAGCTTTAATTCTGAATGTGCTAACACAAAAATGGCAAACAGAATTTGATTGTTAATTTACTCTTCATTTGTAAGGTTTTCAAGAGAACAGTATACCCCGATACCACTCAGATTGGTCAGCGTTGACCTTTCTAACCTTTCTGAGCTTTTGGTCAGCTCTTTCTAACTCCCGAACGTCCTAAAAAATATTACATACACCATACTAATAACCTGGTTATGGTAAAATACCAGGTGTAAATTACATACACCTGGTTATGGTAACCTGTAGAATAAGAACAATACCACCGCAGAGTAACAAACATCGTATTAAGTTCTAATATTAAGTTCTAAACCTTTCCAGTACTTTCTTTTCTTACTATCACAGTAGTTTTCTTAAGCTTCATTTCTTTGTTGCTATGACAAATTGTTTATGTAAGATTTTCAGAAACAATTCTACTAGAAAAATGACATAAAACACACTTGAGCGCGCGCTCACACACACACACACGCACACACCCAAAATCATAAGTTTATATAAAATTTCAAATTTCATTATACGTATGTAAAAATCAGTTCAGTCATATCCATAAATGTTTGACATATTTTATATGAAATAGTTTCAGTCATATTTTGTACTCGTCCTACTTTTTTCCGTCCTTTGGTGAAGGACAGTTTAAAGCTGTGTTTCAAGTGCGAATTGTCCAACCGAGCCAAAACTACAAAGTTATATCCAACACACTTCCTCAGGTAAGTTTAGCATTACTCTTGTCCAGGGAACAATAAATAACTTGTCAAATATTTTATATAATGTTAATACAAATAGGAAAAAAGCTTAATCTAAGTATAGTATGTTTGGTAACTTTAAATTATTGGAAACAACGTGACTAGCAGTATATATATTCTTCAGAACCAGTTAAACCTGATCCATGCCAATACCACGCACCACACTAAAACGTACAGTTTTCTAATTATGACGCAAAACGTGTATTGCTAAATCCAAAATACATTTTTTGGTAATATAAACCCAAAATAAGTAGTAAGTTGTGTTTATTATTTAGGCTGTTATTTGTAATGTTTGTTACATGTATATTTGTAGCCAATGTGGTTATCACTGGTATTTAATATTTTAGTAGGTTGATGAAACGAGAAGTATTGCCTACAAAAGAACAGTGCCTAACAAAAGAACGCAGATACTTTTATATCTTCTACTGGTAAAAAATAAAAACTCAGTTTAAATAAACAAAGTCTCCGATACGCTTTATTTTCGACCAATAGCCAGTAAAAATCCAATCTATTTTCTACACTAAGAAAAATTTGATTTTACTAAAATATTTAGCCACAAAATGTGGTGTAAAATTATTGTTTTTTCACCTACAAAATTTACAAACTCATTTACGAACAGTATCTTCAGTAATTTCTGAGCAACTGTTAAAAACAGAATTTTTAATATTTCCCGCAGCTCTGGTTGCAACTGTTCAATTAATATATAAAACGTTGTACTAAAAGTTCGTAAAGTATGCCTTTCTAACAACACTCATGTACATAAAGTCAGTTGCAATAAATTCTATCAAATTCCACTTCCTGTTAGAACAAAATAGAAAAAAATAACAGATAACTGTTGTGACTTTTTATATTTGCAAAACTGTGGAAATAAATTGCCTAAATAAATAAGATAAATAACAATTACATTACAAATTAACAATTATTGATCAAAACATCCTCCACGATTGTTTGGAAAAGAAACAGCACGAGCTAAAACTATTGGGCGCCTTTTTATTGTACCAGGACATTTTGTATAATTTTTAAGGAATAGTAAATTTTTGTCATAAACTCCTCTCTCCTTTTACTTTTTATTTTTATACTAAACTTTTCATATAACACCAGGGGTATTATTCTAGTGGACTTAGGTCAGGTAAATTTAGACATCAATTTATAACACTTTGTGGTAGGTTTGGGAACATTTTTTCCAAATCAAAGTTAAAATTCTTAAACTTCGTTCGTTTTTATTTGTCTTCGTGTATAAGGATTGTTTTAGTTAAATGTGCTATACATGTTAGAAAAACAATTTACTTGTTTAGTACAAAGTTAATAAACTCAATTTACTTCAGAAATTGAGGTAACGTTTCAAATTGTTTGCTCTTTACAACAGTTCTCACCACAGATAAGATTATAGAGATATAGTAGAGATACAGTTCTACATCTCCACTATATTAGAGATATAATTCTATGAGAAATGTTATTACTAGACAAAAAGTATATTGAAAAGTTAATTTTTTCTAACAATATGTTTGAGAAGCCTGAATTAGTAGTTTACTTATAAACAGGACTACATTCTTTACCAGACGTAGCTCAGGAAACAAAGCTTTCCTGGAATTATTATTTTGTTTTTAATTACTTTTTATCAGTAGAATTTCAAGTTATCTTTGTTTCCTCGCGCGCGCGTGTGTGCTTGTGAAGCTTTAATGTATACACCAACTTTCTTATCACTTTTTGCGACACTGCTAGTCGCTTCGTTCTCGACAAAGCTACGCAATGTGTCCACCATCACGAAGCGACTAGCAGTGTTACAAAATGTGGTGAAAAAGTAGGTAAATACATTAAAGCTTTACAAACAAACACGCCCGCAAAATGTTGGTAACGAAGTTGGTATTAACATGGCTGCTTATAAAACTAACATAACTTTTCTGTGTTATTTTAATGTAATAATTCATAAGACTTTGGGAAAGAAAGTATAAAAAAAGCACAATTGAAATTTTATAAAGTAATGGCGGCACCAGTTTGATGAACGGGAGTGAATGGTGGACACTCACCCAAAATCAGAGAAAACGAACTGAAGCTGCTAAAATGAAATTCTTAAGGAGAGTCAAAGGATGCACCCTAAGAGATCACATAAGAAATGCAGACATAAGGCAAGAGCTGACTATATATTCGATAAACGATAAAATAAAATAAATAAAATGGATACGACACATAAACAGAATGGGTGACTCGAGAATACAGAAAAACATAATCTAATATAAGCCTGTTGGAGGAATTAGATAGAGGCAGACCAAGAAAAGGATGGCTGTGAAGACGGAACAGGCTGCTAGTGCTAGGCTTCTTCACCTAATCCTTGAAGTGAAGAAGAAGAAGAACAAGTTTTAATGTAATGTAATTTTTAATGTACTGTTTTAATTATTAATTTAATTATTAATGGTAAGATTTCTGTATGTGTAAATGAATTTCTACATAGAAACATGAAATTTGTTTTTTATTTACAGTATATTAAAATGTGTGTTCAATAACACTGGTCAACAGTGATTTTGTTAAATGCTCAAATTTTGCTAATTCTTATGTATTTTTGCTCTATGTAGTCAGAATTTCTCTATCAGCCAAGGTTTTTTTTTAACTGCCCTTTTTATTTTTTAGTAATTACCATGCATAAACTCTACGTGCATAGAATTTTGTGAACTTAAATAATATCAACTAAATAGCTTTAGTTTATTTATTGCAGCAACTAAATTGATAAGTCAAATATACTTGTTTGGGTTAATGAACAGTCACCATTATTTATTTATTAGAAGAATCATGGAACTTAGACGAAGATGAAGTTTTTACTGACGTTGAACCTTGTGCAGACTTATCAGGTGATGAAGAAAGAAGAGACCCAGATTTTTTGGAAAACACATATACTGAACCTCACTTAAATAATCAGTCAGAATTAAATGACCTCGTTCGTAATCTAAATTTATCAAAGAGTCAAGCAGAAATACTAGGACCAAGATTGAAAGGATGCAGTCTTTTACAGCAGAATACTAAAATAAGTGTTTTCCGTGACAAGCAGTCTGAATTTGAACATTTCTTCTCCCAGTACAATGACTTAGTGTACTGCAATGACGTGGATTCTTTACTGGAAGCTTTGGGACATATGAAGCATCCTGAAGAATGGCGTCTATTTATTTATAGACTCTTCAAAGCTTAGTTTGAAAGCAGTCCTACTTCACATTGGAAATAAATACCCATCAATCCCTTTAGCTTATGCTGCTCACATGAAGAAGTCATACAAAAACATGAAACTTGTATTGAGCAAAATTCAATATGAGAAATATTCATTGCATATTTGTGGAGATCTGAAAGTGATAGCACTTTTACTTGGATTGCAACTTGGGTACATTAAATTCTGTTGCTTCTTGTGTAAATGGGACAGCAGGGATAGGAAGAATCATTACATAAAAAAGCAGTAGCCAAAGAGGAGGCACTGACTGTAGGAGAGAAGAAAGTTGTAAGTCAAGCACTAGTAAAACCTGAAGAAGTTTATCTTCCGCCACTACACATTAAGCTCTGTTTAATGAAAACTTTTGTTAAAGCAATGGATCGTAAAGGTGCAGGATTTCAGTTTCCAAAAAACAAGTTCTCTAATATAAGTAATGCTAAGATTAAGGAAGGTATATTTGTTGGACCACAAATAAGAAAACTAATGAATGATCCTGCATTTTGAATGAATTTGAGGTTGCTGCATGGAAATCATTTCAAAATGTGGTTAACAACTTCCTTGAAAAGCCTAAGGCGGACAACTACAGAGAACCTGTAACTGAGCTTCCTCAAAACTATAGAGAACTTGGATGTAATATGTCACTAAAAATTCATTTCTTAGATTCACATTTGGATTTTTTCCCTAACAATCTTGGCGCCGTGAGTGACGAACATGGTGAACGCTTTCACCAGGGAATATCCTCCATGGAAAGATGCTACCAGGGAAAATGAAACCCAAAAATGCTAGCTGACTACTGTTGGAATCTAAAGAGGGGTCTAACTATAGCAACTTGCAGCAGAAAATCCAAAAGAAGTAGATTTTATTTAAGTACAAAGTGCATGTAACATATTGTTATATTACCGTTACATAATTCTCTTTTTCTGCAAAAGAAAAATAGTATTTACTAAAAACTATGCCTGACAGGAAAAAACTGTTAACATATTTGAAATCAGCACTAAAAATACTATAGAATCAGTTATTCACTTTCATTTAACAAACAAAAAATTAAATTTTGTTGACCAGTGTAATATGTAAATTCTACTAAACAATTAGCGTCTGTGACTAGTAAACACAAAAGAAGACAAAGTAAATTACGTTTTACATTACTTAGGAATTGTAAACAATATTTCTTTTCCAGTCATTAAATTAACTAATTATTGTCCTTTGCCAACTAATCAAAGTTCGTGACTAACAAAATAACTAACTAATAAAAGTTTTTATACTTTTCTGAGGTTTAATAATCCTTCACACAAAGAGCATTGCAGACTTTCAATTTTTCATGTATATCTCAATGTGTAATGTAAAAGTCATACCTTCCTTCGTTATCATTAAAATCTAATATTAAAATACTCCACACATGTGTATTTGTATTTTTGTAATCTAAAATTTTATTTAATGTATATACGATATGTGTTTACGTTTCAGAGTATAGCCCGAGATTCACCTAGCCTAGGGCTGAACACAATAACGTTTGAGAAAACACCTAAAATGCGTCTAGATTCTATGTTCATGATGGTAGAGCAATTAGAGAGCTTGCCGACTGCAACCACACGGAGTGGCATAGCCGTCAGCATTTACGGCAGAACTAAAGTTGTGAACAAACTTCAACGTACTTTGAAGTTGGCTGTTAAATTCTTGGATTTTTATACTGATTATTTTGGTATCAGCCAACCCATAAAAAAAATAGGTACGCTTCATCGGTTGTTAATTGTTGATTTATAATAAATAAGTACTGTTGTCGGGCTATTCGGAAAGTAAGTTCCGATAAGGTATTAAAGGAAATTAAAAGTATATTTGCAAAATGCTTTACTGCTGTTTGAAGTACACACTTCAAACTATTCCTTTATATGGTTTCCTGCATTTTTGAAACACTTTTCGTACCACCAGGCGTTGTATACCTTCATCGTAGAAACTTCCCGCCTGTAATTTGAACCATGTATTAACAGCTGTTCGCCACATCGTTCGCCACAAAGGAAAAATTTACCATGCTTGAAAAGGTGATATTCGCTTGGCGTGAGGACTGGTTTGTAGGGAGGATAATCAAATTGTTGCCAGCCAAACGTTGTGAGACGTTCCGTTGCAGCGGCGGTGTGTATAGGATCCCATGATTCATCGCGACATCGAAATGTCCTGGGTCAGCATCCTACGTCGCTTACTTCAGATCGGACTAGGAAAATAGGTCGTATCCATCTTGGTACCATTGAATCTTTTACATAAATATTGAAAATCTGACGGTAAATTTCAATTGTTTTAATGCTCTTCACATTCAAGAACCGAATCACATACCTACATTCACACGCGGCGGCGTCTCGAATTTCTTCGACATTATAAACACGTCTAACGAAGCTTACTCGGTTCACAGTTGTTTACAAATGGCGTCTTTGGCTTGCCAACGAATGGCCGCGTATGCGGAACAGGTGGCAGAATTGATACCTCGTCAATACTTAAAACGGAACTTACTGTCTGAATAACCCTCGTATGTTAATAACATGTACACTTCAGCTGCTTTCAAAGTTATAAATTTCATACTGTATATATACAACATAAAGTTGAAGAAGACGTAACTTTGTGAAATATCGAGAATTTTGTTTTACGTATGTTCTGTAACTTGGACATTATTCAAAAAAAAAAAAAGCTTGAGAAAGAAAATCGATGTGGTTTAAGTACCCTCCTTATTTATCCGCATGGAGACAGGGTTCATGTAAAGTACATTGCAAGTTACTATGATACGTAGATAAGAGATCGTACTCTGCTTACGTTTATATAATTTTACGAATAAATACATACTGACTCTATCTGTTGAGTTAATGTCATGAAGAATAAGTGACCATAGCACGAAAAGGCCGACATGGATATTATACGCTAAATACGCTATACACAACCTCTACAAACAAGTCTGAACATCTGGCTTGATAGCAAGGTAACTAGTAGCCATTTATTTACTAGTGTGGCGAATTAATACCCTGTTTCCTTGCAGGGGAGTGAGTGTTAAGGTTGTAACATTTACTAACAAAATAACAAAAATTCTTTTAAGCTTGTGTAACCTTGTTACGTAGTTACTGGCTACGGGTATTAGTTTGTTGCTCTTATTTACTAATGATATTGATTAAAGACTAGTTGGACACTTGGTGAAACGTAATAATACAATGGTTTTAAAAGCACACAAACACTTGGTAGTTTTACAATTTACAATTTATAAATTGTAAAACTATCAAGTGCCTGTGTGTTGTTTAAAATTTTAAACCTTTGTCTTATGTACTTAACTGCACACAACGTAATCCACCAACTTTCTCTATCTCTAACAGGATATTCGAAAATTTTTAATATGAAGTGTAGCCTAATAGTTAAAGGTTTGTTGTTTCTAGATATATTTAGAAACTGTGTTCTTTTAGTCATCAGGGAGTGTAATTTATTTTTATAAAAATTTCGTATTTACAGATATTGTTGCTTTGCCCCCATCGCGTGAATATGAGCTTCCTGGCGGCGCTGAATTGTGGGGCTTAATATTTCAGGTAGAACAAGGTCTAGCTTACGACGAATCTACGTCAGCTGGTGATGATCTAGAGTACAAAGATGGTAATATTGCACATATGGTGGCATACAACTTTTTTGGAGAATTAGGTAATACAAACTAACTGATACGTTTATATCCGTTTCTTGAAGCAACTTCCCTATTAGTAAATAATAATTAATAATACATTGGACAGCTTACATTAGCTATTTTACTATCTTTTATATTCATATTCTTGTGAGAAGCTGCATACATCACAGACAAACATAAATTCCGACGAGCAACTGTGTACATAGTGTTACGAGGATTGGATGATTCGTGAACTTAAAAGCAGAGAAATGAAGTGTGCCGCCCCTTGGCAAGACAACACAAAAATCGGGAACTAGTTTAATTCTTTACCAGTAAACTAAACCAGCTGCCGTTGTTAGTAAAACGCTTACTAACAAATTACAAAACAAGTATGATATAGGAAACTGACAAGGTTTGCATAAACTTATTCACTCACTAGGTATTAGCTAAAACATCTCTTTATTGCTATTGAAATATTAATCAAACATTATTCCTGATTTTAAAGAAAGTTATTTTTGTAAATAGTGCTTTTACTGCGTCAAAGATCTTAATTATATTATTCTTGTTATATCAAAAATTATTCATATTACTGTTAGTTTTAATACCACGGATCCGGGTCTCAATTTTCTCAAAATTATTAATTTATCAATATATACATTACGGTTACTATTACTTCTTACAAAATTACAAAATATACAAATCTGATAATTTGTTCATTACATTGCGAAAGTTCTTTAAAGTTCTTTGTTACTTCTTATTAAGGGAAATTTACAAAAGTTGTGGTTTGATATCACCTGAGGTTGTTGTTGTATTCTTGGGACATCTCCAGTCGTCTTCTACGGGTTGAGTACGTTGTTCTTGGTGTATCTACATCGGGTTGATTTTTTAGTTAACTTGAAGCTCTCGAAGATAGGTTGTTTACTTGAAGTTCTAAATGTTGTAATTTCACTTTTCTTAGTGCAGATTCTTGTAGTTCACATTTTCTTTATTTTAATTACAGTTATAGTTCTCAGTTTGCAGTACTACAGTCTAGTAGTTAACTATGTTACACTTACATTTGATTTTGTTTTTAAGAGATGTGTTGGCTACCTTTTTCTATTTTATTTATATATTTTCTCACAAACTCTAGACACTACATTATTCACAATAACAAGATTTCACGCTGGATATGCTTCTAGAGAACTTACACATACGTATATGTGTACAATACCAAAACTCACGTCTACTCATTGCGACGTTCTACGGCCGAATGCGCGTACGGTTTAGGGGAGAAGGCTCAGTCAGCTAGTGCGTATTTACGCGCTAAGAAAATAGTTCGTACTTTTCCTATTATTATTTATTCATTAATTAGAAGATAAATACTTTATGTTTATTTTATTATGACTTAGGGATTTCTTTATTTCTCTAGTCGCATTTTTAATTATTTAAGTAATTATTATTATTATTCACTACTTAATACTTTTCTTGGCGTGTTGGTACTGGAAGGTTTCAAGTTGATTCAGGAATCTGGGTATAGGTAAGGGTGTATGATACTCTTACTTATTAAAATTAAAAAATTTTAATCTGTGTGATTTTTAATACATTTAAAATCGTCACATCCTCCTGCACTTAACTATGAAAAACGGGGGGGTGTAATAATATAATTCTAATAAACAATTATATTTCATACTGAAATTTCTCTCTCTCAGCTTATTTCTATTCATCAATCGATTATCTTATACTTATGTCACATCTAAATTCTACTACATCTACTATATAAAATACACAAAACGTAAATCTACCTTATTTTAATTCTTATATCTACTACCGGTTTTTTCTTGAATTGCTCACTCGTTTTACGGAGTTATACTCATGAGTATTTTACTAATAATAATACCGTATTTTAGTATACAGCGCTAAAGATTATTTTTCTTTCTTTCTTTCTCTTCATCTTCATTATACTTGTCATCAGATTTCTCATGTATAATACCATTCTCGCAGGACATTAGCTAAGGTTGATCAGGCCTCGCTTGTATTCGTACGAGGGGGTTTTGAGTTTATAGTTACCTATAGTATAGGATGTTACACAATCTTATCCTATTTCGGTATAAGTCTATACAACATATTTTATTCTTAATACTTAGATAATATTCTAGGTTTTCTATCTTTCTCGTAGTCTTCCTTCTGTATCTTGACACGAAAAACTTTTTTTTATTTGAGACAAATGACTTCTGCGAACGTAATTTTTTGTATTGGGTTCATACAGAGCTACAGTAACGGGGGTGATGAACTTACGAATTTGGTAGGGGCCACACCATCGATAAGATAGTTTCGAAGTGATCCTATCAACTGCTTTACTCATAGGATGAGTTTTATACATGACTAAATCACCTATTTTATACTTTATTAGCTTATTATTATTCTCATGATACTTCCTTGATTTCTGTAAATTAGCTCTCAGATTTGCACGAGCTTCGTTCCATATTTTTCGTATGTTATTCCCATTCACGTCGCGGGGTAATAACTCATTGATTTTCGACTTTGTGGTTAAAGGATGGTTGGGTTTGTACTTGTACAGTAAATCAAATGGTGTTGATTTATGACCTTCATGATACGCTGAATTGAATGCAAATTTTATCCACGAAATATTTTGATCCCAGGTTGTCTGGTCTTTAGCATGATAAGATATTAATGCTGATTTTAAGTTACGCAAGTATCTTTCTGCTCTATTTCCTTGCGGTCTGTACTCGGTCACGGTAATATGATTTATACCTAATTTAAAACACATGTCATTAAATTCTTTCGATTTAAACTGGGGTCCATTGTCAGATATTAAGCTTAAAGGAGTGCCATAGTCTTTAAATAGTTGTTCTTGTAGAATTTTAATTGTCGTAGATGCTAATGCACGACGCATAGGATACATCCACACGAATTTAGTGAATGAGTCTACACAAATTAACAGCATAGTATTTCCGGATTTAGAGCGGGGATAAGGTCCAGAATAGTCGATGTATATTTTCGAGAAGGGAGTAGTAGGTATTTCGGAGATTAATTTTCCGACTTGACTGGTTCTTGCTGGTTTGCTCAGCGCACAAATTTCGCATTCTTTCACGAACTTTTTTATTTCACTATTCATGTTTTCCCAGTGGTATTCCTTGCGAATACGATGTATCGTTTTCCTAATTCCCATATGAGCTCCAATTGTAGATGAATGGTAGTACTCCATTAACATGGGTTTGATTATTTCCGGGGCGATTATTCTTAGTAATTTTCCGTTTGCCTTCTTAAAACAAAGTACTCTTTTACTCAAGATATATTTGTCAGATTTATTTCCTTTTTCTATTTGTTCGATTATTTTACACAATTTCGGATCTTGTTGTTGGTGATATGCTATATCCTTAAATGCAAGGGGAAAATTAGTAATTAGTGTATTAACGATAGTGGTTTCAATATTGTCTTCTCCAGATCTTGTATTGGGTAGTTGGAACATGCGGGATAGAGTATCGGCCACTACATTTTGAGTTCCACGAATATGTTGCACTTTGAACTTGTAGCAATTTAATCTTAACACCCATCGTCCGATACGACCTAATTGCTTTGGGTGATTTAATAACCATGATAAAGCTTGATTATCGGTTTCTAGTAGAAATTCTTTGTGTTCCAAAAATGGTTTGAATTTATCAAAAGCAAACACTACGGCTAAACATTCAAGTTCATAGGCTGAGAACTTCCTTTCTTGCTCGGTCAGTGTCCGGGATGCATAACTGATCGGGAGTCTAGTATTATTTATTTCCTGGTATATTACGGCTCCTAATGCTACACTTGAACTATCGGTCTGTACGATAAATGGTTTACTGAAATCCGCTAACTGCAATACAGGAGGGGATATAATACTTTCTTTAAGTGTTTCAAACGCTTCCTGATGTTGAGTAGTCCACTCGAATTTAGTTCCTTTCTTTCTTAAGGCATTCAATGGGGCTGCTATATCTGCTAAGTGGGGTATATACTTATGAAAATAATTAATCATACCTAAAAATCTAGCTATACCTTTGACTTCTCTGGGAGGTAAAAATTCTCGGATTGCGCGTGTACGTTCGGGATCGATGGTAACCTTACCTTCGGCTGATACTATGTGACCTAAAAATGAGAATTGTTTCACTGCGAAATTAACTTTACTAGGGTTTACGGTCAGTCCGGCTTTCTTTAACCGGGATAATACTTCACGCAAGTGATCAATATGTTGATCCATTGACTCACTATATACTACTATATCGTCGAGATAATGATATACAAATTTAAATTTAACATCATGGAAAATTTTTTCTAACAGTCGACTGCATACTGAACTTCCTTGTGATATACCGAATGGTACTCTCGTAAATTGATATAGATTAAATGGGACAGCAAAAGCAGTTAAATGTTGTGATTCCTCAGCTAGTGGAATTTGATGGAATGCTTGGTTAAGATCCATTATGGTGAAGATTTTCGCTTTTGTAAAATAGTGAAACGCACTGTGTATGTCTGGCAGTGGTATCGATTCAAATTCTATACTCTTATTTAGTTGTCTATAATCCACGACTAGTCTATGTTTGTCAGTTCCTTTTGGTACTAGGAATGCAGGCGATGAATATGGAGACGTTGATGGTTCAATGACGTTCTGATCGAGGAGTTTGTTAATGTGGTTTCTCATGATTTCCATCTTGGGTGGAGATAGTTTGTATGGGTGGAGTCGTATTACTTTGTTGTCACTAAGATTTATTTTATATTCAATTAAATGAGTTAATCCTAACTTGGGGGTGAGTACAGCAGAAAAATCTTTTATTAACTTTTGGATTCTTAGTCTCTCATTCCCTTTTAAATGACTTAGACTCGATTCATTAGGCTCTGAATGAATATTTGCGGTTTCACTAACAGTGTCGTTACTTAATTCGGAGTCGAACTGATATTTTTGAGTACGATCAAATCTGAAAAAATATTGTTTTGCATATATATCAAGGATTAAAGCAGTTTTTCTTATAAAATCCGCGCCTAATATTAAGTTCTGTCCTAACTCTTCAGCTACTAGCAGGGGAATGTACCAAGTAAAATTCTGAATTTTTAATTTCACCGTAATACTGTGAGATATCTTTAGGTTTTGTTTATTTGCGGTGGTACACTTTGTGTTCACCATTTGGCTACGTTTAATCAGTTTATGATTAGCTAATAAGGTGGCTAACTGTTTACTAATTATACTACGGGTAGATCCTGAATCAATTAAACCAAGGGTTTTCGTCGCTCCAAGGTCTATCTGTACATAGGGTAGTTGGCATATACTTGTTTTACATGCACCAATAGAGTTGCACTTCTCGATAAATTTTGTTAAATAAGGATCTCTGCGTTTATTTTTACTCATCTTTATTTGACGCTTAGTATTGTTGTTACCTTTCCTTCTGATGCTTCGGAAGACGTAGGATTTTCGGTCTTCCAGCTTCACATGTTTTTTGATTGGTCGGTTTTCTGTTTATAGCGCTTTTGTTTACATAACTTGCTAATATGTCCGGCCTTTCCACAGTTATAACATCTTCTTTCCTCACTTACTTCGCTCGTAGGTTGTCGGGATTTTGGTTTAGAGTATGAAACATGGGGATAGCTTTGGGTTTTATGCGTACTTACGAATCGCTTATCGCGGTAGTTTCGGGTATCATTTCCAATAGGTCTACTTTGGAATGAATTTCTTTGTTGACTCTGGGACATAGAAACACTTCTATTCTGGTCAGAATATCAGACGTCGGACGAATGTATACAACATAGTTCTAGTTCCGTAAAAGTTGTAGGTGGCTTCACGAGTGCTAGTCGAGATCGCTCCTCGGGGGATAGTCTTACTATGATATTGTCTACTAACTGTTGTTCGCTCCATTTAACTTGTAACAATAAAGCAGATTCTCTTACTTCAGAAATATAATGAGCTAGTCTCTCGTATGTACGTTGTGCACGAAGTACTAAGTTTCGCTTCAATTCTTCGTAGATACCGGTGGGAATGAAATGTCTTATTAGTGTGGTATGAAGTTCTTCTACCGATTGATTATACCTTAGGGATTCTAACACTCTATCTTTTAATGGAGATCTACACTTAGGTAAAATAACTTGCAAAATCTGGTTATCTCTTAGTTGTTGCAGTTCCTTTAATTCTAAGATATGTTTGATAAAATTAAGGAGCTTTGTAATATTCAGTCCATCAGTGATTTGTATATTGGACAAAATCCTTTCTGCAGGGTGGGTTATTTTTCCATAGAGCTCGGGAGTTAAATTTATTTGGCACATCATTCTAGGATTTTCGGCAGGTTGATTAGTCCGCGAATAAGAAGGTAATTCGTAGGTATGGGTCATATTTTCTAGTTCATTAGGGAGTGACGTAACGTTTACTGCTTGAATATTTACTTGACTACCACTTAACCGTTCCTTGAATGGATCTATATTGGATTCCTGCAGAATCTGAATTTTTGCAGTACCGTTTGGTTGTTCTTGAGTCGGCGATTGGGTAGGTGAAATATTTAATTTCGTCATTGCTTCTTCGATTTCGTCTAATCTAAACAATTCGGATCGTCTACGTAATTCGCGTATTATCTCAGGTAATTGTTTTAATGCTTCCTCGGCGAATTTCTTTACATCAGGAGGGATATCTTTATCACCGGGACAGGTCAACAGATTGGTGATACGACGGTATAGATGCTCAATTCTTTGGGTGGTGCGTAATATTACTGCGGGGGATTTTTCATCACGCAGGGTTTGTGCGTACGAAGTTAGTTCTGTATACTTACGATAACACGTTTCTTTTTCGCTATTAAAATCTAAAACACTCAAACGACTTAATAATGAAGGTTTGTCCGGTGTAATTTCGCGTAACGTCTTGCGAAGTTCTGCGACAGTTACATTAGAGTAGGGGAGACCACGCCATAATGCTTCATAGGTTAATTCGTCTTTCAACAAGAAATCGGGGTTAAATTGAGTCATTTTTTATAATAACCACTTTAAACACACGACGTATTACGAACGACAAATCTTATGTCACTTATTTTACTTCGTTTTCTCAATGTTTAAAAATAGATAACATTAATTCATTTAAACACATACACATATATCTTATTTCATATTAAGCTTTGGGATGTAATCTTATCTTAATTAATCAACATAACTTATTTCACAACAATTAAATTCTCAGTATTGACATATATAATTAATTAAAACAAAACGATAATACTATTTTAGTAGAGAGAAATTTCATATACGGAAAGTTCATTGATTTAACAAACAGCACAAAGAATCAGCTGTTTTGGGGTGTCGTCTAGTTGCATAGGGTAGTAATTCAGAACAATACAAAAACAGGAAAGAGCTTGTCTAACGTGGCTTTGTTTGCTTTAGGGAGGAGGGGTTATGAATGAGATGGGTTCTTACAAAGGGGAGAGTTTACATTCATCAACACATATTTAACATGAACCAACTGGCTTGGAATTGACTTGTTTGGAATGGATTCCCTACCAGCTATTACTTGCTTAACACGGCAAACTCGCGATACTAATATTATTATTATATAATTAAAATTTTACTCATTTTTTTTTTTTTTTTTTATTTCTGAGTGAATAAATTTATGTTTGTCCTTTTTTTATATCGTTAACGACTTATAAACTTACACAACAACAATTACATAATTATGTTGCAATTTTATGTACGTGACACTCTGTAAATAATATTTTTTTTTACCAAGTAAATTACACAATTTTAAATTCAGCAGAGTAGCGCAATTTTGTGCCGCCCCTTGGCAAGACAACACAAAAATCGGGAACTAGTTTAATTCTTTACCAGTAAACTAAACCAGCTGCCGTTGTTAGTAAAACGCTTACTAACAAATTACAAAACAAGTATGATATAGGAAACTGACAAGGTTTGCATAAACTTATTCACTCACTAGGTATTAGCTAAAACATCTCTTTATTGCTATTGAAATATTAATCAAACATTATTCCTGATTTTAAAGAAAGTTATTTTTGTAAATAGTGCTTTTACTGCGTCAAAGATCTTAATTATATTATTCTTGTTATATCAAAAATTATTCATATTACTGTTAGTTTTAATACCACGGATCCGGGTCTCAATTTTCTCAAAATTATTAATTTATCAATATATACATTACGGTTACTATTACTTCTTACAAAATTACAAAATATACAAATCTGATAATTTGTTCATTACATTGCGAAAGTTCTTTAAAGTTCTTTGTTACTTCTTATTAAGGGAAATTTACAAAAGTTGTGGTTTGATATCACGTGAGGTTGTTGTTGTATTCTTGGGACATCTCCAGTCGTCTTCTACGGGTTGAGTACGTTGTTCTTGGTGTATCTACATCGGGTTGATTTTTTAGTTAACTTGAAGCTCTTGAAGATAGGTTGTTTACTTTAAATTCTAAATGTTGTAATTTCACTTTTCTTAGTGCAGATTCTTGTAGTTCACATTTTCTTTATTTTAATTACAGTTATAGTTCTCACTTTGCAGTACTACAGTCTAGTAGTTAACTATGTTACACTTACATTTGATTTTGTTTTTAAGAGATGTGTTGGCTACCTTTTTCTATTTTATTTATATATTTTCTCACAAACTCTAGACACTACGTTATTCACAATAACAAGATTTCACGCTGGATATGCTTCTAGAGAACTTACACATACGTATATGTGTACAATACCAAAACTCACGTCTACTCATTGCGACGTTCTACGGCGGAATGCGCGTACGGTTTAGGGGAGAAGGCTCAGTCAGCTAGTGCGTATTTACGCGCTAAGAAAATAGTTCGTACTTTTCCTATTATTATTTATTCATTAATTAGAAGATAAATACTTTATGTTTATTTTATTATGACTTAGGGATTTCTTTATTTCTCTAGTCGCATTTTTAATTATTTAAGTAATTATTATTATTATTCACTACTTAATACTTTTCTTGGCGTGTTGGTACTGGAAGGTTTCAAGTTGATTCAGGAATCTGGGTATAGGTAAGGGTGTATGATACTCTTACTTATTAAAATTAAAAAATTTTAATCTGTGCGATTTTTAATACATTTAAAATCGTTACAGAAGTACTAATCGCAAGGAAATTGTTACACTTCTATGTAGTCGAGTCAATGTAGCATTTTATTTTGGAGTAGAACAAGCTAACGTAAAAACTATTGAAATATCTTCTACATAGTGCCTATGGAAAATTTGAAAACAGAGGTTTCGCTGCTCTCCATTAGGGCGTTCTTCTCACCTATATATGAAGTAGAAAATATAAATAGCCCCCAAAATTAAACATTCTAAAAGTCTAAGAAACAAGTTGTTATACACTTTATTCATAAAAGTCAATGTTTTTGAAACACTGAGAATTAAAATTTACAACTTTTAAACTACTAAAATGAACATCTTCTAACAGTCTTTGTTAAGTAATTCAAAAAAATTTATTCATAAAATCATAGAAATTAAAAATGAAGTTAATTTTATTAAATACAAGATGACATTCTAATTGTTAATATAGGGGTTCCTTTAATACTTTGGGAGGTACGATTGTTTAAATTTAGTGGTTCGATTTCTTTTTCGCCTAAAACAATAATTAGTTCTGGGTAACTCAAAAAGTACGGCTTTCAAGAAAGTGCCTATAACCTAAATTAAGGCACCTAACCTAACCTAACATAAATTAAGTTGCCTATAACCTAACTTAACTTTAAATTTAATATTTGTTTGTTTTACCATAATATAAATACAAATAACAACGTTATGATCAAAAATTTATTGTATGTTTTTGTATATATTTGAAAATACAGTATATCAGCTGTAATTTGCTATTGTGTGAAAATTTAAAAAAAACCTTTTGTGCATCATTAACTTATATTGCTGTTCAGTATTTTTATATTTTTAAGATATATTAAAGCTTTAAGTTTTGATAAAATTAAACTTTCAATTTATGAATAAATTAATTATTTTATCAAATATAAATATACATTAGGAAACCACTAATAAAATATTATTAAATTTAGCAAAATAAACATAAACATACAAAATACAAAAAGCATTTTTTATTAAACAATTTATTTGTCTTTCCATTACAGTAGGACTAAGACTATACAAGATAAAAACATTTAAAGATGGAAATACAAATCTGTCATCTCATTCCTCGAAAAAAATAAATATTTTGACTTTCAATGTCACGAAAACTATACGTATCATAAAAATATTCATCATAAATTAAACTGAAGACTTCTATATTTGAACAGATATGTAAATTTTATTGTTTTAGCCATCCTTAATTATTTTAAGTTGGTTTAACTATCATTTCTCTAAATATTAGACGTTTAATTTGTGGTAACTTAGTGATCATTAAACATTTTTGTATTTTTTGTAGGTGTCCAAAAAATATTTAACTTAACAAAGAAATATGGACGTACTAAATAAAGCTTTTAAATTTTTAAAACTTTTTGTAGTACAAGTATTTTGTGAGAATATTGCTTAAATCTACTGGTAAAATAAAATGAATTTGTAACTACACAGGCGCCACTGAAATGATCTAAGGAAAGGCCGTCGTACTTTGCCCATTTATAAAATAGTAAAATATTATATTAATGAATGCATTTAAATATTTTCTTAAGTGATTCAATTTCTCTTTTTTTTTATCTCGCACTTTGCATTTCACCATAAAAGAAGAGTGAATTCAAAGATACTGATATTTTGTAAATTGTACCCCTTCCCATCTTGACTTCCTTGCATTCTAAAGTACTTTTTATCTTTTATTCTTAATCAGCTGACTTGAAAACTAAGTATACAATTTTCAACACTATATTAAAAACAATTTACTACAAAACAATTTTCAGCGATTAGGGGTGATTTCAACCCCATACTACGTAATATACAAAAATCATTTCACTTAAAATTATGACATTTCACCTCATTCAAATTGTCAGTTTTAACTCACCTAGATGCTATAGAGACTTCCGAGACTGTCAGTTTTTTTGGCTTCACTGAATGGATTAATGAGGCAGTAACAGTATGCCCTTATAAAAGGCAAACGCAAATAATAATAAAAGCCACAATGTTAAATACGTTACAATAGTTTGCAATAATAATTAAGCGTTAAAACAGTTGTCACATCCAATAATACATAATAGCTCTCTTTTATTAAACAATCCGTTCGTGGAGTTGAACTGTTAATATTTGCTAGTAACATTCGTGTATCTCTCAACTTGCTGGCAACTATTCTTAACATCGATTTTTGTGTTTTGTCAACATAATTTCAAGATTTTGGCGTGTAATGTTACCACGAGTTTTCAAGGTGTTTCAACAACAATCAGAAAACATCAATATTTTTCACGTTTTGGTAGTTTTTCCACATTGATCTGGACATTAAGTCATACCGTATCTTGTTGCTTATTTATCAAGTACTGTGAGAATCATCTCGTAGGATGTAAATATCGTTGTGACACGGTGCAATCTATGGACTTACAATATTCAGAAATCCTTCGGCATTTCATTGTAGGCTAGGATAATCAATAGGTCGATACTTCGGTCGAAATCACGGGGATTCTCCACACCGCTGGCGCCTTTCTTTCAGTTCAGTATGTTACATATCAAACAGATTCTTGTCTCCGTATTACAGTTCTAGAGCTTTTAGTACGTTGCGTAGGTGTTTTAAATGTCAAATGGCTCTTTCCGTAACAGCTTCAAGATGAGACATTTTAAGTGAGAAATGAGCAAAAGACCTATCTTATCACCTCACCATTTATTTAGGAGATCAGTAGCTGGAAACTGTGAATGAAAAATTGGTCAGCGTGAATTTCTGTTAACAGTGCCTTTGTTTAGAGTGTTGTTGTTTTCACTAATTGAAGTTTGTAATTAGTGACTGTAATTGAATCACTTATTTAAGAAACGACCTTAGTCCAAGAACACTAATTTTCGGAAAACAACAGAAAACATTCTACAACCTAAATATCTTGTTATATTTTTCTTCAAACTTTTTTATAAAAAATATAGATTTGATTTCAATGAGTTATACAATTGTAGAAAATTTGGCCTAACACTCTTTCAGTTTATCCTGAAAATTTAAGTTTGACTTAAATTCTTTTTTAAATACACAATAAAAACTACCTGACTGAAAGTAAAAACATTTATATTTTTATTTTTTACTCAATTAATCTTTATTACAACCAAAAAACCATAATTATTACAAATTAAATCATATTTTCTTACAGCGTTTTCTTAAATTTCTATAATAATGACTTACAATATTAAATCATATTACGATTTTCTTTATTAAGTTCAAAATATTGTTTTGTTTTATAGAACAAAGAAATAAAACAATGTCTGAAATTAAAAAAATTAAAAGACAACGTTTTAGTTCTGTTTTATTTTTTTTTATAAGTTGGCAAACACAAGATATTTTGATAAAATGATTTAAATGCAACATTTTATTCAAGTCTTCATTTTTTTTCTTGTAAATTGATCCTTTTCCATCAGGATATGCTGGTTTATCTAGTAGAGTTATCGTTCCATAAGGCGTGCGTCTTAAAAAGAATGCTTTCAATACACCGTTTATAAAGAGACGTACTTCCATAGTATCAATACAGTGTTCCGCTGAATAACCGAATTCTTTGAAGTTAGTTACTGTAAAACTGACTTTTTCATTTGTTGGTAAATGCATTTTTCTTACAATGCTTGAGCCACCAATTTTTAAAATTAAAAATTATTTCTGATGTAATCATTGTTACCATAAACCGCCTGTTTATTGCTGAAAAAATTAATAATTCACAATAATGTTTGATTGAATAAATTTTATCATTGCGGCGGATTAATCTTGTAGCAATTATTGGTGCCAGTTACTCAGTTTCCACTGAATAACACGGTCATTTGTACTACAGTCGTAACTATATATTTATTAATTTCATCCTTTAGATTATTGTTTATCTTTAATATTGTGTCCCAGTTTTTCTTGAATGGATCAAAACTTTTCTTGCTCAGGTGTCTTACTAATTTCATTCACCTAATATATTTTGGCAACTACCTTGACACCTGTATTATCGGATCTTATTGTATCCCAAGTTCTGTACCTTACTATGGAAAGAAGAGTCTCTATTAGTATATCAGGTATAGTATATATAAGAGTCTCTGTTAGTCTCTATTAGTCTCTACTTTAAATAGGCTTCATACGAATATTTTTTCTTCATGACGTACTTTTATTGTCGATTAATGTAATTCACACTTTGGTAAAATTAATTTTTTAATCGCAAAACGAATAAAAAGTTGTATTTTATAAGCGATTTATTACTTATATAACGATGTAATAATAACGATAATAATAAAATATTATTAATTTTAAAGAAGAATTGAAAATCAAATTACTATTTGATTAACACTAATGTACTTGAACATAGATGCTGATTTGACTTAAACGATAACGAAAGACAATTCGATTATTAATAATATTTTAGAACTGTCAATAAAGTTAATGATTAATAAATGTGTCATTAGCTAATATTATGTGTAACAATAAGATTTTATGAATTTAATTTAAATATTTTTATCGATCAACTTAGAAAAAGTTCCATTCTAACCTACCTGTTGTTGAAAGGTACACAAGTGATACAGTGTCATGCTTTCAATTCAAGAAAGCCTAACTATTCTTAATTGCACTGAATTTATAAAGTAATCATTATATTTAAATTTTGTAACCATTAACGGAATTTTATTCCGATATACAAAAATAATAATCGTATTGCACAAGCTATACCATAACCTGCAAATTCAAATGCAAGGGTGCCTAGTACGATAGTTTACAATTGAGTCTGTCCATATCAAAGATGGACATCTGCCTCTAATGTAGTTTACAGTAGGTGAACTTTTTTTTATCTCATGTGTCCTCTAAGTAATTTATAAAAAAACGATCCAGAAATTAATCTGAATGTCCATAATCAGTTTTGATAATCTATTTCTTTTACTTTTCAAAGCAAACAGTTTAAAATTTGTTGTCAAAAAATGATATGTCCGGTTTTGATTTGGAATTCTATGTTTGTCCGGATTTGATTGAAACATAAGGATGTATGTCCGATTTTGAAACAACAACATTCAGACCATTTCTTTCAAAATCGGACATAAGCTTAACTGGACTATTGTCCAGTAAGCTGGACTTTTTGCAGAATTAAAAAAAAACTCATAATGAGAACAAAAATTTAATCTTTATTTTACAGTAAACAAGTTACAAAAAATATAATAAACTATAAAAATAGTAAGTCTTTAATACTGATCAGCTCTAATTGTCCTTTAGAAAAGTTATCAAGTTCACTCAAATACAAAAAATAAATTTAAATTATGAAAAATTATCAAATTCACTCAAATATAAAAAAAAAAATGTTTTGAGACTTTGTCATCCAAATAGGAAAGTGGAAAGTAATAGGTAATAGGAAAGTAATACAAAAACTGATTAAAACTGAAATAAGAAATTAAAAGAAAAATAACAACAAGAAAAACATTAAGGTGATAGCTCAACAGTTCATTATTCATTAATTTCCACAGCTAAAATTTCAACTTCGTCACTGAACTCTGGGTTTTCACAACATTCACAATCACAGTTATCTTCGTGACCTTCTTCTAAATATTGTTTTTCAAGAACATCCTTGTACCATTGTAAACATTCTAAGTCTTTCCAATCATTACCAAAATGTATTTGTAATAATTTTTCCACATCATTTAATTTCTCTTTCTTTACAGGAACTCCGATGGGAATTTCTCTTAGTTGCACCTGATTGAAAGATGCACCCTTTCTGTTAATTGACTTTTCATTACCAGTTACCAGGTTATACGAGTATTCATCTCTAAAGAGAATATTACCCGTCTTCGTTTTGCGGATATTTATTTTCCGGCATTTTGAAAGTTTAAAGTGTAACTGCCCTGCTGATTTGACAGTTTTTTGAGCTGCCAGTTACCAATCGTAAGGTGTCAAATCACATCCAATTACCTTCACAGTTCCATGTTCTGCAAACACTGATTGGTACTCTGCAGGTTGCAAAATAGTTTTCATATTCTTTAGACGTTTCTCAATTAAACCAAACACACGGTCGGCTGGTAAAAAAGAGTAGCCTGTAATGGGAAAAACTAATTCGATATTCATAATGGCAGGTGGTGCATTATTAGCAAGCCACTTTCCACACATTGTAAGAACATTAATGTTCTTATTTTGGCCTGGATAGCCATCAGCAACCAGACGAATTTTTTTGTAATCATTGAGATCAAGAGAGTTTATCTCATTAAAAACAACAGACGCGACTTCTTTTGATGACTTTTTCCCTTCATCTTCTGTCCACGTATACACAGAAACATTGTTAGGTATCAAAGAATCTTTTGAAATGCCTTTGGTTACGACAGATTGTAACAATAAAGTTGCCTTGAATAGTAGGCTAGTTGATCACTTACTTTGGGAAGGACGAGATTCTTCTGACAGTCATATGACATTAAAAAACAGTCATTTTCTTTGTTTCTCAAGTGTTCAAAAAAACTGCTTGCTTGCTTTACATGGAGGGTTTTTTCAGCTTCAAGTACTTTCTTCTTTTCTTCATTATTCATAGCTTCTGCAATTTTAATGCCAAGCTGTAGACAGGTGCTGCATTCATCCACAGCTGGTGCTGAAAAGCCTATGTTGAATTTAGAGCTAAATATCCAAAAAAAGAATGATCTCTTTACTTTCAAATCTCCTCGACCTTCATTTTCTTGCTTGCTGTTATACATGTTGAATAATTTTCCAATCGTTAGATCAGATGAAAGATATACTCTTTCACTCTTACCTCGTCCATAATGGCTTTCACAACCTTTTAGGCTTGTAATAAATAATGTAACAGCCTCACGTCGATCACCATACTGAACCTGCTTGTGATCTCCACCCCTGGTTTCGACAGGAACTTGTGACTTACCATTTTTGAATCTTGTGAATACACCAATTATTCTATGCTTGGTTATATTTACAACTTTAAGGAAAGTGTCTCTACATACTAGCATGTGATTTCCTGCTTGATTTACTATTGTATATTCGTAAGTGAAGCTTTTAGGTTTTTTCTGGCTGCCGTGGTTTTGCTTCTTTGGAGGTTTGGCACTACAAAACTTCAATAAGAAAGCATCTTGCTTACCTTTGTCTGGAATTAAATAAAAAGAAGAGTGGAAATCTTTGATGTCCTTCATACTAAGGAGCATGCATTGAAATCGTGACCTGTGGTTGCAACTAGGATATTAAGGAAGACCTTTAGCTCAATACCTGAAACATGAAAAAGACGGTAGAAGATTAGACACTGTGATACAGCATTATAATTACTGTTTCAGTGATTTGATCAAATCACTGAAATAATTGATTAAACCAAAATTAAACAAGAATTATACCTACTAAATTACAATTTTATATTTTTGTAAGTCTCAACTAAAAAAAATGTTAATAAAACATAACAGTTACAGAATGTTAACAAGTCACATTTGGAAACATGTTGTAAAGGTTAAAAAATATAACTTACCGTTTCTTTTTTTCAAGAGTCCGTTTCCAGTTCTTTGGGTTTGATTGTCGGATCCGAGCTTTATCAGACGACACTTCTTCTATTGAAAATCCTTTTTCAGTTGAAGAAATAAATGTTTCAAATAAAATTAATCAAAACACACTTCAAACTGTACACTGTGAACAAAACAAACCCTTAACAACCACAGGCAGCCATGACAGTTTTGGCAGGTCACATGACACAATCTAGGAATCTGATTGGTTGAAAATCATATGTCCGCTTTTGATTGAAACAAGAGAGCAGCATGTCCAATTTTTGATTGAAACACGATATTTATCTCGTATTTTATTCATATTTATGTCCGATTTTGAGTGAAATGGTTGGCACCATTCAATTCACCGTAAAAAATAGTATAAGAAACAGCTATTTTCTCAATTTCAAAAAAAAATCATTTGTCCGTCTTTGATATGGATAGACTCAATTATAATTAACCTTTTTCTATTAATGTAACCACTCTCCATAATACGTCATTATCGTATTTAAGCATTTTTCTGTAGTAAGTATCTTGTATACTAAAAGAATTCACGATTCTGTTAATTATAAATAAGATACCTAACCAAATCAGGTTAGAGAAGTACAGCATAAAAAACCAGTGTTACCAGCCCTGAGTTTTAAGAATCTCTGTAACGAGTTAAATTGTTTTTAATGTTTTATAAAACTTTTGTGAAGGTTTTAAATTGACCTTTAATTGTTGTTAATAAATTACCGTTTTACATATAATCGAGTCAGTCCGTCATTTCAAGGTTGACTATAATAACTACAACAACAGAGCATTTATTTTACAGATTGGGAATAAGGCAAGTAAGCGGCCAAGATTTTGAATAATCTCAAAACAGTCTCATATACAGAACAACTTTATTTACATAATATCCACATACAAACTAGTGATAAATATTGTATGAATTGTGTTGTGTTATTTTCAGTATATTACAGAAAGAGTATATTCTTACTACGTTAGAATATTGACATCGGTAAGTAAGTGGTAATTGACATCTAAACTAACCAGTGCTTCGAAAAGAGAATTTGAACATTTTTCAGCTTTTTAAACCTTTTTGAAACAACGTAAATTATAAATCAAATCATAAATAATAATAATTCTAAACCTAAACAATTGAACAAAGGATATCTATACTCATCTATTCGTCTAGTAACAATATTTATGTTCATGTATGACATTTATTTGTGAACAGCTTCTTACAAAAGGGGATATTTAAATATAGGCCTATACATTCTTTTCAATATTTGATGTTTCTAAATCATTTTGTTTAATAAGTCAATGAAATTATTTGCATATATTAAGTAGTTGTTTCATGTCTCTACAATCTTTTTTCTCTCAACTAACCACATGACTTCATTGCGTGTAATACTGAACGTAGCGCACACCAAATCCTACAATCTAGCGGATAACGAACTTACTACAGTTGCTGCGTTCAGTACTAACACAGAAACATCTTATATTTAATTGTAATAACGCAGTGTGTTTTTCCAGTTTCACCAAAGTCCTTTTCTGAGTTTCTTCTTGGCATAGGCGTCGCTTCTTACTTTCAAATCAAAGCAGTAAAAAACGTACATCCTACGTGGGACATGGTAAGACTTACAGATTGACATATATGCGTCAGCAGATTAACTTAAAAACGTAACTGAGTTATTAAACAAGAATCATACAATCTATTTATCAACCACAATTTGTTTGATTACCAAAATTCGTATTACTAAGCATTAATTAATAAATGAAAATTAAAATATAAGAAAATTCTATACAGTAAAATCCGCATATCCGACTTAACGTGGACTGAGAGGGTAACGAGTTTCACAGAATTCACAACTCTCAGCTGTATAATTTATACTAATTCATAACCTAAACATATCATTATCTTGATTTTAATTGAACGTAATAAAAAAGAGTATTATTTAATATTTACATAGTTTATAGAAAAATTTATACAACAAAATTTACTTATTACAAAAAAATTATTTCATGTGATCCATTTTTAAGGAAAATCTTGTGGAACTCGCTATTGACATTGGGTTTTGATAAATGGTGCTCGTCACATAAGTGACAGATAAACTAAAACGATTACTTACAGATTGCACTTTACTGCTTGAAATAAGGCAGCGTTCCGTCAACATCTTTCGCCCTATCTTTTAACTAATTTTTCTACTTCTCCGACATCTACTTTCCCTCCATTGTCTGTTTCGTCTTCCTTCTTATCTATTTTCTTTATACTACAGCACTGACTTTATCATCTCTAGGTGTTTTCCAGTGTCGTCTTCTTCCATCCATTCTTAAACATTACGAACAGTTGATTCTTTACACCAATATCGCATAATGTTCCGTTTCCTACATGATCTTCGAAAACTTGTTTCTAGACTGAGACAACAGAACTCGGTAATAGCATTTACATCCCGCCCTGCTGTACAAAAAGAAGTGCAAAATTACTGTAACAAACTTCCAGGAACCTTGAAGAGGTTTTAAATGTCAAGTTACTGGGTGTTTAGTTTCTGCGACACAAATGTATGTAAAAGCTTGCAATTGTTCGACCACTTGCAATGTGACACACAAATAAGTCACTGAGTAATTACATAATTTAGGTTTATACCAAAATTTTAAACGTGTGCATGTTAAGCATTTCAGTAGATTACACCATTCACACTCGTGTCTTTAATAACAATAATTACTGCAATGGCTAGTTTTTATTTATATAATTCTTATTCATAAAATCAAATACTCTATTGTCAATGTGTGATTACTCCTTCGCATCTATTTTTAATAAGAAATTTGTTTTTTGTTCAATTAAACTCTCCGGGAATATTAATAAATTTGGCAGATCATACTGTATATAGTACTATGTATGTTATGGAAGAACAGATTGTCTGTATTTTAATTCATTTTAACTAAGTATAGTATGAACGGTATTTTTTCTACAGGAATATACAGTATTATGTCTTAATAAAGCTAATGCTTCAAGTAATTATACAAAAAACAATGCCAATTCTTATCAGATGTATTGGAATAGAATTATTTATTAACTTAATAAAAAGATCATAGTTATACCATATTTATAAACGTTATGACGTTTCTGTAGAAATCATTCCGACTTATAAATTCCTACTACTCTTTGCGAACTGAGGGCAAGGCGAGTGGACTTCCACTAGCCGTGAGCGTACCTACTGAAGATGATACGATAGCTGTAGGCAGTATGGACTCCAAGGTAAGGGATTCTTCACGTAAGTAGTGATTTGTTAGTAGTAAGAATAACGTTTTTCTATCTTCCATCTAGAATAAAGTCTATGAACTTGAGCTGTGTGCAGAAGGAGCTCTCATATAACTATATGCACGTTACAAAAGTGATTAGGTGAAGGTTAATGGTTGACATACAATTTGGTTCCTAATTATAATTAGTATGTGTTGACAATATATATTACTAATTTGTTATTCCTTTGTAAGTATCTCGTTAAGTTTCCTGCAGGTCTCTTATGTAATATATTCAAATAAATACACTGCAAATAGGTTTATTTTCACCTGACGCAAGTTTCACAGAAAGTATCTTGATTTTCAAATTTTTGTTTGAATTGTAATTATAATTGTAAATTGTAACTCAAACAAACCTCTGAAGATACAGAATAATTTCTGTGAAACCTGCGTCAGGTGAGCATAAACTTACTTGCAGTGTATTTATTTGAAGATATTACTAATCTGTTGTAATCGATTTCTGTATAAAGTAAAAGTAAAATGACATTGAAGATTGTAAAACGTCTACTGTTACTTGTATTATTTTGTCTTTAAAAATAAGGGGACTTAAAATACAATTGGCGTTGAACAATTGATTTCAAGGAACAATTTATTATTACTTCGGTTATGTGAAACATAAGGAAAAACAGTAATAAAGAACAGAAAAGAAACCTACTGTAGCTGGGGCTAGAATAAATATTATTTTGAAAGTATCTTAAAATAATTAAAATTTATTCCTTGTGTTTTCATAACAGACATCAAAGTAATGTCAATATTTATACAAACATCAAAGTAACGGTCTAATATTTGCATATGACATTTGTTAAGCGGGTTGTGTTGCAGTAAGGGGCCTACCTGAATCTTATTAGGAAGCCCCACCAATGAGAATTGTAAACCAGGAATCAAAGCTTCTTTTGCAAAATGTACAATTAAATGTTGACAATTCATCGTAGCATACGTAGAGATCTATGACATATGAGCCTTTCCGTGAAGATTTCTCTATTACTATTCTATTTCTATCATTATTTCTGTTACTATTGTTTCACTTTGCTTTATTTTAACTCACCTAGATTAATGCTCTTGTAGGTTTTGTTAACCATCACAGAAATAGAATTTGACTAGTTGATAATATGGTTTTCAGTCTGTTCGCTGGATACTGGTCACACGTTCATATTGTTAATTACAGTTAAAGTCAAAAACATTTATGAAAATTATATTTAGGCTATGCAATTTGTTTCTGTTTCTGAACGAAAGTAAGATGAGCAATTTTTATCAATGCTACCACACTATACATAAAAAAATATTATTATCTAATTTCACCATTTTTTACCGGATTTAGACAATTGTTGTTTCAATCCGAGTGGATTTGTACCTTCCCATATTAAAATGTTATGATTATTATTGTACTATTATCTTGTAGATAATAATGGTCGGTGATGACTTATGCATGAAACAGTTAAGAATTCTGAATTGTGGTTTAGTTTATTATTGACAACAAAAATAAGCTCGCTACTGCTTCAGACGACTCTCGTCATACCTACCTAGCATTAGGTGGATAAAATAATCATAGCATTGTATTAACACGTAAACTTTTTTTTTGGATTATATATTATTGTAAGAGCTAATTACTTTATAGTAATTCTAAAACTAAATCTTGTTTATTATTATTAATTTTTTATTATTATTAAATATTATAACAAAATTGGATTGTAGCTTCTTTAAGTACACTTAGAACAAAATTTTAAAACTATTTTCTTGTATTTTACAATTTTGCTTAAAACTCGACTTAATAAAATTTAACAGTAGACTTGTAGTTTAAAAAAATATGTGTCCTATTACAAATGACCTCCTGAGCATAAAAATAAATTCCTAATTTTCAACAGCAGAATTGGATGAAATGACGTTTATAATTTTCATATCATAAACAACAAAGGAAAGCAGTGTTACTATTACTCCCTGCTGTCACAAGACTCCCGACAGCTATTAACTGATTCTGCTTTACCGGCCAGTAGACAACAAACAGCCCGTTTGATCATTCCCAACTGTTTCTATAAACAAAACAATTCTTTGTTTTAAGGTATTAACACACATATTACGGGAAACCAATTTCAGCAACTACTTTAAAATTTTACTGCTGCTAAGTTATAGTTACTTTATCACTATATCCCATGAATAATCCAAAGACTAAATAATAACTTGTATTTTCCCACAAATGCTTCAGACGCACACATTACGCTTTTAGCACATATTTTTGTAAAACCTTTATATTCCCACTTATGAGCCTTATTGTTACAACACAGCCAATTAACCAACAAGTATGCACTGAAACGACACAAATTTCAAAACTGATTAGTGAAAAACTAACTGAATTTCGATATGAACTTTTCGGTGCAATGTTGCTTCAAATCAATATAAAGGATTGTTTTTGCATAATGATTATTTTATATACACACGTATTTACGTAACAAATTAAAACATTTAAACGTGTTTTATTTTTGAAATATTTTAAAATTACTGGTAAAAGCTTTTACTGGTAAAAAAATACCTATTATAAAGCTATACCACTAACTATAACCTAGTATAAAGTTGCCACTGAATGATAGAACCTACCCTACAGATCCTGCTCTCTGAAGTAACTTATCCGTGTGTTTAGATAACGTAAACGTTAACTTAGGACAAAAATAACATTTAAGATATTTTGAATACTCACATACTCATCGGAGTACTGTATACATTAATTTTCATATTGTTGGTTTTAGATCCACGATACAAATTATATACAAATTCAGGAAAAATCCTTTTATAAATTTTTTAACATGATTGGAACATATCTGACTAGATTTTACGTAAAGCTAAAATACACTACTCTGTCAGCTGGAAAACAATTTAGTAAAATTTGTTATTTACATATTTATAAATAAGATTTGTATTGTAAATTTTAAAATCTTACAACTGTTAGACAATTCTTAAATAAATAATGTAATGTTTTAATTTTTAAATAAATTTTACATTTATTTATAACATATTGTCTAATACATAATTATATGTAAATGCTAGTAATATATTAACTACTACTAGAAGTCATTTATTAGTACTTACTATTAGTTCTTATTTGTATTACTGCTAGATATTACTTATTTAGCAGATAACATTTAGTAACTATCTTGAAATATTAAATTCAGTCCTCTCGTGTACACGACGGTACTTAACATTTGCAAAACTGTGCTATAATTTAATAAATTTACGTTTACTTAAAATTATAGTATTAATTTTCGTGTATGTAATATTTTAATTTTTCCCATTTATGTATTTTGTTACTAAATCTATTCAACTGTGAACAGAACAAATTTACAAATTGTACATAATTTTTGGGAAGTGAGTTGGTTTAAAATTAGAAATACTTACAAAAACCAATTACGTTTGAGTAAACCTTTTCTCGTATTATGACCACTAAATAGGTCAAGTACGTAGGGTCTAAGACTTAAACAGAAAATATCAATTTTATAAATCAAATCATAACTGATGATTCCTTGTAGGGTGCAGCTATACTGGAAATGCTGGAGTGCATTATGGGGGAGGAAAACACCAAAAAGGGATACATTGATTACCTGAAGAAACATGAATACAGCACGGCTGTGGTGCCAGATTTATGGAGTGCAATGCAGACGTACGCACCGGCAGCAGTCGACGTTCCGACTGTGATGTCGACGTGGACGCTACAGAACACGTTGCCTATGGTCAGTGTTGCCCGCAGCGGTAACACACTGACGCTGACTCAGATGAGGTTTGTGGACGATGGGAATTTTACTAACGACCAACCCCCCTCACCGTACAAGTTAGTATATTTTAACTGTATACAGCTGAAGATTGTTTAACTTAGATATTAATTATAATATGTGTGCTTGACTATGTGATGCACGGTTCAACTTAGCTACTGAACGATCGATGTCTACTATGTATATTTATGCATTTCTCCAGTCAATAAACGTACATATATTATTAGTCAAGACACGGAATTAATTGCTGATCTCTGTCTTTATGTCTCTTTAAGAGACTGAATCTCGATAATTTCATATTATATTTCAATTCGCAAACTAAATAGCTTTTTGTATATAGCAAAGAAGATATATCCACATTTCCATTGCTAATTCCGTGTACATATAGTGTCATTACGCATGACACTGTGAGTTTTCCAACCCGGTTTCTTAGTTAATATACGCGGTGGTCAAAAGGTCTTAAAACTATTTGGTGACACAGCTAACGAAACTACAAATATAGACAACCCGAGTCAAGATTTATACGACTGTTACTGTTTGCAACTGGTTATTAACTTAGGTATGTTACTATTATTAAATTTAAAATTGTGCTACTTGCGCTGTTTCTACATTTTTCAATTACATTGTTCATTGTCCTGTGTTTAGAGCTTTACTTATCCCTCTTTAAGTATACGTGGTATATATATATATATATACATATATATTGTAATAAAACTAGACGTCTGCCTCGTTCAAGCCCCGCGATGGAAGCCAAATTTGTAATAGTACTTAATATTACAACGTAAGAATGTGTGTAGTAATGTAGCTAATGTCTCCTAGTCTTCGTTATGCTCTCACTGTTGGTCTTCACTTTTGTAATAAAACAATAATATAATCGTAATTGCAGTAGTGTTCTGGTATAATATTACCCGAAATAATTTTTATGGTGTGTAAGTGTAGTAGTGACGTTCCGCTCTGGGAAACGTCGATTTGGTAACGTTCCTGGTCTTTGTTGTTATCAAATAAACTCTGTGTGTATTGCTGTTGTAGCAATTTAAAATAAAATATAAATTTAAAATTTATATTTATAAAAAAAATAAATTCTGAAAAAATGTTTTCGGTGTATTTATGTTCTTAAAATTTAGAAATAAATCGAGGTTGTTGATTGTAATAATAATTATGATGGTATGGTGTTTATTCTGGTAATAATTTTCCCTTCTGTAAATTTGTTAAAAAGACAATCCAGTTAACTTCAAGTGTAGGCGAAAACGGCTCTCTTCTTCTTACTCTTGAAAGGTTGTAGTTTCGCATATACTGCCTTTAAAGGTTATCTAGTTTTCTTGATTAATTAACTGTTATGTCCTTTTATAAGAGAAATCAACTTCAATTTACCAGAAAACAAACGTTTATTAAACAAAATAATGAATTTTATCAATTAAAATCGATGTTACAATGCCGTATCGACTCGCTCAGGGCCGGTCGATATAAGAATTTTACATTTGTATTATAAAAAATAGGTTCTTTGAACGGTTATTAATATAAAAAGCCAGAGAAGGTCAGGGACATGAAAGTATAACACTTACAGTTCTAATAATGTCTTAAATTTAAACAATACAGTGGTAGTTAATAATAATAAAAGTTTATATATAATTGTATTCAAACCAAGTTGCAGCCCACAGTCGTGTCTTCTTGCGGTGATGATATTGGATCAAAATGGCCGCCTTTCGCATGCGCGTTGTTCGCCTTCTAACCTGGATGAAGTACTTGTTGGAATAAATATGTCCTTTCTTCTTTTAAATGTTCTTCGCAATTGTATATGATCTTTTGGGGTATAGTTTATTGTCACTGGTGTATGATGGATTAGTTCACTTGGTGTAAAAATGTTGTTAAATGGGTATATCTACTGGTGTTTATGTGTGTCAGTTTAACCTCGAATTTTCAATTGGTATTTGGTGCGATTTCAGTGTTATTTCATTTAATTAGTTATATGTGATTGCGTTTATTGGTGTTATGTAGTTCATAGGTCAACTTCACCACTTCACAATAATTAAAATAGTTAAAAAAAATAATTTTACACAAAATGATTCCGAACTCTGTTATAACGTAACAGCCACTAAAGGTTGGTTCTATCAAATATTCACATTAAGTGCTCTCTTCAAGGTATAATAATGAACTGTCTGGATTTCCTTCGTCTCATGAAAATCTTAGCCTATATAATATATCTCATACATTGTTTCAAATCATCTTAACTTCCGACACATTTTAAAATCATACATTATGCTCAGAAAGTAATTTCGTTATTAGTTAACTGTTTGAAATATTAAATACATATTCGTTTTCCACTATTCTATTCTACTTATTTTGATTGTAATTAAGTTAGTGTTACAAAGTTTTATCAGAAAATTATATTTCTTACATTTTTTGGTAGGTCGGCCTAAAATTATACTTCCTGTCTTCTAAGTAAATAATAGCCATTTTCCCTAATATAATTATTATTCTATTAAATCTGAAATTGATATAATTGTCAATTCTCACTTATTTTATGGCAATTTAGTATATTAATAATGGTTTTTTAATACAATTAATTTGTATATGACTCCCCCTATGATAATGTTAGTGAATCTATTTCAGTTTTAAATGGTATTTTATTAGACCAATTAATAATTTTACTCATATAATGACCATATCTTTAGCAAGCCTTATTTACATAGTATTTCATACGTTGAGTTTATCTTGCCTAAATATTGTCAGTTTAACTGGCTTATAAGACTATGTTTGTTAATTATTTGCAGTTTTAATTTCATTATATGGCCTAGATTTGATGTGTGGCTATTTGAAAAAATGTTTTATTAATGTAGTTATTTTATATCCTTCTCTGACTTCTGATTCTTTTATATTTGATTAAAAATTAATTCTTTGACTGGTATAACAGTAATTATTGATTGTATAGTTAACATATAACACCTCTCTACATAAAACTGGTGTTCTGAATAACATTGTTTTGTATATCACCTAATAACATAATTAAAAGTATTCTATAACATCGGAATGATATCTATTTTTAGATAGGGCATTCCTAAATTAAAATGAACAATAAAATAACAAATTATAACACTAATATTTCTTATGAATAATCCTTACTTATCTAATTATTATATGTAATAGGAACCTAACATCCTGGTTACATATAATGGTTAACATCTTTTGCTACTTCAACATTAACAGTTGGTTCTGTAATTCCCCATTTTACAGGATTTATGCCCCCTCTTAAAGTATAACCCTGGCTATCTAAGTTATATTCCATTCTATGGAATGTTCATACAGCTTTAGTAGCTTTTTATTAGTAATATTACTATTTCATTATCCAAGTAGACACTGTTCATAAAACTTAAAGTTTATTACTTTGTACTGCAACTCATGCACCTTTTTAAATTTTATTAGTTATAATTTGATCACTTACACTTGTCCATGGTGAATTATTAATATATTTACTAGTCTTTTTCTAGTTTTTAACATGAAATATTCAACCATGAGGGGACTGTGAAGATTTGTTTATACAAACTAAACAATAACTTTTTGAATGCACTAATATTTAATACTACTAACACTTTTAGTTTTTTGTCAGTTTTACAGTGATATGGTTTTTTGGGGTGTTATACTTTCTCTTTGGACATTCATTGATTTTGGGGTTTTTGGGGTTCTTTCCCTATGGGGTTTTTGTTTTATATGGGTCGTCTCACTTCTTTCTTCTCTGAGTTTGGTTATTCTTCTTTCTTCTTTCTTCAGTATTTTTAGTTTTGATTATTCTTCTTTCTTCAGTAGTTTTGGGTTATTCTTCTTTCTTCCTTCCTCTGCAGTTTTGATTAGTCTTCTTTCTTCTTTCTTCAGTGATTTTAATTATTCTTCTTTCTTACTTAGTTTTGGTTGTTCTTCTTTCTTCTTTAGTTTTGATTATTCTTCTTTCTTCTTTCTTCAGTAATTTTAGTTTTGATTGTTCTTCTTTCTTCCTTAGTTTTGATTGTTCTTCTTTCTTCCTTCTTCAGTAATTTTGGTTATTCTTCTTTCTTCTTTAGTTTTAATTATTTTTCTTTCTTCTTTCTTCAGTAGATTTGATTATTCTTCTTTCTTCTTTATTCAGTAGTTTTAATTAGTCTTCTTTCTTCTTTCTTTTTTAGTAGTTTTGATTATTCTTCTTTCTTCTTTCTTCAGTAATTTTAGTTTTGATTGTTCTTCTTTCTTCCTTCTTCAGTATTTTTAGTTTTGATTATTCTTCTTTCTTCAGTAGTTTTGGGTTATTCTTCTTTCTTCCTTCCTCTGTAGTTTTGATTAGTCTTCTTTCTTCCTTCTTCAGTGATTTTAATTCTTCTTCTTTCTTCCTTAGTTTTGGTTGTTCTTCTTTCTTCTTTAGTTTTGATTATTGTTCTTTCTTCTTTCTTCAGTAATTTTAGTTTTGATTGTTCTTCTTTCTTCCTTAGTTTTGATTGTTCTTCTTTCTTCCTTAGTTTTGATTGTTCTTCTTTCTTCCTTCTTCAGTAGTTTTGGTTATTCTTCTTTCTTCTTTAGTTTTAATTATTCTTCTTTCTTCAGTAGATTTGATTATTCTTCTTTCTTCTTTATTCAGTAGTTTTAATTAGTCTTCTTTCTTCTTTCTTTTTTAGTAGTTTTGATTATTCTTCTTTCTTCTTTCTTTAGTAATTTTAATTGTTCTTCTTTCTTCTTTCTTCAATAATTTTGGTTAGTCTTCTTTCTTCTTTCTTCAGTAGTAGTAATTTTGGTTATTCTTCTTTCTTCTTTGTTCAGTAGCTTTGATTGTTCTTCTTTCTTCATTCTTCAGTAATTTTAATTATGATTGTTCTTCTTTCTTCCTTCTTCAGTAGTTTTGGTTATTCTTCTTTCTTCTTTAGTTTTAATTATTCTTCTTTCTTCTTTCTTCAGTAGTTTTGGTTATTCTTCTTTCTTCTTTAGTTTAAATTGTTCTTCTTTCTTCTTTATTTTTTCGCTGTGTATGCCTTTGTTTCTTCTGGTCTGGTTTCTTTGACGGGGTATATTAATTGCCTGCTTCTATCTTACCTGGGTAATTTTGTTATTAACATTTTTAGTTTCCTGGGTTTTTAAATTTGTATTATATTATATTATTTGCAGAATTTTTCTTTATTTAAACTTTCTTGTGAATATATTAGTAAATAGTGCATTCTAATTGATTCTCATCTGGATATTCCATATATTAAAGCTTTATCCGTGATCATTGAGTAATGTATTTGTGTGGATTATCTGTCACGCTACAGATTGCTGTCTTCCAGAAGTGATTATTTCAGATCATACTTAGTTTGTCTGAAGTAATTGCTTATGACATTATATTATAAATTATATTTCTTTACTTCCTTCACATTTCTAACAATTTTTTCTTCTATATTTTTGAGCTTATCTATATTTCATTATTAACTGGATTCTTACTGATAGTAATAGTCATCTGAGGTTCGTTATTTTTTATTTTTCCTTTTTCTTCTTAACTTGTTTCTTTATCCTTGGGATATTTATTCCCTAAAATTCCCTAATACGTTAGCTGGGGCAGGGTCCAGAGGGGCTCGGTAGGCTTCACACTCTGCTGGCCATACTACGTCATTTATTGATTACAGAGGTAAATCATCTCTGATCAATACATAATAATACTGCTGGACTTATCTCAGACAGTTATTAATAAAAATTATAAGAATAGTCCACCTTATGACTATAAAAAAAAATTAAATATCTTTGGATATTTCACTTCGTATACGAACAGATCTATTAATATTTCTATCTTAGTCAATTTCTATCTCAGTTATTTTTCTCAGTGGTTAGCTCTGCTGGCATTTAATTTCTGCTTGTGGTTGGAAGCTGGTATAATATAATTATCACTTATTATTCAGTGTAAAGTTTTTAATTCTCTGTCATATTTTGACTGTTATTACAATCTCCTTCTGGTCATTGGTAGCATATATTTTGTATTATATTTTTGTTCTTTTCTTAATTCTTATGAATCATTCCACTAGTATTATGTTTTTGCAATTACTCTTTTAATTGTACTTCTCATAATTGACATTTATTATATGATCATATTTTTCTTATGGATTTATTTATATATGGTTTTTTCTTTCTTTTTCAAAATTTGATTCTGCTCTTGCTTTTTATCCAAATGCACTCTTTAATTATTAATTCCATGTGTTTATTATCTCTGTTTATTTGACATAAAATTCTCATTAATTTTACTTCACAATAAGTTTATTCATTTTAATTGTATCAGTGGTTTGTACTGCCATTTCTTTATACTTGAAATTTTTTTCAGAATTGGTCCCATATATAATTGTTTGTAATGTGTTATCCAAATTCCCTTTCTTCTTGTTCATTTCTAAAAGTTGTTTTTAAGATAATGTAGTAAGTTGTTCTTACTTGGGTTCTGAATTTTTAAAATTTTTTTTTAAATTCTTTTCTGTTTTGATCATAAATTATTTCCTAAATAGTAGGTAGTAAGGTGTTCTTACTTCTTTTTTGAATTTTGTGTTTTAATTCAAAATTCATTTTCTTTTTGATTCATAAATTGTTTCCTAAATGGTAGGTAGTAAGTAGTCATTACTTCATTTTTGAATTTAGATATTTTCTTCAGTCTTTCATCCATTCAGTTACTCCTAATATTTTTTCATGGAAGCCTGGTTACCTTTTACCCTTTCTGAATCGATTTCCTTTATTTCATAGGTATTATTATTTTCCACGTTGGATATTATATATGGTCCGATGTATAATAGCAATAACTTCTTCGTTATTCCTTCCAGTGTGCTGGGAAGTTCACGATTTCTTAACAAAATTTTTTCTCCCTTTACATATATTATTAATTTACCACTAGCCTTTTGATACTTATTTTGCCGTTTTAACTGGTCTTCTGCCACTTTGTTATAGAATTTAGCTTTATCAAATCTGTACATATGGTTACTGGGGAACTCGAGGATATCTGTGATCTCTCGTGGAGGTGGTTTTTCGTACATCGCAGAGTATGGGGTTATCCCTATAGCTGGATGGTGTGCTAAGTTGAGGAATTCCTCCGTGGCTTCTAGATAGTCTTGCCACCTTTTTTGTTGATGGTGACAATAAGTCCTTAGGATCCTCCCCACTTCTCGCAACACCCGCTCTGCCGGATTATTGCTCGGATGGTAGACCGAGGTCTTGTGTGTACGAATGCCCATTGACAATAATGTATACCGCCATTTTCCACCCTTAAACTGGGTTCCATGATCACTAATGATCGAAGATGGTTTCCCCAGGTGTGGGATATACTGTTCAGTTAGTATCCCCAGAATTTTCCGGGTAGTCGCTCGATTAGTAGGGTATAGCTTAACATATTTGGTGAAGTGGTCCATTATGATGGTTAGGTACCGATATCGGTGTCGACCTCCACTACGGGGAAATGGTCCGCAAATGTCTAGGAACACCTTCTCCAATTTCGCTTGGGAAGTGATTGGGATCATCACACCCTCCTTCTTCTCATTATTAGTTTTTACCAGCTGGCAGATTTTACAACTCCTTATATACATTCGGACCTTTCGATTGATGTTTTTTATATAGCAGCTCTCCTCCAGAGCTTTTATTACCTTGAGGGCGCCCATATACCCGTAACGTATGTGGTAATTCACTACCAATTCCTTTTCTATCTGTGTCGGAACAACTACCTTCCAGATCTCTTCCTTCAAGGAGGTTTTAACGAACAATATTTGTTTATTCATCTGGTAATATTGAGCAACGGTTTCATCTCCCTCTTCTAACCGAAGTTTGAGGTTTCTCAATTTTGGGTCCGCTTGTTGGTGGGTGCTCATGTTGGTCAATATTGTTGTTAAATCAGCTCTGGTGCTCAGAAGATGATATATTTTCAGCACGCTTTCTTTCTCTCCTTCGAAAGTTTGTTCTTCCAAATTTACCCGGGATAACACATCCGCTACTATATTCTTTTTACCAGGGATATACTCCCATTGTAGATGGTATTCTTGAAGTGCAAGTGTCCAGCTCGTTAGTCTGCCATGCTTCAGTTTGCAACTTTTTAAGAACGAAATAGATTTATGGTCGGTTCGGACAGTAACAGGGTATCCCAAAATGTAAGTGCGGAACTTACCGCAAGCAAATACCACGCTCAGTAGTTCTTTTTCCGTCACCGTGTAATTCCTTTCGCATTGGTTCAAAGACCTGCTCGCGAAGCTAATTACTTGAGGTTGACCCTTCTCGTCCTCTTGATACAGTGTCGTTCCCAGACTGATATTGCTGGCATCGCAGTTCATGAAGAACGGCAACTTAAAGTTTGGATGGCGAAGTATTATAGTAGCCAGAAATTTGTCCTTGATTTGTTGAAAAATCCCCTCTTGTTCCTTACACCGTACCCATCTGTTTTTGGATGATAACTGAGGTTGAAACCTCGCGGTTAACTCTGAATATTGTTCCTGGAACTTTCTATAATAATTGCAGAGTCCCAGGAATGACTGCAATTGCTTCCTGTTTTTGGGTGCCGGGAATTTCTGGATGGCTTCCACCTTTTCTGCCGACGGTGAGATTCCTTGATCGTCCAAGTTAAATCCTAAAAATTGCACTTCTCTGGCAATAAACTTGGATTTTTCCAACTTCAGAGTGACGTTACTGGCAGATAATTTCTGTAGCACATGTTCCACCCGGTAACAGTGTTCCTCCCACGTCTCAGATATTATCAGTAGGTCGTCGACGTACACTGTTGTAAACTGAAGTGCTTCTTGTCCCAATATCTGGTCCATGCAGGTCACAAAAATGGCAACTGAGTTTACCAATCCGAAGGGCAATCTTTTGAATTGGTAATTACGCCCCTCGAATATGAAAGCCAGATATTGGCGACTCCGTGGGTTTAACTCTACCTGCCAGTAGCCGCACACCGTATCCCAAGTGCTGAAGTATCTGGTACCATGGAAGCGTTTCAGGATTTCCTCAATCTCACCGGGCGAGGTTCTATCGTTAATGATTTTCTTGTTTATTTCCCGTGCATCCAAACAAAGCCGGACTTCGCCGTTTTTCTTGGGAATTGCGACAATAGGACTGGTGTATGGGGATTGGCTAGGTTCTATAATATCGTTATTAATCATTCGATTGATTTCCGCTCTTACTGCCTCCTTTCGAGAATGTGCAATAGGGTAGGATTTCCTATTAAACTCTACTGTATCTCGGAATTGAAGGGTACATTGATAATTTCTTACCTTGCCTGGCTCATCGGAAAATACTGAGCGGTACTTTTCATAAATTTGTATCAACTGATTCGCTTGAGTATTGGGTAATTTTTCTCTATTAATTCCGCTTCGGAAATCCCTTATCTCCTGTATTTTCTTAGACCATATATCTTCGTCCGTAGATTCATATACTATGGTTTTGGAAGTGGTGTTAGTATTAGTATAATTGATGTTACGTATTTGCTGGTGGATATTGCTGGGAAGTGTTATCTCACTACCGACTAAATCGGCCGTCCAGGTTAGATCTCCGGTAAAGAGTGATACCTTCTCCATTCGTAAATCAATAATAGCCGAGTTCCTTCTCAGCACATCACATCCAACTAATATGTTGAAGGGTAATCCGGCCGCAATTAGGAAGACCATGTTCATAGCTATACCCTTACTAACGACATTCAATGATACTTGTTTTTGATTGTCTTGTTTTGGCGACCAGTGGCACCGATTAATACAATGTTATTTATAGGTAAGGTGGGCAATAACTTACCACAATTTCCTTGGATTCTCTCCAATTCTGTAGTGTTAATTATGGATACATTCGCACCGGTATCGATCATTAGTTGTGCGAATGTTCCTTCGATTTCTGCATTAATGTATATTATTTCATTATTTATTATAGGGAGACGAGTGTTGTCCTCCTCCAGTAATTCATTTCGAATATTTTTCAAATAATTACATCGAATGATTGTAATTTTATTAGGATTATTTACTATTGGCAATTCCTTTACATACCCAGGCGATAGAAGCAGCAAAAGGCCCTTATTGTTTATCACTGCCTCCTCCCGTTTAAATTCTCCGCATCTTGGTTATTATCAGGACCAACAGAGGCATCAGTGGGGAAACCTTGAGTAGGTTCCAGTCTTTCAGTTCTCGGTTCGTAGGTTTGTTCCCTATTTGTACGTCGCTCCGGGTCATCTAGGCTAGTACTTCGCCTTGGCAGATTATAACTAGAGTTATCCCGTTCTCGGCTTCTGTTTCGATCTTCGTACTCGTGTACGCTGCTCCGTCGTTGCTGGTTATACCAGCGATGGTTGTTTCCTTCCGCCCGTATAAAATTTACCCGTGGTCGGGAGAACCTGTTGTTGTTGTTATTATGATTAGGGTAACCCCTATTGTTATTGTCAGACCGCTCGGTGTTATTGGTAGGATTGGTGTTTCTTTGTCTATTTACATAATTATTCGGGTAATAATTACCTCGATTACCGGAGAACCCGTTATTATTTCTGTTATTATTCGGGTTTATATTCCCGTGGTTATTATTGTTGTTGTTACCATTCGTGGGGTGTTGATTATGGTAATTCGGATTATATCTATTTCCTTGGTACCCACTGTTGACCGGTTGACTATTATTGTTTGATGACGGATTATTTCGAACTTCTGGCCGCTCATTTCTTCTTCTGCTCTGCCTGTAATATTCTTCATTCTCATAGTTTTCCAATAGCTCCGTCATCGCCTGTATGGTTTTTATCTGACTACCTCTTCGAGCTCTTATGACCTCTTCGTCGTAATGATAAGAAAGCTTGTTCACCAGGCATTCCTCTGGTATAGCTGGTTCCAGGTGCTTGGCCAGGCACACCTTCCCAAGAAAGTACGCAGTCATGGTACTGCCAAACTGAGTTCTATATCGGCCATTGCAGATGTTGTCCCTTATTAAATTCTGGGTGGTCTCTGACCAATACTTAGACTTGAACAAACTTTTGAACTGCTGATAATCGGTTATTTCGCTCCTGTTCGCCATCCACCAATTGTCCGTCATATCACGGAATGATTCGTCTAATAGTTCACGATGATTGGACCATCGATTACCTTTATGTTTGGCCATATATTCTTCGATACGGGCCAAAAACTCCATTGGCTTCCTTTTATATTGGCGGAAGTTAAGCCATTCTCTGTTCTCGTTGATTGGGATATTAGTAAAGCTGGTTGGTCGGCTCCGAATTGCTTCCATGTCCTCCTGGTTCTGTCTCACTTGACCCGTGATGTTAGTCATCGCTTCCTCCATTCCGTCACATCTTTCCGTAATTCGAGTTCGTACCTTGCTGAGATCTTCCTGGCTTTCCTTTCGGTTTCCTTCTGCCTTCTTGCGAGTAGATTCTTCAAGATTTGTGACCTTGGTGTTCACCACTTCCTTGAACTCTTGTACCTCCACTTCCGTCGTTCGACATCTTCCATCCACTTCTCTTATCTGTTGATTTATAGTTATGGTTTCGTCTTCCAGCCTTTTGGTCATAGATTTCTTATTTTCCTTGAGTTCCTGGTTCATTTCCTTTCTTAATAGCTCCATTCGTTCGTCTAACTTGTCTAAATTCTCTTGGTTAACTTCTCGTAACTCTTCTCGTAATAGTTGGTTATCCTCTCTTAACTCTTCCAACCTCTCCCCCATCTTCTCTTCCATTTTCTTGTTATTCTCCTCCAATTTTTCTTTCACCTTTTTGCTGGTTTCCTCCATTTTCTGATTAGTTTCATCAATTTTCCGGCTTAAAGATCGGTTGTCCTTCTTCATTTCTTTGCTGGTTTCTTCTATTCTCTTATGGGTGTCTTCAATCTTTTTACTTAATTCTTCCTTTGTTTCTTGGTTGTCCTTCTTCAATTCTTCCTTTGTTTCTTGGTTGTCCTTCTTCAATTCTTCCTTTGTTTCTTGGTTGTCCTTCTTCAACTCTTCTTTTGTTGCTTGGTTGTCCTTCTTCAACTCTTCTTTTGTTGCTTCTATTTCTTCTTCCATCTTCTTACCGTTTTCTTCAATATCTTTCCTTAATTCTTCCTTCGTGGATTCTATGTTCTTATTTATTTCGTTCAAATTGTCCTTCAAGGACTGTTGGTCTTCCTTCCTTTCCTTACTATTTTTTTCTGTAGTAGAATCCATTTTCTTGTTCAAGTTTTCTTCGGTGGAATCCATTTTCTTATGGAAACCTTCTTCCATTCTCTTGCTGTTTTCTTCCATTCTCTTGCTGTTTTCTTCCATTCTCTTGCTGTTTTCTTCCATTCTCTTGTTATTTTCTTCCGTGGTGGAATCCATTTTCTTGTTCAACTGTAAGAACATTTCCATTATCTTCTCTTCCATTGTTTTACTTTTCTTCTTCTCTTTCTCTGGGACATTGACATCCCCTGTTTGCGTGGGGACTTCGGGTTGTTTCTCTGGTGGTGCTGGTTGTTTATCTTCCAGCCGTTCTAATATCTTTTCCACGTCCTCCACTGGGGTCGCCTCCTTATCATCCATATCAAGTTCTTTCTCGGCCTCCGCCGCTCTCGTCTTTGATGCGGCACGATGCAGCATCTTCCCTGATTCCCTGGCTGGCTAACCGCTGCCAAGCTGAATTAGAAATTGGGCAAGTAATTACAACCTTTCAACCCCTAATTACAGCCCTTTAGTTGGACGCCAAATTTGTAATAAATCTAGACGTCTGCCTCGTTCAAGCCCCGCGATGGAAGCCAAATTTGTAATAGTACTTAATATTACAACGTAAGAATGTGTGTAGTAATGTAGCTAATGTCTCCTAGTCTTCGTTATGCTCTCACTGTTGGTCTTCACTTTTGTAATAAAACAATAATATAATCGTAATTGCAGTAGTGTTCTGGTATAATATTACCAGAAATAATTTTTATGGTGTGTAAGTGTAGTAGTGACGTTCCGCTCTGGGAAACGTCGATTTGGTAACGTTCCTGGTCTTTGTTGTTATCAAATAAACTCTGTGTGTATTGCTGTTGTAGCAATTTAAAATAAAATATAAATTTAAAATTTATATTTATAAAAAAAATAAATTCTGAAAAAATGTTTTCGGTGTATTTATGTTCTTAAAATTTAGAAATAAATCGAGGTTGTTGATTGTAATAATAATTATGATGGTATGGTGTTTATTCTGGTAATAATTTTCCCTTCTGTAAATTTGTTAAAAAGACAATCCAGTTAACTTCAAGTGTAGGCGAAAACGGCTCTCTTCTTCTTACTCTTGAAAGGTTGTAGTTTCGCATATACTGCCTTTAAAGGTTATCTAGTTTTCTTGATTAATTAACTGTTATGTCCTTTTATAAGAGAAATCAACTTCAATTTACCAGAAAACAAACGTTTATTAAACAAAATAATGAATTTTATCAATTAAAATCGATGTTAAAATGCCGTATCGACTCACTCAGGGCCGGTCGATATAAGAATTTTACATTTGTATTATAAAAAATAGGTTCTTTGAACGGTTATTAATATAAAAAGCCAGAGAAGGTCAGGGACATGAAAGTATAACACTTACAGTTCTAATAATGTCTTAAATTTAAACAATACAATGGTAGTTATTAATAATAAAAGTTTATATATAATTGTATTCAAACCAAGTTGCACCCCACAGTCGTGTCTTATTGCAGTGATGATATTGGATCAAAATGGCCGCCTTTCGCATGCGCGTTGTTCGCCTTCTAACCTGGATGAAGTACTTGTTGGAATAAATATGTCCTTTCTTCTTTTAAATGTTCTTCGCAATTGTATATGATCTTCTGGGGTATAGTTTATTGTCACTGGTGTATGATGGATTATTTCACTTGGTGTAAAAATGTTGTTAAATGGGTATATCTACTGGTGTTTATGTGTGTCAGTTTAACCTCGAATTTTCAATTGGTATTTGGTGCGATTTCAGTGTTATTTCATTTAATTAGTTATATGTGATTGCGTTTATTGGTGTTATGTAGTTCATAGGTCAACTTCACCACTTCACAATAATTAAAATAGTTAAAAAAAATAATTTTACACAAAATGATTCCGAACTCTGTTATAACGTAACAGCCACTAAAGGTTGGTTCTATCAAATATTCACATTAAGTGCTCTCTTCAAGGTATAATAATGAACTGTCTGGATTTCCTTCGTCTCATGAAAATCTTAGCCTATATAATATATCTCATACATTGTTTCAAATCATCTTAACTTCCGACACATTTTAAAATCGTACATTATGCTCAGAAAGTAATTTCGTTATTAGTTAACTGTTTGAAATATTAAATACATATTCGTTTTCACTATTCTATTCTACTTATTTTGATAGTAATTAAGTTAGTGTTACAAAGTTTTATCAGAAAATTATATTTCTTACATTTTTTGGTAGGTCGGCCTAAAATTATACTTCCTGTCTTCTAAGTAAATAATAGCCATTTTCCCTAATATAATTATTATTCTATTAAATCTGAAATTGATATAATTGTCAATTCTCACTTATTTTATGGCAATTTAGTATATTAATAATGGTTTCTTAATACAATTCATTTGTATATGACTCCCCCTATGATAATGTTAGTGAATCTATTTCAGTTTTAAATGGTATTTTATTAGACCAATTAATAATTTTACTCATATAATGACCATATCTTTAGCAAGCCTTATTTACATAGTATTTCATATGTTGAGTTTATCTTGCCTAAATATTGTCAGTTTAACTGGCTTATAAGACTATGTTTGTTAATTATTTGCAGTTTTAATTTCATTATATGGCCTAGATTTGATGTGTGGCTATTTGAAAAAATGTTTTATTAATGTAGTTATTTTATATCCTTCTCTGACTTCTGATTCTTTTATATTTGATTAAAAATTAATTCTTTGACTGGTATAACAGTAATTATTGATTGTATAGTTAACATATAACACCTCTCTACATAAAACTGGTGTTCTGAATAACATTGTTTTGTATATCACCTAATAACATAATTAAAAGTATTCTATAACATCGGAATGATATCTATTTTTAGATAGGGCATTCCTAAATTAAAATGAACAATAAAATAACAAATTATAACACTAATATTTCTTATGAATAATCCTTACTTATCTAATTATTATATGTAATAGGAACCTAACATCCTGGTTACATATAATGGTTAACATCTTTTGCTACTTCAACATTAACAGTTGGTTCTGTAATTCCCCATTTTACAGGATTTATGCCCCCTCTTAAAGTATAACCCTGGCTATCTAAGTTATATTCCATTCTATGGAATGTTCATACAGCTTTAGTAGCTTTTTATTAGTAATATTACTATTTCATTATCCAAGTAGACACTGTTCATAAAACTTAAAGTTTATTACTTTGTACTGCAACTCATGCACCTTTTTAAAGTTTATTAGTTATAATTTGATCACTTACACTTGTCCATGGTGAATTATTAATATATTTACTAGTCTTTTTCTAGTTTTTAACATGAAATATTCAACCATGAGGGGACTGTGAAGATTTGTTTATACAAACTAAACAATAACTTTTTGAATGCACTAATATTTAATACTACTAACACTTTTAGTTTTTTGTCAGTTTTACAGTGATATGGTTTTTTGGGGTGTTATACTTTCTCTTTGGACATTCATTGATTTTGGGGTTTTTGGGGTTCTTTCCCTATGGGGTTTTTGTTTTATATGGGTCGTCTCACTTCTTTCTTCTCTGAGTTTGGTTATTCTTCTTTCTTCTTTCTTCAGTATTTTTAGTTTTGATTATTCTTCTTTCTTCAGTAGTTTTGGGTTATTCTTCTTTCTTCCTTCCTCTGTAGTTTTGATTAGTCTTCTTTCTTCTTTCTTCAGTGATTTTAATTATTCTTCTTTCTTCCTTAGTTTTGGTTGTTCTTCTTTCTTCTTTAGTTTTGATTATTCTTCTTTCTTCTTTCTTCAGTAATTTTAGTTTTGATTGTTCTTCTTTCTTCCTTAGTTTTGATTGTTCTTCTTTCTTCCTTAGTTTTGATTGTTCTTCTTTCTTCCTTCTTCAGTAGTTTTGGTTATTCTTCTTTCCTCTTTAGTTTTAATTATTCTTCTTTCTTCTTTCTTCAGTAGATTTGATTATTCTTCTTTCTTCTTTATTCAGTAGTTTTAATTAGTCTTCTTTCTTCTTTCTTTTTTAGTAGTTTTGATTATTCTTCTTTCTTCTTTCTTCAGTAATTTTAGTTTTGATTGTTCTTCTTTCTTCCTTCTTCAGTATTTTTAGTTTTGATTATTCTTCTTTCTTCAGTAGTTTTGGGTTATTCTTCTTTCTTCCTTCCACTGTAGTTTTGATTAGTCTTCTTTCTTCTTTCTTCAGTGATTTTAATTATTCTTCTTTCTTCCTTAGTTTTGGTTCTTCTTCTTTCTTCTTTAGTTTTGATTATTCTTCTTTCTTCAGTAATTTTAGTTTTGATCGTTCTTCTTTCTTCCTTAGTTTTGATTGTTCTTCTTTCTTCCTTCTTCAGTAGTTTTGGTTATTCTTCTTTCTTCTTTAGTTTTAATTATTCTTCTTTCTTCTTTCTTCAGTAGTTTTGGTTATTCTTCTTTCTTCTTTAGTTTTAATTGTTCTTCTTTCTTCTTTATTTTTTCGCTGTGTATGCCTTTGTTTCTTCTGGTCTGGTTTCTTTGACGGGGTATATTAATTGCCTGCTTCTATCTTACCTGGGTAATTTTGTTATTAACATTTTTATTTTCCTGGGTTTTTAGATTTGTATTATATTATATTATTTGCAGAATTTTTCTTTATTTAACCTTTCTTGTGAATATATTAGTAAATAGTGCATTTTAATTGATTCTCATCTGGATATTCCATATATTAAAGCTTTATCCATGATCATTGAGTAATGTATTTGTGTGGATTATCTGTCACGCTACAATATATATATATATATTAATTTATAGCGTATTATATAATATTAGCTAAGTGTACTGCTAAGAATACTTTGAACAAGAACAAAATAAAAAGTTCTCTCACTATAACACAACACTTTGATAAGATTATTGCTTTTTATTATTGCTTTATTTCCTATGATTACAAAATATAAAGTCTATTTAAAGTTAAACATATTCGTATGTGTGAGAAAGAAAGTATGAACGTTTCAACATTTGTACAACCAGTAAATATCACGCAGCAACAGAGATTCAGAATAATATGATATCCATATATTTCTTTGTTTTAGTTACAAATGGGAAATTCAGTTAACAATCAAGGGCTCTAACAACTTCCATTTGGATAAACCACTATTTCTAGGACTAAAAAACCCAACGGGTAAGTAAAATATTCCTCAGGCTTTCACGGCCGGTGTCAGATGTAGCCTATGGTTCATGTAACGGAATCACATCAAAACAAAATATACAGTTAAGTATCCAAACTTACCATCTTCAACGGAGCATGTCTTACACAGTGAAGGGCTTCCTGAACTAGTATATCCGAATGTGACCTTAAGTGATAACTCTGATTTTGTCACATCTCACACCGAAAGAGTACCAGACTATTTTAGAAAGTGATCCCACATATGAAACAAGTCGTTCATCAGAAACTTACTTTATAAATAAACAAGATTTTAATTACCTGATTCAAGATTTAAAACTGTCTAAACAACAATTTGAATTTTAACTTCTAGGCTCAAAGGATGGAATCTACTTCGGAAAGATGCGAGAACACGCAGTTACCGTAGCCGTCACACTGATTTTAATGACTACATCTCTGAAAGAAAAAGACAAGTGTTTTATCATAATATAAATTCTCTTATGGAGACTATTTGGCAACAACACCAGCTAGATAGTGCCGATTGTTCATGGAATCATCAAAAGTTACTTTGAAGACTACGCTTCTACTTGTTGGCAATAAATAGTTGTAGGTAGCGCATTCCTCTAATACCAAAGACACCTATGAAAATATAAAAGTAATATTAGAGTAAACCCACTATATAAAATATAACTGGAATGTCTGTTAAAATTTGAAGGTCATTGCTTTGTTGCTTGATTTGCAATTTGAGTACACAAGATTTTGCTGTTTCCTGTGTGTATAAGACAGTAGAGATGAAATTCTCACTTTGTAAGAAAATTGTGACCTAAAGATAAATTTTCTATGCCTGGAAAAAATGTGTAAAATACCTGTTTAATGAATCCTAAAAATGTTTATTTATATCCACTGAATATTAAATTGGGAGTCATAAAATTCTATGATGCAAAGTATAAAAAACATTTTCAAAAGTTAGTAATGCTAAAGTGAAAAAGGGATTTTTATGGAGCTACAAGTAAGATCACTAGGATGAACATTTTGAAGAACTGTTAAAGCCACTGAAAAAATTCTGGCTTGATAAACCTGGCAGTCGTTCGAAAAAATATCTGTTGCAATTTTCTTATAAATAATAAAACGGTATAAAGAACATTGAAAGAAAATTTCAAGGCTGGCCTAAAAGTCTGGAAATATAAAAGTATAAGACACAGGCATGTGGGTAGGCCCAGGAAGAGATGGCCGGAGGATGTTTGCATGCGGAATAAGGAACTCCTTGTGTATGCCGTCATGGTTGTATCTTGGGGAGGTGATGATGAATTTTCTTGGAAATTATAAAGTAAAAAATTATCGTGACTTGATGGCTGATCTTGTAAATTCACACAATCCTTAAAACGTCACTTCATGGACTCTCACCTAGACTTGTAACCAGAAAATCTTGGGGCTGTCAGCGATGAGCACGGTGAGTGTTTACATTAGCAGATTCCTACATTGCAAAAGAGGTACCAAGGCGAATGCCGTCCTAGTATGCTGGCTGCTTATTGCTAGACCAAGAAAACAGATATACCAGATGCAAAATAAGCCCAAAAATCTCTGACCTACTACTAATCCAGAATGAGAAGTATATTTCTTATATTTTAAGTTACATAGTTACTAATTTTATAAAATTTCAAATGATTATTGTAAAACTGTCCTGCTTGATAAACAAATCTAAAACTACACTTAAATTCAACCTACAATATGCTTTTAGATTTTTTTGCGGGGATCCCGCACCTACTGCCGCATCCTGCATCTCAGTTTCCATATCAACTTATTCCGTATACCTTCATTCTTCAGATTCTTTTCTTCCGTACTCCTTTCAATCCCTTCTATCCTTTTAATCTATGTCTGCCTCTTTTCCTTCTGTTGCTAGGTCTGTATTTGAACACACTCACAGGTATTCTTTCTTCACTCATTCTCATTAGGTGTCCATATCAGGAAAGCAGTTTACGTTTTATATCTCCTATTACAGTTTCTTTTCTATTTGTTCTTTCCCTTATTACGTCATTCCCTACACGTTGCAGACGAGAAACTCTGGAAGTTCGTCTAAGATAGTCTATTTCTACAGCTCCAATCTTCCTGGGATTCTTTTCGTTGATTGTCGAACATTCTGACCCATAGGTGGTAATTGGTTCAACAATGGCTTTAGAAATATTGATCTTTGTCGGTAGCCCGATTTTGGTGGACCATAAAAGTGAGTTTAATTAGAGTATGGTGCTTTTTCCTAATACTAATCTATGTCTTATATCTTCATCACATATTCCATCATCGCTAATTATATTTCCTAAATATTTATACTTTTCACATTTCTTGATGGAAGTATTATCTGATAACTGAAGATCTGATGTTCGACTTCCTGTGGCTAAGTACACTGTTTTTTGTAGTTTATGTTTAATCCCCATCGGTCGTATTCTTCTACTAGTTTTCTCATCATATAAGTGCTATCTTCTGCTTCATTGGCTATCACCACATGATCTTCTGCGAATAAAAGAGTGTATAAACACTTCTCTTCTAATTCTATTCCCATTCTGCTGCACTTGTTTTTCCATGTCTTTAGTGCTCCTTGTATATATACTTTAAATAAAGTGGGAGATAAACAACATCCTTGTTTCAGTCCCTTAATAATATTAAACGACTCGGACACTTCTTGTCCTATTTTCACTCTGGTTTGAACATTTGTGTAGATGTTCTAAGTATATGAAGTTAATTCCACTATTTTCTAAGTTTCAAATAATTTGACTAGTGGGACATTGTCATAAGCCTTTTCGAGGTCTGTAAATACCAAATGCGTTTCTAAATTACTTTCCGTTCGTTTCTCAATTATTTGTCGCAACGAAAATATGTTGTCGACACAGGTTCTTCCCGCCCTAAATCCACTCTGTTCTACCACATTACCAATTTCTCCTTCAATTCTGTTTTTTAGGATTCGACCATACAGCCTTCCAATTGAACTAGTTACACTAATCCCCTTGTAGTTATTACAATCTTGCTTATACCTTTTTTTATATATACGTAGAACTAATTAAAGACATGTTAAAATCTTGTGATAATTTTTCTCCTTTAATCAATAACTTATTAAAAATATTTGCTAATAGTTCCCACAAAATACTTGGTCGATATTTCACCAATTCAATAGGAATGTCTCCCGGTCCAGTGGATTTATTGTTTTTCATTTCTTTAACTGTTTTTTCTACCCCTTGATGAAATGAGTTCCACATTCTCAAGTTTTTTGTGAAGTATAAAAATGTATTTCTGTATACCCGTGTATGTTTGCAAGAGGATCTCAGTTGCATGTAAAATTGTCTACCGACACTCGAAGAGTCAGACGTTACCAAAATGCTACAAACTGTGTCATTCATTCGATTTTGAAGCCAACATTACGTAAATACGGTTGCACGGTTACGATACTTGTTGAATGAAACACGAAAACGAAGTTATAATTTTATACAAAAACTGCTGTTTTGCAAACTACTATAGCAACGTGTGACGCCGGTCTCATTGATCGTCGTATGGTACAGTGGAAACAATATACAGACACCAATAAAGTCATTAATCACCAGCCTTAATCAAAAATGACAGTTTGTAATCAACAAGATAGTCTCTTACAACAATTCAAATAAAATTGGTCCACACGCAATAATAATGTCAAGTAATAGAGTTCCGCACTAATTATAGCACAGTATAAACACTTTATACAACAAACACTTGATTCACGCTCAATAAATTTCCACTTATAACTGAACTCTAAGCGGCACATATTGCTCTATTTATAGCCTGCAGGGTTCCATAATATGCGTCCTTAACAAGCACTTGAAAAGTCTAGAGGATACTTGAGTGCGGCCTTGGCAGAAACACACACCTGCTTGACTAGCCGGGAAACATGTAGAACGATATTCTCCATTGTTCGAGAACGTTCTGTTTTTGCAATTTAGTTAATTTATACGCACAAAATATAATTCCGTGGGGCACTTAAGACACAGAAATTGGATCTATGGAAGATTTTTATATTTAACCAGGGAACGTGAGATGATTCCTTTTGAGTCATTACGTACCTTACAGTATATAGTTCGTATTTTATTTTTTATTAAATACTGAATGTATAATATTTTCTTTGGAGTTCATCTAGTAAGGTTTCCAGTTACATTGAAATGCATTTTGTCATAGAACATGTTCATAAACTTACATGAACTGGTTACAGCGGTAGTTCAGTTACCTACTGGAGTCTCGTGGATAAAAGTTAATGTAGACGATTGTGGATTCTTTAGGACGAATTACTCTTCGGAAGACTGGAACAGACTTGCCAATCTTTTCGCAGATGACATTAACGTATGTATTTTATTTCACATAACAAATGTAAAAAAAAATGTTTGGTGCTGTAAACGTAGCAGTCTTAGCAATCTTTAGTATATCTTTAAAAAGTTCATATCATCTGCAAAATGGAAAATGTGTAATTTCAAATTTTATCTACGAGTTTTGTAATTGTGCAATCAACATTAATTACAAAAATAAATCTTCATAACGGAACATTTTTTTACATTTGATTATTCCTTAACTAGACTTGTAAATAGCTAAGATGTAATAAAACTTACAGAATTGTTTTTTTGTAATATTATTAGATAATATTTTAATTTTAAAATTTAATTTATTTTCTTTGATTTCGGGCTACTCTTCCACTAGAGAGTTGCTGTAATTTAATTATTTAAAAAAGGAGATAGTACGAAACATATAATTAAAGGGGAATTTCTATTTTAGATACTATATATAAGGTCTACGTTAGAGTACTTAATGGGAAACTGAAGCCAATAGCTGACGCTTTAATATCAGACAAAATGTCTTCAGGAAGAGGAGACCATACATACATCCTATCTTTACACTTAAGGTAATAATTGGAAAGAGAGTGGAATTTAACTTAGAGAGCCATATAGCGTTCATCGATGTGTCGAAAGCTTCTGATAATGTAAAACGTTCGCTACTCTGGAGTATGATGGAACGAAGGGGATCCCCTTCGCAGTTAATTAAAGTTCTTAGGAGCTTGTACTACAAGACAGCGGTTGTCGTAGATTAGAAGTCAAATTAAAAGAAGGTATTCCTACAAATAAAACCGTGAAACAAATGTGCCCCATTTCACCGACACTCTTTAGTATCTACATGGACTAGATATTTTGCCGATGGACAGCTAAAGTTGACTCGGGAATATTTCTTCAGCAAAATATTCATGTGAATTCATTGTTTTATCCTGATGACATGGTAATGATACAGAAAACACAATACCAGTTAAAAAGGGCAATACTCAGGTTCAACAGCATCATAAAAGGCAATGGGCTACAAAATCTCTCCTACAAAATCTAAAACGGTGACATTTAAGCAGAGGTATCCAACAAGTACTAACATAGTCGTGAATAATCACATTTTACATCAGGTTAGTCATTTTAATTACCTTTCTTGTAATACCTCCTATGAAACCTATATTGATTGGAATAATAAGCTAATGAAATTTGGTCGCATCTGTGGAACGATTCATATGCACCTGAAAAATAAAACGCGAACCCGGCAGCTGAAATGAAAGTTCTAAGAGGGGCGCAAGATTTTTCTCTCCTGGAGTGGAAAAAAAACGAGGATATTAGACGCAAAATAAACGTTGTGTCATTGCACCAGAGGACTGAAGACCATAAAAGGAGATGGTGTGAACACTTCAACCGCATGGCTGATATCCGTCTACCCGTGGCTGACATGGGTGATAACCCTACTGGGAAGGGACATGTCGGTAGACCGAGATAAATATGGGTTTCGGAACAAGTCTTTAATGTTATATATTTAACATTTCTAAAATGTAAAACTTTATATTATAGTTATTTTTAAGTCAGATAACATTTAAAACGCCAAAAATAGTATTACAATTATTAGTCAAGTAAGATACGTTAGAGTACAAATTACAAAACTTGTACATTAACACATTTGGTAAAGAATCAGTAACAAGATCAAATCGAAGATAAGCTCAAAGCAGAAATGGACTCAAAAATACCAGCACACTACGATGGAAGGGTGAAAAATTCCTGACAAAAATAGCGCTATGTGGTTATTATTTTAACCGTTGTATTCGATTTTCGAATACCGTTGTTTTGTGTTGGATTCCTTTGTTGGTTAAGTTTCGATGATTTCAAGTCAACGAGTTGTTTATTATTAGTGGCATTGTCTACCGCTGTAAGCGCCTTGAGCGTAATTTGATTGACTGGAAATTTGTGCTGTCATTAAATGTTATTTTGAAAAGCTTAACTGCAAGCGGTATAAAAAAGATGGTGGATTCAACGTTGAGGGACTGCTTTTCTTTCATCGAATACAACGGTTAAGCGCTGGGTTGCTGAATTTAAAGTGGGTCGGACAAGCACAACTGACGATACACCTGTTGGTCGTCCCACTGAGGTAACTACGCCAGACAAAATCCATAAAATATTTTGGTAGACCGTAGAAAAACAGTTAGTGAGATATCTGAGCCTGTTGATATATCAAGAGATTGTGTGCGCAATATCTTATACGAACATCTGCGTTTGACAAATCTGCGCAATAAATGTGTGCCGCTTTTGCTAACACTTGACCAAAACAGTGTAGAAAGGATATTTGAAACGAATTCTTAGCACTATATACGGGCAATCCTGCCAAATTTCTCCGTTGATTCACAATCGTTGGTAAGACTTGGGTCCACCACAACACCCTTGAGACCGAACAGTCAAATCGGGGGACCACAAAATGCGAACCAAGTCAAAAGGAGGCAAAAACAATTGCTTCTGCTGGTCTGGGAACTGTTTTTTTGTGACGACTGTAGAGTGGGCTACCTTAAAAAGGAGAAAACAATTGATAGCAAGTAATACGCAAACTTACTGCACTGTGTTAACCACATTTACTCATGGCAATCAAGTCAGCAATGCTGTAAATGTCTGCTTTGGGGATCTCGACAAATCGGCTTATCAGCCTGGCATAACTGCTTTAAAAAATCGTTGAAAAAAGTCTAAGAGCTAAATAGAGTTGACAAAATTAATGCAAATTAATCAAATAAAGTGTGGTGTTCTTATTCATGGCTTGAACCTTTTTACTCTAACTTCGTAGATTGTCTCTTCACAAATGAATCAAGTAATTTTTATTTCAAGTGGTAGAATTGCTGAACGCTAATAACTGTATCCGAGGTAAATAGCTTGCTATAGGTTCACCGTACCAATCTTTGACACTTTTGTATTTTGATAATACCTTTATAACTTATCACAATATCTTACGAAAAATATATTCTTTATGTAAGTCTGTCAGCAAACTATATAAAGACATACAGTTTGCTATCGAAACGGAAACCAATAATACACTCCCTTTTTTATTTCAACAATTACAAAATTAGCAAATGTATATAAATACAAGGTGTATAGCAATCTTACAAAATAGATATAACAATGCATACAAACACAAATGAATTATAGTTACCTAAAAAATTATTATTATTTTGGTTTTGAAGTACCGTATATAAACAACTTAATTTGTTTTGTTTCATAAGGCTTTGGGACCTGTAGAGCGGGCGAATGTATTGGAAGATGTCCTCACATTCGCCGAGTTGGAGTATGTGACGTATGAGACAGCATTAAAAATGACATCGTACATGTGCAAAGAAACAGAACTTCTGCCCTTTCTTGTATTACTGAAACTGCACATTGACAACATTGCATCTCTGTTGAAATCAACTTCTGGATATGCAAGTTTCAGGGTTTGTACAATGAGCTTTTTAAGGCACAATGTCTTTATTATTCTCAAGTATTTTCTAAGCTATGGTTCATTGATAAACTTGCAAAGCATGTATCTGGCGTGCCTGTTAACGTTAGCACTCACTCATTCTATCTCTCACTCTGTATGTCTCTCTCTCTCTTGCTCTCTCTCTCTCTCTCTCTCTCTCTCTCTCTCTCTCTCTCTCTCTCTCTCTCTCTCTCTCTCTCTCTCTCTCTCTCTCTCACACACAAACATACAAAATACACATATCTTGACATAAATATCATCATAATAACCTACACGATCATCATTGATATTATGATGTTATCATTATCATTAGTATGTATCCGTCCACTTTCAAGAAAATCTCTAGTGCCAATAATTCCCTTCAAAAGAAATTCATGTTTGTGCACACCAGCAATCTAGCAAAATAAGTCACCTTTGCCAACATGTCACAATGCATCACATTATTTCGTTCCCACATATCAATTTCAGTTCAGTAGTTAATATTTATATATATCAAACTTTTATTACTGTAAAAGCATTAGTAGGTGCCTAAATTTTTAGTTTAGATTTTCTTTACGTAATTACTTCTGTAAAATAACTTAATGCTGTGGTTTGCGGTGGTTACAAATTCTCTTAATCTCGTTCTCGTCTTCCTTTTCTTTATAAACTTGAGCCCCACTGTTTGGGCTAGCCAATTTGTAAAATAACGTGTTTATGGTGTTTAAGTTGTATAGGTGTAGTGTTACAAAAATATTTTAAATATGTTGATTGTGAAAGAAATAAAAATTGTTTGTTTAAAAAAAAATTTATAATAAAAAAAAATTTCTTTTATTGATTAATTAATTAGAAACAATTAATTAATTGATGTTCGTGAAGTTCTAAAACGTCTCTCACTTGTTTAAAAAATTTTATAAGCTTTCCTGTATTTTTTAAGAGACTCCAACCACTTATAGGATTGTCTCCAGATACAATCGATCTTTGTTTACTTTCCGTTTTGGAGGTTATCTTCCTTCAATGTGGTGAAATTCTTGTAGTAGATGTTGTTTAAATTATATTAAGTGTAAATTGCTATGTTTAGAAAAGAAAGAACTGTTTTGAGATGAAAAGTATAAATTATTTATTAGACAATTGGTTATAAAGACTCTTGTCGATTTTAAAATCGACTCTCAGGGTACCGAATGTTAAAAGTTTTTATATAAAATACAATAAGGTTCTTTTAACAGCTATTTATTGGAAAAGTCAGAGAAATCGGGCAAAGATTAAAAAAGTATAACGTTACAATCATAATTCTTAATACTGAAGTACATATATTCAATTGAAAAGATTAAAATAAATAAATTGATTGCGAACCGTGTCGCTGACAAACTAGGAGGCGCTGTTCAGTTGAGTGGTGACGAAAAGCAAATGGCCGCCATCGAAGTCGTCAAACGTCCCTTCGTAGATTTGGCGTTCCAATAAAGATATTTTCTTGCCGAATTCACGTCCTGGTGTCAGCAAATCTTCCTTCTGATGTTGGTGTAGTGTCTCTGGTTAAGTTTCTGTGATGTATTTTGAATAGTGGTGTATTTATAAGTCAGTTCACTTTCTTGTCGATCAGGCACTAATGACGGTTATGATATATACTGTTTTATGGTGTTTAATAATGTTATTTAACTGTAGTTTCGTGCTATACAATGTTAGTTGGTCTTTTGTAAGTGTTTATGTCACTGTATCGATGGTGTGAAATGTTTTTTGTCGCCACTCGCGATTTTCAAATTCGTGTCATACAATGACTCGCCATTACGGTACTAGAAACTAGGTTAACTCGTTTTAATTACTCGTGTCAAGTGTACCGTACAACGTTCAATAATCCACTCTCTACTTCCTTCACTTTCGACTAAAATCTTAGCCAAAGCAATATTATTCCTTACATTGTTCGCATTTTACTTTGCATCCTGTGCATGTATTAAAGTTACATTATATAACTGCTTAAACTTTGGTTATTATTCAAATTTATTAGCTAGTTGTTACTTAATTTTATCCTTCAGTTCATTCGGCGTATTTTGATATCGAATAATGCCGTTTCATTATGTTTTTTATCTAAAATTGGTAATTTTACCTTCATTTTGTATCTTGTAAATTTTCAAAATCAGCTTCCTCTCATTATGAAAATTCTGCCATTTTTAAGTTATATTTATGATTATTAATCTCATATTGTAATAAAAGGTTTATATTCCCTTAATTTCTTGCAATTATATGAATTGGTTAAGTTTTAAAATATTATATTGGAATATATTCTATTTCTTATCTTAAATTTAATTACTCAGTTTTTAAACTGTTTTTAATATGGTTTAGGGTAATTGTACCCTGTCACTTTGTGTTTAATCTGTTTTTTTTTCATTTTTAAAGAAATGTCATTTCAAACAGATTGACAGCTTGATATTATTACATGTATTATATTCACCTTGTACAAATCATAAATCATTAAAAAGTTGTATTTTTCATTATCTACACAGTTTGTGGATGCCAAGGTTGAAACATAATGTTTATTTTTTACAATACACAAACTAGCACTGGTTCACTTTACACTTCTTGATGTTATTTCTAAATGGTTGTTTAGTCTGATTAACATCAAGAGATTTGTTTGTGGGTTACAATGAAGATTTGTTCTTTGGGTATTATATTATTGTTTCACCTTGGTCCACTGGCAACTCTTACTCTATACACTTTTATTCTTAATTTTATTGTACATATGGTTTCTGTTCATGAATACTTCGTTATACTTTTATTATCATGGTTTTTATTTAGATTGGGATATGGGTGTTTTTTATAAGAGCATTCCTTCTTCTTCTGGATGCTGTCTTCTTCTTCTTTCTTCAATGATGTCTTCTTTTATTCTGGCTTCTTTGAATTGTATGTTCTTCATCTTCTTCTGGATGCCATCGGGTTTCTTGGGGTTACTTCTTCATCTACTCTTCTGGTTTCTTTAAGTACATCACCCTTTTATGGTGGATCTTGCCTTGTTCAGGGTTTCTCTTTTAATATATTCCTCATCTTTGTTGGGGGTTTAGTAATACTCTGGGTTGCTTCTTTATATACTTCTTACCTTCCTGGGTTATATTTTTAAAACCTTGGGTTATTACACTGGTTTTGTTGATTCATCACTAGTAACATTGCTTTTATTCGAACTTATACTTTTAATATCCATGATTGTTCTGCACAGTTGCTCTGAATTAATTCTTAATATTATTTTAATGCGTTCTTCGGATTTAATGTTATTATCTTATATTATTCTAATGATCAATGCCATTAGAATATGTGTTCATTATTATGTGTTTATCTGTCACGCTACAGATTGCTCGCCTCCAGAAGTAATTATTTCAGACATGTTTATGGATGAAATAATTTCTTATGATAATTTCATTATTTTTTTTTTATATTTCATCTTCCTCTCCATTTCTATATCGACTTTTTATATTTGAGTTTAATAAATTTTATATATATATAGTTACTTATTTTACTTTTGATCCTTCTTGGATAGTTAGTGTCTTCTGAGATATATTATTATTATTATTATTATTATTATTATTATTATTATTATTATTATTATTATTATTATACATTTTCTTTCTTTATAAACTTCGTGTTGCATCCTTGGGATATTAATTCCCTAATATTCCCTATCACGTGGCCATACACCACTTCTACAATTTGAGCCCAGAGGCACATTCAGCTCTGGTCAAAAAACATAATGCTGCTGGAATTATCTTCAGTCAGTCATCGAATAAATAAATAAAAAGTAGTCTCATTTTCGACTAATAAAAATATCTTTGGATTCTTCACTTCGTAGTTTCTCAGATTATCTCACATTTTCTATTTTAATAAATCTTCTTAATTCTTATTATACTCAATATATATATATATATATTTTTTCTGAACTCTTAACTTGTCTGATATATTTATTTTAATTATGGTTGAAAACTTCTCTTAATAATTCTTGTTACTGGTTATAGTGTAACTCTTTTTCTTCTCCATCTGAATTCTCTTTATACTTCCTTCTGGTTACTTACAGTGTTAGCATGGTTTTTATATATAGCATTTTCTTATTCATTATTTGAATGGTCTTATTTTATTATATTTAATTTTTTAAATTTGTATCTTTATATTAGATATTCATGTTGTTATTTTGATCATATTATTTAAACATTTTGTTCTTTCCTTTCTCTTAGAAAGTTATTAATCCGCCTTCGCATTCATTAACATTAATTCATTTATATTATATTTCATGTGGTACTTCTTCTCTTTGCATTTCATATAGGTCTTATTATTATTATTGGTTCAAAATCATCTTTTCCATGTGTTTGGTATGAGTTGTTCTTCTTTGTTTCTTCAGAACTGAGTAATATCGTATTCCTTTTGTCTTGATTAACTGTTTCCATTATCGTTTCATAAGTAATTAGTCATAGGTTGTTCTCATTATTATTTTATTGTTTTTCTTTCTGGGATTTTTTATAATTTTATTATAATAACAGATTCTTCTCTTTGTTTCCAAATTTTTGCCTTCTCTTGTATATCACACTCTTTTTTGTTTTTCTTCTCTACTCCTTCAAATGCTCGATATTAACATTTATTCTGGATTAAATTTAATTCTTTTTTCTGAATTAATCATTTTATTTTCTTCTAAATTTAATTATAAATGGCACATATTTATTTTTAGAACTTTGTTAGTTTTATGCAAAATTCAAACTCCTCTTCTTTTTATTTAATTCCATAACATTTCTCATAAATCATTGTAATAAGTTGATCTTATTTTGTTTCAAAGTTTTGACGTTTTATCAAAATTCAAATTCTGTTTAATTCATTTATTCCCAAAATTGTTTCCTTCAAAATTGTTTATAGTAAGATGTGCTTACTTAATTTTTAATTTTTTGTTATATATAATTCTAAATTCTAATTCTTCCTTTTTAATTATTCCAAATAGTATCTCTTCAAAATTGTGTGTCGTAAGGTGATCTTACAATTATTTCTGAATTTTTGGTATTTCTCTAAATTCAAATTCTTCTTAATTATTTACCATAAAGTTTTTTCACAAATTAGTCATAGTAAGTTGGTCTTACTTCATTTTTAAATTTTTTGTATATTAAATTTCAAATTCTTTCTTTTATTTTGCCATAAAGTTTTTTCTCAAAAATATTTGGTTGTAAGATGTTCTTACAATCATTTTAGAATTTTTATGTATTAAACTTACTTTTATTTTAGAATTTTTTGTATTAATATATTCAAAATTCTTTCTTTTATTTCGCCAAAAGTTTTTTTTTTATAAATATTTGGTAGTAAGATGTTCTTACATTTATTTTCGAATTTTCTTTTATTTTGCCAAAAGGTTTTTTCTCATAAATATTTGGTTGTAAGATGTTCTTACAATCATTTTAGAATTTTTATGTTAAATTCAAAATTCTTTCTTTTATTTTTCCATAAGGTTTTTTCTCAAATTATTTGGTAGTAAGATGTTCTTACAATTGTTTTTGAATTTTGTTGTGTTTTTGTGTTGTTCAAAATTCTAAACTTATTCTTCATAGTACTTTTTCATAGATGCTTGATTGTACACACCTTTAACTCTTCCGGAAACGATTTCTCTCAGTTCATAAGTATTATTATGATTATCCTTTACCACAACATATGGGTATATCTTGTACTCTATACCGGCCCATTTTATTTATACTTTTGTAAGGTGATCTTCTCTTTTTCTTTCCTTATAAATGCCTTCTCTTCTAAATGTCGCTCTTTGATGGTTAGCTCCTCTACTCCTTCAAGTGTTGGGTTTTTCCACACTTATTCTGGATTCTTTCCAGTTCATTGGCATTTATTATGGAAATATTGGCACCTGTGTCAATCATGAATTTTGCGGGAATTCCTTCTACCTCCGCTGTTATATATAATATTTCGTTATTATTATTATTGAGGCTCTTTTCCTTCTCCTCTAAAAGTTCAGTTCTAATATCTTTCAGGTAATGGTTACTAATTATCGTGATGTTTTTTGTACTGGTTGCTTGTTGCAACTCATTTTTATTTAACCCAGGAAGTTGAAGCAGTAACGGGTCGTAATCGTTAATTACTGCCCCCTCCTGTTTAAAGTATTGTGGTCATCGTTTTGACTAGGATTGACCGAGGCATCGTTCGGGAAACTCTGTGTCGTTTCCTGCCGCTCTGTACCCTGTTCAAGGTTTATTTCCCTGTTTTGTTGTCGGCCAAGATCCTCCAGGCTGGTACTTCTTCTTCCTTGTTCGTGGCGTGGACCGTCCCGTTCCGCACTTCTCCATCTTCTGTCTGCACCGTGGAAGCTGTTCCTCCGTGGTTGGTAGTACCTTCTCGGACCGCGATCTTCTGCTCTTATAAAATTAACCCTCGGGCGTGACACTCTATTATTATTATTATTATTATTATTATTATTACCATTATTATTATTATTATTATTATTATTATTGTTGTTATAATAATTTCTATTGGGTGGGTAATGTCTATCACCATTATTACCGGGGTATGGATTTCTCTGACTATACGGGTTGTTATTAGGCTGAGAATAATTGTTCCGGTTATTAGGATAGGTGTTGTTGTTCCTAATACCGTCTACGTTGCCATTAAAATGGTGGTTATTACGCGGCGGGTTATTATTGCCGTCGTAATTACTGGGCTGGTTTCGGTTTCCGGGATGGTTATTGCCGTTATTAGGGCACTGACTCGTTCTCGCCTCCGGTCGTTCATTCCTCCTCCTGCTCTGGCGGTAGTATTCTTCATTTTCGTACCCTTCCAGTAATTCCGTCATGGCCTGTACCGTCTTGATCTGGCTACCCCTCCTTTCCCTGACAATATCTTCGTCGTAGTGGTAGGAGAGTTTATTTACCAGGCACTCTTCGGGTATAGCCGGTTCGAGGTGTTTCGCCATGCACACCTTCCCTAAGAAATAGGCTGTCATGCTACTGCCTATTTGTGCCCTGTATCGTCCGTTGCATATGTTATCTCGGATCAGGTTCTGGGTTGTTTCAGACCAGTATTTTGATTTGAACATTCGCCTGAACTGCTGGTAGTCGGCAATCTCGCTGCGGTTAGCCATCCACCAATTATCAGTCATCTCCCTGAATGACTCGTCCAATATTTCCCGGTTATGGCTCCATTGAGTTACTCTATGTTTGGCGAAGTACTCATCTACCCTCGCCAGGAACTCCATCGGTTTCCGATTGTACTGCCGGAAATTGAGCCATTCTCGGCTTTCGTTGATGGGCAATCCGGTGAAATGAGTTGGTCTATTTCTTAAAGCTTCCATCTCTTCTTGGCTTTGCCGTACCTGACCCGTGATATTGGTCACAGCCTCTTGCATCCCATCACACCGTTCTGCGACTTGGTTCCGTACTCTCCCGAATTCTTCTTGAGTCTCCTTCCGTTGTTCTTCCACTTTCCTGCGGCTATGCTCTTCTATATTCGTAAACTTGATGTTTACTACTTCCTTAAATTCTTGAACTTCCTTTTCGGTCTGGTTGCATTTTCCGTCAATTTCTCGGATCTGTCGATTTACCATTATGTTTTCTTCTTCTAATTTCTTATTCATGGCTTTCTTGTTAACGTGGATTTCTTTGTTCAGTTCTTCTCTTAACAATTACATTCTTTCGTCCAGTTTATCCAGATTCTCCTGATTGACCTCCCTTAATTCTTCTCTTAACATTTGGTTGTCCTCTCTCAAATCTTCCAATTTCTCCCCCATCTTCTCTTCCAACTTCTTGTTATCTTCCTTCAACTGTCGGTTGTCACTTTCCATTTTTTTCTATTTTCTTGAATTCTCTTATTGGTATTCTCAATTTTGTTAATCAATTCTTCCTTAGTCGCTTTAAATTCTTCCTTAAAAGATTGGTTGTCTTCCTTCAAATCTCCTAACTTCTTCCCCATTTCTTCTTCCATCTTCTTATTTGTTTCATCTATTTTCTTACTCAGGGACTGGTTGTCTACCTTCAATTCTTCTAATTTTTTACTATTCTCCTCCATGTTCTTGTTCATCCCACTCAATTCTTCTTTTGTTTTTTCTATTTTATTTCCCAATTCTTCTTTCAAAGACTGGCTATCTTCTTTCCTTTCCTTACTACTTTCGTCCATTTTCTTGTTATTCTCCTCCAATCTGTCTTCCATCTTTTGTAGGAACATTTCCATGAATCTGTCCATTTTACTCTCTTCTGTTACTTTGTATTTCTCTAAATGTCTTTCCTGGACATTGACTTCCCCTGTTTGTGTGGGTATCTCCGGTTGTTCCTCTGGTTGTGCAGGTTGTTTGGAAAACACTGGTGGCAATGTCCTTTCTATATCTTCTACTGGCGTCGCCTCTTTATTCTCCATGTCCATTTCGATTTCCTTTTCGGCCTCCGCCGCCCGTTTCTTTGATGTTGCACGTCGTTGCATTTTTCCTTTTCTCTGGCTTTATAGCTGCTGCCAAACTCCAATTAGTGTTTGGGCAGATTGTAGTGGCCTTTCAATCGCTAATTAAAGCCCCTCAGTTGTGCGCCAATTTGTAAAATACCTTAATGCTGTGGTTTGTGGTGGTTACAAATTCTCTTAATCTCGTTCTCGTCTTCCTTTTCTTTATAAACTTGAGCCCCACTGTTTGGGCTAGCCAATTTGTAAAATAACGTGTTTATGGTGTTTAAGTTGTATAGGTGTAGTGTTACAAAAATATTTTAAATTTGTTGATTGTGAAAGAAATAAAAATTGTTTGTTTTTAAAAAAAATTGTATAATTAAAAAAAATTTCCTTTTATTGATTAATTAATTAGAAACAATTAATTAATTGATGTTCGTAAAGTTCCAAAACGTCTCTCACTTGTTTAGAAAATTTTATAAGCTTTCCTGTATTTTTTAAGAGACTCCAACCACTTATAGGATTGTCTCCAGATACAATCGATCTTTGTTTACTTTCCGTTTTGGAGGTTATCTTCCTTCAATGTTGTGAAATTCTTGTAGTAGATGTTGTTTAAATTATATTAAGTGTAAATTGCTATGTTTAGAAAAGAAAGAACTGTTTTGAGATGAAAAGTATAAATTATTTATTGGACAATTGGTTATAAAGACTCTTGTCGATTTTAAAATCGACTCTCAGGGTACCGAATGTTAAAAGTTTTTATATAAAATACAATAAGGTTCTTTTAACAGCTATTTATTGGAAAAGTCAGAGAAATCGGGCAAAGATTAAAAAAGTATAACGTTACAATAATAATTCTTAATACTAAAGTACATATATTCAATTGAAAAGATCAAAATAAATAAATTGATTGCGAACCGTGTCGCTGACAAACTAGGAGGCGCTGTTCAGTTGAGTGGTGACGAAAAGCAAATGGCCGCCATCGAAGTCGTCAAACGTCCCTTCGTAGATTTGGCGTTCCAATAAAGATATTTTCTTGCCGAATTCACGTCCTGGTGTCAGCAAATCTTCCTTGTGATGTTGGTGTAGTGTCTCTGGTTAAGTTTCTGTGATGTATTTTGAATAGTGGTGTATTTATAAGTCAGTTCACTTACTTGTCGATCAGGCACTAATGATGGTTATGTTATATACTGTTTTATGGTGTTTAATAATGTTATTTAACTGCAGTTTCGTGCTATACAATGTTAGTTGGTCTTTTGTAAGTGTTTATGTCACTGTGTCGATGTTGTGAAATGTTTTTTGTCGCCACTCGCGATTTTCAAATTTGTGTCATACAATGACTCGCCATTACGGTACTAGAAACTAGGTTAACTCGTTTTAATTACTCGTGTCAAGTGTACCGTACAACGTTCAATAATCCACTCTCTACTTCCTTCACTTTCGACTAAAATCTTAGCCAAAGCAATATTATTCCATACATTGTTCGAATTTTACTTTGCATCCTGTGCATGTATTAAAGTTACATTATATAACTGCTTAAACTTTGGTTATTATTCAAATTTATTAGCTAGTTGTTACTTAATTTTATCGTTCAGTTCATTCGGCGTATTTTGATATCGAATAATGCCGTTTCATTATGTTTTTTATCTAAAATTGGTAATTTTACCTTCATTTTGTATCTTGTAAATTTTCGAAATCAGCTTCCTGTCATTATGCAAATTCTGCCATTTTTAAGTTATATTTATGATTATTAATCTCATATTGTAATAAAAGGTTTATATTCCCTTAATTTCTTGCAATTATATGAATTGGTTAAGTTTTAAAATATTATATTGGAATATATGGCTCCCCTCTCCAAATTTTTGAGTTCTGTCATTTCCATTTTTATTTATAATCCTGGCTATAATTTTACAAAATTTTCTAAGTTATATTTATAATTATATGGCTTCATTTTTGGTTTATCTTATCTAAATCCCTTCAGTTTAAATGTATTTAAGTACTTAGTTTCTCAGTTTTGATGAGGTTTAGTTTTCATCATTTTGCCTAGATTCTTAACAAGTTTTTCATACAAATTTTTATATAAACAATATATATTTAGTTATACCCTCTCAGACTTTTTAACATTGTAATATAAATTAAACATTTTTTCTATTAAACATAACAAGAATTAGTATCTGTTTCAATACTATAAACAGATAAGAAATAATTTTAAATAATGGTTGTCTTCAACTAATTAGACATTTTTTTATAATCAAAACTTAATACTAAAACAGAAATATTATTTATAAAGAATGTTTTTTACCAGCTAACATCTTATTTAACCATTAACACCAATATAAGTAATAAACGTTTTTACAATGTGATGTTAGTGGTTCCAAACTTATTAAAAGGTTCTTATTACTAATACATTTTTACAATATCCTATTTCAAATAAACAAAACCTTATTTTCTACAGTCTTATTCTATTTCTTATCTTAAATTTAATTACTCAGTTTTTAAACTGTTTTTAATATGGTTTAGGGTAATTGTACCCTGTCACTTTGTGTTTAATCTGTTTTTATTCATTTTTAAAGAAATGTCATTTCAAACAGATTGACTGCTTGATATTATTACATGTATTATATTCACCTTGTACAAATCATAAGTCATTAAAAAGTTGTATTTTTCATTATCTACACAGTTTGTGGATGCCAAGGTTGAAACATAAGGTTTATTTTTTACAATACACAAACTAGCACTGGTTCACTTTACACTTCTTGATGTTATTTCTAAATGGTTGTTTAGTCTGAGTAACATCAAGAGATTTGTTTGTGGGTTACAATGAAGATTTGTTCTTTGGGTATTATATTATTGTTTCACCTTGGTCCACTGGCAACTCTTACTCTATACACTTTTATTCTTAATTTTATTGTACATATGGTTTCTGTTCATGAATACTTCGTTATACTTTTATTATCATGGTTTTTATTTAGATTGGGATATGGGTGTTTTTTATAAGAGCATTCCTCCTTCTTCTGGATGCTGTCTTCTTCTTCTTTCTTCAATGACGTCTTCTTTTATTCTGGCTTCTTTGAATTGTATGTTCTTCATCTTCTTCTGGATGCCATCGGGTTTCTTGGGGTTACTTCTTCATCTACTCTTCTGGTTTCTTTAAATACATCACCCTTTTATGGTGGATCTTGCCTTGTTCAGGGTTTCTCTTTTAATATATTCCTCATCTTTGTTGGGGGTTTAGTAATACTCTGGGTTGCTTCTTTATATACTTCTTACCTTCCTGGGTTATATTTTTAAAACCTTGGGTTATTACACTGGTTTTGATGATTCATCACTAGTAACATTGCTTTTATTCGATCTTATACTTTTAATATCCATGATTGTTCTGCACAGTTGCTCTCAATTAATTCTTAATATTATTTTAAAGCGTTCTTCGGATTTAATATTATTATCTTATATTATTCTAATGATCAATGCCATTCATTATTATGTGTTTGTCTGTCACGCTACACTTCAGATGACCTTCTTTTTTGTAATACCCTTTATCATTCGTTTTGTTAGTCACTTTTTTTGAATACCAAACATGTAATGCCATCACCCAAATTTGTAATCTCCTCACGGAAGTTACTTTTTAATGACTCTTCTTCTATGATGGTTATAATATTTTGTGTATAGTCATAAACTATAGGTCAACTATAATCACAGATATTTTTCCTACACACTGCCCGTGATTTATCTTTGATTCAGAAACAAAGGGGTTACATTAGTTTGGCTCCTGTCGGGTCAGGTACTATCATCGACATTCTTTTTGTCTTCTCCATTCTTCGCCTCACATGACTCTGTTTCTCATTGTTTTCCTTATACAAATGATTTATGACAACGCAATCTTCTTTTTATTTTTCTACTACTTTGATTACAAGTAAATACTTTTATAACCCATGACTCTCTTTTCTACCTTGTTACATCTCTGTACCATATGGATTTTTCTTATATTGTTTCTGTCACTTGAGTGCATTTTTGATGTAGGCCTACGTCGCTTTATTTTCTCACTCTAGTGTGGTTGGTCTGACGCAAAATGTACTTCAATCGGCCCAAATTTATTGTTAATATTTGGCAGAAGTCTGAAAAAATACATTTTAAAGAGTTTAATGGTAAAATGGACTAAAAAGCAAATCATATAGTTGAGTTGAGGTGTAGAGAAAATAAAAATTGATGGGAGAAAAGTGAATTACTAAAATGTTTCAAATTATCATTAAAAATTTTTTCAGAAGTTTAATTAAGAAAGTTGTGTTAGTGGTTATAATCACAAACAGAATTATTACTGTTGCACACCAATATAGAAAATTATTCCGATTAGCGCTTTCAAGCTTCTCAGCTTATCGTTAGATCGAAAATAATAAATTTTCGTAGTGGTGTGCAACAGTGATAATTCTGTTTTAAACATTTTTTTCACACAAAACACGTATCTGTCCTATTAACAAATTACCACTTCAATTTTTCTAACGAACTCTACATAAACGATGCTGCACAAACTTAACGGTAAGCTCCCGAACAACTAACTGTTTAACATTAATTTAAATTAATTCAAACTCTTAAAAAACATTAAATCTTAATTACTCTCACTTATATTTTCAGGAATACTTTTCCAGGCTACTTGCTCCGCATATTGACATAACAATATGGAATTTTCCGCCAGAAAAAACTCCCGACATGAGGTAAATTATTAAATACAGTTTTAAAATTAATCGTGTAGATATATTAAGACGCTACTAAACGATTAACAATTACACATTATGAACAAAGCACATTAATATTTTGGGTGGGCTGAGTATAGTTCAGTGTACTATATAAGATTACATAGACTTCTTTAAAGGATCTCCCTCGGAAGTCTACGGCTTTTAACTTTTGACGGTGGCAGGGGAACACTACCCTACCAGGCCAGTGGTAAGGCAGTATGCCGTAAGCTCCCAATCTCGCTACTTCCAACTTGGTATTCCGCCGACTCAACGGACGCCAGTTCTCCGAAGAGTTGAGAAAAAGCGACCGGAGCCCGACGCTACTAGGGTACATCTGTGTCATGAATATCACGGACTTACGTGAGAGGGCAGACAAAGCTACTGGGCACGGACTGCGCACCCTGGTTCCCGTTCACGAGGAGCTACTAAGAGTAAGGGTTACACCCTTTCTCCTTTGCTCTAGCGGTACACAAATTTTCAAACCATCAGTGCCAATGACACCGAAAGAAGGGCTACAACCTGCGCTCGAGTACGTATCTGAGTGGTGACTTGGACCTACGGAAGGCCACCCACAATCGGCGGTGATAACCAAACGTGAGTCCCTGGGGCCCCTCCCCGGTTAACTGCATGGTCACTACTCAGTCACGCGAGCTTTGCCCGCGTGGTTTTCACAAATGCATATTTTGGGTTTGCCGCCAGCTTTCCAAAGAACGGATCGCTTTGAGATTACTTACCAGCGAAGAGAGCCATGGTTCCCAAAACACTGGTGCTATTTTGGTTCGTGCACCTACCTACGTGCCAGGGACGTCGGAACCCTAGCTCCTTTTTACGCCCGCTACTTGGGTTCACTACACCTCGTGCAGCTACTTACGAGGGCCGGCAGTACCCTGACTCCCATTTGCTGCAAAGAACACACGATTGGCCTGATATACGTAAGTTCCATTTCAGCCAAACAGGCAGTTTTACTCCTGCGCTACGCCAGTGGGTTCTGAGCAAGGAGGACGGAGAAAGCTATCGGGTAAGGCGGTAGAGGCTCCCAATTTCAAGGCCCTGGAGAAAATCCCAGGCCCCCGGCCGCAGAGACCGTGGAATACATGTGAACTGTAATGGAGGCCACTATTTATGGAGTATTCAGCCTCTTTTTGTTCTTCCAGAACCTATAATCTTATATTGCATGTAAGTCAATCGAGGCTTCAATTCACTCTTCAAGGGTTTTAATTCTCTGGTCAATACATTTGTCGTTGTACATATGTATACATACGTGTACAATACATTGTATTCCCAACGTAAATATGTTATAAACTTTTTCACATGTATGGCAATTATATATCCTGAACTTTATCCTAGGTTCAAATTTTGGCTCGTCGAGTATTGTTGTAGTAAAGTTACAAAGACTTTGATATGGGTATAAATTAGAAGCCACAAATGTTAAATTACGGTGACCACTAGAATTACTGTATCCTATTTTAATGTTAACGATTATTTACAAATAACGATACATCATTATAAAGATAAGCAAATTCATTAAACAATTGTGGGACATACCAGAATAATTAGACAAATACTTCCAAACAATAAATAAATTTATGTAGACAACAATAGATAAGAATATAAAATAGTGAAAATCACGTCTCAAATGTGTAGTCCAAATAGTTAAACACTCTGCACTAATACTTTGCACTGAAGGGAAAGCGTAAATATTGCAAAACGTAAACATCAATTTGCAGACTTGTAACCTACATAAAATGTTAAGTTCGGGTACGACAACAAACATAGCTTTTAATATACTTTAAAACAATTACCAATTTAGACACTGTAAACGCATAAATTATTAATATTTTTTTTGCCATAGGTGGCGTCAATATATTCTCATAAAACACGCATGTGCGTTGGGAGTGAAATCATGTGTAAAAACAGCAAAACGAATTTTTCTAAACTGGTTGCTTCAGTGTGGTCCAAAGCCCCCCGTAGACATCATATCTACTGTTTACAACACCGGTGAGTTCCTTGATTTCTAAGTTTTACAATAAACAGCTTCTACTATGTTAAGCCTTAAAAATGAAACATGCTTTATACTTAATGGCATACAGTCTTAATGTAAGGACACAAAAATTATTGTACCATGTGTAGACAAAATATCATGGTATAAAGCGGCAAATTTGCCTAATGTATTTTATAAATAATATGTCACACTTCTCAAAAGTATGTATACCTTTTACGGCCGGTGTCAATATTCTCAAAATGGTTAAATAGGCCTACCGGGCTGTTAGGCGGTGGTCGGTTGCTGTAAATTCTTGTAACTTTTCGTATCCTACCCTCAGGGATGTTCTTCACTCCCCAAAAAGCCAGAGACTGTTACAACAACAGTTACGGCAGATCTTAGGCCGAACGATACCCAACAATTTTTGGGGATAAAAGCAACAAGCGGCCTTTAACACGCGGTTACCTATTTAACTTACCTATTTCGGGCCAGGTCTCAGTCAATCCCAAATGTTGCCGGTTGCCGACACGTCAAGAATTTCAAGCAGTCGACCACGGTCTAACAGCCAGGTATTTAATAATGTTGAAAATATTGACACCGGTCGTGAAAGGTTAATATCTCATGCTTACCCTAACATTGTCAAATAGTTCGAATGTATGGCGGTTCAGGAATACTCTGAGTTAATGAAAGAACGATATTGTAAAACTAATTTAAAGGCTCAAGCACCTCATTATATTTTTTAAATATTTTTGGAGTCTGAAGTAAGTTAATTGATTTTGTTTAAAGTGTGTGTATAATTTTATAGTAATAGAGTATTATATTTTTAAATTTATCACTATTTAGACATTTTAAATCATCATAAACTGCTATAATGAAACGCCATACTATTTTTAGTGTTAGTACATAATATGCTGTCGTAGAGATTTTTCAATTTCAGGAACAAGAAGTTACGTTTGTACAATTAAATTGATTCAACGGAACCTCGCTGCCATTAATTATAACATTCGGTCGAAAGATCATTAGTATAAATTAAAGAATTTTATCTCATCTCAATACTATTGCACTCACACTGTTCTCCGATTCGTACTTCTTAACAAGATGAGTTTAAACAGAACAGGTGACAACCTGCCTGTGTATGAAAATATATTTATCATATATCGTGATAACACGCCTGAATCCAGTGAGCAGAAGCAATAAATATTGATCAGTTCTTATTGTTTTTAATTGATTCTTGGAAATAATATAATGTATAGTGACATTTTGATTGTTTGTTAAAGGCTTTCTGAATGCAAGCGTTGAAGAAAAACAATAAGTCCTCTATATTTAACCAAAGGGCTACACTTTTACCGTATGTTTACTAAAAAGTAAAGAATACTGATATAATTTCATTATTCTAGCAATGCAGCAAAGTGGAAAAGAATGGAAATTACTGTGGCGTGTGTATGAAAATGAATCCGACAGCGATGAAAAAAATAGACTGCGTGAAGCTCTTTGTCAAATCCGAGAACCGAGGATCATTAAAAAGTAACTTACAAACATTTATAAGAATCACGTTTGTTATGCTTTTCATAATTTTATTTTATATACAATAAAATTATTAACCACCTACTAATTACTTAAGTTCTAAGTAACTATAAAATAATCCACACAGTAGTAAACATGGTGTCAACATTTTTGTCATGTGCAAATATGAAAAGTTTTACAAGCCTTTAGCAGTTCTATCAAAGTGAAGTCTAATATTATCTAACATTAAACATCAATGTCTACGTTCCTGGTTTCAAATCTTAATCTTCCTGAACAGAGCTAGTTTTGAGTCAAGATCAACTCTGTTTTTCTCTATATTGACTTTTTCCAAACCGTTCCGCTGATTGTCATTTCTTTAGATAGTGGCTCAACTCTCTACTGGTAACTCTAAGAGTAGTAAAAAGTAATATTTGCCTCTGTCAATAATTTTATGCTTTAACAAGGACATTACAAATCAACTGTTAAATTCATTTTAATATCACTGGCCATCAGAAATTCACTCATAAGTGTTCTTTCGTTTTTCTGGTCGCAAAGCAAATATGTTTCAGTATTCTTTCAAACTTTCGTGTAACTTAAAATGTTACTTAGTTTTAAAAGCCATCCTGTAACTGTTTTACTTTCTATATATGTTCTTTTAAACCGTTTCTCTACAGCGATTTTTTTAGATAATGACTCATTTATAAATTGCTTATTTTCATCTTACTCTAACACAAGTAGAAAGTAATATATTCCCCTTTCTCGATCATCTCCTGCTTTAACAAGGACTGTAAAAAGTGTTAAAGTTGTTTTAATATTATTGGTTGGCAGATACTTACTCATAACAGTTTATTAGTTCTTCCGGTTTCAAAACAAAATTTTTGTTTTTACTAAAAAAATTGTTCTGTTTGATTGTGCAACTCACACGTAATATTATTTTATTGTTCTTGAATATGTCAGTAATAAATTTAAATATGACACAATAAATATTCTTTAATTATACTATTAAATTATAGGCGCTGATTCATCTTTAGTTCAATATTTTGTTTATTTTGCCAGTATACATTTAACGGATGATCCTAAGGCCAGTAAATTGTGTCGTTTTTTTATCTGGGTACTTTTACTCAGGTGGGTAAAATTTCAAAAGCACGACAGGTAGAGAATCGTAAATAGATGTACAGCTTTTGGAAAAGGTTCCATAAAATATTCCAGTAAGTTAAAGCTATCCGGTTGAAGCATACTTGTACAAGTTTCGGTTCTTCAGTTCAAATTATGGTGATTGTATAAATTTGTTAGAGACTACTATTTCCCTTTTCACTCAGTATATTTTAATGATTTGGATCTAGTTTATAGGTTTTGTGATGCAGTTTTAGAGTGACGCACTAGTGGTCGTTTTTTGTGCTGTTCTCTAGCAAACATATTTGCCTAACAAAGTCTTGTTAAACTAGTGAGTAAATGTCCATATCATCCGTTTTTATATGTGCGGCATAAGAAATGAATTACATTGAACGGTAAAAACGTACAAATAGCAAAATATTTGTTGAAACATTAACATAGAAAGTCAATGAATTCAATTTCCTATGTGTTATTCAATTTTGAAATATATATAAATGTTACAATATATAGAAACCTAAAAAAAGTAAGGGAAAATACATTAGTAAAATTTTATAAAACTACGTCTCTCCTGAATTTAGCAGTGAAACACACAAACTCACATTAAAAGAAAAGAATAGATTCCAAACAGCAGAGATAAAAATGCTACGGAGGATTGCAGGTTGCACAAGAATACATAAAGTGAGAAATTCTGAAATAAGAAACAATTTCAGTTTTTCAACGTAGTTAACAAATAAAAGAGAATAGGAATAAATAGGAACAATTTTTACAAAAAATGAGTATTGACAGGATGCCAAATATTATAGATATCAACGGGGGATCACTCTGTAGACCTAAAATGAGATGGAAGTATCTGGTTGGATTAGGCTACTAGTCTAATATTTGGTTGAAAGAAGAAGAAAAAGAAAAATCCATGGTAAAACGCGTTTTCCTTACCATCGCCGCCTAGTTTAATATCTGATGCTACTATGAGCCTGCTTCCTAAAATGTAACTATCTAGTATTTATCCGTTAGCTATGACATGCTTAATAATACCCATTTATGGATACATGGGGTCTATTTATTTACATATTTACCTTGTAATATGTGCAAGGAATTTGTTATGGCTACACACGCACCCAATCGGTTAATATAAACTCTTCTCCATAAGTTTCTACAATGATCAACTCCATCATTCCTTGCTTGGTGTATCTATTGGTTGATTATTAAAGCTTGTGTCTCGGGAAAATTATGTCAAAACCTTCTATGGGTTTTTCCCTTTTGTTCTCAGCCACCTAGTTTCCAAAATTAAATTCCTACGTTCCTACAATTCCTAAAAGATTTTATTTTTTTGTTTTACCTAATATTATAGGGCGCCATAATGTTTACGGCAACAGTAATCTCATCCCGAACGTCTGCAATGTGCACTTTTTGTTCAATTTTAAATCGACCCGGTTGTAAGTGTATAGCAACGTTTCCAAACATTTAAAAATCTTTCAGTAAAGACTGTAAGGTACAAAAACACCAAACAAGTTTAAGCTTACTCATTAAATCATTTTGAAATTGGCGATTTAGCCTATATAAAACTGGCACTATAAGTAAAATTTACACTATAATATAAAAATACAGTGACGATTGTATAAACAATTGACACCCTTGATCTTTCTTAAATAAACAGAAATATCACTGCTCACCACTATAGAAAAATTATTCCGATTAGCGCATCTAAGCCTCACAGCTTATCGTCAGATAGGAAAAATCTATAGTGGTGTGCATTAGTGATAGTTCTGTTTGTGATTACAACCACTAACAGAGTTTTCTTAATTAACTTTCTAAAACAAGTTCCTGACCACTGACTACCTATATTTCTATAACCATAGTTTTCGTAATTGTATTAATTGCATACTGTACATTTGTTTCTTCAATTAGTCAGCAATACTCAGTACACTACAAAAGTAGGTACATACTCAGAAGACATCGCTTTACAAATTTAATTAGGCGTTACACTAATATTATCATATAGTATAATGGGTGTTAACTGTATAATTTGCAACATAATCTTATTTTATGGGACAAAGTTTGGGTGTAGGGTAACGTTTCCAGATATCTGTGTCCTATAATTTGACAAGCTGCTAGCTCATACATTTTGGGCGACACCTTTCTGCTCTGAAACTTGAGGGTTCTCTGACGTTCACTTAGTCGTACGGTGTCTGAGAAGGAGAGTGTCTGTTTCCAGGTGATCCTCTTGCACTTTAGAAGGAGCATTGCTCTCATAATTGACACATCCGATCCATCCTCACTCTTACAGGAGAATAAGAAAACGCTTCTCGTTAAACATTAACACCCCTTGCAATCCGTACGTTTAGTAATGCAATTAGAGTACCTTTTTACTTATAAATATACAATATTTTATGTTAAATTATGTATGTATGTATTATAACGATTATATAAATACGTCTTAAAAGTCTCACGTTTGTGCGTCAATTTTATAATCACACGAAATCTTGCTCGTTATGATACTTACAACTGGAGAGTGTCTACTCACCAGTTCGGATGTTCAAATTCGTATTTTCTGCCTCAAACTAGGGTTGGCCAACTGTTCTAGGTAAACCAAAAATGCAAGTTTTCTTTTATGATAAGGGAATACTCAATGTTTAAAGAAAAGTTAAATGAAATCAAACATACAGTTCAATGCTTCTATTATGTTTTATTAACAGTTATTAATTGGTTTATTTTACTACAATTTCTTCCAATTTATATATTTTAATTCTTCGCTGGCATGTTTAATTATTAGCGGTTGACTATTCTGACCAGCCGCTGCTTAACAAACTCTCGTGGATGGGTGTTGATACTTTCGTTTATTTATATCTCAGGTCGGAGTTCTTGGGACTGCAGAAAATGTTGTCAAATGGACTAATAAAAGTACAAAATTTTATAAATACCATATAAATAACATATAAAATGTGATACACTTATAATTACAGTGGTAAACTGTAGCTACAGGATTTAGCTTTTGGAGGTTATCTGAGTTTAGTAAATTTTTACGTTTAAAATATTTTCACTTAAGGAATCAATGTTAGGAGGTGTTCATTTAATCAAAGAAAGTTCAAGTGTCTGTTAAAAAGTGATGAATGGTGTTGAAAGTGTATTTTCACTTGTTGTTTTTATTTTCTTTTATGTTACTGTTAAGGTCGTATTTTAAAATATACTTAGCAGTCCTCTGTCCCGTCTATCCGGGTAATATTTCTCACGAATACTGCTAGTTGTCCTTTTTTCGTTAATTTCGTTCTTATATTTTCTTAGGTATTTGGTTCAGGTATTTAGTTTTCATCAGTCATCCTTGTTACTGAAAATTCCGTCATTCATTTATGGGTTTTAGATATTTTCTTCCTACCAATGGTTCGTAGTCAGTCACTTGGGATTCCTCAGCAATTGCTCATGGATTATTTAATTTCTTCTTGTGATTTTTTAATTCATGTGAGTGTTAATTATTTTCTGTAATTTAGTTTATTATTTTCGTCATTAATTTGTATAGATTTTGTTTAGTTAGTTCTTTTCTTTACTCATAGCGGTTTAATACGTCTGCACTCATCAAGAGCTAATAATGGAATAATCAAATTTATTTACTGGTTACCATAGTGCTAGCTTCCAAACACTAATTCTCATTGGTTGATAATTTACAACATTGTTATATAAAACTAACATTTTTCTATACAAAATTACTAAAAATCTTTAAACTATTATAACTCTCTTATACTAGCTGTAATTCTAAATATAATAACAACATTAGTTTGCTTTTTGTTTTCAAATTATTTTGATATCTCATAAGGCAAACTTTTTTCAAATTATAACAGATTCATACATTTCCCATTTGGTTGTCTTTTGTAAATTACCTTTAAACTAATTATTTTCTATCCAGTTTTGTGTCCTACACTATTATTATGAAACCTCACCGGATTATATACTTTATTTTATCAATTGTTGTTGTTTTGTCTTAAATTTTACAAAATTCTGGTTATCAGTTATAGGCCTAATTGCATACAGTTCATAATTCACCACCCCTATACTCATTACCACTGTTCATGTCAATTTTGTCAATTTTAAGTGTTTCTAAACATAATTACTGTAATAACCTAGACTAAATTATAACATTTGATTATTTTTAATCATCATATAACATAACACAATTCCTTATCAAACCTTTTAGGCCAATGCTAGTGTCTAAGGTTTTAAGGTTTTACATGTATTTTTAACGGTTCTGTTAAACATAATATTCAATATAATAACATTTCGGTTAATTAAAACAAAAACAAAATATAATAAAATGAACAGTAGGTGTGTACTAGTATTACCTTATAATTTCACTTATAGAATACAGTGTCTAAATCCCTTTGCCTATTTTCAGCATAACAGATTAGCCTTTTACCATTATTTTTTACAGTGGTTAATATAAATTTACAAACTTAATTCATTAAAATAAAACAATGGACTCCTTACCATCCTTATTATATACTAAAACACTTCCTTAAAATAATGGAAAACAATTATCAGTGGTTTGCTTCTAACAAACATTATTATATCAAATACAAACATTTTCTGATTTCATTAAAACTATGCCAATGTTTACTTATAACTATCCCTTATAATTTATACACTTTATTTATTATATTTGGGTCCAGTTGTTATATATAGGCTATTATAACAAGTTCTTTCTTTATTCCTGACTACACTTCACTTTATTACCTAGTGTTTTTATGTAGTTCATTGATTAACACTGGGTCCTATCATGGTTCACTATTTATTATTATCTTTCTTACTTACTTATCCCTTTTTTGTTCACCTTCTAACATTGTCTTTTACATTTCATGTATTTATTATCACTGGGTCCTATCAAGGTTCATTAATTATCACCACTTTCCTACTTAATTATTGCTTTATAGTTTATTTTATAATATTGTCTTTTGATAGTTTATTTATCAACACTATTTCTATATATTATCATTATGTTTGTTCTTACATTTCATTTTCCTTTTACATTTCCCACTGTTTACATACTATTTATTTCCCTACTTAATTTTGTACTTTTATATATATATACATATATATGATTCTTATTAACACTTGGGTATTTTTTTATATTATGAATTTAACTATTGTCTCTACATCGCTTTTTCCAATCTATTTGGTCTCGTCATCGTCATTGTCCTTGTCTACGTCAAATTCAGTTAGTGGTGTTGTTCTATCATTTCCTATTTAATAATTTTTATTATACAGCTTTTCTTCACTTACTTATACTTGTAAACCTTGTGCTACCATAGGTCACGTTACAGTATGTGTTTAAACTGTGTACTGTTTCATCAGCTGTAAGCAGTCTACTAACATTGCACGGCACGCGCGGATGACGTCACGCGTTATCAAACCTTGCAACCGGCCAGCCTAGCCGACTGCAAGCCAGCATTAGTTCAGTTTACAACACGACTCCGAGCGCAACTCTCGTTAAGCACTTCTCTTACAGCCGCGGCTTTTGGCTATTATTCAGCATACATTTATAACATTCAACTTTAATCGTCTACCTGCGTCCATCTACCATGGACCACGATTTCATTCAAAGTTGATTTCGGGCATTATCGCCTCAAAATGCATCCGCACGTGCCGATCGTAACTAACAAACCAAATTATTCAATAAACGCATGTTTAATATCTTAAATACAGTCCACTTCTTTCGAACAAACAATCCAGCCTTCCTTATTAGCGTCTTTGGAATAACTCGCGATTCTTCAAGAGCTTCCAAACCGCATCATTTTTGGTCCCACCGGACCGGATTTCACATTTCAGGCCAAAAACGACATCATTTTTGGCCCAACCAGGCAGGATTTCATATTTTCAGGCCAAAACAAACTACATCATTTTTGGTCCCAACGGCACAGATTTCTCATACCTGAGTACACAGGCGACAGCATTTATTTATATACATAATTTCTGGAAAAACCAATCTGAAGTTAATCACGACAGACGGGCATCATTTTCGTCCTGAGCGACACCATTATCGTGAAGCACGTCGCAACCATCTCGACAAGATTCGGCCAAGCATTAGACCAGAGACGACGGGACGAAACAGGACAACATTTACGAGATTCCACAGCTTTAATTGATGGAGGGTACAACATGAGGCAAAGGCTGACCGGCAGAGACAGGAGGTGTAGCAGCTCCAAACGGGATCGAAGCCAGCTTCATCACGAATGGATCGACGGCCACGTGACTATAAACTTTACCTATATTTGATTTATTTTTAATAATATTTCACCCAGTGTGTATTTTTTGACATATTTATATAAACAATTAACTTATTACACAATATAAATTAATAGATGGTTGGCAGCTCATTATCAGTCAGAACTTTAAAGATAAAGCTATACTTTGTAATCATTTAGATTTATAATTTCAATAATTTAACTGCCAACGAGTTTGATTAGTTAGAGAGAGTAAGTTTATGTTCAAACCAACGATCGCTAGCTACCAAACGTATTTAAACTCATTCAAAATTAAGTTTGTGGTTCACATGCTCGATGCTCAATTGTTTCTAAATATCTTTCCCTTTTTTATCTCAAACTGTAATAATGGCCGATGTAAGGGCTCTGATAAAAAAACGAGGTACAATTAAGGCCTCAATATCCCGAATAAATACCTTCGCGGATAATTTTTATGTGTTAAACAGCGATCCTCATGCGCTCAAAATAAAACTGCGTCATTTGATGGAATTATCCACCAAATATGACGAGATACAGTCACAAATCGAGGCTGAGGAAGCAGACGTTGCGTCAACAAGTGATAGAGTGCAAACGGAGGACGATCTCTGTGCTATAGAATGCAAATTGCAACACTTGTTGGAGCAATCTGAGCACTTGAACCAAAAATCACTAATTAATACTGATGGTAAACAGCCTAAAACAACCCCCATTCAATTGGAACCAATAAAATTACCACGGTTCGAGGGTAGTATTGTGGAATGGCAACATTATTACCATATTTTTATGGAACTAATTCATGTCAGAACAGACCTGACAGATATACAGAAGCTTCATTATTTGCACTCGTCATTACATGGCGAGGCGCTTAACGTAATAAAATCATTGCCCATAACACATGAAAATTACGCGGTGGCTATCGATCTGTTGAGGAATAGATATGATAGTAAGCTGATTGTCTCCGCTCACCACGTGTGGAATGTACTAGACGTACCATTAGTCCAGCAGGAATCCCAAGGTAGCATATCGCAATTTATTGATCAAATCTCTGGAAATATAAACGCTTTAAATAATCTCAAACTGCCAGTCAACACGTTTGAAATTATTGTCGTAAATTATCTAGCCAAAAAACTTGACAGTTACACTTTACGTTTGTGGAAAGAGAGTTTATCGGAGCATAAACTCCCTGATTTTAATAGTTTTATAAATTTTTTAAATTCACGTAGGAAACTACTGCAAAATATCGATAACGCGACTAGCCCAACGAGCAGGTTGAACAAAAGCGATAAGTCTCCTTATCGCAAAGCAGTTAAACAGATAAGCACTCCAAAGGGCGCATTCCACTCACATATTAGAAATAATTTATGCAGGCTATGTAACGGTGGACATAGACTTAGCGATTGCCCACAATTTATATCGCTGTCTATCCCTGATAGAAAAAATGCGTTACTAAAAAACAAACTTTGCTTAAACTGTCTCCGTTCGGGACACGAGGGTTCAAAATGTCCCTCCAAATTTTTATGTAAAAAATGTTCTAGGCGTCACCACACCACGATTCATGTCCCCAACAGGGACGTAACTTCTGTTAACAACCAGTGCTCACTGAAATCACAGACCAATAAATCGGTATTGTTATCTACCGCCGTCTGTATGACATACAATAATGTCGGCAAAAAATTTCCCGTTAGGATATTACTGGATTCCGGTTCTCAAGCGAACTTTTGCACAATGGATTTCGCCCGCAGGTTGGGCCTCCAATTAGTTAAATCGCAATTGCCCATCACGGGTATAAACAACTCGCTTTCCCAGGCTGACTTCAGCACTAATGTAAGGCTACATTCACGCTATAAACCCTTCACGTTAAACGTACATTGTGCCGTATTACCCAGTATAACTAATAATTTACCGGCGGAGTCGTTCAATCTTACCTCTTTAAATTTACCCAAGCGCATATTCCTGGCGGATCCTCACCTACATTGCTCATCGCAAGTCGATATATTAATCGGCGCTCAATATTTTCTACAATTAATTGAACCTGTGAAATATACGCGCGGACCACACTTTCCTATAATTCAGGAAACCAAGTTAGGATTTATTTTGGCCGGTGACTTACCATTCAACGTCGATGTGACTAAAACGGTTTCTTCATTTATGGTCTGTAAGGATGATAATCAGGTTTCCTCGCAACTAAAGGAATTTTGGAAGTTGGAGGAAATCTCTAGTCGCGAAACCCGATCTGAGGACTCACCGTGTGAAAGGCATTTCGTGGAAAACACTAGCCGCAATCGCGACGGGAGATTCGTGGTAGCCCTGCCCCGCAGATCTGATAAATCGTATTTGGGAGATTCTCTTCGCGGAGCAATACGCAGATTCCAATCGTTAGAATTCAAATTCAAGCAGAACCCTACCCTTTACAAGGATTATAGTGAGTTCATGAGTGACTACTTAAGACTTGGCCACATGTCGCCGCTTAATGAATACGATCTGTCGCTTGACAGGTCAGAGATCTTTTATCTGCCCCATCACGCAGTCTTTAAAGACTCTAGCTTAACCACTAAATTGCGCGTGGTATTTGACGCATCCGCTAAAACCACCAATAATTTGTCCCTTAACGACACTTTAATGGTCGGTCCTACGATCCAGCAGGATCTGTTTTCGATAATGGTTCGGTTCCGCACCCACCGATACGTACTTATTGCGGACATTGAAAAGATGTATCGCCAGATCATTGTTAATCCTAAGGATTCAAACTTGCAACGCATTGTTTGGCGTGATGCACCGCATAAGGAATTGCGACATTACGCGTTAAGGACGGTTACATATGGCACTGCTAGTGCCTCCTTCCTTGCTACGCGTTGTCTGGCTCAAATAGCATATGAAAATAAAGCCGACTACCCTACCGCTGCTAAGGCCATAGCAAATGACTTTTACGTAGACGATCTCATAACGGGTTCGGATGATCCGAACAGCTTAGCTGAAATGAAAGGCGAGATCGAGAAGTTGTTGAGGAGGTATGGTTTTTCGTTACACAAATGGTTCTCTAACCACCATAAGATTATGACTCTTCGCGCCCAAGTAACCCGTGACTTCAGCAAGGGTCAAAACGTGCGTACCTTGGGCATACAGTGGAATGTTGAGGGGGATAACTTTTTGTACACCGTTAGGGGTGATGACAATTTAACCGTTCTCAACAAGAGAAGCGTGTTGTCAATCATTGCCGGGATATATGATCCACTAGGTCTAATTGCTCCCATCACATTTTGCTGCAAGCATTTCGTGCAGCAGTTGTGGTTGGCGGGCACTGATTGGGACGAACCCTTGTCCGGGTCACTGGCCAATCAATAGACGGAATTATACGCCCAATTAGTTTCTGACACCCATTTTGAGATTACGAGGTCGGTTAAGAGTTCGAACAGTTACCCAGTTAGTTCATTGCAGCTGCACGGATTCGCCGACGCTTCGGTTAAAGGTTACGCGTGTTGCATTTATGTGCGGGCGGTCTATTCGAACGGCGCCATATCATCAAACTTGTTGTGTGCTAAATCTAGGGTCGCTCCGCTGAAACAGATAACGCTTCCTAGACTTGAACTTTGTGCTTGTTTATTGTTGGCTCAATTAACGTCCAAGGTTTTAAATGCCGTCGATTACAATTTTGACGGATTATATCTTTATTCGGATTCGATGATAGCGTTGTACTGGATACATCAGCAATCTTCCCGCTGGAAGGTATTTGTGGCTAACCGTGTCGCAGAAATACAGCGTCTTGTTAGCAGCAGGGGAACTTGGCGTCATGTAGTATCGAATGACAACCCTGCCGACGTTTTATCGCGCGGTTGCCTCCCTCGTAGTCTGCACTGTCATGCTCTCTGGTGGCATGGTCCCTCCTGGTTGGCTCGTGATGCGGCCTCATGGCCGGTCAGCGCGTTCGACATTAATACTCCCTGTACCTTTCCCGACATTGAAGAAGAACGTCGCAAGCAGGCTCAAACCTCACTAATTGTCGCGTCCTCAACACATAGTTACATTGAAAACTATTCATCTCTTACGAGGCTTATCCGCGTCTTCGCATACTGCCGTCGATTTCTTCGCAATTCTAGGCTCGCGGTGGTTGATAGAGATACGTCCTTTTTGTCGGCTCAAGAATTGTCTGACACGCTCTTGGTTTTTGTCCGGCAATCTCAGAAGTTGCATTTCGACGTAGAGGTTAGGGAACTTGAGGCACACCGGTGCCTTCCACGCAGTAGTAAAATTCTTGCTCTCAACCCATTCCTGGATAAATCAGGCATTTTAAGAGTGGGTGGACGCTTGCAATTCTCCCCACTTAGCTACGAGACTAAACACCAAATAATTTTACACCCGCACTCTCATCTCACGAGATTAATAATTGAATACGAACACATCCGTTTGTTGCACGCTGGAGTGCAATCAACTCAAGCTTCGCTTAGGCGTAAGTATTGGATCATACACGATAAGTCCTATATCCGCTCAGTGATACATAAGTGTGTCACTTGTTTTCGTTTCCGGGCTAAAGGCGCGAATCAATTACTCGGTCAATTACCCTCTTCTAGGGTCACGCCGTCAAGGCCATTCTCACAGTCGGCCGTGGATTACGCAGGTCCGGTGTTTTTGCGCCATGGCGGGCAGCGCTCTAAGTCCACGACCAAGGCATATATCGCTCTATTTATATGCATGTGTACTAGGGCCATCCATTTAGAATTGGTGTCGGATCTTACTTCCAACGCCTTTATAGCGGCTTTAAAAAGGTTCATATCGCGCAGAGGTATTCCCGCGCAAATATTTTCGGATAATGGCACGAATTTTCGTCGTGCCAACCACACGTTGCATGATTGGTACAAATTTTTAACCTCCAAGGAAGTTGAACAATCTTCTCTGGAGTTTTGCGGTCTCCACGGCATCAAATGGTCCTTTATCCCCCCTTCAGCCCCTCATTTCGGTGGTTTGTGGGAAAGTGGTGTAAGGAGTGTTAAATTCCATTTACGTCGCGTAATTGGCGGTACGATCTTGAATTTTGAGGAATATTCTACCCTTCTTTCTCAAATTGAGGCTTGCCTTAATTCACGCCCGTTATGCGCCGTGTCCGACGATGCTAGAGACCCTGAACCCTTAACACCCGCTCATTTTTTGGTCGGTGCTCCACTGACGGCACTTCCGGAACCCGACTATACACAAGGCAATAATACTCATTTGGGCAGATGGCTTCTGCTCCAAAAATTTACGCAGACCATCTGGAAACGGTGGTCTAGGGATTATCTGCACCAGCTGCAGCAGCGCAACAAATGGCGCACCCCATTTAAGAATTTGAAGGTCGGACAACTTGTCCTCATTTTGGATGACAATTCCCCCCCTCTAGAATGGAAGCGTGGGGTAATTACCAATGTTTTTCCGGGTCAAGATTCCTTAGTACGCGTCGCAGAAGTACGCACCGCGCTAGGTATCTTACGCCGACCCATCCACAAATTATGCCCCCTTCCGGTGGCAACAAGCTAATCGTATGCGTGCCATACGAGACACACGAGGTGTGTGTGTGTGTGTGTGTGTGTGAGTGTGTGCGTGTCACATTACATGGAACACGCCCGGGACATTCCCCGGGGCGAGCATACAAGTCAATTGTATCATAAGCATTGTAACATTGTTAAGTGTCGCTAGCTATTACAGAAATAGTGACTGTGTCTCATATGCACTATCAATCATTATGAATGTTGTGTATCGTTAATATGTTTGTGTGATTCAAATTCTGAGAACCACAAGTATCAATTATTCTATATGTGTATTGTATTTTTCAATGTCATGTACCATTGAACTTTGATACGATTATGATAACATTATGTTTCTATTATTTCTATTACTATATATGAAGCAGTGATCAAGATGGTTTCTCTTATATAATTTAAGAATATTATTTACGTTTGTCAAGGTTTAAATATATGTATTTTTTATCCACATGTTATGCTTCAAGAGAGATCATGTTCAGTTATGTAAAGGTTCATTTTTATCACGATTTTTTATTTGTTGTACCTTTTCTAGCACAGAAATTGTTTTGTTTTGACTTAAGCTTTGTGCTAGATTAATGAATTTTTGTTTTTTACAAATTTTATGTATAAGTCTTTAAGTATATTATGTTTATTATGTCTATGCTCTCTGGCCAGTGCGCCAATTGTTGTATCGCTTACGGCATGTAAGTCTAAGTATTATATTGTTCAATTTAACCGTTAATGTACAAAATCGTCCCGATTTTGGCGGGCAGTATGTTTAAACTTTGTACTGTTTCATCAGCTGTAAGCAGTCTACTAACATTGCACGGCACGCGCGGATGACGTCACGCGTTATCAAACCTTGCAACCGGCCAGCCTAGCCGACTGCAAGCCAGCATTAGTTCAGTTTACAACACGACTCCGAGCGCAACTCTCGTTAAGCACTTATCTTACAGACGCGGCTTTTGGCTATTATTCAGCATACATTTATAACATTCAACTTTAATCGTCTACCTGCGTCCATCTACCATGGACCACGATTTCATTCAAAGTTGATTTCGGGCATTATCGCCTCAAAATGCATCCGCACGTGCCGATCGTAACTAACAAACCAAATTATTCAATAAACGCATGTTTAATATCTTAAATACAGTCCACTTCTTTCGAACAAACAATCCAGCCTTCTTTATTAGCGTCTTTGGAATAACTCGCGATTCTTCAAGAGCTTCCAAACCGCATCAGTATGTATGTATGTATGTATGCATGCATGCACAAAGATGTGTTGGAGAGACGTTGCAGTATTAATGGTAATACTTGACACTGTCTGTTACAGTATATTTGACGTAGCTCCGAGAGAGGATCTTATAAGTTTCCTTAAAGCCTGTGTGGATAATCCAGTCGGAGTGATTGTAGTTTGGGACTACCTACAGTTAGTACATATTCTTTCTTACATTTAAGCTTAAAAATAATGTTACGTAATTATTATTATTATTATTATTACTACTACTACTACTATTATTATTATTATTAATGTTATTACTTTGCAATATTATACATCTATAAAGAGATCTGCAATATTTCTTATATGTATCAGCTATATTTATTTTGCAGGGAAAACTTGCAGTACCTAGCAACTAAATTTAACAGCAGTTTTGGTGATGTTCTTACCACTGTAACAGACTCGTTTTCTACAGACCTACAATTGAAAGAGGTAAATATAACATATATTTGTTTCAATTACGCCGTACATTTGTCCGGTATACGTGATTCTTCAAATTTCGCGTTTTCCGACTGCTTATTGAAATCTAATTTACTTTAAAACATTTGACTTTTTCATTCGATGACTTAGTGACTTCTGTTTTTTATACGTCATACCAAGGCTACGTAATTCCCATTTTGTGGCTGGCCGCTTTGTTCTGTTCTCTATGTCTACATTATCCCAAATTTTTTATACATATTTCAAAAGCACTATTAAACGTTCAAACTTTAGTAGGGTTTGACTTTACTGTAACAAGTTAGTGGATCGTGTTGGGGAGCAATAGAGGCAATAGGCAATATGTTTTTTGTATCACTTGTAGTCATATCTTCTCATATAAGGTTTTATTTGTCAAATTAGGTTTTTATAACATTACAAAAAAGAGAGTACAAAAATTGGTAAAGCATTATCAGAGCATTATCAAAACATTATCTGTACAAACCGTTTGGGGTTAGACAGAAAAGGAAAGGGAAGAAATTCAATTAATAATAATGAAGATATTGATAATGGTAACATTACGTAGCAAACGGGAGTCAGTAGTCTACAGCTTTTTAGCAGATTTATTGTACAGAACGTCTTGTAAGTAGAATTATTGCACAATAGAAATTTGATAGTGGTCTGTCTTTATTATATGGCTTGAAATTGACATAATGAGCATTATGTTGACTTTGCGTCCCCAAGGAGATAGCAATGAGTTAGTTTCGTGTGGTTAATCCTCAAACCGCAAACCATAACATTTTTCATGTTTATTACGTTGTAACTATGAAACCCAAAGGTCTTTATTTTTTGAAATATCTCCCACTTTGTTGCTATTTTGCTTATTTTTTGTTGATTTTTATATTCGTTTCATAGTTTTGATTTAACAAACATCTTCTAGTCCAACACTAGTGCATGGACATTAGTAGAAGGAAAGCCGCGGTTTTGCAGGTTTATCAACTAATGCAATAATAGGGATATTTATATTATGGCCAGGTATCCAACGAAATAATGTTTAGTCTACACGGTGATAGTAAATTAGGAATTTTTGTTGAAAGACTATTTTTATTTTTATCGTTTCATATTACAAAGTTGTTATTAAGGTTACCATATTCTACACAGATTATTGCTCACTTTACTGAGTCAAGTTTACCCGATAATACTGAGAATTTTAGTGACAAGAATAATCGAATAATATTATAATTTAAAACTACTGGGAAGCTTACCTCAGAGTCGAATGAAAATCCGTGTATGAACTTTTTAAAGAAGTTAAGATACTTGGCGATCATATTTCTCTACGAAGTTATGATTGCACTCGGTAATTTTCATTTTTGAGAGGAATTCATAAAAATTACAACAGGATCAGCATATAAACACAATAGGCTACTACTGCAATGGATGATACGGTAACGTATTTGGATGTCTATGAAACTGAGCAACTTATTATTACCGAGCTGTTAGTCCGTGGTCCAAAATGTCCTACAAACTGACAAACAGACGTTTCTCCGAAAACATGTGGGCCATATTCGGTGACTCGGCAACAGAAGGTTTGGATGCCCGAGTAAAACTAGTATATAGGCTGTTGCCCGAGTAAAGTGACAGATATAGGCTGAATAATTAACAAAGGGACTAATTAATTGCAGATATTAATAGGATATAGTAATCTGTGATACATTGAACGTGTAAATTTGTGTGTGTGTGTATGTGTGTGTGTGAGAGAGAGAGATAGAGAGAGGGAGAGAGAGAGAGAGAGAGAGAGAGAGAGAGAGAGAGAGAGAGAGAGAGAGAGAGAGAGAGAGAGAGAGAGAGAGAGAGGGAGAGGGAGAGTGTGTGTGCATGTGCGAGCGTTTGACTGCTTTTTGTATATTTCTTATGTTACTTAAACGTTTCTTAAGTGCCATCCTTTATTCTATTTCTTTTATACAACTTACAACATTTTATGTAAATTGTCATAATAATTTGTAGAAATTTTTTACAGGTGGAAAGTTTCTTCAAAGAAATACCAGAAAATCTTGTTTCAGCAGATGATCGAAAAACAATCTTGGAAGGCATAAAAAAAAGGATAACTAAGATACAAAAATTTGCCGCTTCTCTAACAGAGTGGTTTAAAGAAGCTCTCCAAAATTTGAGTTGTTGACTCTGTTATAATATGTGATGCCTTGTATTGTGTGGAGCGGTGATTGTGCCGACAGGAAGATTTAAAATTTGTTAGTTTTGCTCAGATAAAATTTCCGTAGTTTAAGATGTTTAACATGGTGCCCATGTGTTAATGTAATATTGAAATCATTAAAGTTTGCTGAAATTATTTCAAATAGTTAGACGTTTTAATGTATTCAATATAAACATTGTTTTCCGTAGTCCATTAGAAATATACTGTGTTTCTCATTAATCATTATTATATATACATATTGAGCGAAAACAATACTTAACATTTTTAACTTCATTAGACTTTAGAAATGTGAGATCACCTGTATTGAACAATTAAATCTTTGTAGGAGTAAGTGAAATAGAAAGTTTTATTTCTGCTTCGCTAAAAGTGCTATTCAGCTGAGACGTTGGCAGTTTGTCGTGGACAGAGAAATTATTGGAACTTTATTTTCAATTAACATAACAAATATTTACGTAAACATATTCAATTATAAGTCTGTAATAACCGAACACAGCTCAATACGCCTGTAAATAAAAAATCTGACCCTAGAGATTATGATCACCTTGAGGCCAAGAATATCAGCCACAAGTTGAGCTAATGTTACTAAATTAAAGTTATTAACGAGATGAGTTTAAAGTTATTATTACTTGTAGCAGTGATTCAATTTTTGCAAGATTACCCAATGTGAAAGTTTTACTATGGGATCTCTGAAATGCACCCGAAGGCATTTCACTGAGGGTAGACTATTCTAGATTATTGATGTAACTAAACATGCGGAAAACTAAACACAAAAATAAATCTCGTATTTCGAACAGTACACTATACATTTTTACAGCACTTTCCTTTTAATATATATCTTAAAGTGATGCGTTCACTTAGATTTATAATGATCCTAACATACCTGGTAACAGTAAAACAACTTTCAGATTCCCATTAACTTGCCATTGCAGATTATGGTACTAAATGCCAAACTATCTGTTCATCTATCTTAATTATCTTCATCTGTGTAAATATTACTTTAATACGTAGGATGTAATCTTTCTTTATTGTACCTTGTATTTCTGTATTTACTTTAAATTTTGTTGTTTATATATAAAAACCTTGGTTTCTAATATATCAGTTGCTATAAGTTATAGGATTTTCAAGACTTGTTTATCTGATCAGCATTCTAATTGCGATTGAAGAAAGCGCGTTACGAATGTAGAGAAACACTGCTTTTAAACTCACAAAGGAGGAGGCAGTAAACAGTGTCTAGTTCCCCACAGTTGTTACTAATTCTAAGAGTTAACCATTAGACTATTTATTTTTACACGTGTTACAATTTTTTGTTTTACACAGTAAACAAAGGACTAAACATTTGCTCCCTGTTCCGGTAGACTGAGATGTTTACATTTTTCCAGTATACTCTATTGCCGCATTCCCAGTGACAAAAGTACAGCTTTACATTTGGAAACAACTAAATCTTTTATGAAATCATTAACTCATTTTGGGTAAGTCTGTGACGCTTATTTACAATAAACTTGGGAACCTTAAATGTAAATATGCTTACGAGATTCGCCTTCTGCGCAACACTTCGTCGTCAGAATCAACACGTAATTCATTTGGTTATTTAGGTTCTGGTAGTCCTTCTCCATATGAAACTGGGCGCATGGCAGATGAGATGTTGGGATAAATTAATTGTTCCAGTTTTTTTACGAACAAAAGTAGTAGTCTGTTTCATGGTAGGTGAGTTTCCTTCAGATAATTGGCACTGCCAAGGGCATTGGACTCTATTCTTCTTTAATCGAATTCCTCAGATTGCTGGCACAAGTGTTGTAAACAATGGTGTCGAATGGAGCCCTCGTGTTATCTTGGTGTCGATTCTTGCAACCAAACTAAGGATAATAGGATGTTTTAATTATTGCTGTTATTGACTGTCTTTGAAAAGACAAAGACGTTTTGCCACAAACACAGCAAAAATTATCAGCACTCTTCTTAATCCATTTTTGGTCAAGTGCAATAAATAACACAACTATCTCTCTCCAACATAAATCTAACTAGTAGTCTTACTGTTTTCACGCAGTAACACGTTTTTATAAGAAAGAAATAAAAGTGACTTAAAATATTGTGCAGAATGTATTTCTTACTAAAATAGAGACACAAAAGTGATAACAAAGACAGCTACTTGTTAACAACTAAGATAGTATTGTTACTCCAGATTAGGAATATTTCTTAACTTAATATAGTTTTTAGTAGATATTATTTAATTATTACCAACCTAGGAAATGTAAAAACGAGACTTAATTGTTAATTTTTATTATATTAATTATCGACATCACAAAATCTACAAGAATTTGCTAGTTGTTTTAATTTACGTTTTTGTTGTAGCGCGGTGAAATCAGAACTTCATTAGCTGCCTTTGCATATGTTAAGTTCTATAATTGCTTTTACCATTAATAATGAGCTTGTCATGTTCTAATCCTACTACAGAATCAACGATTATAAAAGTCAACTAAACGCTACGCAACTCACCGTCTGTGGCTTAAGTAAATGTCTTTATACAATTGACATGTTTCTAGACACTTGTCCCATCCTCAGAATATTTAAAAAAGTCTCTTCATACCATCATACGATATGGCACAGTCGTCAATATATTAAAAATATTAAAATCCACATAACACAAAACACAATTACACTACACAAAGTACGCACACAACAATTTTCGGTGTACACCGCACGGTAACCGACAGCGCACTGGTTCATATTTGACTCGTGTCGCGACAATATCGCAACGCAGTATCATACAGGACATTAGATTTAAAGTTCAGCTGATCATTTAAAACATGTGGCTTGGTAACAGGATTATTATACGCTCTATATATTTCAAACTCTTCGAGGGCGTTCATGTAACGTCCTTTATTACAAAAGTGAAGGGGTATCAAGTTGATATGAAAATTAGTATAGTTGTGATTTTCATCAGTAAGATGTTTAGCGAATTTAGATTTTACATTTTCTGTGTTGTAAAAATATGTGGGTGGTTTAAGTTCAACAAACCTCTTGAGAAAACCACGGCCCGTTAGGCCCACATAAAAAGCATCACAACTATTACATATTAATTTATAGATCCCTGTTTTCTTTTCAAGGACGGTTGGTTCCCGAGTACGAAGGCTATTTAAAATGTTATTTGTAGTCTTATATATGACAACAACGTTAGACTTGTTTAAAACAGAAGACAGAATTCTAGGTAGAAAGCTCATGTATGGTATAGAAATGTATTTATACACACTGTCCCCAGGTGCCCTTAGCGTGTTTGCGTTTTTTCGTCTCATATGATTTTAAGGATATTATTTACTACTGCTTTTTTGTAGCCATTGGTGACCGCAACGTGTTTAATTGTATTTAGTTCCTCTTGATAATCCTTGTCGCTGATATTGCGTTGCGATATTGTCGCGACACAAGTCAAATATGAACCAGTGCGCTGTCGGTTACCGTGCGGTGTACACCGAAAATTGTTGTGTGCGTACTTTGTGTAGTGTAATTGTGTTTTGTGTTATGTGGATTTTAATATTTTTAATATATTGACGACTGTGCCATTGTATGTTGGTATGAAGAGACTTTTTTAAATATTCTGAGGATGGGACAAGTGTCCCGAAACATGTCAATTGTATAAAGACATTTACTTAAGCCACATACGGTGAGTTGCATAGCGTTTAGTTGATTATGAAATACGTGGCTTGGACTATAAGCGGATTTATTCCATTAAAAATATGAATATTGCAAGTCGAGCAAATATAGTACGTAATTTTCAGAATATTAAGATCCAGCTTCATAAGACCATTTTACATATCAGATTTAATGAAACTTCTCTGAAGAATAATATTACACCTAATTACTGTCGTATAAAATTTAAATGCTCATCCTTTGCTGATATAAAAACTAAAAGGCACGCAGAATTGTACACAATTAAAGAAGAATTAAAATCGTTATACAAGAAAAAATCCCAACTCAATTCAAGATTATACAGAGTACATTTGCAATTACTTAATGACGTACACACGGCCTTGCTTGATAACTATCTTGATTTCATAAACAATGACATACAGCGAATTATTTATCAAATGCGTAGCAAGCAAACAAGCAAATTCCAAAGGTTATTAGACAGACAACAGCAGGAAGCCAACAACATTGCCTGTAAACATAAATTTTATACAAGATAGCAGAACTTAACATCAATAGATCTAACTAAAGAAGAATCTAATTTGTTGAAAAAGGGCTTAAATTATAATTTACTTCGTTCAAAATTTAACTTCAGCCATAAACATATTGCTGCTGAAATTATAAATGCTGAAGCAGTGGTCAAAGCAATAGAAGACCAGAAGGTCCAAGATGAGGCGCGGATTTTAATCAATAAAGAGCTCAGTAATATCATAAGAAACCAGAACACTAATACCTATTCTTTGGTTCCATGTACTTTTAATACTTATAATAAAGAACGCAATATCTTAACGCGTTTAAAACGCAAACTGTCAGTCAACTGTGCTCTCGTAACCGAGGCTGACAAAGGCAAAACTGTTGTCATTATGGACAATAGTGATTATACTGATAAGATACGGAACTTTATCGCTAACAACAACATTGAGAAATTAAACTCGGATCCTACTGAACATTACGTCAAGTGTCTAAATCGGGGCATAAATAAGAGTGTGCATTTGTTTGATGAGCGCACTAGACTGTAACCCCTCTTTCCTTTTTATGCTGTATATAAAAAAAAACTTTTTTTTTGTATTTATTTTTTTTTGTATTTATATTTTTTTTGAAAGAGAAGCCACTAGTTAATTAACACTAGGCGAGAGCCTAGAGAAGCCAAAAATGCGCTGGGTCCAGTATGACGGGACTTGCAATTAAACTCAACTGTTAATTAACCATAACATTCTTTTTATTGTTGCCCCCATAATTCGTTACATGTAAAAATATCCTACAAATCACATAATTATCACATGGCAATCAGCAATAACCCACAAAATACATAATAAATGAATAATATTCACATGTCCTTAATTGTGTCAATAGACAATATCTATATATCCATATATACATATATATATCAAGCAACATTCCGTAATTATATAATCCCCCCCCTTTGTTACTAAAACTTAACATTGACATCACATACAGGAACATAAAGACACATACACTCACAATTATATACACATATTAGAGACACCTAATACCCTTAGAATACCCATGTTCGACCTGCCCGACAGGCAGTGTTTCTGCAAAGCCCCAAGACCGGCAATCATAAATGTTCAACTTCCAGTCACCATAATTCATTAATTTCCATTAATTTAAATAATTAAAAACCCCCAAAAGGATGATAATCACTAACAAGGCATAAAGAGAGACCGGACTGCCCATATGTGATAGCATCTGATAATTGGCCCATTATGAGCATATAAAAATCTTTAAGTTTCTTAGACAGTCTATAAATGGGAAAAACCCTCATCACCTGATTTTAAGCAATTGGTATGAGTTTCTAAAATGTTAATTTTGTTTACAAATCCCGATGGATACATGTATCAGTAATTGCTCCTTAATGAAAATGATTTAATTCAACTGACAAGAATCAGTGGCATCAACAGGCCTTTACAAGGTCGAAAAAATTATCAGTATATGCCCACACAAAATATAAAATTTCTTTTCTGTTAAAGCCAGATGGCTGTGCATAAATGATTTTATAATAACCGACTGTTGTATCCTAGCAGATGTGGGAGCGCGCCAGCATGTACCCGACCATATGTGACAGGAATCAAACCTGCCTTAAACTGAATGAACATGTGCCTGACAAAAAAACTATGTCCCCTTTACCCCCAGAAAACAGCCTGAAAACGGAACCCCCAGCCCTTATATGTTAAACCGAAATGAAATTAAAATATGAACCCGTTCTGAACCAGCCGGAACAGAACCCCTAACATGTGACTTAAATTTTATAGTGAATAGTGTAATGACTCTTGCATATATATCAAAAATATTTAAGAGTAAAAAAAAACTCTGGCACGCTCCCCCAGTGCAGCACACAATTACAAACATAGTACTTAGATTTATGGAGTTAAATTATAAAAGTCACATGATGTTCACAATGAGTGTTCAGCTGACACACCCCAGAGCAGAGTGTCTAGCCGCGTGGGCACATGGTTTCAAAAGAAAATCAATTTGTAAATCAGGTGAACGGCAGGCCCGGCCAACGAAAATAAAAAGAGTTCATATCACCTTAATCGTGAGTATGTCATGCATCTTGTGGTTGTTCAACAGACTCCCTCTTCCGAACAGGTGTGTGTGTGATGGCTCATGGCTGATGAAGGTGTAGTTACATCAGCCTAGACCAGAATCTCTGACTAGAACGAGAACCCGGGAAGTCTCGTAAATTTAGCTTGCCATTAGTGTAGAAGAAACAACTACGCAATACTGTCTGTTCGGGTCTGAGAGTCTGTTGCTTCGATGCTACCCGGAATGGAACTGCCTTAAGCAGTTACAATGCAACAAACAGCAAAACTCGCCAATAGATGGCGCGCGCCATTTCAGCAGTGCCATCCCAATATCGCGGCTCACCGACGTTAATATACGAGTTTACAAATTTTATAATACCTTCGATCGCCGGGTTAGGCAAACACCGGCACAAGACTATCGTTAGAGCCCATCAATTCATTGACAGGGTTACCAAAATTACATAAGACTGGTGTTCCGATAAGACCGTTAATTAACTTCACTACCGCGCCTGGTTATAAAACTGCTAAGAAATTGGTAAACGTCATTAAATGCAACATAAACATAGTTAGTAGTCACAGTATAAACAATAATATTGATTTTGTCAATAAAGTGAAGGATAATAACGAAATAATAAAGAAATAACCTTGTCAATACTAATAAATTTAATGTTGAAAGTATTAATGAATTGATGGATCTTTTGGAGATGATTCTTCACCAGAATTATTTCACGCGAAGCAATTCTTTAGCCAACATGATGGTGTGGCAATGGGTTCTCCACTCTCTGGCCTCCTTGCTGAAGTGTACTTAAACCATTTCGAAAACTCCTTTATTTTTTCCAATAGTGTGTACAATGATAACATAATATTTTATGGCCGGTATGTTGACGACACCTTTCTGATCTATAAAGGCACACATAGACAAATAGATAGGCTACACACATATTTAATCAGTATTAATAACAATATACAGTTTACACTTGGAGCACGAGGACAGTGCAAAATTAAATTTTTTCTTGATTTGACGGTCACCAGAAACATTAATAAATTGGAGTTTAATATTTATAGGAAACCCACTACAACTGACACTGTAATACACGCCACATCTTATCATCCAGTATCGCAGAAAACGGCTGCTTTCCACAGCATGGTTAACCGCCTCTTATCATTGCCCCTCAGCGACAAGGATTATCAAGAGGAACTAAATACAATTAAACACATTGCGGTCACCAATGGCTACAAAAAAGCAGTAGTAAATAATATCCTTAAAAAACATATGAGACGAAAAAACGCAAAAACGCTAAGGGCACCTGGGGACAGTGTGTATAAATACATTTCTATACCATACATGAGCTTTCTACCTAGAATTCTGTCTTCTGTTTTAAACAAGTCAAACGTTGTTGTTATATATAAGACTACAAATAACATTTTAAATAGCCTTCGTACTCGGGAACCAACCGTCCTTGAAAAGAAAACAGGGATCTATAAACCCCGTGCGGTGTACACCGAAAATTGTTGTGTGCGTACTTTGTGTAGTGAAATTGTGTTTTGTGTTATGTGGATTTTAATATTTTTAATATATTGATGACTGTACCATCGTATGATGGTATGAAGAGACTTTTTTTAATATTCTGAGGATGGGACAAGTGTCCCGAAATATGTCAATTGTATAAAGACATTTACTTAAGCCACAGACCGTGAGTTCCATAGCGTTTAGTTGATTATAAAATACGTGGCTTGGACTATAAGCGGATTTATTCCATTAACAATATAATTATAAAAGTGTACGTTGTCCCATTTTAACGCTAAAGGAGTATTATTTACCAAGCGGACAAATAATTTTATCAACGTGGTTTGTACCATCAACTGACTGTAATACTTTTGAGCTCCTTAAATCGTCATTTAAAGCACTAATAGTTTTTAGTACACCTTTACTAGGTCTAAATTGAGTATTAGAAAAAAGCTGGTACTGCTCTGTAACAGGCTCTAAATTATTTACTTCAGGTATTGAAATATCGGGTTAATGTTAAAAACCTGGTACTAATAGAATAAATTCATTGGTTTAAAACATATTTAGCATGTTTCCCACACTTCCTGTAGTTTTGTTGCTGGTTTAAAAGCTTCCAGTCTTACCTTGTCTTAACGCTTGTCATTCCTAGGAGACTTCTTGACTTTAGTGATGAAAAGCCTCCCCAACAGAATCTAATTAAGACTCATGTTTAACGGTTTACGTAAAATGTACTTTTCAGTAAAACGTAAACCATAAAAACATTAAACATAAAAAAAATAGAAGTAGACATTATTTTTTAAACATGAAATGAACGTATGCGGTTGTAAAAAGGAACGGACTGATAAATATAGTCTTATGTTTTTCTATTAGTGTTTTACAAATACGAAAAGGTGCAATACTATTTAACCAAATAAAGTGTAAGAATTTGTTAGGGATAGAAAATTGAAGGATTTATAACTATAGCACTTAATATATTATCAAACAGTAAAAGGTACTTCGTTATGTTGTATTACAGATAATTAGAACACAATGAGCCAAATGAAAACGTTGAAGACTTCGAAGTGTTTTCAACAGTTGAAATCATTAATCGTTTTCAATAAACGCATGTTACTTTGTGAATTATGATGAACATAATGCAGTCGTTTATTGTACTCGTTTTAACTTCACGCATTCTGTAAAAATTCCAACTTAAAACTTGAAGGCTGCTTTGTTATGAAAGAAGAAGAAGATCGCGCTGTAGGATAGTTTTATGTATTGCCATTATGTCAACAGTCATTAATTCAAGCTTCACACGAGTGTGTAATCCAACACACAAACCTTGATGTAAATTGTAAGGAGTCTTCAGATTGTAAACACTTAGGAGAATTCAAATAAGTTACTTGTTGCTCTATTCAATCGTGAAATCTTAAACAATATACACGTATAGTTACAAACCAAGCTAACAAGCAAGTTTAACTACATCAATCATAGCTGATATTAGAATTACACATCAACCCACTTACCGAGAAGAAGGTACACTGTATTAAAAAATTGAGTTAAAACAAGTGGAGATGTAATTTGTAGTGTGTGGGCTTCATTTTATGACCCACCTAACTTGTAATGAATTTTTTCTTATTTTTGAATGTTAATTCACTTTGCATGCTTTAATTTTCTTATAATTATTAATTACTTACAATTAATTAGTATGTAGAGTAAGATCTACACTCTGGACATGTAAAAAACAAAATCTTTATAGTTAATTCTTTGTGTTATTTCAAGTCCTTGCATGGTAGGACATATAAATATTAATAGTAAACAATACTAGGTATGAACCGCTATTTAAATACTAGGTAATATGTTGTGGTGTTTTAGAATTGGAGTTTGCTCAACTACAATAAGTTCGTGTAACCAGACGGTGGGGTTACATAAAGTAAAATATTAGGAACTAATTAAAGGTTTAGGGCTGATCGAGTCACTAACATTTTAATAATTCTTAAGTAAATTATTGTCTCTATTTTACTTTCACAGTGTAACAATTTACGAATATTCTTGTATACTGGTGATAAAAATTTATTCTTGTAGTTTGTAAAAAACAATTTTATTATTATTTATTTTTGTTTTATTTTTTTAATTAATTTAATATTAATTATTTTAAAGTGTTTCGTGGTGTTTCGAAATTCTTATTAATTGTTTTTGTCGAATTATATCCTTTGGTGTATTTAGAATTCTTTATTAGTTAATAGGATTGTCTCCAGGAACAATCGATTGGTGATCTTTCCTTATTTGCAGGTTATCTTCCTTTAAAGTCGTTAAATTCTGGTAGTTATGTCTCAACTAAGATGATATATTATTCTATTTATAATTTAGGAATAAATAGGATTCAATTTTATAATATTCAAGGAACTTTATTAACAAATAATAATGTAATCGATTTTATATCGATTGATGAATCGACTCTCTCAAGGCAAAACAATAGATTTTACAAATTATATATTCTCGGGTTCTTTGAACAGTTATTTTATATATAGTCAGAGAAAAGGGCATAGAATAGAAAGTATAACATTACACATTAAAAGCTTATTAATAAAAATACAAACATATCATTCAATATGTAATAGTAAGTAAAGAAATTGTTCGAACCGTGAAGATATACTGGTCGTGGCGCTTGGAATTGTGGGAAGTCAAAGATGGCCGCTTCGTGTTCATATGTAGTTGACGAATGCACCTCGACGAATGTGCTTCAAATAAATGCTGCTTTTCCAATGATTTCTCGTTCCTGCAGCTGCGATTATCCTTCTGGTGTTGGTGGAGTGTTCCTGGTTAAGTGTTTGTGGTTCCCTTCGACAAAATGTGTGGGATAAAGTTATATTTCACTTCAGTTAATAAGGTCGACAATTGCACTGTTCGTTTCGTTGTTCGGAATTATTGGTTGTAATGGTTTAAATTATGTATTCACTTGTTTTTTGTTCTGTGTTAAGTTCTTTTAATATTTGTAAGTGTTAGTTCCACTGAATTTATGTTTAAATGAAATTTTACGAAACTCGCGATTTTCGCAGTAGACTAGGCTTATGGGTTGAACGCCATGCTTGTCTTCGCTATTAGGTTATTATTTAGCCAAACTCTCGTTCAAACGTGCTCGACAAAGTCTAATAATCAACTGTCCTAACTTCCTTCGTCATCTGAAAACGTCTTAGCCAATTTAATATTAGCAATACATTGTTTCAAATCTCTTTTGCGTCCGTTACATGCATGAAAATTACATTATATTACTGAATATATTTTTGCTATTATTTAATTTTATGTAATACTAAATACATAATCTCCTTCTTTAGTTCATTCTGCTTGATTTGATACCAAATAAGATAGTTTTACAAAGTTTTTTATCTAAAATGCTATATTTAATTCATTTTGAAATTGTAAGTTTTTAAATTTACTTCCTGTCCTTCTCAAAATGTTTGCCATTTTATATGTTATATTTATGATTGTACTAAATCTCAGATTGGAATAAAATGTTTATCTTCCCTTAATTTCTTGTAATTTGATTAATTGGTTATCTTTTTAAATCATTAATTTGTGACTCCCCTCTTTGAATTTTTAGTTATTACATTTGCAATTTTTCCAATAATTCTTACTATCTTTTTACAATATCTTTCTTAATTATAATTCCAGTTATAAGACTCTATGACTGATTTACCTTATATAAATTTCATCAGTTTAATTATTTTGTTGCACTTAATTCATGCATTTTAATGTTGTTTAGATTTACCATTTGGCCTAGATTTTATCTGTTTTTACATACAAAGTTTTTTAATAATACAGATTGTTTATACCCCTTCTGACTTTCTGTTCTAATATAATACTAATTAACATTTTCTTTCTTTAACAATAGAACATTTAGTATAGAATTCAAACTATTAATTCATAACAAATAATCGACATTAATAATGGTATTTCCTCAGACATTTTAGTTTTGATTATCACTAATAACACATAATAAATATTTTATAATAAAATCTTCATATTAAAAGGATTGTACTCTCAGACATTTTATCCTTGAGCTATTTGAACTTATTCTAAATAAACAAAACATATCTGTCCTTCCATCATTTACACTATTTCTTATAACTAGTTTTATTTTCAGTCTTAGCTGTTTTTTTTAGATTTTTGGGGTAATGATTCTTGGTCACTTCACTTTTTTACTGGGCTGCTCTTGTTTTATTACTGCCATTCTAATGAATGTTGTATATAAAAAGAGGCAGTTATTTAGAAACACGTGTATTATTTGTCATTATAATACTCAATTAAATATTATTTATTGACACAATATAAAAATTTAAAAGCTGTATACATCCACAATTTACTTAGTTTATGAACTTCAACGTGTAACTCCTCTTTCTAGTTTTATGCTTTATAACATTTTTTTATTTTTTATTTTTTTTTTTGGAAAGAGGGGCTACTAGTTATTTAAAACTAGGCCGAGGGCCTAGAAAAGCCAAAAATGCGCTGGGTCCAGTGGGACGGGACTTGCAATTAACTTGATGGTTAAACAACAATAACATATTTTATTAGCAATTTTAAGTCTTGACATTCAATATAACTTTAATAGAATTAAAAAATTTCATTAAAAAACTTTACTCCACTCCCTGACATTATAACATTCTGAAAATATACACAGGTAACATCATAGTTCATAGTTCAGTAATTTCTCATAAATAGCCATAAATACAACATAAATCAATATACTTACATGAATACACATAGAACACACATATATATATATATATATACATATACCACACACACATGTTCACCTGGCGGACAGCCTATATATATATATTTTTCACCATACCTCAGGATAATATAACCCCAGTATCTGTCACCAAGACCCCCATCCCAAACTACCGTAATCGGCTAAAGTGCCCAGCAAGCCTTAAAAACTTTTCATTTAAAAAAACAAATCCATTAACTCGTCAGATTATAACAGAGGTACGACAAATGAAAGTATTACAAGTATGAGACCGAAGTCAATCTGGCAATACAGCCCCAAACAACACTTAAGTTACAAGCATACAAAATTTAGGAATGTTCTCCCAAATAGTAATATGCCATCCCAAGGTCAACGTGACTGCACGATCTTATAAAATGTATAATAAAACTTGAAATTGAAAATTAAGAACCGGTAGTGTGCTCATATTAACAACTCAACAATTAATGCACTGGCTATGGCAGTAAAAGAAAATGATGAAAATTTACTTATTACTGAATTATTAAACAGCTAACATAAATTCTATAAAATGTATAATAACAATTTTAATAAAAAAAAAAATTGTATAATGTAAAACCTAATAAAACATATTTGTGGTGTTCATAGAGAATTGGGTTGACCTCAGGAACGGCCATGCGCCGAACCAGATGTAACAAAATTTAACATGTCAGAAACCTGTGGATGAAGGCACCAACAGGTGACGGTGGCAGGTCAAAGCACCCCCAAACCTTAAATAATCTTAGAAAAACAAAACCCATATAGATCTATAAATATAATCAAGAAAATCCCCAACAAAGTACCCCGGCACCCATGCAAGCATAATTAACAGACATACAAATCAGTAACATTCAATTCCGCACACTTTTGCAATAAGAGAAAAATTTAACAGCAAAATCGGGGGACGCATGACCTCGTCTGGGCTTACACTTACTCTGGAGGCGTAAGCGTTTGTAAAATAAATCTGACAAAATTTATAACCACTAAATGTCCCGCTGGGCTTGTGCACAAACAAAACCTTTAACTGGAGCTGTTCCAGGAATGATATCACAAGTTCTACATTGTAGCGGCCAAAAATATTTCTATTTCTTTTATAAATTTGCTAACTGCTATAATTTTTATTGTTCGACTAAGCTTTTCGTCATCACTGACATCTTCAGGTCTTAAACAATCATTCTCAAATTGTTTAAGAAGTTAGCAAATTCATAAAAGAAATAGTAAGGATGGCTGCTAATTTAAACAATACGAAAAATATTTCTGAAAGGCTTAAATGTCACCTGATTATAGTCCGTCGCAAAACCTGAGGCAATTGTGGTGTGTTGTCCAGCTCTTCCTCCCGGCGGCTCAGACGGAGAATCACTAGTTTAATGGCATGGGTGGCAGGTGATCGGCCACCATCTGGAGCGAAACAGGAGATCGACTTAAATCAGGAACCCGGAGAGTCACTTAGCGATTATTTATGCATAGTAGATAGATGATTTACAAGATCCAAATCTCACGGCAGCCGGGAGGAGTACGGACTGTCAAGGTCGAGCGCTGTAAGTGAACTGTGTCGACATGAGCCGAAAAAAATGCTATGCCGGCTCGACCCCAGAGCGCGCGCGGATCGGCATAGCAAGCGTATTGATAACGGAGCGGCGCTGTTAAGCTAATGAATTAACGTGTACGGCAATGCCCGTCACATCGTTAACAAGAAAACAGACGAGTTTTTCCAAAACTCGGCACACCCCCCACTCCAAAAGGGCAACATGGTTGCCCAACTTGAACTCAGTGGTACCCTGCAGTGTACCTCCCTTATAGTCCATACTCGAGTTGCTATCGGCATCCTCCCCAGTCATGGCTCTCAGGAGGGCAGAGGCTCAGAACACTGCGGTCATCCCCATGCGACCCTCTCCGCCATGCCGACCCAACGGGACCGCCCCAACACGTCACCCTCTGCGGTGACCATCACCTACTTCTTCCGGTCCCACTCACATACCCGTGCGAAGGCCCAACAAGTTATCACCCACCTTGGTATGTGAGTGACCGAACTACATCTCGTCCACCTCTTGGACCGACCATCCATATGCACCAACAAGGCATCTCCATCCTTGCCATATGCCTGGCCCACATCCCTACACAAGGGCGGACGGCCCCGTTCCGCCAGACAGTGTGGACCGCACCAAGGGAACGCGAACATCCAACCCTACTCTAACTTAACATTTGATTTCAATGTAACTAGCAGAGGAGGTTTACTTCACCACAGCACCGTCGATACACCATATATATATATATATATATATATATATATATATATATATATATATATTGTAAGCAGACACTGTATGCCGGTCTTTACAAAAATAAAATAGTAGAATTTTGTTTATGTTAATCAATGTTTATAAATAAGAAATAAGGCTGGTTTAAAGGTTTTGTAAAAATTTTAAGAATTAGGAAAGTATTTATTAACTATCGAGCACTTCTGGAAGATTTGAACCAAGTCTGGAGTTAAATAGATTAACTCCAGTCAGCAATCGATCGATGATTTTTCTTGCTGGTCCAATATCTCACTCAAATAAAATATTTTCTTCTTCTTGAAGTCCCTTAGCATTAATAAATAACCTTAAATTAGCCTGAGAAATAATAACAGATAAAAAACAATTGAAATAAATGGATTTATTGAACAATTTAATAAATAATCGATTTCTTATCGATGGAGAACAATTATCGACTCCGTCTCAGGGAATTATCGATTGTGCATACAGTAGAAAAATTATTATTTATATTATAAAAAGGACAGGTTCTTTGAGCGATTAAATTAATAGTCAGAGAAGGGTGACGAGAAAGTATAACATTAACAGTTAAAATAAATTTAATAATTATTATTTAACACTATTTAAATAATTCTGATATATAATGTTTAAGAAAATTGTTTTGTCAGACCATATGTAGCTTCTATGACGTCACTTGATGATGTAAGCAGATTTGTAAATTTCAAAGAATGCCGCTACTAGTTCTGGCGAAGTCGCGGAAAAAGTCGTCTTGTTAAAAACTCAACAAAATTATATTCATGAATGTTTGAAATGTTCCCGCACTGGTGTAATCTGTCTATTAGGTAGTTTGGTGTGTTCTGAAGAAGTGTTCCGTGTATATTGGTGTTAATTAAGTTATTTGGTATGTGTTCACTTCTGTTGGTTAGGTTGTCTGTAAAAGTGATTATGCGTTGTAGCGTGAATTGTGTCAAATATATTGTTTTACTGTTTTATATCACTCGTATCATGAAGTTAGGTGTTATTTTTCACTATTGTCGTTAAAGTTTTGGTAAACGTAGCTAAGAAAGTGTTCAATTCATCTAACTCTCGATGCACTGATATTAATGGCAAACTGTCGTACCATTTTCTACTCGGTTATAAGGAACGTTTTTTCACACAACTATTCAGCTTGATATTCAACAAAAGACTATATTAACTTGGTCAAAATCTGGCCCAGTTAATCTTTGAAAAAGTATTGTTAACATATTTCGATTACCCATACACATGATACAATATTACATTATATATGGAATTTATTTATTTTATTCATCACTTTCATGAATTATGAACCTTATCATTGGTTTAATCATCTCATTCCTTTTAAATTGATGTATTATAGTCCATATCTGTGGACATTTTGTGGAAATTAACAAATTTCTTTCCCTTTTGGAAATATAGGCTCAAAATCTGATTTCCGCCTTTATACAAATTTTTCTTCCATTTTAATTGTTATTAATTCTATTATAATAAATTTTAATTAGTCATATTTCCCTTCCTTTCCTTAAATACATATAAATTACACCTTTGAACTGGTTTTTTGTGTTAATCTCTGAATTTGACATTGCTCTTTAAAATTAATTAATTTATATATTTTGAAAATTTACAATATTTTAAGGTATATTTCCTTATTATCATTTTAACTCATAGGATCATTTCCAGTAGTGGTTAACTGATTTACCTTATCTAAATCTTGCTAGTTTACAGGATTTATAAGTGAATTATACTGGTTTATATGGTTTCTGTGAATTCACCAAATGGCCTAGAGTTTAGAATTTTACATTTCTGTCTTTCTCAAATAAATTTAATTCTACCACTCATCTGACTTTACATAGTTACTATTACATGAAAATAAAATGGTTTATAACTTATTGTGAGGTGTAGTATTTAACTAACACTACTGTTATACAAAAATAATTATGAACATGATTTAGCAATCTGTACAATTGAACATATTGCTGACATGGTTTGAACATAGACATTTAACTCCTTTTAAATTAACACAGCATACCTACTGAAACATTATTAATGGTATGTATGCTGTTATTTAGCAAACATAATTCATTTTAAACACGTAATATAAATCTTATTTTTTAATAACTCTTACAAATACATTGATTTTATGGCTGTGAACAGACAGTCTATTTAAACATTTTAAACCTATGAATACTAAATTAATGCCAGTCCTTTCTGGTCTAAACCATTATTATTTATGATCCCCTTCATCAGTAAACATGACCACCCATACTCTAGTTATTAGCATCTTTTACAAATGTCTTGTGAATAAAGAGTTACATTAAAATAATAAAATACTGGAAATCTTCCATTCTATTATTTTATTATGCTGTATATTATTGGATATTAAAGTTGTTATATAGCATATTGATAAGTCATAGTATCACTAACTTTAAGTTTATTGCATCTCCAAAAAACACTTACACAAATTCACTTTCACTGGTGGTTCTGATATTTTGAGTCTCACTATCTCAGACCAGACCTTTAGTAATCATGGACTGTTAAGACTTGTTTATTTTCTTTATCACACAATCGCTTTAGTAGGTTCACTTCTTATAATACTATACAACACTTTAGTTCTCTAAATAATTACATTTTTATAGGATTTTGGTATGTTATACTTTCTTTTAAATCGTTTTTGTGGGTTTGGGGTTGATGGTAGTTAATAATAATAATAGGTTTTACAACGGTGTTTCTTTCATACTATTTCTTCCTCTCCTCCTGTCTTCTTTCTTGTCCTTCTTCTTATCTTCTTTCTTGTCCTTCTTCTTATCTTCTTTCTTGTCTTCATTCTTGTCCTTCTTCTAGTCTTCATTCTTCTGGTCTTCTTGTCTTCCTTCTTCATTCTTGAGTAAACCAAGGTACTTTGTGTTATCTCGACTGATATTTAGTTTGAAGCATGGAAGTTATTTACTGATACGGACCTTGCTTTTCTCTAAAGGTTTCAGGGTATTGTTTTCTTCCTGATCACAAATTTTATTCTTCCTTCTTCTTGTTTTTGGGGTATTTTGGTGTTCACCACTCTTAAATTGATTCTCTTTCTTCTTGATATGGTGTGATTTAATTCGTTTACTGCTCCTAGCTTCCTGGGTAAATTACTGATTTTATAATATGAGTTGCTTTCAATACTTTCTTTGATATTTAAACAGTGGTTTTTATATAATGTAATGAGGATTTTTATTTTATCGTGGTTCATTCCTTTGATTTGATTAAATCTCATTCAATATCATTTTAACATTTGTGGTGTAATTAATTTTATGATTTTATATGACTTAATAAGTAGTGGATTTTCTGTCACGCTACAGAATGCCCTTCTCCAGAAATAATTTTTTCAGACTATACTTACTTTGTGTGAAACAATTGCTTCTGATAATTATTCTAGGTTTGTTATTATTCTGGACTTCCTTCCATTTTAAAAATTTTCCTATTTATATTTGAGTTTATATCCTTCTCATTCTCACTTGATCTTCCTTGATAGTAATTGTCATCTGAGTTTCTTATTTATTATTTCATTTTCATATTTCTTCTTAGTATTTTCTCCTTGGGATATTTCCTCCCTATCGTTCCCTACTTTGTGAGCTGGTTCAGTTCAGAGAGGCACTGTACGCTACTTCCTCTGTTGTCCAATACTTCACACATATTTGAGTACAGAGGCAAATCATCTCTGCTCAAAAAACATATTAATACTGCTGGAATTATCTACAGACAGATTAAAAAAATTATTCAGAATAGTACACATTTGTTACTATTTAAAAAATATCTTTGGGATACTTCACTTATTACTTATTATATTTCTCAGAGATTGTAATATTCCTATCTCAGTTGTTCTTCTGACTCGTTAACTGGATGTTTCTTTCATTTGATATTATGGTAGGAAGCTCTGCTATTATTACATTTTTCAACTTTTTTTATCATATAAAGCTTTTGGTGATAAATTCTTTATTACCTTCTGGTTTTCTTTTTATTATAATCTGCATTGTTTATAGTAGCATGTCGTATTTTTATGACATTTTTAGACTGTTTCTTTGTTCTTATTATTTCCACTTGTTCTATTTTCTAGAACTTTTTATTACTGTCATTTTCACAATTGACATTTAATTCATAAATCATTTTATATTAATTCGTTCAATTACATATATCTTTGATATTATTCTCACATTATTCCTCTCATGGTTATTATACTTTCGAATGAATGTTTTTTATTAATTTTATAATGAGGTCATAATTTCTCCTCATACCACTTCAAAGTTTCATTATCTCATAATTCCACATAAGTTTTTGTATTTTATTATATTCATTCACTTAAATCGTATCAACTCAAATCGTATAAATAAATTTTTTTTTTTAATTTCCTTTGGCATCATTTTATAGAAAGTTTTTTACTCTTTATATTGAAATTAGACATGATCATACTTTCCAGAGTTATTTGTTTTAATTCTAAAGTCTGTTTCCTTTATTCATTCCATTATGATCCTTTATAAACATGGTAATTATATTTTATGCTTACCATAAATATGGTATTAAATCTCTTTTGTATATCTCACCAAAGTGTTTTATTAATAATTGGTTGGTAAGTTGTACTTACTCTTGGTTTGGAAACTTGATTTATACACAATTCAAAATTCACTCTTCTTATATTATTCCATAAAGTTTTCTCAAATAATCTGTATGTAAGGTGAGCTTGCTTTCTTTTTAAATTTAGTTGTTTTCAATTCAAAAAATTCTTCTTGTTATATTCTTCTTTCCAAATAGTTTCTTTCAAATAAATTGTATGTAATTGTCTTACATTGTTTTTAGAATTTTGAGGGTTATTTCAAAATTCTTCTTGTTATATTCTTGCCATAAAGTTTTCTTCAAATAGTTGTTATGTAAGGTATTACATTGTTTTTGAATTTAGTTGATTTCTAAATTCTTTTCCTTCTCTTTCCAAAATGTTTCTTTTAAATAATTGTATGTAATTTGGCATTACATTATTTTTGAATTTATCTGTTTTTTAAATTCTTCTCTTATATTCTTGCCATAAAGTTTTCTTAAATAATTTTTATGTAAGGTGGGCTTACATATGTTTAGAATTTGGCTGATTTTAAATTCTAACTTCTTCTTATATTATTGCCATAAAATTTTCTTCAAATAATTTTTATATAAGGTGGCCTCACATGTGTTTTAGAATTTGGCTGATTTTATTCATAAAATTTCTTCATGGATGCCTGGTTAAAGACACCCTTAACTTTATTTGAATTCATCTCCTTTATTTCGTATGTGTTGTTGTTATTGTTCTTAGAGACAATATAGGGACCAGTGTACAGAAGCAATATTTTTTTTGTTATCCCCTCTAAGGAACTGGGTAATTCCCTATTCTTCAACAACACCTTCTCTCCAACGGTATAATTAATAACCTTACCCATGCTTTTATCGTACTTATTCCGCCGTTTCTCCTGATCTTCGGCCACCCTATTATGAAATAGAACTCTATTGAATATATATTTATGCTCTCTGGGGAACTCCAATATATCCTCGATCTCCCTAGGGGGTTGTCTTTTGTACATGGCGGAGTATGGGGTTATTTCTATGGCTGGATGGTATGCCAGGTTGAGGAATTCTTCAGTGGCCTCCAAGTATTCTTGCCACCTCCTCTGCTGATCGTGGCAATACGTTCTTAATAGGCGCCCCACCTCTCGCAAGACTCTTTCGGCCGGGTTACTGCTCGGGTGGTATACGGATGTCTTGTATGTATGAACCCCCATTGACAGCAGTGTATCCCGCCATTTCCTCCCCTTGAATTGTGTTCCGTGGTCGGTTATGATCGATACCGGTTTTCCGACGGTTGGGAAGTACAGGTTGATCAGGATTTCAAGAACTTTATTCGTAGTCGCCCGATTCGCTGGGTATAGCTTAACGAACTTGGTATAATGGTCCATTATGATGACGAGATATTTGTATCGGTGGCGGCCACCACTGCGGGGAAATGGCCCGCAGATATCCAGGAATACCTTCTCAAGTTTCGACTGAGAGGTTATCGGAATCATTTGCCCCTCTCTTTTCTCGTTGTTTGTTTTTACGAGTTGGCAAATGCGACAGTTTCTTATGTACTTTCGTACTTTCCGATTTATGTCTTTGATATGGCAGCTCTCTTCCAGGGCCTTTACCACCTTTAAGGCGCCCATATGCCCATATCGAACATGATAATTAAACACTATCTCTTTCTCGATATGGGTCGGAATAGTAACCTTCCATTCCTCCTTATATAAAGATGGTCTTGAAAACAGGATTCCATTATGGATTTTATAATATTGGAAGATTGTCTCATCCCCTGCTTCCAATCTTGTGATAATAGAGACTAACTTCGGGTCAGCTTGTTGGTGTGTGCTCAGGTGTTCCAAAATTGATTGTAGACCGGCGCTGCTGCTTAGAATATGGTATACTTTAAGAATAATCTCCTTCTCCCCCTCGAACGTCTGTTTATCGATGTCTACTCTAGACAAGACGTCCGCGACGACATTCTTCCTTCCGGGGATATACTCCCACTTAAGGTCGTATTCTTGCAGCAATAGTATCCACCGCGTTAACCTTCCATGGCTTAACTTACATCTCTTAAGGAACGAGATAGACTTATGGTCTGTCCGGACGGTAACGGAATAACCAAGGATATAAGTGCGGAACTTTCCGCACGCGAACACGACACTCAATAATTCCTTTTCTGTAACGTGGTAGTTTTTCTCACATTGATTCAATGCTCTGCTGGCAAAGAAGATCACAAGATGTTCGCCCTCCTCATCCTCTTGATATAAGGTAGTGCCGAGGCTGATGTCACTGGCATCACAATTAAGAAAGAAAGGCTTGTTAAAATCTGGATGGCGAAGTATAATGGGTTCAAGGAATTTTTGTTTTATTAAGATAATGTAGTCTGTTGTTCATTACCCCAGATCCATTTATTTTTGGATGACAGTTGCGGCTGAAATCTGGCAGTCAGTTCTGAGTACTTTTCCTGGAACTTACGGTAGTAATTACAGAGTCCCAGGAACGACTGTAACTGCCTTCGATTCTTAGGTGTAGGAAAGTTCTGAATCGCTTCGACTTTTTCAGCCGACGGTGAGATTCCCTGATCATTTAAGATGAAGCCTAAGAATTGTATTTCCTTAGCAATGAAATGAGATTTTGCTAATTTTAGCGTAATATTATTTGTCGTTAGCTTCTGTAATACGTGTTCCACACGGTAGCAGTGTTCCTCCCAAGTTTCTGAGGACACTAGCAAGTCATCGACATATACGGTGGTGAATTGTAGTGCTTCCTGGCCAAGTATCTGGTCCATGCAGTGCACAAAGACTGCGACTGAGTTTACCAGTCCGAAGGGCAACCTCTTAAACTGGTAGTTCCGCCCTTCGAATATAAAGGCCAGATACTGGCGACTCTGTGGATGTAATTCCACCTGCCAGTACCCGCACACCGTATCCCAGGTACTGAAGTATTTGGTACCGTGGAACCGTTTTAAAATCTCCTCAATCTCACCGGGCGAAGTCCTGTCATTAATGATCATTTTATTTATTTCGCGCGCATCTAAACACAAACGGACTTGTCCGTTTTTCTTAGGAATAGCCACGATAGGACTTGTATATGGGGAATGGCTACTCTCTATAATGTCACGGTTAATCATTTGCTCTATTTCAGCTCTTACTGCTTGCTTTCGTGATTGCGCAATGGGGTAAGACTTCCGGTTAAAGTCCACTGTGTCTCGGAACTGTAGAGTACACTGGAAGTTTTTCACTTTACCGGGCTCATCAGAAAAGACTGATTTGTATTTGTTATATATTTTGATTAATTTGTTCGCTTGGTTGATTGTTAACTTTTCGCCAGTTATACCGCTCCGGAAATCCCTGATCTCCTGGGTTTTTGTGACCATAAATCTTCATTGGAGGTGTCGTCTATCCTTTGATCAGTTATAGATGTTGGATGGATGTAGTTAATTTTGCGGATTTGCTGGTGGATACTATCGGGAACGACTTGGTCACTACCCACCAAGTTCGCCGTCCAAGTATGTCCGTTAGTAAACAGCGACAATGTTTCAGTTCTCAGATCAATGATGGTGGAATTCCTCCTGAGCACATCGCACCCGACCAGTATATTAAATGGCAGACCGCTCGCCACCAAGAATTCCATATCAATTGCTATGCCACAGCTCATCACACTGGCGGAGACTTGCCTACGTATTGTTTTATTTTGTCGGCCAGTTGCACCCAACAAAACAATATTATTCAACGGCAACGTTGGTAAAGTTCTCCCGCACTCTTGCTGTATCCTCTCCAACTCCGTCGTACTTATGATTGACACGTTCGAACCAGTATCGATCATTAACTTGGCTGGGATGCCTTCTACCTCGGCGTCGACATGTATTATTTCATTATTGAAGTTATTGGTGGGATTACTGTTATCCTCTTCCAATAACTCATGTCTGATGTCCTTTAGGTAGTTGCACCCTATGACTGTGATACGATTGTTATTATACTTATGATTGCACTCATTATTATTATTATTATACCCAGTATTTAGGAGCAGTAACGGGTTCTGGCGATTTATTACTGCCTGTGCCCGTTTAAAGGCTCGGCATCATTGTTCCTTTGAGCCATACTAGTTGATGCCTCATTTGGGATGCTTAGAGTGGTTCCCTGTCGATCTGTCCTATGGTCTTCCGGTCGTTCGTGGTTAGACCTCCGTTCAGCGTCATCTAAACTATTACTCCTTCTTGCCGGATAGTACCTTGGTTGGTCCCGTTCTAGGCTCCTCCGCCTTTCTTCATATCCGCGGTAGCTGTTTCTTCGATTGTGGTTGAATCCTCGCTGTCGTCCATCTGTGGCTCGTATGAAGTTCACTCTAGGGCGAGGAAACCTATTATTAACGGGATTACCATTATTGGGACCCGCACGATTATTATTATTATGGTAACGATCATTACCATAATTGGGGCTTCTCTGACTCTTTGTGTTATTAGGGTAGGGATTGCGGTTACCCTGATAACCATTAGAGGGTCGACTTGGGTTTGGATGGTTTGGACCCGTATTATTATTATTATTGTAACTAGAATTGTTAACATTATTATTATTATTATTAAAACTGTTATTTTGCGGGTATGCCCGGCCTCCTTGGTACCCAGTTTATGTTGTTCGTACCCTGTTTATTGTTCTGATACGTCCTTGGTTCGGGCCCATCACTTCTTCTACGACTCTGTCGGTAGTAGTCTTCATTTTCATAGTTTTCGAGGAGTTCGGTCATTGCCTGGATGGTTTTTATTTGGCTGCCCCTCCTCGTACGAATTAATTCTTCATCATAATGATATGATAACTTATTTATTAGGCACTCCTCAGGTATGACCGGTTCTAAGTGCTTGGCCATACATACCTTGCCGAGGAAATAAGCTGTCATTGAACTACCGACTTGTGGTTTGTAGTGGGCGTGGCATATATTGTCTTTTATCAAATTCTGAGTTGTCTCTGACCAGTACTTGGCCTTGAAAAGGCTCTTAAATTGCTCATAATTGTCGATGTCGCTCCGGTTGGCCATCCACCAATGGTCATTCACCTCCCGAAACGACTCGTCAAGGATTTCCCTGTTCTGGACCCATCGGTTCCCTCTGTGTTTCTCTAAGTATTCCTCTATGCGTGCCAAGAATTCCATGGGCTTCCGTTTATGTTGCCGGAAATTGAGCCATTCTCTGTTTTCTGACATGGGGAAATTATGATATCCAGATGGTCTGTTCCTTATCAATTCTATCTCCTCCTGGCTCTGACGCACCTGTCCCGTGATGTTCGTCATAGCGGCTTCCACGCCGTCGCATCTTTCGGTTACCTGTGTCCGCACTTTATTCACTTCTTCCAAAGCAAATTTCTTGTTTTCTTCCAGTTTCGTTTCCTGTTGTTCTTTGACTTGTGTAATCTCTTTATGTATTACTTCCCGGACTTCCATCACTTCGTTTTCGGTCTGACGACATCTTTCGTCTACTTCTCTGATCTGCTGGTTAAAAACCACGACTTCCTGTTCTAACTTCTTTACGATGGATTTCTTCGTCTCTGTTATCTTTTTATTCAATCCCTCTTTAGCTAACTCAATCCTCTCGTCTAACTTATTCATGTTCTCTTGGTTAACTTCCCTTAATTCTTCTCTCAGCAGTTGATTGTCCTCTCTCAATTCTTCCCTTAATTGTTGGTTGTCATTTTCTATTTTCCTACTGGTTTCTTCTATTTTTTCCTCCAAATTCCTATTATTTTCCCTCAATTCTTCCTTTATATTTTTATTATTTTCTTCCATCTTCCTACTCAAGGATTGGTTGTTTTCCTCCATTTTCTCTTCTAAATTCTTACTGGTTTCTTCAATCCTCTTGTTAGTGTTTTCTATGGTTTTATTTATTCCACACAAATCTTCCTTGGTAGAATCCATTTTATTATTCAAGTCTTCACTCAACTTCTTATTATTTTCTTCCATAACCTTACTCAACTTCTGACTGGTTGATTTATTTTCTTCCTTAGTGGATTTGATTTCCTTACTCATGGATTTGATTTCTCCCATCATTTGTCTGAGCATTTCCTGTATATTACTATCCTCTGCTCGCGATGGTTTCTCCTTCTCTGGGACATTGACTTCCCCCGTCTGCGTTGTTACTTCAGGTTGTTCCTCTGGTGGTACGGGTTGTTTCGGTTCCCCCTGGGCCACTAACACTTCTGGATCCTCCACGGGTGTTGCCTCTTTATCCCCCATGTCAATTTCTTTTTCGGCCTCTGCCGCCCTCTTTTTCGAAGTAGCTCGTCTTTGCATCTTTCTTCTGTTAATTAACCGCTGCCAAGCTTACCTTATCAAGCCCTCTAAGTTGGACGCCACTTTGTAAGCAGACCCTGTATGCCGGTCTTTACAAAAATAAAATGGTAGAGAAAAATTTTATAAAAAATAAAATTTTCAATAAAAAAAATAATTTTGTTTATGTTAATCAATGTTTATAAATAAGAAATAAGGCTGGTTTAAAGGTTTTGTAAAAATTTTAAGAATTAGGAAGGTATTTATTAACTATCGAGCACTTCTGGAAGATTTGAACCAAGTCTGGAGTTAAATAGATTAACTCCAGTCAGCAATAGATCGATGATTTTTCTTGCTGGTCCAATATCTCACTCAAATAAAATATTTTCTTCTTCTTGAAGTCCCTTAGCCTTAATAAATAACCTTAAATTAGCCTGAGAAATAATAACAGATAAAAAACAATTGAAATAAATGGATTTATTGAACAATTTAATAAATAATCGATTTTATATCGATGGAGAACTATTATCGACTCCGTCTCAGGTAATTATCGATTGTGCATACAGTAGAAAAATTATTATTTATATTATAAAAAGGACAGGTTCTTTGAGCGATTAAATTAATAGTCAGAGAAGGGTGACGAGAAAGTATAACATTAACAGTTAAAATAAATTTAATAATTATTATTTAACACTATTTAAATAATTCTGATATATAATGTTTAAGAAAATTGTTTTGTCAGACCATATGTAGCTTCTATGACGTCACTTGATGATGTAAGCAGATTTGTAAATTTCAAAGAATGCCGCTACTAGTTCTGGCGAAGTCGCGGAAAAAGTCGTCTTGTTAAAAACTCAACAAAATTATATTCATGAATGTTTGAAATGTTCCCGCACTGGTGTAATCTGTCTATTAGGTAGTTTGGTGTGTTCTGAAGAAGTGTTCCGTGTATATTGGTGTTAATTAAGTTATTTGGTATGTGTTCACTTCTGTTGGTTAGGTTGTCTGTAAAAGTGATTATGCGTTGTAGCGTGAATTGTGTCAAATATATTGTTTTACTGTTTTATATCACTCGTATCATGAAGTTAGGTGTTATTTTTCACTATTGTCGTTAAAGATTTGGTAAATGTAGCTAAGAAAGTGTTCAATTCATCTAACTCTCGATGCACTGATATTAATGGCAAACTGTCGTACCATTTTCTACTCGGTTATAAGGAACGTTTTTTCACACAACTATTCAGCTTGATAATCAACAAAAGACTATATTAACTTGGTCAAAATCTGGCCCAGTTAATCTTTGAAAAAGTATTGTTAACATATTTCGATTACCCATACACATGATACAATATTACATTATATATGGAATTTATTTATTTTATTCATCACTTTCATGAATTATGAACCTTATCATTGGTTTAATCATCTCATTCCTTTTAAATTGATGTATTATAGTCCATATCTGTGGACATTTTGTGGAAATTAACAAATTTCTTTCCCTTTTGGAAATATAGGCTCAAAATCTGATTTCCGCCTTTATACAAATTTTTCTTCCATTTTAATTGTTATTAATTCTATTATAATAAATTTTAATTAGTCATATTTCCCTTCCTTTCCTTAAATACATATAAATTACACCTTTGAACTGGTTTTTTGTGTTAATCTCTGAATTTGACATTGCTCTTTAAAATTAATTAATTTATATATTTTGAAAATTTACAATATTTTAAGGTATATTTCCTTATTATCATTTTAACTCATAGGATCATTTCCAGTAGTGGTTAACTGATTTACCTTATCTAAATCTTGCTAGTTTACAGGATTTATAAGTGAATTATACTGGTTTATATGGTTTCTGTGAATTCACCAAATGGCCTAGAGTTTAGAATTTTACATTTCTGTCTTTCTCAAATAAATTTAATTCTACCACTCATCTGACTTTACATAGTTACTATTACATGAAAATAAAATGGTTTATAACTTATTGTGAGGTGTAGTATTTAACTAACACTACTGTTATACAAAAATAATTATGAACATGATTTAGCAATCTGTACAATTGAACATATTGCTGACATGGTTTGAACATAGACATTTAACTCCTTTTAAATTAACACAGCATACCTACTGAAACATTATTAATGGTATGTATGCTGTTATTTAGCAAACATAATTCATTTTAAACACGTATTATAAATCTTATTTTTTAATAACTCTTACAAATACATTGATTTTATGGCTGTGAACAGACAGTCTATTTAAACATTTTAAACCTATAAATACTAAATTAATGCCAGTCCTTTCTGGTCTAAACCATTATTATTTATGATCCCCTTCATCAGTAAACATGACCACCCATACTCTAGTTATTAGCATCTTTTACAAATGTCTTGTGAATAAAGAGTTACATTAAAATAATAAAATACTGGAAATCTTCCATTCTATTATTTTATTATGCTGTTTATTATTGGATATTAAAGTTGTTATATAGCATATTGATAAGTCATAGTATCACTAACTTTAAGTTTATTGCATCTCCAAAAAACACACAAATTCACTTTCACTGGTGGTTCTGATATTTTGAGTCTCACTATCTCAGACCAGACCTTTAGTAATCATGGACTGTTAAGACTTGTTTATTTTCTTTATCACACAATCGCTTTAGTAGGTTCACTTCTTATAATACTATACAACACTTTAGTTTTCTAAATAATTACATTTTTATAGGATTTTGGTATGTTATACTTTCTTTTAAATCGTTTTTGTGGGTTTGGAGTTGATGGTAGTTAATAATAATAATAGGTTTTACAACGGTGTTTCTTTCATACTATTTATTCCTCTCCTCCTGTCTTCTTTCTTGTCCTTCTTCTTATCTTCTTTCTTGTCTTCATTCTTGTCCTTCTTCTAGTCTTCATTCTTCTGGTCTTCTTGTCTTCCTTCTTCATTCTTGAGTAAACCAAGGTACTTTGTGTTATCTCGACTGATATTTAGTTTGGAGCATCGAAGTTATTTACTGATACGGACCTTGCTTTTCTCTAAAGGTTTTAGGGTTTTGTTTTCTTCCCGATCACAAATTTTATTCTTCCTTCTTCTTGTTTTTGGGGTATTTTGGTGTTCACCACTCTTAAATTGATTCTCTTTCTTCTTGATATGGTGTGATTTAATTCGTTTACTGCTCCTAGCTTCCTGGGTAAATTACTGATTTTATAATATGAGTTGCTTTCAATACTTTCTTTGATATTTAAACAGTGGTTTTTATATAATGTAATGAGGATTTTTATTTTATCGTGGTTCATTCCTTTGATTTCATTAAATCTCATTCAATATCATTTTAACATTTGTGGTGTAATTAATTTTATGATTTTATATGACTTAATAAGTAGTGGATTTTCTGTCACGCTACAATATATATATATATATATATATATATATATATATATATACACACACAACCCAGTCTTAACTCAAAATAAACACCATGGTAAACAACCGGGGAATGCGGCATGGCTAGGACCCTACAATGAACAACATCAACATCAACAACTCTTAACAACCAACAACAGCACACCATCACTCCATCTAACCTCTCCCGACAGAGGAAACTGACGATCTCAAAGACCACGACAATCCAAGGGCACTTTCGGCAAGGTTCTCTAACTCCTTATCTTTTTTTTTATGGGAGGGGTAGGAAAATCGGGAAGACGAAACGGGGCAAGGATCTTGAAGGTCAAGAGCGAGGACTAAGGTTAAGGACATGGTTCCCTCCGAAAAGGAGAATGACTGGAGAAAACCAAGGCTCCCGTGGGCAGGGGCGCACCCCTGAAGTAGACGAACACCACTGGGACTGTGTGGAACATCTACCCGCTACCCGTTAACCGCTTCTTCTCACCTATCTGTGACGGACTTTAGGTACTCATTCCTTTCGGACACCACTTTCTGAGAAACTATCTCGCGTTGAGCTGTACTGACTGGTTTCTTCGGAATCAGAATCAAGACAACTTACTTCACTACTTTCACCCCGATCTGGATTATGGTCATCATCTAACTCCTCTACTTGTCTTTCTTCCAATCCTTCCTTCTCTTCCTCCTCTTCTACAATTTCCCCGTTTTATCCCCATAATCCAAATCAACCTCATGACACTGCACCTCCTAATCATCTTCCAGTTGCTCCTCTGATCCATCTTCAACAGCATCTTCGCCCAGCTCCTCACCAGTTTCTTCATCGCCCTTGTCACCGACTCCTTCACCAACTTCTTCACTAACCTCTACTCCAATCTCATTTTCACCAACACATTCATCCTCAACATCATCGCCATTACGTCCACTACCACCATCCGAACACTGCACATCTTCATCCTCTAGTTACTCCTCTGGTCAACCCGAAACTTCTTTCCATTCCTCAGAACTCTCAGGACTACTTACAGAAGGCGTCTGCACATCTCCACACGCTACATCATTCTCACTCACACACTCCACAACGCTGCCACCAAATTTCTCCTCAACTTCTACCTCATCTCCTTCAACTACACTTGTGGCATGGACATCCCCTTGTCCATCCGCAACCTCCGAAACTTTTGCAGCCTGGACATCCCCGTGTCCATCCGCAACCTCAGACTCTTCAATCTCCCTAACACCTACAACTATACTTCCCTGTGCAGCATCTGCAGACCGCTCTTCTGCCTCTTCCTTCAATTCCTCTCCTTCACCACTCTCAGCAACTACAACGTCCTCAACATTTTCCACCCTGGAATCCAGCTGTCCAGGTTCATGTGCAATGACTAAATTAATTTCTACTGGCGATGATAAAGCTACACCGTCAAGTGACTTCTCATATCCCGGCGTAGGCGACGATGATGTTACAGGACCAGGATCCCTCACGAACCGAGATGGAGATAACGGAACAAATTCCACAGCATTTGGATTTAACCATGACGCCCTCTTTGAGTCCTGTAATTCAGTATCAACAGACGTTTTCTTGTCGTCTTGTATTAATCCACAGAAGTTATTCCGCTTTTCTTCTTTCTCTTCCCCTGCTTCATCTACAACTCTATTAGGCACTGGTACTTCCTCTGGAACCTTTAAAGTTTCTTTTCTTTCCGAATAGGAATAAAGACTTCCTACAGGATCCCTACTTGCCGATGTTTGTTCCCTGATATAACTTCTTTTTCCCCTGTTAATTTCATACTCCTTTGTTTTCTGTGCTGTAGCTGTTGTTACCGTCTTTCCACTTGCCACCCCCTTGTAGCCTCCATTACTTCCGGGATACTCAGTTTTTCTTACCGTTTCTTGTGTTCTCCACCGACCACCATGTTTGTCTTCTTTAGCTTTTCCTAATGAACCATTGGAGCATTGGACATCTTTAGCGGTACTTCCCCGGGACTCATCATTCTCCTGGACCCTTCTGGCCTGCGCACACCACCGGTCCAGGTCCGCAAAAGAACGTGGAGGCTCTGCGAAAACCAGCCGGGATCTCTCTTGGGGATTCAGACCTTCTCGTATTACCTGTATGACTTCCGTCTCGGGCAACCCCAAACTTATATATATGGGCAGCTTTCCTTACATTGTGCACGAAATCCCCCAATGCATCTCCGTTGGCCTGTAGGCGATAGAATAAATCTAACTTAAACTGGGAACGTTGTCGATGGGGTATGAAGAAATCCAACACTTCCCCATGGAAGGTGTCGACTCTGCAGCCCCGACGCATAGTGCTGGTGACCAGACCGGCCATTAAACCCCGGCAATACGGATATATAAGGGACAAGACCTCCTCATCGGACGCACCCGGGAAATCTGCCAACTGCAGGACCAGGTCCAAGAAGACCAACAACCTGTCCTCATCTACTCCATCCAACACCGAAAGTTTCTGGAAAACCCCTGAAATGGGGTGGGGCAATCTCTGGTAGCATACCGCCGCCAGAATTGCACAATTCAAAACACACAACCACCAAACCTAAATCCCCACGAAACACCTAACACAAACCTAACTTACAAAACATAGTCACAAAAACAGAAAAAACTCAAGTACTATCCTTCCTTTGAGCGACCTCCGGGTTCCCTAGCGCTGCGGAAACCTGAACCACTCCAGAGCCAACTCTCCGTCAGCCACCACTCTCAAGAGGAGAAACACATCAAACACTAACATAGACCAGCAATCCACACCACCGAACAACTACCACAGCATATAACATTTCAACAAAGACATTTATTATAAACTTCCGAGACTAAATCTGGTCAATGTCGGTACCGACTTCCGGTCAGGCCATACCGCATCCAGCTAACCTCACGCGCTATTACTTCCATAACTATATATAAGACAGCCCATTCCCCCGGCAATCCCCCCCCCCGTGATCTCCGGTAAGGTACAATCTCAACAACAAAAACCCCAACTAAAACGCATGCCACGTGGCGGCATCAGGTTTAAAATTCCAAATCAAATAACAATTATTCATTGACAATACATATACACATAAAATGCTAAACCTGCCATTGCATCTACCTCTGTATTCATTTTCAAAGTTTTGAAGTTTTCAAACTATTTACGAGTTTGCAAGCCCCGTCACACCCAAGGACGCAAGGGTACGACCCAAGAATCAACCACGCTCTGCTACCATTTGTAACCCCTCTTTCTAGTTTTATGCTTTATAAAAAAAACATTTTTTTTTTTGGAAAGAGGAGCCACTAGTTATTTAAAACTAGGCCGAGGGCCTAGAGAAGCCAAAAATGCGCTGGGTCCAGTGGGACGGGACTTGCAATTAACTCGATGGTTAAACAACAATAACAAATTTTATTAGCAATTTCAAGTCTTGACATTCAATATAACTTTAATAGAAATAAAAAATTTCATTAAAAAACTTTACTTCACTCCCTGACATTATAACATTCTGAAAATATACACAGGTAACATCATAGTTCATAGTTCAGTAATTTCTCATAAATACCCATAAATACAACATCAATCAATATACTTACATGAATTCACATAGAACACACATATATATATACATATACCACACACACGTGTTCACCTGGCGGACAGCCTATATATATATATATTTTTCACCATACCTCAGGATAATATAACCCCAGTATCTGTCACCAAGACCCCCATCCCAAACTACCGTAATCGTCTAAAGTGCCCAGCAAGCCTTAAAAACTTTTCATTTAAAAAAACAAATCCATTAACTCGTCAGATTATAACAGAGTTACGACAAATGAAAGTATTACAAGTATGAGACCGAAGTCAATCTGGCAATACAGCCCTAAACAACTCTTAAGTTACAAGCATACAAAATTTAGGAGTGTTCCCCCAAATAGTAATGTGCCATCGCAAGGTCAACATGACTGCACGGTCATATAAAATGTATAATAAAACTTATAATTGAAAATTAAGAACCGGTAGTGTGCTCATATTAACAACTCGACAATTAATGCACTGGCTATGGGCGTAAAAGAAAATGATGAAAATTTACGTATTACTGAATTATTAAACAGCTAACATAAATTTTATAAAATGTATAATAAAATTTATAATTGAAAAGTAAGAACCGGTAGTGTGCTCATATTAACTACTCAACAATTAAAGCACTGGCTATGGCAGTAAAAGAAAATGATGAAAATTTACTTATTACTAAATTATTAAACAGCTAACATAAATTCTATAAAATGTATATTAACAATAACATATTTGAGGTGTTCATAGAGAATTGGGTTGACCTCAGGGACGGCCATGCGCCGAACCAGATGTAACAAAATTTAACATGTCAAAACCTGTGGATGAAGGCACCAACAGGTGACGGTGGCAGGTCAAAGCACCCGCAAACCTTAAATAATCTTAAAAAAACAAAACCCATATAGATCTATAAATATAATCAAGAAAATCCCCAACAAAGTACCCCGGCACCCATGCAAGCATAATTAACAGACATACAAATCAGTAACATTCAGTTCCGCACACATTTGCAATAAGAGAAAAATTTAACAGCAAAATCGGGAGACGCATGACCCCGTCTGGGTTTACACTTACTCTGGGGGCGTAAGCGTTTGTAAAATAAATCTGACAAAATTTATAACCACTAAATGTCCCGCTGGACTTGTGCACAAACAAAACCTTTAACTGGAGCTGTTCCAGGAATGTTATCACAAGTTCTACATTGTAGCGGCCAAAAATATTTCTGAAAGGCTTAAATGTCACCTGGTTATAGTCCGTCACAAAACCTGAGGTAATTGTGGTGTGTTGTCCAGCTCTTCCTCCCGGCGGCTCAGACGGAGAATCACTAGTTTAATGGCATGGGTGGCAGGTGATCGGCCACCAGCTGGAGCGAAACAGGAGATCGACTTAAATCAGGAACCCGGTGAGTCACTTAGCGATTATTTATGCATAGTAGATAGATGATTTACAAGATCCAAATCTCACGGCAGCCGGGAGGAGTACGGACTGTCAAGGTCGAGCGCTGTAAGTGAACTGCGTCGACATGAGCCGAAAAAATGCTATGACGGCTCGACCCCAGAGCGCGCGCGGATCGGCATAGCAAGCGTATTGATAACGGAGCGGCGCCGTTAAGCTAATTAATTAACGTGTACGGCAATGCCCGTCACATCGTTAACAAGAAGACAGCCGAGTTTTTCCAAAACTCGGCACAAACGTTGACACATTAAGTTTATTTAATATAATATAGAAACTTGCACTGGTCCCCTTTTTATTCTTTGATTTTATTTCTAATTAGTTTTATAGTCTTTTTAAAATCAAGAAGTTTGTTTATAGAGGATAATGAAGGTTTGTTTTTTCTATTATATTACTAATTCACATTGGCTTCACATTTAATTCAACTTTATACACTTTTGTTTATATTTATTTTACATGGTTTTCTAAATTTGGGTTTTTTGTTATACTTTTATTTGTTATTTTTATTTTCTTTTGGGGTTTCGTTTTTATTTCTTTTAAGAGCATTCCTTCTTCTTGTGGATGTTGTATTGTTCTGGTTTCTTCATTAATTACTCCTACCCTCCTTGTTTCTTATAAAAGTATCCTCTTTTATGGTGGATGTTGTCTTGTTCTGGTTTCTTCCTTACTTACTCCTATCCTACCGGGGTATTTCCTTTTTATTTTTAGCTTTTTGGTTTATTTTGATTACTCATCATTCATTGTACATATGGTTTCAATGAAACTCGTACTTCAAACTATGATTGTGCTTTACGGTGGTTCTTAATTAATTTTTAATGTTGCTTTCTAGGATTTAAATTTGGTTTTATTTTATTTTATGATCTTTCTTTCCATTCAGAACTATGGGCATTATCTGTCATGCTACAGATTGCTCTCCTCCAGAAGTGATAATTTCAGACTTGATTATGGATGAAATGATTGCTTATGATAACTTTTTATTTAATATTCTGTGCCGAGTGAATAAAATCGGCGCTTATACAAAAATCTTATACTGCATTTAACGAATATGCTAAATAGGTTTCTGTATTTAGCGGTGGCGTTCTCCCGTACTGTGTTTAGCGTTACCACACAATCTACTGGAGGTAATTATGCTGCGCCCGATCGGTGCTGCTCCCTGGCGGACGGGTTACAGCGCGAGTTGAAAAAAGGCCAGAATAAACGTTTCCTTGCTTGTCTGATTCCGGTCCTACAACTAATCACCTCGCCTGGTTGCTCCGACAGTGAAGTTTTTTTAATTGTACCATCTTCCACCTATGGCAGGCTAAATTAAAACAGATCTGCGGTGAGTGCAGTATACATATATATTAATTTGAAGTCATGTAAAAGGAGTTTCAATTGCAAGTCCCGTCTCACTGGATCCAGCGCATTTTTGCTTCTCTAGGCTTTTGGCCTAGTTTTAATTATCTTGTGGCCCCTCTTAAAAAAAAAAAAAATTTCAAAAACAAATTTTGTTTATTAGTCAATAAAAGACATAAAAGAGGGGTTACATTTGGTAGCAGAGCGTGGTTGAGATTAGGGTCAACCCTTGGGTCCTTTGGGTGTGACGGGGCTTGCAAACTCAGGAAACATTTTGTGGTTCGAATCGGACTTGGAATAATTACTAGAAGTTCCTATATCTATAAGTACCTATGTCTTGTTATGTTTAAGGTTTTGTGAATTATATGTGTGTATCACTGCCCGCCTGTTGGTATTGTTGAACTGTAGGTCGCCAAGGGGTGCAAAATTTTAGGGGGGAAATTCCTTGGAAACTCGAAATATCGCAGATCTGGGCCGAGGTGGAGAATTGGTTTTCGCTTATTACCTTGCCAATAATAGGGAAGGCGTTTTTAGTTATGCGGTATGGCCCGATCGGCAGTCGGTCTCCTCCGAGATACGGGAGCCGAAGTTACAGCAAATATTTTTATGAGAATTTGTTGTTGTTCGTTGGCCGGTGATTTTGTCATGTCGTGTGTTAGTGTGTGTGTTGCGTTCCTTCGGGTGTAGTGTTGTTGAGAGCTAGTTCAGGTAAGTGGGCTGGGTCCTCGCAACGGTAGGGGGACCCACAGTCTGCTTGAAGGAAGGACAGTACTCAAGTATTCCTGTGTTCTTTATTGTCAAATTTTGTACGGTGTTGTGTTTTTGTGTGCCGACCGCGAAGCTCGAGGATGAGTGTCCTAAATCCAGAGTTGTTTCTGCGTGACGAAATCGAGTTCGAGTTACGAGCCCGGGGGAGAGACCCAAAATGGACGGTAATAGTATTACGACGGCAGCTCAAAGAAGCGCTGTCCGCGGGCGAAGCGCTCTCGATGGTCGCCATCGCTGACAAAGAGAGCGAATTAGAAAAATGCAATGAGAAGTGGGAGGAGCTGTAGGAATTAGCTCGGTGTGTAGAAAATTTGGAGGAGGGACCGGGGTGCTCCATCGACGCCCGGCGAATCCGGCAACGCCTGCAGCATGTAAAACACAGGCTGCAGAATCTTGACCAACAATGGGGCGATCTTGAGTCGGCCCATGATGTAAAAGGTCTGATCCAACAGATCACCTCGACCCTGCAGGGGTCTCAACCGGGTAGACCACCTACGCCGGCTCCAGTTGCTGAGTCCGAGGTCTCGGCTGTAGCGTCATCGTATAGAGCAATCGAGCCTTCTGCAAGTACCCCGGTTTTCTCCGGTTTGGGGGCGGCGTCATATCACAAGCTGCCCAACCCTCTGTCTCATATCATCCAGCAATTACCGGTCGTGGATGGGCTGGATGTGGACAAATTATTACCATTTTTTAAAATAATATTCCAATTGGTCGATTTCCCGGCTATGTCAGATCGCACCGTGCTCGAGCTCGTTTTTCCTTATTGTCGCGGCCCCATGGCTGAGAGGGTGGCGGATGTAATGAGGCGTAGAGGTGGAGTGGCGGAGTTCCACCATGAGGTGTTGGAGGCGTTCGTGCCCGGGAGACTAATGCAGCAATTACGTCACCGACACTTTTATCGCGTTCAGGCGAGGGGCGAGAGTCTTGCCCAATTCGTACAAAGTATTCGAGAGGTAGCACGCATACTGGGACTGGGCATGTCGGAGGAAGAGGTTGTCCAGAATATTCTTGACGGCGTCTCCTCAGAAGACAGATTGCGACTCGTATTTGCTGAGCGGCCGCGGTGGTTTGCGGACTTGGACCGGCTGTGTGTGATGACCAAAGCCATTCAGATGAGCGACGAGGCGAGGGGAGACAGAAGAGGGGAACTACCCAGACCTCAGAGAGCGGAAGGACGCAGTGAACCTTTCCCCCCCCCCACGACAGGCCCAGTCAGTTCGAAATCGTGAGCGACGGGGGGACATCATCTGTTACAATTGTAATCGCCCGGGGCACGTGGCTCGATCATGCACACAAGGGCGCGCGCGTCCAGCACCTCCATCGTCAAGACCCATCCCAAAAAACTAAGTAGACAGGGGAAGATATGTCGGAGGATGTCTTCCCCTAGCACTAAATCTTTACTAGTTCCAACTACCTCCAGGCAATTGCTAAGATCCAACTCTTTCGACATCAAGGTCCGGTCCACTACCTCTCAACACCTTTCAGTATGCCCCTTTCTGTCGCTCGAGGTAAAAGGGGGTCAACTCAGAGCTTTAGTTGACTCCGGTTCAGCCCGATCCATCATCTCTTCTCGGGTATGCGCGGACCTTGAAAAGCAGGGCTTGATCAAGGGGTCAAACCTGTCGTCTGTGGTATGCTGGACCGCATCTCGAGAAATCTTGCCCATCTCCCAGGTGATTACCTTTAAATTTAAAATCGATGGGTTTTCTTGGGTGTGGCCTTTTCTGGTTTCTCCTGCTCTGGGAGTGGATTGTATCATTGGTGCCGATTTCATCGCGAAAAGTGGTCTCGTGCTGGACATCCAAGCGCACTAATGTTATTTTAAGTTTAATCGGGGAGCTCTTATTCCGTTCCTTGGGTACCAGGGAGCTAAGCCAGGTATCCAAGAGGTGGCTTGTCCCGATTCTGCACGAGATCATCTCACTCCATCCCAGCAGAGGGCCTTAGACCAATTGTGTGAGGAATTTCCCGAGGTGTTAACTCCTACATTGGGACTCACACACCTGCTGGAGTATAAGATCCGTCTTACAGACTCAAAGATAGTAAGGTCGCACCCTTACAAATTCGCACCTCCGAAGATGACCATTCTGCGAGAGAGGGTTCAAGAGTTGTTAGAACAAGGGGTGATTGAACCTTCTCATTCTAGCTATGCCAGTCCAGCGTTTTTGGTACCTAAGCCTGGGGGTAAGCACCGTATGGTCATCGACTATCGGAAGTTGAACGGAAATATCGAGGTGGATTCTGTTCCCCTCCCAGACTTACATTCGGCCTTTGATTGTTTCAGTGGGGCCAGGTATTTCACCATAATCGATCTCAATGCGGCCTATCACCAGATTCCTTTGGCCAAAGAGAGTAGACCGTACAAGGCCTTTTGTGTACCATGGAATTTGTACCAGTATACACGGGTTCCCATGGGTTTGGCTGTGGGGGCCCAGACATTCACTCGTCTTCTCGATACAGTTTTCCACGACGTGAAATTCAGGTTTGTTTTTAATTATTTAGATGATTTGTTGGTGTACAGTGAGACATTCGAAGATCATCTGGGTCATCTCCGAGAAGTGATGTGTCGGTTGAGAAGATCTGGCCTCACTGTCAATCCCGAGAAGGTTCGTTTCGCCCAGGAGAGTATTTCCTTCTTGGGCCATTTTATTTCACACCGGGGCGTTACGGTCGACCCCGAGAGGACACAGGGCATCCGTGACTTCCCCCCTCCTAGGGATGCGAAGGGAATAGCGAGATTCTTAGGTATGGTCAATTTTTATCGACGATTCATGCCTAATATCGCTGAGATTGCCGCACCCTTGAACGAGCTGAGGAAGAAGGGCGCTAAATTTACATGGGGTGAGAGTCAACAGAAGGCTTTCCACACCTTGAAGGAGGCCATCATCTCCCCACCGGTGTTACGGATGCCCGACTTTTCGAAACCCTTTATCTTACAGACGGACGCGAGTTCGGTTGCGCTCGGGGCAGTTCTGTCCCAAGTTGTTGATGACGCTAGGCAGCCTGTGGCTTTTATTTCCCGGACATTGACCCGGCAAGAACGAATATCATCCGTCTATGAGCTAGAGTGTTTAGCTTTTGTGTACGCTCTAGACAAGTTCAGGCATGGTGACATTCCAAATAGACTTGGAACATGGTGAGTTCCTGCTCGAGACCGACAATCAGGCTCTCTCTTGGCTTCTGGCTCATCCCCGGCAACTGGGTAAAATTGGTAGATGGGTGGTGAAGATCTCATCCTTTAAGTTCAAAGTGCAACACATTAGGGGATCTCAAAATGTAGTTGCAGACGCCTTGTCCCGCATGTTATCCCAGCCCAGTGATGCCCAATCTGAGCAACCCTGTTCCGTTCTGTTAGACTTTCCATTAGCCTTCACTGATGTGTTACCCCATCAGTTGAACGACGAAGAGCTGTGTCCAGTCATCCAAAATATAAAGGAGGGTAACGTACAGGCCCCTTACTTCTTGTCCAAGGGAGTCCTATGTTGTAGAGAAAGAAAAGGACGTGCCCCTAAGATCGTGCTGCCTAGCAAGTTAGTGCCCATGGTCTTCAGTTATTACCACAATTCCCCAGTAGGAGGCCACAAGGGAATTTCTAAGACCATTTCCAGTATTAGGAGACATTTTATCTGGAAGGGCATGGATAGGGACATCGCGACCAGGGTTAAGAGCTGTCATCTATGTGGCTTGAGCAAGCCTGCCCAGAACACCAAGTTAGGGTTGTTGTCATCTGATGTGGCGAGCAGACCGATGGAGAAGTTGGAAGTTGTTCATCGACTACGTGGGGCCATTCCCCCGTAGCAAGTCAGGTAATGCTTACCTGCTTGTTTGTGTGAATGCTTTTTCAAAGTTTGCCTGGCTATTGCCCTTACGGCAGGCAACATCTCGTTTAACCATAAACACGCTCCAAAACAGTATATTTCAGCATTTCGGTTTTCCGACCATCATTGTCTCGGACAATGGCCTGCAGTTCATTTCGGGTGAATTCCGGCGGATGTGTTTCGCCAGTGGGATCAAACAGGTAACCACTTCCCCTTATTACCCACAGCCGTTCCATGCGGAGAGATTCAATCGGAATCTCCGGTCCGCCCTGATTGCTTATCACGCTGAGCAACAAACCACCTGGGATCAGAACCTGAAGTGGTTACAATTAGCTTTTAATACGGCCCGACATGACAGTCATCAGGCCGTGCCCTTCGAAATCCTGTTTGGATTCTCGTCCGCACTCCCGTTGACCAATTTGTGGAACATCGAAGATCTTCTGCCACGGGAGCCAGATAATAAACTGCAGAGAGGTGGAAGGAGGCTCGGAAGAATTTGCTGCGAGCGCACGAGCGGGTCCGTCGACGTTATAATCAGGGGTGAATTCCTAACCCCTTCCGGATTGGGGACTGGGTCTATTGTCAGAGCCACCCACTCAGCTCAGCCGCGGACAAACGTGCCGCAAAGTTATGTTACCGCTGGTCGGGGCCATATCGCATCCTGGAGTTCACGTCACCGGTGACGGCCCGGCTGGGCGTACCGGGGGGCGATTCTAAAGATACTGTTATTCATGTTTCCAAATTGAAGCTCTGTCGGAGGGAGTAAGCTGCCTAATAGAAGTGGGGGGTAAGATTTGGTGGTTTCCATGTGTGTAGGGATGGTGATCCTTCGGTGGTGTGTGTTCCGGGGAAAAGGTAAGAACCTGGTATGGTAGCGGGTAGATGTTCCCCACAATCCGGGTGGTGTACGTCTACTTCAGGGCTGCGCCCCTGCCTACGCGAGCCTTGGTTTTGTCCACTCCTCCTTATTTTCGGAGGGAACCCTGTCCTCACCCTTGACTTTTAAGGATCCTTACACTTTTCATCCTCCCGATCTCCTACCTTCCCCCTAAAAAAAAAAAACTAGAAAAGCAGAAAACATAAAAATTAGAAAAAGAAAAGGATGAAAAAAAATCAAATATAGGAGTAAGTAGAGCAAGTCGTACCGCTCCAACGAGGCCAGGTAGGGACCTCGGTGGCATTGTACGACGTGGACAATGTCCTTGGAGCACACATGTAGTAGGTTATAGGAAGGATATACACATTGGGTAAACAAATTATGGTGTCATGGAAACCACCTCCCCCGTTCTCTCCCTGGTCCTGTGGGATGTAAGAGGGATTCATGGGATAAAGTGTTATCGGATTTTGGGGGGTTAGTCCCTGTTTAAATATAGGGCATGGGTTCCTGTTGAGGTAGCCTCGGAGTTCCCGCATAAGTGGTCAAGCCTCAGGAGGTCAGAACTCAGGGTGCACCCGATCACTCTTTCTTCTTTTCCTCTTCTCTCTTTCTTGCTGCATGCTGGCCCTGATCAGGTCAGTGTGTAATGCCAACACACTCGCATTCTACACGTCTTCTTTCTGTGTTTTTTTGACTTCCTTCTGAGCCACTGCTCTCCTGAGAAAAAAGGCAACAGGGAAAACCGAGGAACACCTGCGTTTTAGTAGAAACATTGGGGTACACTGCAGGGTACCCCTCTGTCTAAGTGTGGGGCAACTATGTTGCCCTTTTGGGGTGGGGGTGTGCCGAGTTAATAAAATCGGCGCTTATACAAAAATCTTATACTGCATTTAACGAATATGCTAAATAGGTTTCTATATTTAGCGGTGGCGTTCTCCCGTACTGTGTTTAGCGTTTAGCACAAAATCTACTGGAGGTAATTATGCTGCGCCCGAATGGTGCTGCTCCCTGGCGGACGGGTTACAGCGCGAGTTGAAAAAAGGCCAGATTAAACGTTTCCGTGCTTGACTGATTCCGGTCCTACAAATAATCACCTCGCCTGGTTGCTCCGACAGTGAAGTCTTTTTAATTCCACCTATGGCAGGCTAAATTAAAACAGATCTGCGGTAAGTGAGTGCAGTATACTTATATATATTAATTTGAAGTCATGTAAAAGGAGTTTTAATTGCAAGTCCCGTCTCACTGGATCCAGCGCATTTTTGGCTTCTCTAGGCTTTTGGCCTAGTTTTAATTATCTTGTGACCCCTCTTTAAAAAAAAAAAAAAAAAAATTTATAAGTCAATAAAACACGTAAAAGAGGGGTTACAATTCTTTGTCTTCCTCCCCATTTCTATATCGGCTTCTTCATACTTGAGCTTAATAAACTTTACAGTCTCTTATCTGACTCTGATTCTTCCTGGATAGTTAGTGTTTTCTGAGATTTATTATTATTATTGTATTTTTCCTTTCTTAACTTTGTGTTTTATCCATGGGATATTAATTCCCTAACATTCCCTAATACGTGAGCTGGAACAGTTCAGAGAGGCACTGTTGGCTACTTACTCTGCTGGCCATACTGCACTTCTCATTGAGATAAGAGGCAATTTGTCTCTGCTCAAAACATAATGCTGCTGCAATTATCTACAGACAGTCATCAAATAAAAATTATATATAGAATAGTCTAATTTTCGACTAATAAAAATACCTTTGGATACTTCACTTCGTTGTTTCTCAGATTTTTTCACATTTTCTATCTCATTTATTCTTCCTAGTATTTATTATTCTCATTATTTATTCATTCTTCTCTTTTTAATTAATCACATTATTTTCTTCAAATCATTTATAATTGGATCTTATTATTTTTTAGAATTTAGATAATTTTATTAAATTATAATTCTATTCTTCTTCTAAATCCAAATTATTTCCTTTCAAATCACTGGTAAGTTGATCTTATTATTTTTTTTTTTGAGTTTTTTATTATAGTCACAATTTCTTTTTCTTAATTAATCCCAAATTATTTTCCTTCAAATTACTGGTAAGTTGATCTTACTTATTTTTTAAATTTTGTCGACTTTCAAAATTCAAATTCTTCTTTTTAATTAATCTCAAATTATTTGTGAAAGTTGGTCTTACTATTTTTTAAAATTTTGACCATCTATTATATTCTAAATTCAATCTTCGTAATATTTTTTTATGGAGGCTTTATTGTATACTCTTTGATTTTTCCGGAAACTATTTCTTTCAGTTCATATGTGTTGTTGTTATTATTTTTGGCAACGAGATATGGTCCAGTATAGAGTAATAATAATTTCTTCGTTATCCCTTCTAGGGTGCTGGGTAGTTCTCGGTTTTTTAACAGTACTTTTTCTCCCTCTTTATACGTTATTACTCGTCCGATCGCCTTCTGATATTTTGTTTGCCGTTTCTCTTGGTCTTCGGCTACTTTGTTATAAAATTTCACCTTGTCAAACTTACGACCATCATTCATCGGGAACTATATTACTGTATTTCTTCAATCTCTCGGGGGGTTGGTTTCTCGTACATGGCAGAGTAAGGGGTAATTCCTATAGCTGAATGGTGAGCGAAATTTAGGAACTTCTCCGTGGCTGATAGGTATTCTTGCCACTTTTTCTGTTGGTGGTGACAGTACGTTATCAAGATTCTCCCCAATTCTCTCAGTACCCTCTCTGCCGGATTACTACTTGGGTGGTAGACTGAGGGTCTTGTTTGTTTTAATCCCAAGTGATAATAATGTATCCCGCCATCTTTTCTCTTTAAACTGTGTACCATGATCAGTGATGATTGAAGTTGGTTTTCCTATTTCTGGCACATATAATTCCGTTATGACTCCAAGAACTTTTATAGTGGTTGCCCGATTAACCGGGTATAGTTTCACATACTTTGTAAAATGGTCCATAATTATGATGAGGTATTTGTATCTGTGTCGACCGCCACTACGGGGAAATGGTCCGCAGATGTCTAAAAACACTTTCTCCAGTTTCGCCTTAGATGTTATGGGTATCATTATGCCTTCCTTCTGCTCGTTATTAACCTTAACACACTGCCAAATATTACAGGATTTTAGGTAATTTCTCACCTTTCTGTTTATATTTTTGATTTGACAATTCTCATCTAAGGCCTGTATCACTTTCAGGGCTCCCATATGGCCATACCGTATATGGTAATCGATTATGATTTCTTTTTCAAGGTTGTTTGGGATAATAACTTTCCATATTTCTTGATTTAAGGATGTTTTAACAAATAATATACCTTTGTTAATATTGTAATATTTGGAAACTGTGTCATCGTCTGCTTCCAATCGAGTAATAATATTTTTTAACTTAGGGTCAGATTGTTGGTGGATGCGGATGTTTACCAATAAAGCCTCTAAATCAGATCTTGTTTAAATAAGGTTGTAGATCTTGACTACTCTCTCCTTCTCTCCCTCAAAGTCAGGTCTTCCAAATTAATGCGTGATAATACGTCTGCTACGACATTCCTTTTCCCCGGGATGTATTACCATTGTAGGTTGTACTCTTGTAGGGTGAGTACCCATCTAGCCAGTCGGCCGTGACTCAACTTGCACCTACGTAGAAATGAGATAGATTTATGATCAGTGCGGATGGTAACTGGATACCCTAAAATACATGTCCGGAATTTGCTACATGGGAATACTACACTGAGTAATTCCTTCTCGGTCACATTGTAGTTCTTCTCGCATTGATTCAAGGTTCGACTAGCGAAGCTAATCACCAGATGGTGACCCGCCTCATCTTCCTGATATAAGGTCGTTTCTAAACTGATGTTGCTAGCATCACAATTTAAGAAGAAAAGTTTTTAAAAAATTCGGGTGATGAAGTATAACGATCTCGAAGAACTTGTCTTTAATGAGTTGGAATGTAACGTCCTGTTCTTGACCCCAGATCCATTTGTTTTTCGAAGATAATTGCGGTTGTAACTTGGCTGTCAGCTCGGAATATTGATGCTGAAACTTTCTGTAATAGATACAGAGTCCGAGAAAAAAACTGTCACTGTTTCCTGTTCTTTGGTTTAGGAAACTTCTGAATCGCCTCCACATTTTCTGATGATGGGGATATACCTTGATCATCCAGATTAAAACCTAAGAACTGTACTTCTCTAGCAATGAATTTGGATTTCTCCAATTTAAGAGTTATATTATTTTTTGTTAACTTCTCGAGTACATGTTCTACTCTGTAGCAGTGTTCCTCCCAGGTTTCTGAGGTAATCAGTAGATCGTCTACATATATAGTGGTAAATTGGAGTGCTTCCTGTCCAAGTATCTGGTCCATGCAGGCCACAAAGATGGCTACTGAATTCACAAGTCCCAAGGGCAATCTCTTGAACTGGTAATTGCGCCCTTCGAATATGAACGCCACATGCTGACGACTCTGTGGGTGCAACTCCACTTGCCAGTAACCACACACAGTGTCCCATGTACTAATAAACTTTGTACCGTGGAATCGTTTCAAGATCTCCTCTATCTCACCGGGTGATGTTCTGTCATTAACGATTGTTTTATTTATTTCGCGCGCATTCAAACAAAGCCGGACTTGTCCGTTTTTTCTTGGGAACAGCTGTGATTGGACTGGTGAATGACACTACCCTCAATTATGTCACTGCTGATCATCTTATTAATTTCCGCTCTCATGCCCTCCTTCAGTGAATGCGCGATGGGATATGACCTTCTGTTAAATTCCACGGCTTCCTTAAATTCAAGTTTACATTGATAATTCTTTATCTTACCGGGTTCATCGGAAAATACTGAAATATATTTCTCATATACCCTTACGAGACGATTTGCTTGGTGTATGGGTAATTTCTCGTTGGTGGCTCCGCAACGGAAGTCCCTCGCACGGGAAGTATATTCTCGCCTCCTACTAAACCTGCTGTCCACGTTATTCCTTCTGAAAACAGTGATACCTTTTCTTCGTTCAGATCTATAATAGCGGAGTTCCTCCTTAATACATCGCACCCTACCAATATATTAAATGGCAGTTCGGTGGCGATTAAAAATACCACATTTAAAGCTATACCACGGCTAACGACATTTACAGAAACTTGTTTTCTAATAGTCTTGTTTTGGCGGCCAGTTGCACCTACTAAGATTATTATCTTACAACATTATCTACAACTGGCAACATTGGCAATGATCTACCACATCCTTTCTGAATTCTTTCCAATTCAATTATATTAATTATTTATATATTCGCACCGGTATCAATCATGATTTTGGCGGGCATTCCTTCTACTTTCGCTTTTATATATATTATTTCATTATCCTGACTGTTGAAGCTGGTGTCGTTCTCCTCCAATAGTTCAGTTCTTATGTTTTTCAGATAGTTGTTTCTAATGATGGTAATGTTATTCGATTCCGTTGCACTTTGCAACTCTTGTTTATACCCAGGAGATAGGAGCAGCGAAGGGTCGTGATAATTCATCACTGCCTCCTCCCGTTTAAATTATCGTGTTCGCTGTTGTTATTTGGGCCGACCGAGGTGTCGTTCTGGAAACCTTGCGTCGGTTCTTGCCGCTCTGTATTATGTTCAAAGGTTTGCTCTTGGTTTAGTTGCCGGCCAGGATCATCTAGACTGGTACTCCGTCTATGTTCTTCGTACCTCGGACCATCTCGTTCTTCGCTCCTCCGCCGACGATCTCCGTCGTGGAAACTGTTTCTTCGCTGATGGTTATACATTCTTGGCCCATTATCTTCAGCTCTTATGAAATTTACCCGTGGCCGGGAAACCATGTTGTTATTATTGTAGTTGTTGGAATTGTAATTCCTATTATTTTGGTAATAACGTTCAGTATTACCGGGGTGGGGGTTTCTCTGACTATAAGAATTATTAGGGTGCTGATAATAGTTATTTCGGTTATTTGGGTAGTGGTTGTTGTTCCTATTATTATTCGGATTATTATTAAAGTTATTACTATTATTGTTCGGTGGGTTATTATTACCATTGTAATTATTTTGATGGTTTCGGTTCCCTTGGTAGTTGTTACCATTCTGGTTATTACTGTTACTGGGGTACTGATTACTTCTTATTTCTGGCCTATCGTTCCTCCTTCTACTCTGACGGTGGTATTCCTCATTCTCGTAACTCTCCAGTAATTCGGTCATGGCTTGCATTGTCTTTATCTGGCTGCCCCTTCTTGCTCTGATTATGTCATCGTCATAGTGGTAAGACAACTTGTTCACCAGGCATTCCTCGGGTATTGCCGGTTCTAGATGTTTCGCCAGACACACCTTTCCTAAGAAATAAGCCGTCATGGTGTTACCTAGTTGGGCTTTATATCGTCCATGGCAGATATTGTCTCTTATCAAGTTCTGCGTGGTTTCTGACCAGTACTTCGCTTTGAACAGGTTTCTGAACTGTTGGTAGTCCGCGATCTCACTTCGATTCGCCATCCACCAATTGTCGGTCATTTCCCTGAACGACTCGTCCAATATCACCCGGTTTTTATTCCATCTACTCCCTCTATATTTGGCAAAGTATTCCTCAATCCGGGCCAGGAACTCCATTGGTTTTCTTTCGTACTGTCGGAAATTTAACCATTCCCGATTTTCATTGATTGGTATCCCAGTAAAGTTAGTGGGTCTATTTCTCATGATTTCCATTTCTTCTTGGCTCTGACGTACTTGACCCGTTATATTCGTCATAGCCTCTTCCATTCCGTCACACCTTTCCGCGACTTGGTTCCGTACCTTCCCGAATTCTTCCTGGGTTTCTCTTCGGTTTTCTTCCATCTTCCTTCTACTGTACTATTCGATATTAGTGAACTTGGTGTTTACCTCTTCTTTGAAACCCTGTACTTCTCTCTCCGTCTGACTACACCTTTTGTCCACTTCCTTAATTTGTTGTTTGATTTCCATGGTTACTTCTTCTAATTTCTTAGTTGTGGATTTGTTATTATCGTTGATTTCCTTGCTCAACTCTTCCTTTAACAACTCTATTCTCTCATCTAATTTGTCCAGATTTTCTTGGTTAACCTCCCTTAATTCATCTCTTAATAGTTGGTTATTCTCCTTCAGTTCTTCCAATTTCTTCTCCATCTTCTCTTCCATTTTCTTGTTATTTTCCCTTAACTCTTCTTTCAACTGTTGGTTGTTACTTACCATCTTCCTACGGTTTTCTTCAATTCTCTTATTTGTTTTCTCAATTTTATTACTCAATTCTTCCTTGGTTGTTTTGAATTCTTCCTTTAAAAACTGGTTTTCCTCCTTGAATTCTTCTAACTTCTTCCACATTTCTTCTTCCATCTTCTTATTTGTTTCATCAATTTTCTTACTCAAGGACTGATTGTCCTCCTTCAAATCTTCCAACTTCTTATTTAAGGACTGGTTGTCTTCCTTCCTTTCCTTACTCATTTGTAGGAACATTTTCATTATCTTATCCATTTTGCTATCTTCCATTGTTTTGGACTTCTCCATCTCCTTCTCTGGGACATTGACGTCCCCTGTTTGTGTGGGTACCTCGGGTTGTTCCTTTTGTAACATCGGTTTGGTTGGTTCGATCGGAGGTAGCATCATTTCCACGTCTTCCTCCGGTGTCGCGTTTTTGTCTTCAATATTGATTTCCTTTTCGGCCTCCGCCGCCCGTTTCTTCGATGTTGCTCGACGTCGCATCTTCCTGTCCTTCTAACTTGATAACTGCTGCCAAGCTCTAATTAGGAATTGGGCAAATTATAGTAGCCTATCAGTCTACTATCATCAGTACTAATTAAATTATAGTACTACTATCAGTCACTAATTAAAGCCCTTTAGTTGGTCGCCAATTTGTAACAATTTACAAATATTCTTGTATACTGGAAATACAAATTTATTCTTGTAGTTTCAAAAAACCAATTTTATTATTATTTATTTATTTATTTTTTTTAATTAATTTAATATTAATTATTTTAAAGTGTTTCGTGGTGTTTCGAACTTCTTAAAAATTGTTTTTGTCGAATTATATCCTTTGGTGTATTTAGAATTCTTTTATTAGTAAATAGGATTGTCTCCAGGAACAATCGATTGGTGATCTTTCCTTATTTGCAGGTTATCTTCCTTTAAAGTCGTTAAATTCTGGTAGTTATGTCTCAACTAAGATGATATATTATTCTATTTATAATTTAGGGATAAATAGGATTCAATTTTATAATATTCAAGGAATTTTATTAACAAATAATAATGTAATCGATTTTATATCGATTGATGAATCGACTCTCTCAAGGCAAAACAATAGATTTTACAAATTATATATTCTCGGGTTCTTTGAACAGTTATTTTATATATAGTCAGAGAAAAGGGCATAGTATAGAAAGTATAACATTACACATTATAAGCTTATTAATAAAAATACAAACATATCATTCAATATGTAATAGTAAGTAAAGAAATTGTTCGAACCGTGAAGATATACTGGCCGTGGCGCTTGGAATTGTGGGAAGTCAAAGATGGCCGCTTCGTGTTCATATGTAGTTGACGAATGCACCTCGACGAATGTGCTTCAAATAAATGCTGCTTTTCCAAGGATTTCTCGTTCCTGCAGCTGCGATTATCCCTTCTGGTGTTGGTGGAGTGTTCCTGGTTAAGTGTTTGTGGTTCCCTTCGACAAAATGTGTGGGATAAAGTTATATTTCACTTCAGTTAATAAGGTCGACAATTGCACTGTTCGTTTCGTTATTCGGAATTATTGGTTTTAATGGTTTAAATTATGTATTCACTTGTTTTTTGTTCTGTGTTAAGTTCTTTTAATATTTGTAAGTGTTAGTTCCACTGAATTTATGATTAAATGAAATTTTACGAAACTCGCGATTTTCGCAGTAGACTAGGCTTATGGGTTGAACGTCATGCTTGTCTTCGCTATTAGGTTATTATTTAGCCAAACTCTCGTTCAAACGTGCTCGAGAAAGTCTAATAATCAACTGTCCTAACTTCCTTCGTCATCTAAAAACGTCTTAGCCAATTTAATATTAGCAAAACATTGTTTCAAATCTCTTTTGCGTCCGTTACATGCATGAAAATTACATTATATTACTGAATATATTTTTGCTATTATTTAATTTTATGTAATACTAAATACATAATCTCCTTCTTTAGTTCATTCTGCTTGATTTGATACCAAATAAGATAGTTTTACAAAGTTTTTTTTATCTAAAATGCTATATTTACTTCATTTTGAAATTGTAAGTTTTTAAATTTACTTCCTGTCCTTCTCAAAATGTTTGCCATTTTATATGTTATATTTATGATTGTATTTAATCTCAGATTGGAATAAAATGTTTATCTTCCCTTAATTTCTTGTAATTTGATTAACTGGTTATCTTTTTAAATATTATTCATTAATTTGTGACTCCCCTCTTTGAATTTTTAGTTATTACATTTGCAATTTTTCCAATAATTCTTACTATCTTTTTACAATATCTTTCTTAATTATAATTCCAGTCATATGACACTATGACTGATTTACCTTATATAAATTTCATCAGTTTAACTATTTTATTGCACTTAAATCATTAATTTTAATGTTGTTTAGATTTCCATTTGGCCTAGATTTTATCTGTTTTTACATACAAAGCTTTTTAATAATACAGCTTGTTTATACCCTTCTGACTTTCTATTCTAATATAATACTAATTTAAATTGTCTTACTTTAACAATAGAACATTTAGTATAGAATTCAAACTATTAATTCATAACAAATAATTGACATTAATAATGGTATTTTCTCAGACATTTTAGTTTTGATTATCACTAATAACACATAATAAATATTTTATAATAAAAGCTTTATATTAAAAGGATTGTACTCTCAGACATTTTATCCTTGAGCTATTTGAACAAAAGCTTTATATTAAAAGGATTGTACTCTCAGACATTTTATCCTTGAGCTATTTGAACTTATTCTAAATAAACAAAACATATCTGTCCTTCCATCATTTACACTATTTCTTATAACTAGTTTTATTTTCAGTCTTAGCTGTTTTTGTTTGATTTTTGGGGTAATGATTCTTGGTCACTTCACTTTTTTATTGGGCTGCTCTTGTTTTATTACTGTCATTCTAATGAATGTTGTATATAAAAAGTGGCAGTTATTTAGAAACACTTGTATTATTTGTCACTATAATACTCAATTAAATATTATTTATTGACACAATATAAAAACTTTAAAGTTGTATACATGCACAATTTACTTAGTTTATGAACTTCAACGTTGACACATTAAGTTTATTTAATATAATATAGAAACTTGCACTGGTCCCCTTTTTATTCTTTGATTTTATTTCTAATTAGTTTTATAGTCTTTTTAAAATCAAGGAGTTTGTTTATAGAGGATAATGAAGGTTTGTTGTTTCTATTATATTACTAATTCACATTGGCTTCATATTTAATTCTACTTTATACACCTTTGTTTATATTTATTTTACATGGTTTTCTAAATTTGGGTTTTTTGTTATACTTTCATTTGTTATTTGTATTTTCTTTTGGGGTTTCGTTTTTATTTCTTTTAAGAGCATTCCTTCTTCTTGTGGATGTTGTATTGTTCTGGTTTCTTCATTAATTACTCCTACCCTCCTTGTTTCTTATAAAAGTATCCCCTTTTATGGTGGATGTTGTCTTGTTCTGGTTTCTTCCTTACTTACTCCTATCCTACCTGAGTATTTCCTTTTAATTTTTAGCTTTTTGGTTTATTTTGATTACTCATCATTCATTGTACATATGGTTTTAATGAAACTCTTACTTCAAACTATGATTGTGCTTTACGGTGGTTCTTAATTAATTTTTAATGTTGCTTTCTTGGATTTAAATTTGTTTTTATTTTATTTTATGATCTTTTTTTCCATTCAGAACTATGGGCATTATCTGTCATGCAACAACAGGTATCCAAAATATTCAAAAATCCATCAGAATTATGATAATCGTGAATTGCTACCACACCAAAATATTCAATTCTAATATAAATTCTAACGTAAACAATTGTTATGTTAACACTTTTACATTACGTAATTTAAAACGTGATTTTTGAAAAACGAGAACCATGTACGGAGTGCATGATCAGTTCATCCCTGCAGCCCAGTACGCATTGATGATATATAAAGATAAGGGGATTCTTCCAGATATCTTCTTCAAACATGCAACCAAATACTATGTTTATATCGAATCTTATTTGTATATTCACGTATTCTATCACCGAATAACTTGACATTTTATGATAGGAATGTAAATATTAATAAAAATGTTAACTGTTAATATAAAGTTTAATAGTCTCCTTTAGGGGTTGAGACTAATGTAAAAAAAAATTCTTTATGTATTATTTATTTCAGATCTAATTTATTAGATTCTCTTATATATTACACCATAATATATACACCAACTCGACTTCATAACTTACGTTTTTTGCCAAAGTTTTACAGCTTTATTTGGAGATAGAAATTGCACCCAATTGTAATAAAGTCACTTATAATAGGCTATAAGAATTAAATTAAGAAATACTTTCAACACTACTTGGGACCCAAAGTCGGTTCGAATTATTTTTTTATACAATTGTTTAGTGAAACCTAAGAAAACAACGTAAAAACGTAGACATATAAATTACCGTAAACCTAAACGTGAAGAAAAACACAAGGATAGAACATGAAATACGAAGACATTAAAATAATAATGTGGCATCGAGTGTAGTTTTTTACATATCATATTTGTAGATTTCACGTGTTCAATTTTAAAGTATGCCATACCCAAATGTTTTACCCAAAAATTCATGTGTAATGACACATCGTTTTGTACACTGTCAACGTATTTACAAATACGTTCACCCTCTGCTGAAGTATGGTTGGAGGTAGCATGCCTAGATTTGTCATGATATACAATATCTTCTTGTTGCTTTTTATTAACCGAATTTGCACGATCTTTCCAGAAATTTGATATACACAAAGAAATGTTTGTTTATACACTTGAATGATGACCCTATGTGCAAATGATAAATTATAATAAACACTTATATGACACCTATTATCATTTGAATCATTATCTTTTCTGAGCCTTTTAAGTAGAGCCATGTGTATCATTCCCATAAGATATAAATTTTGAGTAACTCTATCGACTTTTCAAAAATCAAAAACTGGTTTTGCATATGCTCAATACTGATTATTTTGCAATCGTAATTGAATTTTTGTTACCTGAAAAGGAAAATTAAAAGTATAAAAAAATCAGCATACAGTGTACTGTATTACAAAATATTGAGCTCTGTATTGTAATACAATATGCAGTGCGTCGTCTAGCAATACTTATAGGAAACTAATGACAATAACCTACTTTCTGACGATAAGTGTAATACAATATGCAGTGCAACATCTAGTATTACTTATAGCAAACTAATGACAATAACCTACATTATGACAATAAGTATAATGAAAATTCATATTTTAAATTTCGTTACACTTTATTGACACTATTATACACAACGTTTTTAATTTTACTTACATGTTTTTAGCGCCAATGTCACAGGATTTTGAAAACTTTAAAATTTTATTAACTCCCCAACATTTATGAATTTTATGTGGTTAAGCAGTACCTGGAAGGTATCCCTGTGAACGCTAGCCTTAATATCGACCTATTGCGTCATTAGTAAACACATACACAATACTTTGACTTTTACATATTATAGCATAAAATTAAACACATTATGTAAAGGCATTATGCATAAAATTAAACAGTCCTACATTGTAAAACTGTTCAGTATTGAAAGATAACATTAAATTATTTTTCTCTCAGAAACATTTGACATTGCAAGCTTGAAAAACAGGCTGTATCTAATAATCCAAATTATTGCAACGTTATAAATAATAAATGATAGAACTTGATTTAATTTATATTGTGAGTTAAACGAGAACGTACGGGTTTGAAAGCCACACGTTGTCTGTGTCACTTTGTAATACTAAGCTCTTTATTTATTTAAGTTTGTTTATAATTATTTTTATTAATTAAATTCGGCTATTATTTTTTGTTGTTGTTTAAATACATATTTTAAATGTTTGATTGTATTGGTTCTTCGGAATCTATTTATGGTGCGACGTTTCTTCGGTTGACTAGACGAATCTACGAAGTCGATCTCTCACTGAAAGTACATTTTCATTTCATTAAATAATTACTTACTTGAAGTGAAGTTGACTAACCGCGCAGTGTTGATATGACAATCTAAATTTAGAATTATTCAAAATAAACTCATTTTGCCGCTGTCAGTGTTGCCATCCATTGTGAGATATCCACCTGATCAGTAATAGTCTAGTCTACTGAAATAAATCGTCTGATTCTATTTTTGTCGTATAAAATTATGGTTTATTTCTTGATGATATTCATTAAATTGCTTTAAAAATATAATAAATTGTTACTTGATTATTTTGGGTTTACAATAAAATTTAGTTTTGCGAAATCTCTTGTTTCAGGGTTGGTTGTTCTGATTTGTAATTATCAGAATTATTAAACTTATTTTTGGTTAAAATATTTATCTAAAATGGAAATCCTTTTAGACTGCAGAATAAAAAATAAAACAAACAGAAGTCTTATACTACCATTATTGGGTAGTCGGAGAGTGATTACAAAAGTAATTACATCTTAATGAATGACAGAAAGTTTCATAGACATGTCTGGTTCCGACAGTATAGGTTAACTTGGTGTATTGTAACTGCCATGAACTTTAAATGAATTAATAATTCTTTTATAACACATAAAATATAAATGCAATAAATTTATAAATTAATTCAATGTTCCATGAAGAATCATCTGAACATTTATATTGGATTACTTTAAAAAGGTAATTTGTTAATTCTTCGAATGTTAGTGAGCTTGGTATTAAATTCTTTCAATAATTAACCAATAAAATGTTGTAATAATATTAGACTATTTCTTAAATCTATGCATAAATCATTTTCTTAAATATCTTCTGATAATTAATCATGTTAATTGACAATTCTCAAAATTCTGGATAGCTGTTGTTAAATTACTATTGTTTTAATTATGAATAAATTCACCGATATAATATTAATTAAAGCACTCTTAGTGTTTATATTGAAAAACTATCATCATTTTTTTATAACTTTCATCTATCAATTAAATAAAATTAAATTGAGAACTATCTTTGTAATCAACAAATTAATTAAACCAGTAATGTGCAATGCCCCTTATTCGTTCGTATGTACACATAGTATTAAGTTATTTCGATAAAAGTATATCGTAAAATTTCATAAATTCCTTAAACATAATAAAAAATAACTTTACTCCCTTAATTCGCGTAATTGCTATGGATTATACACTTAGCAATTGATATCGCACTGTTAGGTCTTCACTGAACTTCGAATAAAAAACGTTATAATGATTTTAACAGAAATAGGGTTGTGTCCCCTTTGTTTACATTTGATTACACGCACTAAGTTAGGTTAGACTGGCGCTTTCTGACGATGCGCAGCTGTCGTCTGTCTTGCATCAGTGGTCTAGAAGAAGTGTTCCAAAATGGTGTCCGTTTCTGCTGTTCCCGTTTGCACTCCTTGTAAAAATTATCGAATTCTCTCTTTTGATTGGCTACACAGATCTTTACTTGAGTACACATACCCCCTTCGCTGAATTATTTAATTGTTAAAACAAGCGTGGGACTTTGGGTTTAAGAGTATGAACTGATGGTAAACATTTTGTCCAAAATAAACCAAATATCTTTAAATTGACATAAATTTCTTATAATCCCTCTGGTCAAACTTTGTACCCATGTGTACTTTGTAATCTAAATACTATATTGCGAAGCGTGTAGATGACGTCACGTTCTTTCTTGTTATCGCCAGCCGAGATTCTGACCGGCTGACTGCAGACAAAATTACGTTAGTTCTACTAAAGACTCCGAGCTGATCCCTCGTTTTCACTCGCCGCAGCGGCTACTTACAGTTCTTTTTTCAATATTTAATTCTGTTAGCATGATCACCATGCGACTATTTATTTAGGCCATTTCGGCTTACGGGTTGTAATGCACGCCCCCGTTTAATTTCTATTCAATTCTCCGGCACTCATGCCGTGTTAAAATCTACACCTTCTGCAATCAATTATGTCAATCTAAGTTTTAATAAGAAATCAAATATGTCGCTTTATCTCAATAAACCATCAGTTTCTGAAACTTTATACAGTCCACTCAATTATTCCATCTCAAACCAGCAAACTCCAATAGCGTTCCTAAGAACAACTCACGATTATCAAGAGCTTCTAAGACGCAACACCCTCTGATTTTGAATCACCCTCTGAGCTTATTACGACATGGCGAATATTTGGTTCTTAATTTAGAGTCCACACATGATATATTTTCGTCCATGATTAAGGAAGATATTGTTTGAAATTAACACTTTATACTATTTCTTAATAAATTTAGGTATTCTTTCACTAAAACTAACAAATGATAATCACATCTCTTCGAGATTATTCTTTTCAAGTCCTTTTACACTCTTTACTTATTATCTATTTACTATTATTGACAAAAAACACATCTCCTATGCTTAGGTTGTATTAGGCCTATGATCTTATTAACTATTTTTATTAATTACATTTTAACATCTGTCTCTGGACAATTTCTGTTGTGTCACAATTACACATACATGGTCAGTGCAACTACTGTTCGCTCTAGTTACTGTTAATACATTGTTGTTTTCTAGTTTTGAGTCTACATAATCACCTATAGATTGTACTATAAGGTGTCACCCTACCTTACTTTATTCTTACTTAAGTAGTGGTCTTGTAAGTCACTATCATTTTCATAGTTGTTTATTGCAGTTATTACATTATTTTACAATCTTGGGTTTCACATTGGTACATTCTCTTGTGTTGAGAATTCAGTAATAATACTTGCAGCTAGTGTCACATGACAGATGTATTTAATTATTATTATTATGTCTTACATTAGTGATAATAATTATTCTACAATATTATGGTAGTAATGTACCATCTTTCTTGCTATACAGATATCACCCTTTCTGTTTCTGATTAATTTTACAACTTGTTTTAGCTAAACTTTACATGGTGATTCCCATTCTCTCTGTTTTTTGTCATTGTGTTTACATCAATTACAATATACATACTACTCTAGGTAGTTTATCTTGGTATTGGTAGAACCCTTACAATATCTACTTGATTTTTTGTCCAAGAGATTTTAGTTTAATTATGTCTTGGTTATTAATTCTTATTAATCTAAGTGGAAAGTACATGTAGTTAGGTTATGTGTCTCCCCACTCTAATGGAACAATGGGTTGACAGAGTTTCTTTTCATTTACAATTTTTATTTCTTTTTTACTTGTATTAGTGTTACTAATTATCATCTGTAATTTATCAATTGGTTCTTTTTCTCTCTATTATCATTTTTCGTAACTTATTTGGTAATTATTACTGTTATCTCACAATCTTGGTTCTCTATTACTCTCACTCTCCTGGCTATTATTGGATGCCCTACTCATTTACTAGATCAGTGGTCATACTCAGGTCATCTACTGTAGTCAGTTAGTGTTTTGCCTATCTGCCATTGTCTCTCATTCTGTACTTCACTTGTCGTTGGTAAATTATTTCACATTTGGCCTTCTTATCTAATAGTTAGTGTAAGTTCTTGTTTCTTCTTGTGGCACCATATTGATTGACATCATTATTATTATTGCTTTCTTCTTTATAATATGTGTTCTTCTTTGTTTCTTGGTTTCTCACTGACCAAATCTATTGGGTTATTGGATCTATTGGGTAATCACTATTTAATACATTTTCTTTTTTGTTTTATTATTATTACCATTACTGTTTTAAGTCTTTGGTTGTGAGTTCATTCTTCAATTATTATTTATTTATATAGTTTTAATGCTTGATTCACTCATTGTGAATTCTTAATGGATCTTGTTCCACTCAATTATTATGACATGTTGTGTGATGTTCAAATTATCGTGGTCATATGTCTCGTTACAATATATTACAAAAACATGATTTTTATTTTATATTACTAAGAAGCAGGCTAACGCAAACTGCACTTACTTTATCTGAAGGCGGTCCTTTAGCTGGCATCAAATTTCTACATGATTTACATATCATATCCTTTATATTTTTTTCAAACTTAGGTTACTTTTCTCTTTTTGCCTTTTTTCATTTTTGACTCTAATCATTCTTAGAAGAAAATGTTTAGCAATATATTCACTAATATGGCAGCATCAGCATTAACCTCAAACACTATGATGCTGATTGCATCATACGCTACGCCTGCATTATGATTGGAATCAACATACAATGTTCGTTGTAAAATTAATTTTGTACATATAATTAGCACTAACCTAAAATTCTTTAAAACCTACTTTTACGCTATATTGCAACATAAAACTAATGCAATAAATTAGCAATAATACATAGACCCATTTTATAACAAAACATGAAATTTTACAAAAATGACAAAACCGCTGTTGTAACAGACCTTCGCTTATTTTATTGTTACGAAGGCGCACGGATCTTTACGTTGAAAAGGTAAGAACGTAATAACTGAAAGTAAATAATTTTTATCACAAGAAAAATTGAAACGGAAAGAAGTGTAATTGACTACATTGAAGAATAAAGATTGGTGTGGTACTGTCATGTCCGGAGAGCCCAAAATAGGTGGATCAACAAAGTGACGGAATGGAGTCCATTAAAAAGGAGAAAAAGGGGAAGACCGAGAAGATCTTGGAGGGACGAAGTGGATGAAACTATGCAACGTATAGGACTTGAGGAAGGACAATGGGAACATCGGGAGAATTGGAAAGAAGCCAGGTTCAAAGAAGGGAGACGGCACTAGCTGTAGCAACCCTATTATATATATATAATTTGCTGTTACAATTTTAATAAATAAAACAACAATAAATTTATCGTATGCAATACTTATTCAACTTTAGTTTGTCCACCACACACGAATGTAACTAACAATAAATGTTACCTACTTAACAGTGTCGCTTTAAATAATACAAGTTATCAAGTACACATGTCCGCACACAATTATTTACAGTTCACAAGAACCACAAACAAGTCCCCGATAACGTACACGAAACTACGCTACTAACTCGACTTCTCAATTCTGCAGGCCTATTTGTACCCCGGATGTGACAATAATGACCTAGATGTTAGTAGAATATGGAAAGATGGAGACGGTGCGTGATCATTGCGTACTATTACTGCTCACACGGCGCAGTGTTGTGTTTTCTCAGTGTTGCATTCGTTCTTCCTTAAGCCTGTTTGACCTAAACCGGCAAAATTTTGCTTTATTATAAGGTTCGTGTTCTTTATTATAACGTTAAAAAGGAATTCTGGAAATCGCTTTTCCCATTTCCGAACCACTTTCTATGTCACTCGCAACACCTTCTCGTCTATTACGTTTTCCTTTCTCAGTTCTTTTCCTATCTCCTGTCTAACATTCTTATCAGAAATAATTTCTGATCGTGCAACAAGTGTCATCCCAATTCTGACCTCGTCTATTCCTTTTATGTTCAGTACGTTCCTTCTTCCAGCTTCTATAATTTGCTTTCCCTGTGACTTTAGACACATGTCGTCTGAACGGATGGCAATCGCGAATGTAGTATGCTCTCAAGTGTTCCAAAACGCTAGTAATGGTCGAATCTGTTCTTTATTTTGAATTATGAAACAACGTGAAATTCTGTCGATACCCAAAATAGTCTATCTAGCACCACAATGTTTACATTCCATAATTCGTTTAAGGTAAAGAGCAAACGGTTATAATTCTAATCCAGAATCCAAGATTTATAATATATTAAAAGTAGTTTTCTTCTAAATTGAAAGTCACATTAAAAAAAATTAAAGTCTGTAAAATGAACGGTGGCGGTTGGGACCGGCCAGACTGCCTGAGGTGCCCTCACTGATGCACGCACACTCACAGCCGGCCCGCGCGCCACAGGTATGATTCGCAATGTGTGCCGTCAACTACACAATTACAACTTTTTAAATTTGATTTTAATGGCAAACGAAGTTACCGTTTTTGTAACCTCCATGAAATTTTAAGAAAAAATGAGCCTAAACACTACATAATTGGGACAAATCTCTGTTTTCATCAATATAAAAATCTGATCAAGGGACTAATGTGGATGTGGAAAAACTTGCTTATTGGTTGTTGTTGTTTGGTATCATTTTTCTTAGAAATTTGCGCAGAATTCAAAAACAATAACGGTTTTGCAATACTTTAGCACAATACAAAAATGCTCTTGCGTTTATAAATGTCCAGTATGTGAGTCACGGCGGCCACCAAGGACCAGGTATAATCCGCTCCGTGTGTGTTAGTGAGGGTGAAAGGTGAAAGTCGGTCTGGCCTGTCCCAACCGCCACCGTTCATTTTACAGACTGTAAACGGGTATTCATCAAAGGTCATGTATATCTTTGTTCATAAAACATTCTTGGTGTCAGGCAAGAGCCTTATAGGGGAGGTGTGTTAAATCTTTACTAAAGAATACTTTATCGTTTACTATTATTTATTTAATTTTTTTAATAATTTTTTAAGTAGAAACGTCAAGTCTTAATTACTGAAATCACAAGCTATAATAATTTTAATATTGCCCAGAATATATTTCTGTGCTGTATTTGCCTTAACATTGACGTCAGCAACATATGTTTTAAGCAATGAAACACTTGACTAATTGAAAGTAAAATTTGCAATACGTACGATATGTTGACAGAAAATATCGGTATGGAGAACCATACATGACTTTCATGTTCTAAAGATTTTTATTTAAAATCATATTCGAAATGAAATATTTTCATAGAAACTACTTCTTTCTACTTATTGCTTCAGCCTTAACCACAGTACTGTGGTCACTAATATATACCACCTTACGTTTCCGCACTCGATTTTCACTGATGATGGCAGTCGATAGGACTACCAAAACGTCTGGTTTTGTAGAAAACAGTGGTCTCCAGCTAAACAGCCCGGGAAGGAATTTTAACAAAGAACTACTTCTTTGTTGCCGATAACGTAGTACACATATAAAAAATTCTCCCCTTCCCCTTCAACTGTAATTTTCATTAATAGAAATTTACCCCCCACCCCGTTCACCTAACCTCTTCATTTATAGATATTTCATCTACGTTTCTAGAGTGGATTATTATGAGCTTCTTATCAGGATACTTTATTTATCAAAATGAAGTACTTTACACTTGTTAAAACATAAAACGTTGCAGGTAAACTACCCCTTTCTCTTAACCGATCTTCAACAAAATCAATCTTCAGTGCTCTAGAATTCAGGGATGCATGCCAAAAAATATTTGATTTTGGTTGATTGTGCGGCAGTTATCGTTCGTCATGTTAACATTTCTCTTGTTACAACATAAAATTTTGCAGGTAAACTACCCCTTTTCCTTAACCGATCTTCACCAAAATCAACAAGCCTTGAATTCTCTACAATTTAGCCAAGCATGCAAAACATTATTTGATTCTGTTTGAAAGTGCGGCAGTTATCGTTCGTCATAGAAACAATTACTCTTGTTAAAACATGAAAGGTGGCTGGTAAACTACCCATTTCCCTTAATAGATCTTCACCAAAATCAACAAGTCTTCAGACCTTTACAATTCACGAAAGTGTATAAAATATTATTTGATTCTCTATGCAATTACGGCAGTTATCTTTTGTCATAGAAAGAATTACCCTTGTTAAAACATAAAACGTTACAGGTAAACTACCCCTTTCCCTTAACCGATCTTCACGAAAAAAAAAGTAGTTGATTCTGTTTGAATGTACGGCAGTTATCGTTCGTCAAAAAAATTACCCTTGTTAAAATATAAAATGTTGGAGGTAAAATACCGCTTTCCCTTAACCGATCTTCACCAAAAACAAAACGTCTTGATCTACAAATCAGGGCTGTTTGCAAAACATTATCTGATTTTCTTTACATTTACGGCAGTTATCGTTCGTCATAATAAATACCCTTGTTAAAACAAAAACGTTGCAGGTAAACTACCCCTTTCCCTTATTTGTACAGTCGCTGAAGCCGAAAAAATATATAAATTGCAAATTAAGTGGCTTCTACGAGATTTTTTGCATAGGTCTAGATAAAAGGTAAGAAAGAATTTTAAAAAAGTTTTCAAAAATTCAGTCGCGGGTTTTCAAAAATAGTGAGGGGGAAGCTAAAAAAAATTAACCTTTTCGTGATTATCTTAAACAATATTAAATTTATGTGAAAAATACGAAATAACAAAAAGAAAGAGAATAACGTTATGCATAGAAAAGATTATTATAATTTTTTTGTCAGGGCGATACTTTTAGTAGAAAAATTCAATCAAAATAGGCCAAATTTTTCACAAGGTGGATTTTCACATAAATACATGTTTATGTAATAGACATGCAATTTTTTCAGGAATATAAGTTTAAAAACTCATTATTATTCATGTATGTATATATTATTATGTATAATTTTTACTTATTTATTACGCATTATAATAAAAATGTTATTAAAAAATGCACTTTATAAATATAAAAATAGTTTTTTTTCCAATCATTGAAGATTTTGACCATAAAATAACTTTTAAAACACAAATTAAACTGAAGAATTTATAGTTAATAATAATTGCATAACATTAAATAAAGATCGCACAAACAAATATCAAACACAAATAACAAATACACAAAAAAATAGTACCCAAATCATAAATCCTAAAGACTCCTTTAAATATAAAATGGATAATCCTTGTGTACCAAAATTATATTCTTTAATAAAATTACACATAATCAATAAACCTATCAGACCTTTAATAAACGCTAGAACCGCACCAAATTAAAAAATATCAAAATTACTAACACAAATCGTAAAACATAAAATTGAATTTCCAGCAAAATACAATATACAAATATCGGTACGGAGAACCATACATGTCTTCCATGTTCAAAGATTTATATTTAAAATACTTTCGAAATTAACTATTTTTATAGAAACTACTTCTTTCTTCAGCCTTAACCACAGTACTGTGATCACTGACGTATACCACCTCACGATAGTGAACTCAATTTTCACTGATGATGGCAGTCGATAGCACTGCCGAAACGTCTGGTTTTGTAGAAAACACTAGATCAAGCCCAGGAAGGAATTTTAACAACAAACTACTTCTTTGTTGCCGATAAAGTAGTATACATGACATATAAATGAAAATTATCCCCATCCCCTTCAACAATCATTTTCATTTATAGAAAATTACCCTACCACGTTCACCTAACCTCTTCATTTATAGATATTTCATCTACGTTTCTAGAGTGGACTATTATGAGCTACTGATCAGCATACTTTATTTATCAAAATGAAGTACTTTACTCTTGTTAAAACATAAAACGTTGCAGGTAAACTACCCCTTTCTATTAACCGATCTTCAACAAAATCAATAGGTCTCGAGTACTCTATAATTGAAAAAGTTATACAAGAAAGTAGTTGGTTCTGTTTGAATGTACGGCAGTTATCGTTCGTCAAATAATTACCCTTGTTAAAACATAAAATGTTACAGGTAAACTACCGCTTTTCCTTAACCGATCTTCACCAAAAACAAAACGTCTTGAGAACTCTACAAATCAGGGCTGTATGCACAACATGATTTGATTTTCTTTAAATTTACGGCAGTTATCGTTCGTCATAAATTAATTACCCTTGTTAAAACATAAAACGATGCCGGTAAACTATCCCTTTCCCTTAACCGATCTTCAGCAAAAACTACAGACTTTGAGTTCTGCATAATTCAAAAAGGTATGCACAAAATTAGTTAACGTTGTCTGAAATTACGGCAGTTATCGTTCGTCATAGAAAAAATTACCCTTGTTAAAACATAAAATGTTGCCGGTAAACTACCCCTTTCCCTTAACCGATCTTCACCAAAAAACAATAGGTCTTGAGTACTCGACAAATCAGGACTGTATCCAAAAAATTATTTGATTCTGTTTGAACTTGCAGCTGTTATCGTTTGCCATAATAAATACCCTTGTTAAAACAAAAACGTTGCAGGTAAACTACCCCATTCCCTTATTAGTGCAGTCGCTGAAGCCAAAAAATATATAAATTGCAAATTAAGTGGCTTCTATGAGATTTTTTGCATAGGTCTAGATAAAAAGTTAAGGAAGAATTTAAAAAAAGTTTACAAAAATTCAGTCGCGGGTTTTCGAAAATAGTGAGGGGGGAAGTACAAAAAATTAATTTTTCGTGATTATCTTAAACAATATTAAATTTATGAAAAAAATACAAAATAACGAAAAGAAAGAGCATAACATTATGCATAAAAAAGATTATTATCATTTTTTTGTCAGGGCGATACTTTTAGTAGAAATATTCAGTCAAAATTGGCCAAATTTTTCACAAGGTGGATTTTCACATAATTACATGTTTATGTAATAGACATGCAATTTTTTCAGGAATATAAGTTTAAAAACTCATTATTATTCATTTATGTATATATTATTATGTATAATTTTTACTTATTTATTACGCATTATAATAAAAATGTTATTAAAAAATGCACTTTATAAATATATTCAAAAATAGTTTTTTTCCAATCATTGAAGATTTTGACAATAAAATAACATTTAAAACACAGATAAAACTGAAGAATTTATAGTTAATAATAATTGCATAACATTAAATAAAGATCACACACAAACAAATATCAAACACAAATAATAAATACACTAAAAAATAGTAACCAAATCATAAATCCTAAAGACTCCTTTAAATATAAAATGGATAATCCTTGTGCACCAAAATTAAATTCTTTAATAAAATTACACATAATCAATAAACCTATCAGACCTTTAATAAACGCTAGAACCGCACCAAATTAAAAAATATCAAAATTACTAACACAAATCGTAAAACATAAAATTGAATTTCCAGCAAAATACAATATACAAATATCGGTACGGAGAACCATACATGTCTTCCATGTTCAAAGATTTATATTTAAAATACTTTCGAAATTAACTATTTTTATAGAAACTACTTCTTTCTTCAGCCTTAACCACAGTACTGTGATCACTGACGTATACCACCTCACGATAGTGAACTCAATTTTCACTGATGATGGCAGTCGATAGCACTGCCGAAACGTCTGGTTTTGTAGAAAACACTAGATCAAGCCCAGGAAGGAATTTTAACAACAAACTACTTCTTTGTTGCCGATAAAGTAGTATACATGACATATAAATGAAAATTATCCCCATCCCCTTCAACAATCATTTTCATTTATAGAAAATTACCCTACCACGTTCACCTAACCTCTTCATTTATAGATATTTCATCTACGTTTCTAGAGTGGACTATTATGAGCTACTGATCAGCATACTTTATTTATCAAAATGAAGTACTTTACTCTTGTTAAAACATAAAACGTTGCAGGTAAACTACCCCTTTCTATTAACCGATCTTCAACAAAATCAATAGGTCTCGAGTACTCTATAATTGAAAAAGTTATACAAGAAAGTAGTTGGTTCTGTTTGAATGTACGGCAGTTATCGTTCGTCAAATAATTACCCTTGTTAAAACATAAAATGTTGCAGGTAAACTACCGCTTTTCCTTAACCGATCTTCACCAAAAACAAAACGTCTTGAGAACTCTACAAATCAGGGCTGTATGCACAACATGATTTGATTTTCTTTAAATTTACGGCAGTTATCGTTCGTCATAAATTAATTACCCTTGTTAAAACATAAAACGATGCCGGTAAACTATCCCTTTCCCTTAACCGATCTTCAGCAAAAACTACAGACTTTGAGTTCTGCATAATTCAAAAAGGTATGCACAAAATTAGTTAACGTTGTCTGAAATTACGGCAGTTATCGTTCGTCATAGAAAAAATTACCCTTGTTAAAACATAAAATGTTGCCGGTAAACTACCCCTTTCCCTTAACCGATCTTCACCAAAAAACAATAGGTCTTGAGTACTCGACAAATCAGGACTGTATCCAAAAAATTATTTGATTCTGTTTGAACTTGCAGCTGTTATCGTTTGCCATAATAAATACCCTTGTTAAAACAAAAACGTTGCAGGTAAACTACCCCATTCCCTTATTAGTGCAGTCGCTGAAGCCAAAAAATATATAAATTGCAAATTAAGTGGCTTCTATGAGATTTTTTGCATAGGTCTAGATAAAAAGTTAAGGAAGAATTTAAAAAAAGTTTACAAAAATTCAGTCGCGGGTTTTCGAAAATAGTGAGGGGGAAGTACAAAAAATTAATTTTTCGTGATTATCTTAAACAATATTAAATTTATGAAAAAAATACAAAATAACGAAAAGAAAGAGCATAACATTATGCATAAAAAAGATTATTATCATTTTTTTGTCAGGGCGATACTTTTAGTAGAAATATTCAGTCAAAATTGGCCAAATTTTTCACAAGGTGGATTTTCACATAATTACATGTTTATGTAATAGACATGCAATTTTTTCAGGAATATAAGTTTAAAAACTCATTATTATTCATTTATGTATATATTATTATGTATAATTTTTACTTATTTATTACGCATTATAATAAAAATGTTATTAAAAAAATGCACTTTATAAATATATTCAAAAATAGTTTTTTTCCAATCATTGAAGATTTTGACAATAAAATAACATTTAAAACACAGATAAAACTGAAGAATTTATAGTTAATAATAATTGCATAACATTAAATAAAGATCACACACAAACAAATATCAAACACAAATAATAAATACACTAAAAAATAGTAACCAAATCATAAATCCTAAAGACTCCTTTAAATATAAAATGGATAATCCTTGTGCACCAAAATTAAATTCTTTAATAAAATTACACATAATCAATAAACCTATCAGACCTTTAATAAACGCTAGAACCGCACCAAATTAAAAAATATCAAAATTACTAACACAAATCGTAAAACATAAAATTGAATTTCCAGCAAAATACAATATACAAATATCGGTACGGAGAACCATACATGTCTTCCATGTTCAAAGATTTATATTTAAAATACTTTCGAAATTAACTATTTTTATAGAAACTACTTCTTTCTTCAGCCTTAACCACAGTACTGTGATCACTGACGTATACCACCTCACGATAGTGAACTCAATTTTCACTGATGATGGCAGTCGATAGCACTGCCGAAACGTCTGGTTTTGTAGAAAACACTAGATCAAGCCCAGGAAGGAATTTTAACAACAAACTACTTCTTTGTTGCCGATAAAGTAGTATACATGACATATAAATGAAAATTATCCCCATCCCCTTCAACAATCATTTTCATTTATAGAAAATTACCCTACCACGTTCACCTAACCTCTTCATTTATAGATATTTCATCTACGTTTCTAGAGTGGACTATTATGAGCTACTGATCAGCATACTTTATTTATCAAAATGAAGTAATTTACTCTTGTTAAAACATAAAACGTTGCAGGGAAACTACCCCTTTCTATTAACCGATCTTCAACAAAATCAATAGGTCTCGAGTACTCTATAATTGAAAAAGTTATACAAGAAAGTAGTTGGTTCTGTTTGAATGTACGGCAGTTATCGTTCGTCAAATAATTACCCTTGTTAAAACATAAAATGTTGCAGGTAAACTACCGCTTTTCCTTAACCGATCTTCACCAAAAACAAAACGTCTTGAGAACTCTACAAATCAGGGCTGTATGCACAACATGATTTGATTTTCTTTAAATTTACGGCAGTTATCGTTCGTCATAAATTAATTACCCTTGTTAAAACATAAAACGATGCCGGTAAACTATCCCTTTCCCTTAACCGATCTTCAGCAAAAACTACAGACTTTGAGTTCTGCATAATTCAAAAAGGTATGCACAAAATTAGTTAACGTTGTCTGAAATTACGGCAGTTATCGTTCGTCATAGAAAAAATTACCCTTGTTAAAACATAAAATGTTGCCGGTAAACTACCCCTTTCCCTTAACCGATCTTCACCAAAAAACAATAGGTCTTGAGTACTCGACAAATCAGGACTGTATCCAAAAAATTATTTGATTCTGTTTGAACTTGCAGCTGTTATCGTTTGCCATAATAAATACCCTTGTTAAAACAAAAACGTTGCAGGTAAACTACCCCATTCCCTTATTAGTGCAGTCGCTGAAGCCAAAAAATATATAAATTGCAAATTAAGTGGCTTCTATGAGATTTTTTGCATAGGTCTAGATAAAAAGTTAAGGAAGAATTTAAAAAAAGTTTACAAAAATTCAGTCGCGGGTTTTCGAAAATAGTGAGGGGGAAGTACAAAAAATTAATTTTTCGTGATTATCTTAAACAATATTAAATTTATGAAAAAAATACAAAATAACGAAAAGAAAGAGCATAACATTATGCATAAAAAAGATTATTATCATTTTTTTGTCAGGGCGATACTTTTAGTAGAAATATTCAGTCAAAATTGGCCAAATTTTTCACAAGGTGGATTTTCACATAATTACATGTTTATGTAATAGACATGCAATTTTTTCAGGAATATAAGTTTAAAAACTCATTATTATTCATTTATGTATATATTATTATGTATAATTTTTACTTATTTATTACGCATTATAATAAAAATGTTATTAAAAAATGCACTTTATAAATATATTCAAAAATAGTTTTTTTCCAATCATTGAAGATTTTGACAATAAAATAACATTTAAAACACAGATAAAACTGAAGAATTTATAGTTAATAATAATTGCATAACATTAAATAAAGATCACACACAAACAAATATCAAACACAAATAATAAATACACTAAAAAATAGTAACCAAATCATAAATCCTAAAGACTCCTTTAAATATAAAATGGATAATCCTTGTGCACCAAAATTAAATTCTTTAATAAAATTACACATAATCAATAAACCTATCAGACCTTTAATAAACGCTAGAACCGCACCAAATTAAAAAATATCAAAATTACTAACACAAATCGTAAAACATAAAATTGAATTTCCAGCAAAATACAATATACAAATATCGGTACGGAGAACCATACATGTCTTCCATGTTCAAAGATTTATATTTAAAATACTTTCGAAATTAACTATTTTTATAGAAACTACTTCTTTCTTCAGCCTTAACCACAGTACTGTGATCACTGACGTATACCACCTCACGATAGTGAACTCAATTTTCACTGATGATGGCAGTCGATAGCACTGCCGAAACGTCTGGTTTTGTAGAAAACACTAGATCAAGCCCAGGAAGGAATTTTAACAACAAACTACTTCTTTGTTGCCGATAAAGTAGTATACATGACATATAAATGAAAATTATCCCCATCCCCTTCAACAATCATTTTCATTTATAGAAAATTACCCTACCACGTTCACCTAACCTCTTCATTTATAGATATTTCATCTACGTTTCTAGAGTGGACTATTATGAGCTACTGATCAGCATACTTTATTTATCAAAATGAAGTACTTTACTCTTGTTAAAACATAAAACGTTGCAGGTAAACTACCCCTTTCTATTAACCGATCTTCAACAAAATCAATAGGTCTCGAGTACTCTATAATTGAAAAAGTTATACAAGAAAGTAGTTGGTTCTGTTTGAATGTACGGCAGTTATCGTTCGTCAAATAATTACCCTTGTTAAAACATAAAATGTTGCAGGTAAACTACCGCTTTTCCTTAACCGATCTTCACCAAAAACAAAACGTCTTGAGAACTCTACAAATCAGGGCTGTATGCACAACATGATTTGATTTTCTTTAAATTTACGGCAGTTATCGTTCGTCATAAATTAATTACCCTTGTTAAAACATAAAACGATGCCGGTAAACTATCCCTTTCCCTTAACCGATCTTCAGCAAAAACTACAGACTTTGAGTTCTGCATAATTCAAAAAGGTATGCACAAAATTAGTTAACGTTGTCTGAAATTACGGCAGTTATCGTTCGTCATAGAAAAAATTACCCTTGTTAAAACATAAAATGTTGCCGGTAAACTACCCCTTTCCCTTAACCGATCTTCACCAAAAAACAATAGGTCTTGAGTACTCGACAAATCAGGACTGTATCCAAAAAATTATTTGATTCTGTTTGAACTTGCAGCTGTTATCGTTTGCCATAATAAATACCCTTGTTAAAACAAAAACGTTGCAGGTAAACTACCCCATTCCCTTATTAGTGCAGTCGCTGAAGCCAAAAAATATATAAATTGCAAATTAAGTGGCTTCTATGAGATTTTTTGCATAGGTCTAGATAAAAAGTTAAGGAAGAATTTAAAAAAAGTTTACAAAAATTCAGTCGCGGGTTTTCGAAAATAGTGAGGGGGAAGTACAAAAAATTAATTTTTCGTGATTATCTTAAACAATATTAAATTTATGAAAAAAATACAAAATAACGAAAAGAAAGAGCATAACATTATGCATAAAAAAGATTATTATCATTTTTTTGTCAGGGCGATACTTTTAGTAGAAATATTCAGTCAAAATTGGCCAAATTTTTCACAAGGTGGATTTTCACATAATTACATGTTTATGTAATAGACATGCAATTTTTTCAGGAATATAAGTTTAAAAACTCATTATTATTCATTTATGTATATATTATTATGTATAATTTTTACTTATTTATTACGCATTATAATAAAAATGTTATTAAAAAATGCACTTTATAAATATATTCAAAAATAGTTTTTTTCCAATCATTGAAGATTTTGACAATAAAATAACATTTAAAACACAGATAAAACTGAAGAATTTATAGTTAATAATAATTGCATAACATTAAATAAAGATCACACACAAACAAATATCAAACACAAATAATAAATACACTAAAAAATAGTAACTAAATCATAAATCCTAAAGACTCCTTTAAATATAAAATGGATAATCCTTGTGCACCAAAATTAAATTCTTTAATAAAATTACACATAATCAATAAACCTATCAGACCTTTAATAAACGCTAGAACCGCACCAAATTAAAAAATATCAAAATTACTAACACAAATCGTAAAACATAAAATTGAATTTCCAGCAAAATACAATATACAAATATCGGTACGGAGAACCATACATGTCTTCCATGTTCAAAGATTTATATTTAAAATACTTTCGAAATTAACTATTTTTATAGAAACTACTTCTTTCTTCAGCCTTAACCACAGTACTGTGATCACTGACGTATACCACCTCACGATAGTGAACTCAATTTTCACTGATGATGGCAGTCGATAGCACTGCCGAAACGTCTGGTTTTGTAGAAAACACTAGATCAAGCCCAGGAAGGAATTTTAACAACAAACTACTTCTTTGTTGCCGATAAAGTAGTATACATGACATATAAATGAAAATTATCCCCATCCCCTTCAACAATCATTTTCATTTATAGAAAATTACCCTACCACGTTCACCTAACCTCTTCATTTATAGATATTTCATCTACGTTTCTAGAGTGGACTATTATGAGCTACTGATCAGCATACTTTATTTATCAAAATGAAGTACTTTACTCTTGTTAAAACATAAAACGTTGCAGGGAAACTACCCCTTTCTATTAACCGATCTTCAACAAAATCAATAGGTCTCGAGTACTCTATAATTGAAAAAGTTATACAAGAAAGTAGTTGGTTCTGTTTGAATGTACGGCAGTTATCGTTCGTCAAATAATTACCCTTGTTAAAACATAAAATGTTGCAGGTAAACTACCGCTTTTCCTTAACCGATCTTCACCAAAAACAAAACGTCTTGAGAACTCTACAAATCAGGGCTGTATGCACAACATGATTTGATTTTCTTTAAATTTACGGCAGTTATCGTTCGTCATAAATTAATTACCCTTGTTAAAACATAAAACGATGCCGGTAAACTATCCCTTTCCCTTAACCGATCTTCAGCAAAAACTACAGACTTTGAGTTCTGCATAATTCAAAAAGGTATGCACAAAATTAGTTAACGTTGTCTGAAATTACGGCAGTTATCGTTCGTCATAGAAAAAATTACCCTTGTTAAAACATAAAATGTTGCCGGTAAACTACCCCTTTCCCTTAACCGATCTTCACCAAAAAACAATAGGTCTTGAGTACTCGACAAATCAGGACTGTATCCAAAAAATTATTTGATTCTGTTTGAACTTGCAGCTGTTATCGTTTGCCATAATAAATACCCTTGTTAAAACAAAAACGTTGCAGGTAAACTACCCCCATTCCCTTATTAGTGCAGTCGCTGAAGCCAAAAAATATATAAATTGCAAATTAAGTGGCTTCTATGAGATTTTTTGCATAGGTCTAGATAAAAAGTTAAGGAAGAATTTAAAAAAAGTTTACAAAAATTCAGTCGCGGGTTTTCGAAAATAGTGAGGGGGTAAGTACAAAAAATTAATTTTTCGTGATTATCTTAAACAATATTAAATTTATGAAAAAAATACAAAATAACGAAAAGAAAGAGCATAACATTATGCATAAAAAAGATTATTATCATTTTTTTGTCAGGGCGATACTTTTAGTAGAAATATTCAGTCAAAATTGGCCAAATTTTTCACAAGGTGGATTTTCACATAATTACATGTTTATGTAATAGACATGCAATTTTTTCAGGAATATAAGTTTAAAAACTCATTATTATTCACTTATGTATATATTATTATGTATAATTTTTACTTATTTATTACGCATTATAATAAAAATGTTATTAAAAAATGCACTTTATAAATATATTCAAAAATAGTTTTTTTCCAATCATTGAAGATTTTGACAATAAAATAACATTTAAAACACAGATAAAACTGAAGAATTTATAGTTAATAATAATTGCATAACATTAAATAAAGATCACACAAACAAATATCAAACACAAATAATAAATACACTAAAAAATAGTAACCAAATCATAAATCCTAAAGACTCCTTTAAATATAAAATGGATAATCCTTGTGCACCAAAATTAAATTCTTTAATAAAATTACACATAATCAATAAACCTATCAGACCTTTAATAAACGCTAGAACCGCACCAAATTAAAAAATATCAAAATTACTAACACAAATCATAAAACATAAAATTGAATTTCCAGCAAAATACAATATACAAATATCGGTATGGAGAACCATACATGACTTCCATGTTCTAAGATTTATATTTAAAATACTTTCGAAATGAACTATTTTTATAGAAACTACTTCTTTCTTCAGCCTTAACCACAGTACTGTGATCACTGACGTATACCACCTCACGATAGTGAACTCAATTTTCACTGATGATGGCAGTCGATAGCACTGCCGAAACGTCTGGTTTTGTAGAAAACACTAGATCAAGCCCAGACAGCCCAGGAAGGAATTTTAACAACAAACTACTTCTTTGTTGCCGATAAAGTAGTATACATGACATATAAATGAAAATTATCCCCACCCCGTTCAACTAGACTCTTCATTTATAGATATTTCATCTATGTTTCTACAGTGGATTATTATGATCTTCTTATCAGGATACTTCACTTATCAAAATTAAGTACTTTACTCCTGCTAAAACATAAAATGTTGCCGGTAAACTACCCCTTTCCCTTAACCGATCTTCGCCAAAATGAACAGACATTGAGTACTTAACAATTCAGGAATGTATGCAAAAAAATATTTGACTCTGTCTGAATGTGCGGCAGTTATCGTTCGTCAAAGAAAAATTACCCTTGTTAAAACATAACATGTTGCTGGTAAACTACCCCTTTCCCTTAACCGATCTTTACCAAAAATAAATGATATTGAGCTCTCAATAATTCAGGGAGGTGTGAAAAACATTATTTGATTTTGTTTGAATTTACGGGAGTTATCGTTCGTCATATAAAGAATTACCCTTGTTAAAACATAAAACGTTACAGGTAAACTACCCCTTTCCCCTAACCGATCTTCACCAAAAATAACAGTTCTTGAGTACTCTACAATTCAGGGCTGTATGCAAAACATTATTTGATTCTGTGTGAATTTGCGGCTTTTATCGTTTGCCATAAAAAAATCTACACATAGACACACAGATAGACAGACACACACACACACACACACACACACACATTTCGAAAAATAACTTTTTTCATATTTTGATGGTAGTACAATCAGAATCTGCCGTTATCTTGAACACGATTTTTTTCGCCATCACCATACTTCCATTTCCTTATGGAACATGGAAGTAAAATAGTGTCGAACTCACGGAACATTCAATATCGAACTGCGTTAATTCAGTATCTGTATGGCGCATGTACCAGCTGTCCTCGCTCTCCCTAAATTTCTTCAAATTTCAGGGTCTGTTCTTTTTATGCCCATGCACGGATATAAATTCTCACTATGTAGAAGAGAAACCTCAAGTATTGTAGTTTTACGTACAATAGTTACATATTAATAGTTTTTTTTTAGTTTTTAACTATTAATATTAATACGCGCAATGGACATATTTCTACATTTATTAATAAAAGTTACATTTATTCGAATTTAACTAAATGTTAACAATTCTTTACACCGCAGTCTTATAGAAGACACTTTTACCAATACGTGTTCATAATTTTGTTAAAAATATTTATTTTTAAAATTTCTGTAGAATTTTTAAGCTAAGAAAATGATGACTTTAAGCTAAGAAAACTTGCTCATTTTATACCAATAAATCAATACTAATTTTTATTATTATTTTTTTCAAAGACCTTTATATGTAAAGCTTATATTGTGAAGTTTTTTTAATGTAAATACATTTGTAATAAATTGTTAATATGTTTATGCTTTAGTTGAGAAAAATAAAATACAAAAAGTTATTACTTTATTTTATGTATTTATTAATACTTTAATTAATTTCTTTTCATTTTATGTAAAAGAACAAACATTTAGCTTTAAAATGCGTTTTGAGTTTTGTCTCTACGACTAATCAACTGTAACTAAACTAAAGAATAAAATAAAGAAGAATGATATTATAGTTATGAAGGCGGACAAAGGAAATACAATGGTACTACTGAGAAAGGACGAATACATAAAGAAAACGGAAGAATTTATAAGGGAAGGACCATACGAGGAAATAAAGTATGATTATACAAGTAAGCACCAGTCAAGGATAAAACAAATGATGAAACAGATAACATTTATAGAAGAAAATAAGAAAAAGTATTTATTGGAAAGTAATCCAACAGCACCAACTTTTAAAAGTCAGGTTAAGATACATAAAGAAGGAAAACCAATTAGACCGATTGTTTCTTTTATTAACGCACCTATTTATAAATTATCAAAGGAAGTTAGCAGAGTACTGAAAGAGAAATATAAATTTGGGACAAAATACAACATAGAGAATAATGTAAAATTGATAGAAAAATTAGAAAATATTAGGATTAATGTAAATACAAAATTGATATCACTGGATGTTAAGGACATGTTTACCAATATCACAGTAAATAAAGTTATTAAGTTAATAAACGATAATAATATGGGAGAATACAGGTATAAAAAGCAGTTGATGAAAGTAATTAAAGAATGTGTAAATCAGAACTATTTTAGGTTTAATAACAAGTTTTATATACAGAAAAAAGGTTTACCTATGGGGTCTTCATTATCCCCTATTCTTGCTGAAATATACATGAATGATTTTGAAAAGCAATTAATAACTTCCACTAAGTATAAAAACAATATAAAATTATGGTCTAGATACGTTGATGATGTATTAGTAATTTGGGAAGGAAGCATAGAAGAAGTGCATGAGTTTATAAATGAGGTAAATAATAAGGATAAAAACTTACAATTTAAAGAAGAGATAGGAGGTAAGAAAATAAATTACTTAGATTTAAACATAGAAATTAAAGATAATGAGAAACTACAGTTTGGGATATTTAGGAAAGAGTCGTATTCTGATATAATTATACCAAGAGAGTCTTACCACCCATATAGATATAAAATGGCGGCAATAAATTCATTTTGTTACAGAGCTCAGAAGTGTTTAAAAGAGACCGAATCAAAAGATAGGGAGTTAAGAACGATAAAGGGAATTGTAAGGAATAATAATTATAACGCCAACCAGTGGATAAAGTTATGAAAAGGGTTAACATAAAAAAAGATAAAATAGAACCAGAACAAAAGAATTATGCAGGGTCATTGACATACATAGGTTCACATACTAGAAAAATTATAAAATGTTTTAATAAATATGGAGTAGATATAGCTATTAAAAAATGTGAAACGGTATTTGATAAGATAAAGAATAAGAATATAGAAAAAATTCCAGTATTACAGAAAAGCGGAATTTATAAATTAAAATGTAAAGACTGCAACAAGGTGTACCTAGGAGAGACAGGACGAAAATTCGTATGCAGGTTGTCTGACCACAAACGTGGAGAAGGTAATAGAACAACCAATTCGTTATATGCAAGACATTTCATAGAAGACAACCATAAGTTTGTTAATCCTTTGGAAGAATACGAAATTGTAAAAGTAGTGAATAACACAGTTGAAAGGAAGGTTAGAGAGGAGTTAGAAATATTGAAAGAAAGAGAAAAAGGGTTAGACAATTTAATTAATATTAAAATTAAATTTGATAATGAAGAAATATTTTATAACATGATTAAGAAGTAAATGCTAGAGGACAGATAGATAAGATTAAGAATTATTTTGCATAGTACTAATTGGATTTTTAAAATAAGGGTGTATGACTGACCCATGTGTGTGGAGAGGAAGAGGGTAGTTTAAAAGGATGCACACACACACACACACACACACACAACATTGAAACACAAGGAATTTGCTAGAAAAAATATGTAACTCTACAGATGGTGGGACAGGGTTTAGGGGGTGGGGAAGGGTCATTTATATTATAGCTTGTTGTGTGTGGCAGGGTGGGGATAGGGGTGAAGGGGTTGTTTTTACAAATTTCCTGTCTATTCCAATCTGACGATGGGCTGTGAAGCTTGAAAGCGCTAATTGGGATAATTTTTATGTAGTGGTGTGCAACTGTGATCATTCTGATTGTGATTTCAACCACTAACACAAATTTCTTCATTAAACGTCTGTTAAGATGTGCAATCGACTACAGGTAATGGACAACAACAATGAGGTAATAAACGACAACAATAAGGTAAGTAAAATATTTAAATATCTTAAGTTAAATGTTAAATTGAAGAGGCTTTTAAGTAAAATATGGTTTAATAAACAATGTCTGGATAATAATGTCATCCCAAAGTACGCTCAAGTTAAAATTAAAAATAAGAACAGTGTAGCCAAAAAAGTAAAAGAACAAAGCGAGAAGTTGTGGATAAAACTGGAAATAAGGTCACTCTACGGCTTAATCAATAGATATAATAGGGAATTATATGACAGACACATAGAATTGTTAAGAATATACTCGTATGTAGAGTTAGAAGAAGTATTATATAATTTTGGTTTAGGGTACGTAGAAAAGAAATTGGAAAATAAAAATAAAAAAATGGTAGATAAGTAAAATAAATTAATAAGAAAGAACGAAGTAAAAAAGGAACACCTCTCTAAGAAAAACTATGAAAAAGAGTAATAAACCTTACAGAGGTAAATTTCAATACAGAAGAAAAAGAAATGTTAGCAAAAGGCTTAAAATACGCACCGCCACCAGAATTAAATCAAGAAAAAACGATTATTGAATGCGAAAGCATAATACAAAAACTAGGAAATGAAAATGATAAAAAAAGAATAAGGTGGGAAGTAGAGAATGTAGTAGATAAAATATTTAAGAAAAGTTTGTATAATTCAAATAATGAACAAAAAATCAAACCAACTGTAACTAAACTAAAGAATAAAATAAAGAAGAATGATATTATAGTTACGAAGGTGGACAAAGGAAATACAATGGTACTACTGAGAAAGGACGAATACATAAAGAAAACGGAAGAATTTATAAGGGAAGGACCATACGAGGAAATAAAGTATGATTATACAAGTAAGTACCAGTCAAGGATAAAACAAATGATGAAACAGATAACATTTATAGAAGAAAATAAGAAAAAGCATTTATTGGAAAGTAATCCAACAGCACCAACTTTTAAAAGTCAGGTTAAGATACATAAAGAAGGAAAACCAATTAGACCGATTGTTTCTTTTATTAACGCACCTATTTATAAATTATCAAAGGAAGTTAGCAGAGTACTGAAAGAGAAATATAAATTTGGGACAAAATACAACATAGAGAATAATGTAAAATTGATAGAAAAATTAGAAAATATTAGGATTAATGTAAATACAAAATTGATATCACTGGATGTTAAGGACATGTTTACCAATATCACAGTAAATAAAGTTATTAAGTTAATAAACGATAATAATATGGGAGAATACAGGTATAAAAAGCAGTTGATGAAAGTAATTAAAGAATGTGTAAATCAGAACTATTTTAGGTTTAATAACAAGTTTTATATACAGAAAAAAGGTTTACCTATGGGGTCTTTATTATCCCCTATTCTTGCTGAAATATACATGAATGATTTTGAAAAGCAATTAATAACTTCCACTAAGCATAAAAACAATATAAAATTATGGTCTAGATACGTTGATGATGTATTAGTAATTTGGGAAGGAAGCATAGAAGAAGTGCATGAGTTTATAAATGAGGTAAATAATAAGGATAAAAACTTACAATTTAAAGAAGAGATAGGAGGTAAGAAAATAAATTACTTAGATTTAAACATAGAAATTAAAGATAATGAGAAACTACAGTTTGGGATATTTAGGAAAGAGTCGAATTCTGATATAATTATACCAAGAGAGTCTTACCACCCATATAGATATAAAATGGCGGCAATCAATTCATTTTGTTACAGAGCTCAGAAGTGTTTAAAAGAGACCGAATCAAAAGATAGGGAGTTAAGAACGATAAAGGGAATTGTAAGGAATAATAATTATAACGCCAACCTAGTGGATAAAGTTATGAAAAGGGTTAACATACAAAAAGATAAAATAGAACCAGAACAAAAGAATTATGCAGGGTCATTGACATACATAGGTTCACATACTAGAAAAATTATAAAATGTTTTAATAAATATGGAGTAGATATAGCTATTAAAAAATGTGAAACGGTATTTGATAAGATAAAGAATAAGAATATAGAAAAAATTCCAGTATTACAGAAAAGCGGAATTTATAAATTAAAATGTAAAGACTGCAACAAGGTGTACCTAGGAGAGACAGGACGAAAATTCGTATGCAGGTTGTCTGACCACAAACGTGGAGAAGGTAATAGAACAACCAATTCGTTATATGCAAGACATTTCATAGAAGACAACCATAAGTTTGTTAATCCTTTGGAAGAATACGAAATTGTAAAAGTAGTGAATAACACAGTTGAAAGGAAGGTTAGAGAGGAGTTAGAAATATTGAAAGAAAGAGAAAAAGGGTTAGACAATTTAGTTAATATTAAAATTAAATTTGATAATGAAGAAATATTTTATAACATGATTAAGAAGTAAATGCTAGAGGACAGATAGATAAGATTAAGAATTATTTTGCATAGTACTAATTGGATGTTTTAAAATAAGGGTGTATGACTGACCCATGTGTGTGGAGAGGAAGAGGGTAGTTTAAAAGGATGCACACACACACACACACACACACAACATTGAAACACAAGGAATTTGCTAGAAAAAATATGTAACTCTACAGATGGTGGGACAGGGTTTAGGGGGTGGGGAAGGGTCATTTATATTATAGCTTGTTGTGTGTGGCAGGGTGGGGATAGGGGTGAAGGGGTTGTTTTTACAAATTTCCAGTCTATTCCAATCTGACGATGGGCTGTGAAGCTTGAAAGCGCTAATTGGGATAATTTTTATATAGTGGTGTGCAACTGTGATCATTCTGATTAAAACATAAAATGTTGCAGGTAAACTACCCCTTTCCCTTAACCGATCTTCACCAAAAACAAAAGATCTTGAGTACTCTACAATTCAGAGTTGCATACAAAAAATTGTTTGATTCTGTTTGAATTTGCGGCTGTTATCGTTTGCCATAGAAAATACCATTGTTAAAACATAAAACGTTTCTGGTAAACTACCCCTTTCCCTTTACCGAACTCCACCAGAAACGAAAGGTCTTGAGAACTCTACAATTCAGGGCTGTATGGAAAATATTATTTGATTCTGTTTGAATTTGCGGCTGTTATCCTTTGCCATAGAAAAAATCTACAGACACACAGACAGACACATAGACAGACAGACACACAGACACACGCACAGACACTTTTCGAAAAATTACTTTTTTTCATGTTTTTATTGTAGTACAATCAGAATCTGCAATAATCTCGAACACGATTTTTTGAAGTGAAAACTTCTATAGGCACGTTGGGCGATTTTTGGATGGGTAAAATCTTATGAGTTCGCGTCACCGACATGCTATTGCCAACATGATAATGTCGGCATGCTAATGTGAACAGTATATCTGTAGCTATAAGTATGACGTGTTGCGCGTGGCCAGCAGTGAAAGTATAGATTATACTTGTGTGTAATACTATTATTTATACTATTTAACACACTTATATCGTTTACGTACTTTATTTTGGATTTTCTTACACTGCCGAATTTGCTATCGCGTGTTCGATCCTTAGCGCGATTTTGGCTTTCCGTATTAACAATTAACGCAATACTTATGATCTATTTTACATTATTTTTATTCTTATTAATTACTTATACTATATTATATGATATTTACATAATTGTTATTTGTCCGTCTGTCTGTTAACTTAGGGTTTTTCGTCATGTCTAATGTCGAAGTATGTATTTTTAATAGTTTTTTTATTATTGTAAGATTGTAACATTAGTGCTGTGTTTATGTATATAAGTAAAGTTAAATTGACTACGTGGAAAGTTTAATGTGTGTATACTGTACATTGTTTAAATTGTGTTTTAGTTTGATCATTATTTTAAATGTTCAAATGTAGGATCACTGTGCAGTACAAAAGTGAGTATTAAATATGTTAATACTTTTATATAGAAAAATAAATAACATAAACAAAGCATGTATTTTCAAATATTTCCAATATTCGTATCAATATTTCCGTTTAAAAATTTTATATTATTTCTTTTTTATTTTTGATATTTGACCTCTGCCATACATCATGCAATGAGTATTTCATAGTGGCTTAGGAGTTATATTACTAGCGTGGTAAAACAAATTTCTAGTTGTTCGATAGTATTTTTGCCGCGGATTAGTAATTAATAAGTAAACCATATAAAAATGTATATAATTGTTGCTCGGAGTGCCGATAGATGTGAAAACCAGACTGATGTTAAAGATTTTAATTTACAAAAAATTTTTATTTTTGATACTAAAATTAATTTGAATATCCAAAAAAAACACTGTTATTTCATAGTTTTAAGTTTTCACTTCTGTCGGCAGTCCTCAATGACTGCCTATTTTAAATTTTTGTTTGCCATCACCATACTTCCATTTCCTTAAGGAACACGGAAGTAAAAATCAAAATTTACAAACTGATTGCTAAATTTTAACTGCATTTTGGGTTAAAATTTTGCTTTAACTGCTAATCTTGCTAGTCTTTCATTTCCTGTATTTTCTGTTCGTACACAACATCGCTAAAGATTTCTGTACAACTTTGCTAAATGTAAACGTTTTACTTACTTAGTACCCAAGAATGTTCTATAACAATGTTTACTATAAGCAAGGGTTCACAACGGGCATGCTAGATACCATAGATAAAAAGTTAACATTATTTTACCATTTTGGCGGTCACTTTGCCAAATCTGGTCAAACCTGGTCTAAAGAAACTATATAAACAGACTATTCTCGCATATTAAACCACAGCTTTACATTTTCAATCAATTTTGACACTAATGTGTTAAATATTAAACAATTAACTTAGTTTTAACATGTGAAGTTCGGGTACAAAGGCTAAATGCTAATTGTGTATTAAGCATATTACAATTTTCTCCAAATTTATTTTGTACGCAATGTACTATCAATGTGGCGTTAAGATAGTGCTATGTAAACATTCTTTAAATTCAAAAAATATGTCAAGTCAAAAGTTTAGATTCCAGTTCTTACAATATTTTTGCATGACGAATCGATACTGGAATATTATTATAATTTGGACTCCTAATTAATATGCGTGTTCATAATGACGTTTCGTTGTAGATTAATCGTCATCCTTTATGGCTTAGGCTAATAGCCTATTCCAGTCTCAATGGAAGTCATCCAACCATCGCTTACGGGGTCTTCTCACACTTCTCTTCCCCTTTGAATGATAGTCAAGGGCTTTTCTTCCAAAACTAGTTGGATTCATTCTCTCTACGTGTAACCACGTAGTGAATTTTGAGTAATTCAAGACGGATTTAAAGTCAAACACATTATTTACATTATTAATTTGGACAAGCTTCAATCTGGATCAACAAAGTACGTAGTCTCTCAACGTTAGTACTAAATTTTCTTCATCTCGTCTGAAATAATACTTTGTAGTTTCAACTGAAGCATTCCATAAGCTGCTCCAACTTAGTATATATGGAGAAATATTTGCCAATAGATACTAGTAAGTTTCAGTTATTTAGTATTACCAGTACAGTATTAGTGATATACTTTAGTTACTTACTTATGGCCGATAAGGCAAATGAGTCAATTTTGAATTTGCCCTTATCGCCTTTCAGAAAATTATATGTTTTCTCAATTTTGAGGATCTGCAACGGCAAACGTTTCTTCCGTTGTCGGAAGAAATACGGAGTGGTATCCCACTACAACCTATGAAACGTATAAGTGAGTAAAAAGTAATCTCTATACAAGTCTGTAACACATTTGACATATTTATTATTAGCGGGGATCCTACAGTCTATGCCGCATCCCGGATTTCGATCGCCATTTCTCCTTATCTTTCCAATCATCGTCTTCAATATCTGAATCTCTCATGCTTTTCCTAATTCCTGTTCTCTATTGTGTTGTCAGTCTTCCTTTCCTTCTCCTGTTTTGGTGTGTAAGTCAATGCTTTCTTTGGCCATCACTTCTGCTCCATCCTCACTACGTGACCATACCACAGCAACTGTCTGAATTCTATTCTTTTTGCTGTTGTAAATATGCGCCCTGTTTTCCTTCTTATATCTTCGTTTCTAACATGTTGCATTCTAGAAATATTACACGCTCCTCTTAAGAAGTCCATCTCCACAGTTTCTATCATATTTTTCTCTTTATCTTAAAGTTGCCAGCATTCGCGGACATAAGTTAAAATAGGCTTCACAATAGTTGTGAATATTGTCAGTTTAGTTTGAAGTTTCATTTTTTTCGACCAAAGTGACGAGTCTAGCAAACGAATAGCCTATTTTCCCTGTTGTATCCTATTTTTTATAGGTTGGATATATACTGCTTTAGTACTTGGGTAAAAATAACTGGGCTACAAATAAGCTTTTCCTAAGATTAGCTGGGCCTAATGAATGTCGGAGCAGCACAGTTAATACCAATAGACAGAATCGATTGTGACATTGTTACCTTTTCTGTTAGTAGGTGACCAAGCAGTTAAGATTAAGGTTGTATATAGTTTATGCACATATGTGTAACAGGGCGAATGAGTATTATAGCAATTATTACCCAAAATTGTTAGCTGAAATGTATTCCTCTTATACTGAAGGGTTCAAGAAATGTCAATAAGTTCCTGGACCCGATAAAGGGGAAAATATCATTAACCTCCCCCCTCCCTGTTGAGCTGGAAACGGTTGCTTATAAATATTGTATAAACAAACGGCTGACGAATGCAGGGACTGAGTATCTCCTGGGATAAGGAAATCCAAAATGGCCTCCAAGAAGACCGGATTAACTCGTAAAAGACAGTCCACTTATTTGCCCTTGTAATGGGAAATCATCCTCTAAAGCCTGATGCAGCAATAAGTCAGTAAACATTTGAGCATTCACGGCTTCCCATGTACGTTGTGGTAAGTTTAGGAGTCTCCTGACGGGACCGAGGATAGGAGATCTTTTGCTACATCGGGGTGTGTACCTCTTGGTATGACGAGCTGCGCCTGATGAAGTTTGCCTGAGAGGAGTACTGTTACTCCATTCGTTATCCAAAGATTATCATGCAGATCTTTGAGATTTGCGTCTAGCGCTTTAAGGGCTTTTCTGTGAGACACGGTGCTTTCATACAGAAAAAAAAGAACACTTTGGTAAATCGTTCTGGCGTCGACAGTCTTTTGTTTTACCCTACACAATGCATGATAATCGTAGTTAAAATTTCGCTTAAACTAGAATCGTGAGTGAGCGATCCGGCATCCAGAGACAGAGGTACAATCCCTAATAAAGCAATCTTCAAAGCAATTTGTCCTCAAGATCTTATGACTGAGAAAGTTACACTGATAAAGAATGTCTTTCCTGTACTACCTTGCGCTTCCAAAAGTAAAGCTTCCACAAACGTATGACGCTTTCCAAAATAACTTCGTAGGTAGACCTCTGATCTACATTTAGATGACGTTTATTCTTGCTGATAAAGTTTTGCAACTACACAGGGTGATAGTTCTCTATCTATTATCTACTAACAAAATATCTCCAGTATTACCGGGGTCTTGAAGAGCCAGACCGAAGCTGTATCCTGTATTTCCACGGCAGTGAGCAGCTCGGTGTTAAGCACCATTTAAGTCCGAATGCACCGGGATGACCGGGGGGTCCGGATTGGAGTCCAGGTGTTGGGATTGAAACTGCATGTATCGTCTGGGATTTTGGTCTGATGCAAATAATCTTCAAACAGGTTGTCTCTGAATTTCAGCTGTTGGTTTTGTCATTGTCTAGACTTCAAAGGAGTATCAGTACAGATGACTGAAATCATTTGCATTAGTTTGTTTTTTTTTCCAGCCATAGATCAAAATATCCACTGTGGGGAAGGTACACGTTTTCTGCCCACTCACATGCTATACATGTGGCAAACGAGAAGTCGTAGATTTTTTTCCGCTTTTAAGAACACCCCATGAGACATTTTAAATTTCAACTGAAAAATGTTGAGTTTATTAAACACAGTGTCGAGATGTTTATATGCTCTTCAAACAATTTACACACAACCAGAATATCATCAACAAAGATGATGACAAACTCTTCTACCATCGAGACTGAAGTGGTCCTCTAGGCAAATTCTCCACCTCTAGACATTTAATAATTGCAGATAAGTCTGGTTAATAGTCCAAACGGTACCACTTTTAATCGGCGGAAATTTTACTACCTAGTACTACTCTTAATATGTGGCAGTAGAAGTGGAATCAAGGCAGAGCAAAGTTTCCGGCGTGAAGCAGAGCGTCCGTAAATTGCGAGAGGCGGTGATATGCTCAGTCGCCGCTCGAACTGTTTGCATCAGCTGACTGCTTATTGGGCACACGTACTTGACGTCTTCCTACCTCCTGTAAAAACAAAGAAAAACCATTTGCACTTGTGGTGGAGGACTTAGAGTCAAACATACAATTGAAGATTATAGTACTTTTGCTGAACTCAGACAAAGACAGAGAGTAAAGGTAACCTAAAAGGAGACCTCCGAAAAAAAGAGTTAGCGAAAGTCGGAGTTCTGTCCTTTCTAAAAGCAGCAAGTTTACTACAGCGGCTCTGACAGGATTGTTTTACGTCTAAATGTGTACAATAATCCAGTTTTACTGTTCAGCTAGAAAGTAGGCCACAACCAAATTTATAAACGAGCAACACTACTGGTCGACGACGTCGAGCTGATATCCTCCGTTACTAAATCCTCAAAACATTAAAAAAAATGAAAAAAAAACGTTCTGACTATTATGAATATTATGAAGTACAAAACTTGTTTTACTAAGAATACATTAGTGATGGTTTACACTAAAGGGTAAAAAATTATGTTTCCAAGAAAACAGTAAATTGATACTGTTTAAATACAAATTTCATATCACTCCGCTCACGATGCGACTGTGTGCACAGGTGTGTTATATGTTGGTATATGTGTTAACATTTCGTTTTTCGCTTTATTTGCACAAATGGTAAAAAATAACCAAAATTATACGAAAAATTTTTTGCGTCATACACGCCTGGTTTTGAGGAAAACCGACTAGAAAACTATACAAAAACATCGTCATAAAATTCATCAGAAAACATAGACTATGTGTTAAGTAAATATTCACATGTTATTGGCAGTGTTGTAAAATAATAAAAATAACTTTTACCAAAAGCGGTAACAATATATTTAGTAAATAATCTCCTACTAAAGGTTTCTTCGTTATGGGTACGAATAGAATGAATGCATGTAAATATGAATTTAAAAATGATGGTGATAGTAAGCTTTGTAGTATTTATAGTACAGTAACGATAGTAATCGATGATACAGATCATCATCATTTAGTGATTTTCTTACGGCTGTCGCCGGTTGTCGCATTCTGGCTTTCATCGACGACGACAGTCGTCTTGCGTGAGGAGGTTTCTTGCTCTTGAGGCAGCTTCAGCAGTGTGTGGAGGCATGATGAGTTACGTGATCACACCTGGTGAACACAAAACGTACCCAGTGACTAGGCGAGTATGTGCCGCCACTGAATAAGCACTGCCTAGTGCTGCCATGCACCGTATGGGAGACGATAACAAGGCTAGAAGAAGGGGAGTCCAACGAAAAATGTGGTGGCTAACGGAAGGTGTGGTGTAGTGTACAAAGATCAAGGGGACGAAAACCCAAAACCCAGATGACTCAGTCTTCCAGATTGGGGGTTGAGACGTAGGGATGGCCCTTTGATGCTTTCAATTTTAGAAAATGTCAGTTTCTAAAAATCCTTGTAAAATAAAAGTAGTGAATAGATATTTTAACGGAAAATAGAAGGTTTAGACAGGCAAAGACTGAACACGTAGATTCACGTAGAGATAGAATCTAGAACAGACTTTAAAACTATTAGTATCCTAGACAATAACGGCTTGAACAAAAATGGGAAAACTAATAATTTCAAGAAAACTTTGACGTAAAACAAGTAAAATTGTGAGACACGTTTGGGTAAATTGAGGTGTCAACAAATCGAGAACAAATGAAGTTGTAAATTGAGAACGAGATGAAGTCAACAAATCAAGACTTAAGAGATATGCTAGGGAAGGAAACTACGTAAATGAAAAATCAGTGAATGAAGGGTTTAAGAGGTAACTTGAAAGAAACTGTAGGAAACCTGACGGATATGATATATTAAAAGGAAATTTTAATGGCTGATAATAACTAGAAACAATACGTTACAATTTTGCCGTAGGAAAATAGGGTAGAAGCAGTCCCATAGAATGAAGTGTTACAGAATCTAAGTTGAAACACACACACGAATTTTAAACAGACGTCGGTCAAACTAGGCCATTATAACTTTGAAATTTAGCGATCCACTAATCTGTAGATTGAGATTCCAAGATCAAAACAAATATCATGAGGGAACTTAAAGGATTTGTACACAATTAGTAACCAAAATTATTTTTTAAAGAGAAAGTTCTACAGTATTAAAAATTTTTCCGTAATGATACTTGTTTTACATTAAATAAAAGGTCTAAAATATAAAATATAAAATTCTGTGGTAAGCGTATTAGCTTTAGCAAGAGAATTTCCTTACGTTTTCTTTTTTGTTTACAGCGCATATACCACTTAAAAATCCTACGCTTTTAAAAATAAGATGATTCATAATACATTCATTAATTCAACTTACATTTTAAAATACACATTAAAAAAAAACGACAATTTTTCTTGTTGTACTTGTTCAGAGATTATCTGTTAGTATTGACTGTGTGTTTTTTTTTAATTTTTCAACACCCATGAAAAATACTATATCCTTTACAATACAATAAGTACCTATCGATAAAACATTGGAAAATAATGTGCATGACACCAAAATGATCTTACCAATCATTTTGCTCAACCATATTTGTATAAAGTAGAGCACTAATAACTGAAATATTTCATTCACAAAATGTCATGAACTTATTGTAAGTCCCTACTTAACTTAGACTTCTGTAGAGAAATAAAAATCAGTGGCCTAATCAGATATTTAGAAATTTGGTGACGAGTACAGTTTCGTTCAGTTCATATCGGTTATTTAAACTAGATGCACGTAGTATCCTCGTTTAGTTCTTAGGAAATAGCCTGAAACACGCAATTAATAGCATTGAATGCTTTCGAATATGGAAAGGCATTCTCGAATAACGTAAATATTGGAAACACGCGTCAGTTTGATCGCAGTTTAAAAACGAGTTCCTTCCACGTTTGCGGAATATTGTCCGCATAGGTTTAGAAACGCGTACTGGATTTGGCGTAAGTCCAGTACATCACGGTCGTGTCAAGTTTAGCTTGTAAAATTTTGTGCCCAATAACAACACAAAATTGACTCTGGCAGAGATATTTTACCATCAACATTACCACTGACATACCACACGACTCTCGAAGACCACCTGCAGATCGTCAGGTCATCGGACTCCAGGTACGGACGTCGTATTTCAGTCTACATTCAAGGAAAGTCCAAATTGTAATAGTATCATCCAAATCACAAGCTCTAAAGAACTTCTAAGGACTGAAAACCGTGTACAAGTAACTAATTAAAAGCCAGTCCATTGTACGTAGCTGTGTTTGTCAAGTAACAAGAAACTAATTTCTCAGGTAAATCCGTAGTAAGATTTTAACATGTCGACCATTGCTTATTGATTAAAAGCCCTTCATTCGACACATTAATCTCGGTAATATTAATTTATCAGCGCGTATTTATAACATTTCAACACACACACACACACACACACACACACACACACACACACACACACACACACACACACAGATTGACTTCGGACGCATGCATTTGTACCTCCCTGAACACATTGTGCCGAGTTTTGGAATACTCGGCTATTTCCCAGTTCATTATGTGACTGTCATTGCGGGGGTATGTGAATTAATTATTTGAGAGGTGTCTACCCTGTTATCTGCATGCCTTGTTGCCGATCCGCGCGCCCTCTGTGGGGAGCGATACGAAATATTTTTCCTGTGACTGCAGAAGCAGTATTCGCCAGGCAGCCGAACGCGACGCAGCAACCATTATCTCCCGGCGGCGACCAGTTTGAATTTTGTCTGCTAAAATCTATCATGATTAGATAAACGACTACGCGACTCTCCGGTAAGTCTGTTCAAGGTAACTTACTTATTATTTAATAAAAGAATTGTAATTTAGCTTAAATTAATACCGATGCAATGCGATAAAAGTATATACGGAAGTCACCACGTGGCCAGCGCGGGTTAAATTCTGTTTATGCATGTCTTGAAAGTTAACACTGGCTAAGTTAAAGTATTTATGGCTGTGTATTTTTTCTAATTATATCATAATCATATCATTATAATCAAAGGGGGGCGTAAGAGAATGTTTTATTAACTAAATGTAGAGGTATATGAAACTGTATATGTATTATGAACCTGTTTAAGTTTGCAACTCATCTCGAAATTGTAATAAGGGATTATTAAGTTGACGAACAGTCTATAAATACAAGTTATTTAATTCTAAATTTTTTTTCCTGAAGGTAATTTCTGTGCATTCTTAAAATTTCCGAAATTTTCTTTTAATCTGAGCATGTGGTAGTGTGTGAATTATGCTGGACTCATGAATATTAGGGGGATCGTGAATTGGGTAACATTTGAGTAATTGTCAATATACATAATTGTTCAGGGTTCCCGACCTAAGACGATTCCCGATTCACTTCTGCTGGTGGCCGAACATCTGCCACCAATGGTATTACACGAGTGATTCTCCGTCTGTGCCGTCGGGAGGAAGAAATGGACAATACATCATGAGTACCTCAGGTTTTGTGCCGGATTTTGCATTAATTTTTGTGCCGAGTCTTGGAATACTCGGCCCTTTCCCAGTTAATTATGTGACTGTCATTGCTGGGGTTTGTGAATTCATTATTTGAGCGAAGTATAAGCTGTTATCTGCATGCTTTGTTGCCGATCCGCGCACTCTCTGGCGGGAGTGATACGTAATATTTTTCTTGTGACTGCGGTGGGCAGTATTCGCCAGGCAGCCGAACACGAAACAGCAACCAATTTCTCCCGGCGGCCACCAGTTTGATTTTTTTTTGTGTCTGCTAAAATCTATCATGATTAGATAATCGACTACGCGACTCTCCGGGTTCCCGACCTAAGACGATTCTCGATCCACTTCAGCGGGTGGCCGAACATCTGCCACCAATGGTATTACACGAGTGATTCTCCGTCTGTGCCGTCGGGAGGAAGAAATGGACAATACATCAGGTTTTGTGCCGGATTTTACCAGGTGACATTTAACCCATTTATATATATTTTTGGCCTCTACAATGTAGAACATCTTATTCTCTTCCTGGAACATCTCCAGTTAAAGTTGTTGGGACACAAGTCCAGCGAGACAATTAGTGCTTGTAAATTTTGTCAGTGTATTTTACTGAGGCTTAAGCCCCCCCTGAGTAAGTGTGAGCCCGGACGGGGTCATGCGTTACCGAATTTTGCTGCGAAATTTTCTTTTAGGGTAAAAGTGTGTGTGTGACTTAAGATTACTGATTTACAGGGGGGTGAATTATGCTTGCATTGATTAAGGATATTCATAGCTATACGGGTTTTGTTTTTTAGTAGATTTAAAGGTTTGGGGAGGTGCTGTAACCTGTGGACGTCACCTGTTGGTGCCGTTAGCTACAGGTCTATAGCATGTTTTAGGTTGCTGGATCTGGTGGTGCGCATGGCCTCGCCTGTGGCCAAGCCAATTCTGTATGAACACCTCAAATGTGTTTTATTAGGGGCTGATGTTATAAAGTTTTCTATTAAAATTGTCATTATATATATATATTTTATAAAAATTATCTTAACTCTGTAATAATTCAGTATAAGTGAAATTTCATTCATTTTCTTTTACTGCCATAGCCAGTGTATTACTAGTTCAGTGGTTAATATGAGCACACTATTGGTTCTTACTTTTCAATCATAAACCTTATTATATATATTTTATAAAATTTATCTTAACTCTGTAATAATTCAGTATAAGTGAAATTTCATTCATTTTCTTTTACTGCCATAGCCAGTGTATTACTAGTTCAGTTGTTAATATGAGTACACTATTGATTCTTACTTCCAATCATAAATTCTGTTATACATTTTGTACGGACGTGCAGCCATGTTGACCTGGCGATGGCACATTCCATCTGGGGGAACCTTTCTAATATTTGAATACTTGTAATAATTTCATTGGTTGCAACGCAGTCATACCCGGACGGGTTAATGGATTGGGTTATGAAAAGTTTTTATGGAGGCTGGGCACTTTACCCTTTTACAGTAGTTTGGGATGGGGGTCTAGGTCACTGATACTGAGGATTGTATTCTTCGGCGGCATGGTGAAATGTATATGGGCTGCCTGCCAGGTGAACATGTGTGTAATATATATATATATATATATATATATATATATATATATATAATCACGTTTATCCATCATTAGCTAAACATGCAAGTTCTGACCAGAGAAGTTCAACTTTTTGAGACCCCATATATAAAAGTTACGAGTAAGCTTAGACATTTTATTCTTACATATTCGTAATCAGCATAAAAAACCGTAAAAATATATATCCGTTTCAAGATAGTTTGTTGAAAAAAGTTGAATAATAATTACCCTGTTAACTTTATCGTTACAAACCACTCACACGTTTAAAAAAATGCATTACTATTTTATCACGGATATCGGTTTAGCTTTTAGTGATGAAAAATATGCACAGTGTTGCCACAAAATATATATAAAGTCACGAAGGTCACAACGTTGCCAAGTCTACTGAACGTAAGCAATTCCTGCAGCTGCTGTGTCTCGGCTGTTTATATTACTGCTTGCAGTCGCCTACGTTTAATTCCTGTATACGATCTTAGTTATTTTTAATTTCAGTACCGTAGTAAAAATAATCTTTGAAAGACGTAATCAACTATTTTTCAACGCTGTTATTAAAAAGTGGGTTAATCATTCAATGACAGAAAACATATAAGGTATAAAATGTTGTGATCACTTTATGCACACGTTCTTTTCTTGACACGTAAATAACTATATACTAAATAAAGATATAATAAGTATATCTTCATTGTACATTAGTATAATATGTAGTTAAAAAGTACAGTACAACCTGTCACATCCGGACCTGTGATATCCGGAACCTCCCATATCCTGACGTATCTGCAAACTAATTTTTGCAATTTTGGTTAGCGAAATGGTTAGGGATGTAAAGATACTACTCTTGATGTTTTGGCTGATCACCACTTTTTCTTCACTACACTTACGTCATTCTGCGATATGGTTCACTATTTTTGAATATTTAAGTTTTTACAATTGAAATACTTTATTTGGGGCAACTGAGTCTGGGGCAGCGGCGTTAGGTCGACTCACTTTGGCTTCATGGCTTCCAAAAAACGTGTGCATTGAAGAAGCAGCCGAATCACAAACTTTTTCAAAAACTGATGTAGGCAAAACTATTATATATAGATGTTATAGATGTAAGTAAAACTTTTTAACCAATTTTACTTTTTGTATTTTAAAGAGTACAGTGTACAAATTCAAATGCTAAACCAATAGAAACGTCTAAAAAAACACGTTCTTCTTCTGTGTATCTTCTGTAATTGTTAATTATATTAATTGAGATTTTGGCTACTTATAGAGATTTAATTAATGAACACAATGCAGTTTTCAGAATTGCTGTATATTTATTGGTTTTGAAGTTATCGCAGGTTGAACTGCAAAAATGAATCGAATAAAATTTACTCATCCGCCGCGTGTTTCACTGACGAAAGTAGAGCGAGATAGTTGCTATTATACCCTCTCTGTCTAGCGTACGGCGCAGCGCACAGTCTCCCTTTATGTACATAAATATGTAGGGAAAATAAGGAAAATATGTAGCTAAATATGTAATATTTAAGAAATATGTAGTATTAAAATACTTTCACATCAACAATATAATTTACATTTTACGAGAACATAACAGTGCCCTCTTTGAAAGGTTTTGAAAATAATAGGTGCTTCATTTTAAACTTTTTAAAATCACTTTCAAAACATGCAAATATATTTTGAGCAAAGTCAATGTAATCCATAAAATACTAATCAAGTTCGGGGCTGACACTAATCACCAGTTAGATTACCACTTCTGTTACAGAAAATAAGTTAACCCTCAGAATACACAGTATCTGAAAGTTCAACTCTTTGTTGAAGAGTTTACAATAAGACAGCATGCATAAGAAATGAATTACTTTTCAATTGTTTATTGTACTTTAGAAAATTTATGATAACATATTTTAGAAAACAGTATTAAAAAAGAAACCTTGATATTATAAAATTAACAACAACAAAGTATTTTACCTATGGATTTCTGTAGTAGGCCTATAGGACATGAGTATAAAGTCAAAAATTGAGAATTATTAACTATTTAACAAAGTATTTTACTAGGAGAGTTGAAATTACTATAAAATTAAAGGTAGATTTTTGACTTGAAAATCTATATTGTATATATATATATATATATATATATATATATATATAACTCTACTATAACTCTGCATAAGAATAAAGTGTCCATGTAAGTTTTTTTTTCCAATGTTTAGTTGCACAATTAATTATTAAATACATTTCTATATTGTCTGTTGACATGGACTGTCTTCGGTCTGAGAGTATGTTTTTATATATAGAAAAGGATCTCTCGACATCACATGTCGTCACCGGGGCATGTTTATATAGAGGAATCGTACTTGGAAGAATATTCTCAATCGATTCTACAGTTTCGCCGTTACATATGCGATAAATGGTATGTAAAGTTGAGTAACCAGGGTTTCTATTCAGAACAGCATTTAATTTAGTAGAAACTTTGTCACCGACTTCACCCTGCACAGCATTTAACTTGTTAACTTCTTCTTCAACTATTCCTATGGCCTCTTGGAGAGTCAGACCTGCAGTCTCCAGTTTCTTGATACAACTGAAATGCGTTTTGATGTACGAAACTGAACATATCACCTTAGAGTTGTTGAATGCAGACAAGGATAAACATAGCCCATAATGGGCTCCCCCATATCAGGAATACTAGCAGAAATATATATACACAACATAGAACAGAACCACATAATAAACAACAACAAATACACTAACAAAATTATATATTGGCACAGGTATGTAGACGATATATTACTTTTATTCAAAGGCAACACAAGACAAGTTGAAAACTTCCACAAATACATAAACACTATACACCTCAAATTAAAATTTACACTGGAAATTGAACAAAACAATAGTATAAATTTTCTAGACCTAACAATTAACAAAACTAACAACACACACACATACAAAATATACAGGAAACCAACCACAACTGACATGGTTATACACAACACATCAAACCACCCAACACAACATAAACATGCGGCCTTCAACCATATGCTCCATAGACTAACTAAAATACCCTTAAATAAACAAGATTACACCGACGAACTCAACACAATAAAATACATAGCAATAAAAAACGGTTACAACCCTAATTTAATAAACACACTACACAAACGCATCAAAAACAAAAACAACAAAACACAAAATACCATCAGCACACAACACAATAAATACATCACACTCACAAACCACAACTCCTACACACACAAAATCGCCAACACATTCAGAAAACACAAATACAAAATAGCATACAGAACAACCAATACCATTACAAAACACATCAATAATACAAACACAGACATAGACAAATATAACAAAACAGGTGTTTACAAATGAAAATGTAATGACTGCAATAGTTTCTACATCGGCCAGACAGGAAGATCTTTTTCATCCCGTTATTCTGAACATTTAAAAGCTCTAACAAACAACAATATACACTCCGCATTTGCCACACACATACACACAGAAAACCACAATTACACCAACATAGACACCAATCTCGAAATTTTACATTACTTACCTAAAGGCCGAAAACTCAACACAACTGAACAATACGAAATATATAAACACCACACAACACAACCAAACAACATACTCAACGATCAATTACAATATAAATCACATACACTTTTTGACACAATTTTACAAAAAACAAACATCAAGTTGAATCCCTACACCAATCCCCTTCCTCCACACACCACCCCCACTACACCTTCCACACAAAAACCGTTACGAAATGATGGCATTCTGACCAAAAAGCTGAAGAAGGCGGATACTTAAGCCGAAACGCGTCCGACGAAAAAAGTAAGTTTTTCACAAGATAAAGTTCATTTTTAGTAAAGTGATAGTGCTGTGAAAGAAGAGATGAACAATCAAGACAACTATAATATGTACTGTGCTTTTAAAAGGAAAAGAGAGATAGCTACCGTTTTTCTAATTCTATCAGTAGGATAGAAAACAGATATAATATAAAATGTATGAGACCCCATTAATATTAAGTATTTATCTCTAAATCACCAGTCGATTGTCTCAAAATAATGCGAAAAATTGCGAAAGAAACTACCGTGTAGTTATTTTTATCTCGCAAGGGTGTGTACGATGAACTATAGAAAAGAAACTTGTAGATAAATGTTTTTAAACAATGCCGTTTGGTTGCTAATCCCCGACCTTATAACTTTTTTATATACTTGCTTTTGTATAGAAAAGTCTTATGAAGTGAAAAGAAATTAGTAAAAGAGAATGGAAAATTCCAGGGTGAGGAAGAATATTTAACGTTACGAATTATAAAATGAAGGAGATATTACAGCTGCAATAAAGAGCAGGCAACGAATTATATCAAGGGCTCAAGAGAGAAGTAACGCAACGGAAGGCTGATTGGAATTCCTCAACTTAAATGTGAAGGAGGTATTGTATAATATTAATACTACCTGTAACTACCGCAGACCTTCCTTTGTCATAAACCGTCTCCTCACCATTCCCGATGGACCTCCTCCCAGAAACCCCCGCCAACGGAGAAATAGAAATAATTAAGTCTCTTCGTCATACTTACTACACCTGGCTTCCTTCTTGATAACTTAACATCTTAAATTTTCCTATCTACATATCCGGTCTTTATCCCTCTCCTTTGTGCCTCCCCGCCTTACCTTGACGCCTCTCTGACACCTCCCTCCAGCTTTGACGTCCTGCGTTACTCGACCTCGTCTTGGCTGTCGTTTGACTTATACTTTTATTATGGCTCTACCATCACCCATTTGGCTCTGCACACTACGTAAACACACAAATACACATCCATACACTACACTCTATCCTGAATGCCTCCACCTACTTCGCCACCGGTCCGCGCTGCGCTGGCGTGCGACTCCTCTAAATCTCCAATCGGCGGAAGGGTGCTTGCCCCAGATCAGCCTGAGTCTTATCCTCTGAGACAAGTCTCAGACAACGCAAAAAAAGGTATAATATTATAGCCTACTGTCTACTATGACTGTGAGACGCGAATATGACAGCAGATACGCAAGAATGTAGGAGGCTACAGAAGAATAAAGGAACGGTCCAACTTCGGATATTATGGCTTAAGTAATCATATTAGAAAGGATTATTACAATTTATTTTATACACCACACAATATATGTGATAATTTTAATTTTTTATTTATCTATAAATTTTGAAACGAATTAAGACCTGTATTAACATCAACCGTTGTGTATATAATTCTTTTCACTCAGACTTTTCACAAAGTTTAGTGATATATTAAAACCATGTGTAAGATAATCAATTTTTGTGAAACCTATAATATACCCATTAAATAGTGTAGACTAGACAAGTATGATAGTAGCTTAATACAGTCTTTTTTCCGGGATGAAAGGGAAATTATAATATTGTGCGCTTAAGAATGAAACTTTTTTTGTTACTAGACCAACGTTTATGAAAATCTATTTGTCTTCATTTCTCAGATTGTAATAAAATTGGAATCAATTATAGCCTATATCAAATTAAAAATTTTTGCCAAAATTATTTGTTACTAACCAAGTTTACTTTATTTTCTTAACCGATGGATTTTTGTATATCAAATTCCGTTCATTAGACATCGATTTTTCAATATAAAATTGGTCTCTAGATTACTGATTTGCGTTAATGCGTCCAAGAAAAATAGTGGTTTGATAAACCTTATTACTAAGTTTTAATGTTTGTTTACATACGGCGTTTTCAAGAAACTGTAACAGTGTTAGAATAAATAGGCCTACTTAAAAATTTGATTACATACCTGCACCTAGTTTCGTATACAGAAGCAGTGTAAAAAGTATTTTGTAAAGCTTTCTTACAAAATTATAACATAACTGAAGCCCAAATGATGTTTAAGATTTTGCACGTTAAGTCATATGAAGTTAACATAAGAACCTGTTACGTTCAGACTTCCTGAGATACAGTTATTGAGAAGAACAAGAGTAACAGAAAGAAAGAGAGAGAGAGTGAGAGAGAGGTCAAAGTACATGATGTTTACTACAGTTGGCTACTTATAAGGAACTTGAAAATAATTAAACTTATTGTAATGTAGAAAGTTAACGAAACATGAACCAAAAGCGAGGATTATGTGCAGCAGACTCAAGAGTTTTATTAACAGGATCCAAACAGCCTTTGGTGAAACGATTATTACGTTAAATAATTTATTCGCAATTAAGAAGTGGTACATTTTGAAGAAAGGAAAAAACCGAGGATGAGGAACTTATAAGTTGCTATTAAAATATGTAACTTACCTTTTGGATACCTAATTATTTTACAAGCAAGTTACGGAAACTATAAAAAAAAAATTAATTCTTAATATATAAGCCTTCACGTATTATTTCAAAAAAATTAGATTACTGCTCACTGTGATATACGAAAAGCAAAAATATAATTAATGTAACATTACAACTCTTCAACTCTGTAAGATATAAACTCTTCTGCTTCTGCAGGTTGTTATTTATATTATTGGTACTTGTAGAAATTTTTATTAATCAGAATGGTGAATAAATTTCCAACGGATGGGAGTCAACTTGAAACATGTTGCTTCGGTACTACTGTATACCAATAACTGCATAACTATATTCTTACAAATGATATTCGGTATGAATGAGAATAATTAAAAATTCGTAATTCTCTCTCCCCCGTCTCTCTTCTCCCCCTCACTCTTTCTCTGTCAATTTTCCCCATCTACCTCACTAATAGGGGCAAACCTCACTACTACCTTTAATTAAACATGACTACCTCACTATTAATTTCCTTTTATTTTCATTAAGTTAGCACGGCAGGTCCTTCTGCGACTGCACCCAAAGCGCGCCTCTTTAAGTGTTTGTTGAAATGTTACACTGCTACAAACAGATTACTCAAGTTTGAATGTGTAGTCTATACGAACACAATGAATGATTAAACAAACAGGCACAAACAAACAGTGAAGGATTGTGTGTAACACTGAAATTGTTGACAAGAAAAAGAAGAAACTGTACGAGTTGGCGCGCGTGCGTGTGCACGCGCGAGAGAGAGAGAGAGTGAGTGAGTGAGTGAGTGAGAGGACTGGAAGAGAGAACATGGGCAGAGGTAAAAAAAATCTGTCGCATTAAATTCACGCCAACAACATTCTTAATGTCGTAATGACACAACAGTCTTTGTTTACAAAACTTACTACCGTTGTCACGACACAAATATACAGATCTAATGTGTGTTGGCAGGCTGACGCGTTCGGCGTTCGTACTACTAATTCATTCGAAGGCTGTATTCACTCCTGTCTGTATTAAAATAATACAAATGTTGTTTTATAGTAATAATATAATAATAATAATAATAACAACTATCACGATTTGTAGGCTTAAGCATTCATAACATAAACAGTTTTCTAACGTTCCCTCCACTCAAGACTTCTACGAACTTTTTTTAACCTATTGATTTTACTCCATTTTTAATAATTCACCAATCCCTTCAGTTTATAACTTACTGCTTACATGTCGGAGTCATGTGATAGTGTGAAACTTTTATTGAGCAGAATTCAGTATGACGGATATTCGTGGCATACCTACGGAGATGTGAAAGTAACGTAGTTTTACTTCGATTGCCGCTTGGATTCACTAAATTCTGTTGCCTTCTGTACGAGCGGGTAAATTCTATGCAGGAATGGGAAAATTATTATGTAAAAAAAAGCAGTGATCATTAAAGACAGAGGCACTGAGTGTAGGAGATCAGACCGTTGTAGGTCAAGTACTAGTAAAACCTGGAAAAGCTTATCGTCCACTACTACATATTAAGTAGGTTTAATGAAAATTATGTAAATGGAACGTATGTAATTTCGAAACTGTTAATTTCCTTCAAGTGTGTACTAAAGTAAAGAATGTTACAATTTATAAGTTGGTAATTACACCAGGTAATGCTAACAACCAGTAGCCTATTGATTCGAATGTGTGTGTGAAGAGGGCTTTTGAGTCGATAATAACGCTATTACCTACTTGACACAGAAATTCCCGTGTCACCTGCATTTTGTATTATGCAAACGTTCGGAGGATGTAAATTTTTCAACAACATTGTTGGAGTGCCAACCTTTAGAATGAACCGTTGTGGCGGAATGCAAGATTGATTTAAAGAATTCAAAAATTCTTGGAGATAGTACACTATATTTTCAATATTAAATACGGTGTTAATAGATTCTTCGGACTTTTAATATCCCCAGAAAATTTTTCCAAACTTGTATCATTATTTTCCTTCACAGATTCGATTCTTTGGGAATAACCACTTGTAATTTTTATCAAGTAAACACTTGACGTTTTGCACAGAATTTAGCAATTAATACAGTGTTGTACTATTTACTATGTCCCAGTTTTTCGTCAATTTCTGTGAAGCTATCGTCATTAGGAACACCACCGTCACCGAGGTGCAGTAAGTTTGTAGAAAAATCACCATCTCCTCCTCCTCCTAAATGGGCTCTCATATTGCTTTGCAAATTTAGTCTGAATAGCATTCCACATCGCCGAGGACTTTAAACACACTGAGACAATATCAGCGCGGGTTCCTCTTGCAGTTACCGGTAATCTCTAGCGAGAATCCTCTGAAATAACAAATGTTACACTACCCACTAATTTGTTACAATTTCTTAAGTCTTGGAGAGTTTGATTGACCGTTTCTATACAGTCCACAAATCGCCTTCGTTTTACCGTTCATGATTAGTTTCCGTTTTGATCGCTCTTTCTTTTGTCATGCCTCCTCTTCAATACGAATTGCTTTTTTAATAGGAGTCAGTGAGAATACTTGACTTTTTCTTCTTGGCGCATTTTTATTTTATTTTTGCAGTCGCTTTCGGATAAGGGCGAATTTATTCTGGTGTCAATTGTGATAAGGTATTAGCAGATGTCTCGTTTATTTCCGACGTGGGAGGTCCGGCTACTGTGGTCTCTTGACAATCTTTTGTTGGTGTTAATCTTCCTTCATAATTACTTTTGTCTCCTATCTCTCTGTCAATTACAGGTGAACACAGAAACTCTTCGATACTGAATATATTTTCATTTAATGGCCAAATTCCAGTTGAACTAAAACCTGCTGTCAGTTAGATGGTGTAGCTGCCTTTGAAAGAGTATCTTTTGCTAGCCCAGGTATGTCATGGTTTTACCTGGGTTTATTGTCATCCAGCTCTCAGCGGCTGCACCGAAACAGGCCATATAAACACTTGTCTAATGGCTGAAGTCAGATTGTAACGGGTATGAGGTATAAACTGTTTCATAAATAGTAAAAAAAGAGAGGCTGTAATTTATCTTGATGGATGTGCTACTCCAATACAACCTGCTGGTCCATAAATAATCAAAGTGATATCTACATAACACTCTGTGGATATAACGATAAGTGGTGGTTTCCAGCTGCCATCTATGAAAATACCACTGGTTTCACCCTTTTCCAAAGGGGTAACCCTGCAGACTTGTTTATTTCCCTTCAAACTGACAACTTTGTTAGGACAGTGCACTGTCGTTATGCTGCCTGGTTTCCTTCACATTCCAAATATTGTGACAGTAAAAATGAAGGCGACTTATCACAGAATTCCAATATTGAAGAAAGTTTTATGTTATGTTTATTAAAACTAAATGCTATTGCAAAACTTGTTGCTTCAGCCTCTCTAAAAGACAACCTTGAATGTCGCTGCATGAAGCCAGTAAAACAATCTTTTACCGGCCCAGTTCACCAGAAAATCGACATTATTTGCAAACACGTATTCGGAGGCTAACATACGAATATTCTTAGGGTACAAACCATAATAACTAACAGAATAGTGCAGATCATAACACAGAAATCTGATTTTTCTTTTTGTTCTTTCCTAAATACAAGTTGTGGAAAACGCTGAGTCTTTGTAGGGTTTGTGAGCTACATCGCCCCAGAAAGTTTTTCACTTGTACGTTTGAACCAAATATGAAAAAAAGAAAACAGAACAAAATGTTTTACTTACATTGTACCAACATACCACTTTCCTTCTGGTGAAATTGAAGGTACACCTTTAATTTTAAAATTAGTGGCTGAAGTGTAGTGCTGCTGGCCACTCTACCTTTAGTGCGTGTGTCGAACACTCACTTTAGGCAACCTATTCTACCTCCTAAATTTCCTAGGCGGCATAAAAAGGAGCCATTATTACTATTATCATTTTAAAAATTTTAGTTTTTTAGGATTTAATAAACACGTAATCTTTATTATAGGATCACAAGTAACTGACACATAATTAATTCTGAGATCTGTTAGGTTATGAATTAATTTTCTTTTAAAAGATATAGAGAAACATAACTTGCCCTCATGTTGCCACATTGCTTTTGTATTAGTATGATTCAATTGTACACTTACCATGGATCCAACAAAGTACGTAGCTGTAAACACCCATAGCAAATTAGTGACAAAAAGGTTGCTTTACACGTTCTAAAATACAAAAGGGAACAAAGACTCATTTTACTGTACACTGCTATAATCAGACTGGAGGAGCATGTACTACAAGCTATAACAAAAACGTTATACAGTGGCAGAGGTGCTGCGACTAAGGGACACTTGAAGAAGTACAAAGTATCAACTTATGTCTCTCTGCTCTCCCCTATATGGTAATACTGTCTTATAACGACTGTTAAACAAATCAAATGTATTGTATACCTTTATATGTGTATTTATACACAATATATCATAAACGTTTTTTGTGGCAAAAATACCTTTATATGTGTATTTATACACAATATATCATAAAAGTTTTTTGCGACAAAAATATCTGTCAAATTTTTGTATGTTGTAATGGTACATATAACACTACCAACACCAGCGTACCACAAATAAGTTGAAAGCCACTACAATTAAGAATACCTACAAGGTCAAGCATACGATCATGGATAAAAAAGGAAGTATCATAAGCCAAAACCAAGTGAATTAAAAAGAAGAAGGAATTACCAGTAAATGTGCAACTAAAGAAGATAAAGCAAGACTAACGACGAGACGACATACATAATTACCCAATAGATCAAACAGTGAGAAGGAAACCCATTAAAGACAAAATCAAGAAGAAACCTATTAACCGTGAGAAGGAAACCAGTGAAAACAACGCCATGAAGAAACTTATTAAGAGGGAGGAAGGAATCGGTGAAGAGAAGAAGAAAATATCCAGATCAAACACAAAAAAGGGAGATAACATGAATTATAATGAACTAACATATGGCAATAAAAGAATTATTATAAAAGAAGAAAGAATAAATGGAATAAACAACATGATTTAAACCCCTAAGCTGCAAAACAAATTGACACTGACCAAAACTTATTAAGTGAATACCTTCCTTGACAATTTAATACAAACAATAATCAATAAGAATGAATTATTGAACATAAAAAGTAACAAAGAGAATGAATAATAATAAGTTCTTAGCTAAATTATGTGTAGACATGAAAAGAGGGCTATGTCCAAAACACCAATGACCAATTGTAAAGTGGAATTGATATTACAAATAACCACTAATTACCAATAGTAAAGACTGTAAAAGATAAACAAAATGTAATCTAATAATAACCAATAGATATACCAGTACTACATAAAGTCAAATAAATCAAATGTAATACAGAAACACAAAACCGACAATAATCCATTGTTGTATATTATAACTATATGCTTGCCATAGAATGGATGCATGATGAACAAAATTATCTTGTAAACTTATCATAAAAGAGTAGGAACTAAACCAACAACATTGAATGAGGCAGAATACTATTCGAATAAGTAAATTCAAGGATTATAGCCACCCAAATACTAATAATAACAATAATAATAAATAAACCATGTTGACAGCTAGATGCAAGTAATCTTGGTTACTTTAAACCAAAGCAATTTTCAGTATAAATGCAGAATGAACTACTGCACAATAATAACAGTGCTATCAAAACAATGATAAGAGATATTCAAGCAATAACGAGAATAATTTGATAGGATTACAACCCATATAAAAAGGTAACTTCCTAAAGTATAGTAAACTCACTTAACAAACTATAGTTAAGGTAATAAAACCACAAGATGAAGAAAAAGGACACTATCAGAAGTGACAATGACCAATGCAGTATGCATAGGCCATAATAAAATGTTATTAACTATTAATGTTATAATAATATTAAGTATCATGTACATGTTGTGTTTATGTTAGTGTCTATACAGGAAAGTACAGAGCAACTCACCGCAGCTAATAATAGAAGAGTCAACGCAACTTCTTCAGAATCGAACTCATGAAATGGAACAAAAAACATTCTAAACTATTTAAACAAAATTAATAAACGATGTCAAAGAGTAAGTAAACCGATTTATTCATATCGGATTCAATAATAGATTGAATTGGGTAGAATAAATCAATAAACCAAAAATTAATAATAAAAACCAAAACGTTAAGAATAATAATAAAATAGACAATCTCGTCGTGCTAAAATGTTCATACACACTTTTTAAGAGAAAATTACTTAAAACTTCGAATCTAACAAGAAAAATATTGTGTCGAGTATTCATAATACAAACCCTTAGATATCAAATATGAAATGAAAATATAAGAACCAAGTAAAATGTATATTCTATAGCCGGCAGAATAAGGAAAGGACAAATAAAATAGAGGCAGGATATCAAGAGAATGGAAAACATGGGACTACCTAAACAAGTAATAAGATACAGACCTCAGGGAAGACGAGATATAGGTAGGGCAAGGAAAAGAGATGCCTTCAGTGAAGGCAAAACAGGCTGTAATCCTATACCTTGACATGGAGAAGATTCATAATACTTAATAGCACACTTAAGAACAAAATATTGGTATGGAGAATCATACACGACTTCCATGTTCTAAGATTTATATTTAAAATCATTTTCGAAATGAAATATTTCCATTCAAACTACTTCTTTCTACTTACTGCTTCAGCCACTTACTGTGGGCACTAACGTATACCACCTCACGTTATCGCACTTGATTTTCACTGATGATGGAAATCGATGGCACTGGCGAAACGTCTGGTTTTGCAGAAAACATTGGTCTACGGCCAAACAGGCCGGGAAGGAATTTTAAAAACAAACTGCTTCTTTGTTCTCAATAACGTAGTACATATATACAAAAAATTATCAGGTAAACTATTACGTTACAACAAAAAAATATTTCTGGTAAACTACCCTTTCCCCGTAACCGATCTTCACCAAAATCAATAGGCCTTGAGTCCTCTATAACTCGGGCACATATGTAAAAAAATATCTGATTCTGTTTGAATTTACGGCAATTATCGTTCGTCATGAAAAAATTTCTCTTGTTACAACATAAAATATTGCAGGTAAACTACCCCTTTATCTTAACCGATCTTCACAAAAAACAATAGGTCTTGAACACTCTACAATTCAGGGCTGTATGCAAAAAATTATTTGATTCTGTTTGAATTTGCGGCTCTTATCGTTTGCCATAAAAAATCTAGACAGACACACAGACACTTTTCGAAAAATTACTTTTTTTCATGTTTTGAGGGTAGTATAATCAGAATCTGCAAAAATCTCTAACACGATTTTTTTTGCCATCACCATACTTCCATTTCCTTATGGAACATGAAAGTAAAATCAAAGTAAAATTCTGATGGCAACAAAAACCAAATATTCTATCAAAAATTGGGGATATACATTTTTGGTAGGTATTTGGTAGGCCTACTTGCATTGCACAAGGAATGTGTTATTTTCAATAGGTTATTGATAAAAAATGACTTACAAGTACATTGATTTTTATTACAAAATTTATACAAAACAGTTTCAATTCTAAGGTATCAATAATTAATAAATATTAAGGATAATGGACAAATTATTTCTTCAGAGAAGATACATAAAAACATTGCAAAAATAATACATATCAGACAAATATTATTACAACAAAAATACCACACAGACATTTGGGCTTTGTTACTTTATCAGTAATTATAAGATTACATTAATAAAGTACATAGAATATTTATTTACAAGAACATAATTACAAAAAGTGAAAACACCTTTGATGAAATAAACATTTTATTTATTACATCAAACATAACTAAACTCAGATGACAATATAAATGAACTAAATATAGGTTTTTCTGCGAGGGAGTGTAGGATTGATTAGGGGTTCAATTAGTTCAAATAATTAAAAAAAAAAATAGCATAAACTATAAATAGAAAAACTAGACTGGTATGTTTACAACAAAATGAAAACTTCAAGTTACATTTAAGAGATATTCCGTGTCAAATCAACAAGTGCTACAACCTGACCCTCTTAGATTTATTTGAAATTAAGTATGCATGTAGTATTCATAAATAGTAACACAAATCAATTTTTTCACATTTTTCTGACGAAAGGTTACTGAGTAATGGGTGCTCAAAAATGAAAAAAAAAAAAAAAATTTTGACTTGCGCAACAATATTGATTTGTTCACAACTTGTGTTTTAATTAATCTAGAACAATGACATCGAGTTCATTTGAAAGCTCTTTTAAAGGGCTTTCATATGATATAAAACATAATTAGTTGAAAATATATATATTTTTTATAAACACATCATTATTGCATTTACTGAATTTTGAAAAACTGTATTTTTAAAATTCTCAAAAAAATGTATGTGAAAGATATTGTTTTCCTCTACATATTCTGAAAGTTTCAACTTGGGATGAGCATGGGATCACTATCAAAAGTAATTTTATGTTTATCACGATTCTGTAAAACGTCATTCAGATCGGTGAATTATTATTATTTTTATTTTCCTACCCGTGACAATTTTTCAGAATCATAGTTGGATTTATTACTTGGCCTACAAAATTGTACTTTTCTTTCATACAAATAACTGTGTTTTAAAGCTTAGCACTAGCTAAATTAATAGCTCAAAATTAATAAATTGACCTACATATCTAAAATATATATCTTAATACAGTGATCCAGGTTTTCCGTGTACAAGCAAAAAAATCTCATTTTAAAGACTATATACAAAATGGTTGGTTGGTGTGACTATCTCCCATCTGTTTAGTATTTTGTCATCGGATAATATTCAGTCAGCTGTTGTCAACTGTTGTTGAAAGTGACCTGTACATTTTCTTTTGGTGTGACATAGCCTATAAAGTGAAAAAAATGTGATTAATTCTGAAAGGTTGTGTTTTGAAATTAGCTTAAAGGTACTTTTGTACAATTCTCACAACAGTGTATAAGTTTATATGCCTACAACCAGTTAATATTGTAACGAGACATATGAGCCCAAATATTTCAGTAACCCAAAATATTAACACATGTCAATAATTGAGTGAAAGAGACAAACCAAGTGTTTCTTCTAAAAGGCCAAGCATGAAACTACATGAGCTACTCATCACCAAGGATAAACTCACAACAATAAGAGTTAATAAAACTAATGGTAACTAACAAGTGAAATAACATTATAAGAAAAAGAAGATGCACCGAACAATGATTGTACCACAGGAACCAACAACCCAATAGTTTTCGGTCAGTAAGGAACCAATGAAGACAAGGAAGAAACATACTACGAGAAAGACACCTAATAACCATGGCATAAAATATAGATTCCAAGAGCCAGTCAACTATAGAACATCTTACCCGTATATGCAATGACTGAACAACTTACAGATTGAAGAGATGGACAAGAACTGACTAACTGAGATGACCAATATACAACAGATAATATTATAAATGTATAGGACAAGATATGTTATAAAAGAATGAAAGTAACTATACTGTTTAGAAGCTGTAAATAAAAGCATTGTAACATGTTATGCATAGCAGCCATGTAACATAAAGAAGTATTAAAATTGTCTCATAATAATAACAAATATTACTCAAATAGTCAAACAATCATGTAAGATAAGAATAGGCAATAACTAAAGAGTTATTAGTTATCATTAATAAAACCAAACTTGAGAAAATAAGGTTAAAAGAATGTAAATTTGTATCAACCTAACATACACATTGTTGGTACAAATTTCACCTAAATTCACATCTATCAGTAGGAAAAGCCTACCTAAACCAAAATGTTTTGTGCCTTAAACCAAGAAGAACTGATAAGCTTTCTACAGGTACCAATATAAGATACCCAAAATGGATTTTAAATAAGAATTTAAGTAAATAAAATGAACCAAAACCGACCAAAAGGGGATTCACTAAGTAAAACGTGAGCAATTTTATGGGAAATAATGTTATTAAACTAATTATGTACTTTATTAAGAACTTTTGTTTTCCAGCAGCTTCCAAAACTCTTTATATAAAAAATAATATAAACAAACTTATTTAGAGCTTCTAACAATACTTATCTTAAAATTATCATATGATTATACTTTCCAAAGGAAGCCCCTGATTTGAAAGCATTGACACATAATACTACTAATTAAAAATGATTCCAACTACTATGTTACTAAATTTGCTCATTTAAAATGTAAATGGGACTGTTATTAAGGATAATGAACAAATTATTTCTTCAGAGAAGATACATAAAAACATTGCAAAAATAATACATATCAGACAAATATTATAACAACAAAAATACCACACAGACATTTGGGCTTTGTTACTTTATCAGTAACTATAAGATTACATTAATAAAGTACATAGAATATTTATTTACAAGAACATAATTACAAAAAGTGAAAACACCTTTGATGAAATAAACATTTTATTTATTACATCAAACATAACTAAACTCAGATGACAATATAAATGAACTAAATATAGGTTTTTCTAAATAATATAATCCTGATTATAACGGTATTATAACTAGCAAATACATTACGGATAATTCATCCATACTCTGTATCATTTAAATCTACTATTAAGTATAACACACCCCATAAAATATTTTAGAATATTAAGATACTAACTTTTTAAAATTTCATGTGATATTAGTTGAGTATCATTTAGGAGGTTAAACAATATAAATACAATTCTACACATTAAGTTACAGATTATAAATACAGATAATAAGAAATTAAATAAAAATAACACTATAGCCCTACATCAATTATCGGGTTTAAGAACCTGCTGGTGTAAGCAGTGATAATTTTAGTTTACTGAGCTTTAATCAGACTTGCATGCAATAATAAATTTTACATAAGATAAAAGAACGATGCTTTCTTTAGTCACCAGCAAAACATTTTCTGTCTGCAAGTTAATATTATAAAATTTAAAAACAGCACAATTTTATTAAAAAATTTAATCGAGATTAAAATGCATGTTTAAGTCAAAAATTAAAGAAGTCACAGGTCAAATTCTCTTTTCAATTTTTCTTTTACCTGACAAATGTTAGCCCTTAATTTTTAAAGCAGAGCTGTGTTAAAACAATTTTTATGACAAATATATTACAATTTAATGGACTCAATGGTATGAAAGTAACTATGTGTACAAACAATTACAACAGTTTGCTTCAGTGAGGATATAGTACACATAGGCCTATATTATAAATTTTGTTATATTAGGTCTTAAAATTAACCTTAACTTTCTACCGTTGTCATATCTTAGCAAGTAATTACGTTTCTCTGAAAAATGCTGAATTTGAAAGTATATTTAGAGTAATATAGCTGGACTGAAGAATTAAATAAAATATGTAACTAGTTAAATACGAGCAGAGTTCAAATTAAATATATTATGGTAAGGCCTATCATCTTGTGTTAGGTAGGACATTTTACGAATAAAATGACTTACAAACTGGATACATTACGCAAATATAGGTAGGCTAGAGTAGTAATTGTCAGACTTACAGGAGTTAAAGAAACATTATTCAATTAAATTGCAGTCAGTGCCTTACAGGGACTTTTTTTTTAAATGAGTTAATTACCCCTTGGGTAATTATGAAGATTCTCATCAATGCTGATATTGCGCTGATATATTTTTATTATATTCTTCTATGTTATATAAACACGAGAAAAATAATTTTAAACGGCGGTCGAACCTATTTACGGAGACAAAAAATTAAATTTTTACTCCCATAAGAACGCATGGCGTTAGCCTAGGCATATTGTATTAATTAAATTAGAATGCTAATTTGCTCCATTATTAAATTTTGGACAGAACACAGTGATATTATGTATAGTTGGGTGTATAACAACCGGTAGGCCTAGTGTTAAGACCCAAAGTAATCGAGATTCATACATAACCTAACACAGCTAATTTCCTACAAACAACGGACAACATACACTAAATAAATGATCATCTTACCTTTCATTATTATTCCTAGCGCCTCCAACATATTTTTACTTCGACTTGCCATCACAAACACTTCATACGAATAACAAAATTCTGTCCCACACACATTAACAAGCGCAACGAATTACCTCACAGCGACTAAACAGAAATATATATGGCAGGTCGCAATATTTCGTTATACCAACTAAACAGAATAAAAACACACTTCTCTCTGTAGTGTCTGTCTTTTTTACACATGTTACAAATTTTATAGAATAATTATTACGAATGCCAATATGGCCGACTAACTACCCATATTTCATTATATACATTTGTATATATCGAACTGGTTGTCTGGCTTCAGCGTACAGCAAAAATACGATGTATAAAAATTTGTATAAGTTTTTCGTACGCTGACACACCATAACTTGGGCAAAATAACTTCTTCACCTAAAGATGTACTTATACAAGTTCCTCAAATTTGTTTTAGATACCCTGGGTAAAAATTGGGGTGTGATGAAGAAATTATGCGGCGCTAAGTCTATATATATATATATATATATATATAGACTTAGCGCCGCATAATTTCTTCATCACACGCCAATTTTTACCCAGGGTATCTAAAACAAATTTGAGGAACTTGTATAAAAGTACATCTGTAGGTGAAGAAGTTATTTTGCCCAAGTTATGGTGTGTCAGCGTACGAAAAACTTATACAAATTTTTATACATCGTATTTTTGCTGTACGCTGAAGCCAGACAACCTGTTCGATATATACAAATGTATATAATGAAATATGGGTAGTTAGTCGGCCATATTGGCATTCGTAATAATTATTCTATAAAATTTTTAACATGTGTAAAGATGTTGGAGGCGCTAGGAATAATAATGAAATGTAAGATGATCATTTATTTAGTGTATGTTGTCCGTTGTTTGTAGCAAATTAGCTGTGTTAGGTTAAGTATGAATGTCTAGATTCCTTTGGGTTTATAAAATAGGTTAATTACCTTCTGTCAAGAGGGAAGTGTGTTTATACCATGTGTTTACTCTGTTTAGTTTGTGCAATGAAGAAAAGACACCAACCAATAATTTTAGTTCGCGCTTTGTTCAGTATTCAGTGAAGGTGGGCTAAACTGTTATTTTAAAATACTAGGTATGAAAATACCGTTCCAAAAAAATAACAGGTACAAATACCTGTTATTATATACTATATATACACAACTTATATTATCCTTTGTAAGTAACTCGTTTTGAGTTTCCTGCAGGTCTCCTATGTAATATCTTCAAATAAATACACTGCAAGTAGGTTTATTTTCACCTAGATAAACCTATTAATATATTAATAAACCTACTTGCTGTGTATTTATTTGAAGATATTATATAACCTATACTATATAATTTGTTATAAGAAATAAATTGAAACTAAAAGTATTAACAGTGTTACTTTACACTGTGACTTTATTAAACTATTACTGTTTAAATGGAAATAAGAAACAAGAGAATTTATAGGCCTATCTCCCTTTGGGAATACCAGTGTTCCTAAAATATTAGGTGTTACTAAAATATTACTGTTATTCTGGAACGTGTTGTTCCTTGTGTATCGGTGATACCACTAGTATTTGAAATACCTAATATTTTAAATAACGCGTTACTGGCTGTTCCTTGCGTTCCAGCGATATTTTTGTACGCCTAGTATTTGGCCTTGGTTTACGTGATCTTGCGTACAATTTGTGTGTGTGTGTCTGTGTAGGTGTGTAGGGGGTGTGCCCCGACTCGGAACAGCGAGGGCGGCGTGTCTCGACTCGGAACAGCGTCGCCGCGAATAACAGGCATTTCAACTTTTCAGTCACTGTTACATCCGTTCCACAAAAATATTGTTCCAAAATGCCTATTACAGGTATATCAGCCCACCTCTATTCAGTGTGTTCGCGGTAATAAGCAAGGTCAGCGTGCAGTAAAAAAAACGCGCCAACCAATAGTTTTAATTCGCGCTTAATTCAGAGTGTCCGCGGTAATAAGTAAGGTGTGTGGGACAGTATTATTTTTGTTTGCCATGGGTAGTCGTCGGGGCAGGAAGATGTTGGAAATGGCCTTGGGGATAAAAATGAAAGGTAAGATGATCATTTATTTAGTGTATGTTGTCCGTTATTTGTAGCATATTAGGTGTTACGTTGTTTAAGACCTGAAGATGTCAGTAATGACGAAAAGCTTAGTCGAACAATAAAAAATTATAGCAGTTAGCAAATTCATAAAAGAAATAAGTTAGGTTATGTTTCATGTCTAGATTACTTTGTCGAACACGTATCTGTTATAGAACCAACTATGCCTAATATCACTGTGTTCTGCCCAAAATTTAATAATTGAGCAAGTTAGCATTCTAATTTAATTAATACAATTTTATTTTTTCATTATTAGCGGGCCAATTTATACAAAAACAAAAATTCTGGAGTTTTGTATTGTAGTGTTTTAGGGTAAATAGAATTGCCATAATAAATTTAATACAGTAGGCGTATTGTTTTGATTGTGAAACAAAAATCATTTGTTTGATGTTTTAATTCAGTTCACTTATCCCCAATAAGTAAAAACCTTTACAAAGGTGCATAAGGTATTATCATTTGCTTTAAAAAATTGAATTCCAAAATAATACAAAGACTATTTAAATTAGATTTGTTCCTTTACTGCATTAATAAAACCTGTCATATACGCGTCACCTTATGCTACATAAATATCAAACACACTTAGTTAGTCAGTGATTAATTATGTTAACAAAACTAGCAAACTAGCAGGGCATTAGCCGATTAACTTACAGCGGAATAGCCTGTAAGCCTAACCTAACTCTGAAATAAAATGAATTACTTTTAGGAAAAAATCAAAATTTGTTTGTGTTATGTAGGCTTGGGTGTTAAGTATAATAGGCTAAGTTCTTTATCACAGTAAATTGTCTCTAGCTCCAGATACTTGCATGCCTACATCAATTGTCATATTTTATTCTTCGTATTGTTAAAAAATGTCATATTTTACATTTCAGATGACTGTGAAAGTAGGCCTAGGAGACGTACAGCAAAAAAAGGTACATATAGTTTTAATTGTTATTTATATTCAGTGTATAAAAGCACCCCTTAACTCTAATCAACTAAAAATATAAAATTAATTAACCCATTTTTGAAAAAGACCCTGTGAGGGAACTGACTCCAGTTAAATGAAATATGTATTCTGTATTAAATGCTTATTCTGTATAAATATCAAGTTACTGATACCTTTACACAGAATAATTTTATTTAGATTAAGTCTGGCCTATGATAATATAACTGATTTAGCTAAACTTACTGCGGATTAGCCTGTAAGCCTAACCTAACTCTGAAATAAAATTTATTACTTTTAGAAAAAGATCAAAAGTTTATAGGCCTGGGTGTTAAGTATAATAGACTAAGTTCTGTGTCACAGTTGAATTATCTTTAGCTCCAGAACTTACACCAATAGTGCATGTCTACATATATTTTCATACTTTACTTTCATATTTGACTGGGAACGTAGTAAGTTCAGTGTTAACTTATTCATGTTACCTTATATTCGGTGTATAAAATCACCCCTTAAACTCTAGTTAACTTTATAATCAGGATTATATTATTCAATGTTAATCATTTGAACAGTTTTTGTTTTTCGAGTTTGTGTGATTATATTAGAAATCTTTTTCAGGAATCTTCAGTGCAGGGATGTAACCAAGCAATAGTGACTTGAGTTCATTTAAATTAAAATAGATTACTATAAAATAACTACTAGATTATGCTGTAAATTTAATTTTTTTTAGAAATTTACACAAAATCCATTAACTTTTTGTAAATTCATAGTGCTAACCTACAAATATTGTGCTAGGTTAAGAAAATAAATTATTCTCTTAATTATTAGCTTAATATTATTATAATTATTAACTTAGTGAAAAATTATGTATGAGTTTTGTAATGATCTTTCAGGTTCCTCCTGAACTTTCCAGAATTGACTGGGAAAAAATGACTATTATTGCACCATCAGTAGTATCGACATCAGATGATATTGATGTGGAAAACATATGAAGTGGAGAAGGTAATATAATCAAAGCAATTTAGCCTATAGATAATTAAAAATTTTTTTTTTCTGTTTGTGAATTTTGTAACATTAGCATATTTGATTTAATGTTTGTTTCATATGTAGTGTTAGGTTTACCTAAATTATCTTTACTTGACAAACTAGACTTGTATAGGTACTTTAAATCAATTAAGAAAATCAGCTTTGAATGTAGCACAATTAATTCATACCATATTTCATTAATGTTTTGTTTTCAAAGCATTTTTTTGTTTGGGTGTTAGCCTATTTAATTTGTGTTATGGCAAAGTTAATTTTCTGCATCAGGAATGTCCTATTTCATTGAGCAAGCTTTATAGGAGATTTTGAAGTTTGTGATAAAATAGCCATTAATGATTCTTTTTTCTTGTTAATAACAACAATATAAAGTTATTAACAGTCCCATTTACATTTTAAATGAGAAAATTTAGTAACATAGTAGTTGGAATCATTTTTAATTAGTAGTATTATGTGTCAATGCTTTCAAATCAGGGGCTTCCTTTGGAAAGTATAATCATATGATAATTTTAAGATAAGTATTGTTAGAAGCTCTAAATAAGTTTGTTTATATTATTTTTTATATAAAGAGTTTTGGAAGCTGCTGGAAAACAAAAGTTCTTAATAAAGTACATAATTAGTTTAATAACATTATTTCCCATAAAATTGCAATTATTTCATTTAGTAATTTGCACTTTTGTTGATACTGGCAATGATAATTATTTTTCTCTGTTAGCTAAAATTCTTTCTTTGTTACAGAGTCCATTGTTGTAGAAGCTCTTATATCGCCAGATGATTGTGCAAAATTTATAAGTTTGGAGGTAAATTTCTCCTTATAGAACTGCTGTATTCTTATATAGTTATCTCTCTCTGACCTCTATTTTGCACTATGAGGTGTACACTTATTTCCATTCTTATTTGGTATTCTTTTATCTCTTTCTACTATTATTTAGTTACAATAGTTTAATCATAGTAGTCTCTTTATAATTGGTTTAGTGTTTTTTGTACACTGGTCTGTCCCTTAGTGTATATCATTGACTAACATTATTTACACCTAGTGTCACATGACAGGTGTTCTTAATTACGATTATAATACATTATGTCCTTTCTTATAATATTCTTATACTATTACAATAGTGGCATTACACCTTACTTGTGGTATAGACATTAACCTTTTACTTCTATTTGGTATTATAAAGTGGTTTTGTTCACGTTTTACTTAGTGAATCCCCTTTTGGTCGGTTTTGGTTCACTTTATTTACTTAAATTCTTATTTAAAATCCATTTTGGGTATCTTATATTGGTACCTGTAGAAAGCTTATCAGTTCTTCTTGGTTTAAGGCACAAAACATTTTGGTTTAGGTAGGCTTTTCCTACTGATAGATGTGAATTTAGGTGAAATTTGTACCAACAATGTGTATGTTAGGTTGATACAAATTTACATTCTTTTAACCTTATTTTCTCAAGTTTGGTTTTATTAATGATAACTAATAACTCTTTAGTTATTGCCTTTTCTTATCTTACATGATTGTTTGACTATTTGAGTAATATTTGTTATTATTATGAGACAATTTTAATACTTCTTTATGTTACATGGGTGCTATGCATAACATGTTACTATGCTTTTATTCACAGCTTCTATTCAGTTAACAGTCTAGTTACTTTCATTCTTTTATAACATATCTTGTCCTATACATTTATAATATTATCTGTTGTATATTGTACAGGAATGGGTTTCCTCTCCTTAAAACCCCACTGTTGTGTTTGTCAATTTGTACATACACCTATGCCAATGTGTTTTGAATTATTTTAATTATGTAAATCTCGGAGATATTTGGAGTTGTGGGATGTATTGATGTAAGTAATTAATTATTAACTTAGCTCTCTAAAAACTATCAGTGTTTGTGTACCTGTAACTTAAATAATTAATGAGTTATTTTATAATTCCGTTCAACCCTATTATACCTTGAAGAGAATTCTGTCTAATTTTGTATTTTTACTCTCTCTCTCTTTGGTGTCAGATAATTCCGCTATAAGCGCTGTAGTATCGGCTCAACGAAACTTATAGGTTATTTCAATGTTTATGTTAACAAATTATTCTATACTTATTCAGTTACTTTTTTATTCCTAGCTCATTAAACCATACTCCAAATAACAAGATTTTGCCAATATATAAAGGTTCTTTATTTGTTTACTTCTTTAACATTGAATAATATATGTTCTAATTAACATACGCTTGAGCTATAGATTGTATGAATCGATTGTTGATTATTCTGATACTTTATTTAAATTTAGTTATATAGTGTGTTTTAATTTGTAATTAATTTAATTCAGGGTGTGAAGGTTCTTGTAACTGTGGGGAAGATTAAAAATACATAGATAAGAATGCAAGATTTACAAATTTAAAGTGTTGTGTAGTTAGTATGATTAATATAATAATAATTTACCAGACTAGAACGAAGCCAATCGTGTAGGCGGTTGATTGATAAATTTACTGTTCTGGACAATTATGCCGTACGATTTTCTTTCTTCGATTTAATAGAATGGAATTCTTCTCCTGTCCACTTCGGAATTACAGCTTGGATTGGTTTACAGCCCGATTGATGCTTCTTCTGCAACGCCAGGATCCAAATACGTTCTTCTCTTGGTTGAAGCAATTAGTGTTGTTCCGTGTTTTTGAAAGGTTATAACTTCTGGTGTAGTGAATATTATTAATTGTGATACTGTTAATTCTTTCTATTTGGTTTAATATATCATCAATTCCCTTCGGATATGGGACAGTTCAAGTTCTTCCTTGTATAATCCAGTTATTTATTCTCTATTGTGATTTCATACTGTAGTGTTATTTGGATTAAACTGTACTGGTGATAGTCATAAACATTGTCATTAGGATTTTGTGTTTTATAATCGTGTCTGATGATTTAAAATATTCCGATTAAATAGATAATTCTTTGGTTTTTTAATCTCATCACATTCAGATCATCAAAGCAATTATTGTCAAATTAACAACTTCCTCTTCTTCTGTCGTCCCTAGCAACACACGACTTCTTCCTTCCACATGTTTTGAATATAGTGTTTATTTCATATATTTTTTGTCTATTCCTTATCAATTTGCTAACCTATCGGAATGTAACTTTACCGATAGTTGGTTTATTATTTTCTACACATATTCTGCTGGTTTTTTGATATAAGCCGGTTTTTTTCCTTTTTTTATATTTAATCCACTTTCGATATTAAATGTTATTAATCGATATCATGGCATTATGGTATTATCATAATTTGTATAAATTTTATTATATATCATTATTAATTTAATGTTTTTTCTAGCTCTTCAAATCGTATTCATTAATTATTATTAATTGATGTACCTAACCTTTATGTTATGAGTGGTTATATAGTGGTTTTGGCTGTTAGGCCTTTTATTGTGAACAGATCTACCTGTGTTTATAACTGGTACACATCTATAGCCCCTTTTACATAAATTCATACATATAATTAAATCTTAACTATTAACATTTACATAAACAATTATTTTTTCCATATCTAATAACAATTTTATCTTGACCTATGGATCACATATAAGAAAATTCAAATCTATTAACGTTAATTAGCTGCTTCACACTTCATTCTACAACAGTCATTGAATAATACATCTTGTTTCATTATCTTTCATTAACTCAACACATATTTGGTATAACATAACATAAACTTTATCATAACATTTGTTGTCACAAAATAATACCTCTTAACTCAAAATTCTTATTTGCTATTAGTAAATTATTGTTTCATTTTTTGTTTGTTTTTCATTAAACATATATCATCAACTATTGTCTAACTTACAGGTTCGGTTATTCTTGTTAATATTACCTTGCATCCTTATTTACCTGTATCTATGATTATAAATATAATTATTTGCTCTTTGTTCTATCATGGGGTTAAATATTGACTTGTTTATTATTCTGTGAACCTTGTTTTTATGTAACTTGAGTGCTAGCATTTCTGTTGCGTTACAATATTGGTCATCTCAGTTAGTCAGTTCTTGTCCATCTCTTCAATCTGTAAGTTGTTCAGTCATTGCATATACGGGTAAGATGTTCTATAGTTGACTGGCTCTTGGAATCTATATTTTATACCATGGTTGTTAGGTGTCTTTCTCGTAGTATGTTTCTTCCTTGTCTTCATTGGTTCCTTACTGACCGAAAACTATTGGGTTGTTGGTTCCTGTGGTACAACCATTGTTTGGTGCATCTTCTTTTTCTTATAATGTTATTTCACTTGTTAGTTACCATTAGTTTTATTAACTCTTATTGTTGTGAGTTTATCCTTGGTGATGAGTAGCTCATGTAGTTTCATGCTTGGCCTTTTAGAAGAAACACTTGGTTTGTCTCTTTCACTCAATTATTGACATGTGTTAATATTTTGGGTTACTGAAATATTTGGGCTCATATGTCTCGTTACAATATTAACTGGTTGTAGGCATATAAACTTATACACTGTTGTGAGAATTGTACAAAAGTACCTTTAAGCTAATTTCAAAACACAACATTTCAGAATTAATCACATTTTTTTCACTTTATAGGCTATGTCACACCAAAAGAAAATGTACAGGTCACTTTCAACAACAGTTGACAACAGCTGACTGAATATTATCCGATGACAAAATACTAAACAGATGGGAGATAGTCACACCAACCAACCATTTTGTATATAGTCTTTAAAATGAGATTTTTTTGCTTGTACACGGAAAACCTGGATCACTGTATTAAGATATATATTTTAGATATGTAGGTCAATTTATTAATTTTGAGCTATTAATTTAGCTAGTGCTAAGCTTTAAAACACAGTTATTTGTATGAAAGAAAAGTACAATTTTGTAGGCCAAGTAATAAATCCAACTATGATTCTGAAAAATTGTCACGGGTAGGAAAATAAAAATAATAATAATTCACCGATCTGAATGACGTTTTACAGAATCGTGATAAACATAAAATTACTTTTGATAGTGATCCCATGCTCATCCCAAGTTGAAACTTTCAGAATATGTAGAGGAAAACAATATCTTTCACATATATTTTTTTGAGAATTTTAAAAATACAGTTTTTCAAAATTCAGTAAATGCAATAATGATGTGTTTATAAAAAATATATATATTTTCAACTAATTATGTTTTATATCATATGAAAGCCCTTTAAAAGAGCTTTCAAATGAACTCGATGTCATTGTTCTAGCTTAATTAGAACACAAGTTGTGAACAAATCAATATTGTTGCGCAAGTCAAAAATTTTATTTATTTTTTTCATTTTTGAGCACCCATTACTCAGTAACCTTTCGTCAGAAAAATGTGAAAAAATTGATTTGTGTTACTATTTATGAATACTACATGCATACTTAATTTCAAATAAATCTAAGAGGGTCAGGTTGTAGCACTTGTTGATTTGACACGGAATATCTCTTAAATGTAACTTGAAGTTTTCATTTTGTTGTAAACATACCAGTCTAGTTTTTCTATTTATAGTATATGCTTTTTTTTTTTTTAATAATTTCAACTAATTGAACCCCTAATCAATCCTACACTCCCTCGCAGAAAAACCTATATTTAGTTCATTTATATTGTCATCTGAGTTTAGTTATGTTTGATGTAATAAATAAAATGTTTATTTCATGAAAGGTGTTTTCACTTTTTGTAATTATGTTCTTGTAAATAAATATTCTATGTACTTTATGAATGTAATCTTATAGTTACTGATAAAGTAACAAAGCCCAAATGTCTGTGTGGTATTTTTGTTGTAATAATATTTGTCTGATATGTATTATTTTTGCAATGTTTTTATGTATCTTCTATGAAGAAATAATTTGTTCATTATCCTTAATAATTATTAATTATTGATACCTTAGAATTGAAACTGTTTTGTATAAATTTTGTAATAAAAATCAATGTACTTGTAAGTCTTTTTTTATCAATAACCTATTGAAAATAACACATTCCTTGTGCAATGCAAGTAGGCCTACCAAATACCTACCAAAATAGTATATCCCCAATTTTTGATAGAATATTTGATTTTTGTTGCCATCAGAACTTTACTTTGATTTTACTTTCATGTTCCATAAGGAAATGGAAGTATGGTGATGGCAAAAAAAATCGTGTTAGAGATTTTTGCAGATTCTGATTATACTACCCTCAAAACATGAAAAAAAGTAATTTATCGAAAAGTGTCTGTGTGTCTGTCTAGATTTTTTATGGCAAACGATAAGAGCCGCAAATTCAAACAGAATCAAATAATTTTTTGCATACAGCCCTGAATTGTAGAGTATTCAAGACCTATTGTTTTTTGTGAAGATCGGTTAAGATAAAGGGGTAGTTTACCAGCAATATTTTATGTTGTAACAAGAGAAATTTTTTCATGACGAACGATAACTGCCGCAAATTCAAACAGAATCAGATATTTTTTTACATATGTGCCCGAGTTATAGAGGACTCAAGGCCTATTGATTTTGGTGAAGATCGGTTACGGGGAAAGGGTAGTTTACCTGAAACATTTTTTTGTTGTAACGTAATAGTTTACCTGATAATTTTTTGTATATATGTACTACGTTATTGACAACAAAGAAGCAGTTTGTTTTTAAAATTCCTTCCCGGCCTGTTTGGCCGTAGACCAATGTTTTCTGCAAAACCAGACGTTTCGCCCGTGCCATCGACTTCCATCATCAGTGAAAATCAAGTGCGATAACGTGAGGTGGTATACGTTAGTGCCCACAGTAAGTGGCTGAAGCAGTAAGTAGAAAGAAGTAGTTTCAATGGAAATATTTCATTTCGAAAATGATTTTAAATATAAATCTTAGAACATGGAAGTCGTGTATGATTCTCCATACCAATATTTTGTTCTTAAGTGTGCTATTAAGTATTAGGAATCTTCTCCATGTCAAGGTATAGGATTACAGCCTGTTTTGCCTTCACTGAAGGCATCTCTTTTCCTTGCCCTACCTATATCTCGTCTTCCCTGAGGTCTGTATCTTATTACTTGTTTAGGTAGTCCCATGTTTTCCATTCTCTTGATATCCTGCCTCTATTTTATTTGTCCTTCCCTTATTCTGCCGGCTATAGAATATACATTTTACTTGTTACTTATATTTTCATTTCATATTTGATATCTAAGGGTTTGCATTATGAATACTCGACACAATATTTTTCTTGTTAGATTCGAAGTTTTAAGTAATTTTCTCTTAAAAAGTGTGTATGAACATTTTAGCACGACGAGATTGTCTGTTTTATTATTATTCTTAACGTTTTGGTTTTTATTATTAATTTTTGGTTTATTGATTTATTCTACCCAATTCAATCTATTATTGAATTCGATATGAATAAATCGGTTTACTTACTCTTTGACATCGTTTATTAATTTTGTTTAAATAGTTTAGAATGTTTTTTGTTCCATTTCATGAGTTCGATTCTGAAGAAGTTGCGTTGACTCTTCTATTATTAGCTGCGGTGAGTTGCTCTGTACTTTCCTGTATAGACACTAACATAAACACAACATGTACATGATACTTAATATTATTATAACATTAATAGTTAATAACATTTTATTATGGCCTATGCATACTGCATTGGTCATTGTCACTTCTGATAGTGTCCTTTTTCTTCATCTTGTGGTTTTATTACCTTAACTATAGTTTGTTAAGTGAGTTTACTATACTTTAGGAAGTTACCTTTTTATATGGGTTGTAATCCTATCAAATTATTCTCGTTATTGCTTGAATATCTCTTATCATTGTTTTGATAGCACTGTTATTATTGTGCAGTAGTTCATTCTGCATTTATACTGAAAATTGCTTTGGTTTAAAGTAACCAAGATTACTTGCATCTAGCTGTCAACATGGTTTATTTATTATTATGGTTATTATTAGTATTTGGGTGGCTATAATCCGTGAATTTACTTATTCGAATAGTATTCTGCCTCATTCAATGTTGTTGGTTTAGTTCCTACTCTTTTATGATAAGTTTACAAGTAATTTTGTTCGTCATGCATCCATTCTATGGCAACCATATAGTTATAATATACAACAATGGATTATTGTCGGTTTTGTGTTTCTGTATTACATTTGATTTATTTGACTTTATGTAGTACTGGTATATCTATTGGTTATTATTAGATTACATTTTGTTTATCTTTTACAGTCTTTACTATTGGTAATTAGTGGTTATTTCTAATATCAATTCCTAATTTTAAAATTAAAGGTGTACCTTCAATTTCACCAGAAGGAAAGTGGTATGTTGGTACAATGTAAGTAAAACATTTTGTTCTGTTTTCTTTTTTTCATATTTGGTTCAAACGTACAAGTGAAAAACTTTCTGGGGCGATGTAGCTCACAAACCCTACAAAGACTCGGCGTTTTCCACAACTTGTATTTAGGAAAGAACAAAAAGAAAAATCAGATTTCTGTGTTATGATCTGCACTATTCTGTTAGTTATTATGGTTTGTACCCTAAGAATATTCGTATGTTACCCTCCGAATACTTGTTTGCAAATAATGTCGATTTTCTGGTGAACTGGGCCGGTAAAAGATTGTTTTACTGGCTTCATGCAGCGACATTCAAGGTTGTCTTTTAGAGAGGCTGAAGCAACAAGTTTTGCAATAGCATTTAGTTTTAATAAACATAACATAAAACTTTCTTCAATATTGGAATTCTGTGATAAGTCGCCTTCATTTTTACTGTCACAATATTTGGAATGTGAAGGAAACCAGGCAGCATAACGACAGTGCACTGTCCTAACAAAGTTGTCAGTTTGAAGGGAAATAAACAAGTCTGCAGGGTTACCCCTTTGGAAAAGGGTGAAACCAGTGGTATTTTCATAGATGGCAGCTGGAAACCACCACTTATCGTTATATCCACAGAGTGTTATGTAGATATCACTTTGATTATTTATGGACCAGCAGGTTGTATTGGAGTAGCACATCCATCAAGATAAATTACAGCCTCTCTTTTTTTACTATTTATGAAACAGTTTATACCTCATACCCGTTACAATCTGACTTCAGCCATTAGACAAGTGTTTATATGGCCTGTTTCGGTGCAGCCGCTGAGAGCTGGATGACAATAAACCCAGGTAAAACCATGACATACCTGGGCTAGCAAAAGATGCTCTTTCAAAGGCAGCTACACCATCTAACTGACAGCAGGTTTTAGTTCAACTGGAATTTGGCCATTAAATGAAAATATATTCAGTATCGAAGAGTTTCTGTGTTCACCTGTAATTGACAGAGAGATAGGAGACAAAAGTAATTATGAAGGAAGATTAACACCAACAAAAGATTGTCAAGAGACCACAGTAGCCGGACCTCCCACGTCGGAAATAAACGAGACATCTGCTAATACCTTATCACAATTGACACCAGAATAAATTCGCCCTTATCCGAAAGCGACTGCAAAAATAAAATAGAAATGCGCCAAGAAGAAAAAGTCAAGTATTCTCACTGACTCCTATTAAAAAAGCAATTCGTATTGAAGAGGAGGCATGACAAAAGAAAGAGCGATCAAAACGGAAACTAATCATGAACGGTAAAACGAAGGCGATTTGTGGACTGTATAGAAACGGTCAATCAAACTCTCCAAGACTTAAGAAATTGTAATAAATTAGTGGGTAGCGTAACATTTGTTATTTCAGAGGATTCTCGCTAGAGATTACCGGTAACTGCAAGAGGAACCCGCGCTGATATTGTCTCAGTGTGTTTAAAGTCCTCGGCGATGTGGAATGCTATTCAGACTAAATTTGCAAAGCAATATGAGAGCCCATTTAGGAGGAGGAGGAGATGGTGATTTTTCTACAAACTTACTGCACCTCGGTGACGGTAGTGTTCCTAATGACGATAGCTTCACAGAAATTGACGAAAAACTGGGACATAGTAAATAGTACAACACTGTATTAATTGCTAAATTCTGTGCAAAACGTCAAGTGTTTACTTGATAAAAATTACAAGTGGTTATTCCCAAAGAATCGAATCTGTGAAGGAAAATAATGATACAAGTTTGGAAAAATTTTCTGGGGATAATAAAAAGTCCGAAGAATCTATTAACACCGTATTTAATATTGAAAATATAGTGTACTATCTCCAAGAATTTTTGAATTCTTTAAATCAATCTTGCATTCCGCCACAACGGTTCATTCTAAAGGTTGGCACTCCAACAATGTTGTTGAAAAATTTACATCCTCCGAACGTTTCCATAATACAAAATGCAGGTGACACGGGAATTTCTGTGTCAAGTAGGTAATAGCGTTATTATCGACTCAAAAGCCCTCTTCACACACACATTCGAATCAGTAGGCTACTGGTTGTTAGCATTACCTGGTGTAATTACCAACTTATAAATTGTAACATTCTTTACTTTAGTACACACTTGAAGGAAATTAACAGTTTCGAAATTACATCCGTTCCATTTACATAATTTTCATTAAACCTACTTAATATGTAGTAGTGAACGATAAGCTTTTCCAGGTTTTACTAGTACTTGACCTACAACGGTCTGATCTCCTACACTCAGTGCCTCTGTCTTTAATGATCACTGCTTTTTTTTACAAAATAATTTTCCCATTCCTGCATAGAATTTACCCGCTCGTACAGAAGGCAACAGACTTTAGTGAATCCAAGCTGCAATCGAAGTATAACTACGTTACTTTCACATCTCCGTAGGTATGCCACGAATATCCGTCATACTGAATTCTGCTCAATAAAAGTTTCATACTATCACATGACTCCGACATGTAAGCAGTAAGTTATAAACTGAAGGGATTGGTGAGAAAGCTCCTAAATCAAACTGCAGAAAATTGGAAATTCAAGAATGGTTGAGAAATCATAAAATTGAATTTTCTATGCAAGATACGAGGGCTCAATTGCTAAACAAAAACGAAATAAAAAATGCGCTGAAAATATATGAAATTGATCAAATAGCCTACGAAATGGGTCATGAGGTTGTACGCCTTCCACCTTATCATGCACATTACAACCCAATTGAGTTGGTGTGGGCACAGGTGAAAGGATATGTGGCCGATCGAAATAATACTTTTAAAATGGTCGACCTTGAAAGACTGATGGACGAAGCGATAGCTAAAGTAACGGTTGAAGACTGGAGAAAATGCGTCCAACATTCCGAAGAGCTTCAAAAGGACGATTACCAGAAAGAATGCCCTAGAGATTTGGCTATAGAACGTATGGTGATTGCAGTGACAGAAGAAAGTTCAGAAGATAGCGAATCCAGTTCTGATTGAAAGAATTTTAAAATAATTATAATGCTTAAATTTTTGTGTATATTTTTTATTATAATGTGTATAATTTTTCTTTACTAAATTTTTAAAAATGAAGTTTTTCATTAAATAACATAATGTAACGACTGTTTTAAAAACAACTAAAATGTAAAGAGAATTGTCATATTACTAAAGAATAAAGAAAATAATTACTTACAAAATTGAAAACAACACAAAAATTATATAAAGAAAGAAAAAAACAGTGGAAAGAAGAGGACTTGTGGTGTGTGTGTGTGTTATCTTTATTGTACGATAATGCGCTGAGGTATTCTCTTTGATCGTAGTAGCTCACCGATGTAGAAGCGTGAGGTGTGTGTGTGTGTGTTTGTTATCTCTATTGTATGAGAATGCGCTGACGTTGTTTGTTTGGCTTCGTAGTGTAACGCGCCCGTGAGTGCGAGTGAAGCGACATGGCAATACCGCAGTTACTATTGCATCACCTCGAAGCTTACAATGCTGTGTCCCGTACTATATAAAACAACATTTTTGTATTATTTTAATACAGACAGGAGTGAATACAGCCTTCGAATGAATTGCTAGTACGAACGCGTCAGCCTGCCAACACACATTAGATCTGTATATTTGTGTCGTGACAATCGTAATAATTTTTGTAAACAAAGACTGTTGTGTCATTACGACATTAAGAATGTTGTTGGCGTGAATTTAATGCGACAGATTTTTTTTACCTCCGCCCTCTTTCAGTCCTCTCACTCACTCACTCACTCTCTCTCTCTCGCGCGCGCGCACACGCACGCGCGCCAACTCGTACAGTTTCTTCTTTTTGTCAACAATTTCAGTGTTACACACAATCCTTCACTGTTTGTTTGTATCTGTTTGTACAGACTACACATTCAAACTTGAGTAATCTGTTTGTAGCAGTGTAACATTTCAACAAACACTTAAAGAGGCGCGCTTTGGGTGCAGTCGCAGAAGGACCTGCCGTGCTAACTTAATGAAATAAAAGGAAATTAATAGTGAGGTAGTCATGTTTAATTAAAGGTAGTAGTGAGGTTTGCCCCTATTAGTGAGGTAGATGGGGAAAATTGACAGAGAAAGAGTGAGGGGGAGAAGAGAGACGGGGGAGAGAGAATTACGAATTTTTAATTATTCTCATTCATACCGAATATCATTTGTAAGAATATAGTTATGCAGTTATTGGTATACAGTAGTACCGAAGCAACATGTTTCAAGTTGACTCCCATCCGTTGGAAATTTATTCACCATTCTGATTAATAAAAATTTCTACAAGTACCAATAATATAAATAACAACCTGCAGAAGCAGAAGAGTTTATATCTTACAGAGTTGTAATGTTACATTAATTATATTTTTGCTTTTCGTATATCACAGTGAGCAGTAATCTAATTTTTTTGAAATAATACGTGAAGGCTTATATATTAAGAATTAATTTTTTTTTATAGTTTCCGTAACTTGCTTGTAAAATAATTAGGTATCCAAAAGGTAAGTTACATATTTTAATAGCAACTTATAAGTTCCTCATCCTCGGTTTTTTCCTTTCTTCAAAATGTACCACTTTTTAATTGCGAATAAATTATTTAACGTAATAATCGTTTCACCAAAGGCTGTTTGGATCCTGTTAATAAAACTCTTGAGTCTGCTGCACATAATCCTCGCTTTTGGTTCATGTTTCGTTAACTTTCTACATTACAATAAGTTTAATTATTTTCAAGTTCCTTATAAGTAGCCAACTGTAGTAAACATCATGTACTTTGACCTCTCTCTCACTCTCTCTCTCTTTCTTTCTGTTACTCTTGTTCTTCTCAATAACTGTATCTCAGGAAGTCTGAACGTAACAGGTTCTTAAGTAAACTTCATATGACTTAACGTGCAAAATCTTAAACATCATTTGGGCTTCAGTTATGTTATAATTTTGTAAGAAAGCTTTACAAAATAGTTTTTACACTGCTTCTGTATACGAAACTAGGTGCAGGTATGTAATCAAATTTTTTAGTAGGCCTATTTATTCTAACACTGTTACAGTTTCTTGAAAACGCCGTATGTAAACAAACATTAAAACTTAGTAATAAGGTTTATCAAACTACTATTTTTCTTGGACGCATTAACGCAAATCAGTAATCTAGAGACCAATTTTATATTGAAAAATCGATGAATAATAAACGGAATTTGATATGCAAAAATCCATCGGTTAAGAAAATAAAGTAAACTTGGTTAGTAACAAATAATTTTGGCAAAAATTTTTAATTTGATATAGGCTATAATTGATTCCAATTTTATTACAATCTGAGAAATGAAGCCAAATAGATTTTCATAAACGTTGGTCTAGTAACAAAAAAAGTTTCATTCTTAAGCGCACAATATTATAATTTCCCTTTCATCCCGGAAAAAAGACTGTATTAAGCTACTATCATACTTGTCTAGTCTACACTATTTAATGGGTATATTATAGGTTTCACAAAAATTGATTATCTTACACATGGTTTTAATATATCACTAAACTTTGTGAAAAGTCTGAGTGAAAAGAATTATATACACAACGGTTGATGTTAATACAGGTCTTAATTCGTTTCAAAATTTATAGATAAATAAAAAATTAAAATTATCACATATATTGTGTGGTGTATAAAATAAATTGTAATAATCCTTTCTAATATGATTACTTAAGCCATAATATCCGAAGTTGGACCGTTCCTTTATTCTTCTGTAGCCTCCTACATTCTTGCGTATCTGCTGTCATATTCGCGTCTCACAGTCATAGTAGACAGTAGGCTATAATATTATACCTTTTTTTGCGTTGTCTGAGACTTGTCTCAGAGGATAAGACTCAGGCTGATCTGGGGCAAGCACCCTTCCGCCGATTGGAGATTTAGAGGAGTCGCACGCCAGCGCAGCGCGGACCGGTGGCGAAGTAGGTGGAGGCATTCAGGATAGAGTGTAGTGTATGGATGTGTATTTGTGTGTTTACGTAGTGTGCAGAGCCAAATGGGTGATGGTAGAGCCATAATAAAAGTATAAGTCAAACGACAGCCAAGACGAAGTCGAGTAACGCAGGACGCCAAAGCTGGAGGGAGGTGTCAGAGAGGCGTCAAGGTAAGGCGGGGAGGCACAAAGGAGAGGGATAAAGACCGGATAGGTAGATAGGAAAATTTAAGATGTTAAGTTATCAATAAGGAAGCCAGGTGTAGTAAGTATGACGAAGAGACTTAATTATTTCTATTTCTCCGTTGGCGGGGGTTTCTGGGAGGAGGCCCATCGGGAATGGTGAGGAGACGGTTTATGACAAAGGAAGGTCTGCGGTAGTTACAGGTAGTATTAATATTATACAATACCTCCTTCACATTTAAGTTGAGGAATCCAATCAGCCTTCCGTTGCGTTACTTCTCTCTTGAGCCCTTGATATAATTCGTTGCCTGCTCTTTATTGCAGCTGTAATATCTCCTTCGTTTTATAATTCGTAACGTTAAATATTCTTCCTCACCCTGGAATTTTCCATTCTCTTTTACTAATTTCTTTTCACTTCATAAGACTTTTCTATACAAAAGCAAGTATATAAAAAAGTTATAAGGTCGGGGATTAGCAACCAAACGGCATTGTTTAAAAACATTTATCTACAAGTTTCTTTTCTATAGTTCATCGTACACACCCTTGCGAGATAAAAATAACTACACGGTAGTTTCTTTCGCAATTTTTCGCATTATTTTGAGACAATCGACTGGTGATTTAGAGATAAATACTTAATATTAATGGGGTCTCATACATTTTATATTATATCTGTTTTCTATCCTACTGATAGAATTAGAAAAACGGTAGCTATCTCTCTTTTCCTTTTAAAAGCACAATCCATATTAATTTACCAAGTAGCAGTTTCCTTCTTCATTTAAAATTTCTATCAAATCTACTGTATATTGGACAAAACAGAAGGGGAAACATACGTGCTTACAAGGTAGTGTAAACATCCTGTAATGCTGTCAAATCAAAATACAAAGGAAGGGGAAGTGAATACTGTAATGAGTAGCCCCTACATTCATATTTATGCAGGTGTAGGTGATGATTAAGGCCCGGATTTTTATGTAATTACATATTTGAATGCTGAGTGCACATTTACACGGAAAAGCCAGATATCGGCGAATCATACCAATAGGTGTCTTATCCGCGAGTTTAATTTTACATATTTTTACATATTTTGTTCATATTACATATTTCACTCCATCTTACATATTTCTACATATTTTACTATACTTTACTTCAATTTGAAAATTGAAATGGCAAAAAATAGTTAGGCCTATAACAACATTACTCAGATGCGCAAATGTGCAATTAATCAGAATCAGGTCCAATTAAATTTATTACAAGAAAAGGCAAAATATTGCATCTGTTGCAATTGCACACATAGATTCTACTTTCAAGAAGTAAAATTTTTTACGAGCTCAAGCGACAAGTAAGGCATTTTGCACGGGATGTTAGATGAGAATGGTATGCGCGGCCCCACTCATTTACGTTTTGTTCGCACGTTCAGCGGGGTCGGTGGGGAAAGAACGTGCTGTCCGCGGTAAATAAATACTCTTCGCAGATCTTGCAATTCTCGCAACGGATTCCATCTACCTAAACAAACAAATATCTATATAACTCTATGCTATTGTAGGGCACAATGTGATTTTTGACGCCAGTATTATCGACGCTATCGGAGTGTAAGCCTACACGTAAATAACAATCTGGCGTGCAGTGTGGTGTGTTGAAGTTATTGTCAAGTCAGTGTTTTGTCTTTCGCCTACACTTCTGCGCTTGCTTGTTTCTTGCCTTGGCGGATTCTCGTTGTTGGACAAAAGACGTCTTAAATAATATATTGTGCGGTATTGTTCAACGCAAGTTCTTAAGAGTTTTAAATACAAATATCCTTGTTTTATCATGGCACCGACCGCATCATCTTTGTCATCTAAGTTAAAATCATGGGTACAGATTGACAGTGCTTTTACAACGGACGATAAAGCTGTATTTTGCCAAGTTTGTTATGGCCAAATGGTGTTAAAGAAGAGAAGGTACTGCTGTTGTATACAGATGCAGCAGCATACATGTTAAAAGCAGGTAATTCTCTGTGTTTTACCCCAACCTACTACATGTTACATGCCTGGCTCATGGATTGCATCGAGTAGCTGAAACTGTCAGAGACCTTTTCCCCGAAGTAAATACATTAATATCAGCAACAAAAAAAGTTGTTCTTGAAAGCTCCTTACCGTATCCAGTGCTACAAACAAAGGCTACCTGACACACCTCTGCCTCCAGAACCCGTAATTACAAGATGGGGAACCTGGATCGAAGCCGTAAATTTCTACAGTGACAACTTTGAAGCTGTGAAGTATGTGGTGGAAACATTATCTCCCGATTCTGCAGTGTCAGCGAGCGAATCCTTGTCTGCATTCAACAACTCTAAGGTGATATGTTCAGTTTCGTACATCAAAACGCATTTCAGTTGTATCAAGAAACTGGAGACTGCAGGTCTGACTCTCCAAGAGGCCATAGGAATAGTTGAAGAAGCAGTTAACAAGTTAAATGCTGTGCAGGGTGAAGTCGGTGACAAAGTTTCTACTAAATTAAATGCTGTGCTGAATAGAAACCCTGGTTACTCAACTTTACATACCATTTATCGCATATGTAACGGCGAAACTGTAGAATCGATTGAGAATATTCTTCCAAGTACGATTCCTCTATATAAACATGCGCCGGTGACGACATGTGATGTCGAGAGATCCTTTTCTATATATAAAAACATACTCTCAGACCGAAGACAGTCCATGTCAACAGACAATATAGAAAAGTATTTAATAATTAATTGTGCAACTAAACAGTGGAAAAAAAACTTACATGGACACTTTATTCTTATGCAGAGTTATAGTAGAGTTTTATATATATATATATATACAATATAGATTTTCAAGTCAAAAATCTACCTTTAATTTTATAGTAATTTCAACTCTCTTAGTAAAATACTTTGTTAAATAGTTAATAATTCTCAATGTTTTACTTTATACTCATGTCCTATACTACAGAAATCCATAGGTAAAATACTTTGTTGTTGTTAATTTTATAATATCAAGGTTTCTTTTTTAATACTGTTTTCTAAAATATGTTTTCATAAATTTTCTAAAGTACAATAAACAATTGAAAAGTAATTCATTTCTTATGCATGCTGTCTTATTGTAAACTCTTCAACAAAGAGTTGAACTTTCAGATACTGTGTATTCTGAGGGTTAACTTATTTTCTGTAACAGAAGTGGTAATCTAACTGGTGATTAGTGTCAGCCCCGAACTTGATTAGTATTTTATGGATTACATTGACTTTGCTCAAAATATATTTGCATGTTTTGAAAGTGATTTTAAAAAGTTTAAAATGAAGCACCTATTATTTTCAAAACCTTTCAAAGAGGGCACTGTTATGTTCTCGTAAAATGTAAATTATATTGTTGATCTGAAAGTATTTTAATACTACATATTTCTTAAATATTACATATTTAGCTACATATTTTCCTTATTTTTCCTACATATTTATGTACATAAAGGGAGACTGTGCGCTGCGCCGTACGCTAGACAGAGAGGGTATAATAGCAGCTATCTCGCTCTACTTTCGTTAGTGAAACACGCGGCGGATGAGTAAATTTTAGTCCATCCATTTTTGCAGTTCAACCTGCGATAACTTCAAAACCAATAAATATACAGCAATTCTGAAAACTGCATTGTGTTCAGTAATTAAATCTCTATAAGTAGCCAAAATCTCAATTAATATAATTAACAATTACAGAATTGCAAAAATTAGTTTGGAGATACGTCCGGATGTGACAGGTTGTACTGTATTTACCTTATAACAATTCCCCCTAAATAAAAGGGAAATCCCCAGATTCATATTTCGAAGCCACCTGTTGTAGATAAAACGGTATTTATCTTGGATACATACGTTTAATCTCATACAAACGTTTTTATGTGTGTTCCCATCAGCACCGACACACCTGTACAGGCTTCTCCATATTTTTCTACACCTGTCCAAATATGACTATACTGATTACAATAGTAATTTCTTCTACGGTTTGTTTATGACCATAAGATATGTCTTTATAGTTCCTTTTAAATACCATTATTTTCTGCTCATTCGTACAAAACTTTTAATTGTTGAATGTGCCAATTCTGATAATCTTTGCCAAACCCAAATTTTAATGTTATACGGCGTCACCTTATTATGTAGCAAACAAAATTAGAACAAATCACTGTTATTTTAGCAGTAGCTTTTTTAAGGAGCCCAGAGTAGGCCTATACCTACCCGACACGCACACATTTGAAGGATCAATATTTTGTCTTGGAGTTCACTCTCCCAGCTGAGATACCCATGTTTTTAGGGACCAGGAACTCGCATTTGAACTTCTATCATCAGCTACATAATGTAAATCCTAGATAAATGTACAAGCCTATGCTCTAAAAGCCTAAGCTATGATACCCACAATCATCTACGTTTTACTAAAATAATGGTTGCAAGTTAAATTTTTTGATTCATGTTGATGCTTTTGTCTCGAAGAAACCAGGTAAATTAATCTGCTTTTCGTATCCGGCCGACGATGGTGTGCTCCCACTTACGAACAGTGGCACTTGCAACTCGTTTCACTTGCGAACACTCAAGTAGATAAGACACGTAATTAATTTTTGATACGTGAGAGTACCTCCCACTTGCGAACACACAAACAACGATGTATGTACATCCACCCTGTATTGTGTTTATGTTTTTATAATTCGTTAAATGTATTTTTTGTTACCAACTACGTTTACCAAGTTACAATTTTTATAAAACTCACACACACACACACACTTGCATAGCCGCTCCCTCACTCTCTCTCTCTCTCTCTCTCTCTCTCTCTCTCTCTCTCTCTCTCTCTCTCTCTCTCTCTCTCTAAATTAAAAAGGAAGGTTATTTTTTATTTATTTTTATTAGTCAACTTGTAGAACGGACGACGTGATCTTGAGAAACATCCCAACTTCAGAATCTTTTTCATATCTTTTAGTTTATCCAATTCAGTATACTTTTTCGTCCTTTTCATAGCTTAAAAATTTCACTCCATCGTTACATCGTGTTCTGAATACATTTCTCTGCCTCAGATTATAAACATTTGATAATGTTTTTTATTCTTGGATGTGGTCTTCCAACGTGGCTGTTTAGTTTCTGATGCGTGCTTGTACGGTATTATTCATTGTATGACGTCGGAAGTAGCAGTTCCGTAACTCCTGTGGCACTAATCATTGTCTAGCTATTGTTCTACGAAACAATTAAAGAATTAATCGAGTTTCTCTTCCTCTGGAACTTGACCATGGATATACTACCAGCCACATTCTACATCTTTTCGAAGGAAAGCAAGTGTAGCACACATTAGGATTTTTGTGCTCCCTAAGTCATTTGAATGTGTATACTCGTGCAAAGTGACTACTGCAGCTTTTGAATTTTCCATTCATGAAAAATTACTTTTAATCTTTCTAACTCTCTTTTCTATTGATTTAACCAAAAATCGGGAGCTTAGCTTGCACAACGTCTTCGCCCGGACGGAAACTACTCTCGTCAATTTTCAAACCGGGACAACTGACAAACTGGCCGGGACCCCGGGATCAGGTCGTCAAACCGGGACAATCCCGGTCAAACCGGGACGTATGGTAAGCCTATTTATACATGTATTTATCGGTTTTCAATATTGATGTGAGCATTGTACTGAAGAATTAGGAAGCGATTGTATTGAACGAATCACGATTATCAAATGATATACGGTATTCCTTTTAGTTCAACAATTCCGTCATCTCGTCTCCGGTACTTTGGAAAACCATTGTTATTTTCAATAGTTTAACGTAAAATGTTGCTCGGTTATTATGTGTACATATTCCATCAATCATGCAAGGAACATTAGGATTACGCGCTCTACAAGATCCATGTATCATTCGAGATAACAATTTTATGAATCCTTGGAAAAGTGATACGGCACAAAACTTAGGATAAGCAAGAGGTAGTGTATTAACTTTTTAAATTGTATATTATTATTATTTTTATTATGTTTTTACTATAAAATATTCATATTATTTTAATATGATTTTCTGGAACACGTTTGGTGGAAACGTAAAACCGGCCAGCTGATAAATAAGAGGTTGCGAGTTCAGACGTAGATGTGTATATATGTGTCAGCCAAAACAGTGTTTTGTAAACGTACACGTCTGTCATTACAACATTAAGAATGTTATTTGACCTTGAGTAGGTACCATGTTGACGGGAATGAGAAATCTTGTGGTGTTAGCGCTGAATAGCCACAACACAGGGGGGGGGGCCATTCCGGCTTCCCGCGCTAACCTAGCGATCAGCTGTTTTTGCCGCGTGACGTCCGACTGGTGGAAGAAATACGCGCGAGTCTTGATTTACCATGCAATCTTACCTGAGGCAATGTCCTACTTAGCATCTCTCTGCTGTTTACACGAAATATTAACAATAATTGTAATGAGCTATTCATATAGAAAAAGGATTAAACAACAAGATTAAATGGTTTGCGGCAAAAAATAATGGTAAAATCTATTTCTACATTTAATAGAAAAGTAAGCAAGTCTGTCCACATATAACATTGACAAAATGGCACAAGATGTAAAATTAAGTCGGAATTTTTTATTATTCTTTAATTTTATATTAATAGAATTATTTCGATTGTTATTAATTTACTTAGAAACCTCAGATGATACTGATATTTTTCAGTGAAACGTGCGTCAGGTGTTAAAAAGAATATACGAAATTATACTACTTGCAGAAGAAACAAATTGAAAACATCACAAATTTTATATATATATATATATATATATATATATAATATGCCTGCGTGGGTGGGTGCGCGTACGTGCACACGCGTGCGCGCATGAGTGCGTGTATAAACATTTCTATGTAGTATAATATATTTGAAACAAGCTTCCAATTATTATAATTATAATCAATATCATAATCATTTTCTTTATCTACATTTTCTACATTCTACATTATCTACACTGAAATTTATTGACATTTAAAAGATACATTAAATATACTGTATTGAAAGGGAGACTGTGCGCTGCGCCGTACGCTAGACAGAGAGGGTATAATAGCAGCTATCTCGCTCTACTTTCGTTAGTGAAACACGCGGCGGATGAGTAAATTTTAGTCCATCCATTTTTGCAGTTCAACCTGCGATAACTTCAAAACCAATAAATATACAGCAATTCTGAAAACTGCATTGTGTTCAGTAATTAAATCTCTATAAGTAGCCAAAATCTCAATTAATATAATTAACAATTACAGAAGATACACAGAAGAAGAACGTGTTTTTTTAGACGTTTCTATTGGTTTAGCATTTGCATTTGTACACTGTACTCTTAACTACATATTATACTAATGTACAATGAAGATATACTTATTATATCTTTATTTAGTATATAGTTATTTACGTGTCAAGAAAAGAACGTGTGAATAAAGTGATCACAACATTTTATACCTTATATGTTTTCTGTCATTGAATGATTAACCCACTTTTTAATAACAGCGTTGAAAAATAGTTGATTACGTCTTTCAAAGATTATTTTTACTACGGTACTTAAATTAAAAATAACTAAGATCGTATACAGGAATTAAACGTAGGCGACTGGAAGCAGTAATTGTATAAACAGCCGAGACACACCACCTGCTAATATTGCAGGAATTTCTTACGTTCAGTAGACTTGGCAACGTTGTGACCTTCGTGACTTTATATACATTTTGTGGCAACACTGTGCATATTTTTCATCACTAAAAGCTAAACCGATATCCGTGATAAAATAGTAATGCATTTTTTTACACGTGTGAGTCGTTTGTAACGATAAAGTTAACAGGGTAATTATTATTCAACTTTTTTCAACAAACTATCTTGAAACGGATATATATTTTTACGGTTTTTTATGCTGATTACGAATATGTAAGAATAAAATGTCTAAGCTTACTTGTAACTTTTATATATGGGGTCTCAAAAAGATGAACTTCTCTGGTCAGAACTTGCATGTTTAGCTAATGATGGATAAACGTGATTATATATATATATATATATATATATATAGGAATGTTAATTATCGACCGTATTATTATACTGTTAATGATTTCGAGGTTCGGTCATTATGACCGAACCTCGAAATCATTAACAATATATATATATATATATATATATGTGTGTGTGTGTGTGTGTGTGTGTGTGTGTGTGTGTGTGTATAGATATGTGTGTGCTATGTGTATTTATGTAACTATATTGATTCATGTTCTATTTACGAGGGCTATCCAGAAAGTAACAGACGTTTTGACCGACCGCGACGGTGGGCGGGGATAGAGCCGCCATCTTGGTGTCGGAACGTTCCTACACTCAGTACGCATCCAGCTGTGGTAGCGTGCGGTCTGTGCCCCTCTTACTTTGCTCTCTGTGACGTGTTAAAATGTGCGCTGCAATAGAAAATCCCGCCACTTGTGAGGTGCGTTCTGTGATTAGGTTTTTGTTGGCAAAAAATCACAAACCAATTGAAATTTATCGCCAACTTTGTGATGTGTACGGAAAAGGAATAATGAGTGAAAGCCGAGTGAGGCAATGGTGCATTGATTTTAAAAATGGCCGTACCAATGTTCACGATGAGGACCGCAGTGGTAGACCTAGCCTTGTGACTGATGAACTGGTGATGAAAATCAACGACAAAATTCGTGAAGATCGTCGATTCACGATTACAGAACTTTCGAAACATTTTCCCCAAATTTCACGGAGTTTGGTGCATGAAATTGTGGCGGAAAAGCTTGGTTACCACAAATTTTGTGCTAGGTGGATTCCAAAAATCCTAACGGAAGACCACAAAAAACAGACTGGCTGCAGCACTAACTTTCCTCGAAGATTACGACAAAAATGGTAACAAAGTTATCGATCGTATCGTAACTGGGGACGAGACTTGGGTGAAGCATGTCAATAGTGAAACAAAAAGGAAGTCGATGGAATGGGGACACACAAATTCTCCCAAGAAACCAAGGAAGTGTTTGCAAACGCTGTCAGCAAGAAAGATCATGGCTACTGTGTTTTGGGACTCTGAAGGAGTGATTCTCGTTGATTTTCTTGAACGTGGCACAACAATTAACTCAGAGAGGTATTGTGAAGCACTGAGAAAGTTAAGGCGCGCGATACAAAACAAGCGTCGGGGAAAACTTAGTGCGAAGGTTTTGTTTTTTCACGACAACGCACGTCCACACACGGCCAATCATACCCGAGAGCTCTTCGATGGTTTTGGATGGGAGGTGTTCGATCATTCACCATACAGCCCGGATTTGGCGCCGAGCGACTATCACCTCTTCCAAGCGATGAAGACATGGCTCTCTACACAACGCTTTGATACTGACGCCGAACTGCATGCCGGTGTAAACCAGTGGTTGAAATCGCAGGCGGCAGATTTCTACAGAGACGGTATTGAAAAACTTGTGCCACGGTATGATAAGTGCCTTAATCTGAATGGCGATTATGTAGAAAAATAGCTTAAGAAAAACGTTTGTAACAAAAGTTTTTTCAATTCTATAAAAGTATATTGTATACTGGGAATGATACTTACATGTTATTTGAAATGCCTGAATAAAATTGTTATTGTTGCTTAACAACGAGTTTAATTGCAAGTCCCGTCATACTGGACCCAGCGCAGCTTTTGGCTTCTCTAGGCTCTTGCCTAGTTTTAAATAACTAGTGGCCCTTCTTTCAAAAAAAAAAAAAAAAAAAAAAAAAAAGGGTTTTTTTTATAAAGTCTAAAAGTTGAAAGAGGGGTTACAACATATGTAATCTTTCCTGTGTAATTTCCTACGGTTTCGTACAATCGTCTTCCGGGATGTTAGGCCGAGTACAATTGACGACTAGGTTTAGATCTTGTCTTCCACATTGCATTACTCCTCGAATGTGACGCGACTGAGATACGGATCGCGAGGCCAGTTGTAACATTAAATCCGACAGAGAAAAATCGGAACACGTGCGTTATTGATCACAACAAATCACGGAACAAATCACAAATCTGCATTTTTCGACGTATCGAAAATAAACCCTAACATGTTTATTAACGTAATTAACAATAAAACTTATGGCTATATTACCGTCTTCTAAAAAGATAAAACCGTCTTCTAACAACTAAATGTACAAATACTTAGTTGTATCTAAATTAATACGTACAACATTAAATTTCAGTAACTAACATTACATTTGTATCGGCCAGTTAGTAATTTTATATCGGTAGTTGACACTTACTTACAACGTGCGTTGAATTTAAGCGTGTATGTAACCTACATATGCGCACTGATTCGGTTTATAGGTTTAGTTTTAATACAACAGGTAAAAATCTCAAAACCCTACCTTATGTAAGTACTGGGAAACATGTGCGTCAGCTGCTTGCTTTACGCGAAAGAACCCTCCGTACAATCTGACGAAGTCAATATAAAGTTGTCTTATATATTGTTACAACGGTCTAACTGATCGTCGTATGGTACAGTGGAAAACAAGATACAAGACACCAATTACGTCACTAACCACCATATATAATTATCACAATAAAACAGTTTGTAATCAGCAAGATAGTCTCTTACAATAAATCAAATAAAATTGTACATACGCAATAAAATGTCAACTAATATACAACACAATTGTATTACCATTGTCCCCCACTATTATAAAACACATAACACTTCACCACAATAATTACTTTTCACTAATAACCACTTGAACCCACAGAGTAATCAGCTGACAATAACTGAACTGAGCGTCGATGAGTACTTGCATTTATACCCCCTGAGGTTCCAGAATATTCGCTAATAGGCGTCTACTAAAAAACACTAGAACGTAATTCATTGCGGCCTTGAAGAACACAGCACGCGCGGACCGGTATGCTCTGGTATAGACCCGATAGTTGACGCATAATTGTCTTTCACCGCAAAGTAGCAGCATTATGTACGCACAAACACATTACAGCTGGAATATTCGAGAAACTTGTAGAACGTTCCGTATTACGTAACTTTTTTTCCGCATTACGTAACACTATGATTACGTCTAATATGAGTTACGTAAATGCTTTTACAAACTTATAAGTATCACGAAACATTAAAAATGAATATATAAATTTTGTTAGCTTCTTCTTAGTCTATTATGTAAACATGAAGATGTAAATGGGAAAAACATAATATTTATTTTAATAATAGGGTTACGCAGTGGTCATACTATAGTAGCGGTAATCGCGGATTACAAAGGTAAATCAAAATACAACTGAAAGTTATAAAGTTAAAATGAGTAAGGAATCGGGTAGTGTACGCTTAGTGGAGAGAAGTGTCTTAATAAGGTTTTGACATCTGGACAATAGACCAACGGATGGAAGTAAACGGATTCACTCGCGACTTATAAGACGAGAAAAATGGCGAGAATTTCACGAAATGTCAATGTGAGGATACATTACGTGTTAATAAATAACATAAGAAAAATAAACTGATGGGAAGTCTCATCATAAGTTAAATCGATGACTGGGACGTATAAATAGCTGCAAAAGTTAATTAATGTAATAAATGTTTGCAGCAAACTAACTTAACAGTCCAAGTGCTGCAAAAACAGGTTCGAAGTGACTCAAGGGTTTTGTACAGAAAACGTTTAATACAATGATTGGATCATCGGTAATTTATAAACACAGTCGTCCACCAATCTCTGGTTAACTTCCAATATGAAGGTGACTATCACTATGACATGCAATCTGCAGAAGAGTACGAAGCGAAATTTATCTGAATTGTTGTTTACTTGTTAAGTTGATTTATAAATGCATTCTGTTTAATGTGAATTTTAAAGTACTGGAATTTCAAGTTTAGCTTCAATGTTGACTACCTGTTACCCTAGCAAAAAACAAATAGAAAAAATAACAATAATACTTGAAAGAATATTTATTATTGTCTCTTCAATAATTTAACTAACAGTGTACCATAATAGTTAAAAAATAAATTAATCGTAGTCTAAGAAAGAACGACTTTTTGTTTATTAAAACATTTTGACACGTTTTATATTTTCAGTGAAACATTGAGACAAATAAGGCAAAGAAATGAACTAGCAACCAGATTTTATCATGACCACATATAGGAACTATGTTAAACAAAAAATGCATACAAAAACTGCAAATTGCTTTACAACATGTTAAGCATATCTGAATATGTCTCAACATTCTCCTATTCGCATATCTTAAATATATGTCAAATACATTGGTTATTTAACGTCTTATAAGTTGAAACTTGCATGTACTGACTTCTTGGGTGTTTCATAATTTATTCCTCTGTTTAAGATACTCGTGACAAAGAGTGTCAGATTGAATAAACTTTTTCTGTGGAAACTAGAAAACAGACATGTTGTAGGAGACTTTACTGTAAGATTGTTAGTGTTCAGTAAACTAAACAAATAGATAGCAAAATTTAAAAGAATTTTTGAACCGTGATAGCAGAAATAAAAGAAAGGTAGAGAGTACAATTGTTAGAAACAGAGAAATGAGAGAAAGAAACGACAAATGCAAGCTGGAAATCGCAGAGTCGTGTGGAAAATCAAAAACGCAAGAACGAAGAATTAGAAGAACGGCAGAAAGCAATGTGGATGGAAGTTGGAAAACTCAATACAGCATTGCCGCTGGCAGCAATGAACGTGGGATTAGGAATCGTAAGCAGAAAACGATTACAACGTAAACAAGAAGTAATCCAGGAAGGGGTACAAATGTAAAAACAAACCGCTCACGAAACGGACGTACTGCGTGACGACTTCAGGTGATTTGAGCGAACAAGACGTAAGAATATCTGACTCTAACAGATAAGGATCTACGCTAACATAAGAGCCTCGACGCTAACATAAAAAGAATGACTGCAAACGTAAGAGACTAATTACATTTAAGCTCAAATTTTTTATAATCCTGAAACTATGTAGACCTATTTTAAAGCAAATAGTCAAACACACAATGTCAATAAAACAAAGCTATAATACTGATACAGTAAAGACCTATAAAAGCTACTATCTACCTTTAGTAGGATTATTTCAGACCAAATACCCAAAACTCGATGGCAAACTCGCAGGTAACCCACAATCACTAATATGATCTCTTGCGCCTTATACAGAAAGTCAACGAGTGCAGTGCCCCTGCTGCAGTACTAAAGTGGAAGGTGTCATCTTAACGCATGGCTGTAAGGGAGACAACAGCATTGCAGGAAGAATAGGAGTAGAAAGCAAGTATTGACCTACTGATTATATTAGCCAATCGTGAAGCGTCGAAAAACTTCCGAATGCGGTTTGCAGTGCCGATGTTTATCTATGGGGTCAATTACAGCGCATAACAGAAAAAGCTAAAAATCGCATAACGCCAGAAGAGAGCAAGCTCACTTATATTCGCACTTCATTCTGTAGCCGCCGAATCATCTTTCGGCTGGGATAACAAGACAATGAACTAAACACTAGATTGTGACCTCACTTACGACGAAAGGAATGAGAGGTTAATACAACCATCACCACCACGATACACATGAGTAGAGATTGGAGGACCAAAGTGTTTACTCGTGTCTAGAAATCCGGTTTACCTAAAAAAATGTAACAAAGATAATTAAAACTTGCAGCTGGAAAATAATACGTATTCGGTATTACAGGATGTTGTTAAATGGATGTTTAAACTATGGGCAGCAATAGCAAGGAAAGGGATCCCAAACATCTAATTAGAGCAATACAGAGTGTGTATATGGAGAATAAAATCTTAATAGAAGCAGGGAGACCGAGAACCGCTCCTAGAGTTGGCCTGCTCAATTGTGGAGTACGTCAAGGGTGTCCATTATCACCTTCCCTTTTTAATGTATATATTGACGATGTCATACAAAACTGGCAGATGTATCTTCCAGACCATTTTATGATTGGTTACTCTACAATTGACACTTTGTTGTTTGCGGACGATCAGACTATTCTGTCGGACTCTGAAAACATATTGCAGATGGGTATACATTTGTTAAATGGAATCTGCAAAGACTCTGTATTGCAGATATCCACAATTAATACCAAGGTGATGGCTTTTTGTGGAACTGATCCCGTACGGGCAAAAATTATTATAGATGGTGCTGTCCTGGAACAAGTTAGCAGTTTTGAATACCTGGGCTACAGTGTGTACTATAATGCAAGCAACGACGTGGTGCATAAGTTACATAAGTTCAACCTTATGTGCGGGACCATCAGTCAAACCCTTAAGTCAGCAAGTAAAGGAACACGCCTAAAATTATACAAGGTGACGGCTCTTCCCACACTTCTTTATGGGTCTGAAAATTGGACTTTAACGAAAGGAAAGCGGCTGAAATGAGATTTCTCAGGCACATGGCAGGGTATACTCTCCATGATCATAGAAGAAACACAGATATACGAAAGGAACTGAATATTATGAGTATACTCGATAGGATCGCCCAGTATCGGCTGAATTGGTGGGAACATCTTGACCGAATAGGAGACTGCGGCATCCCCAAACAACTATAGAACTATAAGCCGAGGGGACGGAGAGGTATGGGACGTCTGATTAAGCGCTGGAGTGACCAGCTGTAATATTTGCCTATTTGAGACCGGAACAAACCATTCTTGGTTTAAACCTTGAGGATGATGATGATGATGATGATGAATTGGAGGTTTATTGTTATCTAGAAAATATTCAATTTTTTAAACTATATAAAAACATTGGAAGAGTAGTAATTAACGTATTTGATCAAGAAGATCCAACTTCAATCACAATTTACACAGGCCGCACATTTTTATTCGCCCTTATTATTATCATTATTATTATTATTATTATTATTATTATTATTACATTGCTATGTAATTTATATCCGCCTTTAACTAGGGCGGAACGTTAACCAGAACAAAAATACTGTCAAGCGTCCGTGACTGAAAATGAAACACTCTTGGTAGTAGAATTCATCTGCTAAACTAAGGAAAGTAACATTCGTAGAATAAAAAGGAATAAAAACACTCGAATCAGCGAGAACAGTCAGAGAATTTTTTCGTGGGAACGTACGTGTCAGCAACACGTGCGTGGAAGTCTTGGACCAAAACTACCCTCCTCTTACAATGGAGAAAGAACAACAACAGGCATTGTAAATATGAACTACTTCATACAGTATTGCCATGAGCAACGAGCCCTAATATTCGTTGGCACAAAAATTAGTTATTGTGGATTTAAAGTAGAAGAATGTACAGAGCTAGGACCAAGAGATCAGAAGAGTTAGGGTGAGTGGGAAGAGTGAAGCGAGAGGGTGAAAGTAGCTTTATAAATAGGCGCATATTGGTTTACTATTTTTGTAACATTATTGAAGTTATTGATATCAAAAGTTAATAAGAATAAATACTTGCGAGCAGATCTGAAACAACCTGGGATGTAAATTCTACAAAACATTTAGCATGAGTACCTAAGTGAAGAATTCAAATATTATGTTTGACTGATATTCCCATAAAAACGTTGCAGTTTTTGTAGTAATAATTTCTGTAATAGTTTCTGTAGTAGTATTCTTAATATAAAAAATATACTGTCTTAATCAGTACACGTGTGTTTCGTGTTACAATAACTGCGCACTTTTTAGCTATAGAAACGTACGACAAAGAAAATACCAAAGGCCAAAAACACTTGCGAACACATGTGTTGCTTTTATTATGGTTTGTCACAGTTTACTTAGTTTATTTACTTATACCGTAAGAATCTATTTTTACAACCGCAAGCTCAACTACTTGACGTACATTAAAATAAAAGCCAGCGCAACACTTAAAAATATTTACTCGAGGACTATATAAACTACGCCGATTTTTGTACAAGTCTCAGTAGGTCTGCAGAGTACGGCTACTCCGCCACAATGACGCTCAACGTGAAGTTACTACTGACAGTACTGACAGCCAAATCTGCGTGTATGGCATTTGTGTCCGGTGATGGTAAGACAGAAAAAAGTTGAAATTTTACAGTTTCGTATTTTATAATTTTTTTATCGTTTGCTTATTTCATTTTGATAAAAAACTTTTCTATAACAATTAGTTGCTTATAGAAATATCTGCAATAGAGTATTATTTTCTTTATATTTAGAAGTAAATGGCACAAGTTGTTTTGTGGCTCCCCTATTTTATTCATAAGCGAATAACAGAGCAACAGTTCAGGGGCGATATCCCATCATCTTCAACCTAAACTAACAAACGTACAAAGTAAATCTTCAGTTAATGACATTTGCTGTGTGTTTTAGTGATCGTCATTCTGTATTTAATAACAATATGTAATATAATGAATAACAATGTTATAAATAAATAATAACGTAAATAAATGTAATATACAAACGTTAAAAACGGGTAAATATTTTGTTATCATCGCGCGCGCGCGTGTGTGTGCGTGTGTATATGTGTGTGAACTGCGGAATCCTGATTGTCTACAGCGTTTCTATGGTATTTTTGGTCATGATGTTTTAAATCAAATTTGGTACTCTTAAGAAAATACGTAGAGTTAACTTCACGCACTCAATACCGAAGAATGTTCGCTGAAAGCTCTCCAGTATTCTGACGATGAGAAGTCGATAAAAATTAAGGTGTTCGTCTTCTTAAGTTATGGAAAATGCGAGTGGTTTGATAAAAAAAAATATTTTTGAACCTCTTCAGGTGTTTCACGTATCTTAAGAAAGCATACTATATTCAAGTATTTTATGGAATGTCATACATTACAAATTTATATAGGCAATATAATTTTAGATTCAGTTGGAAATTAAATCGATTCTCTTATCAGACACAAAATCGTATTAAAACGTATTAGAAATGTTATGTCTCTGTGTCCGACTGTACACAACAGGAATTGCTCTTTTCGAACACACCGTTTTTCTAGTTCACAGGAAGAAACCCCATATAAAATGCATTTACACACACACACACACACACACACACACACACACACACACACACACACACACACACACGCACACACACACACACACACACACACACACACACAGATAACACATCTCTAACGTTGATATTATTTGTAAACTAGAGTCTTTTTATATTTCTGGTTAATAAAATACCGCATTAAACATTGTTGACCCAATTTCGTAAAGAACAATTTGAATTTAAATTATGTGTCAAAATAAAATCATCCTTTGAACACTAAACAACTCTTACTTGCACTTCATTATTCAAAGTTTACACTGCATACTTTTTTAGCATAATTTTTCAAAACATTTAAAGATAATGTGTAGGCTACTCTGATACCTTCAACACATTGTAACAAGACGATTCAATTCCTCCATTCTTATGTTTTGGTTCTGTTTAATTTACGTTAATTATGTTGTTTTGAATTTGTTGTAAACAAAAATTATTTATTAAAAAATAATTATTAATTATATTTTCTGCTTTCGTTGGTTTTTATAAAAAAAATTCATAAAAGAAAAGTTTTGTTGATGTTTGATTTCGATTACGGTATCGGAATGTCTATTTGGAGTTTATTTCTAAATTTCGTATTTCTGACGAAGTTCAACTCACCAAAACCGTTTTATTCTTCTATTATTTCATGAAAATCCCTTTGTTTTACCCTATTCGGTAAATAAAACGCATTTAACACCAATTATGAATAATGGTTAACATTTATTTATTCGAATTCCATTTAAAACTATAAGGTCGAAATTGACAATGTCCCGTATCGATTTTCCTCTCGGGTCGATTCCTTCTTTACTTTTAGTTATAATTATATTGTCTTAGGTTCTTGAGACTGCTATTCAAAGTTGGAAGTGGTTCACAAGAAGTACATTATATTACATTTATTAAAATACTTATCTAATACAAACAGAATTAATTATAAATAAGAAAAAATGTCATACCATTATCGTTCAGTTCAGTGTGATATTGCAATGAATTATGGTTTTACCCACAACAAAATTAATGTTAAAATTTTTTACCACCAGTTTTTATAAATAAATTATTTACACTTAGTGTTCACTGTATACTAATAAGTTTTTTCTTTCTTTCACTAATTTTCTGTTGGTTAAAAGTGTTGTTTAAGTTGTTCTTGGTGTTGTTTCGTTATAAAGTGATAATAGGGTATGGTTACCTCAGGGTTAGTTTTAGCTGTAGAACGTATTCACTTTTTTACAATTTACATTTATTATATATTTTTTATTCTCTTATTTTATTATTTTGTGTTTTCGTTATGTCTACCTTCTTATTTTGACTCTATTATTTTTGTTTTATAGAATTTTAATTTTTCCCCACTTGGATTAGATTCTCACATAATTTTTTACACAGAGCAGAGGCGTAGCTAGGCGTCGGCGACGTCAGCGACCGCCGACGGCCTCGCACCTTAGGGGGCCTCGCAAAAAAATCACCATTCTAAAAAAAATCGTACAAGTCAGTAGCTTTTATTAGAGTCGTCTTTGACCCTTAACCTGTCTCTGAATATACTTATTCCTGGATTTTTTTTTTTTAAATTAATCTTGACCAGTTATTATTTGTTCGTCCAAAAAAAACTTTTGTTCGGTCTTATTTATATTTTTATTTAATTTTTTAATGCAATCATAATCACTGCAATTTTTAAATTACAATAATTAAAACTGCGCATGCGAGAAAATTCAGCGAATTACGCTATTTTATTTAAATCTCATTTATAATATATTTATTCAATTAGCATTAAAATGAGCATTAAAAAATCATATTAATAAAAAGAGCAATAATTGATATAGTATTTGTATTAAAAAAAAAGGGAAACGAACAAAAAATCAATTTGATCGAACATTGAAGAACAAACGACGAACAATCGAATTAGCAAAAACATTTGCGAAAAAATCAATTTTCCCCCGTCATTTTAAGTTAGTTGAGTCGTCTGCAGACGACTCTAATAAATGGCAACACTGACATTTATGGAAATCCCCAGCCAAAGTAAATGACCAGTGTGCCAACCTAAAAAAACATTCCAAGAAGTATGCGCCATGCCCAGGCCAAAAACTAATTTAAAGAAATATATGGGATTCCCAGACTGGTTTAGTTCTGCTTATTAGCCCTATCGTAACGTTTTGTGGAGTTTTGTGAATTATAGAAATTTTGTAAGGTAAGTCAATACATAACATTATTTCAGAACCTATAACAACCTATAGTCTGTACCTAATCCGTAATAACCTATAATCTGTACATTATTACAGATTATGTAACCTAACCTATATAACTTTGCTATTTTATTTTGTCAATAGAAATCCAAATCGTCATTAATCCTATACTAATATTATAAATGAGCAATTGTGTTTGTTTGTTTGTCCTTCTTTATAACTTTCTCGAAGTACTGTAGAAAGTATATGTACTAAAGAAGGTGTTGTGATCGTGAAAATTTTGGGGGTGCCTTACTCTAAGCCTACCGTTTAAATTTCTAAATGTCAAGTAACTAATTTTACTTCCATATTCCTTAAGAAATGGAAGTATGGTGATGGCAAAAAAAATCGTTTTCGAGATTATTGCAGATTCTGATTGTACTACACTCAAAACATGAAAAAAAGTCGTTTTCCGAAAAGTGTCTGTGTGTGTGTCTGTGTGTCTGTCTGTAGATTTTTTTTCTATGGCAAACGATAACTGCCGCAAATTCAAACAGAAACAAATAATTTTTTGTATACAGCCCTGATTTGTAGAGTACTCACGACCTATTGTTTTTGGTGAAGATCGGTTGAGGGAAAGGGGTAGTTTACTAGCAACGGTTTTTTTTTATCAAGGGAAATTTTTTTTTTTTTGGCAAACGATAACAGCCGCAAATTCAAACAGAATTAAATAATGTTTCGTATACAGCCCTGAATTGTAGAGTTCTCAAGACATATTGTTCTTGGTGAAGATCGGTTAAGGGAAAGGGGTAGTTTACCTGCAACGTTTTATGTTTTAACAAGGGTATTTCCTATGGCAAACGATAACAGCCGCAAATTCAACGTTTTTTTAACAAGGGTATTTTCTATGGCAAACGATAACAGCCGCCAATTCAAACAGAATCAAATAATTTTTTGCATACAGCCCTGATTTGTAGAGTACTCAAGACCTATTGTTTTTGGTGAAGATCGGTTAAGGGAAAGGTATAGTTTACCTGCAACATTTTTTTATCAAGCGTATTTTCTATGGCAAACGATAACAGCCACAAATTCAAACTGAATCAAATAATTTTTTGCATACATCCTTGAATTGTAGAGGTCTCAAGGCGTTTTGATTTTGGTGAAGATCGGTTAAGGGGAAGGGGTAGTTTACCTGAAACCTTTTACGTTTTAACAAGAGTAAAGTACTTGAAAATTCATTTAAACTTTTGGAACAATGGTAATTGTTAAAAATAAAATAATTTTGTTGCCAGGCAATAAAATTATAATTTTTTCATTTTAATGTAAATCTGTACATAGTATAAAGTAAAGTCGGTCCGTTTTCTCTCTGTGTTTGAAATCGCTAATCTCAGGAAGTACTGAACGGATTTTATTCAAGTTTTCGCCAATAGATAGAGTGTATATCGAATAACATTTATGTGTATAATTAATACATATATGTTGTACATTAGCTTAGCTATCACGGTTTATGTCAAGTAAGTGGTATAGTTTACATCTTATATATAAAAATGAATGTTTCTTTGCTTGTCCCGTATGCGTTCCTATACCATTCATCCGATTGCGATGAAACTTCGGTGAGTTGTTGTGCGCACGTCCGCGAAGGTTTCTTCCACATCTCCTCCTAAACCACTGTACCGATTTCAACCAAACTTGGAACAAATATTTTACGCAACGGGAGAACCAACATAGGATAGGTGTTTGTTTCGATGGGGTCCTTTTGGGGGTTCTTTGGGGTCTTCCACATCGCCTCCTAAACCACTGGACCGATTTCAACCAAACTTGGCACAAATATTTTACGCAAAGGGAGAACAACATAGGACAAGTGTTTTTTTCGATACGATCCTCTGGGGGGTCCTTTGCGGTCTTAAAAACTATTAGATCTGGTTACTATGGCAACCCAATAGAATAGATTCTGTTCTAAATATATTATCGCATTAAATTGAAGACCACGCGAACGAAGTTGTGGGCAACAGCTATTTATTTTTAAGAAGCCTACTTTAATTAAACTTTATTAATTAAACTAACATTTTCATTACGTACAACGTGAAACTCCGTAGCGAAGCACGGGTATTCTGCTAGTCATGTATAAGAGAAAATATATCGTGCGTGGCAGGCAAGCATATCTCAGTTATGTACTGTTTACGTTTCCATTTTATTATTATCACTACCGCAATAAAAAGGCAGGGAAGACACACACACACACACAATTCGCGTTATTTCTGGCCTCATTCATGTTTATTTTCTTACATCTGCACGGTTTTTAAATGGAAAGTGCCGAACCCATACCAACATAACGCATGCAAGCCGAAAAAGTGTCCAGCGTGGATAGCGATTTGCTTCCTGTGGATCGCTGGGCAGTGTAACTGCACGTGTTTGCAGAGGAACGATTCATAGACAGACTTTTCGTCTTTAGGGAATGAACCCTCTGCAAGATGCTGAGGGTCCATGAGTGACTTCGGAGCGCTCCTTCTTTTCCGCGTGTTTGTTCTGTGAAACGTACACTGTAGATTCGCAGATTTATTCTAAGCAACGCTCAATAGGAAATGTTGAAAATTTTTGTCCACGGTGAACCCTTATACACACTAAACCTGCTCTGATGTTTTAATTACGGACATCATAATATTAAAACTTTGGAAACTTGAGCACTACTTAATGGAGATCAATCATTAACTTATACAAGCCATTAAGTTTATGCATTTTTTTTATATATTCTAACATAACACAACTATCACGCTAAACATTTGACTTAATGCAACATAAATAAAGGAAAAAGTTCCATAGTGAGTGAGAAGAATAAATTGTTTTAAGGATTACACTAGAAACTGTATATTAAGTCAATAAAATGTTAATAAAAATGAAAAATAACAAAGATAACCATTGATTAAAATAACTTACTATGTAAAAACCAGTTAAACCAGCAGTATACCCAGTAGATTGGGGAAGCAGTAAAAAGGGAAGGACCATAAAAAAGGAAATAAAGAATGAAACCATATTAATAAGGGAATAATAATAAGGTCAAGATGCAGAGAAACCACAAGACCACAAACTACTAATGTGATATTGAAAAAGGGACAAAATATATCAAGATTTCCACAAAGAGACCAGAACCAGGAAGAGATATTCCAAAAAAATGATAGTCATGTAATACATACCATGAAACAAAATTAAAACTGATATATGTAGACCCAGAACAAGTTACAAGATACAATCCCAGAAAACCAAATTGTATACTAGTTGTAAGAATAACATGTAAAAAAAAACTATTAAAACAGACTACCAGTAGTGTAGCCAAAATAAAGGAACCTTATAATAAAGTGTGATATAAAAAATATATTAAAACAGACTACCATTAGTGTAGGAAATACTGGATAAAAACTAAAGAGACAGTCTAATGACTGAGTGTAATTTAGATAATAAAAGTGTTTTAGTGTTTAGGCATAATAACAATCTGGTAGGTATAAGATGTTTTTATTTTTATTGTATGAACAAATTAAGTATAGGGAACACAAAAGACAGTCAATAACTGCAAGTGTCAGTAGTTATAAGATGTTTGTATTTTATTGTATGAACCATTTAGGTATAGGTAACACAAGAGACAGTTAATCACTGAAAGTGTCAGTAGTTCTAAGGTGTTTTTATGTTAATATTTTAGCAAAATAGTTATAGTAAATAAAAAGAGACAGTGAATAACTGAAATTGTTACTAGGAATAAGATATTTTAATAGAATAAGGTTGTGATAAAATGAAACATAAAAACATAGGACAGCCAAAGACTGATAATAATATGTTCTCATTATAATTCTAAGTATAGAGAAAATTAGGCATAAGATGTTTATGTTATGGTTCAATGATGTTATTATTATAAAGAAAGTTTAGTAGATACAAGATATTCTATTGTATTTTAAAATCATGTCATTTAATTTTCCATTGTGTAAGGCAGAGAGGCAAGTAGGACATAAAAATGTAATAATTCTATTCAAAACAGTAAAGCATATATAATGTACAAGCAGACCAGCTAAGACACCATTTTAGTAAACACAGACTGGCATATAAACCAAAAAATTATCTATCAGAGAATCAATCTATGTAATAGGAATAGAATTCAATACATACAATACAGAAATTGAAAATATAATTAATACAGATACAGTTAATAGCAAATAGAATGACAAAGGAAAGGAAATTAACTTCTTTTGGAAACAGATAATAATAGGCCTATAATGGTAATCAAATCAGACTAAACAGTAAATTAATCAATATTGAAATGTTTTAACAACCAAATTATTAACAACAAAGTAATCACGGAGTTATTAAGTATATTCCATGGAAATATTATAAGAAAAAACAAATAAAAACCATTAAAACACCGAATTTGTACAAAATATGAGGCATACAATCATTATATAAAATTGTAATTTTTGGGCTTAAATGAGCTTGAAACAAACCCAGCTATATATCAAAAGATGTAAAATTAACTAATCAATATTACTGAGTAGTTAGATTTATGTAAAATTAAGAAATATTTGAAATACAGTAAAAAATAAGAAAACTTATTATGTATATTTAGATGGTGAACCAAGTCTTAGACAGATATTTTTATAGTTAAACAATATAAAGAGGAAAAAGACATAGCACAAATTACCCTAAAACGACGACGTTGCGTCTATTAGTCTATTGTTAATCGTAAAGCCGAATAGTTGGAAATGTGTTAGCAGAGTACTGAAAACAGAATAATTTGTATAAAACCAAGTGTGGTTATGCGGCGTGTAACGGAGATGATCTAAAAAGTGAAAATAACCTTAACTATCAATTTCTAACACTTCATAAATTTCCAAAACACAGTAATAACACCATAAAACTCAACACAAGAAATCAACAGCCATTTTGAACAATTTTGGGACCGGATTCACAGAACACCAATACACATATTTAAACACCGGACACAACACAAGAAACCCATCACGAAAACGACATCGCAGAAGACGAGAGGACACTCTACACTATATTCCTGGACCAACACCACTTCGCAGAAAAGGGAATATCATTTTATTTCTGCGGGAGAAGCTCAGCCAATTCCAACAGCATAGCGGTTAAAATCGAGGAGACGGCGGCCATACTTGTTTTACTCACCAGCACAGTGCACTGCCAGCTTGAAGGGAGTGACGTCATTTCTTCGACTTGGTTCGAAATTCAATTTTTTCTAATTGACAATTGCAATAATAATTTTGTTCTATTTCAGCTATTACCATTAATTTAAGAATACCTGTTAAGAATGTATCTTGTTCCTTGCCCTCTGACCATTTCGACTCGTTAAAAGAACCACAAATTTAACCTTGTAAAAATATATTTGTTGATTTTTTCCGCTACCGACTGGAGCAAATAATAGCCAATGCCTTGGTCATGCGCAGTTTGACTGGCGCATAATTTTGAATGTTAATAAACGCAGATCATTACTCAGTTACCAGAATTGTTTTTATTTCTATAATTAATGTTACTATTATTTTTTTTTAACAAAAAAATAATTTACAGTGAGAGAATAGATATATAAGGAAATTACACACTCATTTAATTAATTAATTATGAATTAATTAAATTAAATAATTAAATCAGAACTCAATACAAGGAAAAGAAAAAATATTTTCACAATTTATAAAGTTTGATTTATTTGTTATTTATCAATCAATCACACCTAGTTATAACATATTTATATTAAATCTATTCTTTGTATTTGGTGAATCCAAAGTGGAGCTGAATTGAAGTGGCGAGTTCAATACCGAGATCCAGACAACATACACAATTCTTATTATCTATATCTTTATATTTTATTTATTATTATATTTGAAATTATATTACAAATTGACTAGCCTAAACAGTGGGGCTTACAGTCAGGGCAAATTAACACATAACATATATCTATATATATTTTTATTTTAAATTTGTAATTTATATTACTAATTGGCGTCCAACTTAAGGGGCTTTAAATAGGAGGTAATAGAGTTGTAAAATAAGGACGATTGTCCAATTTCCTATTTTTAGCTTGGCAGCGGTCAATAGGTCGGAAGAGGGAGCGAGATGCACAGGAGAGCTACATCAAGGAAAAGGGCTATGGAGGCCGAGCAGGAGGTAGACATGGAGGATAAAGAGGCGACACCAGTGGAAGATGTGGAGTCGATGTTACCGCCAGCAGAACCGGACAAGCCTGCACCACAGAAGGAACAGCCGGAGAAATCCACCGCAAAGGAAGATACAAAATTTGATCAAATGATGGAGATGTTACTCAGAGAATTTAAAACAACGAAGGAGGAATTAAGAGAAAACAGTAAGAAGATAGAGGAGAAGATGGAAGAAAATAGTAAGAAGCTGGAAAACGATAACCAACAATTAAAAGAAGAGTTGGGTAATAAAATCGGAGATACCAACAAGAAAATCGAAGAAAATAGTAAGAAGATGGAGGAGAAAATGGAAGAAAATAATAAGGAACTGAAGAATGATAACCAACGATTGAAGGAAGAATTGGGCAATAAAATTGGAGATACCAGTAAGAAGATGGAGGAGAAGATGGAAGCAAACAGTAAGAAGATAGAAGAGAAGATAGAAGAAAATATTCAGAAGATTGAGGAGAAAATGGAGGAAATAAAGACTGACAATAAACAGTCAAAGGAGGAATTAACCCAGATAAGCCAAAAACTGGAAGAGACCAACAAGAAGATGGAAGAAACAAGTCAAAAAATGGAAAGCAATAATCAGCAATTGAGAGAAGAATTGAAAGAGACGAATCAAGAGAACATGAACCGGTTAGACGGAAGAATGGAAATATTGAAGGAAGAATTGAGCCAGAAAATAGCTGAAAACAATGAAACAATCAGCAAGAAGGTAGAAGAAGAAATAACGGTAATCGAACAAAGGGTTACAAGAGCTGACGAAAGATGGAGTCAAACCGAACGAGAAGTACAGAGTATCCAGACAGAAATAAACACGAAGGTTAACAACATTGAAGAAACGACTAGGAAGACATTGGAGAAAGACTAAAAGAAACACGTAAAGACTGGGAGCGAGTGCAGGACCGATTCACAGAAAAATGTGACGGCATTGAAGCTGCTGTGACCAGTATCAACAGTCAGGTGCGACAGAACCAAACAGATATAGACCTGTTCTATAGTCGACCGACAAGCATTACCAGTTGTCCCAACAGTGAGAATCGTGAAGGAATTAACTTCAGGTTTTATAAAAACAAACCAATGGAGTTCCTAGCCAGAATCGAAGAACACTTCACCAAACACAGAGGTAATCGCTGGAGGGAGAATAAAGAAGTGCTTGACGAATCGTTCAAGGAGATAGCAGATAATTGGTGGATGGCGATAAGAGACGAGGTGACCGACTATCAACAATTCAGAAGGCTATTCAAGGCCAAATATTGGTCTGAATCAACACAAAATATTGCCAGAGACGGGATCTGCCATGGAAGGTACAACCCGTATGGAAACCAGACTTTAACGGCGTACTTTTTGGGAAAGGTGTGCGTGGCCAAACATCTAGACCCCAGAATACCGGAAGAATGCCTGGTCAGCAAACTCTCATACCATTATGAGGAGGATATTATCAGAGCCAGACGAAACAGTCAAATAAAGACGGTGCAAGCCATGACCGAGCTTTTAGAAATGTATGAGCATGAAGACTATTACCGCCAAAGTCGCAGGAGATATGAAAAGCCGGAACCAAGAAGTAACAACAATAATTTGAATAATAATAATCGGCAGAATGTGGGTAACAATAATAATTATAATTCCGCAAATCGGAATAATGCCGAATACAATTATAACACCCGAAATAACAATAATTTGCCTAGATTTAACAACAATAATAATAATAGTAATATTCCTCGCATTAATAATAATAACAACAACAACCACAACAATAATAATAATAATAATAATAATAATAACCGTCCACAAAATAACAACGGTTATTATAATAATAATAGTAACTATGTTCCAAATGGTCAGAGGAACCCAAACCTTTCTAATAACAATTATCATGGTAATTATAACCGGAATTACCCGAATGGAGGTAATAACAATAATTACAGGACATATCGACCCAATATTAACTACATCAGAGCGGAAGGCAGTGGACAGAGGAGGTACCAGCCTCAACGAAGGAGCCGATTCTACGATTACGAGACCTTCCAAGGAATTCAGGGAAGTAATCGGTACAGAGAGTACGAGCCCAGACGTAGTTCCAGCCTGGACAATCAGCGAAGACTACCTGTAACAGAAGCCCAACAGGACGATCGAGCAGAACCAAACGAAGCAGTCTCAGGACTTCAAGCTGATGCTTCCAACGGCCTAATCCGTAATGAAGCGGAACATTTAAACGAACGGAGGCAGTAATAAACTCCAATAACCCTTTACTGCTCCAATCTGCTGGGTTTAACCAAGAAGGAATGAATTCGAAAAAAACAGAAAAAATTTTACAATAATATACAGCAATTATTTGAAAGATATCCGTAAGGACCTACTAGAAGAAAGCGAGATTAATATTAATAATAATGATAATGAGATAATATACATAATTGCAGAAATTGAGGGTATTTCTGTTCCTATAATGATAGACACTGGAGCCAATGTCTCCATAATAAATCGAAATGAGCTGGACCGGATACAGCAGGAATGCCACAAAAACTTACCGGTACTACCTATTAATAATATTGTACTTGTAGGAGCTACCGGCCGACAGAACAAGACCATAAGAAAGCAGGTATCCCTAAGTGTCAACAGTCAGGGCATTAGTGTGGATATGATATTTCTTGTTGCAGCCGGATTACCTTTCAACATCATGATAGGATGTGACATATTGCGCAGAAACTCAGCAGTTATCGACTTGTGCCGAGGAAAGGTATCACTCTTTGCTGAAGGTTCGACCTGGGTAGCCAATTTAACTAATAACAAGACGTTAAACTCCAGACAACTTCTCGACCACCAAAATAAGGTGAATTACTTGTCCAACTACTCAACAAACAACAAGCCAGTACATCAGGATTCGGAGGATAACCTATGGCAACAAAAGATTCAGGAGATACGTAACTTCCAGTGCCACAATACTAACGAGCAATTAAAGGAAAACCAGCTGAATCAATTGGTCGAAATATATGAAAAATATCGAGCTGTATTTTCTGACGAACCTGGAAAGATCCGGAAATACCAATGTTCCATACGATTCAGAGAACCGGTAGAATTTAACCGAAAGTCGTATCCAATAGCACAATCTTTGAAAGAAGCCGTACGCACAGAGATCCAGAATATGATCTGTAGAGATATCATCGAGAGCAGTCAATCGCCATACACCAGCCCAATTGTGGCCATACAAAAGAAAAATGGGAAGGTAAGGCTTTGCCTTGACGCACGTGAGATAAATAAAATGATAATTAACGATCGTACGTCACCTGGCGAAATTGATGAGATTTTGAAGAGGTTCCACGGAACACGATTCATTACCACTTGGGATACCGTATGCGGCTATTGGCAAGTGGAGTTGCACCCAGCAAGCCGGCAATACATGGCGTTCATCTTCGAAGGGCGCAGCCAAAAAGTAGCTGTTTTTGTCGCCTGTATGGATCATATACTAGGACCAGAAGCGCTCCAATTCACGACTGTCTATGTTGATGATCTCCTAATAACATCAACCAACTGGGAAGAACACTGTTACCGTGTGGAGTATGTCTTGAAGAAGCTTGCTGAAAATAATGTCACCCTTAAACTGGACAAGTCCAAGCTTATAGCTAAAGAAGTACAATTCCTGGGTTTCCAGCTAAACAGTCAAGGAATAACACCATCAACAGAAAAGGTAGACGCCATACAACGATTCCCTACACCAAAAAACAGAAGGCAACTACAATCATTTTTGGGCCTGTGTAACTATTATAGGAAGTTCCAGAATAATTATTCCGAACTGACAGCCCAGTTTCAGTACCAGTTATCGTCCAAGAATAAATGGCGATGGGGTCAAGAACAAGACGAAACCTTCAAATCAATTAAGGAGAAGTTCTTAGATGCAGTAATGCTCAACCATCCAGATTTTAACCGACCCTTCTTTCTAAACTGTGACGCTAGTAACATTAGCTTGGGATCAACACTATACCAAGAAGATGAAAGTGGAAACCATCTAGTAGTGAGCTTTGCTAGCAGAACCCTTAACCAGTGTGAAAAGAACTATAATGTGACGGAAAAAGAACTGCTAAGTGTAGTCTTTGCCTGCGGGAAGTTTCGGACGTATATCCTCGGATATCCAGTGACCGTTCGAACAGATCACAAATCAATATCATTTCTGAGAAGATGCAAGTTAAGCCATGGTAGATTGACCAGATGGGTACTCGCCCTGCAGGAATACGATATACAGTGGGAGTATGTTCCTGGAAGTAAAAATGTAGTAGCCGACGTATTGTCGAGAGTGAATCTGGAAGAACAAACGTTCGAAGGCGAAAAGGAGAGCATCTTGAAAATCTATAACATTATTAAGGACAGATCCGATTTAGAGAAGATAGTGCAGGACATCAGCAAACACCAGCAATCCGATCCGAAGTTAAACCATATTAAACTTCGTCTCTCCAACCAAGATGACACAATGAACAAATTTTATTGTATACATAATGGAATTTTATTCATCAAGACATCCCTTGATGAAGAGATATGGAAGATCATGATCCCTACTACAATCGAAAAGGATATCATCCTGGACTATCATCTACGATACGGTCACATGGGAGCCATGAAGGTGATCAAGGCAATAGGAGAGAATTGTCATATAAAAAGTATCAATAGAAAAACGAGAAACTACTTCAAAACCTGTCTGATATGTCAATTGGTGAAAACCAACAATGAGAGAAAGGAGGGTATGATGATACCAATTACCTCACAAGCCAAACTGGAAAAGGTCTTTCTGGACATATGTGGTCCATTTCCCCGCAGTGGCGGACGCCATCGATACAAGTATATTATTATTATGATGGATCATTTTACAAAATTCACAAAACTATACCCTGTGAACAGAGCCACCACTTTGAAGACTCTAGGAATAATAACAAATCATTACATTCCAGAGGTAGGGAGCCCGACATCAATAATCACAGACCATGGAACGCAATTTAAGGGTTCGAGGTGGAGAAACACTCTGAATACATTGGGCATTAAGACATACAAGACATCTGTCTACCACCCCAGCAGCAACCCAGCGGAGAGGGTACTGCGAGAAGTCGGAAGAATATTACGGACTTATTGCTATAATCAACAAAAGAAGTGGCAAGAATATTTATTAGCGACTGAAGAATTCCTTAATTTGTCATATCACCCCGCTATAGGTACCACGCCATACACGGCAATGTATGAAAAACCGCCTCCGAGAGAAATACAAGACATAATAGATTTCCCCAGGAGTCAAGAATACAAATTCAATCGAATCAGATTCTACAATAAATTGGCAGAAGACCAGGAAAGGCGTAAGAACAAATATCAAAAGGCTGTTAAGAAAATAATAAGCTATGAAGTCGGAGAAAAGGTACTACTAAAAAACAGGGAATTACCCAGTACTTTGGAAGGCATTACCAAAAAGTTGTTACTGCTGTATACCGGCCCATACCTGATTATTAAAAACAATAATAACAATACGTATGTACTAAAGGATATCATTTCAAATAAAGTAAAAGGAACTTATAATCAATTATCCATTAAAAAATATTTGGAGGAGGAAGAAAAATTTCAAAATTCAAAAATCAGTAAGTACAACTTACACAAAACATTTGAAAGATTATTGTGCATGATGCAAAAAGAATTTTGATAAATAAAAAACTTCAAAATTCCAAAAATCAGTAAGTACAACTGACACAAAACATTTGAAGGATTATTGTGAATAAATAAAGAGAATTTTGAACATAATAAATTGCAAAATTCCAAACTTAGTAAGTACCACTTACACCAAACATTCAAAGACTATTATGAATGAGAAAAGAATGTTGATGAATAAAGATTTTCAAAATTCAAAACAAAAATAAGTACAACTTACACCAAAATATTTGAAAAACAACTATGAATAAGAAAGAATGTAGTTGAATAAAAATATCTAAAATTGAAAAATATTAAGCTCATATCATTACTCATACAAATGATGAGAAATAACTCTGAAATATGAAAAAGGATTTTGTAAGAAAGAGATACAAAATTCTAAAGGAGAAAGGAAACCAGAATATCATATGACTTAATCGAAACAACTTAACCAAACTCACAAAGAAAATAATTTAATAAAAACGGAACAATGAAGAAGGACCAACTCAGTAAAGACCAAATAGTGACACCAAAAACCAAAAAAACCTTGATACTAATAATGATAATGTTGTTGCAATAACCACTGTTATAATGAAAGTGATAAAGAATTAATTCATGTTACACCATGAGTAATAAAGTAACTCAATGGATACCAGATGGTAGAAAGAGTAAATATAAATACTACTTACTATGTAAACATGATGAAATGTATATTATACCACATACCTAAACCACCTAATATGGAATAAGCTTTAAGAGAGAAGAAGAGTCAAGTGTATAAAAGTATTAATTAATATAACTTATTATGAAGTGAAGAATCTAAAGATGTTTATTTTAGTCAAAAATGACTACTTTTATTGTTTATTTATTTTTATGACTGGATGTAGAAAATGCCATCAGTCTTATATTTTGAATAAATAATTGCTTATCTAATCCGTCGAGTGACTTACTTGTAATTCCGCTTGACGCGTTTCAGGGCATATGCCCCATTTTCAGAATAATTCCTCTTCACAGAACGTCAGACATTAAGATTAAAATGTAATAAATTAAAATTAAAATCCATGGTTAAAATATTAACTCGTCAAAATATTAAAATATACTAAATGCACAGAGAAGCACGCACTATCACAACATGAGTTCACTTCGCGTTATAGCCGGTGTACACCGCCGCGATGTTAATCGCGCACTGACTGTCTGAGTAAACTGTTATCTGTGCAACGCATCTTGTATCTCAATGGCTGTGTCGTACAAGGGATTTGACTTGAAGTTAAGTTGGTCGTTTAATATGAATCCGCCGTCTTGTGAATTGTTCGTCTTTTTAAATTGTTTAAAGGCCTTGTAAATTTCGAATTCTTCTAATGTGTCCATATATCTGCCTTTTTTGCAAAAGTGCAATGGTTTAAAGTTGGTGTCAAAATCAGTGTAGTTATGATTATTATTTACGAGGTGACGTGCAAAGTTGGATTTGAGAATGTGGGTGTCGTTTTTTGGTAAATGTTCTTGGAAGCGTTTTTTGAACGCTCTGCCGGTTTGTCCAATATAGAAGCTGTTGCAATCGTCACATTGGATTTTATAGACACCTGTCCTCTGTTTTATTGGTTTTGCAGCTTTATGGTGAAGAATTTTCTTAATGTTGTTATCGGTCCGGAAAGTTAAAGTTATATTCAATTTTCTAAAAATGTTGGTTAATGTATGGGGTAAAGTTCGGCCGTAAATAGAAGTCACGTACGTGCTGTCTCGGTTACTACTCGGTTTTGTTTTCTTGTTATGTAACTTTTTCTGGTGTTTTTTGATCAAAGCATCGATCATAGAGCACGTATATCCATTGGCCTTAGCTATGTATTTAATGGTGTTGACTTCCTCCTGAAAGTCACTGATTTCCAACGGTATGGTGAGTAATCTATGTATGAAACTGTTATAGGCGGCCATTTTTTGCGGAAGAGGGTGATGGGAATCCGCGTGTATAGTGGCGTCGGTGGTGGTAGGTTTTCTGTATATTTGGTATTGAAAACTATTGTCAAACCTTGTTATTGTTAAATCGAGAAAATTAAGTTTATTTTCTATTTCAACCTCGAGGGTAAATTGTATGTTCTTGTTTATATTATTTAAATAGTTTTTTAAATTATTGATCTGTCTTATGGTACCGTTAAAAATTATGAAGGTGTCATCTACATAACGTGTATATGATACTATCTTGTTATGCCATTTGTTTGCGCTGCTGAACATATGTGTGTTTTCGTAGTGGTTCAGGTATATGTCCGCCAATAATCCGGAGAGTGGGGATCCCATCGCTAAACCTTTCTTTTGTATATAGTATTTTCCATCAAATATAAAATAGTTTTGATTTAAAACAACTTCCAATAGAGCGGTTATCTCATTAATTTCATCAGGACTGCGTATGTTAGCTACAATAAGATTATACTTGAGAATATTTATTGTATCCTGGACGGGTATATTTGTATAAAGGTCTACTATGTCGAAAGATGCGATTCTGTAATTAGGTTTAATTTGGATGTTTTTCAGTTTGTCGATAAATTCAGTACAACTTTTTGTGCTATGGTTATTCTTTAAGCTTATACTGTTCTTTATTATTTGTACTAGTTTTTTACTGATTATGTAACTCGTTATATTGGACAAAAACCAATATTCGCAAAAAGTTAATCAATTCATTGAAAATAATAATATTACAATGGTAAATGCCGACCCGTCAGCCGATTTCGTTAAAGCCCTGAATAACACAGTTAATCGTTGTACGCACTTGTTCGATAGCGCCACACGTCACTCATTGAAACCTATTAATGCAGAGGCTCCCCAGTTCACTGATTTGCCAAAGATTCATAAACCCAGTGTACCAATTAGGCCGCTTGTGAACTTCACCACTGCTCCGAGTTACAAAATCAGTAAAAAACTAGTACAAATAATAAAGAACAGTATAAGCTTAAAGAATAACCATAGCACAAAAAGTTACACTGAATTTATCGACAAACTGAAAAACATCCAAATTAACCCTAATTACAGAATCGCATCTTTCGACATAGTAGACCTTTATACAAATATACCCGTCCAGGATACAATAAATATTCTCAAGTATAATCTTATTGTAGCTAACATACGCAGTCCTGATGAAATTAATGAGATAACCGCTCTATTGGAAGTTGTTTTAAATCAAAACTATTTTATATTTGATGGAAAATACTATATACAAAAGAAAGGTTTAGCGATGGGATCCCCACTCTCCGGATTATTGGCGGACATATACCTGAACCACTACGAAAACACACATATGTTCAGCAGCGCAAACAAATGGCATAACAAGATAGTATCATATACACGTTATGTAGATGACACCTTCATAATTTTTAACGGTACCATAAGACAGATCAATAATTTAAAAAACTATTTAAATAATATAAACAAGAACATACAATTTACCCTCGAGGTTGAAATAGAAAATAAACTTAATTTTCTCGATTTAACAATAACAAGGTTTGACAATAGTTTTCAATACCAAATATACAGAAAACCTACCACCACCGACGCCACTATACACGCGGATTCCCATCACCCTCTTCCGCAAAAAATGGCCGCCTATAACAGTTTCATACATAGATTACTCACCATACCGTTGGAAATCAGTGACTTTCAGGAGGAAGTCAACACCATTAAATACATAGCTAAGGCCAATGGATATACGTGCTCTATGATCGATGCTTTGATCAAAAAACACCAGAAAAAGTTACATAACAAGAAAACAAAACCGAGTAGTAACCGAGACAGCACGTACGTGACTTCTATTTACGGCCGAACTTTACCCCATACATTAACCAACATTTTTAGAAAATTGAATATAACTTTAACTTTCCGGACCGATAACAACATTAAGAAAATTCTTCACCATAAAGCTGCAAAACCAATAAAACAGAGGACAGGTGTCTATAAAATCCAATTTGACGATTGCAACAGCTTCTATATTGGACAAACCGGCAGAGCGTTCAAAAAACGCTTCCAAGAACATTTACCAAAAAACGACACCCACATTCTCAAATCCAACTTTGCACGTCACCTCGTAAATAATAATCATAACTACACTGATTTTGACACCAACTTTAAACCATTGCACTTTTGCAAAAAAGGCAGATATATGGACACATTAGAAGAATTCGAAATTTACAAGGCCTTTAAACAATTTAAAAAGACGAACAATTCACAAGACGGCGGATTCATATTAAACGACCAACTTAACTTCAAGTCAAATCCCTTGTACGACACAGCCATTGAGATACAAGATGCGTTGCACAGATAACAGTTTACTCAGACAGTCAGTGCGCGATTAACATCGCGGCGGTGTACACCGGCTATAACGCGAAGTGAACTCATGTTGTGATAGTGCGTGCTTCTCTGTGCATTTAGTATATTTTAATATTTTGACGAGTTAATATTTTAACCATGGATTTTAATTTTAATTTATTACATTTTAATCTTAATGTCTGACGTTCTGTGAAGAGGAATTATTCTGAAGATGGGGCACATGCCCTGAAACGCGTCAAGCGGAATTACAAGTAAGTCACTCGACGGATTAGATAAGCAATTATTTATTTAATACAGTGACTTGGATACTTTAAAAATGAATATTATATTTTGAGCAGAGATGATAATACCTCTGGACTCAATTGAAGTATTGGACAGCAGGGATTGAAGCCAAAAGTGCCACTCTGAACTGTTCCAATTAATTTGTTGGTGAATGTTAGGGAGTAAACATACTGGTGAGGCGCACCAAATAAGAAAGAATATAAAATGATAATGTTATACACAAGATTGAAGATCACTTATTAATGAAGAAAGAAACTAATGAAGGAGATACACATCATCTGAGAGGAAGCAACGGTGGAAAAAGAAGGTATATAAAGTGAAAACATGTAATCACGAAGAAAATGTAAATACAAAAGAATTAGTAGAAATTATTTCATCCATACTAAGAGTATGATCTGAACTAATCACTTTTACAGGAGAGCATATGTAACATAACAAAATTATCACGCTAAACATTTGACTTAATGCAACAAAAATAAAGGAAAAAGTTCCATAGTGAGTGAGAAGAATAAATTGTTTTAAGGATTACACTAGAAACTGTATATTAAGTCAATAAAATGTTAATAAAAATGAAAAATAACAAAGAAAACCATTGATTAAAATAACTTACTATGTAAAAACCAGTTAAACCAGCAGTATACCCAGTAGATTGGGGAAGCAGTAAAAAGGGAAGGACCATAAAAAAGGAAATAAAAGAATGAAACCATATTAATAAGGGAATAATAATAAGGTCAAGATGCAGAGAAACCACAAGACCAGAAACTACTAATGTGATATTGAAAAAGGGACAAAATATATCAAGATTCCCACAAAGAGACCAGAACCAGGAAGAGATATTCCAAAAAATGATAGTCATGTAATACATACCATGAAACAAAATTAAAACTGATATATGTAGACCCAGAACAAGTTACAAGATACAATCCCAGAAAACCAAATTGTATACTAGTTGTAAGAATAACATGTAAAAAAAAACTATTAAAACAGACTACCAGTAGTGTAGCCAAAATAAAGGAACCTTATAATAAAGTGTGATATAAAAAATATATTAAAACAGACTACCATTAGTGTAGGAAATACTGGATAAAAACTAAAGAGACAGTCTAATGACTGAGTGTAATTTAGATAATAAATGTGTTTTAGTGTTTAGGCATAATAACAATCTGGTAGGTATAAGATGTTTTTATTTTTATTGTATGAACAAATTAAGTATAGGGAACACAAAAGACAGTCAATAACTGCAAGTGTCAGTAGTTATAAGATGTTTTTATTTTATTGTATGAACCATTTAGGTATAGGTAACACAAGAGACAGTTAATCACTGAAAGTGTCAGTAGTTCTAAGGTGTTTTTATGTTAATATTTTAGCAAAATAGTTATAGTAAATAAAAAGAGACAGTGAATAACTGAAATTGTTACTAGGAATAAGATATTTTAATAGAATAAGGTTGTGATAAAATGAAACATAAAAACATAGGACAGCCAAAGACTGATAATAATATGTTCTCATTATAATTCTAAGTATAGAGAAAATTAGGCATAAGATGTTTATGTTATGGTTCAATGATGTTATTATTATAAAGAAAGTTTAGTAGATACAAGATATTCTATTGTATTTTAAAATCATGTCATTTAATTTTCCATTGTGTAAGGCAGAGAGGCAAGTAGGACATAAAAATGTAATAATTCTATTCAAAACAGTAAAGCATATATAATGTACAAGCAGACCAGCTAAGACACCATTTTAGTAAACACAGACTGGCATATAAACCAAAAAATTATCTATCAGAGAATCAATCTATGTAATAGGAATAGAATTCAATACATACAATACAGAAATTGAAAATATAATTAATACAGATACAGTTAATAGCAAATAGAATGACAAAGGAAAGGAAATTAACTTCTTTTGGAAACAGATAATAATAGGCCTATAATGGTAATCAAATCAGACTAAACAGTAAATTAATCAATATTGAAATGTTTTAACAACCAAATTATTAACAACAAAGTAATCACGGAGTTATTAAGTATATTCCATGGAAATATTATAAGAAAAAACAAATAAAAACCATTAAAACACCGAATTTGTACAAAATATGAGGCATACAATCATTATATAAAATTGTAATTTTTGGGCTTAAATGAGCTTGAAACAAACCCAGCTATATATCAAAAGATGTAAAATTAACTAATCAATATTACTGAGTAGTTAGATTTATGTAAAATTAAGAAATATTTGAAATACAGTAAAAAATAAGAAAACTTATTATGTATATTTAGATGGTGAACCAAGTCTTAGACAGATATTTTTATAGTTAAACAATATAAAGAGGAAAAAGACATAGCACAAATTACCCTAAAACGACGACGTTGCGTCTATTAGTCTATTGTTAATCGTAAAGCCGAATAGTTGGAAATGTGTTAGCAGAGTACTGAAAACAGAATAATTTGTATAAAACCAAGTGTGGTTATGCGGCGTGTAACGGAGATGATCTAAAAAGTGAAAATAACCTTAACTATCAATTTCTAACACTTCACAAATTTCCAAAACACAGTAATAACACCATAAAACTCAACGCAAGAAATCAACAGCCATTTTGAACAATTTTGGGACCGGATTCACAGAACGCCAATACACATATTTGAACACCGGACACAACACAAGAAACCCATCACGAAAACGACATCGCAGAAGACGAGAGGACACTCTACACTATATTCCTGGACCAACACCACTTCGCAGAAAAGGGAATATCATTTTATTTCTGCGGGAGAAGCTCAGCCAATTCCAACAGCATAGCGGTTAAAATCGAGGAGACGGCGGCCATACTTGTTTTACTCACCAGCACAGTGCACTGCCAGCTTGAAGGGAGTGACGTCATTTCTTCGACTTGGTTCGAAATTCAATTTTTTCTAATTGACAATTGCAATAATAATTTTGTTCTATTTCAGCTATTACCATTTAGTTTAAGAATACCTGTTAAGAATGTATCTTGTTCCTTGCCCTCTGACCATTTCGACTCGTTAAAAGAACCACAAATTTAACCTTGTAAAAATATATTTGTTGATTTTTTCCGCTACCGACTGGAGCAAATAATAGCCAATGCCTTGGTCATGCGCAGTTTGACTGGCGCATAATTTTGAATGTTAATAAACGCAGATCATTACTCAGTTACCAGAATTGTTTTTATTTCTATAATTAATGTTACTATTATTTTTTTTTAACAAAAAAATAATTTACAGTGAGAGAATAGATATATAAGGAAATTACACACTCATTTAATTAATTAATTATGAATTAATTAAATTAAATAATTAAATCAAAACTCAATACAAGGAAAAGAAAAAATATTTTCACAATTTATAAAGTTTGATTTATTTGTTATTTATCAATCAATCACACCTAGTTATAACATATTTATATTAAATCTATTCTTTGTATTTGGTGAATCCAAAGTGGAGCTGAATTGAAGTGGCGAGTTCAATGCCGAGATCCAGACAACATACACAATTCTTATTATCTATATCTTTATATTTTATTTATTATTATATTTGAAATTATATTACAAATTGACTAGCCTAAACAGTGGGGCTTACAGTCAGGGCAAATTAACACATAACATATATCTATATATATTTTTATTTTTTTATTTTAAATTTGTAATTTATATTACAATATTTGTGTACAACGTTATCGGCAACAAAGAAGTAGTTTTTGTTAAAATTCCTTCCCGGGATATTTGGCCGTAGTCCAATGTTTTCTACAAAACCAGACGTTTCGGCAATGCCATTGACTTCCATTATCAGTGAAAATCGAGTGCGATAACGTGAGGTGGTATATGTTAGTGACCACAGTACTGTGGTTAAGGCTGAAGCAGTAAGTAGAAAGAAGTAGTTTCTATGGTAATATTTCATGTCGAAAATGATTTTAAAAATAAATCTTAGAATATGGAAGTCATGTATGGTTCTCCATACCGATATTTTACTGTCGGTATATTAAATTTTCGTTGATAATAAAGTGTTCTACAGTATTGAAATATTTATAAAATTCAAACAATTACGAAAATTTTTATTTGTGGGATTATTTTTTTTGTAAATAACCATGATTTTTATTTTTTTTAAATATAATACTATTAATACTTAATTACTTTTTAACAATAATTTATAATAATATATATGTAATTATATTTTTCTTAATAATTAATTAATTGTAAATTATGTAGCCATTGAACAAATGATTGGTATAAACTGAATTTTATATTAGTAACAAATTAACTATATCAATATTTTGTTAATATCATTCAGTTTTCTGAATGATCAAACTTTGTTTTGTAGTTTTAAAATTTACATACTATTAAAAAATATATAAATCTGGTGATACCAAAATTCATGTAAACACATCAAACTATTTTATTAATTTTTTGTAAATTTATATTTTTATTTCAATTGTATTGTACAGTTTATTCACTAGTCATATCCAATAATAATAATAATAATAATAATAATAATAATAATATTATTATTATTATTATTATTATTATCTACATCATTAATAGAAATTTAATGTGATTCGGTAAATTACACAATATAGTTAAAAAATTAGTTAATGTAATGAAAATCGTTATTATTAACAATATCATGAACTGAAGGCACTCCTATTGTACGGCTCAGATTTAAAAAAGTAATATGATCTTAAAAAATTTATAAAAACTAGGAAAAAAAACAAAGAGAAACATTTTTATTTTAGATATACTGTAGTTTATACATAAGGTTATTAGTTACTTGACATTTAGACATTTAAACGGTAGGCTTAGAGTAAGTTTTAGGCTGTGGCTGCCGATCGTTTTTTTAACTGAAATATTTTTTTAGGTCATGTCAGGTGGGCCCTCTAGAGACAGAGATATAAGGAGGAAATGGGAATCTGGTGCATCAAAAAAATGAAGGAAAGCTGAAACGGTTATGTCCAACCAAATTTGAGTTCCAGTATGATGAAATATCTTAGTAAGAAACCTTGTTCTGAAGTTACTTCTTTTGACTCGGATGAATCGGTTGTCCAAATTGCAGAACCAGCTTCAGAGTCATGTGGATCTGCTGTAATCCAAGTTTCTGAACTCAATAAAGAATTCGAAAGTGAGAACATTTGTGAGACAGAAAATCAAGAGGAAACAATTCATTTACGAAGAGAGTCGTTTGTAGACTTGGACCCAGGGAAGTGGGTATTTCCAATAACGGATTTACAGCGTCATGACCTTATTCAAATGGTCCTTATCAAAATCTGGAAATATCCGATGAAGAATATCCAAAAGACGCTAGCAAAAGACATTTTCAAAATTTCATTTTACTCGAAAGTTGAGTAACGACGAAACGCAACATCGTAGATGGTTAGTTTACTCCATAACTCAAGACAAAGTTTATTGCTTTCCATGTAGACTTTTTTCGCATTTAAAAACACAGATGGTGCAAGGAGGATGTTGTGACTGGAAAGATCTTAGTCGGATATTGCAAAGACATGAACAAAGTCCAGGACACATGGGGTGCATGTTTAAATGGATGGAATTTCACAAAGGAATCAAACATGGAAAAACAATCGACATGGAAAACGAGAGATTAATTAGACAATCGTAAAAATATTGGTACAATTTGTTTGAAAGACTGATTGACATTATCAACTATTTAGCCTCACATAATATTGCATTTAGAGGTCATCGAGAGTCCTATAAGTTAGACTATAGCGGAAACAGTGGCAATTTTATGGACCTATTTAAGTTGTTATCCAAATATGATCTGACACTGCGGGAACACTTGCAACGCATGAATGAAAAACGTCTTGCTCAACATCATTTCAGTCCTGATAGCCAAAATGAGTTGATTACGTTAATGTCTCAATCATTTATTGAGGAAATAATACAAAGAGTCAAACAAGCAAAATACTATGCGTTCATGCTCGATTGCACCAGGGATGTGAGCCGTGTTGAACAAATGTCAATAATATTAAGATTTTGCAATTCCTCAACTGGAGAAATAGAGGAACACTTTATTGAATTTATTGCTGTAGCAGAAACAACAGGAGAGTATTTGACAAATTCAATTTTGCAAGAACTAGAAAAAAATGGTTTGGATATCCAGAATTGTCGAGGACAAGGATACGATAACGGCGCTAATATGGTTGGCATAAATAAAGGCGTCAAAACAAGAATACTTAATATTAATCCAAGAGCATTCTTCACGCCTTGTGGTTGTCACAGTTGGAATTTGCTTTTGATAGATGCAGCAAATTCTTCTATAACAGCCAAAACATTTTTTGGCTTTATAAATAAAACCTAAGGAGCGGTCGTGGCGTAGTGGCTAGCGTGTGGCGCTGCTACGCTGTCGGCGCGGGTTCAATTCCCGCCGGGGGCCATCTGATTTAGATACGACCGTTCCCCCTCGCAAGGCAATGGCAAACCAGCGAGAGGTATCCTGCTTAGTATAAACCTTCCCCAACTAGGCCGTTCGGATCCGGCGTTAAACTGTAGGTCCCATATACCTTTGAGAGACTCAATACCACAAGCACCACGGGTTTATGCGGGAAGGGTACAAACCAGTCGTAAGACTGAAGGACTACGATTACGAAATAAAATCTATGTTCTCTTTTCAGCATCTAGTAAACGCTGGGAGCTCGTTAAATCTAAATTAAAATTGACGTTAAAAGCTCTGTCTGAGACGAGATGGGAAAGTCGGTTTGCAGCAGTAAAAGCGATATTTTTGTAATTTGATGATGTCATCGATTGCGTGAATGATCTGAAAGATAAAGATAAAGATTCCGATACTCTGAGTGACTGTAAAGCTATCTTGAATGAAATTTTCACTTTTGAGTTTGTTGTTGCAGTACAGGTGTGGTACGAAATTTTGCTGCGTGTCAACAATATAAGCAAACTATGGCAGTCAGTTGAAGTCAAGTTGAAGGGCGCCATTGACACTTTATGTTCTTTTTGTAACTGCATACAAGAATATCGTAATACAGGATTTGAAAAAGCTGTTGCACAAGCTTGATTGTTTGTAGAAAAAAGTAGTTACGAAATCCCGACACAATTTAAAGAGAAAAGAATAGTGAGAAAGAAAAGAATGTTTGGGTATGAACATATTGATGAACCTATACAATCTGCAGAAATACAGTTCAAAGTTGACTTTTTTTATAACAATGATAGATGCTATCATAGCCGACACTGAATGTCGATTCGAATCTCTCAACGAATATTTTAAAAGATTTGGCTTTATTTATGACATGAACTATTTGAAATCTCTATCAAAAGAAGACCTACAAAAGCATTGTCATGATCTTGACACAATACTACGGGAAGGTGAAAACAGCGACATTCAGCCCTTCGAGCTTTTCGAGGAACTCCAGCTTTTCAGGTCTAATTCACCAGACTCTATAAAAGATGTAAAACAACTTATACTATACATTTTAGAAAATAATTTGCAAGAAATATATCCAAATGTTTACATAACGATCAGAATAATGCTGACAGTTCCGGTCAGTACAGCTTCTGCTGAGTGAAGCTTCTCAAAGTTGAAACTGATTAAGAACTATTTGAGAAGCACGATGAGCCAAGAGAGACTATCTGCATTGGCTGTTTTATCGATTGAAGCTGAAATAGCGTCTCGTTGAAGCTATGACTCAGTTCTGAAAAAATTCAGTCAAGCAAAAAGCCGAAAAGTGCGAATATTATAATATGTTTGTTTAGCTTTAGATGTCTAGAGGTAATTGTTATTCAAGGGTTTGTTATTTTCACAAAGCCATACTGATGATGGGATATGTACTGTATCACAATGATACATAAGGTTAAGTGATTAAGTGATATTGATTGATCTTTCTATTAATAGTCGTAGAATATCGTAATGAATGATAATTATATATTGAAATTAAATAAATATTTGGTTAATTAATATACAACAAACTCATTCTTGTGACGTGTTGTAGTATAATTCAATTTATTAGCACTTTTCTAACCGAGACATGAAAAGGGCCTCGCAAAGCGGATTTCGCCGACGTCCACGTTCGGTTTAGCTACGCCGCTGACTCAGAGTAGCACAGAATTGATCTGATCACTTTCGTGTCCAACAATCAAATAAATATTTTTTTTCTGCCCTCGACGAGTTTGACCAAAATTAGCTAAATTCCTATTGGTCAAAACGCCGGGTCACTAGGTCATGTAACTATAATTATTTAAGATTTACAAATTTTATGTTTCCTACTCACAATTACTCCTTAATTAATATTGAATAAACCTAAACTTACTTTACATCATGATTGTCTTCATAAAATTACAAATATTCTGATACCTCACATGTCATGTGTGAGTGTTATAATAACTGTTTTAACAATTTTGCCAAAACAAAATTCTATTTCCTAGGCCATTACATACTTTAGTATTTATAAAGTTATTTTACTAATTCATTAAATTATTACAATGCTGTTCTTGATTCCTTAATAAGATCTAAATTAATGGTTTTGCTATTTTTTACTGGTTTACAGTGACATTATCATTTAATAGTCACTTTACAATGAAATTATGTTGTTTTGGCCTATGTTCTGGCCATTTCTTTAGTACAATTGTTTAAACTATAATATTCTGTAGCCTGTTGGCTTAATCCCTTTTGACTAATTATAATTGTTACATAATAGAAAAAATAGTAACATAAACATAAACTAAAGATATTAATACAATGGTACTTCATTATAACTAATTTCAATTGACATTAGGCCATTAAAATGAAACTTCAACAACAGTTTACTATATAATATTAAAATCTTTTTAACTATTAGATTATTATTAAATGTCTTTTCATATCATTATACATTAATAATATTGGGTTTTACCTCTGTACATCAGAAATCATATATGCTGTGTATTGGTACACTAATAGTCATTTTTGCTTAAATAGACCTACATTGGAAATAATATGAATTGACAACTTAGAATACTAATGGCTTACAAATTAAAATATGATAGGTAGTTAATACTACTACTATCTGAACTCTACTTATTACCTAGTTTATTCCACTTTGGTTCAGTTTGTTATGTACACTTGTGTTTACTGATAATTGCTGTTAATTGCCACAGTCCTTTCTGTGTTTAACAATAATTATCAGCTCTCAGTTTTTCTCACTCACTGGTTATTCTGCTCACACTTAACTCTAAAAGAACATAGTTCTTTCCTTATATTATTAATTACACTCATCATTATTTATTGTATGGTACTTCTTTATGTAGTTTTGGTACTTTTTATTTTATTTCTTTTACCTAGGTTATGGAAATGGTTTAATCAAGGGGTTATTTTGTATTAGGTTTTTATTGTACATTAGGTCTCTCCTTCCGTCGCATTACAACATGTATCACTTGCTCCAACGTTAAACAACTACCGGTAAAACTAACAAATAACGTTACACAACTAAATTCTACAAAATAAACCTATATTTTATATATTAAAATAAATCAAAAGTTAGTAAAAATTATTTGTAAGAAATTAATGTAAATATGTGTAAATAATTTGGAACGTCCCTCTGAATTTTTTATAAAATTTGTGTGAAGTGTTTTTTTTTATCAGGGGTCGTTACTTAATTCTTAAAACTAGACTCGTGGTCTAGATGGGAAAGATGCGCTGAGCCCACCGTGACAGGACTTGGAATAAAACACTTGCGTAACGATAACAGCTTTTATTAGTGTTCTTTCCTTTTATGATGATAACATTTTAATACAATATGCACGTTTAAATTCTCAATATTCAGAATAATGACCATTGGCATTAGTAACAAGAATTAATTTTTGAACCATTACATAATTAACGACAACAAATTTTCAACACCTTTTCGTGCATTGTTTCGATATAAATCAAAATTGCTATGCATTGACATTACCTCAAATAACATTTATAGATCACAGTCTCAGTAACAATTATTACATTAGAATTTAGATACATTATGAATTAAATTTACACTCAAATAATGATCACTGCCAAGAGACAGGTAACGTTTAATATTTGCCAACTAATAAAAAATTTTGTTTGAAATTGTGCATTACAGGAGTATTATAAATACATATAGATACATCTTAACACTATTGCCATATTCTTATAAACACCAGTTGCCCATAAAAATTGAGTACTAATGCTTGATACTTATTCTGGCACAATGCTGTAACAGCCCATGATAAAGAAACTGTTCACACAAGAACGTTCAGAAAGAACTACCTCTATAGTTATTTGTCAATCCATTCAGTATAAGCTTGTTCATGAGATTTGATCTTCATAAGAAAGTTAATAAAACTGACCAAGTAACAGATTTAAATTTTCCTTGCTAATTACTCACAGCTAGAAGGCAAGTGGCGTCCTATAAAATACAGCACAGTAATGGACATATTTAAACAGGCAGATTCTTTAACTCAGTTAATTACACAATTCACTATATGTCCACAGGACATGTTACAACAGACCGTTGGTCATAGAATATGTGAAGTTACTGTTTTTGAAAATGTCTTTAAGTACTTTAAATCCCGTAAGTTGCTCTGTTCGTGTATTAAAATATAAGGAATAGTCCCACCTGTGTATAGAAGATTACTCAGGATGCACGATGATATAGAACATGGTGACGCTACTGGTGAGTCCGAAATTCCAGGAATTCATTTCCTCCTCCGGGCAGTGGTTCAGGCTGGCAGTATGGGGCTCTCTAGAGGTCTGACGACGTTGGGGTGTTGCTTAGATCTTCAGCCGATGAAGACTGATGGTCTGTCTCCATCCTCGTCTCTCCTTTCACCTCCCGGCTATCCGGAAACCCTGGAAACATTTTTATCTGTTGACTGCCATCAGGGAAAATACCCTCACACAAATCTTTCTCGCTCCAGTAACACCGATCATAGACACACACTGTCACCATTCTATTCCGTGAACTAAATGTGAATAGAAATATTGCTCCTCACAATTCTCAAAATAATATTTTCTAGAATTCAATTTACGTTTACTTTTAACTTTCTTTCTTAGTTAGTTATTATTTCTATATTTGAATTTGATCGCAACAACATCTTCGATTAATTTTTTTATACAGGAAAAGGCCAGTCGGCAACATGCTTTCAACTATCCAAGACGCAACACACACAAAGTTCACACACACAAAAAATACATATATATATATTTATATATATATTACTATAATACTTATAACTAATTTACCTCAACATATATTTTTTCCTTTAGGAACATGTTTCGGGAGATCCTGTTCTCCCATCTTCAGCCTTCGCCATCTTGCTTCTGGTGCAGTATATATATAAATCCAATTTAGCCACACATGCAATAAACACAGGACATGAATTCCCAGACATAACCAATGTAACACTAATAAAACATATACCACACAAAGGCACCATAATGAACATTTGGGAAAATTTACAGATTTACAAACATAAAACACAAAACAAATTAATACCAGAACAAATACAAATCAATACAAAACATGACACAATATTCAAAGCACTCAACATCGAAAATACACAAAATACAAAAACAGATACCAAAACCACACACAATAATGCAACATTGAAGGACCAAAGACCAACAAACCACCTTAATAACATCCAGAAGCCAACACACAAATACTGCACCAGAAGCAAGATGGCGAAGGCTGAAGATGGGAGAACAGGATCTCCCGAAACATGTTCCTAAAGGAAAAAATATATCTTGAGGTAAATTAGTTATAAGTATTATAGTATTATATACATCAAGAAAAGGACTGTAGCAGAAAGTGTTTGAAATATATATATATATATATATATATATATATATTATAACGGAACCAAATATTAACTATTTGGGGTTATATGTTTACCGCATACTGAAACCATATTTAAATAAAATAGAACAGTCAAAACTCCATTTGAATGTAGCGCATTGAAAATAATGCTGTGTAAAGCAACGCACACGTGGTCATTATGTAATCAGTTCGCTGTACAAGGAAGCGACCACACCCAAACTGTTAATTATTAATATCTCGGAAACTAATAAATAAAGGCGAAATCCAATATAGCCAAAATGTTTGCCGAGTTATTAATAATGACGTGTGCAAATTTGATGCAATATAATTAACAAATGTAAGAGTTAATTAAAATAATTAAATAACTTCTGTAAAAATAGAGTTACAGTAATGAGATTTTAGTATATTATAAAGATAATAATTTCTGACAGATTGTATATTTTAGATTTATTTTAGATGTTATTATTATAAAGAAAGTTTAGTAGATACAAGATATTCTATTGTATTTTAAAATCATGTCATTTAATTTTCCATTGTGTAAGGCAGAGAGGCAAGTAGGACATAAAAATATAATAATTCTATTCAAAACAGTAAAGCATATATAATGTACAAGCAGACCAGCTAAGACACCATTTTAGTAAACACAGACTGGCATATAAACCAAAAAATTATCTATCAGAGAATCAATCTATGTAATAGGAATAGAATTCAATACATACAATACAGAAATTGAAAATATAACTAATACAGATACAGTTAATAGCAAATAGAATGACAAAGGAAAGGAAATTAACTTCTTTTGGAAACAGATAATAATAGGCCTATAATGGTAATCAAATCAGACTAAACAGTAAATTAATCAATATTGAAATGTTTTAACAACCAAATTATTAACAACAAAGTAATCACGGAGTTATTAAGTATATTCCATGGAAATATTATAAGAAAAAACAAATAAAAACCATTAAAACACCGAATTTGTACAAAATATGAGGCATACAATCATTATATAAAATTGTAATTTTTGGGCTTAAATGAGCTTGAAACAAACCCAGCTATATATCAAAAGATGTAAAATTAACTAATCAATATTACTGAGTAGTTAGATTTATGTAAAATTAAGAAATATTTGAAATACAGTAAAAAATAAGAAAACTTATTATGTATATTTAGATGGTGAACCAAGTCTTAGACAGATATTTTTATAGTTAAACAATATAAAGAGGAAAAAGACATAGCACAAATTACCCTAAAACGACGACGTTGCGTCTATTAGTCTATTGTTAATCGTAAAGCCGAATAGTTGGAAATGTGTTAGCAGAGTACTGAAAACAGAATAATTTGTATAAAACCAAGTGTGGTTATGCGGCGTGTAACGGAGATGATCTAAAAAGTGAAAATAACCTTAACTATCAATTTCTAACACTTCACAAATTTCCAAAACACAGTAATAACACCATAAAACTCAACGCAAGAAATCAACAGCCATTTTGAACAATTTTGGGACCGGATTCACAGAACGCCAATACACATATTTGAACACCGGACACAACACAAGAAACCCATCACGAAAACGACATCGCAGAAGACGAGAGGACACTCTACACTATATTCCTGGACCAACACCACTTCGCAGAAAAGGGAATATCATTTTATTTCTGCGGGAGAAGCTCAGCCAATTCCAACAGCATAGCGGTTAAAATCGAGGAGACGGCGGCCATACTTGTTTTACTCACCAGCACAGTGCACTGCCAGCTTGAAGGGAGTGACGTCATTTCTTCGACTTGGTTCGAAATTCAATTTTTTCTAATTGACAATTGCAATAATAATTTTGTTCTATTTCAGCTATTACCATTTAGTTTAAGAATACCTGTTAAGAATGTATCTTGTTCCTTGCCCTCTGACCATTTCGACTCGTTAAAAGAACCACAAATTTAACCTTGTAAAAATATATTTGTTGATTTTTTCCGCTACCGACTGGAGCAAATAATAGCCAATGCCTTGGTCATGCGCAGTTTGACTGGCGCATAATTTTGAATGTTAATAAACGCAGATCATTACTCAGTTACCAGAATTGTTTTTATTTCTATAATTAATGTTACTATTATTTTTTTTTAACAAAAAAATAATTTACAGTGAGAGAATAGATATATAAGGAAATTACACACTCATTTAATTAATTAATTATGAATTAATTAAATTAAATAATTAAATCAAAACTCAATACAAGGAAAAGAAAAAATATTTTCACAATTTATAAAGTTTGATTTATTTGTTATTTATCAATCAATCACACCTAGTTATAACATATTTATATTAAATCTATTCTTTGTATTTGGTGAATCCAAAGTGGAGCTGAATTGAAGTGGCGAGTTCAATGCCGAGATCCAGACAACATACACAATTCTTATTATCTATATCTTTATATTTTATTTATTATTATATTTGAAATTATATTACAAATTGACTAGCCTAAACAGTGGGGCTTACAGTCAGGGCAAATTAACACATAACATATATCTATATATATTTTTATTTTTTTATTTTAAATTTGTAATTTATATTACAATATTTGTGTACAACGTTATCGGCAACAAAGAAGTAGTTTTTGTTAAAATTCCTTCCCGGGATATTTGGCCGTAGTCCAATGTTTTCTACAAAACCAGACGTTTCGGCAATGCCATTGACTTCCATTATCAGTGAAAATCGAGTGCGATAACGTGAGGTGGTATATGTTAGTGACCACAGTACTGTGGTTAAGGCTGAAGCAGTAAGTAGAAAGAAGTAGTTTCTATGGTAATATTTCATGTCGAAAATGATTTTAAAAATAAATCTTAGAATATGGAAGTCATGTATGGTTCTCCATACCGATATTTTACTGTCGGTATATTAAATTTTCGTTGATAATAAAGTGTTCTACAGTATTGAAATATTTATAAAATTCAAACAATTACGAAAATTTTTATTTGTGGGATTATTTTTTTTGTAAATAACCATGATTTTTATTTTTTTTAAATATAATACTATTAATACTTAATTACTTTTTAACAATAATTTATAATAATATATATGTAATTATATTTTTCTTAATAATTAATTAATTGTAAATTATGTAGCCATTGAACAAATGATTGGTATAAACTGAATTTTATATTAGTAACAAATTAACTATATCAATATTTTGTTAATATCATTCAGTTTTCTGAATGATCAAACTTTGTTTTGTAGTTTTAAAATTTACATACTATTAAAAAATATATAAATCTGGTGATACCAAAATTCATGTAAACACATCAAACTATTTTATTAATTTTTTGTAAATTTATATTTTTATTTCAATTGTATTGTACAGTTTATTCACTAGTCATATCCAATAATAATAATAATAATAATAATAATAATAATAATAATAATATTATTATTATTATTATTATTATCTACATCATTAATAGAAATTTAATGTGATTCGGTAAATTACACAATATAGTTAAAAAATTAGTTAATGTAATGAAAATCGTTATTATTAACAATATCATGAACTGAAGGCACTCCTATTGTACGGCTCAGATTTAAAAAATTAATATGATCTTAAAAAATTTATAAAAACTAGGAAAAAAAACAAAGAGAAACATTTTTATTTTAGATATACTGTAGTTTATACATAAGGTTATTAGTTACTTGACATTTAGACATTTAAACGGTAGGCTTAGAGTAAGTTTTAGGCTGTGGCTGCCGATCGTTTTTTTAACTGAAATATTTTTTTAGGTCATGACAGGTGGGCCCTCTAGAGACAGAGATATAAGGAGGAAATGGGAATCTGGTGCATCAAAAAATGAAGGAAAGCTGAAACGGTTATGTCCAACCAAATTTGAGTTCCAGTATGATGAAATATCTTAGTAAGAAACCTTGTTCTGAAGTTACTTCTTTTGACTCGGATGAATCGGTTGTCCAAATTGCAGAACCAGCTTCAGAGTCATGTGGATCTGCTGTAATCCAAGTTTCTGAACTCAATAAAGAATTCGAAAGTGAGAACATTTGTGAGACAGAAAATCAAGAGGAAACAATTCATTTACGAAGAGAGTCGTTTGTAGACTTGGACCCAGGGAAGTGGGTATTTCCAATAACGGATTTACAGCGTCATGACCTTATTCAAATGGTCCTTATCAAAATCTGGAAATATCCGATGAAGAATATCCAAAAGACGCTAGCAAAAGACATTTTCAAAATTTCATTTTACTCGAAAGTTGAGTAACGACGAAACGCAACATCGTAGATGGTTAGTTTACTCCATAACTCAAGACAAAGTTTATTGCTTTCCATGTAGACTTTTTTCGCATTTAAAAACACAGATGGTGCAAGGAGGATGTTGTGACTGGAAAGATCTTAGTCGGATATTGCAAAGACATGAACAAAGTCCAGGACACATGGGGTGCATGTTTAAATGGATGGAATTTCACAAAGGAATCAAACATGGAAAAACAATCGACATGGAAAACGAGAGATTAATTAGACAATCGTAAAAATATTGGTACAATTTGTTTGAAAGACTGATTGACATTATCAACTATTTAGCCTCACATAATATTGCATTTAGAGGTCATCGAGAGTCCTATAAGTTAGACTATAGCGGAAACAGTGGCAATTTTATGGACCTATTTAAGTTGTTATCCAAATATGATCTGACACTGCGGGAACACTTGCAACGCATGAATGAAAAACGTCTTGCTCAACATCATTTCAGTCCTGATAGCCAAAATGAGTTGATTACGTTAATGTCTCAATCATTTATTGAGGAAATAATACAAAGAGTCAAACAAGCAAAATACTATGCGTTCATGCTCGATTGCACCAGGGATGTGAGCCGTGTTGAACAAATGTCAATAATATTAAGATTTTGCAATTCCTCAACTGGAGAAATAGAGGAACACTTTATTGAATTTATTGCTGTAGCAGAAACAACAGGAGAGTATTTGACAAATTCAATTTTGCAAGAACTAGAAAAAAATGGTTTGGATATCCAGAATTGTCGAGGACAAGGATACGATAACGGCGCTAATATGGTTGGCATAAATAAAGGCGTCAAAACAAGAATACTTAATATTAATCCAAGAGCATTCTTCACGCCTTGTGGTTGTCACAGTTGGAATTTGCTTTTGATAGATGCAGCAAATTCTTCTATAACAGCCAAAACATTTTTTGGCTTTATAAATAAAACCTAAGGAGCGGTCGTGGCGTAGTGGCTAGCGTGTGGCGCTGCTACGCTGTCGGCGCGGGTTCAATTCCCGCCGGGGGCCATCTGATTTAGATACGACCGTTCCCCCTCGCAAGGCAATGGCAAACCAGCGAGAGGTATCCTGCTTAGTATAAACCTTCCCCAACTAGGCCGTTCGGATCCGGCGTTAAACTGTAGGTCCCATATACCTGTGAGAGACTCAATACCACAAGCACCACGGGTTTATGCGGGGAGGGTACAAACCAGTCGTAAGACTGAAGGACTACGATTACGAAATAAAATCTATGTTCTCTTTTCAGCATCTAGTAAACGCTGGGAGCTCGTTAAATCTAAATTAAAATTGACGTTAAAAGCTCTAGACATTAGAATACTAATGGCTTACAAATTAAAATATGATAGGTAGTTAATACTACTACTATCTGAACTCTACTTATTACCTAGTTTATTCCACTTTGGTTCAGTTTGTTATGTACACTTGTGTTTACTGATAATTGCTGTTAATTGCCACAGTCCTTTCTGTGTTTAACAATAATTATCAGCTCTCAGTTTTTCTCACTCACTGGTTATTCTGCTCAAACTTAACTCTAAAAGAACATAGTTCTTTCCTTATATTATTAATTACACTCATCATTATTTATTGTATGGTACTTCTTTATGTAGTTTTGGTACTTTTTATTTTATTTCTTTTACCTAGGTTATGGAAATGGTTTAATCAAGGGGTTATTTTGTATTAGGTTTTTATTGTACATTAGGTCTCTCCTTCCGTCGCATTACAACATGTATCACTTGCTCCAACGTTAAACAACTACCGGTAAAACTAACAAATAACGTTACACAACTAAATTCTACAAAATAAACCTATATTTTATATATTAAAATAAATCAAAAGTTAGTAAAAATTATTTGTAAGAAATTAATGTAAATATGTGTAAATAATTTGGAACGTCCCTCTGAATTTTTTATAAAATTTGTGTGAAGTGTTTTTTTTTATCAGGGGTCGTTACTTAATTCTTAAAACTAGACTCGTGGTCTAGATGGGAAAGATGCGCTGAGCCCACCGTGACAGGACTTGGAATAAAACACTTGCGTAACGATAACAGCTTTTATTAGTGTTCTTTCCTTTTATGATGATAACATTTTAATACAATATGCACGTTTAAATTCTCAATATTCAGAATAATGACCATTGGCATTAGTAACAAGAATTAATTTTTGAACCATTACATAATTAACGACAACAAATTTTCAACACCTTTTCGTGCATTGTTTCGATATAAATCAACATTGCTATGCATTGACATTACCTCAAATAACATTTATAGATCACAGTCTCAGTAACAATTATTACATTAGAATTTAGATACATTATGAATTAAATTTACACTCAAATAATGATCACTGCCAAGAGACAGGTAACGTTTAATATTTGCCAACTAATAAAAAATTTTGTTTGAAATTGTGCATTACAGGAGTATTATAAATACATATAGATACATCTTAACACTATTGCCATATTCTTATAAACACCAGTTGCCCATAAAAATTGAGTACTAATGCTTGATACTTATTCTGGCACAATGCTGTAACAGCCCATGATAAAGAACCTGTTCACACAAGAACGTTCAGAAAGAACTACCTCTATAGTTATTTGTCAATCCATTCAGTATAAGCTTGTTCATGAGATTTGATCTTCATAAGAAAGTTAATAAAACTGACCAAGTAACAGATTTAAATTTTCCTTGCTAATTACTCACAGCTAGAAGGCAAGTGGCGTCCTATAAAATACAGCACAGTAATGGACATATTTAAACAGGCAGATTCTTTAACTCAGTTAATTACACAATTCACTATATGTCCACAGGACATGTTACAACAGACCGTTGGTCATAGAATATGTGAAGTTACTGTTTTTGAAAATGTCTTTAAGTACTTTAAATCCCGTAAGTTGCTCTGTTCGTGTATTAAAATATAAGGAATAGTCCCACCTGTGTATAGAAGATTACTCAGGATGCACGATGATATAGAACATGGTGACGCTACTGGTGAGTCCGAAATTCCAGGAATTCATTTCCTCCTCCGGGCAGTGGTTCAGGCTGGCAGTATGGGGCTCTCTAGAGGTCTGACGACGTTGGGGTGTTGCTTAGATCTTCAGCCGATGAAGACTGATGGTCTGTCTCCATCCTCGTCTCTCCTTTCACCTCCCGGCTATCCGGAAACCCTGGAAACATTTTTATCTGTTGACTGCCATCAGGGAAAATACCCTCACACAAATCTTTCTCGCTCCAGTAACACCGATCATAGACACACACTGTCACCATTCTATTCCGTGAACTAAATGTGAATAGAAATATTGCTCCTCACAATTCTCAAAATACTATTTTCTAGAATTCAATTTACGTTTACTTTTAACTTTCTTTCTTAGTTAGTTATTATTTCTATATTTGAATTTGATCGCAACAACATCTTCGATTAATTTTTTTATACAGGAAAAGGCCAGTCGGCAACATGCTTTCAACTATCCAAGACGCAACACACACAAAGTTCACACACACAAAAAATACATATATATATATTTATATATATATTACTATAATACTTATAACTAATTTACCTCAACATATATTTTTTCCTTTAGGAACATGTTTCGGGAGATCCTGTTCTCCCATCTTCAGCCTTCGCCATCTTGCTTCTGGTGCAGTATATATATAAATCCAATTTAGCCACACATGCAATAAACACAGGACATGAATTCCCAGACATAACCAATGTAACACTAATAAAACATATACCACACAAAGGCACCATAATGAACATTTGGGAAAATTTACAGATTTACAAACATAAAACACAAAACAAATTAATACCAGAACAAATACAAATCAATACAAAACATGACACAATATTCAAAGCACTCAACATCGAAAATACACAAAATACAAAAACAGATACCAAAACCACACACAATAATGCAACATTGAAGGACCAACATTGAAGGACTCAAGACCAACAAACCACCTTAATAACATCCAGAAGCCAACACACAAATACTGCACCAGAAGCAAGATGGCGAAGGCTGAAGATGGGAGAACAGGATCTCCCGAAACATGTTCCTAAAGGAAAAAATATATCTTGAGGTAAATTAGTTATAAGTATTATAGTATTATATACATCAAGAAAAGGACTGTAGCAGAAAGTGTTTGAAATATATATATATATATATATATATATATATATATATATATATATTATAACGGAACCAAATATTAACTATTTGGGGTTATATGTTTACCGCATACTGAAACCATATTTAAATAAAATAGAACAGTCAAAACTCCATTTGAATGTAGCGCATTGAAAATAATGCTGTGTAAAGCAACGCACACGTGGTCATTATGTAATCAGTTCGCTGTACAAGGAAGCGACCACACCCAAACTGTTAATTATTAATATCTCGGAAACTAATAAATAAAGGCGAAATCCAATATAGCCAAAATGTTTGCCGAGTTATTAATAATGACGTGTGCAAATTTGATGCAATATAATTAACAAATGTAAGAGTTAATTAAAATAATTAAATAACTTCTGTAAAAATAGAGTTACAGTAATGAGATTTTAGTATATTATAAAGATAATAATTTCTGACAGATTGTATATTTTAGATTTCACACAACTTGATTTGCAACCAAGTTATTGCAAAATTAAATAAGTACAGGATATCCTTAGCGACAAATTGGTTCCGTCGGATAATTATGTTAGATAATAATTCTATTCTCCGTCTGTGGGAACCAGACTTCATTCTCACGGACTAAGGGAATTCTAAATTTTATGTGGTAGGGAGAGTGCGTCGACCAATGAAATCATTTCATGCAGCCCCGGCTAGTGCGGTGTTTTCTGGTGGAAAAATCACTCTTCTGTCAGTACTCACGAAGTTAAGACGTAGTCCTTCGATCGTCTAGTAGCCAAAGTGGTGAAGATCAACAAGAAGACTCTACGTGGTCAACATACACGCAATTACGAACACACTAAGTACAGATCATCTGTATAGCTCGTAATTGTTGCGTAAAGGCGAGATACTCTTCAAGACATCAACCAAGCTTATTGTGTACTACCAGTTAGTCATAAGCACGCAAGAGATCCACCAGACTTCAAGACCAGACTTCAAGAATACAGCAGAGAGGCCGTCTAAATCATTGGTTAACAGCTGACGAGCAGAGCGACCACTCGAACGAAGCACACAGACACACGCTGACGTGCAACGTGCGAATCGACGAGGGACAGGAAGCACTTCCAGCAGACAACAGCAGACGTTAAAATATTCACAAACAGCAAGGAAGCAGAGTGTTGCCGAATTTTGAACTCCACGACCGAATCCAGCAGTTCTAAGCAGATTACTTTCTCTAACCAAGGACTCGAATCGACGAGGGACAAATCGGGACGACATCCTCTTCAGTAACAGGAAAGCAAAATCCACTTATTTATTTTTCAGATCAAATTTTCTATTTTTCAATTATAACATTGTAATTCAAATAATTCAGGTGCCAAACAAAAAGCAAAGACTCTAGTAATTAAAAAGTAAATTCGTTGTGATAATCTGTACAGCAGTATAAGGCTTTAGTAAGTTATAGTTTAGAAATAGAAGTAGTATAAAAGCGCTATACAAATCTTAACTGACAATCTAATCTTAGATCATACTGCAGTAGATCAGAAGTAGAATCACTAGAAATGAAATAACGTGAACTAGACTGTCACGTCTAATTTATTTTAATTAATTATTCTAATTAATTTCAGAGTTTTATATTTTTTTTCATGAACATTTAGAATCAATTTAATTAAATAAATTTAATTAAATTCAAATCAATTAATAAAGTAAAATTTAAATTGCAATTAACTCGCAAAGAACGAGTTCAGTTTCTTTCAACTATTAAACAATCGAAAAACATCGATTCATTGTATAGACTATAAGAAAATTCATAAGATTATAACCATTCTATTCTTGTGTGTTGTTGGTGTAATAAACAACGTTTTATTACCCCATATAACAGTGTTTTATTGTTGTACGATAAAGCCTACCAGTCTCACAAAACTCTCCCCCTTTAAAGTAACCCATTATGTGTGTTGTTGTAATAATTTGAGATTACTAGCTTGCGAACTTCAAATCCAAAATCCACACGCCCTAGTCGGAAGAATCTGCAAGATCAGACAGCAGGTGGGTACTCACACACAACATTACATTACAATAACGCATAGTAAGAAGTAGTGTAGTTATAATATATATATATATATATTTATAATATAAAACCAGCATAGTCCCTGAATTAATCAAAATTAATACCACACTTTTCCTCACCTGAAGCTCTCTAGTAACTCAGCAACTCATTTCAAATATGATAAAACAATACGTGACGCCGCCAGACCAGTGTTTCCCTCGAGTGCAGAACCAGAAATGAGACCGAATGTCGATGCCTGCCGACCCACGTGAACAGAGAATTGAACAAATCAGCTGATCGGAACGGCAGACTTGATTACGCACACACAAACACACAATTATCGCCACGTCACGGTCAAGGTTAAGCGATATAGTTAAGCAGTGGCGCTGGCCGCTCACGCAACTCTTGAACCCGCTATACAGACGGCACTATGACCGCGATGCACGCCAAATAAATTAATGCTTAAATTACTTCGGCACAAATTAAATAATTAAGGTTAAACTGAAATTGTAAGTATAACCAGAATAAGAATGTATAATTTTACAATATCAATGTCCTATTAGAAATGTATTAATACATAAGAACGTTACATAACTAATTTAATAAAAATTGTGGTAATAAGTAATCAGACCCAGAACTAAGTATTTGTTTACAAGAAAAGAAAATTCGGCTAAAAGTAGTAGAAAAATATAGGTCTATTAGCGGTGTAGCTAATACGCTGTATGCGTATAAGGTGTAATGTAAAAGGTGTCCTCACTATACATTTCCTACTTGGATTTTATGCACGATGTAACAAGACCCTGTATGCCGGTCTTTACAAAAATAAAAAGTAGATGGAAAATATTATAAAAAATAATATTTTCAATAATAAAAAATAATTTTGTTTATGTTAATAAATGTGTGTAAATAAGAAATAAAGCTGTTTTAAAGGTTTTGTAAAAATTTTGATAATCAGGCAGGTATTTATTAACTATCGAGCACTTCTGGAAGATTTGAACCAAGTCTGGAGTTAAATAGATTAACTCCAGTCAGCAATCGATTGGTGATTTTTCTTGCTGGTCCAATATCTCACTTAAATAAAATATTTTCTTCTTCTTGAAGTCCCTTAGCGATGTCGCTCCGGTTGGCCATCCACCAATGGTCATTCACCTCCCGAAACGACTCGTCAAGGATTTCCCTATTCTGGACCCATCGGTTCCCTGTGAGTTTTTCGAGGTATTCCTCGATGCGTGCCAAGAACTCCATAGGCTTCCGTTTATATTGCCGGAAATTGAGCCATTCTCTGTTTTCTGACATGGGGAAATTATGATATCCAGATGGTCTGTTCCTTATCAACTCTATCTCCTCCTGGCTCTGACGCCCCTGTCCGGTTATGTTCGACATAGCGGCTTCCACGCTGTCGCATCTTTCTGTTACCTGTGTCCGCACTTTATTCACTTCTTCCAAGGCAAATTTCTTGGTCTCCTCCATTTTCGTTTTCTGTTGTTCTTGGACCTGAGTAATCTCCCTAGTTATTACTTCCCGGACTTCCAGCACTTCGTTTTCTGTTTGACGACATCTTTCGTCTACTTCTCTGATCTGCTGGTTAACAACCACGACTTCCTGTTCTGTGCCGGTGTGCCGGCTATCGTTTTATTGAGTTTTATTGCAAGTCCCGTCATACTGGACCCAGCATAATTTTTGCTCCTCTAGGCTTCGGCCTAGTCCTAATTAACTTGTGGCTTCTCTTTCAAAAAAAAATATTAAAATAAATTAAGTTGTTTTTATACAAAAAAAAAGACATAAAAGGAAAGAGGAGTTACAGTTCTAACTTCTTTACTATGGATTTCTTCGTCTCTGTTACCTTTTTATTTATCTCCTCCTTGGCTAACTCAATCCTCTCGTCTAACTTATTCATGTTCTCTTGGTTAACTTCCCTTAATTCTTCTCTCAGCAGTTGATTGTCCTCTCTAAATTCTTCCCTTAATTGTTGGTTGTCATTTTCTATTTTCCTACTGGTTTCTTCCATTTTCTCTTCTAAATTCTTATTATTTTCTTCCGTTTTCCTTTCCATCTTCTTACTCAAGGATTGGTTGTCCTTTTTCAGGTCTTCCATTTTCTTATTCATTGATTGGTTATTTTCCTCCATTTTCTCTTCTAAATTCTTACTCAAATTCTTACTGGTTTCCTCAATCCTTTTATTAGTATTTTCTATCTTACGGCCCAATTCTTCCTTTGTGGATCGGTTGTCTTCCTTCAATTCTTCCAACTTCTTACTGTTTTCTTCCATGTTCTTGTTCATCCCACTCAATTCTTCTTTCAAGGATTGTTTGTCTTCCATTAACGCTCTGAACATTTCTTGTACTGTCAAGTTTCCTGGTTGTGAGGGTTTCTCCTTCTCTGGGATATAGACTTCCCTGTCTGTGTTGTTACTTCGAGTTGTTCCTCTGGTGGTGCGGGTTGTTTCGGTTCCACCTGGGTTAATAATACTTCCGGATCCTCCATGGGTGTTGCTTCCTTATCCCCAATGTCAACCTCTTTTTCGGCCTCTGCCGCCCTTTTTTTCGAAGTAGCTCGTCTTTGCATTTTTCTCTCTTCTTTTTCTATTAATTAATCACTGCCAGGCTTATCTGTAGACATTTTGTGGAAATTAACAAATTTCTTTCCCTTTTGGAAATATAGGCTCAAAATTGGATTTCCGTCTTTCTCAAATTTTCCTCCATTTTAATTATCATTAATACTATTATAATAAATTTTAATTAGTCATTTTCCTCTTCATTTTCTTAAATACATATAAATTAAACCTTTGAACTGGTTTTTTGTGTTAATCTCTGAATTTGACATTGCTCTTTAAAATTAATTAATTTATATATTTTGAAAATTTACAATATTTTAAGGTATATTTCCTTATTATCATTTTAACTCATAGGATCATTCCCAGTAGTGGTTAAATGATTTACCTTATCTAAATCTTGCTAGTTGACAGGATTTATAAGTGAATTATACTGGTTTATATGGTTTCTGTGAATTCACCAAATGGCCTAGAGTTTAGAATTTTATATTTCTGTCTTTCTCAAATAAATTTAAACCTACTTCCTCCTCTGACTTTACATAGTTACTATTACATGAAAATAAAATGGTTTATAACTTATTGTGAGGTGTAGTATTTAATTAACACTACAGTTATACAAAATAATTATGAACATTATTTAGCAATCTGCACAATTGAACATATTGCTGACATGGTTTGAACATATACTTTTAAATCTTTTTGAGTTAACATAGCATACCTTCTGAAACATTATTAATGGTACGTATGCTGTTATTTAGCAAACATTATTCATTTTAAACACATAATATAAATCTTATTTTCTAATAACTCTTACAAACACATTGATTTTATGGCTGTGAACAAACAGTCTATTTAAACATTTTAAACCTATGAATACTAATGCCAGTCCTTTCTGGTCTAAACCATTATTATTTATGATCCCCTTCATCAGTAAACATGACCACCCATACTCTAGTTATTAGCATTTTTTACAAATATCTTGTAAATAAAGAGTTACATTAAAATAATAAAATACTGGAAATCTTCCATTTTATTATTTTATTATGCTGTTTATTATTGGATATTAAAGTTGTTATATAGCATATTGATAAGTCATAGTATCACTAACTTTAAATTTATTGCATTTCCAAAAAACACTTACACAAATTCACTTTCACTGTTGGTTCTGATATTTTGAGTCTTATTATCTCAGACCAGACCTTTAGTAATCATGGACTGTTAAGACTTGTTTATCTTCTTATCACACAATAGCTTTAGTAGGTTCACTTCTTATAATACTATACAGCACTTTAGTTTTCTAAATAATTACATTTTTATAGGATTTTGGTATGTTATACTTTCTTTTTAATCGTTTTTGTGGGTTTGGGGTTGATGGTAGTTAATAATAATAATAGGTTTTACAACGGTGTTTCTTTCATACTATTTCTTCCTCTCCTCCTGTCTTCTTTCTTGTCCTTCTTCTTATCTTCTTTCTTGTCCTTCTTCTTATCTTCTTTCTTGTCCTTCTTCTTATCTTTTTTCTTGTCTTCCTTCTTGTCCTTCTTCTAGTCTTCATTCTTCTGGTCTTCTTGTCTTCCTTCTTCATTCTTGGGTAAACCAAGGTACTTTGTGTTATCTCGACTGATGTTTAGTTTGGAGCATCTAATTTATTTACTTATACGGACCTTGTTCTTCTCTAAAGGTTTCAGGGTATTGTTTTCTTCCTGATCACAAACTTTATTCTTCCTTCTTCTTGTTTTTGGGGTATTTTGGTATTCACCACTCTTAAACTGATTCTCTTTCTTCTTGATATGGTGTTATTTAATTTGTTTACTGCTCCTAACTTCCTGGGTAAATTACTGATCTTATAATATGAGTTGCTTTCAATACTTTCTTTGATATTTAAACAGTGGTTTTTATATAATGTAATGAGGATTTTTATTTTACCGTGGTTCATTCATTTGATTTCATTAAATCTCATTCAATATTATTTTAACGTATGTGGTGTAATTAAACTTTTATGATTTTAAATGACTTAATAAGTAGTGGATTTTCTGTCACGCTACAACGAATATAAGAAAAAACGTTCCTGTAAAGGTAGATCCGAAATGTCTCTTTCTCCTGCCTTTTTCCCATTATTATCTGTTTTCCTTCCTCAAGAACAATTATTGTGATCCTTGGACATATTGTCATTAATGCTATTCAGTAAATTAAAAATTCACAGTTATGTCTTATTAATGACATGGCATTTTCAATTTCCAAATCGTCTGTTTCTTTTAGTGAGGCCAGCTACAATACTGTAGTTCAACTAAATAATGTAGTTAGTTACCTTTTTTAAAAACAATTCTTAAATCCTTCGTGTAATTTTAGAGAATAACTAATTAGAGTTCTGCTGAAATACCAGACGTATTGGTACCATATGTGAACTTTCAAACTGTAACTGGAAGGTCATACAGCGACTTTAACCCAAACGCTTTTTCAATCAATATTTTCCAAGTGAGTAAATGGTTGTTAGCCTGCATAATTGTCTACGATAAATATGGATCTTTTGTTCCCATAAGCTTTGATCAAAGTAGGTCTTTTATAAGAAAATGGAAAGTGCATTGAACAGAATTTGAGAAAATACTGAAATGAGTACAAGGAGAATTGCTATGGTTGAACGTGTGAATCACATGACTGTATTCAAGATTTTAAAAAATTAATAATTGAAACTGTACAATCTACAAAGTGTCCAAGCTTTGCAGGTTTTGATTATTACCAGAAGCGGCCTTTTTGTTTAATTTTCTACACAAAATTGCATTTACAGCACTTAATTTGTCTCTGTTATGTTCACTCACGATGTATGTTTTACATTAAATAGAATTATTAATGTCCATTGTAGTCATTACCGGTCAGAAAAAACTCTCACCCCACTAATTCGAGTCCAGATTCCAGGAGTTCTGTTTTATCAACATCAGGGTGGGTGTGATCGGTTACTTCTTCGTTGGTCCTGCTTTATTTTTGTTTTTACCAACATCTAATTTCTATCTTAAATTTTTTCAAAACATTTTACGGAACTATACTGTAGAGGTTCAAGCCACTACCCACAAGAAATCAAATGGTTTTAATGCACAATTGTGCTCGACCAAACGTTAGTCACATTGTGTGTTCCTTGTAATGTTATGGTAAAAGGTGGGCTGGCTGTGGACTGCTACGTCACTTGCTCTAAACTTGATTGAATCCTATCTGGGCACTTTAAAACTACAGTGTATTCAACTATAGTTTAAAATACCGAGGATTCACAGCGAAGAATGAATGAAGGTTGCCAGCAATTCTGAAATACGCTAGGCTTTTTCAAGGAATCTTATATAATTGTATATAATCAGCTGCCGGAGACGGAGAGGATTTCTTATGTTTCTGCTTCCTGTGTTTGTGTGGCTTGTAGTAGCGTGCAGAGTGTCTCCCCGTCTTTTTAAGCCCAGGCTCAGCTATTAAAGGTTTTTTGTCCATTGGATGAGGTCAGATTTGGGGTCGGTAGATTCCAGCTGGAGCAGAAGAGGCGATAGGTAGGTAAAAGAAGAAACGAGGCGGGCTCAGTTACGGCGTGGCTGCTTAGATTGCGCGCAGGCGGATTAGCTCTTCCTGCAGCCCGCCTCAAGTAAAGCTGGAAGATTTCACAGCCCCGATAGTTGGCCAAGTGGGCGCGGCCACAGTAAGTACAGTACCAACGACCACCCTGAGCCAGCCTACGTGTTTGTGTGCCTTACTACAACTGACACAGGCCACTTCATTTTTACACGAATTTCTGGGAATTTACCAGCCACTTTCTCAGAGATGGAAGCAACGTTAGGGCCGCGGATGATAAGCAGGACTTAAGCCGCGTTCCCGTTGGTATAAATGTAAAACTGAAAGCCATTTCCCCGCAAGAAGTGGTAGACAACTAGGAACTCGTAACTCCTCGTCTATCGCACACCAAACACGCGAGATGTCCTTCTCACAAAGGGACGTCAAGGTGGTCGCCGAGACAAAAGCGTCGGGCCATATCTGCGACGTTTTAAACGCGGGTGAAGAACAGTGACAGAGAGCGGCTTCACCGGAGAGGGGCGATGTGTGCAAAATCGGGGAGCGTAGTTTCCAACGCTTTCCGCTTTTTGGCAGTCACCGAAGACGTAAATTCAGAAAGAAGTACGTGCGACTTATCTGTTGGTAGCTGACACAGCAGTAACAATGTGTAAGGAAAAATATTATTTTAAAATGTTACATGAAAAGCACTACTTTATAGTAGAACATTAATTGTAATTTTTTTACATCAGACCAAGAAATTATCTTTCTTGAACTCATTGTCAGTGTTTGTGTGTGTGTCTGTGTGTGTGCTTGATTTTTTATTTTTTACACACACACAGACACAAAGGTGTAGGTACATACAAATTTCAAGATTCATGAAATTTCTTCTGCTCCCAGCCACGCGTGACTGCCAATATAGATAATTTTCCAATGATTTTTTTTCATACGGATGTAAAATTATTATATATAAAACCAAGATATTAGAATTTTATTGGAAGGACATTTGTTTAATAAAAGCTTACTGAGGTAAGTAAATCATTTTAAATAATTGGCTTGTGTTAATATTTGTTGGTTTGGTAGGGATATTGAATAAAAGGTAACTATCCTATTCAGAATGTGTGGCACATTAAGGAAGACTGTGGTGAATGATCAAGTTCCACTGATCTGTTGAGACAAGATCAACTTCTTTGGAATGATGACGTTTGGGAGAACACCGCATTTTGTCCTTAGTACGTTGTACGTTTATCGTAATCAATGGCATGATCACGTGCTAATAATGGTACAGGGCAAATTCCAAAGCTAGCTTTCATTATTGAACTGTTGAAAGGCAGAAATGTTATTTACAATAAGAGTTTAGAACAGTGCACTGACGAGAAGGCAGGGATAAAGACGCCTCTTCGATTGGTCAACTGTGCCTCCACGCTGTCGACAAAAATCTCAGCCTTTCACGAAACAAACAACGCTGTCCGGGTATTCTAGTTACTTCGCGAGGCCTCTCCTTGCTAATGGGTCTACCCTCCGCTGTTCATACCGAGGCGTGGTTAGGTTCAAGAGACTCCCAAATACGCCTTTCATTTATCAGGATTCACGTTCAGCAGCAGCTACTGGACGTGATGAGATTCGATCTGGAAGAGCCGGTTCACGGCAAGGACTCGGGTTTGTTGTCAATTGCGTAGTTACCTTTTCCATCGTAACGGCCACTCATTTCCATTGCGCTTATGAAGCTACTCATCTATTTTTGCTTGCTTATGACCAGATAGTTACGATTATCTCGCTAGTATAATAACTCTCACACCGTACGTTGTTAAACATTGTCGTCTTCATTCCAGTAAATATGCTGTAGAAAGCTATTGTTAGACGTCACAGAACAATCTACGTGTTTATCGAACGTTCCAGAGAGATCCAGAATGTAAGCGTGTGGCGTACGTGCTTGTAGACGCATTTGCGAAAGAGTTCTCGATGCCGCCAGCCGTGAGGACTGTGTCAAGACCGCAGTTAATTACGTAGTTCATACGGACGCTAAGACGCAATTAGGAATCGTCTAGATATTCGACTGGCTATAAATACCAGTACTCAACGACGTTCAAGTCAGTATTAGTGTGATATATTTACAGAGCGGTTCGAGTTTTACTGTGTACGCTCAAGTGGTTATAAGTGAAGTGTTACGTTTTATATACGGGCGGTATAATTACAATTTATTGTAGAACTGTTTTACTGTAAAAATTAAAGCTGGTGATTAGTGAATTGGTGTCTTGTACTTATTTTGTTTTCCACTGTACCTACGACGATCGAGTAGATCGTCGTAACAGTGGTGTCAGAAATGGGATAGAACGGTTAACAGTGGACAATTTGTATAAGACGTTTGTACCGATGTAATTCGTAATTAAACGGTAAACATGGATGCCAGCCAGATGATGGAAGCTTTCCAAACGCTGCTGCGGCAGACACAGGAAGAATCAGAAAGACGACAAAAAGAAGAACAAAGACAAGAAAGAGAAGAAGCAGAAAAACGACAGGATGAAAAACGTAAGCAGGAAGAAAATGACATCAAAGCCTTAATTTATGAGCAAAAGCAGATGCAAGAACATGCTGGAGCAGAATTGGGTCTCCTACGTGGTGACGTAGGTGAATTACGAGGTGAGCTTAATAATCAGATTACCAGAATATCTGACGTAGAAGAATCCATGTCAAATAAAATAGCTGAAGTAGAAAAATCTATCTTGAGTGTGGAAAAAGCTATGTCAACAAAAATAAAAGACTCGATTACAAATATAAAAGAGCAGATTAAAAATGAAGTCGAGCAGTGCCTGAAGTTACAAACAAAACAACTTCGTGAACAGACTGTAACAAAGATAAAGGCAGAAAAAGACGCAGAAAATAAGTTAATAGAGAAAGTCACTTAGCCTGCAGTAGGGACAGTTCATGTCAAAGCTCCAAACTTTGACGGAAGCAGTCACTGGGCAACGTACTACCGCCAATTAGAAGTTGCTGCATGTGCAAATAATTGGACAGAGAAAGACAAGGCAGTCTCACTCGTTCTCGCATTAAAAGGACCTGCGGCGGAATTACTACAGAAAGTGCCACCTGACAGCCAAAACAGCTATACCGAATTGATAAAAGCTCTGGAATTACGGTATGGTGATGAACATTTGAGAGATGTGTTTTTTGCACCCAGTTGAGAGCAAGGCGACAGCATTCCGGGGAAAGCCTTCAAGAGTTTGAAGCAGGTATCGACAGACTAATTAGACTGGCCTATCCTGAAGCGCCAGAAGATTTTCGAACGAGTTTTGCGATGCAGACATTTACAGCCGGTGTCCGAGATAACGAACAACAGCAAGTGTTACGAATGGCAAGACACCAGAACAGTGCGGACGCCCTGGTACATGCTTTGCAATTTGAGGCCGCCAAATCAGCGTCTGGTTGGACAAGTCATAAAGTGCGCGCGCTAAAAGATCGCGATTGCACAGACGATGAGGAAGAAGAACAAGGAACAGAGAATCGACGATTTGCGCCACAAAATAAAATAAGAAAGGATGGAAGACCGGAGTGTTATAGATGTGGGAAACCTGGACATCTACAACGAGATTGTCGGGTTAGAATTCAGCAGCAGGGAAACGGAGCAATATTCGGTATAACGGGGCGTGTGCTGACTAACTGGAGGAACGAAGCCCCTAGAAAATACGCAATTTCTACACTTCAGAAAAACAGCGGGAGTTTGGTAGTTACCGGATTTGTTCAAGAAAGATCAACCTCAATTACAGTTGACACAGGCGCAACAGTTTCTATTGTGCGCCCCGACGTGATGAAAGATCTCAAGCCAATCTGGTGCTCTTGCAGGTTGCGAACAGCTCCTGGACGGCCTGCAAAAGTGTATGGAAAAGTGGAGATACATCTACGCCTTGGTCGACTTGAGTTTAATCATCAAGTACTTGTTGCAGACATTGTGGATGAAGCAATTCTTGGTGTGGACGTTATGAAGGCATACGGATTTATAGTCGACTTTAAAGACAATGTCTTGAGAATCGGAGGCGAAGAGGTAATGCTATCAACAATGACGACAGCAGAAAAATTGACTGACGTCATAAACCAAGTGGCCGTAACTGTTCCGCCAAACTCCGAAAAGATCATCTTGGTTAGAACCGAGGTAGATACTAGGGGCAACCAGTGCTCTATATTCGAACCGCAGATAGACAGCACACCGTACATACTAATTGCCAGAAGTTTAGTAAAACCTGATGAAACCAGAAATGTACCTATTAGAGTGGCAAATATTTTGGATCAAGCTATCACTTTACAAAGCAATACGCTCCTAGGCAAATTGACTCCTGTGGGCTGGGTAACCGGAATGACGCAACGAAGATCCAGTGCTTCGGATAATTCCAAATTACCAGAGGAACTGCAAGAATTATTAAACAAATCTTCTAACGACCTCTCAAGTGGTGAGGTAAAAGAACTCAGACAGTTTTTACAGGAATTCAAAGATTGTTTTGCAGTTCGGGGACAGTCACTGGGAAGAGGAATGTCTCGGTTAGTACAGGACATGTTGACAGAGGGAGTAATCGAACCTTCGTCAAGTGGTTGGTCTTCTCCTGTAGTGCTGGTAGAGAAGAAGGATGGTGGATTGCGTTTCTGCGTAGACTACCGCAGGTTAAATGACGTTACAAAGAAAGACTGCTACCCATTACCTCGCGTTGACGATACACTCGACACGTTGTCCGGAGCACAGTGGTTTTCCACATTGGACCTGAAGAGTGGATATTGGCAAGAGGTTCTTCATCAAGAAGACAAAGAAAAGACCGCTTTCTCGACCCCAAGTGGCTTATTTCAATTTAACGTCATGCCATTTGGACTCTGTAATGCACCGGCAACATTTGAGAGATTGATGGACCTGGTACTCCGAGGCCTGACGTGGAAAACTTGCCTTGTTTACTTAGACGACGTTATTGTGTTCGGGAAGATTTTTGTAGACCATTTGGAAAACCTTAAGGAAGTTCTAACTAGAATTCACGGTGCACAACTGAAGCTGAGCCCGAAGAAGTGTTCTCTATTCCAGAAGGAAGCAGAAGGAAGTACAGTATCTGGCCCATCTGGTTTCGTCAATGTGTGTTAGTATGGATCCTAATAAAGTAGACACCGTAAAAGACTCGCCAGTGCCGAAGAGTAAACACGAAGTTCGGAGATTCCTGGCGTTATGCTCATATTACAGACGTTTTTTGAAACACTTCGCTACTATTGCTAAACCACTACATGAGCTAACGGAAAATAAACGAAACTTCCAGTGGTCGAGGGAGTGTGATCAAGCATTTAGGACTTTAAAGATTGCGTTATGTTCGCAGCCAATTCTCGCTTTTCCAGCTTCTGAAGGGAAGTACATCGTAGGCACAGACGCAAGCAATACTGGTCTAGGAGCAGTTTTGGCTTAAGTGAAAAATGGTGAAGAACGAGTAATAGCGTATTACAGCAAGACACTTTCTAAACAGGAGAGAAATTATTGCGTCACAATGAGAGTGTTGTTGGCAATCGTCCGAGCGTTGGAGCACTTCCATAAATACCTCTATGGAAGAAATTTTTCATTACGTACCAACCATGCCGCGCTTGCGTAGCTCTTAAGATTTAAAAATCCGGAAAGGACAGTTGGCAAGGTGGCTTGAACGTCGGCAAGAGTACAACTTCAAAGTACATGACCGACGGGGGCGCCTGCATGGTAATGCGGATGGCTTATCACGAAGACCGTGCCCGGAAGACTACCGACATTGCCACAGAAAGGAAGAACAAAACTCAAGCGAAGATGTTCAAGCCATCACTGTAGATTTCCTGGCTGACGGCTGGACAACACAAGACTGTCGACAAGAACAGATGACTGATGACGACATTGGACCGATCTTGACAGCAAAAGAGGAAGGTCACCGCCCGGATTGGCAAGATATCTGCCATAGTTCCGAAGTGCTGAAGGGCTACTGAGCACAATGGGAATCTCTCACCTTAGAAAAAGGATTGCTGAAAAGGGCTTGGGAAAGTGCAGATAGTCGAGACGTGGTCATGCAGTTGATAGTTCCCCGAAGTAAAGTGCAGTCTGTTTTGAAGGAGATGCATGATGGAACATCTGGAGTCCAATCATTTTGGCGTTAACAAAATCCTTGACAAAATACGGAAGTGATTCTATTGGCTTCATCTTCGCCACGACGTAGAGGAATGGGTTCGGACGTGTGAAATATGTGCTGCAAGCAAGGGCCCACAAACCAGAAGCAGGGGAGAAATGAGACAGTATAACGTTGGACTACTTTTGGAGAGAATTACCATAGACATTGCTGGACCATTCCCAGTTACTGACGATATAAACCGGTACATCATGGTTGTAGGTGACTACTTTCTAAGTGGGTGGAAGCTTACGCAATTCCAAATCAGGAGGTTACCACTGTGGCAAAGCAGTTAGTTCACAACTTCTGTTGCCGTTATGGAGCGCCTATGGAAATCCATACTGATCAAAGGAGAAATTTCTAATCAGGAGTGTTTAAAGATTTATGCCGTCTACTCGGAATTCGAAAGACCTGAACAACGCCTCTGCATCCTCAGTCGGACTGGATGGTTGAGACATTCAATAGGACATTTGAGCAGCATTTTTCGAAGGTTGTTGAAGAGAACCAAACAGACTGGGACCAACGTATACCACTATTCCGCATGGCGTATAGATCATCAGTACACCACACAACCGACATGACTCCAGCTAACTAGGTGTTTGGGCGGGAGATTCGTTTTCCTGAGGACTTAATGTTCGCATCACCTGAGACTCAGTCCAAAGAGCCGCAGAACAATTCCTCGCAATTAGGAAACCAACTGCGAGAAATGAATCGCTTGGTAAGAGGACGGTTGAAGATTGCCAGTGATAAAATGAAAACTCGGTACGACATTCGCAGCAATAGTGTGGGTTTCCAAGAAGGAGGTCAGGTCTGGTTGTTTAATCCAAGGCGCTGTCGTGGTCACTCACCTAAGCTTCAGTCTAACTGGGAAGGACCCTACACTGTGAAGAAAAGAATTAACGATGTAGTTTATCGGATTCAACAGGAAGGACAGCGAAAGTTCAAGGTTGTACACCTAGATCGCCTGGCTAAGTACAACGTTAGAGACGGTTTGCCAGTTCGGGGCGACAGGCTTAAGGAGGAGGCAGTGTTACGATGTCACAGAACAATCTACGTGTTTATCGAACGTTCCAGAGAGATCCAGAATGTAAGCGTGTGGCGTACGTGTTGTAGACGCATTTGCGAGAGAGTTCTCGATGCCGCCTGCCGTGCGGCCTGTGTCAAGGCCGCAGTTAATTACGTAGTTCATATGGACGCTAAGACACAATTAGGAACCGTCTAGATATTCGACTGGCTATAAATACCAGTACTCAACGACGCTCAAGTCAGTATTTGTGCGATACATGTACAGTGCGGTTCGAGTTATTACTGTTCAAGTTCAAGTGGTTATTAGTGAAGTGTTGCATTTTATATACGGGCGGTATAATTACAATTTATTGTAGAACTGTTTTACTGTAAAAATTAAAGCTGGTGATTAGTGACTTAGTTGGTGTCTTGTACTTATTTTGTTTTCCACTGTACCTACGACGATCGAGTACATCGTCGTAACACTATGTCCCTACTTCAAATAGCGCTACACGATAACGTTGGTGGTTTAAATAACACGATAAAGTCTAAAGTAAAACAATAGTTTATCCTTGTCTAACGCATTCATTAGATTTAATTATTAATTACCTAAATATTAAAATTTTACAAATTCATGACATGTCATCGTAAGGTCATTAACCTGTAGAAGAACAGACTAAAGATCGTGTGTCACGCCAATTTATATTTAGAGGTAATGAAGCAAGACACCGAAAGTTTCAAGTTAAAAATAAAGAAACTGTCAGCTGATTTAATGGTAAACAATGAATAATTGTGACATCTAGACAATGTGCCGTGGGGAAATGTGCATTGCTATAATTATGAAATAAACAGAGTTACGTATGTGTGATAAATTAATATATTTATAATTTTTATAGATCCAGCTGGACAACATCCATGGGAAGTAAGCCAATACCTAGCGCTAGATACGGCTCCGTCATTTTATTCTATTTTCCTTCAACCGAACATAGATGATGGCACCTACACCGGAAGGGCTAAGATCAACGTCCATACGACTGCGAAGAAACATCACTTGTGGCTTCACGCCTACACCGTAAACATATCCAAAACCGTTGTGTTGGCATTGCCGTCCAAGGCGGTGGTCCCAGTGAAGTCAACATTTATGTATTACCCAAACCATTTCTTTGTGATGGAGTTTGTTCATGATATTCGTGCTGGAGACTATCTACTTCAAATTGAATATTATGGGGAAATTTATAATACTGACTTATCTGGTGACTTTTTCTATTCTTACAACGACTCAGATAAGGTAGAAAGGTAATCTACTTTTACACACTTGATAAAGCAGCGTTTATTGATTTTACACAAACATAACCGTATCTGGCATAAAGCGTACACATTTTGTTACATCACACTTTCTTATTAACATTTTATCATTTGCTATTATTAACTTTTAATTCAGACCAATGGTAATATTTTTTCTTGTTTTCAAATATCTGAAATGTGAGTATGTGTATGTATGACTGTGTGTGTGTGTGTGTGTGTGTCTGTGTTTATCTCTCTGTGTGTCTTTGTTTGTCTCTTTGCCTGTCCGTCTATGTGTGTCTATGAATGTTTGTAGGGTTGAGTATGGTTCTACTTAAATACTCGGTTAAGTGAAGTTTTATTTCAGTGACTAATAAATCTTAACGTGACCTAAAGAAGTCTACCAAAAATATTAAACTATTGTCTCACCTTACGTAGTCAACTTCCATGATTAACTAATTTTAATCATCAACCCTGATGTATTCAAAAAGTATATTACAAAATACATATTTTATCCCAAACAATGGTTCTACATGGACGGCAGGAAAGATGTGCCAGGTACTTTCAGAACTTCCTTTTCAATTACTACTTTACAAAGATTTCTCGTTCTGTTCCTCAAAGATAGATTTTTGTAATCCTGTTAGTTTAAAATCAATAACCCAGTTTAATAGAAATATTTTACTATCATATCAAGACGTATAATGGTAATCAACATAGTTTTTGTTTCTAATTCTAGTTACCATATTACTGACTATTACGAATAAAAAACTAAAAGTGTATCATGCTTCGTTTTCAGTAGTACGACGTTGTATAAATTCGAGTGTAGACTGGAGGATCATAAAAAAGGGGAAGGAACTAGGACATCAAGTTTATTATATGCTAGGCATTTTGTGAAGAAAAACATAAATTTGTTCATCCGTTAGAGGAATATGAAATTATAAAGGATGAACACAATTGGGTGGAAACAAAGTTGAGAGAAAAACTTGAAATATTAAAGGAAAGAAAAATTATGTAAACAGTTTAATTAATTCAAAGGTGAAATTTGATAATGAAGATATATTTTACCACATTTTAAGGAAGAGAGAAATGGAGAACATAAAAGTTAGTGTCAGTCTGATACTTAGTTACCAGGCAGCAATGGAAATGTACTAGGACAAGGTATGGTGACTCGGCTGATTTTTTTGCTGGCTAAGGTGTAACAACGGTGTTTGCCTGCTATGTTTGTTTATGTCAAGTCGACGCTTCCGGGTTGTAGATAAGATATATAAAGGGATGAAGGTTTCTAGGTAGGTTGTTGTGTTCCATCTGAAGATGAGCCGAGAGGCTTGAAAGCGCTTATGGAAAGTATCATTGCGTATTAATGGTTGAAATACAAGTTTAGTAAAAATTTGACTTGACCATTAAATTGAGTATCTTTTGAATATTACGCACTTAGATTATGTACATTACGTAATCTATGATTGCGCAGCCTCAGTTATAGATTATCGCTTTAGATACACACTCTTACTGAGCATTGATAGCGACTTGAGTCTGCTACTACATGTTTAGCTGTTATCTATAAGTCAAATTATTTCAGGATACCTAAAGATAGTTAGTGGACTACGGTAACTATGAATATCTTTAAGATGGGCAACAATGAACACCGCCCTGTTGGATTCTGTTCTAGACGTTTTCGGTCATTTCTTTTGTTAATACCACATTTGTTTTCTTCTTTTCAATTTATTTGTTGCCATGACAACATGTTTTTTTGTGAAATATTAAAACACAAATCCATTGGTGCAAACGTGCGCTTGTCCGCTTATTAATTATCAGCTTATATAAAACTACAAACTTAAGTGAGAAAAAAATCAAGTGCACATAAAACTTTACAATGACAAACTTTGTAAAAAGTTTTATTTGACATATTATGTATATTTCCAGTCGTATTGTGTACTCGGCTAATTGTTTCCCATGCTTTCATGAAGAACAATTTAAAGCGACGTTCCAGATGCAAGTTGTGCAACCGGGCCAGTGCTACAAAGTCATATCCAACACAATGCCTCAGGTAAGTTTAGCGTTACGTTCGTATTGAATAACCCATGCAGGTACATTTTACGTAAGTATATCAAGTAGAAAGGTAAGTTTTACTGAATAAGAAAATGTTTTTTAGTGTTTCCAATTGTGCAAAAAATAGTGACAAGTAGAACATGTAATTCATAATCTGCAACAACAAAATTCTTTATACCAGGCTGAAACCTATATGTTTATAATTATTACTTACAACAAATATTGTTAAAATCAAAATCGAGTGATTTGAATAGTTTAAATCTAAAATAAATAATAAGTTGTTTCTTCTAATTTAAACTCCTTCTTAAGTGTATTACATGTGTCATTATACCACGAAAGATATACAAAATATACAATTTCACAAAGATTCAAATGATACATAAAAACATTTAAATTATTCCTGAACAATTGTGTCTACAGGATTTTAGTATAGCCTAAATTTTTTGTCAGCCAGAAAAAACAGTGAAATTTTTTGCTAAACGTAACTTCAAAGAAAACGTTTCTAAAAATGCTATTTATATCAAGTTTTTCTTTACTTGTAAAGAATTAAAACATATCCTGAAAATATTTTTGTAAATTTGTGAGACTCTGTATATGAATTAATGGCAGGTCAACTGTATGTTTTAAATAAATTACCCCATGAGAGATATGTAACTGGCTTGTTTTTGACCGTATATTTGTACGTGGGTATGATAATACGTACGAGTGTTTGTAAACAATTAAATAAGAAGAAACGCCTGGAAGTAGAAAACTCTGCAAAGAATCTTTATAATAAATAACTAACACAACTTTTTGTGTTAGTTATTTATTATTTATAAATTCTACAGAATATTGCTATTTAGGTATTTAATTAAATAATTATTAATGTTTATTAATTCTTGGAGTTTGCAATGACGTCAAACATTTGTCATGTTTTCTATGTTTTAAAAAGTGTTTATATAGAGTACACATTTATGAACTGTAAATAATTCTTATACACATCTATGTTTGACGTAACAGACACGTCTTCTTCTTTATCATTAAAATAATTTAATACAATACCCATGACATGTGTATTTGAACTTTGATAATGTACATTTTTATAACGATATTCACAAAATTGCGTTTCAGAATACAGCTAAGGATTTTCCTATCAAAGGCCTGAGCACAGTAACGTTTGAGAAAACACCTGTAATGAGTGTAGTTGCTATCTTCTTTTTTGTACACCGATTGAATAGTCTGCCGACCGCCCATACTCAGAGCGGCATAACTGTAACTATGTATGGCACAAAAAACGTTCTGAAATACTTTCAACGTTCTTTCAAAGCAGAAGCGGTTGTTAAATTTTTGGATTTTTATACCAATTATTTCGGCGTCAGCCTGCCGATAAAAAAAATAGGTAATCTTTGTTGGTTGTTAAGACAGTGTTAATTTTATAGTTGCTAATGAAATACTTTTTGTAGTCGCACGTTTAAGAATATCTTTTCTCTAAACTATAGAGGCATCTGTTTAATTTTATACAATAACGTAAATCCCATTTTACACTCGTTCTAAAACATTGAAATGGTCGGAAGGTTGAAGAATGGAACAGGTAAAGTATTACAGTTACTCGTTCGGTCGCAGACAGGTTTCATGTACAGTGCGTAACGAGGTTCTAGGAGATGTTGCGTGACTCACTGTACAAGTTTAAATATTGGTATACTAGTAAACATGCTCACAGTTGTAAATAATCTACATTTATTATTAGATAAATTTGAATATGCAATTTAATTCTTAATGTTATCTATCGAGGTAGAGGACGGATAGACAACATTAAGAATTAAATAGCATATTGGGATGTTTTTTAAATAAGGGTGAGTGACCGCGCCCAAAAGTGTGAATGAGAAAGGATTTACAACGTTAGGTTTTAAAAAGAATGTACACACACACACACACACACACACACACACACACACACAGAGGCACGCACGCACGCACACAACACACATACACAAGGAATGTGCTAGAAAAATATGTAACTGTACCGACGGGGGTGACAGGTCTCGGAGGTTGGGAAGAGACATTTGACTTATAGGTTGTTTGCGGGGCTGTGTGTGGACACTGGGGCGGGTGGGGGTGTGAAGAGTTTGTTTTATTTCTGCTGTTATTTCCGATCTGACGATGTGCTGAGAAGCTTGAAAGCGCTGATCGGCATAATTTTTCTATAGTGGTGTGCAACAGTGACAGTCCTGTTTGTGAAAATAACAAATGTGGAACAGTCATTCGTACAATAAACATTTAAAATTCCAAATATTTGGATTCGTGTTAAAATTTTCTTTAGTGTAATGACGGCTGTAATTTTTCAATTTTTTCAAATTTTTATCCATTATTTAATGGAGTCATGAGTTCCAGCGATTTTGAAATTTCTAAACCGTAAACTATATGGCCAAATTTTTTATTTTTTTACAAACTTTACATATATCAAATTTTTCCCTCCCTACTAATCACTTCGCTAGTCCACAAAATTATGTATTGTGACTCTATCATTTGAGCTGATATTTTTAATAATAAAGGTTTATGGTATGAATAAGGCAGGTATGCTGTTTACACGCTAAGAAGTGCACAAAGATATTTGAATATCTAATTTAATACCAACGAAACTGGTAGGCCTTTGTTAACGTATGTTGTAAATGAATACTCTGTTTCGTTTGCAGGCAGAATGTTCATGTTTCAGTCTTTATTACCATAATATTTATTTGTATGATAATATAACGTTGTTGCGCAGACGCTGGCCACATTAGTTTGTAGCTCTTACTTATGTATCTGGACACAGTATAATTCAGCTTCTTTCTTGACCTATAATGCAATACTGACAAATTGTTAATAAATAATGTAGTAGTAAAAGAGTTGTTGTTTCTCAGAACATTTATACGTTATGATTTAGTAAACACCAATGAGATCAGTATATATTTTTATTAACGCACTCTTTTCCAGATGTTATTTCGTTACCTCCAGCGCCTGGCCTAGACACGAATTTCGGTCTTGAACTTTTGGGCTCAGTGTTAGCTGGTGAAGACTTACTGTCTTACCACGAATCTACTTCAACTGGACTTGACGACATCTATATAATCATGCTTACTTCACAATTGCTGGCAACCGCCTGGCTTGTAGAATTAGGTAATACAAACAAATATGTTTATATAAATTTCCTCAAGCAATTTCCCATTACCAGGTAATAGATAATAAATTACGGCATCTCTCCTAGAGACGATTCGGAATTCTAGAAATAAATACAAATAAGAAACTATACGAATAAGGTTACGATGGTTGTAAAGATCATGGTTTTAGAACCATGGAATAAAGTTCTGTACCTGGGAGGCATAGGACACCATGTCACATATATAACATTTTCAGAAAGAGCTGTTCAAAGTTTACTTTTTTCATTGTTTCTCAACAGCACTCTCAAATAAAGTTATTTCGTCATGGTTTTTCTTATACAGTGTATTGTCTTGGTTTACTATAACATGCTCATTGACTTTTACGTTCACTTTTTTTTTAATAAAAGTGCACATGTTTTATGCCTCTAAAGAAAAGTTCATAAGTCGTCTCTACTGTTGATACTATCTCTTAAAAAAAATAAAAACAAAGTGTTTTAGCTGATTTTCAAGCAAAATTTAATAGATTCACTTAATGTAAAACACATTTACATAGAAGATACAAAGCTCACAGTGAAAATCTTTAAATACTTGTTAAACCAATATAATAAATAATTTAATATAACTTTTTTGAAAATTTACAAACACAATTTACTAAATTCACTTAATACAAAATAAAAGTAAATTATAACAAATTACATTGATAATTTTTTAGAAAACCTTTTAATTATTAAAAAAAACAATGTTAACAATAAAGTATCATCACGTCTGAAAAATCAGCTTTATAAAACATTTGGCTTCATAGGTACATTAGGTAAAAATCAACAATGTCAACAGTAACACTATAAACTTTGTTTATTAGGTTTAATACAAAATATCACATTCTTATTGACTTCTTCGAAATTCAATATTACGTTTTATAGTGAATCACAGAAAAAATTGTTATATCTCATGTACTGATAGTCAATTAAAGAAGAATAAAAGACAATGAACAAAATCAAATCAAAGAAAGTAACACACAATAACAGACAACATCTTCAGTTTTCATCTTCAACTGGGTACTTGGGACAGGTATTGTAATTTTTTAAGATTTTGTAGAACATATGACTCTCCGTTGGCAGAAAAGGTAACACCGACATTATGTCATTGAATTTGTTAGTAGAAATTGGTTTTAAACTGTCACGAACATTTACTAAAGTGGACGGTAATTCAATTTTATTTATTCTTATTTCTCTCCTGACATCTAATTTTCGTCTTTTAAATTTGTTTCTGTTAAAAAATTGTTTAAAGTACCATATATAAGGGTAAGGAGTTACAAAGAAATGTTAGACAGTAGTATAGGAAAATCTAGGCTCTAGGCCTAACAGTTAATGAAGAATTTTGTAAATTTAAGAACGAACAATAGTCCAGTATCAAATCAGAATATACCAAATGTTTAAACAAGTTAAGTGGGTATACCTAATACCAAAATGTATAAATAACATCCAGTTTTAGATAAAATATATATGAAATATAAATAAGAAAAATAACAAAAATGTGATTACCTACTCAAAAGTAACCATGAGGGGTATCAAAATGATCCTTGTCAAAAATTATGAACAATGGTATTCATGTAATAAACCTAGCTACTAATATAAGAAAGAAATCTTAATTTGAAGATATTTTATAGATTTAAACTAAAATAAGACTTTAGAATATAACAATAACTTAAAATTAACAACCAATGAGAATTAGCATAATTTATTAGGTAACCATAGTAACCGAAATTTATTGCCAAGAAACCGTTGAATTTTCGTTAATCCATTATTGACCGACGCGGAGGGCGGATGTATGCAGCTCTCAACCCAAATTTTATCATAAATAAGTAAATTTTGACTGAAATCAGAAGGAAGAAAGATAGTAATAGCAGTCCATGGAACACCTGATAATATAATTATTATTAAAATATTCACAAAATAAAATTATCAGTGGAAATTAAGAAGACTTCAGGAAACATAGCTGACGACTCATCCCGAAGGAAGACCAGGAGTGACCTACTTCAACTCAAGAAGACGGACGACTGCGGAACGAGAGAGAAGCCGAACTTTATGGAAAAACCGTCTGAACGAGATTGATGAACATCCGGAAGAAGTAGACGAGCATCAAGGAAGCCCCAACGAGAACCGATGAGTATAAAACAATAATCTCACTAAAACGAATTCCCAATTTTTCTATCCATATAAACATTTTCTTGACAGGTTCAAGCCTGAAATAAAACTTCTAACTACCTTTCTGTTCCTTTCTACTATCTGGGTCAACTGATAATTCATTACATTATATTGGTTTTTTAAACAATAATAACACTCTTATTATACTACTATTAAACTGTTCTTTACACAATATACTCTATTCCCTCATTCCTTCACTATAAAACAGTGCCTATCCTTCTTGTTTACCTTTCATTCCAATGACTTAATTCCTATCTTATTTTATAATCCTTATTAACTATTGCTTAACTTAATCACAGTATAATGAGTTCACCTTATTTACTAGCACAAAGTTTATCACAGGTCCTTCAGTTATTCTAATACAGTCTACTAACTAAAATACTTTTTTATGTTCACCCACTACACTCTTTCCTTCATAGAAGGTTTTTTTTTTATTTATTCACTTTCACTTATTATATGTAACATGCCATCACTGCATGTCACCACTTTTGTATTAATACACTCTTTCTTCCACTCACTTGATATTATTCACTATGTTGTTTATTTATGTTAACATCATCATGGGGTTACTGGTTATATTATTTATTTTATTTTCCCTTCACTAATGATCACTTTTGGTTATTAACTGTGGCCTTTATTTGCCTCAGGGTATGATTTACTAGTTTTGATTATTTTTATCAGTATTCATTTGGGTGCGTTTATTATTAACTCCCTATCTTATATTTATAAATGCATTCCTTCATTAATAAAATATACATAACATTATTATCTTTCTTATTTGTCATTATTACCCTAGGTACATCTCATCTATGTTCTAACTACATTAGTGCATTTGTTTACATACATTTTATGGTCATTATTAGGGAACTACAATGTTCGTTATCAGTTTCTTGATTACATTTGTTTCTTGGTTCCTTCTCCCTTGTTCCGTTGTTCCTTCTTGTGTTTATCCAATCTATTGAGTCAAGTCATCGTCAGTTTATTAGTCATTTGTCATTTTGTCATTTGGTTATTAATCTCTGAGTTTATAAGTTCTTGACCCTTATTCTTGTCTTCAGCTTCTTTGTTTTATAATTAATTATCAATGTATTTTTCACTACCTTATGTCATGTTACATAATGCATCGCCACCAAAATTGATTATTTCGAAACAAAGATCATTATGTTTTTTCTGAAATCATCAATATAGTTCATTTAATCAAGTTGCTATTATTCAGGAATTCATCAATCGCTACTTTCTCTTTATTCATTTTTTATTAAGTCATGGTTCATAATATGGTATTTGGTATTATTTTATTACGAGTGTTATCCCTTGAATGTTCTATTTCCCTAAAATTTTTCTTCTCTCCCATTCATATAAATTGGTACTAGCCAGAGGGCACGTGTGGCTCTATTACTCTGCTATCCATTTATACACATTTTGAGTTCAGAGGTCTTGCCTATCTGCTCCATAAAATAAATAATTGTTGGACGTATCTCAACATAAAATCATCACATAATAATATTCCTAATAATCATAATAATAGTCGTTCATTTACGACTCATATAATATCAATACAATAAAACACTTATGGGATTAATTATTCTCTCTTTTATACATCTCATGGCCTTTTCATCTCAGTGACTTATTTGGGTTTCTTTTTCTAAGCTTATGGCGATATTTAATAGGCATTTTGCATTGTTTCATCAGCTTACTTTATATGGTAGTGATTTTATTTGTTATCACTTTATTTTTCATTTATATTCAATATTAATATTGTAGCTGGTTTCTGGCTCACTTATATTTCTCCATCATTGATTGTCCAGTTAACATGTCATTGTCATTTTTTATTTGATTGTCTTGTCTTTTCTTTTGTGAAATGTTAATTCTTTATTATTCCCTTTTGTACTAGGGTCAGTTAATGATGTTATGTAGCGTCATCATTATTTGTGTAACATTTTATTATTTTATTTCAATTTTTATGATATTTCATTACACATATTGTAACATTACATTTGGAACAACTTAATATCGTACCAGATTTAATTAAGACTATGTATAAGAAACTAAACAAGAAGAAAAATATCTTTCAAAATGATAGTGAAGAGGAACGAATAACTATTTTAGACTGACTAGTACTACAACTGACCGTACCCAAATTAATGAATAGGCAAAGTGATGCAAAATACCCCGATTATGACATGAACTTCAAATCATGACAAAATAATACTTATAAAGACAGACAGCTTATGTACCAGTACTATAAGGAAACAAATGGTTTTATCAAATGTATCAAAATATAAAGATAATCAAAACGCAAATTGAGGGATAATAGGCCCAAACATACAATACAATGTAAAAAGAAATATTAGTAAGTTATTAATTTGAATGATATAATGAAATAATATAACCAAACCATTATTATAGATACATGAAACATGCAACTAATTGTAATGAATATTGGACATAATGTTGTCAGGAGAATAATGAATAATAAACCATGAAGTACACTACAGGAAGTAAAGAAAGACTAATGTACCATAGTTTATAAGACAATACTGTAAACAATATTTTATAACAAGAGTGAAGCGATGAGGGAAAGGTTAGCGATAATTAATCAAACAGAACAGACTGTATAGATTAATTAGTTCTTTTAATGACAATAAAAATGTAAACCAAACACAAAAACAATGAATGTGACAAGTAGAAATACAATACAATGTATTATAGTACTAAATGTATTTTAATTAATAAGGAAGTAGCTGCATATTATGTATCAGTGAAACCAAAACAATCAGTGACAAAGTGTATAAACAAGTGAATTATAGTAAGTGTTAATCACTCAGACAGGACTGGGGAGATTAATACCAGTGTTAAGGTGAGCAGAATAATCATCAGCATAAATTAATAACAAATACAAGATAAAAGCAATAATAAACAAAGTGTTTAAAAAGCAGTTATCCCAAGTCAGGTTCTGATAGCAATTGTGTAGTTAACAATTTTAATAACAGTTGTTAATTTTCCTTATTCCTTAGACCTACTGAGGTACGTTCAAGGGAAAAGGCTATCATTAATTGTAATACAAACAATGATTAATAACACATTCACATTAGAGTGAACAATTTGAAGGTGATTTGTAAGGATTAATTAATTATCAAAGCAAAATGGATTGAAAGGAGATGTTATTACTATGTGTTAAACAGTTGTTTAGGTTTAATGAAAGTTAACTTATTTATTGAATGTTCATTAGAGTCATAGCCATGTGGGCATGACATTAAGTTGATTTGATTATATATTGTTTTGTTATTGTTAATGTAATAATGTTATCAGAATAGCCAGTAAAGTAACAAACTATTCTAAATTAATAAGAAATAGTAAAACTAACAAAAGAGACAGTAGTTCTATAAGGGTATTCACATTTTTTGAACAAATAAATGGATTAGCAAATGTTTTTGTGGATGGCAAACTGTATGAAGCCATGTAGAACCAACTTTTGTAAATTTTAGGAAATACTGTTAGAATTTTGTAAAACAAGTGTTGAAGGATGAATAGATTTATAGTTAAGAGTATACACAACAAATCTAGAAGCAAAATAATCCGTTTTAAGTTATTTAAGAAAAATTCAAATAGCAAAAACGTAACATCTGTATTTCTTAAGTAAAAGTATGCATGTTTAGTGTCTATGTGTCACAAATGTAAAGACCAAAATAATGATGCTAGTAGTTTCAAATTCCCAATCAGTAAAGAAAAGGTATACTAATTTAAAAGTTTTGAACAAATTGAGACATTGAAATAATGAATTTGTATGACAATGTATATCTGAATCAACCAACCAGATTTCAAGTTTTACCTTAGCAACCAAAAATTTCAGATAAATAAAATAGGACTTCTTTAACAACGGTCATTGAATACAGACGCGTTAGTAAAACGTCTTATATAATTATACTTTAAACTGTGAAAACAAGTACCAGACTTATTAAAACAAATCGATGTACATAATAGAAAATATTACAACCAAGAGAGGAACGTCCGGCATTTAATACAGAAGAATTGAGATCCAGGGGGAAGAACCGAAGAAGACGTGGACCCTATCTTCGTCCTAGAATCATTTAAAGAAGAGGATCTGGTGAATTTGAACAATTTATTATCTTATGTGTCAAAACCAACATTTGTGTACACGACTTTCTAGGAATTAATCAAAATAAAACTACAGACACTATATCACACCAACACTAAAGAACACTCACAAATAACACGAATTGAGCTTTACACCCTTTTGAACACCATAAGAACCTTTAACGATAGCAAATAAGCACATAAACTGGTCATAACCTTTAATAACAAGCAACCAATACTCGACTGCCTGTGTGCACTTTACGCACTAAAACTTTGTAATATCCTTGTACTGTGAAATTTGTATTTTGATTTAAAGAATAGTATTATTTGTTTAAACGTAATCCCCGAACCAGATACGCCCTGAGATAATTTACTTTAATAGAAATAATAACCAATGCATCATTCCTTTGGCGTGGCTGACTACTGAATAATATTTACAACTACTGTACCAACTGGTAAAGAAGATGCATAATTTTGCCACAATTGTAATTACCATAAAAATAAAACGAGAAATAATTAACCAATGCTTCACTGAATAAATGGTTTCTATAAAGATATATGTTTGGTGTTATAGTTGCGTCATTATTATTGCTGTTTCATTTAAAAAATAAGTTCACATAGCACAGCGGACACAACAACGGTTGGCAACTGTGGGTGACGTCATTGGAACTGCACGTAAAGTGGGAGCGAGCGGCAGAATACAAAATAATTCGCCGTTCAACATATCATATTAATGGTTACAAATTGACAACAACAACGGTGTGGTTGAATAATTTTAATACATATATATTGAATTTGTAAAAATTTGACGCATGCTACGTGGAGCATAAGAACCCGTATCTCAACACGAATTGTTATATTGGTTACTCGCGAGACCTCATCTCATTTATTTATTACTGTTACAAATTGACGACTCCAGTGTGAGGCTTAAATTAATAAGTCGCAACATACGTTTTATAATTTGTAACAATATATCTTTTCAAAATTACATGGTTTTACACATTTTGTTTCACACTTTATTGTAAGTTGTACTTACTTTGTTTTGAATTTAGCGAATCTTTCTTCTAAATTCCTTTTCATTCATATAAAAATTTCAATCAAATACTTATTGTAAGTTGTGCTTACTTTAATTTTTGAATTTAGATAATGTTTACTCTCCAAATTCTTTTTAATTTTCTGACAGTCTCATAATATTTTTTCAAAGAAGACTGGTTGTAAGTCCCTTTGATTCTCTTGGTTGTTATCTCACTTACGACATAGGTATTGTTGTGGTTGTCTTTTACAATGAGATAGGGTCTATTGTACAATAATAGGAATTTCTTTGTGATTCCCTCTCTGGAACTTGGTAACTCTCGGTTCCGTATTAGCACTTTTTCTCCTTCATGATATCGGATTGCTTTGGGTTGAATTCTGTGATATTTTTCCTTCTTCCTTTCTATTTGTTCCGCTATCATGCTGTAGAATCTAGCATTATCGAATTGGTATTCCGGATTGGCGGGGAAATTGACAAGTTCTTCTATAGCTCGAGGTGGTGGTTTTCCGTACATGATGGTGTAAGGGGTATCCTTAATGGATTCGTGATAAGCGAGATTTATGAAACTTTCTGTGGCTTCGATGTATTCACTCCACTTACGTTGCTGATCGTGGCAGTATGTTCGAAGAATCCTCCCAACTTCACGGAGCACTCTTTCAGCTGGATTGCTGTTCGGGTGGTAAATCAAAGTTTTGTATGTTCGGATGCCCAGATCCATCAATGTCTCTTTCCATCGTCTTCCTCGGAATTGGGTACCATGGTCAGTGATAATATTTGTTGGACTCCCCACTTCTGTAATGTACCTCTGCGTTATAATGTTCAGTACTTTGTAGTAGCACGGTTGATAGGGTATAATTTTACAAACTTGGTGTAATGGTCCATGATAATAACTATGAACTTGTACTGCTTTCTTCCTTCACTGCGTGGCATGGGTCCACATATGTCTAAGAAGACTCGTTCCCGTTTATTGGCAGAACTTATTGGTTGCATTACTCCTTCTTTCTTGTCGTTATTGCACTTGACAAGTTGGCATATGTGACAGCTTCTTATGGTCTTCCTTACCCTCCGGTTAATGTCTTTCAGGTAGGTATGTTCTTCTAATGCTTTGGTCACTTTCAGTGCTCCCATGTGTCCGTATCTGAGGTGGTATTCCATTATAATCTCAGCTTCAGTTCCTTTAGGTATTATTAATTTCCATGTATTTTGGTTGGGTTTGGTTTTAATAAATAAAATATCTTCATGCAAACAATAGAAATGTTTGGCTCTTTCTTCTTGTTGGTTCAGCCGCTCTCGGATTTGATTCAATTTCTTATCCCCCTTCTGGTGTTGTTTTACTCTATTCAGTATCACTTCTAGGTCGGACCTGCTTTTCATAATATTAAACACTTTTACTATGGTCTCCTTCTCTCCATCGAAGGTTTGCTGTTCGGTGTTAATTCGGGATAGCACATCAGCTGCTGTGTTTTTACTGCCAGGGATATACTCCCAATTGATGTGGTATTCTTGGAGAGCAAGTATCCATCTGGTTAATCGACCATGGCTGAGCTTGCAGTTCTTTAAGAAGGAAATAAACTTATGGTCGGTGCGCACTGTGATATCCTATCACATGGATATCCTATCCAAGAATATAAGTTCGAAATTTTCCACAAGAAAAGACCACGCTCAACAGCTCTTTCTCGGTTACATGGTAATTACGTTCACACTGATTTAACGTTCTGCTGGCGAAACTTATTACTTGGTGGTTTCCATCCTTGTCCTCTTGATAGAGTACCGATTCCAAGCTAATGTCGCTTGCATCGCAGTTCATGTAAAAGGGTCTATTGAAATCAGAGTGGTTTAACATGATTGTGTCGAGGAAGTGTTTTTTAATGGTGTTGAAAATCGTTTCTTGTTCTGGGCCCCACATCCACTTAGTCTTAGATGATAGCTGTGGTGACAGTTTGGTTGTCAGCTCAGAATAATTTTGCTGAAATTTTCTGTAGTAGCTACAGATGCCCAGGAACGACTGTAACTGTTTCTTATTTTTAGGGGTAGGGAAACGTTGAATAACATCTACTTTGTCGATTGATGGTGTTATTCCTTGTCGTGACAGGTTGAATCCAAGGAATTGGACTTCTTCTGCTATCAGCTTTGACTTTTCTAATTTTAAAGTTACATTGTTTATGGATAATTTCTCTAGTACCTGCTCTACTCTTGTACAATGCTCCTCCCAGTTGAATGAAGTGATCAGCAAATCATCGACGTACACAGTTGTATAATTCATGGTTTCGGGACCCAATATCTGGTCCATGCAGCGGACAAATATTGCTACTGAGTTTACCACCCCAAAAGGTAGTCGTTTGAACTGGTAGTTCCTGCCTTCGAATATGAAAGCTACGCATTTTCTACTGGCTGGGTGCAATTCTACTTGCCAGTACCCGCAAACTGTATCCCAAGTACTGATGAATTGAGTACCATGAAACTTTTTGAGGATCTCCTCAATTTCACCAGGAGATGTACTGTCGTTAAGTAGGATCTTATTTATTTCTCTGGCGTCGAGACATAGGCGTACCCTTCCATCATTCTTGGTAACAGCTACTATAGGACTGGTGTACTGCGAACAACTGTACTCAATTATGTCTTCCTCCAGCATTTTATTAATTTCCGTGTGTACTGCCTCCTTTGCTGCATACGCTATCGGGTAGGATTTCTTATTAAAGTTGGCCACCTCTTTGAATTTCAACTCGCACTGATACCCCCGTACCTTTCCTGGTTGGTCGGAAAATACATGGCGGTATTTGTTATAAATCATTATTAATTTTTCCACCTCTTGATCCGTTAATGGATTCCCGTCTTGGGTCCCTCGAAACTGTCGGATTTCTTCTAGCTTCTGATTCCATAGGATGTCACTGTTTATTTGATTGTCTGGCTTCACTTCCCACCTTCGGTCTGGTGAATCACAAATCGTTCTTATATTATATATTGTACTGATTGGGATGACCCCCTTGCTCCCAGTTAATTCTGCTATCCATTCTTTGTCTTCATATCTCATAGCTACTTTGGATAGTCTCATATCGATAATTGCAGAATACTTTCTTAGGACATCACAACCAATTAGAATTTCGAATGGTAAATTATGAGCAATTAAGAATATTATTTGCAGTGTCTCACCATTACTCATTATTTCTAGAGACACTTGTCTCTTGATGATTTATTCTGCCTTCCAGTGGCTCCAATTAAAACAATTTTACTTACTGGTAACGTGGGTAAGCTGATCTTACTCCCTTTTTGAATTTTGTTATACATATTTGTATCAATTAAAGAAACATTGGCACCTGTGTCAATCATGAATTTTACAGTTACTCCATATACCTTGGCAATAACATATGCAATTTCGTTATCAGGGTGCTTGATTAATTTGGAATTTTCTTCCATTAACTCCTCACGGATGTTCTTCAGGTAGTGGTTCTGAATTATTGTTATTGTGTCGTCATTTGTCTGGTTAGTCTGTCTTGTTAATAACCCAATAGATCGGATCAGTGACGGGTCCTGTGGTATTCTCACTGCCGCTGCTCGTTTAAAGGTTGGGCGTTGCCTTCGGCGCGGTCCTCTGATCTGATGGGGTGATTATCCTCAGTGGTTTGCCTTCTCTCAACCGAGTGGTCATGGAATGTTATTCGTTCTCGGCTCCTTCTATTTTCTTCCGCACTCCGGCTCCTTGGTCTTCTGTAACCACGTCTTCCGTCGTTTCTATTCTCGGCATTTATATAATTTACCCGTCGCCTGTATGTTTGATTCGGCCCCGGTTGGTTGTTATTGTTGTATTGATTGTTGGGCCTGTTGTAACCACCTCCGTTTTGGTTATTTCCCCTGTTATAGGAATTATTTGGATTATTACAGTTGTTTAAGTAACTCTGGTTATTATTCCTCGGATAATTATGGTTATTATTATTATTATTGAAACCTCTATAATTATTGGGGTTGGCTGGCGGATGATTAGCCGGTGTATGGTTTCCTTGTGGCCCACTTGGATGATTTCTGTTATCATAGTTTCTGTAGTTCGAGGTGTTCTTTTGCCTGTTCAACACATAATGTTTTTCCCGTTCATATTCCCCCAATAACGCGGCCATCTCTTGAATCGTCTTTATTCTTCCACTCAATCGGCTTTTGGTGATTTCTCCGTCGTAGTGGTATGCCAATTGGGTCACCAAGCACTCTTCAGGGATGATGTTAGGTTCGAGGTTCCTAGCTACACTAACCTTACCTAAGAAGTAGGCGGTTGGAGATTGTCGCAGGTAAGGGTCGAATCGGCCGTTGCTGATATTATTTTTGACTACGTGCTGCGTCGCCTCCGACCAGTATTTGTCCTTGAATAGTTTTTTAAATTCATTAAAATTATGTATGTCTGGTCGCACAGCCGTCCACCAATTGTCGTGAACTTCCTTGAACATTTCGTCAATCATGCCTTTGATTACCGTCCACCGTGTCTCCCTGGTTCGGGCTAGGTTCTCTTCTACCCGTTCTATGAATTCAATTGGGTTTCGTTTGTAATTTTTGAAGTTGATTGTTTCCCTATTCTCACTGCATGATATGTGTGAGATAATCATTGATCGGTCCTTCAACGCATTTATCTCCTCTTGGAGGCGTATTTCTCTTGCTCTAAATTCTGCTATTTTCCCTTCTTGGGTGGTTGCGGTGTCCTTCACCTCACTTACCGATGCATCCAATTTGCTATAATTCTCTTCGACTCTGATCTGTATTTGTTCTAATTTGTTATTTGTTTCTTTTTGGAGTCCTTCAACCCTCCTTTTACCTTCACCTTCAACTTCATTCACCTTGATCAAAATTTCTTCTCGGACTTGCAACACTACTTCGCTGGTTTTCTCTATCTTCTCTTCCGTCTCCATTACAGTCTGTTTCAATTCTTCCCTGTACTCCGTCAATTGTTGCTGTAATGTATCCTGGTTGTATTCAATTTTATCGTTCAGCGATTCAATATCCTCCTTCATTAGTCTCAAGGTTTCGCTGGTTTTCTCATTACTTCTCTCTATCTTTTCACTGATCAACTTATTCTCCTCCTTCATTTTCTTTGTCAAGGTTTCATTCAATGCTTCTATATTTCCATGAATGGTCTGCCTTAAATCTTCCTTAGTGCTGTCCAATTTTTCATTCATTTCTCTTAAGGTTTCGTTAGTTTTCTCATTATTTTTGTCCATTCTGTCATCCTGTTTCTTGAATTGTCATTCATCTGTTGAAACATTTCACTGGTTCTGTTATTCCCCTTCATAACAATTCTCATTAGATTGTCTAATTTCGTTTCTTCCGTGATCCTGGTTGGCTCTGCTGGGGTTAATAATTCTTCCACATCTTCCACCGAAGTTATTTCCCTTTCTTCCATTCCGGCGCCTTTCTCGATCTCCGTTTCTGATCTCTTTGCTCCCTTTTCCGCCTCCTTTTCGCGTATCTTAGTCTGGTATCTTGTACCGTGCTTTGCCGGTTCCATTTCTGTAGTCGCCGCTGGAATCTATAAGGTTTAATGGTATTATTTCTTAATTATCCTAGCCCTACTAGTTGGCGCGCCACTTTGTAACGTAGACTGTTACGGGGTGTTTAGTAATTAGTGTTTCTGTAATTCGTTCTATTACTCGTATAGTAAATGTGTGCGTGACGAGCGTTTTTTAATTCGCTCGTTGCGTTCGTGGTATAGTATGGGTGTATAATTGATGTTATTAATCAGTTCAGTTACTTCTGTCAATGTTATTTGTGTGTAGCGAGTCGAGTTGTACTTTTCTTACCATTTACGGGCAAACCGTATCTCTCGGCGTTTGGTTTGAATATTGCCGCCTCGCCACCTGATTGGCGCACACCGTCTTTCAGTGTCGACTTCGCTAACTGTGATCTTTTGTTGTTTTCACTTTAATCATTTTCTATGTATTAGCTTATTTTGTACGAATCAAACATACAGCGTTGCAGAACAATAATATTTATTAACCCTTTAATAATTTTCAGTTATTTAGTAGTACATTATTTTATCTTAGCACCGGCTTTTACAATTGCTCAGTTGGCATGCTCAGTTGTCTGTATTATGTACACGCCGCTTGGCGAATAACGTTTGTTTACAATAACAATTTTTCACAGGGCGTGTTAATAAGTCCTTTTGGCTACAGAAGTATTGGATTAACGGCTAAAATGCACAAATTTATAATAATTCTTAAAACTAGGTACACAATATTTAATACATTAATACATCCAAGTAAGTAATCATCAATGAGAGATAGTATATTTTTTGGTTAGGATTTAACAACAAGTTATGTTTATTAATAAGTTATTATAGATCAGTTTAAATGGTTATTAATTGATTAAAGTTCAATAATAGTGATATTATAAATACTTTCAGTTCTTGTTCAAAATAGTGATCAGTGAAGTGAAAATTGTGATTTGTTATTATGGATAGAAAAATTGGGAATTCGTTTTAGTGAGATTATTGTTTTATACTCATCGGTTCTCGTTGGGGCTTCCTTGATGCTCGTCTACTTCTTCCGGATGTTCATCAATCTCGTTCAGACGGTTTTTCCATAAAGTTCGGCTTCTCTCTCGTTCCGCAGTCGTCTGTCTTCTTGGGTTGAAGTAGGTCACTCCTGGTCTTCCTTCGGGATGAGTCGTCAGCTGTGTTTCCTGAAGTCTTCTTAATTTCCACTGATAATTTTATTTTGTGAATATTTTAATAATAATTATATTATCAGGTGTTCCATGGACTGCCATTACTATCTTTCTTCCTTCTGATTTCAGTCAAAATTTACTTATTTATGATAAAATTTGGGTTGAGAGCTGCATACATCCGCCCTCCGCGTCGGTCAATAATGGATTAACGAAAATTCAACGGTTTTTTGGCAATAAATTTCGGTTACTATGGTTACCTAATAAATTATGCTAATTCTCATTGGTTGTTAATTTTAAGTCATTGTTATATTCTAACGTCTTATTTTAGTTTAAATCTATAAAATATCTTCAAATTAAGATTTCTTTCTTATATTAGTAGCTAGGTTTATTACATGAATACCATTGTTCATAATTTTTGATAAGGATCATTTGGATACCCCTCATGGTTACTTTTGAGTAGCTAATCACATTTTTGTTATTTTTCTTATTTATATTTCATATATATTTTATCTAAAACTGGATGTTATTTATACATTTTGGTATTAGGTATACCCACTTAACTTGTTTAAACATTTGGTATATTCTGATTTGATACTGGACTATTGTTTGTTCTTAAATTTACAAAATTCTTCATTAACTGTTAGGCCTAGAGCCTAGATTTTCCTATACTACTGTCTAACATTTTCTTGTAACTCCTTACCCTTATATATGGTACTTTAAACAATTTTTTAACAGAAACAAATAATAAACATTGGTGATTCTAACTACACCTCTTATTATAACAATAAACATTTTCTTGACAGGTTCAAGCCTGAAATAAAACTTCTAACTACCTTTCTGTTCCTTTCTACTATCTGGTTCAACTGATAATTCATTACATTATATTGGTTTTTTAAACAATAATAACACTCTTATTATACTACTATTAAACTGTACTTTACACAATATACTCTATTCCCTCATTCCTTCACTATAAAACAGTGTCTATCCTTCTTGTTTACCTTTCATTCCAATGACTTAATTCCTATCTTATTTCATAATTCTTATTAACTATTGCTTAACTTAATCACAGTATAATGAGTTCACCTTATTTACTAGCACAAAGTTTATCACAGGTCCTTCAGTTATTCTAATACAGTCTACTAACTAAAATACTTTTTTATGTTCACCCACTACACTCTTTCCTTCATAGAAGGTTTTTTTTTATTTATTCACTTTCACTTATTATATGTAACATGCCATCACTGCATGTCACCACTTTTGTATTAATACTCTCTTTCTTCCACTCACTTGATATTATTCACTATGTTGTTTATTTATGTTAACATCATCATGGGGTTACTGGTTATATTATTTATTTTATTTTCCCTTCACTAATGATCACTTTTGGTTATTAACTGTGGCCTTTATTTGCCTCAGGGTATGATTTACTAGTTTTGATTATTTTTATCACTATTCGTTTGGGTGTGTTTATTATTAACTCCCTATCTTATATTTATAAATACATTCCTTCATTAATAAAATATACATAACATTACTATCTTTCTTATTTGTCATTATTACCCTAGGTACATCTCATCTATGTTCTAATTACATTAGTGCATTTGTTTACATACATTTTATGGTCATTATTAGGGAACTACAATGTTCGTTATCAGTTTCTTGATTACATTTGTTTCTTGGTTCCTTCTCCCTTGTTCCATTGTTCCTTCTTGTGTTTATCCAATCTATTGAGTCAAGTCATCGTCAGTTTATTAGTCATTTGTCATTTTGTCATTTGGTTATTAATCTCTGGGTTTATAAGTTCTTGACCCTTATTCTTGTCTTCAGCTTTTTTGTTTTATAATTAATTATCAATGTATTTTTCACTACCTCATGTCATGTTACAACATAAAACAGATGTAATAACAATATATTTTTAAAAAATTAATTAAAAATTTTACTAATTTGTATATTTTTGATGACGATAGTTGAGTCTATTAAAACATTGTAAATATGTAAAAAAGTATGTAATATAGTCTTACTAGAACAAGCCTTAACTATTATTGTTAATAATAAAATAATAATATAACTATAAATGCTGTTATATTAAAAATGCACTATAGAAGTAAATTTAAAAATAAAAGTAGACGTAAACATAAAAATTAAAATTTGTTAGAAAGGCTCACGTACTTGGGCAGGCTATCAGATTTATGTGTGATAATGTAAACATTAGAGAAGTGAACGAATAACTTACCCAAAATTTAGACCTTGCCTTGAGCTAAACTTGAGTTATTTAGCCTATCAGTGAAGTTTCCTTAATATATTAAAAATTAAGTAATAGATAAAATAGATAGTCTTGAGGGGAATATTGTTTGATTGATGAAACAACGTGATAACGCTACAACAACGCTACAATGTTTGTCTAAGATAAAGCTACGAGTGGAAAGAAATGTAGATTCCACTTCATGGATACGCTTATGATTTAAATGACAAGATTTCTTCTTTTGTTTTTCTTATTACAACATTTAATTAATATATGTAAATATTAGAAACCAGATTCATCCAGACAGAGAGGCCAGATATTTTCATATAGCTGATAAGTAATAAATAACCGTCTCCTCTGTCATATGAAATTTGGCTATAAAGTGTTAAGTACTTATGAAAATACTTGTGTATGCTTTTATTCCAGCTACACCAAAGTGGGGTACTGAGTATTTCGTTTCTGCAAGTGTTGCTGCGTATATGAAGGTCAAAGCCGCGGAACACGTATATCCGTCTTCGAACACGGTAAGATTAACAGATTTACACCTGTGAATAAGGAGATTTACGTTAAAACTGAACTGCCTTTAAAATATACTGTGTTAAGTTAAAAATTATTCATCTTTCGTTAATCACAGTTCACTTAGGTTCCTTCTTCCTCTTCTTCTTTTTCTTTTTTCTTCTTTTTCTTATTCATCATCTTCTTCTTCTTCTTTTCCTTCTTCTTCTTCAACACATTTGTTAGGACTCTGCCTGTTCTATATCAACATGCTCTGCTCTACATGTTGTCACTCCACCTCTTTCTTGGCCGACCAATGTTCTTATTGAACTTTGGCTATCATATTGGCTAACATTCGGTTTGATCTGTCCAATTCCAAAGCTGTCCGTTGCTTCTTTGAGCCATCCATATTTTTCCAGAGGATACGCGGCTAACCTTGCACACCTGCTTTATCCGTGCTTAGGACCGGAAGTGGTATCAAATGTGCTACTTAAATATAAATGTTACTCAAATGCGGGATATTTAAATACCACAAGTGTTAACACCGAAGCACTAATTAATATTAAAGAAATTTAAATGTAACTGCATTACTTACATCACGCCAAACCGACTTGATGTGTGCTAAGAAAGTCACGTAGTACAGATGTGGTGAATTTTACGGAACACAATGCTCACTGCTGAATGATGTTATCTCATTTACTGTATTCTCGGATTTTAATTAAACGTAGTTACAACATTGTTAAACTCTGTTCACATAAGTGTTGATATGATTTCAGGGTGTATACAAACGAATAAATTACTATCAATCGATGCATAACGAGGCCGACCCGACCAGAGCTCCACTTGCTGTGACAGTCCCTTCAGACGATACGGATGAGGTTTCCGGGGACAGCATGATATCAAAGGTAACTATTTTTTCTTTATTCCGTAAGTAGTGAGTTGTTAGTGGTGAGAAAAACATTTCTTATAAGTTTGCAGAGATGAGCTGAGTGCACACAAATAACTGTGTAGAAATTACAAGAATGATATTAGAAAGACAAATTTGTGGCACGCAGTTTTATCTCTAATTATGTATAGTATGTCTGGCTCTGTTGTAACCTTATTGTAGGTGTAATTATGTATAGTACGTCTAGCTCTGTTGTAACCTTATTGTAGGTGTAATTATGTATAGCACGTCTGGCTCTGTTGTAACCTTATTGTATGTGTAATTATGTATAGTACGTCTGGCTCTGTTGTAACCTTATTGTAGGTGTAATTATGTATAGTACGTCTGGCTCTGTTGTAACCTTATTGTAGGTGTAATTATGTATAGTACGTCTAGCTCTGTTGTAACCTTATTGTAGGTGTAATTATGTATAGTACGTCTAGCTCTGTTGTAACCTTATTGTAGGTGTAATTATGTATAGTACGTCTAGCACTGTTGTAACTTTATTGTAGGTATAACTATGTATAGTACGTCTAGCTCTTTTCTAACCTTATTGTCGGTTTAACTAAAAACACAATGAAATTAGAAATGTTAAATACTGTCTCTTACTGTCTTTAGATACTGTCTCTTTACAAATATTGTAGTATTAATTTTGTTTAATAAAAGGAACATAAAATACATGAATAAAATACAATTGCACACAACGTTAATACTGATCTCAAGACGCAGTTATTTCGATAATATTTACCTAACCAAATTGTGTAAACTATAATAAAGGATCAGATTAAAAACTAAATAAACAATTATTGCAAAAAACGTATTAAGGAAATAGACTAATTGTACTTTCTGACTTTTAATAACAAATGCGTAACTCACAGTTAATTACCAGGTTAATATTTGCGTGTACTTGCACATGACAATTGTTAAGAGGGTTGCATTGCTGTAAATTCGGAGGACCATCCAGCCTCTAGTTTGTGAAGTGCAGTGCGCTAATGAGGATTCCTAAACAAGGACTCAAGGTTTCGTTCCGCATAAATAAAGTATTGTCAAGTGCTTACAATGTGCGCTCGCAGCTCTGCCTGTGCAGATGTGTATGTCGCAACACCTTCATCAAGGTTTAATTCTATTACTGTTATTCTACTCTATTTTTCTTATATTATCTGGACTACTACTCTTGATGTTTTCGTTAACGATAACAAAAACACCATTTGACCAGTAGATAATTTGTTTTCAATCACCTGACTATATGCTACTTCTATATTTATGCTATTATTATACTTAAACTAATTAACCTTAATAAAAATATAGATGAATAAAAGGTAAACGTAAGCAATAAAAGCATTAAAAGGGCTCATGATAAGCAAAAAATTAAATTCTTTTCAAAAAAACATTTTTATTTTGCTATATTATATTTATGGTTCTTCCTGAACATTTTGATATATAATACATCACTATTTTAACACACAAAGTCGTTTTATTACCAATTTTTAATAGTTATGCACAGTCAACGGAGGCTTTTTGTTCGTACGCTTGAGAGGACGCAGTAAACTTTGTTATAGTAATGATTATGTACATATTTACATAACTACCTGTGCCAGTCATGGAGGCCATAAAGCCTGTTTTCCAAGCTTTAGCTAATACAGAACTGTTGAAAAAGTGCTTACACGGACATACACAAAATCTGAATGAAAGTGTAAATAATGTTATTTGGAATCGCCTTCCCAAAACTGTTTTTGTGGGAAAACATAGTGGTGGCTACACATAGTGAAGTGTAAAACAATGAAAAAGTTGGACATGGAACTGGGTCAGCACACATTACTGGCAATGAAAGGTGCGGACAAGGGAAGGGTGTATTCTTCTCATAAGCAAGCTCAAGAAACACTAAAGAAGACCACACAAGCCAGAAGACAGCGGAAAAGCAAGCTTGATGAAGAAAAAGACCCTGAAGATGACCCCAGCTACGTGGCAGGCTTATTTTAAGGTATATGTTAACAAGGTTCTCGTGTAGATTAAAAGACTAAGCTTATTAAACTTCTATTGTGATTTCCCAACAATTTACAATTTTAATGTTTTTGCACACTTTTCTGAAGAATGAAATTAGATGACTACCAAGATGAATTAAACACAATCAAATATATAGCAGTCAAAAATGGATACAACCGCGAATTAATAAATAAACTACACAAACGAATCCTAAACACAAAAAGTAAAACACATCAGACCAACAGCACACAACCCAGCAAATACATAACACTTAAATACTACAATTCCAATACACACAAAATTGCGAACACATTTAGGAAAAACAATTATAAAGTAGCCTACAGAACCAACAACACCATTAAAAAACACATAAATAATACTAACAAAGACACTGACACATACAGCAAAACAGGGGTTTACAAATTAAATTGTAATGATTGTAACCAATTCTACATCGGCCAGACGGGAAGATCTTTTTCTTCCAGATTTTCTGAACGTTTAAAAGCCCTCACCACAAACTACATACATTCCACATTTGCCACACATTTACATAACGAAAACCACAGTTACACAAACATAGAACACAACATGGAAATATTACACTACTTACCTAAAAGTAGAAAACTAAACACAGCTGAACAATTTGAAATATACAAATATCACACACTACAACCAAACAACATATTAAATGAACAATTACATTATAAATCACATACACTATTCGATACACTGATCCAAACACACAATTTGGACCTCAGCGCCAATCCCTTCCCATCATCAAGCCCCACCACACACACCTATAGCCCGTAACGGTTATTCTGTAATCGACATTCAGTATTATTCCCACTGAGGAAGAGGAACATCACCTCGAAACGTTTGGGGAAGTGACAACGAATAGTAAGTTCATACGTGAAAGTTTTTATATATATTAATAAAAATGAAATTAGATACAGACCTGAAAGTTTTACCACTTATAGTGTGACGATTTAAATTGTGACATTTACAGAATAAAAAAAAATTTTAATTAATTAAGGTTGCGTACAATTAACCATTTAAATCTCACAATAATAATAATAAAAACATGTAGGTACTAAGTGTGAATGGAAGAAGTAATTAATAAGGGCAAAGTATCCATAAAGAAAAGGCATATTGTAAATAATTATTATGTTCGTATTTAACCCTTTGCTTGCTATCAAGCGCCTACCTGTTGATATCGGACTCGACCTGTTTTCCGAGTCTACTGTAATTAAAAAATAATAGAGTAAACTAATGTTAATAATTAAAGTATCTGTAGACACAGATAGTAACTAAAACAATTAATTTAAATGATGTATTTTTATCTAGCGATAGTTTGTATAAATAAAAAGTTTATTTAAAGAGAAAACAGGAACTATATATGCTCGCGGAATAAACACCCCACTCTCTCTCGTCATGTACGAGGGTAGCGGACGAAAAATCGCTCTCTTGCGATGACGACGCCCAGCTGTGCAGACGCACGAGCAAAATGCTCTGTTCAAAAGTTATACAATTTGTTGTTAGTGTGGATTAATTAATTATTATTTTGTATTTTACTAACCGTTACAAAAGTGTAACATGTAACGTTAACAAAAAGAAAATTCCAAAACTTTGTAACAAGAAGAAAGATGTAACTACAAACGACGAGTGTTAATAAAAAAAAAACGATGACTGCAATCTTCACCGATGGACGAATCTTTTCAACCTCTGACCTGTGGTCATGGACCATCTAAATGAGAACTCTAGTATACCCTACCGATGATGCAGTTCGAGACATCTGAGAATCAACGAGTATCTGTGTAGAAGACTCTACCTATCCTGCAGACGTATTTTGCCATGAACAACAGAGACCAGACCAAGACGAGGACGACGTTTTAGGACTCCCAAGACGGAACCACATGGAGGCGATTACTACATCCAAAAATAGAGGTGACTCGATAGCCCGTCTATCGAGGAATAATGATAATATTTTTGTAACACAATACTCTATTTAAGAGACTTACAGAGACGATTGATTTTATAAGAATATAAAAACTTAAATTTGAGAATTTAATTGTAACTATTCAATATCATTCAATTGTAACAGTTTAGATATTAACGTAACGTAGTGTTATTAATACCATTCTTCTAATGGAATATATATGAAGCAAAAAGGTAAAAGTCTTGCAAGATAAAATTTTGAATTAAATATAATTAAAAGATTAGAGACAAAATACCAATGGTTACCCGGATCCGGGGGTATAGCTAGATAAATTTGTTGTGATCCCATATTCTAAATAAAGCATTTCACTTAATTTTACTAATTTAATTAATAACGTCATGGGATCTGTTCTTTGGAGTAAATGTTATATTTCAAATGTTTAATAAAGCAAGTCTTCTTGTTACACACATATACTGAGTATATAAATCAACAGTTTCACCTTCCCTGATTCCTTGTATGTCTTACTGTGTGTTGTTCTGATTTAAATTTCAGCTCGTCTCGAATAAGGCAGCCTGAAATAATTGGCAGAACCAATTATTTTGGGTTCCCTCCGTTATAACTCTAAAGAAGAGGTTATAAGATGCGCCACTCTGCTAATTTGTTTAAATTTTGCTACTAATAACACAAAACAAATTTTTGTGACTTGTGTTGCTAAACAGTAATTGTGTCCCTATTCATAAGCTGTTGATTTATGTACTCGTGTATTTTAATATGTGTCAGAAATTTAAATAAGATAAAATAATAATTAATATTATAGTAATATAGTATAGATAATTTTATTAGTAAATATGATATGTGTAAAGTAAGAGTAACATATAATCCAATGTAAACAAACCATGTAGGTACTTGTTAAAAGTCCCATTCATAAACAACCCCATTCACGACAATCTCGGACATGTAAATTTCCTGTTGGCGATTGTTTAATATTATCGTAGTCGGTCTCCCCAGTTAGAGTGAGAACAATCGGTCACCCTTATTGTGTGGTGTATTGTTATTTGGAGCGTGTCTGTTCATGTGTTGATAACCGAAGGGGGAATCTTTTGCCGTAAGCATCTGTAAACATGTGTGAGATTTCTCTCTCTCTCTTTCTATGTAAAATGACAACCTTTGTCATCTCATTTTAATTGTTTATTAATAAACGTGTAAGAATACGATTTATTCATATTGTTATGTTAGTGTAAAATGATATAGCGGTGTATAGTAGTAAATACTAATCGTAGAATAATTAGTTCTTGCCACTTTACGAAAATGGCTGAATTTAATCCTGATTTATTAGTGAAAGATGAGCTATGCTACGAAGCACTTTTACGAGGTCTAAAACACGTGAATGTAAGCGTGTCAGAATTACGAAAATCATTACGCCAAACCGGATCAGAGACAACCTCGCAGTTAGATAAATTGCGTGAACTCGATTATGACGGCGAACGAGAAACCTGTTATGCGAAATATCGGGAACTGATAGTATTATCTCAGAACCTTAAGGACAAGAAATCACCCACGGAACTTTTGCGCGTTACGCAACGTATAGAACATTTAACCCGCCGATTAAATAATTTATTAAGCTGGCCCGACGTCACCGTCGTCCCCGCCGATGTGCAGAAATTTGCAGACGAGGCATTACGCCAATTACCTATAATTATTAACGACTTACGTCGAAAGTCAGATGAATCGAGAATGGAGGAAATTGAGCAAGACTTACAAAAATTATATATCTCCCCTGTTCAATCCCCTAATGTAGAAGAACCCCCACCACCTCAAGTTCAGCGTACTCGTGCTAGTCAAAATGCGACCACTAATTCTTCGAAGGAAATACAAAACGTAAATTTGAATGTTGAACTCTACGGAAAGATTTCCCACCCAGTAGAGAAAATAATTAATGAGATTCCTTACACCGATGGGTTAAGTATAACGATACTGTTAACTTTTATAAAATACCTGTTGCAAATAAAAGATTTACAACAATTAAACGATCGGCAAATACTGCAAGTAATATTACCCAAATGTAAACCACCATTACGAGATCGTGTACTAGAAACATTAAACTCAAGTCTTTCAGTAGAAGATCTTCATACGAATATAATCAAATATTTTATCCCCACTGGAATTTATGAGGATATCAAAAGAAGTACTGTACTTAGAGTACAAGGAGCTCGCGAAAGACTGGCCCACTATATTGCGGATATCCGAGAATCTTCACATATACTACAAGTCGACTGGACTGAAAAACAATTGGTCGATACGATCCTAGTAGGCTTGTCTCCTGATGAACGCTCCCGTTTAGCACTAATAAGTAGACCCCTTACGTTCGCGGACTTTGAACAATGTAGTATTCATTCTTCCAATGTTTGGTACGCAGATCAGCACAGACATGCATCGATATCCACTACACAAAATAGAAAAGAAATGCATGCCTTAGGATCTGACGCAAGAAGTATACAAGAAAGAAGACCATTTCGAAGATCAACCAATGGCCATGGTAAGTCCCAGGAGGCTCAACCACTCCAGGAAACCAGTAAGACACAACGTAAAGAACATGTGTGTTATAACTGCGGAAAATCGGGACATCTCAGTACATACTGTAAACAAAAAAGATATAATCAAAAAACTCATCCAAAAAACATGTAAGGCAGGGAGATCCAAAACCCTGTGTCTTCCGCAGTATCGTAAAAAAAGGTAAACCCCTGAGAGTCAACAAAATAAAACAAAATAATAATAATAACAAAAGAAAACTAGACCCCTATGTAAAAAAATTTATAGATAAATGTAACGCTATTAATAAGTGTAATTTCAGTAAGTGTCAATTACCTTATGTACAAGTTGACCTTGGTGTAACATCCACCCTTGGTTTAATTGATTCCGGATCAACGCGAAGTTTAATTAGTCATGACCTCGCCAATAAGTTATTTAGACATAATTTAGTCAAACGCAGTCAATCTGTAAACATTAAATGCTCAACCGCTAACAAACAAAACTTAATAATAAAACTTATCATCACGTGTAAAGTTAAAATAAAACATTTGACGTGGTATTTTCCAATGTTAGTAAGCGACGAATTAGAACCCGAGTTAATATTGGGAGCCGATTTTATCAGTAAAACAGGAATAATTCTAAATATTCATGATAAGAAATTTTACTTTGGATTCGATCGTTCACGGAAATATAACTTAGAGGATAATTCAAATAACAGAGAAAGTACAAGCACTACTTCTTCTCATCTAAAGCATCACGAATGTGAATTAGGTCATCTGGAAAGTAAAGATAGACGTAACATACAAAAGTTAATAAATCAATTCTCCAATGTGCTCACCCCAAAGTTAGGACTGACGGATCTGATAGAGTATAAGATAAATTTGAGCGATAATAAAGTAATACGTTTAGCCCCATACAAGTTATCACCGCCAAAAATGGAAGTAATGAGGAACCAAATTAATAAACTATTAGAACAAGGAGTCATCGAACCCTCTACTTCATTTTATTCATCCCCTGCGTTTTTAGTACCCAAAAGCAACGATAAACATAGATTAGTTGTAGACTATAGACAACTAAATAAACTAATAGAATTTGAATCCATTCCACTTCCCGACATCCACAGTGCTTTTCATTATTTTACGAAAGCAAAAAAAAATTTTTACCATTATGGATTTGAATCAGGCTTTTCATCAGATACCACTTTCAGAAGAATCGAAACGTCTCACCGCTTTTGCCGTGCCTTTCAACCTATACCAATTTACTAGGGTACCTTTTGGTATTTCCCAAGGTAGTTCTGTATGTAGCAGATTGTTAGAAAAACTATTTCACGACATAAAGTTTAAATATGTGTACCACTACCTAGACGATATTGTTATTTACAGCGAGTCAATGGAACAACATCTTGCACATATACGTGAAGTATTATCACGATTAGAGAAAGCTGGATTAACTGTAAACCCCAGTAAAGTAAATTTTGCTGTGACACAATTCTCCTTTTTAGGTCACATCGTAAAAGCCAACGGAAAGGTAAGTATAGACCCAGAGCGAACCCGTGCTATCAGAGAATTTTTACCACCGCGGGATGCGAAAGGAATTGCTCGATTTTTAGGAATGATAAATTATTTCCACAAGTATATCCCACATCTAGCCGAAATCGCAGCACCACTAAATACTTTAAGAAAGAAGGGAGTAAAATTTGAGTGGAATGAGCAACGCCAAACCGCATTTGAGAAATTAAAGGAAAGCATCATATCACCCCCCGTACTACAATTAGCCGATTTTAGTAAACCGTTTGTTGTGCAAACCGACAGTTCAAGTGTAGCCCTAGGTGCAGTAATTTATCAGGAAGTAGATAACTCTCGATTACCAATTAGTTACGCTTCACGCACCCTGACGGAGCAAGAAAAGAAATACTCCACATACGAATTAGAATGCTTAGCTATCGTTTTTGCGTTTGAGAAGTTCAAACCATTTTTAGAACATAAAGAGTTTTTGCTAGAAATAGATAATCAAGCTTTATCCTGGCTACTAAACCACCCAAAACAATTAGGTCGAATCGGAAGATGGGTATTGAGATTAAATTGTTTTAAATTCAAAGTACAACATATTAGAGGCACCCAAAACGTAGTTGCCGATACCCTGTCACGTATGTTCCAGCCTAGTAGTAATAATTACGAAAACAAGAGTAGAGAGACACCTATTATTAATGCGTTAATTACCGAATTTCCTCTTGCATTTACGGATTTAGCCCATTACCAACAACAAGACCCACGTTTGAGTCCGATCATTAAACAACTTGAAAAAGGAAACAAGTCTGAAAAATACCTATTAAATAAGAAAGTATTATGTTGTAGAATAGCTAACGGAAAATATTTGCGTATCATCGCCCCGGATATTATTAAACCTATGCTAATGGAATATTATCACTCTTCCACCATTGGAGCACATATGGGAATAAATAAAACCATACATCGGATTCGGAGAGAATATCACTGGGAAAATATGAACAGTGAGATAGCTAACTTTGTAAAAAGGTGTAAGTTGTGTGCACTCAGCAAACCAGCGAGAAACAGCCAAATAAGCCAGTTAATATCTGAGATTCCTGCCACCCCATTTTCCAAAATTTATTTAGACTTTTCTGGACCCTACCCACGTTCCAAGTCAGGAAATACTATGTTACTAATTTGCGTAGATTCGTTTAGTAAATTCGTCTGGATGTACCCCATGCGGCGAGCTTTAGCTACGACAACAGTAAGCATTTTACAGAATAGATTATTCAAAGATTTCGGTATTCCAGTCCATCTAGTGTCGGATAACGGACCACAGTTTAACTCCAAGGAATTCAGGAACATGTGTTTCAAACTAGGTATAAACCACATTACCACAACCGAGTATCGTCCGCAAGGTAATATAGCTGAGAGGTATTTGCGAAACCTAAAATCTGCTTTAATTGCCTACCATGCTAACGACCATACTTCGTGGGACCAGAACCTATCCTGGATACAATTCGCCTTTAATTCGGCATATCATGAAGGACATAAGTCTACCCCATTCGAATTGTTGTTCAAGTATAAACCTAATCACCCATTATCCACAAAGTGGAAAATACATGAATTGTTACCCCTTGAAATTAGGGATAAAAATATTAGAAAGTTATGGAACGAAGCGCGCGCTAATTTACGAACAAACTTAGCGAAGTCAAGGAAATATTACGAGCAAAAGAATAAGAATAATAAAGTAAAATACCAAATCGGAGATTTAGTTATGTATAACACGCACCCAACGAGTAGTGCAGTCGATAAGACAACTTCCAAGCTATCTTACAGATGGTGCGGTCCTTATCAAATTCACAAATACTTAACTCCGGTAACTGTGACCCTGTACGAACCCTCTACTCAAAAATATGTGCGAAGGACACATATTTCACAGATAAAACGTTATCTTGAAGAAGAAAATAGTAGAGTGCCAGTTAATTAAATAAGTAAATGTGAAAACAATGTTTAGTACTCAACCGCAAAAGTACTTGAGTAACCTTTGGCTACCTTGTCGTATAAGTAGGTACGAGGCCTGATCAACCTTGAATCCTCTTCAACGAAAGTAGAGCAAAGCAAGAAGTCAGCTGACATCCAATAAAAGTAATGGAGTAATTAAAGAGTAAATTCTATAACGAAGAAAAACTCTCTCGAAAGAAAAAGGAAAAATCCGGTAGTAGTAATAAGTAGTAGAGTTAAGGAAATTTAGAATGTTGAAAATACTTTATAATGTAAATTTTATGTAGTAATAGAATTAGCGTGTAAAACATGAAGTATATGTATAGATGGTAAGAAACAGCAAGTCAAGAATGACTTATGCTGCTAGTAATTATATACAGCCAGAAACGGGTGAGAGAAATTTCACACGGAACTCCCCAACCATACTCTCGGTACATAGCTGACCAAAATTTTAGGAGTCTGTGTTGGTAAGGAGGCGGAGTATGTGACGATTTAAATTGTGACATTTACAGAATAAAAAAAAATTTTAATTAATTAAGGTTGCGTACAATTAACCATTTAAATCTCACAATAATAATAATAAAAACATGTAGGTACTAAGTGTGAATGGAAGAAGTAATTAATAAGGGCAAAGTATCCATAAAGAAAAGGCATATTGTAAATAATTATTATGTTCGTATTTAACCCTTTGCTTGCTATCAAGCGCCTACCTGTTGATATCGGACTCGACCTGTTTTCCGAGTCTACTGTAATTAAAAAATAATAGAGTAAACTAATGTTAATAATTAAAGTATCTGTAGACACAGATAGTAACTAAAACAATTAATTTAAATGATGTATTTTTATCTAGCGATAGTCTGTATAAATAAAAAGTTTATTTAAAGAGAAAACAGGAACTATATATGCTCGCGGAATAAACACCCCACTCTCTCTCGTCATGTACGAGGGTAGCGGACGAAAAATCGCTCTCTTGCGATGACGACGCCCAGCTGTGCAGACGCACGAGCAAAATGCTCTGTTCAAAAGTTATACAATTTGTTGTTAGTGTGGATTAATTAATTATTATTTTGTATTTTACTAACCGTTACAAAAGTGTAACATGTAACGTTAACAAAAAGAAAATTCCAAAACTTTGTAACAAGAAGAAAGATGTAACTACAAACGACGAGTGTTAATAAAAAAAAAACGATGACTGCAATCTTCACCGATGGACGAATCTTTTCAACCTCTGACCTGTGGTCATGGACCATCTAAATGAGAACTCTAGTATACCCTACCGATGATGCAGTTCGAGACATCTGAGAATCAACGAGTATCTGTGTAGAAGACTCTACCTATCCTGCAGACGTATTTTGCCATGAACAACAGAGACCAGACCAAGACGAGGACGACGTTTTAGGACTCCCAAGACGGAACCACATGGAGGCGATTACTACATCCAAAAATAGAGGTGACTCGATAGCCCGTCTATCGAGGAATAATGATAATATTTTTGTAACACAATACTCTATTTAAGAGACTTACAGAGACGATTGATTTTATAAGAATATAAAAACTTAAATTTGAGAATTTAATTGTAACTATTCAATATCATTCAATTGTAACAGTTTAGATATTAACGTAACGTAGTGTTATTAATACCATTCTTCTAATGGAATATATATGAAGCAAAAAGGTAAAAGTCTTGCAAGATAAAATTTTGAATTAAATATAATTAAAAGATTAGAGACAAAATACCAATGGTTACCCGGATCCGGGGGTATAGCTAGATAAATTTGTTGTGATCCCATATTCTAAATAAAGCATTTCACTTAATTTTACTAATTTAATTAATAACGTCATGGGATCTGTCCTTTGGAGTAAATGTTATATTTCAAATGTTTAATAAAGCAAGTCTTCTTGTTACACACATATACTGAGTATATAAATCAACAGTTTCACCTTCCCTGATTCCTTGTATGTCTTACTGTGTGTTGTTCTGATTTAAATTTCAGCTCGTCTCGAATAAGGCAGCCTGAAATAATTGGCAGAACCAATTATTTTGGGTTCCCTCCGTTATAACTCTAAAGAAGAATTTATAATAGAGTATACATGGTTTAACATCGGCGTTTCTTGAATATAATACTTAGTTGTGAAATTAAAAAATAATATATTTATAAAACATAGGTAAAAAAGCGTTTTATATAAAAAATCATAACTTTTCAAAATTTTTTTAAACTCTCATGTTAAACTAAATAGAACATATCCACGAACAACTCATAAAATTTTCAAGTTGATATCATTATTGGTTCCTGAGAAAAGTGTGCAAAAATTTAAGCAATTTAACATTGGCGGGATAGGCCTTACCCTGAGCCCTTCCTAAAAGCAGAAAGCAGAAATGTCCTTTGTCCAGGTAAGTGAGTACCGATCATTGAAGCTTCTTAAGCGTTGTTATATAAAGGCCAGCTAGAGAATGAGAACCAGAGTTGTCGTCACGCTTCAAATGTTTTCGTTATGTTCATCATCAAACGGAATATAAGGAAAAGGATAGGAGACCTGTGTATACAGTGACGAGAAGCGGGAAACGACACTAGCACTATGATAAAGCGCTTCTTCTGTATACAAATATATTCTAGTTAGGACCATATTTGTGGGTCAGGGTACTGCGTCGTTTTTAAGGCACTAAAGGCGACAAAGAAGACAGGAGACAATCTAATCTCTTTACTTGTAGTAGGCCTCTATCTCCAGGATGGCCTCATCAGTGAGCAGTACCGGGATGAGAAAGAACCGGAATGGTTGGCGGACTCTCTTGTCACAGCAGCCATTTGGACCACGAACATAAGGAAAACTTCTGTAGCAAGATATAAAACACGAAAAGGGTTACGTCAGTGTGCTCAACAGGAAAATTACTTATGAGACCTGCTACTCCATCCCAAGTGACAACATAGAGAACTTGCAGGAGGTAAACGCATGATATAAACAAAACTGGAGTCTGATGGATTTCCAGAAATGAAATTATTTATTTAACAACCTACATATTGTAACTATAATAAGACATTAAATTCATTAATCTTAGTATATATATTGGTGTTGTTTTTACGAAAAGAACCACTTTGCTAATTATACAAAGTTGTTGGTTAATAATTTAGTTTGAGTTTGGAAATTCTTTTCCACAACGAAGAGTATTTGTGAGATGCACTTTGTACAAACTACATAGGCTCTAATACTTTGATAAAACATATTTATTGTATAGGTGTAAAAGTCACAACTGATGATTGCCTACAGGGTTCAGCCATACTGGAAATGTTAGAGTGCATTATGGGAGAGGAAAACACCAGAAAGGGATACACTGACTATCTGAAGAAATATCAATACAGGACGACTGTGGTGCCAGACTTATGGAATGCAATGAAGACGTACGCACCGGCAGGAGTCGACGTTCCGACTTTGATGTCGACGTGGACGCTACAGAATACGTTGCCTATAGTCAATGTTGCCCGCAGCCGTAAAACACTGACGCTGACTCAGTCGCGATTGGTGGACGATGGGAATTTTACTAACGATCAACCCCTCTCGCCGTACAAGTTAGTATATTTTATCATTAACTCAACCATTTTTAACTTTAGTATTAAAGCTAATATGTAAGCTAAACTACACAATCCGTGTTTCAATTTTGTAGCTGTTATACGCGTACATACTTACATTTCTGTCATGTCAACAAACGTACATATATTTTTATTCAGTATGGAAAAACGCATGCTCAATTGCATGTAGAGCAGAATAGTAGATGTCTGTACTTATATCATTTTAAGATAATTAATGTAACCAATTTATGTAGCATTTACGGTTTAGTACGATTTATGTATGATTAAGTAGTAAACGATAAAGAGAAATTATAGAAATTATAGGAAAATGGAAAATAAGAATAAAGAATTCACTTCGTGTCCACTACTGACGCTAACAGCATGTTTATTTTGGTATAACCTATTATTGTATGATAAGACGTGATAAGTTTGTGTTACAACAGACATACAAGCGGAAACTACATCTGTGTGATAAGACGTGATACGTTTGTGTTACAACAGACATACTAGCGGAAACTACATCTATCACAACGTGACACGTTTGGGTTACAACAGAAATACTAGCGGAAACTACATCTGTGTGATAAGAGGTGATACGTTTGTGTTACAACAGACATACTAGCGGAAACTACATCTCTCAAAACATGATACGTTTGTGTTACAACAGACATACTAGAGGAAACTACGTCTGTGTGATAAGACGTGATAAGTTTGTGTTACAACAGACATACTAGCGGAAACTACATCTGTGTGATAAGACGTGATACGTTTGTGTTACAACAGACATACTAGCAGAAACTACATCTGTGTGACAAGACGTGATACGTTTGTGTTACAGCAGACATATTAGCGGAAACTACATCTGTCACAACGTGATACGTTTGTGTAACAACAGACATACTAGCGGAAACTACATCTGCGTGATAAGACGTGATACGTTTGTGTTACAGGAGACATATTAGCGGAAACTACATCTGTCACAACGTGATACGTTTGTGTAACAACAGACATACTAGCGGAAACTACATCTCTCACAACGTGATACGTTTGTGTTACAACAGACCTACTAGCGGAAACAACATCAGTGTGATAAGACGTGATACGTTTGTGTTACAACAGACATATTAGCGGAAACTTCATCTGTGTGATAAGACGTGATAGGTTTGTGTTACAACAGACATATTAGCGAAAACTACATCTGTGTGATAAGACGTGATACGTTTGTGTTACAACAGACATACTAGCGGAAACTACATCTCTCACAACGTGATACGTTTGTGTTACAACAGACCTACTAGCGGAAACAACATCAGTGTGATAAGACGTGATACGTTTGTGTTACAACAGACATATTAGCGGAAACTACGTCTGTGTGATTAAACGTGATACGTTTGTGTTACAACAGACATATTAGCGGAAACTACATCTGTGTGATAAGTCGTGATACGTTTGTGTTACAACAGACATACTAGCGGAAACTACATCTCTCACAACGTGATAATTTTGTGTTACAACAGACCTACTACCGGAAACTACATCAGTGTGATAAGACGTGATAAGTTTGTGTTACAACAGACATACTAGCGGAAACTACATATGTGCGAAAAGACGTGATACGTTTGTGTTACAACAGAAATACTAGCGGAAACTACGTCTGTGTGATAAGACGTGATACGTTTGTGTTACAGCAGACATATTAGCGGAAAGTACATCTCTCACAACGTGATACGTTTGTGTTACAACAGACATACTAGCAGAAACTACATCTGTGTGATAAGACGTGATACGTTTGTGTTACAACAGACATATTAGCGGAAAATACATCTGTGTGATAAGACTTGATACGTTTGTGTTACAACAGACATACTAGCGGAAACTACATCTGTGTAATAAGTCGTGATACGTTTGTGTTGCAGCAGACATATTAGCGGAAACTAAATCTCTCACAATGTGATACGTTTGTGTTACAACAGACATACTAGCGGAAACTACATCTGTGTGATAAGACGTGATACGTTTGTGTTACAACAGACATACTAGCGGAAACTACATCTCTCACAATGTGATACGTTTGTGTTAAAACAGACATAATAGCGGAAACTACATCTGTGTGATAAGACGTGATTGGTTGTGTTACAACAGACATACTAACGAAACTACATCTCTCACAACGTGATACTTTTCTGTTACAACATACATACTAGCGGAAACTACATCTGTGTGATAAGTCGTGATACGTTTGTGATACAGCAGACATACTAGTGGAAACTACATCTGTGTGATAAGTCGTGATACGTTTGTGTTACAGGAGACATATTAGCGGAAACTACATCTGTCGCAACGTGATACGGTTGTGTAACAACAGACCTACTAACGGAAACTACATCAGTGTGATGAGACGTGACACGTTCGTGTTACAACAGACATACTAGCGGAAACTACATTTGTGTGATAAGACGTGTTACGTTTGTGTAACAACAGACATACTAGCGGAAATTACATCTGTGTGATAAGTCGTGATACGTTTGTGTTACAGGAGACATATTAGCTGAAACTACATCTGTCACAACGTGATACGTTTGTGTAACAACAAACATACTAGCGGAAACTTCATCTGAGAGATAAGACGTGATACGTTTGTGTTACAGCAGACATATTAGCGGAAACTACATCTCTCACAACGTGATACGTTTGTGTTAAATCAGACATACTAGCGGAAACTACATCTGTGTGATAATATGTGATATGTTTGTGTTACAACAGAAATAGTAGCGGAAACTACGTCTGTGTGATAAAACGTGATACGTTTGTGTTACAGCAGACATATTAGCGGAAACTACATCTGTGTGATAAGTCGTTATACGTTTCTGTTACAACAGACATACTAGCGGAAAGTATATCTGTCACAACGTGATACGTTTGTGTTACAACAGACCTACTAGCGGAAACTACATCTGTGTGATAAGACGTGATACGTTTGTGTTACAACAGACATACTAGGGAAACTACATCTGTGTGATAAGACGTGATACGTTTGTGTTACAACAGACATACTAGCGGAAACTACATCTGTGTGATAAGACGTGATACGTTTGTGTTACAACAGACATACTAGCGGAAACTACATCTGTGTGATAAGACGTGATACGTTTGTGTTACAACCGTCATACTAGCGGAAACTACATCTGTGTGATAAGTCGTGATACGTTTGTGTTACAGCAGACATATTAGCTGAAACTACATCTGTCACAAAGTGATACGTTTGTCTAACAACAGACATACTAGCGGAAACTTCATCTGTCACATCGTGATACGTTTGTGTTACAACAGACATATTAGCGGAAACTACACCTGTGTGATAAGACCTGATACGTTTGCGTTACAGCAGACATATTAGCGGAAACTACATCTCTCAAAACGTGATACGTTTGTGTTACAACAGACATTCTAGAGGAAACTACGTCTGTGTGGTAAGACCTGATACGTTTGTGTTACAACAGACATACTAGCGGAAACTACATCTGTGTGATAAGACATGATACGTATGTGTTACAACAGACAAACTAGTGGAAACTACATCAGAGTGATAAGATGTGATAAGTTTGTGTTACAGTAGACATACTAGCGGAAACTACATCTCTGTGGTAAGACGTGATACGTTTGTGTGACAACAGACATGCTAGGGGAAACTACATCTGTGTGATAAGACGTGATACGTTTGTGTGACAACAGACATACTAGCGGAAACTACATCTGTGTGATAAGACGTGATACGTTTGTGTTACAGGAGACATATTAGCAGAAACTACATTTGTCACAGCGTGATACGTTCGTGTAACAACAGACATACTAGCGGAAACTACATCTGTGTGATAAGACGTGATACGTTTGTGTTACAACAGACATTCTAGAGGAAACTACGTCTGTGTGGTAAGACCTGATACGTTTGTGTTACAACAGACATACTAGCGGAAACTACATCTGTGTGATAAGACATGATACGTTTGTGTTACAACAGACAAACTAGCGGAAACTACATCAGAGTGATAAGATGTGATAAGTTTGTGTTACAGTAGACATACTAGCGGAAACTACATCTCTGTGGTAAGACGTGATACGTTTGTGTGACAACAGACATGCTAGGGGAAACTACATCTGTGTGATAAGACGTGATACGTTTGTGTGACAACAGACATACTAGCGGAAACTACATCTGTGTGATAAGACGTGATACGTTTGTGTTACAGGAGACATATTAGCCGAAACTACATTTGTCACAGCGTGATACGTTCGTGTAACAACAGACATACTAGCGGAAACTACATCTGTGTGATAAGACGTGATACGTTTGTGTTACAGCAGACATATTAGCGGAAACTACATCTCTCACAACGTGATACGTTTGTGTTACAACAGACAAACTAGCGGAAACTACATCTGTGAGATAAGACGTGATACGTTTGTGTTACAACAGACTTACTAGCGGAAACTACATCTGTGTGATAAAACGTGATACGTTTGTGTTACAACAGACATACCAGCGGAAACTACATCTGTGTGATAAGACGTGATACGTTTGTGTTACAGCAGACATATTAGCTGAAACTACATTTGTCACAGCGTGATACGTTCGTGTAACAACAGACATACTAGCGGAAACTACATCTGTGTGATAAGACGTGACACGTTCGTGTTACAACAGACATACTAGCGGAAACTACATCTGTGTGATAAGACGTGATACGTTTGTGTTACAACAGACCTACTTGCGGAAACTATATCTGTGTGATAAGACGTGATACGTTTGTGTTACAACAGAAATACTAACGGAAACTACATCTGTGTGATAAGTCGTGATACGTTTGTGTTACAGCAGACATATTAGCGGAAACTACATCTCTCACAACGTGATACGTTTGTGTTACAACAGACATACTAGCGGAAACTACATCTCTCACAATGGGATACGTTTGTGTTAAAACAGACATACTAGCGGAAACTACATCTGTGTGATAAGACCTGATTGGTTGTGTTACAACAGACATACTAGCGAAAACTACATCTCCCACAACGTGATACTTTTCTGTTACAACATACATACTAGCGGAAACTACATCTGTGTGATAAGTCGTGATACGTTTGTGATACAGCAGACATACTAGTGGAAACTACATCTGTGTGATAAGTCGTGATACGTTTGTGTTACAGGAGACATATTAGCGGAAACTACATCTGTCGCAACGTGATACGTTTGTGTTACAACAGACCTACTAACGGAAACTACATCAGTGTGATGAGACGTGACACGTTCGTGTTACAACAGACACACTAGCGGAAACTACATCTGTGTGATAAGACGTGTTACGTTTGTGTAACAACAGACATACTAGCAGAAATTACATCTGTGTGATAAGTCGTGATAGGTTTGTGTTACAGGAGACATATTAGCTGAAACTACATCTGTGTGATAATATGTGATACGTTTGTGTTACAACAGACATAGTAGCGGAAACTACGTCTGTGTGATAAAACGTGATACGTTTGTGTTACAGCAGACATATTAGCGGAAACTACATCTGTGTGATAAGTCGTGATGCGTTTCTGTTACAACAGACATACTAGCGGAAACTATATCTGTCACAACGTGATACGTTTGTGTTAGAACAGACCTACTAGCGGAAACTACATCAGTGTGATAAGACGTGATACGTTTGTGTTACAACAGACATACTAGCGGAAACTACATCTGTCACAAAGTGATACGTTTGTCTAACAACAGACATACTAGCGGAAACTTCATCTGTCACATCGTGATACGTTTGTGTTACAACAGACATATTAGCGGAAACTACATCTGTGTGATAAGACGTCATACGTTTGTGTTACAGGAGACATATTAGCCGAAACTACATTTGTCACAGCGTGATACGTTCGTGTAACAACAGACATAGTAGCGGAAACTACATCTGTGTGATAAGACGTGATACGTTGGTGTTACAGCAGACATATTAGCGGAAACTACAACTCTCACAACGTGATACGTTTGTGTTACAACAGACAGACTAGCGGAAACTACATCTGTGTGATAAGACGTGATACGTTTGTGTTACAACAGACATACTAGCGGAAACTACATCTCTCACAATGTGATACGTTTGTGTTAAATCAGACAAACTAGCGGAAACTACATCTGTGTGATAATATGTGATACGTTTGTGTTACAACAGACATAGTAGCGGAAACTACGTCTGTGTGATAAAACGTGATACGTTTGTGTTACAGCAGACATATTAGCGGAAACTACATCTGTGTGATAAGTCGTGATACGTTTCTGTTACAACAGACATACTAGCGGAAACTACATCTGTGTGATAAGACGTGATACGTTTGTGTTACAACAGACATACTAGCGGAAACTACATCTGTGTGATAAGACGTGATACGTTTGTGTTACAACAGACATACTAGCGGAAACTACATCTGTGTGATAAGACGTGATACGTTTGTGTTACAGCAGACATATTAGCGGAAACGACATCTCTCACAACGTGATACGTTTGTGTTACAACAGACATACTAGCGGAAACTACATCTGTGTGATAAGACGTGATACGATTGTGTTACAACAGACTTACTAGCGGAAACTACATCTGTGTGATAAGACGTGATACGTTTGTGTTACAACAGACATATCAGCGGAAACTACATCTGTGTGATAAGGCGTGATACGTTTGTGTTACAGCAGACATATTAACGGAAATTACATCTGTGTGATAAGACGTAATACGTTTGTGTTACCGGAGACATATTAGCGGAAACTGCATCTGTCACAACGTGATACGTTTGTGTAACAACAAACATACTAGCGGAAACTTCATCTGTGAGATAAGACGTGATACGTTTGTGTTACAGCAGACATATTACCGGAAACTACATCTCTCAAGACGTGATACGTTTGTGTTACAACAGACAGACTAGCGGAAACTACATCTGTGTGATAAGACGTGATACGTTTGTGTTACAACATACATACTAGCGGAAACTACATCTGTGTGATAAGACGTGATAGGTTTGTGTTACAACAGACTTACTAGCGGAAACTACATCTGTGTGATAAGACGTGATACGTTTGTGTTACAACAGACATACCAGCGGAAACTACATCTGTGTGATAAGACGTGATACGTTTGTGTTACAGCAGACATATTAACGGAAATTACATCTGTGTGATAAGTCGTGATACGTTTGTGTTACAGGAGACATATTAGCGGAAACTACATCTGTCACAACGTGATACGTTTGTGTAACAACAAACATACTAGCGGAAACTTCATCTGTGAGACAAGACGTGATACGTTTCTGTTACAGCAGACATATTAGCGGAAACTACATCCCTCACAACGTGATACGTTTGTGTTACAACAGACAGACTAGCGGAAACTACATCTGTGTGATAAGACGTGATACGTTTGTGTTACAACAGACATACTAGCGGAAACTACATCTCTCACAATGTGATACTTTTGTGTTAAATCAGACATACTAGCGGAAACTACATCTGTGTGATAATATGTGATACGTTTGTGTTACAACAGACATAGTAGCGGAAACTACGTCTGTGTGATAAAACGTGATACGTTTGTGTTACAGCAGACATATTAGCGGAAACTACATCTGTGTGATAAGTCGTGATACGTTTCTGTTACAACAGACATACTAGCGGAAACTATATCTGTCACAACGTGATACGTTTGTGTTACAACAGACCTACTAGCGGAAACTACATCAGTGTGATAAGACGTGATACGTTTGTGTTACAACAGACATACTAGCAAAAACTACATCTGTGTGATAAGACGTGATACGTTTGTGTTACAACAGACATACTAGCGGAAACTACATCTGTGTGATAAGACGTGATACGTTTGTGTTACAACAGACATACTAGCGGAAACTACATCTGTGTGATAAGACGTGATACGTTTGTGTTACAGCAGATATATTAGCGGAAACTACATCTCTCACAACGTGATACGTTTGTGTTACAACAGACATACTAGCGGAAACTACATCTGTGTGATAAGACGTGATACGATTGTGTTACAACAGACTTACTAGCGGAAACTACATCTGTGTGATAAGACGTGATACGTTTGTGTTACAACAGACATACCAGCGGAAACTACATCTGTGTGATAAGACGTGATACTCTTGTGTTACAGCAGACATATTAACGGAAATTACATCTGTGTGATAAGACGTGATACGTTTGTGTTACAGGAGACATATTAGCGGAAACTGCATCTGTCACAACGTGATACGTTTGTATAACAACAAACATACTAGCGGAAACTTCATCTGTGAGATAAGACGTGATACGTTTGTGTTACAGCAGACATATTAGCGGAAACTACATCTCTCACGACGTGATACGTTTGTGTTACAACAGACAGACTAGCGGAAACTACATCTGTGTGATAAGACGTGATACGTTTGTGTTACAACAGACATACTAGCGGAAACTACAACTCTCACAATGTGATACGTTTGTGTTAAATCAGACATACTAGCGGAAACTACATCTGTGTGATAATATGTGATACGTTTGTGTTACAACAAACATAGTAGCGGAAACTACGTCTGTGTGATAAAACGTGATACCTTTGTGTTACGGGAGACATATTAGCGGAAACTACATCTGTCACAACGTGATACGTTTGTGTTACAACAGACATACTAGCGGAAACTACATCTGTGTAATAAGTCGTGATACGTTTGTGTTGCAGCAGACATATTAGCGGAAACTAAATCTCTCACAATGTGATACGTTTGTGTTACAACAGACATACTAGCGGAAACTACATCTGTGTGATAAGACGTGATACGTTTGTGTTACAACAGACATCCTAGCGGAAACTATATCTCTCACACTGTGATACGTTTGTGTTAAAACAGACATAATAGCGGAAGCTACATCTGTGTGATGAGACGTGATTGGTTGTGTTACAACAGACATACTAACGAAACTACATCTCTCACAACGTGATACTTTTCTGATACAACATACATACTAGCGGAAACTACATCTGTGTGATAAGTCGTGATACGTTTGTGATACAACAGACATACTAGTGGAAACTACATCTGTCACAACGTGATACGTTTGTGTTACAACAGACCTACTAACGGAAACTACATCATTGTGATGAGACGTGACACGTTCGTGTTACAACAGACATACTAGCGGAAACTACATCTGTGTGATAAGACGTGATACGTTTGTGTTACAACAGAAATACTAACGGAAACTACATCTGTGTGATAAGTCGTGATACGTTTGTGTTACAGCAGACATATTAGCGGAAACTACATCTCTCACAACGTGATACGTTTGTGTTACAACAGACATACTAGCGGAAACTACATCTCTCACAATGGGATACGTTTGTGTTAAAACAGACATACTAGCGGAAACTACATCTGTGTGATAAGACCTGATTGGTTGTGTTACAACAGACATACTAGCGAAAACTACATCTCTCACAACGTGATACTTTTCTGTTACAACATACATACTAGCGGAAACTACATCTGTGTGATAAGTCGTGATACGTTTGTGATACAGCAGACATACTAGTGGAAACTACATCTGTGTGATAAGTCGTGATACGTTTGTGTTACAGGAGACATATTAGCGGAAACTACATCTGTCGCAACGTGATACGTTTGTGTTACAACAGACCTACTAACGGAAACTACATCAGTGTGATGAGACGTGACACGTTCGTGTTACAACAGACATACTAGCGGAAACTACATCTGTGTGATAAGACGTGTTACGTTTCTGTAACAACAGACATACTAGCGGAAATTACATCTGTGTGATAAGTCGTGATACGTTTGTGTTACAGGAGACATATTAGCTGAAACTACATCTGTGTGATAATATGTGATACGTTTGTGTTACAACAGACATAGTAGCGGAAACTACGTCTGTGTGATAAAACGTGATACGTTTGTGTTACAGCAGACATATTAGCGGAAACTACATCTGTGTGATAAGTCGTGATACGTTTCTGTTACAACAGACATACTAGCGGAAACTATATCTGTCACAACGTGATACGTTTGTGTTACAACAGACCTACTAGCGGAATCTACATCAGTGTGATAAGACGTGATACGTTTGTGTTACAACAGACATACTAGCGGAAACTACATCTGTCACAATGTGATACGTTTGTCTAACAACAGACATACTAGCGGAAACTACATCTGTGCGATAAGACGTGATACGTTTGTGTTACAGCAGACATATTAGCGGAAACTACATCTCTCACAACGTGATACGTTTGTGTTACAACAGACATACTAGCGGAAACTACATCTGTGTGATAAGACGTGATACGTTTGTGTTACAACAGACTTACTAGCGGAAACTACATCTGTGTGATAAGACCTGATACGTTTGCGTTACAGCAGACATATTAGCGGAAACTACATCTCTCACAAAGTGATACGTTTGTGTTACAACAGACATACTAGAGGAAACTACGTCTGTGTGGTAAGACGTGATACGTTTGTGTTACAACAGACATACTAGCGGAAACTACATCTGTGTGATAAGACGTAATACGTTTGTGTTACAGGAGACATATTAGCCGAAACTACATTTGTCACAGCGTGATACGTTCGTGTAACAACATACATACTAGCGGAAACTACATCTGTGCGATAAGACGTGATACGTTTGTGTTACAGCAGACATATTAGCGGAAACTACATCTCTCACAACGTGATACGTTTGTGTTACAACAGACATACTAGCGGAAACTACATCTGTGTGATAAGACGTGATACGTTTGTGTTACAACAGACTTACTAGCGGAAACTACATCTGTGTGATAAGACGGGATACGTTTGTGTTACAAAAGACATACCAGCGGAAACTACATCTGTGTGATAAGACGTGGTACGTTTGTGTTACAGCAGACATATTAACGGAAATTACATCTGTGTGATAAGACGTGATACGTTTGTGTTACAGCAGACATATTAGCGGAAACTACATGTCTCACAACGTGATAAGTTTGTGTTACAACAGACAGACTAGCGGAAACTACATCTGTGTGATAAGACGTGATACGTTTGTGTTACAACAGACATACTAGCGGAAACTACATCTCTCATAATGTGATACGTTTGTGTTAAATCAGACATACTAGCGGAAACTACATCTGTGCGATAATATGTGATACGTTTGTGTTACAACAGACATAGTAGCGGAAACTACGTCTGTGTGATAAAACGTGATACGTTTGTGTTACAGCAGGCATATTAGCGGAAACTACATCTGTGTGATAAGTCGTGATACGTTTCTGTTACAACAGACATACTAGCGGAAACTATATCTGTCACAACGTGATACGTTTGTGTTACAACAGACCTACTAGCGGAAACTACATCAGTGTGATAAGACGTGATACGTTTGTGTTACAACAGACATAATAGCAGAAACGACATCTGTGTGATAAGACGTGATAAGTTTGTGTTACAACAGACATACTAGCGGAAACTACATCTGTGTGATAAGACGTGATACGTTTGTGTTACAACAGACATACTAGCGGAAACTACATCTGTGTGATAAGACGTGATACGTTTGTGTTACAGCAGACATATTAGCGGAAACTACATCTCTCACAACGTGATACGTTTGTCTTACAACAGACATACTAGCGGAAACTACATCTGTGTGATAAGACGTGATACGATTGTGTTACAACAGACTTACTAGCGGAAACTACATCTGTGTGATAAGACGTGATACGTTTGTGTTACAACAGACATACCAGCGGAAACTACATCTGTGTGATAAGACGTGATACGTTTGTGTTACAGCAGACATATTAACGGAAATTACATCTGTGTGATAAGACTCGATACGTTTGTGTTACAGGAGACATATTAGCGGAAACTGCATCTGTCACAACGTGATACGTTTGTGTAACAACAACCATACTAGCGGAAACTTCATCTGTGAGATAAGACGTGATACGTTTGTGTTACAGCAGACATATTAGCGGAAACTACATCTCTCACGACGTGATACGTTTGTGTTACAACAGACAGACTAGCGGAAACTACATCTGTGTGATAAGACGTGATACGTTTGTGTTACAACAGACATACTAGCGGATACTACGTCTGTGTGATAAAACGTGATACCTTTGTGTTACAGGAGACATATTAGCGGAAACTACATCTGTCACAACGTGATACGTTTGTGTTACAACAGACATACTAGCGGAAACTACATCTGTGTAATAAGTCGTGATACGTTTGTGTTGCAGCAGACATATTAGAGGAAACTAAATCTCTCACAATGTGATACGTTTGTGTTACAACAGACAGACTAGCGGAAACTACATCTGTGTGATAAGACGTGATACGTTTGTGTTACAACAGACATACTAGCGGATACTACGTCTGTGTGATAAAACGTGATACCTTTGTGTTACAGGAGACATATTAGCGGAAACTACATCTGTCACAACGTGATACGTTTGTGTTACAACAGACATACTAGCGGAAACTACATCTGTGTGATAAGACGTGATACGTTTGTGTTACAACAGACATCCTAGCGGAAACTACATCTCTCACAACGTGATACTTTTCTGTTACAACATACATACTAGCGGAAACTACATCTGTGTGATAAGTCGTGATACGTTTGTGATACAACAGACATACTAGTGGAAACTACATCTGTCACAACGTGATACGTTTGTGTTACAACAGACCTACTAACGGAAACTACATCATTGTGATGAGACGTGACACGTTCGTGTTACAACAGACATACTAGCGGAAACTACATCTGTGTGATAAGACGTGATACGTTTGTGTTACAACAGAAATACTAACGGAAACTACATCTGTGTGATACGTCGTGATACGTTTGTGTTACAGCAGACATATTAGCGGAAACTACATCTCTCACAACGTGATACGTTTGTGTTACAACAGACATACTAGCGGAAACTACATCTCTCACAATGGGATACGTTTGTGTTAAAACAGACATACTAGCGGAAACTACATCTGTGTGATAACACCTGATTGGTTGTGTTAAAACAGACATACTAGCGAAAACTACATCTCTCACAACGTGATACTTTTCTGTTACAACATACATACTAGCGGAAACTACATCTGTGTGATAAGTCGTGATACGTTTGTGATACAGCAGACATACTAGTGGAAACTACATCTGTGTGATAAGTCGTGATACGTTTGTGTTACAGGAGACATATTAGCGGAAACTACATCTGTCGCAACGTGATACGTTTGTGTTACAACAGGCCTACTAACGGAAACTACATCAGTGTGATGAGACGTGACACGTTCGTGTTACAACAGACATACTAGCGGAAACTACATCTATGTGATAAGACGTGTTACGTTTGTGTAACAACAGACATACTAGCGGAAATTACATCTGTGTGATAAGTCGTGATACGTTTGTGTTACAGGAGACATATTAGCTGAAACTACATCTGTGTGATAATATGTGATACGTTCGTGTTACAACAGACATAGTAGCGGAAACTACGTCTGTGTGACAAAACGTGATACGTTTGTGTTACAGCAGACATATTAGCGGAAACTACATCTGTGTGATAAGTCGTGATGCGTTTCTGTTACAACTGAAATACTAGCGGAAACTATATCTGTCACAACGTGATACGTTTGTGTTACAACAGACCTACTAGCGGAGACTACATCAGTGTGATAAGACGTGATACGTTTGTGTTACAACAGACATACTAGCGGAAACTACATCTGTCACAAAGTGATACGTTTGTCTAACAACAGACATACTAGCGGAAACTTCATCTGTCACATCGTGATACGTTTGTGTTACAACAGACATATTAGCGGAAAATACACCTGTGTGATAAGACCTGATACGTTTGCGTTACAGCAGACATATTAGCGGAAACTACATCTCTCACAACGTGATACGTTTGTGTTACAACAGACATACTAGAGGAAACTACGTCTGTGTGGTAAGACGTGATACGTTTGTGTTACAACAGACATACTAGCGGAAACTACATCTGTGTGATAAGACGTGATACGTTTGTGTTACAGGAGACATATTAGCCGAAACTACATTTGTCACAGCGTGATACGTTCCTGCAACAACAGACATACTAGCGGAAACTACATCTGTGTGATAAGACGTGATACGTTTGTGTTACAGCAGACATATTAGCGGAAACTACATCTCTCACGACGTGATACGTTTGTGTTACAACAGACATACTAGCGGAAACTACATCTGTGTAATAAGACGTGATACGTTTGTGTTACAACAGACTTACTAGCGGAAACTACATCTGTGTGATAAGACGTGATACGTTTGTGTTACAACAGACATACCAGCGGAAACTACATCTGTGTGTAAAGACGTGATACGTTTGTGTTACAGCAGACCTATTAACGGGAATTACATCTGTGTGATAAGTCGTGATACGTTTGTGTTACAGGAGACATATTAGCGGAAACTACATCTGTCACAACGTGATACGTTTGTGTAACAACAAACATACTAGCGGAAACTTCATCTGTGAGATAAGACGTGATACGTTTGTGTTACAGCAGACATATTAGCGGAAACTACATCTCTCACAACGTGATACGTTTGTGTTACAACAGACAGACTAGCGGAAACTACATCTGTGTGATAAGACGTGATACGTTTGTGTTACAACAGACATACTAGCGGAAACTACATCTCTCACAATGTGATACGTTTGTGTTAAATCAGACATACTAGCGGAAACTACATCTGTGTGATAATACGTGATACGTTTGTGTTACAACAGACATAGTAGCGGAAACTACGTCTGTGTGATAAAACGTGATACGTTTCTGTTACAACAGACATATTAGCGGAAACTACATCTGTGTGATAAGTCGTGATACGTTTCTGTTACAACAGACATACTAGCGGAAACTATATCTGTCACAACGTGATACGTTTGTGTTACAACAGACCTACTAGCGGAAACTACATCAGTGTGATAAGACGTGATACCTTTGTGTTACAACAGACATACTAGCAGAAACTACATCTGTGTGATAAGACGTGATACGTTTGTGTTACAACAGACATACTAGCGGAAATTACATCTGTGTGATAAGACGTGATACGTTTGTGTTACAGCAGACATATTAACGGAAATTACATCTGTGTGATAAGACGTGATACGTTTGTGTTACAGGAGACATATTAGCGGAAACTGCATCTGTCACAACGTGATACGTTTGTGTAACAACAAACATACTAGCGGAAACTACATCTGTGTGATAAGACGTGATACGATTGTGTTACAACAGACTTACTAGCGGACACTACATCTGTGTGATAAGACGTGATACGTTTGTTTTACAACAGACATACCAGCGGAAACTACATCTGTGTGATAAGACGTGATACGTTTGTGTTACAGCAGACATACTAGCGGAAACTACGTCTGTGTGATAAAACGTGATACCTTTGTGTTACAGGAGACATATTAGCGGAAACTACATCTGTCACAACGTGATACGTTTGTGTTACAACAGACATACTAGCGGAAACTACATCTGTGTAATAAGTCGTGATACGTTTGTGTTGCAGCAGACATATTAGCGGAAACTAAATCTCTCACAATGTGATACGTTTGTGTTACAACAGACATACTAGCGGAAACTACATCTGTGTGATAAGACGTGATACGTTTGTGTTACAACAGACATCCTAGCGGAAACTACATCTCTCACAATGTGATACGTTTGTGTTAAAACAGACATACTAGCGGAAACTACATCTGTGTGATGAGACGTGTTTGGTTGTGTTACAACAGACATACTAACGAAACTACATCTCTCACAACGTGATACTTTTCTGTTACAACATACATACTAGCGGAAACTACATCTGTGTGATAAGACGTGATACGTTTGTGTTACAGCAGACATATTAGCGGAAACTACATCTCTCAAAACATGATACGTTTGTGTTACAACAGACGTACTAGCGGAAACTACATCTGTGTGATAAGACGTGATACGATTGTGTTACAACAGACTTACTAGCGGAAACTACATCTGTGTGATAAGACGTGATACGTTTGTGTTACAACAGACATACCAGCGGAAACTACATCTGTGTGATAAGACGTGATACGTTTGTGTTACAGCAGACATATTAACGGAAATTATATCTGTGTGATAAGACGTGATACGTTTGTGTTACAGGAGACATATTTGCGGAAACTGCATCTGTCACAACGTGATACGTTTGTGTAACAACAAACATACTAGCGGAAACTTCATCTGTGAGATAAGACGTGTTACGTTTGTGTTACCGCAGACATATTAGCGGAAACTACATCTCTCACAATGTGATACGTTTGTGTTAAATCAGACATACTAGCGGAAACTACATCTGTGTGATAATATGTGATACGTTTGTGTTACAATAGACATAGTAACGGAAACTACGTCTGTGTGATAAAACGTGATACGTTTGTGTTACAGCAGACATATTAGCGGAAACTACATCTGTGTGATAAGTCGTGATACGTTTCTGTTACAACAGACATACTAGCGGAAACTATATCTGTCTCAACGTTATACGTTTGTGTTACAACAGACATACTAGCGGAAACTACATCAGTGTGATAAGACGTGATACGTTTGTGTTACAACAGACATATTAGCAGAAACTACATCTGTGTGATAAGACGTGATACGTTTGTGTTACAACAGACATACTAGCGGAAACTACATCTGTGTGATAAGACGTGATACGTTTGTGTTACACCAGACATACTAGCGGAAACTACATCTGTGTGATAAGACGTGATACGTTTGTGTTACAGCAGACATATTAGCGGAAACTACATCTCTCACAACGTGATACGTTTGTGTTACAACAGACATACTAGAGGAAACTACATCTGTGTGATAAGACGTGATACGATTGTGTTACAACAGACTTACTAGCGGAAACTACATCTGTGTGGTAAGACGTGATACGTTTGTGTTACAACAGACATACCAGCGGAAACTACATCTGTGTGATAAGACGTGATACGTTTGTGTTACAGCAGACATATTAACGGAAATTACATCTGTGTGATAAGACGTGATACGTTTGTGTTACAGGAGACATATTAGCGGAAACTGCATCTGTCACAACGTGATACGTTTGTGTAACAACAAACATACTAGCGGAAACTTCATCTATGAGATAAGACGTGATACGTTTGTGTTACAGCAGACATATTAGCGGAAACTACATCTCTCACGACATGATACGTTTGTGTTACAACAGACAGACTAGCGGAAACTACATCTGTGTGATAAGACGTGATACGTTTGTGTTACAGCAGACATATTAGCGGAAACTACATCTCTCACAACGTGATACGTTTGTGTTACAACAGACATACTAGAGGAAACTACATCTGTGTGATAAGACGTGATACGATTGTGTTACAACAGACTTACTAGCGGAAACTACATCTGTGTGGTAAGACGTGATACGTTTGTGTTACAACAGACATACCAGCGGAAACTACATCTGTGTGATAAGACGTGATACGTTTGTGTTACAACAGACATACTAGCGGAAACTACGTCTGTGTGATAAAACGTGATAATTTTGTGTTACAGGAGACATATTAGCGGAAACTACATCTGTCACAACGTGATACGTTTGTGTTACAACAGACATACTAGCGGAAACAACATCTGTGTATTAAGTCGTGATACGTTTGTGTTGCAGCAGACATATTAGGGGAAACTAAATCTCTCACAATGTGATACGTTTGTGTTACAACAGACATACTAGCGGAAACTACATCTGTGTGATAAGACGTGATACGTTTGTGTTACAACAGACATCCTAGCGGAAACTACATCTGTCACAATGTGATACGTTTGTGTTAAAACAGACATAATAGCGGAAACTACATCTGTGTGATGAGACGTGATTGGTTGTGTTACAACAGACATACTAACGAAACTACATCTCTCACAACGTGATACTTTTCTGCTACAACATACATACTAGCGGAAACTACATCTGTGTGATAAGACGTGATACGTTTGTGTTACAGCAGACATATTAGCGGAAACTACATCTCTCAAAACGTGATAGGTTTGTGTTACAACAGACGTACTAGCGGAAACTACATCTGTGTGATAAGACGTGATACGATTGTGTTACAACAGACTTACTAGCGGAAACTACATCTGTGTGATAAGACGTGATACGTTTGTGTTACAACAGACATACCAGCGGAAACTACATCTGTGTGATAAGACGTGATACGTTTGTGTTACAGCAGACATATTAACGGAAATTATATCTGTGTGATAAGACGTGATACGTTTGTGTTACAGGAGACATATTTGCGGAAACTGCATCTGTCACAACGTGATACGTTTGTGTAACAACAAACATACTAGCGGAAACTTCATCTGTGAGATAAGACGTGATACGTTTGTGTTACAGCAGACATATTAGCGGAAACTACATCTCTCACAATGTGATACGTTTGTGTTAAATCAGACATACTAGCAGAAACTACATCTGTGTGATAATATGTGATACGTTTGTGTTACAATAGACATAGTAGCGGAAACTACGTCTGTGTGATAAAACGTGATACGTTTGTGTTACAGCAGACATATTAGCGGAAACTACATCTGTGTGATAAGTCGTGATACGTTTCTGTTACAACAGACATACTAGCGGAAACTATATCTGTCACAACGTGATACGTTTGTGTTACAACAGACCTACTAGCGGAAACTACATCAGTGTGATAAGACGTGATACGTTTGTGTTACAACAGACATACTAGCAGAAACTACATCTGTGTGATAAGACGTGATACGTTTGTGTTACAACAGACATACTAGCGGAAACTACATCTGTGTGATAAGACGTGATACGTTTGTGTTACAACAGACATACTAGCGGAAACTACATCTGTGTGATAAGACGTGATACGTTTGTGTTACAGCAGACATATTAGCGAAAACTACATCTCTCACAACGTGATACGTTTGTGTTACAACAGACATACTAGAGAAAACTACATCTGTGTGATAAGACGTGATACGATTGTGTTACAACAGACTTACTAGCGGAAACTACATCTGTGTGATAGGACGTGATACGTTTGTGTTACAACAGACATACCAGCGGAAACTACATCTGTGTGACAAGACGTGATACGTTTGTGTTACAGCAGACATATTAACGGAAATTACATCTGTGTGATAAGACGTGATACGTTTGTGTTACAGGAGACATATTAGCGGAAACTGCATCTGTCACAACGTGATACGTTTGTGTAACAACAAATATACTAGCGGAAACTTCATCTGTGAGATAAGACGTGATACGTTTGTGTTACAGCAGACATATTAGCGGAAACTACATCTCTCACGACATGATACGTTTGTGTTACAACAGACAGACTAGCGAAAACTACATCTGTGTGATAAGACGTGATACGTTTGTGTTACAACAGACATACTAGCGGAAACTACGTCTGTGTGATAAAACGTGATACCTTTGTGTTACAGGAGACATATTAGCGGAAACTACATCTGTCACAACGTGATACGTTTGTGTTACAACAGACATACTAGCGGAAACTACATCTGTGTGATAAGACGTGATACGTTTGTGTTACAACAGACATCCTAGCGGAAACTACATCTCTCACAATGTGATACGTTTGTGTTAAAACAGACATAATAGCGGAAACTACATCTGTGTGATGAGACGTGATTGGTTGTGTTACAACAGACATACTAACGAAACTACATTTCTCACAACGTGATACTTTTCTGTTACAACATACATACTAGCGGAAACTACATCTGTGTGATAAGACGTGATACGTTTGTGTTACAACAGACATACCAGCGGAAACTACATCTGTGTGATAAGACGTGATACGTTTGTGTTACAGCAGACATATTAACGGAAATTACATCTGTGTGATAAAACTTGATACGTTTGTGTTACAGGAGACATATTAGCGGAAACTGCATCTGTCACAACGTGATACGTTTGTGTAACAACAACCATACTAGCGGAAACTTCATTTGTGAGATAAGACGTGATACGTTTGTGTTACAGCAGACATATTAGCGGAAACTACATCTCCCACGACGTGATACGTTTGTGTTACAACAGACAGACTAGCGGAAACTACATCTGTGTGATAAGACGTGATACGTTTGTGTTACAACAGACATACTAGCGGATACTACGTCTGTGTGATAAAACGTGATACCTTTGTGTTACAGGAGACATATTAGCGGAAACTACATCTCTCACAACGTGATACGTTTGTGTTACAACAGACAGACTAGCGGAAACTACATCTGTGTGATAAGACGTGATACGTTTGTGTTACAACAGACATACTAGCGGAAACTACATCTCTCACAATGTGATACGTTTGTGTTAAATCAGACATACTAGCGGAAACTACATCTGTGTGATAATATGTGATACGTTTGTGTTACAACAGACATAGTAGCGGAAACTACGTCTGTGTGATAAAACGTGATACGTTTCTGTTACAACAGACATATTAGCGGAAACTACATCTGTGTGATAAGTCGTGATACGTTTCTGTTACAACAGACATACTAGCGGAAACTATATCTGTCACAACGTGATACGTTTGTGTTACAACAGACCTACTAGCGGAAACTACATCAGTGTGATAAGACGTGATACCTTTGTGTTACAACAGACATACTAGCAGAAACTACATCTGTGTGATAAGACGTGATACGTTTGTGTTACAACAGACATACTAGCGGAAATTACATCTGTGTGATAAGACGTGATACGTTTGTGTTACAGCAGACATATTAACGGAAATTACATCTGTGTGATAAGACGTGATACGTTTGTGTTACAGGAGACATATTAGCGGAAACTGCATCTGTCACAACGTGATACGTTTGTGTAACAACAAACATACTAGCGGAAACTACATCTGTGTGATAAGACGTGATACGATTGTGTTACAACAGACTTACTAGCGGACACTACATCTGTGTGATAAGACGTGATACGTTTGTGTTACAACAGACATACCAGCGGAAACTACATCTGTGTGATAAGACGTGATACGTTTGTGTTACAGCAGACATACTAGCGGAAACTACGTCTGTGTGATAAAACGTGATACCTTTGTGTTACAGGAGACATATTAGCGGAAACTACATCTGTCACAACGTGATACGTTTGTGTTACAACAGACATACTAGCGGAAACTACATCTGTGTAATAAGTCGTGATACGTTTGTGTTGCAGCAGACATATTAGCGGAAACTAAATCTCTCACAATGTGATACGTTTGTGTTACAACAGACATACTAGCGGAAACTACATCTGTGTGATAAGACGTGATACGTTTGTGTTACAACAGACATCCTAGCGGAAACTACATCTCTCACAATGTGATACGTTTGTGTTAAAACAGACATACTAGCGGAAACTACATCTGTGTGATGAGACGTGATTGGTTGTGTTACAACAGACATACTAACGAAACTACATCTCTCACAACGTGATACTTTTCTGTTACAACATACATACTAGCGGAAACTACATCTGTGTGATAAGACGTGATACGTTTGTGTTACAGCAGACATATTAGCGGAAACTACATCTCTCAAAACATGATACGTTTGTGTTACAACAGACGTACTAGCGGAAACTACATCTGTGTGATAAGACGTGATACGATTGTGTTACAACAGACTTACCAGCGGAAACTACATCTGTGTGATAAGACGTGATACGTTTGTGTTACAACAGACATACCAGCGGAAACTACATCTGTGTGATAAGACGTGATACGTTTGTGTTACAGCAGACATATTAACGGAAATTATATCTGTGTGATAAGACGTGATACATTTGTGTTACAGGAGACATATTTGCGGAAACTGCATCTGTCACAACGTGATACGTTTGTGTAACAACAAACATACTAGCGGAAACTTCATCTGTGAGATAAGACGTGATACGTTTGTGTTACAGCAGACATATTAGCGGAAACTACATCTCTCACAATGTGATACGTTTGTGTTAAATCAGACATACTAGCAGAAACTACATCTGTGTGATAATATGTGATACGTTTGTGTTACAATAGACATAGTAGCGGAAACTACGTCTGTGTGATAAAACGTGATACGTTTGTGTTACAGCAGACATATTAGCGGAAACTACATCTGTGTGATAAGTCGTGATACGTTTCTGTTACAACAGACATACTAGCAGAAACTACATCTGTGTGATAAGACGTGATACGTTTGTGTTACAACAGACATACTAGCGGAAACTACATCTGTGTGATAAGACGTGATACGTTTGTGTTACAACAGACATCCTAGCGGAAACTACATCTCTCACAATGTGATACGTTTGTGTTAAAACAGACATACTAGCGGAAACTACATCTGTGTGATGAGACGTGATTGGTTGTGTTACAACAGACATACTAACGAAACTACATCTCTCACAACGTGATACTTTTCTGTTACAACATACATACTAGCGGAAACTACATCTGTGTGATAAGACGTGATACGTTTGTGTTACAGCAGACATATTAGCGGAAACTACATCTCTCAAAACATGATACGTTTGTGTTACAACAGACGTACTAGCGGAAACTACATCTGTGTGATAAGACGTGATACGATTGTGTTACAACAGACTTACTAGCGGAAACTACATCTGTGTGATAAGACGTGATACGTTTGTGTTACAACAGACATACTAGCGGAAACTACATCTGTGTGATAAGACGTGATACGTTTGTGTTACAACAGACATACTAGCGGAAACTACATCTGTGTGATAAGACGTGATACGTTTGTGTTACAGCAGACATATTAGCGGAAACTACATCTCTCACAACGTGATACGTTTGTGTTACAACAGACATACTAGAGAAAACTACATCTGTGTGATAAGACGTGATACGATTGTGTTACAACAGACTTACTAGCGGAAACTACATCTGTGTGATAGGACGTGATACGTTTGTGTTACAACAGACATACCAGCGGAAACTACATCTGTGTGATAAGACGTGATACGTTTGTGTTACAGCAGACATATTAACGGAAATTACATCTGTGTGATAAGACGTGATACGTTTGTGTTACAGGAGACATATTAGCGGAAACTGCATCTGTCACAACGTGATACGTTTGTGTAACAACAAATATACTAGCGGAAACTTCATCTGTGAGATAAGACGTGATACGTTTGTGTTACAGCAGACATATTAGCGGAAACTACATCTCTCACGACATGATACGTTTGTGTTACAACAGACAGACTAGCGAAAACTACATCTGTGTGATAAGACGTGATACGTTTGTGTTACAACAGACATACTAGCGGAAACTACGTCTGTGTGATAAAACGTGATACCTTTGTGTTACAGGAGACATATTAGCGGAAACTACATCTGTCACAACGTGATACGTTTGTGTTACAACAGACATACTAGCGGAAACTACATCTGTGTAATAAGTCGTGATACGTTTGTGTTGCAGCAGACATATTAGCGGAAACTAAATCTCTCACAATGTGATACGTTTGTGTTACAACAGACAAACTAGCGGAAACTACATCTGTGTGATAAGACGTGATACGTTTGTGTTACAACAGACATCCTAGCGGAAACTACATCTCTCACAATGTGATACGTTTGTGTTAAAACAGACATAATAGCGGAAACTACATCTGTGTGATGAGACGTGATTGGTTGTGTTACAACAGACATACTAACGAAACTACATCTCTCACAACGTGATACTTTTCTGTTACAACATACATACTAGCGGAAACTACATCTGTGTGATAAGACGTGATACGTTTGTGTTACAACAGACATACCAGCGGAAACTACATCTGTGTGATAAGACGTGATACGTTTGTGTTACAGCAGACATATTAACGGAAATTACATCTGTGTGATAAGACTTGATACGTTTGTGTTACAGGAGACATATTAGCGGAAACTGCATCTGTCACAACGTGATACGTTTGTGTAACAACAACCATACTAGCGGAAACTTCATCTGTGAGATAAGACGTGATACGTTTGTGTTACAGCAGACATATTAGCGGAAACTACATCTCTCACGACGTGATACGTTTGTGTTACAACAGACAGACTAGCGGAAACTACATCTGTGTGATAAGACGTGATACGTTTGTGTTACAACAGACATACTACCGGATACTACGTCTGTGTGATAAAACGTGATACCTTTGTGTTACAGGAGACATATTAGCGGAAACTACATCTCTCACAACGTGATACGTTTGTGTTACAACAGACATACTAGCGGAAACTACATCTCTCACAATGGGATACGTTTGTGTTAAAACAGACATACTAGCGGAAACTACATCTGTGTGATAACACCTGATTGGTTGTGTTACAACAGACATACTAGGGAAAACTACATCTCTCACAACGTGATACTTTTCTGTTACAACATACATACTAGCGGAAACTACATCTGTGTGATAAGTCGTGATACGTTTGTGATACAGCAGACAACCTAGTGGAAACTACATCTGTGTGATAAGTCGTGATACGTTTGTGTTACAGGAGACATATTAGCGGAAACTACATCTGTCGCAACGTGATACGTTTGTGTTACAACAGGCCTACTAACGGAAACTACATCAGTGTGATGAGACGTGACACGTTCGTGTTACAACAGACATACTAGCGGAAACTACATCTATGTGATAAGACGTGTTACGTTTGTGTAACAACAGACATACTAGCGGAAAATACATCTGTGTGATAAGTCGTGATACGTTTGTGTTACAGGAGACATATTAGCTGAAACTACATCTGTGTGATAATATGTGATACGTTCGTGTTACAACAGACATACTAGCGGAAACTTCATCTGTCACATCGTGATACGTTTGTGTTACAACAGACATATTAGCGGAAAATACACCTGTGTGATAAGACCTGATACGTTTGCGTTACAGCAGACATATTAGCGGAAACTACATCTCTCACAACGTGATACGTTTGTGTTACAACAGACATACTAGAGGAAACTACGTCTGTGTGGTAAGACGTGATACGTTTGTGTTACAACAGACATACTAGCGGAAACTACATCTGTGTGATAAGACGTGATACGTTTGTGTTACAGGAGACATATTAGCCGAAACTACGTTTGTCACAGCGTGATACGTTCCTGCAACAACAGACATACTAGCGGAAACTACATCTGTGTGATAAGACGTGATACGTTTGTGTTACAGCAGACATATTAGCGGAAACTAAATCTCTCACGACGTGATACGTTTGTGTTACAACAGACATACTAGCGGAAACTTCATCTGTGTGATAAGACGTGATACGTTTGTGTTACAACAGACTTACTAGCGGAAACTACATCTGTGTGATAAGACGTGATACGTTTGTGTTACAACAGACATACCAGCGGAAACTACATCTGTGTGTAAAGACGTGATACGTTTGTGTTACAGCAGACCTATTAACGGGAATTACATCTGTGTGATAAGTCGTGATACGTTTGTGTTACAGGAGACATATTAGCGGAAACTACATCTGTCACAACGTGATACGTTTGTGTAACAACAAACATACTAGCGGAAACTTCATCTGTGAGATAAGACGTGATACGTTTGTGTTACAGCAGACATATTAGCGGAAACTACATCTCTCACAACGTGATACGTTTGTGTTACAACAGACAGACTAGCGGAAACTACATCTGTGTGATAAGACGTGATACGTTTGTGTTACAACAGACATACTAGCGGAAACTACATCTCTCACAATGTGATACGTTTGTGTTAAATCAGACATACTAGCGGAAACTACATCTGTGTGATAATATGTGATACGTTTGTGTTACAACAGACATAGTAGCGGAAACTACGTCTGTGTGATAAAACGTGATACGTTTCTGTTACAACAGACATATTAGCGGAAACTACATCTGTGTGATAAGTCGTGATACGTTTCTGTTACAACAGACATACTAGCGGAAACTATATCTGTCACAACGTGATACGTTTGTGTTACAACAGACCTACTAGCGGAAACTACATCAGTGTGATAAGACGTGATACCTTTGTGTTACAACAGACATACTAGCAGAAACTACATCTGTGTGATAAGACGTGATACGTTTGTGTTACAACAGACATACTAGCGGAAACTACATCTGTGTGATAAGACGTGATACGTTTGTGTTACAGCAGACATATTAACGGAAATTACATCTGTGTGATAAGACGTGATACGTTTGTGTTACAGGAGACATATTAGCGGAAACTGCATCTGTCACAACGTGATACGTTTGTGTAACAACAAACATACTAGCGGAAACTACATCTGTGTGATAAGACGTGATACGATTGTGTTACAACAGACTTACTAGCGGAAACTACATCTGTGTGATAAGACGTGATACGTTTGTGTTACAACAGACATACCAGCGGAAACTACATCTGTGTGATAAGACGTGATACGTTTGTGTTACAGCAGACATACTAGCGGAAACTACGTCTGTGTGATAAAACGTGATACCTTTGTGTTACAGGAGACATATTAGCGGAAACTACATCTGTCACAACGTGATACGTTTGTGTTACAACAGACATACTAGCGGAAACTACATCTGTGTAATAAGTCGTGATACGTTTGTGTTGCAGCAGACATATTAGCGGAAACTAAATCTCTCACAATGTGATACGTTTGTGTTACAACAGACATACTAGCGGAAACTACATCTGTGTGATAAGACGTGATACGTTTGTGTTACAACAGACATCCTAGCGGAAACTACATTTCTCACAATGTGATACGTTTGTGTTAAAACAGACATAATAGCGGAAACTACATCTGTGTGATGAGACGTGATTGGTTGTGTTACACCAGACATACTAACGAAACTACATCTCTCACAACGTGATACTTTTCTGTTACAACATACATACTAGCGGAAACTACATCTGTGTGATAAGACGTGATACGTTTGTGTTACAGCAGACATATTAACGGAAATTATATCTGTGTGATAAGACGTGATACGTTTGTGTTACAGGAGACATATTTGCGGAAACTGCATCTGTCACAACGTGATACGTTTGTGTAACAACAAACATACTAGCGGAAACTTCATCTGTGAGATAAGACGTGTTACGTTTGTGTTACCGCAGACATATTAGCGGAAACTACATCTCTCACAATGTGATACGTTTGTGTTAAATCAGACATACTAGCGGAAACTACATCTGTGTGATAATATGTGATACGTTTGTGTTACAATAGACATAGTAACGGAAACTACGTCTGTGTGATAAAACGTGATACGTTTGTGTTACAGCAGACATATTAGCGGAAACTACATCTGTGTGATAAGTCGTGATACGTTTCTGTTACAACAGACATACTAGCGGAAACTATATCTGTCTCAACGTTATACGTTTGTGTTACAACAGACCTACTAGCGGAAACTACATCAGTGTGATAAGACGTGATACGTTTGTGTTACAACAGACATATTAGCAGAAACTACATCTGTGTGATAAGACGTGATACGTTTGTGTTACAACAGACATACTAGCGGAAACTACATCTGTGTGATAAGACGTGATACGTTTGTGTTACACCAGACATACTAGCGGAAACTACATCTGTGTGATAAGACGTGATACGTTTGTGTTACAGCAGACATATTAGCGGAAACTACATCTCTCACAACGTGATACGTTTGTGTTACAACAGACATACTAGAGGAAACTACATCTGTGTGATAAGACGTGATACGATTGTGTTACAACAGACTTACTAGCGGAAACTACATCTGTGTGGTAAGACGTGATACGTTTGTGTTACAACAGACATACCAGCGGAAACTACATCTGTGTGATAAGACGTGATACGTTTGTGTTACAGCAGACATATTAACGGAAATTACATCTGTGTGATAAGACGTGATACGTTTGTGTTACAGGAGACATATTAGCGGAAACTGCATCTGTCACAACGTGATACGTTTGTGTAACAACAAACATACTAGCGGAAACTTCATCTGTGAGATAAGACGTGATACGTTTGTGTTACAGCAGACATATTAGCGGAAACTACATCTCTCACGACATGATATGTTTGTGTTACAACAGACAGACTAGCGGAAACTACATCTGTGTGATAAGACGTGATACGTTTGTGTTACAACAGACATACTAGCGGAAACTACGTCTGTGTGATAAAACGTGATAATTTTGTGTTACAGGAGACATATTAGCGGAAACTACATCTGTCACAACGTGATACGTTTGTGTTACAACAGACATACTAGCGGAAACTACATCTGTGTAATAAGTCGTGATACGTTTGTGTTGCAGCAGACATATTAGCGGAAACTAAATCTCTCACAATGTGATACGTTTGTGTTACAACAGACATACTAGCGGAAACTACATCTGTGTGATAAGACGTGATACGTTTGTGTTACAACAGACATCCTAGCGGAAACTACATCTCTCACAATGTGATACGTTTGTGTTAAAACAGACATAATAGCGGAAACTACATCTGTGTGATGAGACGTGATTGGTTGTGTTACAACAGACATACTAACGAAACTACATCTCTCACAACGTGATACTTTTCTGTTACAACATACATACTAGCGGAAACTACATCTGTGTGATAAGACGTGATACGTTTGTGTTACAGCAGACATATTAGCGGAAACTACATCTCTCACAACGTGATACGTTTGTGTTACAACAGACATACTAGCGGAAACTGCATCTGTGTGATAAGACGTGATACGATTGTGTTGCAACAGACATACTAGCGGAAACTACGTCTGTGTGATAAAACGTGATACCTTTGTGTTACAGGAGACATATTAGCGGAAACTACATCTGTCACAACGTGATACGTTTGTGTTACAACAGACATACTAGCGGAAACTACATCTGTGTAATAAGTCGTGATACGTTTGTGTTGCAGCAGACATATTAGCGGAAACTAAATCTCTCACAATGTGATACGTTTGTGTTACAACAGACATACTAGCGGAAACTACATCTGTGTGATAAGACGTGATACGTTTGTGTTACAACAGACATCCTAGCGGAAACTACATCTCTCACAATGTGATACGTTTGTGTTAAAACAGACATAATAGCGGAAACTACATCTGTGTGATGAGACGTGATTGGTTGTGTTACAACAGACATACTAACGAAACTACATCTCTCACAACGTGATACTTTTCTGCTACAACATACATACTAGCGGAAACTACATCTGTGTGATAAGACGTGATACGTTTGTGTTACAGCAGACATATTAGCGGAAACTACATCTCTCACAACGTGATACGTTTGTGTTACAACAGATATACTAGCGGAAACTACATCTGTGTGATAAGACGTGATACGATTGTGTTACAACAGACTTACTAGCGGAAACTACATCTGTGTTATAAGACGTGATACGTTTGTGTTACAACAGACATACCAGCGGAAACTACATCTGTGTTATAAGACGTGATACGTTTGTGTTACAGCAGACATATTAACGGAAATCACATCTGTGTGATAAGACGTGATACGTTTGTGTTACAGGAGACATATTAGCGGAAACTGCATCTGTCACAACGTGATACGTTTGTGTAACAACAGACCTACTAGCGGAAACTACATCAGTGTGATAAGACGTGATACGTTTGTGTTACAACAGACATACTAGCAGAAACTACATCTGTGTGATAAGACGTGATACGTTTGTGTTACAACAGACATACTAGCGGAAACTACATCTGTGTGATAAGTCGTGATACGTTTCTGTTACAACAGACATACTAGCGGAAACTATATCTGTCACAAAGTGATACGTTTGTGTTACAACAGACCTACTAGCGGAAACTACATCAGTGTGATAAGACGTGATACGTTTGTGTTACAACAGACATACTAGCAGAAACTACATCTGTGTGATAAGACGTGATACGTTTGTGTTACAACAGACATACTAGCGGAAACTACATCTGTGTGATAAGACGTGATACGTTTGTGTTACAACAGACATACTAGCGGAAACTTCATCTGTGAGATAAGACGTGATACGTATGTGTTACAGCAGACATATTAGCGGAAACTACATCTCTCACAACGTGATACGTTTGTGTTACAACAGACAGACTAGCGGAAACTACATCTGTGTGATAAGACGTCATACGTTTGTGTTACAACAGACATACTAGCGGAAACTACATCTCTCACAATGTGATACGTTTGTGTTACAACAGACCTACTAGCGGAAACTACATCAGTGTGATAAGACATGATACGTTTGTGTTACAACAGACATACTAGCAGAAACTACATCAGTGTGATAAGACGTGATACGTTTGTGTTACAACAGACATACTAGCAGAAACTACATCTGTGTGCTAAGACGTGATACGTTTGTGTTACAACAGACATACTAGCGGAAACTACATCTGTGTGATAAGACGTGATACGTTTGTGTTACAACAATCATACTAGCGGAAACTACATCTGTGTGATAAGACGTGATACGTTTGTGTTACAGCAGACATATTAGCGGAAACTACATCTCTCACAACGTGATACGTTTGTGTTACAACAGACATACTAGCGGAAACTACATCTGTGTGATAAGACGTGATACGATTGTGTTACACCAGACTTACTAGCGGAAACTACATCTGTGTGATAAGACGTGATACGTTTGTGTTACAACAGACATACCAGCGGAAACTACATCTGTGTGATAAGACGTGATACGTTTGTGTTACAGCAGACATATTAACGGAAATTACATCTGTGTGATAAGACGTGATACGTTTGTTTTACAGGAGACATATTAGCGGAAACTGCATCAGTCACAACGTGATACGTTTGTGTAACAACAAACATACTAGCGGAAACTTCATCTGTGAGATAAGACGTGATACGTTTGTGTTACAGCAGACAAATTAGCGGAAACTACATCTCTCACGACGTGATACGTTTGTGTTACAAAAGACAGGCTAGCGGAAACTACATCTGTGTGATAAGACGTGATACGTTTGTGTTACAACAGACATACTAGCGGAAACTACAACTCTCACAATGTGATACGTTTGTGTTACAACAGACATACTAGCGGAAACTACATCTGTGTGATAAGACGTGATACGTTTGTGTTACAACAGACATCCTAGCGGAAACTACATCTCTCACAATGTGATACGTTTGTGTTAAAACAGACATAATAGCGGAAACTACATCTGTGTGATGAGACGTGATTGGTTGTGTTACAACAGACATACTAACGAAACTACATCTCTCACAACGTGATACTTTTCTGCTACAACATACATACTAGCGGAAACTACATCTGTGTGATAAGACGTGATACGTTTGTGTTACAGCAGACATATTAGCGGAAACTACATCTCTCACAACGTGATACGTTTGTGTTACAACAGATATACTAGCGGAAACTACATCTGTGTGATAAGACGTGATACGATTGTGTTACAACAGACTTACTAGCGGAAACTACATCTGTGTTATAAGACGTGATACGTTTGTGTTACAACAGACATACCAGCGGAAACTACATCTGTGTTATAAGACGTGATACGTTTGTGTTACAGCAGACATATTAACGGAAATCACATCTGTGTGATAAGACGTGATACGTTTGTGTTACAGGAGACATATTAGCGGAAACTGCATCTGTCACAACGTGATACGTTTGTGTAACAACAGACCTACTAGCGGAAACTACATCAGTGTGATAAGACGTGATACGTTTGTGTTACAACAGACATACTAGCAGAAACTACACCTGTGTGATAAGACGTGATACGTTTGTGTTACAACAGACATACTAGCGGAAACTACATCTGTGTGATAAGTCGTGATACGTTTCTGTTACAACAGACATACTAGCGGAAACTATATCTGTCACAAAGTGATACGTTTGTGTTACAACAGACCTACTAGCGGAAACTACATCAGTGTGATAAGACGTGATACGTTTGTGTTACAACAGACATACTAGCAGAAACTACATCTGTGTGATAAGACGTGATACGTTTGTGTTACAACAGACATACTAGCGGAAACTACATCTGTGTGATAAGACGTGATACGTTTGTGTTACAACAGACATACTAGCGGAAACTTCATCTGTGAGATAAGACGTGATACGTATGTGTTACAGCAGACATATTAGCGGAAACTACATCTCTCACAACGTGATACGTTTGTGTTACAACAGACAGACTAGCGGAAACTACATCTGTGTGATAAGACGTGATACGTTTGTGTTACAACAGACATACCAGCGGAAACTACATCTGTGTGATAAGACGTGATACGTTTGTGTTACAGCAGACATATTAACGGAAATTACATCTGTGTGATAAGACGTGATACGTTTGTTTTACAGGAGACATATTAGCGGAAACTGCATCAGTCACAACGTGATACGTTTGTGTAACAACAAACATACTAGCGGAAACTTCATCTGTGAGATAAGACGTGATACGTTTGTGTTACAGCAGACAAATTAGCGGAAACTACATCTCTCACGACGTGATACGTTTGTGTTACAAAAGACAGGCTAGCGGAAACTACATCTGTGTGATAAGACGTGATACGTTTGTGTTACAACAGACATACTAGCGGAAACTACAACTCTCACAATGTGATACGTTTGTGTTAAATCAGACATACTAGCGGAAACTACATCTGTGTGATAATATGTGATACGTTTGTGTTACAACAGACATAGTAGCGGAAACTACGTCTGTGTGATAAAACGTGATACGTTTGTGTTACAGCAGACATATTAGCGGAAACTACATCTGTGTGATAAGTCGTGATACGTTTCTGTTACAACAGACATACTAGCGGAAACTATATCTGTCACAACGTGATACGTTTGTGTTACAACAGACCTACTAGCGGAAACTACATCAGTGTGATAAGACGTGATACGTTTGTGTTACAACAGACATACTAGCGGAAACTACATCTGTGTGATAAGACGTGATACGTTTGTGTTACAACAGACATACTAGCTGAAACTACATCTGTGTGATAAGACGTGATACGTTTGTGTTACAACAGACATACTAGCGGAAACTACATCTGTGTGATAAGACGTGATACGTTTGTGTTACAACCGTCATACTAGCGGAAACTACATCTGTGTGGTAAGACGTGATACGTTTGTGTTACAACAGACAGACTAGCGGAAACTACATCTGTGTGATAAGACGTGATACGTTTGTGTTACAGGAGACATACTAGCGGAAACTACATCTCTCACAATGTGATACGTTTGTGTTAAATCAGACATACTAGCGGAAACTACATCTGTGTGATAATATGTGATACGTTTGTGTTACAACAGACATAGTAGCGGAAACTACGTCTGTGTGATAAAACGTGATACGTTTGTGTTACAGCAGACATATTAGCGGAAACTACATCTGTGTGATAAGTCGTGATACGTTTCTGTTACAACAGACATACTAGCGGAAACTATATCTGTCACAAAGTGATACGTTTGTGTTACAACAGACCTACTAGCGGAAACTACATCAGTGTGATAAGACGTGATACGTTTGTGTTACAACAGACATACTAGCAGAAACTACATCTGTGTGATAAGACGTGATACGTTTGTGTTACAACAGACATACTAGCGGAAACTACATCTGTGTGATAAGACGTGATACGTTTGTGTTACAACAGACATACTAGCGGAAACTTCATCTGTGAGATAAGACGTGATACGTATGTGTTACAGCAGACATATTAGCGGAAACTACATCTCTCACAACGTGATACGTTTGTGTTACAACAGACAGACTAGCGGAAACTACATCTGTGTGATAAGACGTCATACGTTTGTGTTACAACAGACATACTAGCGGAAACTACATCTCTCACAATGTGATACGTTTGTGTTACAACAGACCTACTAGCGGAAACTACATCAGTGTGATAAGACGTGATACGTTTGTGTTACAACAGACATACTAGCAGAAACTACATCAGTGTGATAAGACGTGATACGTTTGTGTTACAACAGACATACTAGCAGAAACTACATCTGTGTGCTAAGACGTGATACGTTTGTGTTACAACAGACATACTAGCGGAAACTACATCTGTGTGATAAGACGTGATACGTTTGTGTTACAACAGACATACTAGCGGAAACTACATCTGTGTGATAAGACGTGATACGTTTGTGTTACAGCAGACATATTAGCGGAAACTACATCTCTCACAACGTGATACGTTTGTGTTACAACAGACATACTAGCGGAAACTACATCTGTGTGATAAGACGTGATACGATTGTGTTACACCAGACTTACTAGCGGAAACTACATCTGTGTGATAAGACGTGATACGTTTGTGTTACAACAGACATACCAGCGGAAACTACATCTGTGTGATAAGACGTGATACGTTTGTGTTACAGCAGACATATTAACGGAAATTACATCTGTGTGATAAGACGTGATACGTTTGTTTTACAGGAGACATATTAGCGGAAACTGCATCAGTCACAACGTGATACGTTTGTGTAACAACAAACATACTAGCGGAAACTTCATCTGTGAGATAAGACGTGATACGTTTGTGTTACAGCAGACAAATTAGCGGAAACTACATCTCTCACGACGTGATACGTTTGTGTTACAAAAGACAGGCTAGCGGAAACTACATCTGTGTGATAAGACGTGATACGTTTGTGTTACAACAGACATACTAGCGGAAACTACAACTCTCACAATGTGATACGTTTGTGTTAAATCAGACATACTAGCGGAAACTACATCTGTGTGATAATATGTGATACGTTTGTGTTACAACAGACATAGTAGCGGAAACTACGTCTGTGTGATAAAACGTGATACGTTTGTGTTACAGCAGACATATTAGCGGAAACTACATCTGTGTGATAAGTCGTGATACGTTTCTGTTACAACAGACATACTAGCGGAAACTATATCTGTCACAACGTGATACGTTTGTGTTACAACAGACCTACTAGCGGAAACTACATCAGTGTGATAAGACGTGATACGTTTGTGTTACAACAGACATACTAGCGGAAACTACATCTGTGTGATAAGACGTGATACGTTTGTGTTACAACAGACATACTAGCTGAAACTACATCTGTGTGATAAGACGTGATACGTTTGTGTTACAACAGACATACTAGCGGAAACTACATCTGTGTGATAAGACGTGATACGTTTGTGTTACAACCGTCATACTAGCGGAAACTACATCTGTGTGGTAAGACGTGATACGTTTGTGTTACAGCAGACATATTAACGGAAATTACATCTGTGTGATAAGACGTGATACGTTTGTGTTACAGGAGACATATTAGCGGAAACTGCATCTGTCACAACGTGATACGTTTGTATAACAACAAACATACTAGCGGAAACTTCATCTGTGAGATAAGACGTGATACGTTTGTGTTACAGCAGACATATTAGCGGAAACTACATCTCTCACGACGTGATACGTTTGTGTTACAACAGACAGACTAGCGGAAACTACATCTGTGTGATAAGACGTGATACGTTTGTGTTACAACAGACATACTAGCGGAAACTACAACTCTCACAATGTGATACGTTTGTGTTAAATCAGACATACTAGCGGAAACTACATCTGTGTGATAATATGTGATACGTTTGTGTTACAACAAACATAGTAGCGGAAACTACGTCTGTGTGATAAAACGTGATACCTTTGTGTTACGGGAGACATATTAGCGGAAACTACATCTGTCACCACGTGATACGTTTGTGTTACAACAGACATACTAGCGGAAACTACATCTGTGTAATAAGTCGTGATACGTTTGTGTTGCAGCAGACATATTAGCGGAAACTAAATCTCTCACAATGTGATACGTTTGTGTTACAACAGACATACTAGCGGAAACTACATCTGTGTGATAAGACGTGATACGTTTGTGTTACAACAGACATCCTAGCGGAAACTATATCTCTCACACTGTGATACGTTTGTGTTAAAACAGACATAATAGCGGAAGCTACATCTGTGTGATGAGACGTGATTGGTTGTGTTACAACAGACATACTAACGAAACTACATCTCTCACAACGTGATACTTTTCTGATACAACATACATACTAGCGGAAACTACATCTGTGTGATAAGTCGTGATACGTTTGTGATACAACAGACATACTAGTGGAAACTACATCTGTCACAACGTGATACGTTTGTGTTACAACAGACCTACTAACGGAAACTACATCATTGTGATGAGACGTGACACGTTCGTGTTACAACAGGCATACTAGCGGAAACTACATCTGTGTGATAAGACGTGATACGTTTGTGTTACAACAGAAATACTAACGGAAACTACATCTGTGTGATAAGTCGTGATACGTTTGTGTTACAGCAGACATATTAGCGGAAACTACATCTCTCACAACGTGATACGTTTGTGTTACAACAGACATACTAGCGGGAACTACATCTCTCACAATGGGATACGTTTGTGTTAAAACAGACATACTAGCGGAAACTACATCTGTGTGATAAGACCTGATTGGTTGTGTTACAACAGACATACTAGCGAAAACTACATCTCTCACAACGTGATACTTTTCTGTTACAACATACATACTAGCGGAAACTACATCTGTGTGATAAGTCGTGATACGTTTGTGATACAGCAGACATACTAGTGGAAACTACATCTGTGTGATAAGTCGTGATACGTTTGTGTTACAGGAGACATATTAGCGGAAACTGCATCTGTCGCAACGTGATACGTTTGTGTTACAACAGACCTACTAACGGAAACTACATCAGTGTGATGAGACGTGACACGTTCGTGTTACAACAGACATACTAGCGGAAACTACATCTGTGTGATAAGACGTGTTACGTTTCTGTAACAACAGACATACTAGCGGAAATTACATCTGTGTGATAAGTCGTGATACGTTTGTGTTACAGGAGACATATTAGCTGAAACTACATCTGTGTGATAATATGTGATACGTTTGTGTTTCAACAGACATAGTAGCGGAAACTACGTCTGTGTGATAAAACGTGATACGTTTGTGTTACAGCAGACATATTAGCGGAAACTACATCTGTGTGATAAGTCGTGATACGTTTCTGTTACAACAGACATACTAGCGGAAACTATATCTGTCACAACGTGATACGTTTGTGTTACAACAGACCTACTAGCGGAATCTACATCAGTGTGATAAGACGTGATACGTTTGTGTTACAACAGACATACTAGCGGAAACTACATCTGTCACAATGTGATACGTTTGTCTACCAACAGACATACTAGCGGAAACTTCATCTGTCACATCGTGATTCGTTTGTGTTACAACAGACATATTAGCGGAAACTACACCTGTGTGATAAGACCTGATACGTTTGCGTTACAGCAGACATATTAGCGGAAACTACATCTCTCACAAAGTGATACGTTTGTGTTACAACAGACATACTAGAGGAAACTACGTCTGTGTGGTAAGACGTGATACGTTTGTGTTACAACAGACATACTAGCGGAAACTACATCTGTGTGATAAGACGTAATACGTTTGTGTTACAGGAGATATATTAGCCGAAACTACATTTGTCACAGCGTGATACGTTCGTGTAACAACAGACATACTAGCGGAAACTACATCTGTGCGATAAGACGTGATACGTTTGTGTTACAGCAGACATATTAGCGGAAACTACATCTCTCACAACGTGATACGTTTGTGTTACAACAGACATACTAGCGGAAACTACATCTGTGTGATAAGACGTGATACGTTTGTGTTACAACAGACATACTAGCGGAAACTACATCTCTCACAATGTGATACGTTTGTGTTAAATCAGACATACTAGCGGAAACTACATCTGTGTGATAATATGTGATACGTTTGTGTTACAACAGACATAGTAGCGGAAACTACGTCTGTGTGATAAAACGTGATACGTTTGTGTTACAGCAGGCATATTAGCGGAAACTACATCTGTGTGATAAGTCGTGATACGTTTCTGTTACAACAGACATACTAGCGGAAACTAAATCTATCACAACGTGATACGTTTGTGTTACAACAGACCTACTAGCGAAAACTACATCAGTGTGATAAGACGTGATACGTTTGTGTTACAACAGACATAATAGCAGAAACGACATCTGTGTGATAAGACGTGATAAGTTTGTGTTACAACAGACATACTAGCGGAAACTACATCTGTGTGATAAGACGTGATACGTTTGTGTTACAACAGACATACTAGCGGAAACTACATCTGTGTGATAAGACGTGATACGTTTGTGTTACAGCAGACATATTAGCGGAAACTACATCTGTCACAACGTGATACGTTTGTGTTACAGCAGACATATTAGCGGAAACTACATCTCTCACAACGTGATACGTTTGTGTTACAACAGACATACTAGCGGAAACTACATCTCTCACAATGGGATACGTTTGTGTTAAAACAGACATACTAGCGGAAACTACATCTGTGTGATAACACCTGATTGGTTGTGTTACAACAGACATACTAGCGGAAACTACATCTGTGTGATAAGTCGTGATACGTTTGTGATACAGCAGACATACTAGTGGAAACTACATCTGTGTGATAAGTCGTGATACGTTTGTGTTACAGGAGACATATTAGCGGAAACTACATCTGTCGCAACGTGATACGTTTGAGTTACAACAGGCCTACTAACGGAAACTACATCAGTGTGATGAGACGTGACACGTTCGTGTTACAACAGACATACTAGCGGAAACTACATCTGTGTGATAAGACGTGTTACGTTTCTGTAACAACAGACATACTAGCGGAAATTACATCTGTGTGATAAGTCGTGATACGTTTGTGTTACAGGAGACATATTAGCTGAAACTACATCTGTGTGATAATATGTGATACGTTCGTGTTACAACAGACATAGTAGCGGAAACTACGTCTGTGTGACAAAACGTGATACGTTTGTGTTACAGCAGGCATATTAGCGGAAACTACATCTGTGTGATAAGTCGTGATGCGTTTCTGTTACAACTGACATACTAGCGGAAACTATATCTGTCACAACGTGATACGTTTGTGTTACAACAGACCTACTAGCGGAGGCTACATCAGTGTGATAAGACGTGATACGTTTGTGTTACAACAGACATACTAGAGGAAACTACAATTGTCACAAAGTGATACGTTTGTCTAACAACAGACATACTAGCGGAAACTTCATCTGTCACATCGTGATACGTTTGTGTTACAACAGACATATTAGCGGAAACTACACCTGTGTGATAAGACCTGATACGTTTGCGTTACAGCAGACATATTAGCGGAAACTACATCTCTCACAACGTGATACGTTTGTGTTACAACAGACATACTAGAGGAAACTACGTCTGTGTGGTAAGACGTGATACGTTTGTGTTACAACAGACATACTAGCGGAAACTACATCTGTGTGATAAGACGTGATACGTTTGTGTTACAGGAGACATATTAGCCGAAACTACATTTGTCACAGCGTGATACGTTCGTGCAACAACAGACATACTAGCGGAAACTACATCTGTGTGATAAGACGTGATACGTTTGTGTTACAGCAGACATATTAGCGGAAACTACATCTCTCACGACGTGATACGTTTGTGTTACAACAGACATACTAGCGGAAACTACATCTGTGTGATAAGACGTGATACGTTTGTGTTACAACAGACTTACTAGCGGAAACTACATCTGTGTGATAAGACGTGATACGTTTGTGTTACAACAGACATACCAGCGGAAACTACATCTGTGTGTAAAGACGTGATACGTTTGTGTTACAGCAGACCTATTAACGGGAATTACATCTGTGTGATAAGTCGTGATACGTTTGTGTTACAGGAGACATATTAGCGGAAACTACATCTGTCACAACGTGATACGTTTGTGTAACAACAAACATACTAGCGGAAACTTCATCTGTGAGATAAGACGTGATACGTTTGTGTTACAGCAGACATATTAGCGGAAACTACATCTCTCTCAACGAGATACGTTTGTGTTACAACAGACAGACTAGCGGAAACTACATCTGTGTGATAAGACGTGATACGTTTGTGTTACAACAGACATACTAGCGGAAACTACATCTCTCACAATGTGATACGTTTGTGTTAAATCAGACATACTAGCGGAAACTACATCTGTGTGATAATATGTGATACGTTTGTGTTACAACAGACATAGTAGCGGAAACTACGTCTGTGTGATAAAACGTGATACGTTTCTGTTACAACAGACATATTAGCGGAAACTACATCTGTGTGATAAGTCGTGATACGTTTCTGTTACAACAGACATACTAGCGGAAACTATATCTGTCACAACGTGATACGTTTGTGTTACAACAAACCTACTAGCGGAAACTACATCAGTGTGATAAGACGTGATACGTTTGTGTTACAACAGACATACTAGCAGAAACTACATCTGTGTGATAAGACGTGATACGTTTGTGTTACAACAGACATACTAGCGGAAACTACATCTGTGTGATAAGACGTGATACGTTTGTGTTACAACAGACATACTAGCGGAAACTACATCTGTGTGATAAGACGTGATACGTTTGTGTTACAGCAGACATATTAGCGGAAACTACATCTCTCACAATGTGATACGTTTGTGTTACAACAGACATACTAGCGGAAACTACATCTGTGTGATAAGACGTGATACGATTGTGTTACAACAGACTTACTAGCGGACACTACATCTGTGGGATAAGACGTGATACGTTTGTGTTACAACAGACATACCAGCGGAAACTACATCTGTGTGATAAGACGTGATACGTTTGTGTTACAGCAGACATATTAACGGAAATTACATCTGTGTGATAAGACGTGATACGTTTGTGTTACAGGAGACATATTAGCGGAAACTGCATCTGTCACAACGTGATACGTTTGTGTAACAACAAACATACTAGCGGAAACTTCATCTGTGAGATAAGACGTGATACGTTTGTGTTGCAGCAGACATATTAGCGGAAACTACATCTCTCACGACGTGATACGTTTGTGTTACAACAGACAGACTAGCGGAAACTACATCTGTGTGATAAGACGTGATACGTTTGTGTTGCAACAGACATACTAGCGGAAACTACGTCTGTGTGATAAAACGTGATACCTTTGTGTTACAGGAGACATATTAGCGGAAAATACATCTGTCACAACGTGATACGTTTGTGTTACAACAGACATACCAGCGGAAACTACATCTGTGTAATAAGTCGTGATACGTTTGTGTTGCAGCAGACATATTAGCGGAAACTAAATCTCTCACAATGTGATACGTTTGTGTTACAACAGACATCCTAGCGGAAACTACATCTCTCACAATGTGATACGTTTGTGTTAAAACAGACATAATAGCGGAAACTACATCTGTGTGATGAGACGTGATTGGTTGTGTTACAACAGACATACTAACGAAACTACATCTCTCACAACGTGATACTTTTCTGTTACAACATACATACTAGCGGAAACTACATCTGTGTGATAAGACGTGATACGTTTGTGTTACAACAGACATACTAGCGGAAACTACATCTGTGTGATAAGACGTGATACGTTTGTGTTACAACAGACATACTAGCGGAAACTACATCTGTGTGATAAGACGTGATACGTTTGTGTTACAGCAGACATATTAGCGGAAACTACATCTCTCACAATGTGATACGTTTGTGTTACAACAGACATACTAGCGGAAACTACATCTGTGTGATAAGACGTGATACGATTGTGTTACAACAGACTTACTAGCGGACACTACATCTGTGGGATAAGACGTGATACGTTTGTGTTACAACAGACATACCAGCGGAAACTACATCTGTGTGATAAGACGTGATACGTTTGTGTTACAGCAGACATATTAACGGAAATTACATCTGTGTGATAAGACGTGATACGTTTGTGTTACAGGAGACATATTAGCGGAAACTGCATCTGTCACAACGTGATACGTTTGTGTAACAACAAACATACTAGCGGAAACTTCATCTGTGAGATAAGACGTGATACGTTTGTGTTGCAGCAGACATATTAGCGGAAACTACATCTCTCACGACGTGATACGTTTGTGTTACAACAGACAGACTAGCGGAAACTACATCTGTGTGATAAGACGTGATACGTTTGTGTTGCAACAGACATACTAGCGGAAACTACGTCTGTGTGATAAAACGTGATACCTTTGTGTTACAGGAGACATATTAGCGGAAAATACATCTGTCACAACGTGATACGTTTGTGTTACAACAGACATACCAGCGGAAACTACATCTGTGTAATAAGTCGTGATACGTTTGTGTTGCAGCAGACATATTAGCGGAAACTAAATCTCTCACAATGTGATACGTTTGTGTTACAACAGACATCCTAGCGGAAACTACATCTCTCACAATGTGATACGTTTGTGTTAAAACAGACATAATAGCGGAAACTACATCTGTGTGATGAGACGTGATTGGTTGTGTTACAACAGACATACTAACGAAACTACATCTCTCACAACGTGATACTTTTCTGTTACAACATACATACTAGCGGAAACTACATCTGTGTGATAAGACGTGATACGTTTGTGTTACAGCAGACATATTAGCGGAAACTACATCTCTCAAAACGTGATACGTTTGTGTTACAACAGACGTACTAGCGGAAACTACATCTGTGTGATAAGACGTGATACGATTGTGTTACAACAGACTTACTAGCGGAAACTACATCTGTGTGATAAGACGTGATACGTTTGTGTTACAACAGACATACCAGCGGAAACTACATCTGTGTGATAAGACGTGATACGTTTGTGTTACAGCAGACATATTAACGGAAATTATATCTGTGTGATAAGACGTGATACGTTTGTGTTACAGGAGACATATTTGCGGAAACTGCATCTGTCACAACGTGATACGTTTGTGTAACAACAAACATACTAGCGGAAACTTCATCTGTGAGATAAGACGTGATACGTTTGTGTTACAGCAGACATATTAGCGGAAACTACATCTCTCACAATGTGATACGTTTGTGTTAAATCAGACATACTAGCAGAAACTACATCTGTGTGATAATATGTGATACGTTTGTGTTACAATAGACATAGTAGCGGAAACTACGTCTGTGTGATAAAACGTGATACGTTTGTGTTACAGCAGACATATTAGCGGAAACTACATCTGTGTGATAAGTCGTGATACGTTTCTGTTACAACAGACATACTAGCGGAAACTATATCTGTCACAACGTGATACGTTTGTGTTACAACAGACCTACTAGCGGAAACTACATCAGTGTGATAAGACGTGATACGTTTGTGTTACAACAGACATACTAGCAGAAACTACATCTGTGTGATAAGACGTGATACGTTTGTGTTACAACAGACATACTAGCGGAAACTACATCTGTGTGATAAGACGTGATACGTTTGTGTTACAACAGACATACTAGCGGAAACTACATCTGTGTGATAAGACGTGATACGTTTGTGTTACAGCAGACATATTAGCGAAAACTACATCTCTCACAACGTGATACGTTTGTGTTACAACAGACATACTAGAGAAAACTACATCTGTGTGATAAGACGTGATACGATTGTGTTACAACAGACTTACTAGCGGAAACTACATCTGTGTGATAGGACGTGATACGTTTGTGTTACAACAGACATACCAGCGGAAACTACATCTGTGTGACAAGACGTGATACGTTTGTGTTACAGCAGACATATTAACGGAAATTACATCTGTGTGATAAGACGTGATACGTTTGTGTTACAGGAGACATATTAGCGGAAACTGCATCTGTCACAACGTGATACGTTTGTGTAACAACAAATATACTAGCGGAAACTTCATCTGTGAGATAAGACGTGATACGTTTGTGTTACAGCAGACATATTAGCGGAAACTACATCTCTCACGACATGATACGTTTGTGTTACAACAGACAGACTAGCGAAAACTACATCTGTGTGATAAGACGTGATACGTTTGTGTTACAACAGACATACTAGCGGAAACTACGTCTGTGTGATAAAACGTGATACCTTTGTGTTACAGGAGACATATTAGCGGAAACTACATCTGTCACAACGTGATACGTTTGTGTTACAACAGACATACTAGCGGAAACTACATCTGTGTGATAAGACGTGATACGTTTGTGTTACAACAGACATCCTAGCGGAAACTACATCTCTCACAATGTGATACGTTTGTGTTAAAACAGACATAATAGCGGAAACTACATCTGTGTGATGAGACGTGATTGGTTGTGTTACAACAGACATACTAACGAAACTACATTTCTCACAACGTGATACTTTTCTGTTACAACATACATACTAGCGGAAACTACATCTGTGTGATAAGACGTGATACGTTTGTGTTACAACAGACATACCAGCGGAAACTACATCTGTGTGATAAGACGTGATACGTTTGTGTTACAGCAGACATATTAACGGAAATTACATCTGTGTGATAAAACTTGATACGTTTGTGTTACAGGAGACATATTAGCGGAAACTGCATCTGTCACAACGTGATACGTTTGTGTAACAACAACCATACTAGCGGAAACTTCATTTGTGAGATAAGACGTGATACGTTTGTGTTACAGCAGACATATTAGCGGAAACTACATCTCCCACGACGTGATACGTTTGTGTTACAACAGACAGACTAGCGGAAACTACATCTGTGTGATAAGACGTGATACGTTTGTGTTACAACAGACATACTAGCGGATACTACGTCTGTGTGATAAAACGTGATACCTTTGTGTTACAGGAGACATATTAGCGGAAACTACATCTCTCACAACGTGATACGTTTGTGTTACAACAGACAGACTAGCGGAAACTACATCTGTGTGATAAGACGTGATACGTTTGTGTTACAACAGACATACTAGCGGAAACTACATCTCTCACAATGTGATACGTTTGTGTTAAATCAGACATACTAGCGGAAACTACATCTGTGTGATAATATGTGATACGTTTGTGTTACAACAGACATAGTAGCGGAAACTACGTCTGTGTGATAAAACGTGATACGTTTCTGTTACAACAGACATATTAGCGGAAACTACATCTGTGTGATAAGTCGTGATACGTTTCTGTTACAACAGACATACTAGCGGAAACTATATCTGTCACAACGTGATACGTTTGTGTTACAACAGACCTACTAGCGGAAACTACATCAGTGTGATAAGACGTGATACCTTTGTGTTACAACAGACATACTAGCAGAAACTACATCTGTGTGATAAGACGTGATACGTTTGTGTTACAACAGACATACTAGCGGAAATTACATCTGTGTGATAAGACGTGATACGTTTGTGTTACAGCAGACATATTAACGGAAATTACATCTGTGTGATAAGACGTGATACGTTTGTGTTACAGGAGACATATTAGCGGAAACTGCATCTGTCACAACGTGATACGTTTGTGTAACAACAAACATACTAGCGGAAACTACATCTGTGTGATAAGACGTGATACGATTGTGTTACAACAGACTTACTAGCGGACACTACATCTGTGTGATAAGACGTGATACGTTTGTGTTACAACAGACATACCAGCGGAAACTACATCTGTGTGATAAGACGTGATACGTTTGTGTTACAGCAGACATACTAGCGGAAACTACGTCTGTGTGATAAAACGTGATACCTTTGTGTTACAGGAGACATATTAGCGGAAACTACATCTGTCACAACGTGATACGTTTGTGTTACAACAGACATACTAGCGGAAACTACATCTGTGTAATAAGTCGTGATACGTTTGTGTTGCAGCAGACATATTAGCGGAAACTAAATCTCTCACAATGTGATACGTTTGTGTTACAACAGACATACTAGCGGAAACTACATCTGTGTGATAAGACGTGATACGTTTGTGTTACAACAGACATCCTAGCGGAAACTACATCTCTCACAATGTGATACGTTTGTGTTAAAACAGACATACTAGCGGAAACTACATCTGTGTGATGAGACGTGATTGGTTGTGTTACAACAGACATACTAACGAAACTACATCTCTCACAACGTGATACTTTTCTGTTACAACATACATACTAGCGGAAACTACATCTGTGTGATAAGACGTGATACGTTTGTGTTACAGCAGACATATTAGCGGAAACTACATCTCTCAAAACATGATACGTTTGTGTTACAACAGACGTACTAGCGGAAACTACATCTGTGTGATAAGACGTGATACGATTGTGTTACAACAGACTTACCAGCGGAAACTACATCTGTGTGATAAGACGTGATACGTTTGTGTTACAACAGACATACCAGCGGAAACTACATCTGTGTGATAAGACGTGATACGTTTGTGTTACAGCAGACATATTAACGGAAATTATATCTGTGTGATAAGACGTGATACATTTGTGTTACAGGAGACATATTTGCGGAAACTGCATCTGTCACAACGTGATACGTTTGTGTAACAACAAACATACTAGCGGAAACTTCATCTGTGAGATAAGACGTGATACGTTTGTGTTACAGCAGACATATTAGCGGAAACTACATCTCTCACAATGTGATACGTTTGTGTTAAATCAGACATACTAGCAGAAACTACATCTGTGTGATAATATGTGATACGTTTGTGTTACAATAGACATAGTAGCGGAAACTACGTCTGTGTGATAAAACGTGATACGTTTGTGTTACAGCAGACATATTAGCGGAAACTACATCTGTGTGATAAGTCGTGATACGTTTCTGTTACAACAGACATACTAGCAGAAACTACATCTGTGTGATAAGACGTGATACGTTTGTGTTACAACAGACATACTAGCGGAAACTACATCTGTGTGATAAGACGTGATACGTTTGTGTTACAACAGACATCCTAGCGGAAACTACATCTCTCACAATGTGATACGTTTGTGTTAAAACAGACATACTAGCGGAAACTACATCTGTGTGATGAGACGTGATTGGTTGTGTTACAACAGACATACTAACGAAACTACATCTCTCACAACGTGATACTTTTCTGTTACAACATACATACTAGCGGAAACTACATCTGTGTGATAAGACGTGATACGTTTGTGTTACAGCAGACATATTAGCGGAAACTACATCTCTCAAAACATGATACGTTTGTGTTACAACAGACGTACTAGCGGAAACTACATCTGTGTGATAAGACGTGATACGATTGTGTTACAACAGACTTACTAGCGGAAACTACATCTGTGTGATAAGACGTGATACGTTTGTGTTACAACAGACATACTAGCGGAAACTACATCTGTGTGATAAGACGTGATACGTTTGTGTTACAACAGACATACTAGCGGAAACTACATCTGTGTGATAAGACGTGATACGTTTGTGTTACAGCAGACATATTAGCGGAAACTACATCTCTCACAACGTGATACGTTTGTGTTACAACAGACATACTAGAGAAAACTACATCTGTGTGATAAGACGTGATACGATTGTGTTACAACAGACTTACTAGCGGAAACTACATCTGTGTGATAGGACGTGATACGTTTGTGTTACAACAGACATACCAGCGGAAACTACATCTGTGTGATAAGACGTGATACGTTTGTGTTACAGCAGACATATTAACGGAAATTACATCTGTGTGATAAGACGTGATACGTTTGTGTTACAGGAGACATATTAGCGGAAACTGCATCTGTCACAACGTGATACGTTTGTGTAACAACAAATATACTAGCGGAAACTTCATCTGTGAGATAAGACGTGATACGTTTGTGTTACAGCAGACATATTAGCGGAAACTACATCTCTCACGACATGATACGTTTGTGTTACAACAGACAGACTAGCGAAAACTACATCTGTGTGATAAGACGTGATACGTTTGTGTTACAACAGACATACTAGCGGAAACTACGTCTGTGTGATAAAACGTGATACCTTTGTGTTACAGGAGACATATTAGCGGAAACTACATCTGTCACAACGTGATACGTTTGTGTTACAACAGACATACTAGCGGAAACTACATCTGTGTAATAAGTCGTGATACGTTTGTGTTGCAGCAGACATATTAGCGGAAACTAAATCTCTCACAATGTGATACGTTTGTGTTACAACAGACAAACTAGCGGAAACTACATCTGTGTGATAAGACGTGATACGTTTGTGTTACAACAGACATCCTAGCGGAAACTACATCTCTCACAATGTGATACGTTTGTGTTAAAACAGACATAATAGCGGAAACTACATCTGTGTGATGAGACGTGATTGGTTGTGTTACAACAGACATACTAACGAAACTACATCTCTCACAACGTGATACTTTTCTGTTACAACATACATACTAGCGGAAACTACATCTGTGTGATAAGACGTGATACGTTTGTGTTACAACAGACATACCAGCGGAAACTACATCTGTGTGATAAGACGTGATACGTTTGTGTTACAGCAGACATATTAACGGAAATTACATCTGTGTGATAAGACTTGATACGTTTGTGTTACAGGAGACATATTAGCGGAAACTGCATCTGTCACAACGTGATACGTTTGTGTAACAACAACCATACTAGCGGAAACTTCATCTGTGAGATAAGACGTGATACGTTTGTGTTACAGCAGACATATTAGCGGAAACTACATCTCTCACGACGTGATACGTTTGTGTTACAACAGACAGACTAGCGGAAACTACATCTGTGTGATAAGACGTGATACGTTTGTGTTACAACAGACATACTACCGGATACTACGTCTGTGTGATAAAACGTGATACCTTTGTGTTACAGGAGACATATTAGCGGAAACTACATCTCTCACAACGTGATACGTTTGTGTTACAACAGACATACTAGCGGAAACTACATCTCTCACAATGGGATACGTTTGTGTTAAAACAGACATACTAGCGGAAACTACATCTGTGTGATAACACCTGATTGGTTGTGTTACAACAGACATACTAGGGAAAACTACATCTCTCACAACGTGATACTTTTCTGTTACAACATACATACTAGCGGAAACTACATCTGTGTGATAAGTCGTGATACGTTTGTGATACAGCAGACAACCTAGTGGAAACTACATCTGTGTGATAAGTCGTGATACGTTTGTGTTACAGGAGACATATTAGCGGAAACTACATCTGTCGCAACGTGATACGTTTGTGTTACAACAGGCCTACTAACGGAAACTACATCAGTGTGATGAGACGTGACACGTTCGTGTTACAACAGACATACTAGCGGAAACTACATCTATGTGATAAGACGTGTTACGTTTGTGTAACAACAGACATACTAGCGGAAAATACATCTGTGTGATAAGTCGTGATACGTTTGTGTTACAGGAGACATATTAGCTGAAACTACATCTGTGTGATAATATGTGATACGTTCGTGTTACAACAGACATACTAGCGGAAACTTCATCTGTCACATCGTGATACGTTTGTGTTACAACAGACATATTAGCGGAAAATACACCTGTGTGATAAGACCTGATACGTTTGCGTTACAGCAGACATATTAGCGGAAACTACATCTCTCACAACGTGATACGTTTGTGTTACAACAGACATACTAGAGGAAACTACGTCTGTGTGGTAAGACGTGATACGTTTGTGTTACAACAGACATACTAGCGGAAACTACATCTGTGTGATAAGACGTGATACGTTTGTGTTACAGGAGACATATTAGCCGAAACTACGTTTGTCACAGCGTGATACGTTCCTGCAACAACAGACATACTAGCGGAAACTACATCTGTGTGATAAGACGTGATACGTTTGTGTTACAGCAGACATATTAGCGGAAACTAAATCTCTCACGACGTGATACGTTTGTGTTACAACAGACATACTAGCGGAAACTTCATCTGTGTGATAAGACGTGATACGTTTGTGTTACAACAGACTTACTAGCGGAAACTACATCTGTGTGATAAGACGTGATACGTTTGTGTTACAACAGACATACCAGCGGAAACTACATCTGTGTGTAAAGACGTGATACGTTTGTGTTACAGCAGACCTATTAACGGGAATTACATCTGTGTGATAAGTCGTGATACGTTTGTGTTACAGGAGACATATTAGCGGAAACTACATCTGTCACAACGTGATACGTTTGTGTAACAACAAACATACTAGCGGAAACTTCATCTGTGAGATAAGACGTGATACGTTTGTGTTACAGCAGACATATTAGCGGAAACTACATCTCTCACAACGTGATACGTTTGTGTTACAACAGACAGACTAGCGGAAACTACATCTGTGTGATAAGACGTGATACGTTTGTGTTACAACAGACATACTAGCGGAAACTACATCTCTCACAATGTGATACGTTTGTGTTAAATCAGACATACTAGCGGAAACTACATCTGTGTGATAATATGTGATACGTTTGTGTTACAACAGACATAGTAGCGGAAACTACGTCTGTGTGATAAAACGTGATACGTTTCTGTTACAACAGACATATTAGCGGAAACTACATCTGTGTGATAAGTCGTGATACGTTTCTGTTACAACAGACATACTAGCGGAAACTATATCTGTCACAACGTGATACGTTTGTGTTACAACAGACCTACTAGCGGAAACTACATCAGTGTGATAAGACGTGATACCTTTGTGTTACAACAGACATACTAGCAGAAACTACATCTGTGTGATAAGACGTGATACGTTTGTGTTACAACAGACATACTAGCGGAAACTACATCTGTGTGATAAGACGTGATACGTTTGTGTTACAGCAGACATATTAACGGAAATTACATCTGTGTGATAAGACGTGATACGTTTGTGTTACAGGAGACATATTAGCGGAAACTGCATCTGTCACAACGTGATACGTTTGTGTAACAACAAACATACTAGCGGAAACTACATCTGTGTGATAAGACGTGATACGATTGTGTTACAACAGACTTACTAGCGGAAACTACATCTGTGTGATAAGACGTGATACGTTTGTGTTACAACAGACATACCAGCGGAAACTACATCTGTGTGATAAGACGTGATACGTTTGTGTTACAGCAGACATACTAGCGGAAACTACGTCTGTGTGATAAAACGTGATACCTTTGTGTTACAGGAGACATATTAGCGGAAACTACATCTGTCACAACGTGATACGTTTGTGTTACAACAGACATACTAGCGGAAACTACATCTGTGTAATAAGTCGTGATACGTTTGTGTTGCAGCAGACATATTAGCGGAAACTAAATCTCTCACAATGTGATACGTTTGTGTTACAACAGACATACTAGCGGAAACTACATCTGTGTGATAAGACGTGATACGTTTGTGTTACAACAGACATCCTAGCGGAAACTACATTTCTCACAATGTGATACGTTTGTGTTAAAACAGACATAATAGCGGAAACTACATCTGTGTGATGAGACGTGATTGGTTGTGTTACACCAGACATACTAACGAAACTACATCTCTCACAACGTGATACTTTTCTGTTACAACATACATACTAGCGGAAACTACATCTGTGTGATAAGACGTGATACGTTTGTGTTACAGCAGACATATTAACGGAAATTATATCTGTGTGATAAGACGTGATACGTTTGTGTTACAGGAGACATATTTGCGGAAACTGCATCTGTCACAACGTGATACGTTTGTGTAACAACAAACATACTAGCGGAAACTTCATCTGTGAGATAAGACGTGTTACGTTTGTGTTACCGCAGACATATTAGCGGAAACTACATCTCTCACAATGTGATACGTTTGTGTTAAATCAGACATACTAGCGGAAACTACATCTGTGTGATAATATGTGATACGTTTGTGTTACAATAGACATAGTAACGGAAACTACGTCTGTGTGATAAAACGTGATACGTTTGTGTTACAGCAGACATATTAGCGGAAACTACATCTGTGTGATAAGTCGTGATACGTTTCTGTTACAACAGACATACTAGCGGAAACTATATCTGTCTCAACGTTATACGTTTGTGTTACAACAGACCTACTAGCGGAAACTACATCAGTGTGATAAGACGTGATACGTTTGTGTTACAACAGACATATTAGCAGAAACTACATCTGTGTGATAAGACGTGATACGTTTGTGTTACAACAGACATACTAGCGGAAACTACATCTGTGTGATAAGACGTGATACGTTTGTGTTACACCAGACATACTAGCGGAAACTACATCTGTGTGATAAGACGTGATACGTTTGTGTTACAGCAGACATATTAGCGGAAACTACATCTCTCACAACGTGATACGTTTGTGTTACAACAGACATACTAGAGGAAACTACATCTGTGTGATAAGACGTGATACGATTGTGTTACAACAGACTTACTAGCGGAAACTACATCTGTGTGGTAAGACGTGATACGTTTGTGTTACAACAGACATACCAGCGGAAACTACATCTGTGTGATAAGACGTGATACGTTTGTGTTACAGCAGACATATTAACGGAAATTACATCTGTGTGATAAGACGTGATACGTTTGTGTTACAGGAGACATATTAGCGGAAACTGCATCTGTCACAACGTGATACGTTTGTGTAACAACAAACATACTAGCGGAAACTTCATCTGTGAGATAAGACGTGATACGTTTGTGTTACAGCAGACATATTAGCGGAAACTACATCTCTCACGACATGATATGTTTGTGTTACAACAGACAGACTAGCGGAAACTACATCTGTGTGATAAGACGTGATACGTTTGTGTTACAACAGACATACTAGCGGAAACTACGTCTGTGTGATAAAACGTGATAATTTTGTGTTACAGGAGACATATTAGCGGAAACTACATCTGTCACAACGTGATACGTTTGTGTTACAACAGACATACTAGCGGAAACTACATCTGTGTAATAAGTCGTGATACGTTTGTGTTGCAGCAGACATATTAGCGGAAACTAAATCTCTCACAATGTGATACGTTTGTGTTACAACAGACATACTAGCGGAAACTACATCTGTGTGATAAGACGTGATACGTTTGTGTTACAACAGACATCCTAGCGGAAACTACATCTCTCACAATGTGATACGTTTGTGTTAAAACAGACATAATAGCGGAAACTACATCTGTGTGATGAGACGTGATTGGTTGTGTTACAACAGACATACTAACGAAACTACATCTCTCACAACGTGATACTTTTCTGTTACAACATACATACTAGCGGAAACTACATCTGTGTGATAAGACGTGATACGTTTGTGTTACAGCAGACATATTAGCGGAAACTACATCTCTCACAACGTGATACGTTTGTGTTACAACAGACATACTAGCGGAAACTGCATCTGTGTGATAAGACGTGATACGATTGTGTTGCAACAGACATACTAGCGGAAACTACGTCTGTGTGATAAAACGTGATACCTTTGTGTTACAGGAGACATATTAGCGGAAACTACATCTGTCACAACGTGATACGTTTGTGTTACAACAGACATACTAGCGGAAACTACATCTGTGTAATAAGTCGTGATACGTTTGTGTTGCAGCAGACATATTAGCGGAAACTAAATCTCTCACAATGTGATACGTTTGTGTTACAACAGACATACTAGCGGAAACTACATCTGTGTGATAAGACGTGATACGTTTGTGTTACAACAGACATCCTAGCGGAAACTACATCTCTCACAATGTGATACGTTTGTGTTAAAACAGACATAATAGCGGAAACTACATCTGTGTGATGAGACGTGATTGGTTGTGTTACAACAGACATACTAACGAAACTACATCTCTCACAACGTGATACTTTTCTGCTACAACATACATACTAGCGGAAACTACATCTGTGTGATAAGACGTGATACGTTTGTGTTACAGCAGACATATTAGCGGAAACTACATCTCTCACAACGTGATACGTTTGTGTTACAACAGATATACTAGCGGAAACTACATCTGTGTGATAAGACGTGATACGATTGTGTTACAACAGACTTACTAGCGGAAACTACATCTGTGTTATAAGACGTGATACGTTTGTGTTACAACAGACATACCAGCGGAAACTACATCTGTGTTATAAGACGTGATACGTTTGTGTTACAGCAGACATATTAACGGAAATCACATCTGTGTGATAAGACGTGATACGTTTGTGTTACAGGAGACATATTAGCGGAAACTGCATCTGTCACAACGTGATACGTTTGTGTAACAACAGACCTACTAGCGGAAACTACATCAGTGTGATAAGACGTGATACGTTTGTGTTACAACAGACATACTAGCAGAAACTACATCTGTGTGATAAGACGTGATACGTTTGTGTTACAACAGACATACTAGCGGAAACTACATCTGTGTGATAAGTCGTGATACGTTTCTGTTACAACAGACATACTAGCGGAAACTATATCTGTCACAAAGTGATACGTTTGTGTTACAACAGACCTACTAGCGGAAACTACATCAGTGTGATAAGACGTGATACGTTTGTGTTACAACAGACATACTAGCAGAAACTACATCTGTGTGATAAGACGTGATACGTTTGTGTTACAACAGACATACTAGCGGAAACTACATCTGTGTGATAAGACGTGATACGTTTGTGTTACAACAGACATACTAGCGGAAACTTCATCTGTGAGATAAGACGTGATACGTATGTGTTACAGCAGACATATTAGCGGAAACTACATCTCTCACAACGTGATACGTTTGTGTTACAACAGACAGACTAGCGGAAACTACATCTGTGTGATAAGACGTCATACGTTTGTGTTACAACAGACATACTAGCGGAAACTACATCTCTCACAATGTGATACGTTTGTGTTACAACAGACCTACTAGCGGAAACTACATCAGTGTGATAAGACATGATACGTTTGTGTTACAACAGACATACTAGCAGAAACTACATCAGTGTGATAAGACGTGATACGTTTGTGTTACAACAGACATACTAGCAGAAACTACATCTGTGTGCTAAGACGTGATACGTTTGTGTTACAACAGACATACTAGCGGAAACTACATCTGTGTGATAAGACGTGATACGTTTGTGTTACAACAATCATACTAGCGGAAACTACATCTGTGTGATAAGACGTGATACGTTTGTGTTACAGCAGACATATTAGCGGAAACTACATCTCTCACAACGTGATACGTTTGTGTTACAACAGACATACTAGCGGAAACTACATCTGTGTGATAAGACGTGATACGATTGTGTTACACCAGACTTACTAGCGGAAACTACATCTGTGTGATAAGACGTGATACGTTTGTGTTACAACAGACATACCAGCGGAAACTACATCTGTGTGATAAGACGTGATACGTTTGTGTTACAGCAGACATATTAACGGAAATTACATCTGTGTGATAAGACGTGATACGTTTGTTTTACAGGAGACATATTAGCGGAAACTGCATCAGTCACAACGTGATACGTTTGTGTAACAACAAACATACTAGCGGAAACTTCATCTGTGAGATAAGACGTGATACGTTTGTGTTACAGCAGACAAATTAGCGGAAACTACATCTCTCACGACGTGATACGTTTGTGTTACAAAAGACAGGCTAGCGGAAACTACATCTGTGTGATAAGACGTGATACGTTTGTGTTACAACAGACATACTAGCGGAAACTACAACTCTCACAATGTGATACGTTTGTGTTACAACAGACATACTAGCGGAAACTACATCTGTGTGATAAGACGTGATACGTTTGTGTTACAACAGACATCCTAGCGGAAACTACATCTCTCACAATGTGATACGTTTGTGTTAAAACAGACATAATAGCGGAAACTACATCTGTGTGATGAGACGTGATTGGTTGTGTTACAACAGACATACTAACGAAACTACATCTCTCACAACGTGATACTTTTCTGCTACAACATACATACTAGCGGAAACTACATCTGTGTGATAAGACGTGATACGTTTGTGTTACAGCAGACATATTAGCGGAAACTACATCTCTCACAACGTGATACGTTTGTGTTACAACAGATATACTAGCGGAAACTACATCTGTGTGATAAGACGTGATACGATTGTGTTACAACAGACTTACTAGCGGAAACTACATCTGTGTTATAAGACGTGATACGTTTGTGTTACAACAGACATACCAGCGGAAACTACATCTGTGTTATAAGACGTGATACGTTTGTGTTACAGCAGACATATTAACGGAAATCACATCTGTGTGATAAGACGTGATACGTTTGTGTTACAGGAGACATATTAGCGGAAACTGCATCTGTCACAACGTGATACGTTTGTGTAACAACAGACCTACTAGCGGAAACTACATCAGTGTGATAAGACGTGATACGTTTGTGTTACAACAGACATACTAGCAGAAACTACACCTTTGTGATAAGACGTGATACGTTTGTGTTACAACAGACATACTAGCGGAAACTACATCTGTGTGATAAGTCGTGATACGTTTCTGTTACAACAGACATACTAGCGGAAACTATATCTGTCACAAAGTGATACGTTTGTGTTACAACAGACCTACTAGCGGAAACTACATCAGTGTGATAAGACGTGATACGTTTGTGTTACAACAGACATACTAGCAGAAACTACATCTGTGTGATAAGACGTGATACGTTTGTGTTACAACAGACATACTAGCGGAAACTACATCTGTGTGATAAGACGTGATACGTTTGTGTTACAACAGACATACTAGCGGAAACTTCATCTGTGAGATAAGACGTGATACGTATGTGTTACAGCAGACATATTAGCGGAAACTACATCTCTCACAACGTGATACGTTTGTGTTACAACAGACAGACTAGCGGAAACTACATCTGTGTGATAAGACGTGATACGTTTGTGTTACAACAGACATACCAGCGGAAACTACATCTGTGTGATAAGACGTGATACGTTTGTGTTACAGCAGACATATTAACGGAAATTACATCTGTGTGATAAGACGTGATACGTTTGTTTTACAGGAGACATATTAGCGGAAACTGCATCAGTCACAACGTGATACGTTTGTGTAACAACAAACATACTAGCGGAAACTTCATCTGTGAGATAAGACGTGATACGTTTGTGTTACAGCAGACAAATTAGCGGAAACTACATCTCTCACGACGTGATACGTTTGTGTTACAAAAGACAGGCTAGCGGAAACTACATCTGTGTGATAAGACGTGATACGTTTGTGTTACAACAGACATACTAGCGGAAACTACAACTCTCACAATGTGATACGTTTGTGTTAAATCAGACATACTAGCGGAAACTACATCTGTGTGATAATATGTGATACGTTTGTGTTACAACAGACATAGTAGCGGAAACTACGTCTGTGTGATAAAACGTGATACGTTTGTGTTACAGCAGACATATTAGCGGAAACTACATCTGTGTGATAAGTCGTGATACGTTTCTGTTACAACAGACATACTAGCGGAAACTATATCTGTCACAACGTGATACGTTTGTGTTACAACAGACCTACTAGCGGAAACTACATCAGTGTGATAAGACGTGATACGTTTGTGTTACAACAGACATACTAGCGGAAACTACATCTGTGTGATAAGACGTGATACGTTTGTGTTACAACAGACATACTAGCTGAAACTACATCTGTGTGATAAGACGTGATACGTTTGTGTTACAACAGACATACTAGCGGAAACTACATCTGTGTGATAAGACGTGATACGTTTGTGTTACAACCGTCATACTAGCGGAAACTACATCTGTGTGGTAAGACGTGATACGTTTGTGTTACAACAGACAGACTAGCGGAAACTACATCTGTGTGATAAGACGTGATACGTTTGTGTTACAGGAGACATACTAGCGGAAACTACATCTCTCACAATGTGATACGTTTGTGTTAAATCAGACATACTAGCGGAAACTACATCTGTGTGATAATATGTGATACGTTTGTGTTACAACAGACATAGTAGCGGAAACTACGTCTGTGTGATAAAACGTGATACGTTTGTGTTACAGCAGACATATTAGCGGAAACTACATCTGTGTGATAAGTCGTGATACGTTTCTGTTACAACAGACATACTAGCGGAAACTATATCTGTCACAAAGTGATACGTTTGTGTTACAACAGACCTACTAGCGGAAACTACATCAGTGTGATAAGACGTGATACGTTTGTGTTACAACAGACATACTAGCAGAAACTACATCTGTGTGATAAGACGTGATACGTTTGTGTTACAACAGACATACTAGCGGAAACTACATCTGTGTGATAAGACGTGATACGTTTGTGTTACAACAGACATACTAGCGGAAACTTCATCTGTGAGACAAGACGTGATACGTATGTGTTACAGCAGACATATTAGCGGAAACTACATCTCTCACAACGTGATACGTTTGTGTTACAACAGACAGACTAGCGGAAACTACATCTGTGTGATAAGACGTCATACGTTTGTGTTACAACAGACATACTAGCGGAAACTACATCTCTCACAATGTGATACGTTTGTGTTACAACAGACCTACTAGCGGAAACTACATCAGTGTGATAAGACGTGATACGTTTGTGTTACAACAGACATACTAGCAGAAACTACATCAGTGTGATAAGACGTGATACGTTTGTGTTACAACAGACATACTAGCAGAAACTACATCTGTGTGCTAAGACGTGATACGTTTGTGTTACAACAGACATACTAGCGGAAACTACATCTGTGTGATAAGACGTGATACGTTTGTGTTACAACAGACATACTAGCGGAAACTACATCTGTGTGATAAGACGTGATACGTTTGTGTTACAGCAGACATATTAGCGGAAACTACATCTCTCACAACGTGATACGTTTGTGTTACAACAGACATACTAGCGGAAACTACATCTGTGTGATAAGACGTGATACGATTGTGTTACACCAGACTTACTAGCGGAAACTACATCTGTGTGATAAGACGTGATACGTTTGTGTTACAACAGACATACCAGCGGAAACTACATCTGTGTGATAAGACGTGATACGTTTGTGTTACAGCAGACATATTAACGGAAATTACATCTGTGTGATAAGACGTGATACGTTTGTTTTACAGGAGACATATTAGCGGAAACTGCATCAGTCACAACGTGATACGTTTGTGTAACAACAAACATACTAGCGGAAACTTCATCTGTGAGATAAGACGTGATACGTTTGTGTTACAGCAGACAAATTAGCGGAAACTACATCTCTCACGACGTGATACGTTTGTGTTACAAAAGACAGGCTAGCGGAAACTACATCTGTGTGATAAGACGTGATACGTTTGTGTTACAACAGACATACTAGCGGAAACTACAACTCTCACAATGTGATACGTTTGTGTTAAATCAGACATACTAGCGGAAACTACATCTGTGTGATAATATGTGATACGTTTGTGTTACAACAGACATAGTAGCGGAAACTACGTCTGTGTGATAAAACGTGATACGTTTGTGTTACAGCAGACATATTAGCGGAAACTACATCTGTGTGATAAGTCGTGATACGTTTCTGTTACAACAGACATACTAGCGGAAACTATATCTGTCACAACGTGATACGTTTGTGTTACAACAGACCTACTAGCGGAAACTACATCAGTGTGATAAGACGTGATACGTTTGTGTTACAACAGACATACTAGCGGAAACTACATCTGTGTGATAAGACGTGATACGTTTGTGTTACAACAGACATACTAGCTGAAACTACATCTGTGTGATAAGACGTGATACGTTTGTGTTACAACAGACATACTAGCGGAAACTACATCTGTGTGATAAGACGTGATACGTTTGTGTTACAACCGTCATACTAGCGGAAACTACATCTGTGTGGTAAGACGTGATACGTTTGTGTTACAGCAGACATATTAACGGAAATTACATCTGTGTGATAAGACGTGATACGTTTGTGTTACAGGAGACATATTAGCGGAAACTGCATCTGTCACAACGTGATACGTTTGTATAACAACAAACATACTAGCGGAAACTTCATCTGTGAGATAAGACGTGATACGTTTGTGTTACAGCAGACATATTAGCGGAAACTACATCTCTCACGACGTGATACGTTTGTGTTACAACAGACAGACTAGCGGAAACTACATCTGTGTGATAAGACGTGATACGTTTGTGTTACAACAGACATACTAGCGGAAACTACAACTCTCACAATGTGATACGTTTGTGTTAAATCAGACATACTAGCGGAAACTACATCTGTGTGATAATATGTGATACGTTTGTGTTACAACAAACATAGTAGCGGAAACTACGTCTGTGTGATAAAACGTGATACCTTTGTGTTACGGGAGACATATTAGCGGAAACTACATCTGTCACCACGTGATACGTTTGTGTTACAACAGACATACTAGCGGAAACTACATCTGTGTAATAAGTCGTGATACGTTTGTGTTGCAGCAGACATATTAGCGGAAACTAAATCTCTCACAATGTGATACGTTTGTGTTACAACAGACATACTAGCGGAAACTACATCTGTGTGATAAGACGTGATACGTTTGTGTTACAACAGACATCCTAGCGGAAACTATATCTCTCACACTGTGATACGTTTGTGTTAAAACAGACATAATAGCGGAAGCTACATCTGTGTGATGAGACGTGATTGGTTGTGTTACAACAGACATACTAACGAAACTACATCTCTCACAACGTGATACTTTTCTGATACAACATACATACTAGCGGAAACTACATCTGTGTGATAAGTCGTGATACGTTTGTGATACAACAGACATACTAGTGGAAACTACATCTGTCACAACGTGATACGTTTGTGTTACAACAGACCTACTAACGGAAACTACATCATTGTGATGAGACGTGACACGTTCGTGTTACAACAGGCATACTAGCGGAAACTACATCTGTGTGATAAGACGTGATACGTTTGTGTTACAACAGAAATACTAACGGAAACTACATCTGTGTGATAAGTCGTGATACGTTTGTGTTACAGCAGACATATTAGCGGAAACTACATCTCTCACAACGTGATACGTTTGTGTTACAACAGACATACTAGCGGGAACTACATCTCTCACAATGGGATACGTTTGTGTTAAAACAGACATACTAGCGGAAACTACATCTGTGTGATAAGACCTGATTGGTTGTGTTACAACAGACATACTAGCGAAAACTACATCTCTCACAACGTGATACTTTTCTGTTACAACATACATACTAGCGGAAACTACATCTGTGTGATAAGTCGTGATACGTTTGTGATACAGCAGACATACTAGTGGAAACTACATCTGTGTGATAAGTCGTGATACGTTTGTGTTACAGGAGACATATTAGCGGAAACTGCATCTGTCGCAACGTGATACGTTTGTGTTACAACAGACCTACTAACGGAAACTACATCAGTGTGATGAGACGTGACACGTTCGTGTTACAACAGACATACTAGCGGAAACTACATCTGTGTGATAAGACGTGTTACGTTTCTGTAACAACAGACATACTAGCGGAAATTACATCTGTGTGATAAGTCGTGATACGTTTGTGTTACAGGAGACATATTAGCTGAAACTACATCTGTGTGATAATATGTGATACGTTTGTGTTTCAACAGACATAGTAGCGGAAACTACGTCTGTGTGATAAAACGTGATACGTTTGTGTTACAGCAGACATATTAGCGGAAACTACATCTGTGTGATAAGTCGTGATACGTTTCTGTTACAACAGACATACTAGCGGAAACTATATCTGTCACAACGTGATACGTTTGTGTTACAACAGACCTACTAGCGGAATCTACATCAGTGTGATAAGACGTGATACGTTTGTGTTACAACAGACATACTAGCGGAAACTACATCTGTCACAATGTGATACGTTTGTCTACCAACAGACATACTAGCGGAAACTTCATCTGTCACATCGTGATTCGTTTGTGTTACAACAGACATATTAGCGGAAACTACACCTGTGTGATAAGACCTGATACGTTTGCGTTACAGCAGACATATTAGCGGAAACTACATCTCTCACAAAGTGATACGTTTGTGTTACAACAGACATACTAGAGGAAACTACGTCTGTGTGGTAAGACGTGATACGTTTGTGTTACAACAGACATACTAGCGGAAACTACATCTGTGTGATAAGACGTAATACGTTTGTGTTACAGGAGATATATTAGCCGAAACTACATTTGTCACAGCGTGATACGTTCGTGTAACAACAGACATACTAGCGGAAACTACATCTGTGCGATAAGACGTGATACGTTTGTGTTACAGCAGACATATTAGCGGAAACTACATCTCTCACAACGTGATACGTTTGTGTTACAACAGACATACTAGCGGAAACTACATCTGTGTGATAAGACGTGATACGTTTGTGTTACAACAGACATACTAGCGGAAACTACATCTCTCACAATGTGATACGTTTGTGTTAAATCAGACATACTAGCGGAAACTACATCTGTGTGATAATATGTGATACGTTTGTGTTACAACAGACATAGTAGCGGAAACTACGTCTGTGTGATAAAACGTGATACGTTTGTGTTACAGCAGGCATATTAGCGGAAACTACATCTGTGTGATAAGTCGTGATACGTTTCTGTTACAACAGACATACTAGCGGAAACTAAATCTATCACAACGTGATACGTTTGTGTTACAACAGACCTACTAGCGAAAACTACATCAGTGTGATAAGACGTGATACGTTTGTGTTACAACAGACATAATAGCAGAAACGACATCTGTGTGATAAGACGTGATAAGTTTGTGTTACAACAGACATACTAGCGGAAACTACATCTGTGTGATAAGACGTGATACGTTTGTGTTACAACAGACATACTAGCGGAAACTACATCTGTGTGATAAGACGTGATACGTTTGTGTTACAGCAGACATATTAGCGGAAACTACATCTGTCACAACGTGATACGTTTGTGTTACAGCAGACATATTAGCGGAAACTACATCTCTCACAACGTGATACGTTTGTGTTACAACAGACATACTAGCGGAAACTACATCTCTCACAATGGGATACGTTTGTGTTAAAACAGACATACTAGCGGAAACTACATCTGTGTGATAACACCTGATTGGTTGTGTTACAACAGACATACTAGCGGAAACTACATCTGTGTGATAAGTCGTGATACGTTTGTGATACAGCAGACATACTAGTGGAAACTACATCTGTGTGATAAGTCGTGATACGTTTGTGTTACAGGAGACATATTAGCGGAAACTACATCTGTCGCAACGTGATACGTTTGAGTTACAACAGGCCTACTAACGGAAACTACATCAGTGTGATGAGACGTGACACGTTCGTGTTACAACAGACATACTAGCGGAAACTACATCTGTGTGATAAGACGTGTTACGTTTCTGTAACAACAGACATACTAGCGGAAATTACATCTGTGTGATAAGTCGTGATACGTTTGTGTTACAGGAGACATATTAGCTGAAACTACATCTGTGTGATAATATGTGATACGTTCGTGTTACAACAGACATAGTAGCGGAAACTACGTCTGTGTGACAAAACGTGATACGTTTGTGTTACAGCAGGCATATTAGCGGAAACTACATCTGTGTGATAAGTCGTGATGCGTTTCTGTTACAACTGACATACTAGCGGAAACTATATCTGTCACAACGTGATACGTTTGTGTTACAACAGACCTACTAGCGGAGGCTACATCAGTGTGATAAGACGTGATACGTTTGTGTTACAACAGACATACTAGAGGAAACTACAATTGTCACAAAGTGATACGTTTGTCTAACAACAGACATACTAGCGGAAACTTCATCTGTCACATCGTGATACGTTTGTGTTACAACAGACATATTAGCGGAAACTACACCTGTGTGATAAGACCTGATACGTTTGCGTTACAGCAGACATATTAGCGGAAACTACATCTCTCACAACGTGATACGTTTGTGTTACAACAGACATACTAGAGGAAACTACGTCTGTGTGGTAAGACGTGATACGTTTGTGTTACAACAGACATACTAGCGGAAACTACATCTGTGTGATAAGACGTGATACGTTTGTGTTACAGGAGACATATTAGCCGAAACTACATTTGTCACAGCGTGATACGTTCGTGCAACAACAGACATACTAGCGGAAACTACATCTGTGTGATAAGACGTGATACGTTTGTGTTACAGCAGACATATTAGCGGAAACTACATCTCTCACGACGTGATACGTTTGTGTTACAACAGACATACTAGCGGAAACTACATCTGTGTGATAAGACGTGATACGTTTGTGTTACAACAGACTTACTAGCGGAAACTACATCTGTGTGATAAGACGTGATACGTTTGTGTTACAACAGACATACCAGCGGAAACTACATCTGTGTGTAAAGACGTGATACGTTTGTGTTACAGCAGACCTATTAACGGGAATTACATCTGTGTGATAAGTCGTGATACGTTTGTGTTACAGGAGACATATTAGCGGAAACTACATCTGTCACAACGTGATACGTTTGTGTAACAACAAACATACTAGCGGAAACTTCATCTGTGAGATAAGACGTGATACGTTTGTGTTACAGCAGACATATTAGCGGAAACTACATCTCTCTCAACGAGATACGTTTGTGTTACAACAGACAGACTAGCGGAAACTACATCTGTGTGATAAGACGTGATACGTTTGTGTTACAACAGACATACTAGCGGAAACTACATCTCTCACAATGTGATACGTTTGTGTTAAATCAGACATACTAGCGGAAACTACATCTGTGTGATAATATGTGATACGTTTGTGTTACAACAGACATAGTAGCGGAAACTACGTCTGTGTGATAAAACGTGATACGTTTCTGTTACAACAGACATATTAGCGGAAACTACATCTGTGTGATAAGTCGTGATACGTTTCTGTTACAACAGACATACTAGCGGAAACTATATCTGTCACAACGTGATACGTTTGTGTTACAACAAACCTACTAGCGGAAACTACATCAGTGTGATAAGACGTGATACGTTTGTGTTACAACAGACATACTAGCAGAAACTACATCTGTGTGATAAGACGTGATACGTTTGTGTTACAACAGACATACTAGCGGAAACTACATCTGTGTGATAAGACGTGATACGTTTGTGTTACAACAGACATACTAGCGGAAACTACATCTGTGTGATAAGACGTGATACGTTTGTGTTACAGCAGACATATTAGCGGAAACTACATCTCTCACAATGTGATACGTTTGTGTTACAACAGACATACTAGCGGAAACTACATCTGTGTGATAAGACGTGATACGATTGTGTTACAACAGACTTACTAGCGGACACTACATCTGTGGGATAAGACGTGATACGTTTGTGTTACAACAGACATACCAGCGGAAACTACATCTGTGTGATAAGACGTGATACGTTTGTGTTACAGCAGACATATTAACGGAAATTACATCTGTGTGATAAGACGTGATACGTTTGTGTTACAGGAGACATATTAGCGGAAACTGCATCTGTCACAACGTGATACGTTTGTGTAACAACAAACATACTAGCGGAAACTTCATCTGTGAGATAAGACGTGATACGTTTGTGTTGCAGCAGACATATTAGCGGAAACTACATCTCTCACGACGTGATACGTTTGTGTTACAACAGACAGACTAGCGGAAACTACATCTGTGTGATAAGACGTGATACGTTTGTGTTGCAACAGACATACTAGCGGAAACTACGTCTGTGTGATAAAACGTGATACCTTTGTGTTACAGGAGACATATTAGCGGAAAATACATCTGTCACAACGTGATACGTTTGTGTTACAACAGACATACCAGCGGAAACTACATCTGTGTAATAAGTCGTGATACGTTTGTGTTGCAGCAGACATATTAGCGGAAACTAAATCTCTCACAATGTGATACGTTTGTGTTACAACAGACATCCTAGCGGAAACTACATCTCTCACAATGTGATACGTTTGTGTTAAAACAGACATAATAGCGGAAACTACATCTGTGTGATGAGACGTGATTGGTTGTGTTACAACAGACATACTAACGAAACTACATCTCTCACAACGTGATACTTTTCTGTTACAACATACATACTAGCGGAAACTACATCTGTGTGATAAGACGTGATACGTTTGTGTTACAGCAGACATATTAGCGGAAACTACATCTCTCAAAACGTGATACGTTTGTGTTACAACAGACGTACTAGCGGAAACTACATCTGTGTGATAAGACGTGATACGATTGTGTTACAACAGACTTACTAGCGGAAACTACATCTGTGTGATAAGACGTGATACGTTTGTGTTACAACAGACATACCAGCGGAAACTACATCTGTGTGATAAGACGTGATACGTTTGTGTTACAGCAGACATATTAACGGAAATTATATCTGTGTGATAAGACGTGATACGTTTGTGTTACAGGAGACATATTTGCGGAAACTGCATCTGTCACAACGTGATACGTTTGTGTAACAACAAACATACTAGCGGAAACTTCATCTGTGAGATAAGACGTGTTACGTTTGTGTTACCGCAGGCATATTAGCGGAAACTACATCTCTCACAATGTGATACGTTTGTGTTAAATCAGACATACTAGCGGAAACTACATCTGTGTGATAATATGTGATACGTTTGTGTTACAATAGGCATAGTAACGGAAACTACGTCTGTGTGATAAAACGTGATACGTTTGTGTTACAGCAGACATATTAGCGGAAACTACATCTGTGTGATAAGTCGTGATACGTTTCTGTTACAACAGACATACTAGCGGAAACTATATCTGTCACAACGTGATACGTTTGTGTTACAACAAACCTACCAGCGGAAACTACATCAGTGTGATAAGACGTGATACGTTTGTGTTACAACAGACATACTAGCAGAAACTACATCTGTGTGATAAGACGTGATACGTTTGTGTTACAACAGACATACTAGCGGAAAATACATCTGTGTGATAAGACGTGATACGTTTGTGTTACAACAGACATACTAGCGGAAACTACATCTGTGTGATAAGACGTGATACGTTTGTGTTACAGCAGACATATTAGCGGAAACTACATTTCTCACAACGTGATACGTTTGTGTTACAACAGACATACTAGAGGAAACTACATCTGTGTGATAAGACGTGATACGATTGTGTTACAACAGACTTACTAGCGGAAACTACATCTGTGTGGTAAGACGTGATACGTTTGTGTTACAACAGACATACCAGCGGAAACTACATCTGTGTGATAAGACGTGATACGTTTGTGTTACAGCAGACATATATACGGAAATTACATCTGTGTGATAAGACGTGATACGTTTGTGTTACAGGAGACATATTAGCGGAAACTGCATCTGTCACAACGTGATACGTTTGTGTAACAACAAACATACTAGCGGAAACTTCATCTGTGAGATAAGACGTGATACGTTTGTGTTACAGCAGACATATTAGCGGAAACTACATCTCTCACGACATGATACGTTTGTGTTACAACAGACAGACTAGCGGAAACTACATCTGTGTGATAAGACGTGATACGTTTGTGTTACAACAGACATACTAGCGGAAACTACGTCTGTGTGATAAAACGTGATACCTTTGTGTTACAGGAGACATATTAGCGGAAACTACATCTGTCACAACGTGATACGTTTGTGTTACAACAGACATACTAGCGGAAACTACATCTGTGTAATAAGTCGTGATACGTTTGTGTTGCAGCAGACATATTAGCGGAAACTAAATCTCTCACAATGTGATACGTTTGTGTTACAACAGACATACTAGCGGAAACTACATCTGTGTGATAAGACGTGATACGTTTGTGTTACAACAGACATCCTAGCGGAAACTACATCTCTCACAATGTGATACGTTTGTGTTAAAACAGACATAATAGCGGAAACTACATCTGTGTGATGAGACGTGATTGGTTGTGTTACAACAGACATACTAACGAAACTACATCTCTCACAACGTGATACTTTTCTGTTACAACATACATACTAGCGGAAACTACATCTGTGTGATAAGACGTGATACGTTTGTGTTACAGCAGACATATTAGCGGAAACTACATCTCTCACAACGTGATACGTTTGTGTTACAACAGACATACTAGCGGAAACTACATCTGTGTGATAAGACGTGATACGATTGTGTTGCAACAGACATACTAGCGGAAACTACGTCTGTGTGATAAAACGTGATACCTTTGTGTTACAGGAGACATATTAGCGGAAACTACATCTGTCACAACGTGATACGTTTGTGTTACAACAGACATACTAGCGGAAACTACATCTGTGTAATAAGTCGTGATACGTTTGTGTTGCAGCAGACATATTAGCGGAAACTAAATCTCTCACAATATGATACGTTTGTGTTACAACAGACATACTAGCGGAAACTACATCTGTGTGATAAGACGTGATACGTTTGTGTTACAACAGACATCCTAGCGGAAACTACATCTCTCACAATGTGATACGTTTGTGTTAAAACAGACATAATAGCGGAAACTACATCTGTGTGATGAGACGTGATTGGTTGTGTTACAACAGACATACTAACGAAACTACATCTCTCACAACGTGATACTTTTCTGTTACAACATACATACTAGCGGAAATTACATCTGTGTGATAAGACGTGATACGTTTGTGTTACAACAGACATACCAGCGGAAACTACATCTGTGTGATAAGACGTGATACGTTTGTGTTACAGCAGACATATTAACGGAAATTATATCTGTGTGATAAGACGTGATACGTTTGTGTTACAGGAGACATATTTGCGGAAACTGCATCTGTCACAACGTGATACGTTTGTGTAACAACAAACATACTAGCGGAAACTTCATCTGTGAGATAAGACGTGATACGTTTGTGTTACAGCAGACATATTAGCGGAAACTACATCTCTCACAATGTGATACGTTTGTGTTAAATCAGACATACTAGCGGAAACTACATCTGTGTGATAATATGTGATACGTTTGTGTTACAATAGACATAGTAGCGGAAACTACGTCTGTGTGATAAAACGTGATACGTTTGTGTTACAGCAGACATATTAGCGGAAACTACATCTGTGTGATAAGACGTGATACGTTTGTGTTACAGCAGACATATTAGCGGAAACTACTTCTCTCACAACGTGATACGTTTGTGTTACAACAGAAATACTAGCGGAAACTACATCTGTGTGATAAGACGTGATACGATTGTGTTACAACAGACTTACTAGCGGAAACTACATCTGTGTGATAAGACGTGATACGTTTGTGTTACAACAGACATACCAGCGGAAACTACATCTGTGTGATAAGACGTGATACGTTTGTGTTACAGCAGACATATTAACGGAAATCACATCTGTGTGATAAGACGTGATACGTTTGTGTTACAGGAGACATATTAGCGGAAACTGCATCTGTCACAACGTGATACGTTTGTGTAACAACAAAACATACTAGCGGAAACTTCATCTGTGAGATAAGACGTGATACGTTTGTGTTACAGCAGACATATTAGCGGAAACTACATCTCTCACAACGTGATACGTTTGTGTTACAACAGACAGACTAGCGGAAACTACATCTGTGTGATAAGACGTCATACGTTTGTGTTACAACAGACATACTAGCGGAAACTACATCTCTCACAATGTGATACGTTTGTGTTAAATCAGACATACTAGCGGAAACTACATCTGTGTGATAATATGTGATACGTTTGTGTTACAACAGACATAGTAGCGGAAACTACGTCTGTGTGATAAAACGTGATACGTTTGTGTTACAGCAGACATATTAGCGGAAACTACGTCTGTGTGATAAGTCGTGATACGTTTCTGTTACAACAGACATACTAGCGGAAACTATATCTGTCACAACGTGATACGTTTGTGTTACAACAGACCTACTAGCGGAAACTACATCAGTGTGATAAGACGTGATACGTTTGTGTTACAACAGACATACTAGCAGAAACTACATCTGTGTCATAAGACGTGATACGTTTGTGTTACAACAGACATACTAGCGGAAACTACATCTGTGTGATAAGACGTGATACGTTTGTGTTACAACAGACATACTAGCGGAAACTTCATCTGTGAGATAAGACGTGATACGTTTGTGTTACAGCAGACATATTAGCGGAAACTACATCTCTCACAACGTGATACTGTTGTGTTACAACAGACAGACTAGCGGAAACTACATCTGTGTGATAAGACGTCATACGTTTGTGTTACAACAGACATACTAGCGGAAACTACATCTCTCACAATGTGATACGTTTGTGTTAAATCAGACATACTAGCGGAAACTACATCTGTGTGATAATATGTGATACGTTTGTGTTACAACAGACATAGTAGCGGAAACTACGTCTGTGTGATAAAACGTGATACGTTTGTGTTACAGCAGACATATTAGCGGAAACTACATCTGTGTGATTAGTCGTGATACGTTTCTGTTACAACAGACATACTAGCGGAAACTATATCTGTCACAACGTGATACGTTTGTGTTACAACAGACCTACTAGCGGAAACTACATCAGTGTGATAAGACGTGATACGTTTGTGTTACAACAGACATACTAGCAGAAACTACATCTGTGTGATAAGACGTGATACGTTTGTGTTACAACAGACATACTAGCGGAAACTACATCTGTGTGATAAGACGTGATACGTTTGTGTTACAACAGACATACTAGCGGAAACTACATCTGTGTGATAAGACGTGATACGTTTGTGTTACAGCAGACATATTAGCGGAAACTACATCTCTCACAACGTGATACGTTTGTGTTACAACAGACATACTAGCGGAAACTACATCTGTGTGATAAGACGTGATACGATTGTGTTACAACAGACTTACTAGCGTAAACTACATCTGTGTGATAAGACGTGATACGTTTGTGTTACAACAGACATACCAGCGGAAACTACATCTGTGTGATAAGACGTGATACGTTTGTGTTACAGCAGACATATTAACGGAAATTACATCTTTGTGATAAGACGTGATACGTTTGTTTTACAGGAGACATATTAGCGGAAACTGCATCTGTCACAACGTGATACGTTTGTGTAACAACAAACATACTAGCGGAAACTTCATCTGTGAGATAAGACGTGATACGTTTGTGTTACAGCAGACATATTAGCGGAAACTACATCTCTCACGACGTGATACGTTTGTGTTACAACAGACAGGCTAGCGGAAACTTCATCTGTGTGATAAGACGTGATACGTTTGTGTTACAACAGACATACTAGCGGAAACTACAACTCTCACAATGTGATACGTTTGTGTTAAATCAGACATACTAGCGGAAACTACATCTGTGTGATAATATGTGATACGTTTGTGTTACAACAGACATAGTAGCGGAAACTACGTCTGTGTGATAAAACGTGATACGTTTGTGTTACAGCAGACATATTAGCGGAAACTACATCTGTGTGATAAGTCGTGATACGTTTCTGTTACAACAGACATACTAGCGGAAACTATATCTGTCACAACGTGATACGTTTGTGTTACAACAGACCTACTAGCGGAAACTACATCAGTGTGATAAGACGTGATACGTTTGTGTTACAACAGACATACTAGCGGAAACTACATCTGTGTGATAAGACGTGATACGTTTGTGTTACAACAGACATACTAGCTGAAACTACATCTGTGTGATAAGACGTGATACGTTTGTGTTACTACAGACATACTAGCGGAAACTACATCTGTGTGATAAGACGTGATACGTTTGTGTTACAACCGTCACACTAGCGGAAACTACATCTGTGTGGTAAGACGTGATACGTTTGTGTTACAGCAGACATATTAGCGGAAACTACATCTGTGTGATAAGACGTGATACGTTTGTGTTACAACAGACATACTAGCGGAAACTACATCTGTGTGGTAAGACGTGATACGTTTGTGTTACAGCAGACATATTAGCGGAAACTACATCTGTGTGGTAAGACGTGACACGTTTGTGTTACAACAGACATACTAGCGGAAACTACATCTGTGTGATAAGACGTGATACGTTTGTGTTACAACAGACATACTAGCGGAAACTACATCTGTGTGACAAGACGTGATACGTTTGTGTTACAACAGACATACTAGCGGAAACTACATCTGTGTGATAAGACGTGATACGTTTGTGTTACAGGAGACATATTAGCCGAAACTACATTTGTCACAGCGTGATACGTTCGTGTAACAACAGACATACCAGCGGAAACTACATCTGTGTGATAAGACGTGTTACGTTTGTGTTACAGCAGACATATTAGCGGAAACTACATCTCTCAAAACGTGATACGTTTGTGTTACAACAGACATACTAGCGGAACTACATCTGTGTGATAAGACGTGATACGTTTGTGTTACAACAGACTTACTAGCGGAAACTACATCTGTGTGATAAGACGTGATACGTTTGTGTTACAACAGACATACCAGCGGAAACTACATCTGTGTGATAAGACGTGATACGTTTTTGTTACAGCAGACATATTAACGGAAACTACATCTCTCACAACGTGATACGTTTGTGTAACAACAGACATACTAGCGGAAACTACATCTGTGTGATAAGACGTGATACGTTTTTGTTACAACAGACATACTAGCGGAAACTTCATCTGTCACAACGTGATACGTTTGTGGTACAACAGACATACTAGCGGAAACTACATCTGTGTGATAAGACGTGATACGTTTGTGTTAAAACAGACATACTAGCGGAAACTACATCTGTCACAACGTGATACGTTTGTGTTACAACAGACCTACTAGCGGAAACTACATCAATGTGATAGGACGTTATACGTTTGTGTTACAACAGACATACTAGCGAAACTACATCTGTGTGATAAGACGTGATACGTTTGTGTTACAACAGACACACTAGCGGAAACTACATCAGTGTGATAAGACGTGATACGTTTGTGTTACAACAGGCATACTAGCGGAAACTACATCTGTCACAAAATTCATACGGTTGTTTCACTGTTTACATTCTACGATTATTACTTTTTGTATTGTTCGACATTCCCTTCCTTTGTACTTTCTCCATTCCTATGTGCAGTACTTTGTTTAGGAGTCTTTAGAACTTTTAATTGTAAATGTTTTGCTATTAAAGTTGGTTTTTATATTAATTATATTTCTGAACACCCCAAATAAATAAAAAGTTTGTTTACTATAAAAAAAAAAGTTTTTGATCAACATTGTTTCAGATTTTATAGCCAATTATATTGTAAACTATTAAACTACAATAACTGTTAAAACTATTAATATTGCCATAATAAACTATTACATATTACCCATAGTTGAACATATTGATAAGTGATATAAAAGAAAGATAGTTTGAACAGTTGGCACAGTGAATAACTACTATGCAGCAACGCAGTCTCGAATCAGTGTGGTAACCGTACATTTCTTATGTTCTAGTTACAAATGGGTAATTCATTTAAGTATTACTGGATCTCACAATTTCCGTACACAGGAACGATTAGTTCTGGGACTGGAAAATCCAAAGTGTAAGTATTCAGTTTTATGTATTTCTGGTTTAGATCATTTACTTCTAAATTTCTAGCAGAGCACATCCTTAAATGTTGTTATTATTATTATGAGGACCACACGGATCGTCGCGGCGTCGTGTGTAAAGGGCGGAATAAGCTATTGGACGCCGGAGAAATTGATACGTACAACTTCAATAACACTTTTGTGTAACAATACATTCTTATTACAATAGTTCTGGTTGTACAATACACACTATAACAATATTAATGAAGATAGTTGTGTTAGTGGTTGAAATCACAAGCAGAATGATCACTGTTGCACACCACTATATAAAAATTATCCCGATTAGCGCTTTCAAGCATCACAGCTCATCCTCAGATCGGAATTGAGAGAAATTATGTGAAAACAAACCCTTCACCCCTATCTCACCCCACCATGCTCACACACAACAAGCTATAATTCAAATGTCCCTTCCCCACCCCCTGAACCATGTCCCTCCATCTGGACTGTTACATATTTTTCTAGCAAATTCCATGTGTTTCAGTGTTGTGTGTGTGTGTGTGTGTGTGTGCGTATGTGTGTGTGCATTTCTTTTAAACCTACCCTGTTCCTCACCACACACGTGGGTCAGTCACACACCCTTATTTTAAAACATCCAATTAGTACTATGCAATTTAATTTTTAATCTTATCTATCTGTCCTCTATCATTTACTTCTTAATTATGTTATAAAATATTTCTTCATTATCAAATTTAATTTTTACATTTAATTAAATTGTCTAACTCTTTTTCTCTTTCTTTCAATATTTCTAACTCCTCTCTAAGTTTCCTTGCAACTGTGTTATTTACTACTTTTACAATTTCGTAGTCTTCCAAAGGATTAACAAACTTATGGTTGTCTTCTATGAAATGTCTTGCATATAACGAATTGATTGTTCTATTACCTTCTCCACGTTTGTGTTCAGACAACCTGCATACGAATTTTCGTCCTGTCTCACCTACGTACACTTTGTTGCAGTCTTTACATTTTAATTTATAAATTCCGCTTTTCTGTAATACTGGAAATTTTTATATTTTTATTCCTTATCTTATCAAATACCGTTTCACATATTTTAATAGCTATACCTACTCCGTATTTATTAAAACATTTTATAACTTTTCTGGTATGTGAACCTATGTATGTCAATGACCCTGCATAATTCTTTTGTTCTGGTTCTATTTTAGCTTTTTGTATGTTAACCCTTTTCATAACTTTATCCACTATGTTGGTGTTATAATTATTATTCCTTACAATTCCCTTTATCGTTTTTAACTCCCTATCTTTTGATTCGGTCTCTTTTAAGCACTTCTGAGCTCTGTAACAAAATGAATTGATTGCCGCCATTTCATATCTATAAGGGTGGTAAGACAGTCTTGGTATAGACACTCTACACTGTATATACACACTCTTGGTATATACACTCTTGGTAGACACTGTATAAGACACTCTTCGTATCAGAATACGAATCTTTCGTAAATATCCCAAACTGTAGTTTCTCGTTATCTTTAATTTCTATGTTTAAATCTAAGTAATTTATTTTCTTACCTCCTATCTCTTCTTTAAAATGTAAGTTTTTATCCTTACTATTTACCTCATTTATAAACTCATGTACTTCTTCTATGCTTCCTTCCCAAATTACTAATACATCATCAACGTATTTAGACCATAATTTTATATTGCCTTTATACTTAGTGGAACTTATTAATTACTTTTCAAAATCATTCATGTATATTTATGCAAGAACAGGGGATAATGAAGACCACATAGGTAAACCTTTTTTCTGTATATAAAACTTGTTATTAAACCTAAAATAGTTCTGATTTACACATTCTTTAATTACTTTAATCAACTGCTTTCTATACCTGTATTCTCCCATATTATTATCGTTTATTAACTTAACACCTTTATTTATTGTGATATTGGTAAACATGTCCTTAACATCCAGGGATATCAATTTTGTATATACACATTAATTCTAATATTTTCTAATTTTTCTATCATTTTTACATTATTCTCTATGTTGTATTTTGTCCCAAATTCATATTTCTCTTTCAGTACTCTGCTAACGTCCTTTGATAATTTATAAATAGGTGCATTAATAAAAGAAACAATCGGTCTAATTGGTTTTCCTTCCTTATGTATCTTAACCTGACTTTTAAAATTTGGTGCTGTTGGATTATTTTCCAAAAAATACTTTTTCTTATTTTCTTCTATAAATGTTATCTATTTCATCATTTGTTTTATCCTTGACTGGTACTTACTTGTATAATCATACTTTATTTCCTCATTTGGTCCTTCACTTATAAATTCTTCCGTTTTCTTTATGTATTTGTCCTTTCTCAGTAGTACCATTGTATTTCCTTTGTCTGCCTTCGTAACTATAACATCATTCTTTTTTATTTTATTCTTTAGTTTAGTTACAGTTGATTTGATTTTTTGTTCATTTTTTGAATTATACAAACTTTCTTAAATATTTTATCTACTACATTCTCTACTTCCCACCTTATTCTTTTTATCATTTTCATTTCCTAGTTTTTGTATTATGCTGTCGCATTCAATAATCGTTTTTCTTGATTTAATTCTGGTGGCGGCGCGTATTTTAAGCCTTTTTCTAACATTTCTTTTTCCTCTGTATTGAAAGTTACCTCTGTAAGGTTTATTACTCTTTTTTCATAGTTATTCTTAGAGAGGTGTTCCTTTTTTACTTCGTTCTTTCTTATTAATTTATTTTACTTTTCTACCATATTTTATTTTTATTTGTCAATTTCTTTTCAACGTACCCCAAACCAAAATTATATAATATATCTTCCAACTCTACATACGAGTATATTCTTAACAATTCTATTCGTCTGTCATATAATTCCCTATTATATCTATTGATTAAGCCGTAAAGTGACCATATTTCTAATTTTAATCAATAGAATTTAAAGAAATGCAAGACTAATAAATTTAGAGAGTATTCTATAGAAAGAAAAACATAAGTTAATTTTGCTTGAACAAAGCTACAATTTTCTCGTTTTATACGCCTTCTTTTTTAGTTTTGTTAAAAATCCATAAATAATGCGTAACAAATGTTCAGCTTCAAAGAAACACCGCGGCCTTTGATTAGTTTTTGACTGCAACTGTGTTTGGATACAGCAGGAAAGTTAATAGTAATAGCTTTTCCAAGAGAGTCTCACTTGCAGGTATAATAACTGGCTAACATCTCTAAGGGGCAAAAACTGCCAGAATGCTCCAAAGAGTGACCTTCAATCGACCTAAAAATTGCTGTTTGGTGTGTATCTTCTATCACGAAATCACAATTATAAATATATAAGCAGCTATTGATTTTCAACTTTATATTAAATTAAAAAAAATTGTATTGATAAATTTAGTAGGTTTATGTATAGAAAATTCGAATTTCGTTTTACACTTTAGACATTAGACAGCGGTATGTTTCATTCTGAATTATTACTTTTCTTCTAATATGTAGTTCTTAATTTCTTTCAAAAGAATAGCGAACCAATAATATTATGAGCTTATTTATTAAGTTATTTAGTTTCAGTACACAAACACGTACGTGTTCTGATAGTTATGTCTTACTTGAATTGTCGTAATATAGGCCTATGGCTTTATTTTATAAAATTGTAAATTCTTGTGATATCGAAAACATTTACAAAGTTTATATGATCTGATTGCAGTGGTAGTTCAGCTACCTACTGAGGTGACGTGGATAAAAGTTAACCCAAACCAATGTGGATTCTACAGGACGAAGTACTCTTCAGAAGACTGGAGCAGGCTTGCCAATCTTCTTGTAGCTGACGTTAATGTATGTTTCTCGTATTTACGTATTTACATAACAACAGGAAATAAAATACTCCTCTCAAAAAACATTTATGTTTTAACCATCTTTATTAAATGTCCGTAAAGAAATGACAACGTTTCTAAAGTAACAAATGTATAATTTTAAATCACCTATGACAGTTTGCCAGTTTGCAATTCACATTAACTGAAAAAGCCAATTTTTCATACAAAACATTTGCGTTATCATTGTCATCGTTAACCGTTCAAACAGGTTTGATTATAGGATGACTAAGATAATTGTGTTTTTTTGTAATATTAAATATTTTATTTACCAGAAAAGTAGAACAGTTATGCTGAGCGAGTAAAGTATATAATGAATTTCTACTTAATTGTAATATCTATTTAAATATATAAAGAATAGCTATTTAACTTCATTTTCTAGTATGCCTATTAGAAAATTTTAATAATCAATCAGAGAAACTACGAAATACAAGTCGAAATTGACGTTTTTCTTTGTAGCTAAGTTGCTTTGTGTAATAAAAGTTAATTTTTACATGGCAACTGTCTTATCTCGTCTTTGTATTACTGTTACTTCGCGTTTCAGAACGCCGTTCCATCTTCAAATAGACTTCACTCGTCAAAAGTGGTAAAACATAAAAATCAATTACAAAAATGTAATACAGTTACCTAGTATATAACAAAATTTAAACCAAATACAAATCTACGTGCAGCTTTCAGTGGGCACCGTGGCAATATATGTGATTAATACTGTTTTGCACTCCAACTGGCTGCCTCTGATGTACAGTGTGGATCCTTAGACGCGTGTTATATAATGAAATGGACTGGAAATTTAACCGGATATTTACGTAGATGACCTTAGTTAAATTTGATGGCTGTATATGTTTTAAATATTTAACAGAATTTCTCAATGTTCCTCATTAATTTACTTAAACTATCGCCAAGTACACAGTCTGTTAGACGAGTCAAGACGCCATATTTACAGGCTTACCGAATTACAGAAAAAAATACATACCAATTAGATCAATGATAAATTTTAACTCAGTAACAGAATCTGAAATAACCAGAATATATATAAACAAAATGTGTAACATAATAATGTTTGATATCAATCACAGCAACAAAAATAGTAAAACAATGATTAGTAAAGTAAGTTCAATTATACTAACTTATCAGCTCATAAATCAATCGACTGATTTATTGGGAGTGATATTGCAATAGAATTTGGTTGATAGTTATTCAATTCAACAGCTAATAACTGTAAGCTTCTACAAATTATTCGAGTCGGTCTTCTGCCGTGAGCACTTCGGTCAGTTCGCTTCGAGATCTCGTCATAGAAAGTTGTACAGACTGTCGCGAGTTTCTCGTGTCAGGACGTGTATATTCTATACGTGACGAAGAACTTAGATATACGATACGAGTTTCCCGTATACGATATCTAGAATCACAGAACTCAAACAATAACAAGATTTAAAATAAACCAATATAAGTGCTTTTCGCGCGAGTCCACGATTTCCCGCTTAGGACAGCAGTATCCAGCGGGGTATTACTCATTGACTCGAGAACACTTGAAGAGTTCGGATTATGTACGCAAAATACACAGATCTATTAAATTACCTACATACGAAAAACCTGAGATTAATTAATAAACAATAACTGATAGATAACCGCGGGCGTGCGTGTGAAACATGAGTGTCAGCTACGACAAGGTCAACGGGCACCTGATCATCAACAGCTGATCGACGGACATCGACGTTAGTGTGGAATTCTACACCAAAGTAAACCCATAGTTGTAAAAAAAGAATCATTAAACTCTTTATTTTAAATACTTAATAATTAAATAAATAATTTTATGTTTGAAAACTTAATAAGACAAAAGTAAAATTTGTGTTACCTCCAGATAATATTAAATTTCCTACCTCCAGATATAGACTCTGTTTTATATTATTTTTATTACCTATGCAATATTTAATACGCTGCAATATATATAGTGTTACGTAATGCGGCCATTACAATACATTCTACGTGTTTGTCGGCTACTCCAGTGGAATCCGGCTGTAATGTGTGTGTGTGTGTGTGTGTGTGATGCGCGCGCGCGCGCGCGTATATATTGCTGCTACTTTGAGATGAAGGACAATTACGTGACACTTGTCACGCGTCCGCGGAGACTAATTCACATTCACCAGTCCACGCGCGCTGTCTGCAAGGCCGCAGTCAACTGCGTTCTGGTGTTTCCTAGTAACGTTCTTGACGCGTAGTATGGAATATTCTGGTATTTCGGCGTGGTATAAATACAAGTACTCAGCTTAGTTTCAGTTTGAATTGCAATTTATTACAGTGCGGTTTGAAGTATTGTTGCGCTGTGTTACGTATTTTATAATTGTGCGGGACAATTGTAATGCAATTGTGTTTTATACTCGTTGACATTATTATTGCGTGTCTACAATTTTTATTTGATTTGTTGAAAGAGACTATCTTGTGGGTTATCTTGTGATAATTAAAGCTGGTGATTAGTGACTTAATTGGTGTCTTGTATTTTGTTTTCCACTGTACCATACGACGATCAGTAGACTTCGTAACAATATATGTAGGCCATAGATATTTATGTGTACACAAAAAATATCATTACATAAGTACGATTTTTCTTTAAAAAATCGATAGACAAATAGTAGACAAATAATTATAAAATCCTTCATAGAGAATATAGTATTTTTACACTAGAGTCAAGAAATACTTCCTAATTGTTTCTTCAAATTAATCATCCTTTTATGTAGCATACTTGTAACAACTAAAAATGTGTTTCTTGTTAATATATATTTGTAAAATTAAATTATATATAAATTAATAATTACAATTATTAAGTTTCGGAGTATACAAGCTGTATGGTTGCTTTGTTGTGTTCAATAGGCTTTAGGAGCTGTGGATAGAGCCGGTATACTGGACGATGTTCTCACGTTTGCCGAGTTGGAGTATGGGACGTATGAGACGGCACTGAAAATGACAACGTATATGTGCAAAGAAACAGAGTTTCTGCCTTTTTATGTATTACTGGAATTCCACATTGACAACATTGCATCTCTGCTGAAGTACTCGTTTGGAAATGTATACTTCAGGGTTGGTACCATGAACAAGCTGTACATAATTTCATGACGTTTAACGAAAATATATTAATTTCAAATGTTTTTCAGGCTATGGAAGTGATTGTACCTCGAAACGATGGTACTTGGCGTTTGTGTTTGCGTGAGCACACACACACACACACACACACACACACACACACATATTTTCGTCGTCGTCATCATCATCAACATCGTACTTATTTGTCCACTAATAAGAGACCATTTAGTAACCTACCAGTGATCTTCTTCAAGAGAAATCTTGGTCAGTATGTCAACAGTATTAAAAGACTGTAGGTACTAGTTCTTTCTCCTTTTAAGTTGGTGTGAAATATAATCTGGCAACATTAGTCACCTTGCCGGTATCTCGCAATCTTTCAAATTGTTTCTCTTCCACCTGGTTTTATTTCTTCAATTATGTAATTGATATTCACCTGTAATTAAGGTGCTATCACAGTAAAAGCATCAGTGTGTGCTATATTTTATGCTTTAGACTTTTTTCATGTTTACTTTAGACGACCTTGTGTACCGTAAAGCTGATTTACCATTCGTCATTTGTTAATGTTATCTATTTTTGTTTTCTTCATATCAAAACTTGTAACGAGTTGTGGCGAACTTAAAATTTCTAAATCAAGTTACTTGTAATGAGTTTTCTATCATGATGATTATGTTTCCTATGTTTCTATCATACTATTGTGTTTTGTGTAATGAGAATCTATAGGTCACCTATAACAAGCACAGAAATTTGTCGTGTGTATGTTCTGTGGATCATCTTTGATCAGAAATAATGACGATGGGATAATTTTGCAAAAGTACGGCATCTGGTGCATCACGCTCTTAAATTACCATTGTCTTTGTTTCTTCATTCTTCTCTTCTCGTAGCTCTCTCCCTCTCTATCTTTGTTTACTTATTAAATTGATTCCTTACAATGCAGTCTCCTTTTATTCTTGTAATTTTCTAATTACTATTTTAAGTCAAATCTCGTATTTCGTTCTCATTACGTCTTTATGTAATATACACTTTTTTATTCTAACCTGTGTCTTGTGCACATTCTTCTTGTACGCTTCTTATCCTCACGACATCTATTTCTAGCATATCAAATTTCTTCGTGTGTCTTAACGACAGTTGCCAGTATTTATAGGGATTGTCCGTTCTTAGAGAGTTAACGGTAGAGTGGACTGAGAAGAAAATAATATAATCATTGTGCCAAGAGATGGAGAAGGCAGGGTTAATGAGAGTTGTTTAGTGAAATACTAAAGTTTGTTTTACAAATTATCTTTAAAATAGTTACCGTTCTTCCGGCACAAAAACGTTTACCTATTCCATTCACAAGTTAGTGCATCAACGTTTAAACATAAATTAATCTAATTAATTATGTAGTAAATCTATGTACCTAATGTTATTTAATGTAAAATATAGGCATTTTAACTTATCATTATTAAAGAAAAATAAACTTATTATAGATGAATATATACTATTTATCATTTACAGGAATACTTTTCTAGAATATTAGCTTCGCATATTAACCAAGAGACATGGAATTTTTCGCCACTGAAAACTCCCGACTTGAGGTAAAACTACTAAATATAGTTTCAGTACAAACGTTACATTTGGGTGGGTTGATTATGGTTTACAGTATGGTTAAGAGGAGGGGAACATCGTTTCACACATCTAGAACTAAGTCAGTTTTTTATTTCTCAAGACTAAGCACTCACAGCTTGCACAATCCACCTGGTAATTGTCGAAAACGCAATTAACAGATGCCCACAACGTATGGCACACTAGTCGACTCCGATGGTAAATAAGTCAAAAAGTAATTTAAGCTATTACGAAATATTTATTTGTAGCGAAACATAATTCCCTTCTCTCAACGAACAGCCAACAATATAACAGTAGAAACAAGTCTGTTGAGTAGACTAGCAAATGGAATGTGGTTATGGAATGTGTACCCTGATTTAGACTTCAACATTTAACATGTTATTACACGTTTGTTACATGTGTTATCAGATTTTTCAGATATTTTTCTGATGTCTCAATAGAGAACATTTCTCTCGAACGCCAACGTTATTTCTCTTGAATTCCCAATCTACGTGTAGGATTGATAAACCGTTCTACTTTTAAATACTCAATATTTTTTAGCACAGGTCTTTAACCGCTTAACACTTTTTTCTTGTAATTTTGTATAATATATCAAATTTCTCCTTTAATGAACATTTTCTTCACTTTAATTGACAAAACCTTACTGTAGTAGTGATTTCAAAGAGTAACTAGAATTTTAGTGATAAAAAAAGCGTCTTTGATTGCTGCGGCACGAGTCAAATTAGGTTTTCTTTTAAAGAGTCACCCAGACGTTTATATGTTTGTAAGAAATACGCTTAGCTTCTAAAGGTTGTCTGTTTCCCTTCCTTTTATATTTCCTTTCCCCAAATTTTTCTCGACTATGTTTGATTAATTTAACACCTTTTACAGAATAGATGTAATATAGTCATACACAATTAATCATCTTTTGTTTACATATAAACTAAAGGAAAATAAAATAGCATGGTTAAATAGTTAGTTGCAGTCAATCATGACTACAGCTGACATCTTGTTTTAGAAGTGACAAAAGGATATAATTATTGCATTGTATCGAAATACCTACCGTTATTGCATATGGAAAAAAAAATGGATGACACAGATCTAATTTTTACAAAGAATAAACACTCTTTTACGCAGGATTTAACATGTTTAATAACATTCATTTCATACATACTTGGAATCAAACGGGCGCGAAATTAGACGTACCGAGAGCTTTACACGTGAAGTACTAAGAATAAGTTAACAAAAAAATTTTGATTATGTAAAAAGAGGTTATATATACATGGTAAATTAAAGGGCGACATGGTGTGAGTCTTAGTAGTAATAATATAACAAAGGGCAAATCCGCCCTTGAATTAATAAATTGAAAACAAATAAACAATTATTGATTGTCTTTAGCAGTTTTGTGACCAAGTTATAAATGACATGTATTGACATTAGGCAGTTGTTATTCGAGTCCCAGTCTGCCGTAGAAAATTTTATTGGACCGTATCGTCATATTGATATCAGTGTTTTTTTTTAATTCAGCTATGTGTGTGTTTTTTTTTAATTTCAACATAATTAACTAAGTCAGTATAACATTTTTGTAAAATTTTACTTCACGCTAAATTGGCTTTGTCCTCGCCTATGACTATTACGGTTTGGTTTACTTCTTCGTCTCACCTTCACAACGCAAATACACGCCTGGTATAGACCTAACTGACACGAATAAGTTCTGTGCACCCCGACACATGATGTCTGTTGTTAGGTAGTCTTCTTCAATATGAATTCAGTACACACCGGGTCTTACTCTACTATATGTGTCTCTATGTCACTAACGTAATTATTTTTTTCAAAGTGTAAGAATGTGTTACAAAATATTTTTCTAAGCAAGCTCTAAAGATACCTAAGAAAACCCCCCTAAAATACCTAAAAATTATAACATTCTTCTTTACTCTAAGTAGTTCACCTTATAAACTATTAACTTTATCATCAACATTTAATAATTATTTTATTATTCCTTATTTTTAATTAGTTATTTATATTAATTTATACGGAAGAGCTAATCTATATCAAGGATGTCAGTATTAATGTTAGGAAAGAATTGAAAAATTTAATTTGCACAGTTCATTTTTAATGTTTAATCACACATAATAGAATAGATAGAAAACAATCCTTACTTTAAACCTGTCGTACTGAAAAAGAATAAAATGATGAAGGTACGTTGAGGAAATGCCCAAGATTTATGAGTTTTCCGGAGACTTAAAGAGAGCAGAAACTTCTTGCAAAGTTTCAAAATTAGATAAGTCCAGCAGTTGGACATATGTATTACCACAACAAGATTATACGGTAGAAAATAGACTAGAAATGTACAGAGACAGAACTCGTTTTGAATGTGCGGACCAAAGAATTAAAAACAAGAATTGTGATTAATACTCTGTATTAAAGAGATAGCCTGAAGTTCAAATAGTGGTGAACTCAACTTGTAGGCTTTTACCATAAGGAATATGTTAAGGTAAGATTGTACATTAGCAAAACATTTAATTTTCCTTAGATCAAATAATAATCTGATCACACCAAAATAGATACTCTACCCACAATGTTATTGTTAATTTTTGTCACAGGTGGTTCCAATCTGTACTTATAAAATTTGCGTGTTTAATGAGAGTAACAACGTGTGTGAAGACAACAAGAGAAATGTTTGTCGACTGGTTGCGTGCAGACATCAAACCGCCCTCAGACATCAGAAGCACTGTTTACAATTACGGTGAGTTTCATGGTTTGAATTAAATATTACAACAAACATCAATACTGGATTGTGGTCTGTAGGTGAAACATGCTTCGGTCCCAATGACAATTGACATCAAATTGACGATTGATACAAAATCATGATTATCCAGTAGCATGCAACAGTATCCAGTTCAAGCAAAGTATATTATAAGCAAATATCAAAACTATTATATAACAATAATCCATATTACTATTATATTACTATATTATTCTAATATATTATTACTATTATACTCCTATCAAAACGAATATTATATACTATAATTATTCCATTGTTAAATCTAGTAGCTGTATTTTGTTTTTAGAAAAAGTGTAACGGCATAAAAGTACAGTAATACTGATGTTAAGATTGGTGTAAAGATATAATACATCTCTATCATTAATGTTTAGAACTTGCTATAGATTAAATGGCATTATTTAATATGCAGGTATAATTATTATACTTGCAAAATTATTATTCAGGTATTCCTATAATTATGTATTCATGTAATGTTAAATTCAGCAGTAATTAGGAATATTTCATTTATGCAAATTAATATAATGAATTTTCCAAAAATAATGGTTTGGAGAAGTAATATACTCTTTCAGATATGCTTTTCAAATGTTGTACACTTTCCAAATTTAGTAACAAGAAGTCCCGTTTTTATGATTACAATGAGTCAATGGAAGCTTGCCACCGTTAGTAATAAAGTTTTAGCGAAATGTCATTGGTGTACGGTAGAGATATTTATTTTATATAAATCTTATTGCACTCTCAGGGTTCAGTAAAACAGCCTTAATAATAAGATAAAGTTATGCAACACATGGGAAAAATGTTCTTACGAGAAACACAAAGATTAATCACGTATCGTGATAACAACCCCTGGGTCTCGTGTGCGGGAACGTTGATTATGACTATTCAAATGTTAGTAGTTTTTCCATTTGGGGGATTTTGAGAATCCATTTTTTCACAGTAATAGACAGATTGACTGTTAGATACTTTCTGAAACTGTGCATTAAACAAATGTCAAGTATTTTATTTTGTGTTTGTCCAGGGAGAACGACTTAGTGGGAATTTAGCAAACATTTACTAAACAATTACTAACACTAATAAAAACTAATTGTTCTAGGAATACAGCTAAGTGGAACATACGAATGGAGAATAGTGTGGAAAGCGTTTTCAAAGGAAACAGACAGAGATGAGAAAGATATGCTACGTGCAGCTCTGTGTCAAAACCGAAATCCGTGGATCATTATACAGTAACTGATAAACATTTATGAGATGATTTTTTATAATTTTATTCAAAATAAATTTTGTGAGTCGTTTTGTCGGCTTGTGTTTCTATGTGTGTGAACAAAAAGAAAATATAATAATTTAAAAAACGAACCTACTACTTAATAATTACATATAAATCCAGTTACGACATACTCAGTTTGTTTGTATTTATTAAATAATCCAAAAGTGCTGCCATTTATAGGCACTTTGTAACGATTATCCTGAGGTACAACTGGAAAGAGTATTTTAAAGGTTTTAGCAGTTCTCTTAAAGAGTAATCTAATATTATATAACAGTATACAACTTTTTCAATAGTCCTGAATGTTCCTAAACATAGCTGGTCTTATCAATTTATTTTGCGTCTCTTTAAATAAAGATTGTTTTAAACCATTTCCTCTAATCGTGAGTTTGCTAGATACTAACATAATTATAATTCGCTCATTTTAAACTAACCTGCAGCAATAGTGAAAAATAATATTTGCCCAAGTTACTCATGTTCTACTTAAACATAGATTCTGCAAATAAATAGTTAATTTTATTTTTACAACACGTAAATTGCTTAAAACCTGGTCAGCAGAGATTCAGTCACAACCGACTGTAATCCTGATCTCAAGGTCCTCGAGGTAGGTTTACTATTTATACTTAAAAACGTTTCATTACCTTTACGTCTTTTATTTAATAATTTATGTGGGTTTGTTCATTCTGTTTTTGTGTCTCTAAACTTTCATCTAATCGTCCGGTCTCTGCACAGGACAGAATCAGTTTTCACAGAGATATCTTTGTACCATCAGATTGTTAGAAACAGTGGTATTGTTGCCACAGATACAACTTAAAAAATTCTGAAGTAGGATAGGAAAGCGTAACCACTCTCTCTTCAATCCATACGTTGAGTCTTGCAAATGAAGTACTTGTAACTTCAACAGTTTTAGTATATTAGTCTTTTAATAGATATTTTGCAATATGTTACAGTATTAGTTGTGAAAATTTAACACGATCTGTTACAGGATATTTGACTTGGCTCAGGAAGAAGATCTTATAAGTTTCCTTACATACTGTGTGGACAATCCAGTTGGAATCCCATTAGTGTGGAACTATATACGGTTAGTACAAATTCTTTCATTATTTTTTAAAAAGTAATAATAACCTACCGATTACTAAAGTGCCTACTTTGCAACATCCATTACAAAAGAATGAGGCCTATAATATAGAATATTTCTGTATAAGTCATATGAATGTTGCAGGAAAAACGTGGAGTTCTTAGCAGCCAACTTTCCCAGCAGTTTTCCTGGTCTCCTTGAAACCGTAACAAACACGTTTTCTACAACACGACAACTAATATGGGTAAGTATAACGTATATGTTCATGAAAGCAACACCATCCTTGAGTCCGACATACATTGTTCGTCTCTGTACTTGTTCTATACTTGGGCTGCATATTAAAATACACTTCACTTTGTTAAAGACTTTATTGTTTCAATTAATAGTTTGGTGATTTTTGTTTTTGACATTCTATATTAGATTGAGATTGTTACACTCAAGGGTTGCCAGTTTCTTCTTTCCTGTGACCCTTGTTACTTACGTACCTGGTTTTTCTAATTTCTAAAACATTACCAGACACTGGGCAAGGTCATTCCTGACGGCAACGTGTTTATTTATCGTATGCGGGAAACAGCGGATTAGATTATTTTTATCGTCATTATTGTTTCTACAGTCATAGCTTTAGCTTTTAATGTAAGAGTTGCAGTTTTTATATGTAAGTTTACAGTATGCATATACTGTAACTGCAACTGTACAGTTTTTATGTGTAAGTTTACAATATACTTATACTGCAACATATACTGTATATACTTTATATTGTAACATAAAAGAATGTCAACACTGTTAAATTACTATCAGCGGAGAAAATGCTTATCAAAACTTTTGGAGTATCAGATATAAAAGAAAGAGGAAATGTTGGCAGAAAGGTGTCAGGAATAAAACGATCAAGTGAATGATTACTTTTTAGTTTTATAAGTAATAAGTAGATGTTATTTATTTTGTTATTTTATAGTATGTAGTTACTAAACCAAATTTTTCTTTACACGACAGAAAACATAATCTACACAAAATGGTGGCGTTTACATTCAGTAGAAACCTTTGTTTACAGCATCATTTCCGATGTTGTCTGTTAATAATTCTATTATCGATAAGTTTTATTTTAAATTTACGTTTGATCCAAGAATCACTGTTTTGAATAAAATTAGTAGTCTAATTTTTGTGTTGAAACTGTTATGAAATAATTATTAAAGCAGCTTACAAACTCATCTTCAAAGCAAAAATGGTGCCGGCTGGAAAACTGAAAGAAACCAAATGAACAAATAACGTGCTCCTTACTTGCTCTTATGAATGAGTTCTTTGACTATTGAGAGTACCACCTAACTTCAACTGTACCAAAGTTGGTAGTGGTTTAAATACAAAAATTTTCAAATCAGTTTTATTATTTTTTTTTGTAATCAACATACAGTATAATATTGTCTAAAAATGGTCTCCCAATAAATAAACACTTGAATAACAATAATAATGTCGAAACCAACTAAATATTTATTAAATATCAGACATATTTGCATCTAATAAATTACATTAAAAATATGTAATAGTAGATGTTAGTTGAATGAATTTACATTTAAATTACATTATTTACGTAAGTTAAGTAAATAAGTGTACGTGAGAGCGCGTGTGTACAATGTTTATATTTGGTTGATATCAAATATTCATATTAGTTTTCTGCTAGAAATTAGTTTATATTGAGTTCATTTTATCTAAAATATCTATATGTAAAATATCGTAATAAAGTACTTTAACTTTCATTTTGCTTCAGGTTGAAACTTTCTTCCAAAAAATTCCAGAAACTGTTGTATCAGCAGACGTCCGGAAAACAATATTGAAGGGTATAGAAAAGAGGATAACTCAGATAAAAAAACATGCCGGTTCTGTATCATCGTGGTTTGCAAAGGCTCTGTCAGATTTGAGATGCTGATTCTATAACAACACGTGGCGCTCGGATTGTGTGTAGCAGTGATTGTGATAATTCTGTTAAATTTTAAAAATTGTGAGTTTCAATTTATTGTTTTTAATATGCTAAATATTTTCGTGTATTACACACTAGAAGATTTTGGTTACATTTTTTAAATGCTGTGTAATGTGCACATATTTCTGTTTCCTATTAAAGTGTTTGTGTTTTTTGCTGTTATTATATCAAATAAATGGATGTTGTGTTAAATGCATGCATTTTATCCATAGTTATTTAAGTAATTTTGTGTTTTGCATTGGTCACCACAGAAAATATAATTGAGCAACAATGATACTCAGTATTTAGAACTGAGTAATATAGGGTGTAGTTTCTTTTCAAAATACAGTTTAAAAAATAACTGGTATTAAAAAATACAAAGGTTTTGATATTTATAACGATTTATAAGTTATAATTATAACGATGATTGTTAACACCTAGTTAAAGCTGTGGCGTAGGGTGTACTGAACAAATCACATGTTAACTGAGTCCCTGCCTTCCTAACACATGCAAATAAAATAAAAAGCTTCGAGTGCTGCTGACGTGAACTTAAAACAACACATTCCGACCGTCCAGTGATACAAATAGTCAAAGAACAATTGATACAGCCACTACTACATAGAGTGCAGCACACGTCACATCACGAGAGACGGAACATACAGCACACTAATTGCAAATTCAATTATAATTCCAATTCTTATTGCTATATTCTAAACTTAAAGAAAATAAATTTCTAATTAAACGTTTTTAGCATCAAAAGTAGGGTAAAATATTAGTTTATTTATAGGACGTTATAGAAGGAATATTTTTAAATTTAACACTTACTATACATATCAAAAACCTAGTTAACACACCTGGTTATTACATGCCCTTCAAGACTAGTTAACCATTTGGGTGGTGTATATTTTTTTGAATGGAAAACTCAACGACTCTAATAACTATAGGAGAATATGTTTAGTTGATACTGGATACAAAATATATGCAAGGGTTATAATCCACCGTCTGCGATCTATTTGCAAGAATCTTATTTTGAATGAACGAAACGGTTTCAGGAAGAGCAGATCTTTTACAGACAAATGCTTTTATTACTACACACATCATTGAGAAGCATCGTGAGTACAAGAGAAAAACGCGTGTAGCTTTCGTTGACTTTGAGAAGGTCTTTGATAGAGTAGATATAAATTTGTCGTGACAAATATTAGAACAACGGTGACACCCTCAACAAGTTACAAGAACTATACAAGGCCTATAATCCAACAAGAGTAGTTGTCAAAAAAAATTGTAGGATCTCAACAAATACCTCTAAATCAAAGTGTTAGACAAGGGTGCGCTATATCACCTACTCTCTCCAACATTGATATTGACAACCTGGTAACGAAATGGAAACATTTCCATATAAGTAAACCCTGGTATTAAGTTATCACGAGAGAGCTATTTGAGTGTGACGTTGTTTACTGACGACTTGCTTGTACTTAAAAATACAGAATGTGATTTGCAATCAATACAATATAAAAATCTTCATTACAAAAACAAAGGTAACAGCATTTTGAGGTAAGGAGTCAATAAGAACAAAAATAATGATTAGCGATCAAATTTTATAAACAATTCTACACTTTAATTATTTGGGTAATGATATTGGTTATGGCAGAAATGATGTAACTGATGTTGAGTTACGTAAGTTCCAGACAATATGTGGAGCAATCAACCGTATTTTATAAACAATTCTGCACTTTAATTATTTGGGTAATGATATTGGTTATGGCAGAAATGATGTAACTGATGTTGAGTTACGTAAGTTCCAGACAATATATGGAGCAATCAACCGTATTTTATAAACAATTCTACACTTTAATTATTTGGGTAATGATATTGGTTATGGCAGAAATGATGTAACTGATGTTGAGTTACGTAAGTTCCAGACAACACGTGGAGCAATCAACCGTATTTTATTTTAAAAATAAAGTACGTCGAGATAAAAAATTAAAGTTTTACAAAGTTATAACTTTCCCTGGACTGTAGATGCAAATTATGAACGACAACCAAAAAAAAAGTAAGTAAATAGAAGCCTTAGAAATAGAAAAGTTCTCTTAAGCCTTAGCCTTAAGAGAAGTTAAATGGTGTTCTAAACTTGACCGTATAAGACATGACATGTGATACATGTTTTTAACTTAAATAAAAAATTAAAAGAGTACCAGCAACGGTGAAAAAGAATGTCAGATTCCAGTCTGGCTAAACAAGTCTAAAAATACAAACTCATAGGACGCAGGTGTGTGTATTTCCAATAATATACCAAGGAAAGCGGAGAAAGACATCAGCGAGCGACCAGCGAAAAAGTGTCAAGAGAAAGTTATAATTCTCCGTTGGCTGAAGGCATCACTACTCAGGATGTGAAAGCAGAAAAACAGTGCATTTCTCGTGTTTAACTGTTACCACGTTTGCCGAAAAGTGTTGGGAAACCACAAACATTGGCTACAGTGCTTGTCATCATTTAAACAAAGGTTTACGTACATAAACAGTACAGTAAGCTGTCATCAAGCCTAGCGCGTTGTACAATAGTGCGGGTACGAACGAAGGCGTGCAAGTATACGACCGTCGCGCCGGTGCAGGCGTTTAGGTATACGTCCGTCGCGTCGGCGCAATCGACGATTTCTGCTTATGGCATTAAGCGCAATCGAAGTCCATTATAACTGTACAGGATTTTCCTTAAGTTGCAATCTATGAAGCACCTTAACGTTATGTTATTTTTACATAAAGTACTAAGTGATAATATTTCAGGTAACTGTAAATGAAAAAAGCTCACTCCGTGAAGCAGTAAATCGACGTCTTTGCTTGAGTGACATTAACGTCAAACGCCTTCAATGCTCGGAACTTTCCAACTCCCTGGCTTTGTAGAAAATGGTCAAAAATAGGGATAATTTTTATGACCAAGTTTTGATAACTATAAGAATAATAATTTGCTTAACTGGGGTACGTAAAGTAAAGTAATCGGGTACGTACCTCAGATTTTGTAAAATCTGCAATCGAACTCTAATTCTGCATCGTAAACCTCAAAAATTTGTAGTGGAATTATGGATCCATTAGCTCCTAAAATATATATATTAACAGAAGTACTGGGGTAACCTTTGAATCTACTGAAGCTTCTATTTCAAACACACTTATACCACTTAGAGACATTAGATATGTGTATGCTTCAAAACCAGGGTTACTCAAAAAATTTTCCTGTTGTTTAACTCTTTCGACATTTCTAATCGGTCTACCATAGCACATCTAATAGCGTAAGTGAAGCAATAGCCATCGGTTTTTTCTAATGGTTATACTGACTTACTTGTAAGTTTTCTCATCAGGTAATCCTTCAGAATAAATTGAGTCTGCTTTTACAGAAATTTAGCTTACTCAGTCTTAGGGTTAACCGCTTGCATCTTAAGCGAGGTCATCTAGAACCGTGTTATTTTGATTTAAGTTTTCCTTAAGTACTATATTTTGAATTTGAGTTCTTCTAAATTATAAATATCGGTAGCTCTTATACCTTAATATGTAGTGTTCTTGAACGTTTCTGTTTATTACAGTTTTCTCCCGCACTCTAAAATGTACCTGGGTTTTAATTCAGTTATTCCACTTGAACATATCCTCAGTTAAGCTCCTCAGTTTTTCTCCACGCAAATCTAAGTAAGCCAAAATGTCATTGGTATCTTTATTAGAAGACATAAGTTAAGAGGATACTCTCTAAAGTATTCTTGTTTATATTTCTCTACTTCAGTGTTCACAATAGGCTGCTTGGTAGCAACCACTTCAGTATGTCAATAGTATGCTTAACAGTTAGGTCTTCGTGTACTGCAAATTCCTCAGATTAAAATTTCATGGCTTAAAGATATCTTATTAAGTCTATTAATACTCATTTTTCTATTCAGTTCTTATAAATTCCTTATAGATAATTTCTTTTCAATTTTCCTAACACTTTTCTTCTTACATAAACTGTAATTAATGTTTAGATTATTGAATGAATATTTGAACCATTTCATATTGTTACCTACATAACAATCCTCGCAATGTACTCGTACTTTGTTGCTCGTCATTGTTTGTGTTCGTTTGGTCATATATAAAAATGGTTAGCAAGACACAGTTTCCAGACTTTAGTCCGAGGCTGCTTTGGATACTACAATTATTTCAAGTACTACAAACATTAAAGGAAAGCGATAACATTCACAGTCCTGAAATGCAGTTTACTCTAAATACTTTAAATTATACATTGCAAGATAGAATAAGAAATGAAGATATCAGAGCAGAACTCGAAGTAAAGGACATAAATAAAATTATTTCAATTAGCAGAAGACAGTGGAAGGATCATCTGCAAAGGATGATAGAGGATCGATTGCCAAAAGCGGCACTGAAATTTAAAGCCTTTAAAGAACTTTAAAGTAGAAGAGACGTGTGTTGTCCGAGGATGAGATGGGTGCCGAAACAGGTTTATGTAACTTAATCCATGAAGAGGAGAATTTAGCAAGGCAAAACGTATAGAGGTTTCTAGCTCTCGCGATTAAGAAGCTTATTTTCTTATAAACCGTAGTTGTTAGCGGTTTGTATCTTCAGTATTTACTGGGATTTAAACGTAAATAGAAAAACAATTCTTATAGGTTTTTATACTAGAGTAAGATTCAATTAATTTTTTATCCAATTGTTTATTAAGCTGTGTTTTGAGATATCTAGGAAGACAAAAAGCCGTTTAGAATTTCCTTCCACATTCACATTTATTATATTTTTAGACTTCTCATATCGTGTGTGCCAGCAGTGTTTACAGTATTGATTCATTTTATCTCTGTAGTAAGCACTTTTTTGGAAGCATAAAGAATTTTTGTTCTCTTTACAATATTATCCATTGCTTCTGTTGGGTTTATAAAATAATGTATACTGTATTCCTTGTAGCAACTATATGGTCCTTCCGTATGTTTCCATAGGCAACGTCCATATATTATATGTGTAAGTAAAAATTCTGTTAATACTGCTCTTTAATTCGTATTTGTAATTTAATCTCTCTTTAATCTCTTTCTCGCCTAGATCTGTTATATTGTGCGGTATAAGAACTGTATTGTTTATTAGATTGATTACAGAAATTTCCCAACCAATTGTTTTTATATTTACTTCCGCAGCTATCTTTCTCTTTCGCAATCCAAACTGTGTCGTTAACCTATAAACTTGGACTTTTATGCTACCTCTGGTGCTGTAGCCTGTATTTGAAGACTGTTTCTAATAACTTAATCTCGTTACCTTTATTAACTTCTGTAGGTTTCACTCATATCGTCTTGTGCGTAGAATTTTTATAATCTTTAACGACCTCCTCTATATAATCTACCTATATAATACTTATTGACCCCAAAGGTCATTTTTGTATAAAACCTGCACCATACAAAACTAATCTGTGTACTTTACTTAGCTGTCAACAAACACTGGTATTTAAAAAATAACTAATTTCAATAGCGAAAGTTTTAAAATAGATTAGGTTAATTAATAGGACTCTGTTAAACATGGGGAATTTTAAATATTCATAAAATACTAGTTTTTTAGCTTTAAAATATTTTGTATTCAGAATGCAATGGATTTTTCATCGAGAGGATATTAACTATTATACTGTCAATTTATTTTGTTTTTAATATTAACTTTTAGATTTTCAGGTTTTTTTGTAAATCTTTAATACTCGTCAGTTCATATACATAATAATTACAAAAGAGACACTAACAATAGACATTTTGTTTAATTATTAAATTTGCGTGGATAAATTTAAAACAAAACTGTATGGATAGAAAACGCGCTTCGCAGCAAACATTTTCTCCTTAAGCTTGGAAAATGTTTAAAAGAGTAGAACTGCCAATAAGAATAAAAGCTAAATGACAATTAGACAATAGTAATCTACCAGTCAAGTATATGAGCAGTCATGTGTTTCACATATTTGGGACCAACTATATCAGAAGATAGGAAAGAAGAGGTAGAGATAAGAGGAAGGACAACTCTACCCACCAAAGCGTATTTTACTATCACCTTTTTGTAAATCAAAACATATTCGTAAGAAGACAAAAATATGAATTTATAATACTATTGCTCCGCTGAGGGGATAGATAAGACGCACGGCTATGCGATACTTGGCACGCGTTATGTGAGCGGCAGAATTGTCCAACGCTTTCTAACTTTCTAGATGCGCCTTAGGCACTACGGTCGAGTAACCTACCAGCATCCAGGTCACTATGACACCACGTAGGCGTAATATAAAATGTCGTTTTGAAAGCGGCGAGTAAGTATGAGATTGAGCATTACAAATGTTAAAGAACATACAAATAAAAGAAATAAATAGAACGTTCAATAAAACGAACAGTGGGTTAAATAAGAAAATTAATTATCGCTAAAACAGATTCAAACGGCAATGAACAAGCTCCAATAATTGTAGTGGGCTAGTTCACGCCCAGGCCTCCACGTTTGATAGAAGCGTACACTAGGCGCCTTGCTTTCGTCAATATTGAAGCTGTGCTTAAATAGCCGGTCAGAAAAATAGGAAGTGTTTCGTTTATTCATGCTTTAATACTAAATCAAGAGCTGTTACAAAACTACTACTTGCAGCCTGTACATACACGGGTGGAATATTGAACATATTCAATAAAGGCTTTAGAATTACTGCATGGTGACCAACAGCTATGATAAGTATTACATGTTTAGCTGAAAGCTAGGCGACACTTTTCTGCGTTTAGTCTCCAGTAATCTGAAACAAGTGAAGACCGATTGACTGCACTGGCTTCACCTAAAGTATCGGAGAACTACCGAACGCTGTGTTCTCTCCTTACATGTATTGTGACTGTATCAGAGATAATAAATTACAATCTTTGTTAAAAATTCCACGGCACCAGAATATCTCAGACGCTCTTGTTTACGCTTTCTAGTTTAAAGCTTCCAAGTCGGCAAAAAATTAATAAAATTATTTTATCACCCTTTGTAGTCAAACATTATTATAAAACCCGCTCCTACGCAACGAAAGTATAGCAATCTCTGTAAGATTGCAGAGAAGTGGAGTTTATAAATTAAAATGTAAACAATGCCTACCTAGGTGAAAGTGTACCTGGACAGTAAGGTGGTAATTTTCGTATTTAAAGGTTGGCTAATCTGTACTTTCTAAATTACGTTTATCAAGTTCAGGCATCGTCACAGTACAACGTGCGTCGACGGGCGGCAGACGTCAGAGCGTTTGCTGCCTTGTTCTGTCTTTTTCATTTTTTCTTGTTGTCGCGACAATTTATCTAGGCCTTAGGCATTAACATTTATATGTAGAGCGGAGTGTTGCACATTTGCGCCTCATTTTGCCATGTAGCTTTCGTAACCGACTTGGTTTATACAATATTCAAATGTCTTTCAGACATAGCCAACCTTAACATGCCGTGTAAATTGTAATACAAATTTAATAAATGTATCAAATACAGTCCACGCTCATCATTATTCAGCATCCTGGCAATAACATCATGAAATATCATTCTTCCTAACATTTAAGGGTCCTACGGGACGAAATCAAACATTTTTTGGTTGCTCCGTGCCTGGATTCGTCATTTTACATTTCTGCAACTTATATTAGAGCGGTTTTCATAATTTTTTCTGCCCCACTTTCTGGCCAATCACGGGCGATTCAGCATATTCGCTGATCCGACCGTGTCGGGACTTAGTCAGCATTTCTTTCGTCGCCATTGAGCCTCGTGACAACACCACTGCAAGACCATCCATGTGCTAGCGTCTACACGCCAGATTGAGCAGTCATCTATCTAGTCCGTGTGTGTCTGCCATCTATTCCACGGCCTCGACGCTCCAGGACATCGCATACCAGGTACGACGTCAACGACATCATTAACAGGTGCGTACAATGGCTGAAGAAGGCCTCAAAGTGTTGGTCAGAAAGAGAGGCGGCTTAAAGTCTGCCATAGTGCGAACTAATTCTGCTATAACTAACTTTGATAAAAACAATAATACTAAACATTTTTTAACGGTTAGGCTTGAAAGTCTAAAAAGTTTGGCAACAAAATACGATGAGGTACAGTCTGAAATTGAACTCATTTCTAAGGACATAAACGCTGCTCAAGAAGACAGATTTGAGGTTGAAGAGCTGTTATATTCAACAGAAGCCAATATCTTGCAATTAATAGAAATTTTCAACGTTCAGGCTGAATCTCCAGTATTAACGAGCAATATGCAATTAAAACCTATAACTTTGCCCTGCTTCACAGGCACTATTTTAGAATGGCAGCACTTTTATTCAATATTTCTGGACTTGGTACACGCCAGATCTGATTTAACGTCAGTGCAGAAATTACATTATTTGTATTCATCTCTTAAAAATGAGCCACTAGATCTAATTAAGGCATTACCTATTTGTAATGAGAACTATTCCATAGCGTTGAGTTTGCTGTCCGCTAGATATGATAACAAATTCATATTAGCGAAGTATTATATTCAAAACTTGCTTGAAGTAAAGTCTACAATCAAGGACTCCGTCCAAAGTTTGGCAGAATTCATAAATACAATAACGTCTTCATTAAATTCGCTGGCAGCCATGCAACTGTCAGTGAATTCATTTGAGCATATTACGTACAATTATTGTCAGCAAAACTGGACCATTCCACGTTTAAATTATGGAAGGAGTCTATAGATCTCGATAATCTTCCTAACTTTCAAAGCTTTACCAAGTTTTTAAACGCACGTAGACAGTTGTTAGAAAATACATTACCGATCGATGCAGGACAGCAGCTCAACAAGCTAACTTTAAGGTTCAATAATAAATCTGACAAACAAAATTACGAAACTCTGCTGGCAGCACAGCATTTAAAAGTTATCACTCAGCTTCAAATAATTATTCATGCCCATGCTGCAAAGCTAGTCATCCAATTTACATGTGTGACAAATTTCGTGAATTAAGCATATCAGAAAGACGGCAATTTATATTAAAGCATAAATGCTGTACTAATTGTTTAAGACCAGATCATTTTTCATCTAATTGTAAGGTCAAACAATCATGTAAGATCTGTTCAAAACGACACCATACATTGCTGCACATAAATAATGTGTCAAAACAAGGTTCTGCCAGCAGTAGCAATTATTGTTCACTCAAGCTACAGTCTACAAACAATGTTCTCTTATCGACAGCACTTGTGTTTGTCATCGACCGGGCTGGTAACAGACAGCTTGCAAGAGTTCTATTGGATGCTGGGTCACAAGTGAATTTTTGTACGGAATCGTTTGCTAAGAAATTACTGCTTAACTTGACTAAATCTAACATACCGATTACAGGTATTAATAATGCGGCGTGTTGTGCCACTAATTTGGCGTCTATTCGCATTATTTCTCGCTATCAAAGGTTCAGCTTTGAAGCAACATGTGCGGTCTTATCTGCATTAACTCATAAACTGCCAGCACAAACTTTCGACATAAATCATTTTAACGTCCAAGATAACGTTTTTCTCGCCGATCCACATTTCAACATATCAGCTGATATCGACATACTGTTAGGAGCGCAATTTTATTTAGATTTAATTTTAGCTAACAAATATGTACGCAGTCCTCACTTTCCTCATATACAAGAAACAAAGTTAGGCTACATTCTAGCAGGCAATCTGCCCAAACACTGCCGTAATAAGGGTTCAGCTGTTTCGTTCCTGGCTAGAAACAACGACAGTTAAATTTTGGCGTCTCTTGAGAAATTTTGGGAGACCGAAACTATCCCTGATAATGCACCCATTAGTAACGATTCAGCTTGTGAGGAACATTTTGTTAAGTCCACTCATCGCAATGATGAGGGTAGGTTCGTTGTTTCGCTACCATTTGAGTCTGACAATCCCCAGTTGGGTGAGTCCTATGCTAACGCTGAAGCGAGATTCTTGAGTTTAGAACACCGGTTCATGCGTGATTCTGAGCTTGCGCGCGAATACGCAAACTTTATTCAGGAGTATAAGGATTTTGGCCACATGACGCTTGTCGACGATTGTTCTATCAATTCCGGGGTTTCAAATACCTACTATTTGCCTCACCATGCCGTCTTTAAACATTCTACTTCTACGACAAAACTTCGCGTCGTTTTTGATGGCTCGGCCAAAACTACCAATGGCTTTTCTCTCAATGATATTTTGTTGGTAGGCCCAAACGTCCAACAAGACCTTTTTTCTATTCTTTTGCGATTTCGTATCCACAACTATGTTCTCATCGCCGACATCGAGAAGATGTATCGACAAATTCTGGTATCTGATAAGGATTGCCATTATCAACGTATTCTGTGGCGTAACTCTCCCCTCGAACAGTTTAAACATTTTGTATTGGGAACTGTAACATACGGTACTGCTAGTGCTTCGTTTTTGGCCACTCGCTGTCTTATTCAGATTGCGATTGGTAAGGATCATGAAGCTTCTTTTCCTGACGCTGCGTCAGCTATAATTAATGATTTATATGTCGATGATTTGTTAACCGGTGCAGACACCATTTCTAATCTGACCAAGTTGAAATCTGACTTAGGTACGTTGTTGAGTCAATACGGCCTCACTCTGCATAAATGGGCATCAAATGAACCCAATGTGGTCGCAGATCATAATAATTTATCACTCCCATTAAACAAACAAGGTAATGTGCGTACGTTGGGCATTCTTTGGAATAACTCTACAGATTCATTTTTGTTTGACATCAAGTCATTTCCAGTTGAATCAAGCATCTCTAAGAGGAAAATGCTATCGATTATCGCGGGTATCTACGACTCACTCGGACTCGTCGGTCCCATTGTTTTTCTTTACAAACAGTTTATGCAGCAACTATGCCTGTGCAATCTTGGTTGGGATGAGCCAATCTCCGGGCAATTACACTTGCATTGGCGTTCATTATGCGATAAATTATGTCTAATCGGTAAAATTATTGTCCCACGTTTTATTCGTTGCAAGTCTAAGGCAAAAATAGTTGAATTACATGGGTTTGCGGATGCTTCTGAAAGGGGCTATGGGTGTTGTGTTTACGTTAGAGTCATTTATCAAGATTCATCGGCCTCTTGTCACCTTCTGTGTTCCAAATCTCGCCTGGTCCCACTACGACAGGTGTCATTACCCCGCATTGAACTCTGCGCTTGCTTGTTGTTATCGCGACTCTTATTCAAAGTCACCCCTGCTCTTCATTCCTTTATCAATAGTGTTCACCTGTATTCTGACTCCATGGTGTCCCTTTACTGGATTCATGCCCAGTCTTCTACGTGGAAGCCGTGGAACCATGTAGACGGTTGTTGTGCGCTGTTATCGAGTATTGTTATGTTACGTTATGTTTAAATATAGTTTATCTCTTGTTAGTGTCTTGTGCTAAGTAATGTGTGCAGATATAATACTATTTTGTGTTCAAAGTTCTAAAAGGGCTTTCAGTGAGTACTTAAAACTTTAATAATTATTGTTGGTTACAATTTATCTCGGTCGTGCTTGGCGGCTCAGGTTATCGGCCAAGTGCATTTGACTGTTATCTGGCTTGTGACCCGGTTCGGACTTGTTCTACATCGCATCCACTCAGCTACAAGATAAGGTAAATATGCAAACAAATAGCGATGGACATTATCAGCAACATATTCGGACTCCGTACAATCCAAACTTCTATGTAAGTAGCCAGAACTATAACCCTAGTTATGAGCATCAACAACAAAATACTCATCTTAGAGGTAATTCGCAACCTCACTTTCAGTCACAAATGCAGCAACTGTATCAACAACAAACTAGTTGTCCTTTCTCAAATATGCCGGCACCTAATATCTGCAATCAACTCCCGAACCAAATGTCATCGCAAATATTAACGAACACTAATACCAATATGGCCCAAGCAATACCTCCATTCAGCTGTCCTACCAACATCACACAGAACTCCCAAGAGGACATAGATTATGATTCATTAAGTAAAGACTTATCCTACTCTGAACCTCATGAAACTGAAACTGCAAATGAATCTTGCGTACCTTGGCAGCAAGTTAAACACCCCTCTAAAAAAAGGAAACGATCTGCTACAGCAACTAAAAGCATTTACTTACCTCAAACAGCAAATAGATTCGATCCCTCGTCCAACATAGATACGTCTCTTAATCATGACGATTCTGGCAACTCAAATAACGTTAATAAAAATAAATCAACCGAAAGCACCAAAGCCTCCGCCTATCTTTATATACGGTGTTACGAACTATAAAGCAATGACAGACTTTCTAGCATCGGCTGCAGAAGGCGAAACATACCACAGCAAAGCTCTCTCAAACAACACAGTTAAAATTCACCCCCACACCGTTGACACTTACAGAAAATTAATTAGACTACTCTGTGAAAAAAATATAGTCCATCACACCTACCAGCTGAAACATGAGAGAGCCTACTGTCATAAGAGATCTTCACTATTCAGTGCCACTAGAAGAAATTAAAGACGAGCTAGCTAAATATGGCCACAAAATTCGGAATATCATAAACGCGAGACACAGGAAATCCAAGGGGACCCACTGCCTCTATTTTTTGTAGACCTCGAGCCCCAAGATAACAATAAGAAAATATATAAATTGGAATATCTACAAAATACAAAAATTAAAGTTGAACCGCCAAGAGTCAAAAAGGCAATAATCCAATGTACACGATGCCAGGAATATGGCCACTCCAAAACTTACTGCAGAAAATCATTTATCTGCGTAAAGTGTGGAAAATCTCATGACACTAAAACGTGCAAGAAACCTAGGGATACCCCTGCTACCTGTGCACTATGCGATGGCAGTCACCCAGCCAATTATAAAGGGTGTTCTGTCTACCAAGACCTGATAAGATCTAAACTTAGGGGCAATCCACAACTGCTAAGTAGTGCTACTCCACAGACACAATCTAATGTGATTCAGAATTCTCCACCCCCTCTACCACCACCGCGAAATACAAATTCTACATATGCTCAAATCACGGGCGGAAGTAGAAAGACACAAATGACTAGCAACAGCCACGCAAACCCCACTAACAGGGAAGTAATGGACCAACTGGCAATTTTCCTAAGTGAGTTCAAAACTATGTTCGCTCAACTCATTAATCAAAACAGCATTATCCTCAACATGTTATCTACAGTCATAAATAGAATACCTCAGCAATGACCCCGGCACTAAGAATAGCTGTCTGGAATTCGAATGGGCTTTCCGGCCGCATACAAGAAATTATCCTCTTCCTGAATATCAATAAAATTGACATCCTCCTAATTTCAGAAACCCACTCAACGGATCGAACAGTCTTCAAAATACCTTATTATAACATATTCTATGCTAACCACCATGACGGTTCAGCTCACGCAGGTTCAGCTGTCATCATACGAAACACTCTTCATCATTATGTAATGAAGCCACATGTCACTGCAAAAATCCAAAGTGCAATCATTAAAGTTCTCGCCCTTCCATGGCCCTTGACCTTAGCAGCTACATACAGCCCACCATGCCATTCCACATCAACAGACGAATATCTAGAGTTTTTCGCCACTCTGGGACCACACTTTCTTGTAGCGGGGGACTGGAATGCGAAGCATACTGCCTGCGGCTGAAGGCTTATCACACCAAAGGGTCGAAATCTACTGGCAGCTATACACCATCTTCATCTCAGCTACTTATCAACAGGAGGACTTACGTACTGGCCCACAGACTTAAATAAAATTCCAGATCTTCTTGATTTTGCGATAACAAAAGGAATCTCGCACTTATATACCAAAATCGAACCAAATCTCGACTTAAGCTCTGATCATAACACCATTATAATTACATTAAGCACTAATATAATCTGGAGGGAACCTCCACCTGTTTTATGCACTAAGCAGACTAACTGGGATTTATTTGAACACATTATCAATGGGAATATCAACTCTAACTTTCGCATTGTGGATTCCAGAGACATTGAAGAAGCCGTTCAATGCTTTACTAAACTACTACAGGATGCTGCATGGCAAGCTACACCAGAAAGAAGAAAAGTTTTACCTGATTATCATAATATACCTCTGCACATCAAACAACTTATTCAAGAAAAACGACAAGCTCGCGGTAAATGGCAACGAACGAGAAACCCCCAGTATAAAACAATTCTCAATAGGCTCACCCATAGAATTCGCGCAGCTATGCAAGAGGCCCGAAACGCATTGTTTGAACACTATGTAACAGTTTAACACCCCATGATCATTCAATATGGAAGGCGACAAAAAAAATCAAACGCCCGGTAATCCCAGTATCCCCCATTCGTAAACCTGACGGCAGTTGGGCTCGAGCAAATGAAGATAAGGTGCATGTGTTCGCAGATCACCTTTCCCAGGTTTTCACCCCAACCTCATCAGCAATTGATGACTCAGAAATTCTAACTTACCTTGATGCTCCCTACCAATTATCTCCTCCAATCAAAGCGTTTGCCTTCTCTGAATTTCTCAGGGAGATAAAACATTCCAAGACACATAAAGCCCCCGGGTACGATTTAATAGTTAAAGAAGTTCTGAAACATCTTCCCAAAAAAGCGTTAGTACTACTTACAACTATTTACAACAGTATACTCAGACTGTGCTACTTTCCAATCCAATGGAAATTTGCCCAAATTATCATGGTCGCAAAACCTGGCAAACCCCCTACTGACCCTACATCTTACAGGCCAATAAGCCTTCTTCCACTCTTGTCAAAAATATTTGAACGACTTCTCCTAACCAGAGTAAAACAAATAGTGCCCTTTAGGTACCTGATCCCTGAACACCAATTTGGTTTCAGAGAAAAACATTCTACAGTGCAGCAATGCCACAGAATAGTGAACAAAATTAGGGATAGCCTGGAAAAGAAGACGATGTGCGCAGCTGTCTTCCTGGATATTCAGCAGGCTTTTGATAAAGTCTGGCATGAGGGCCTTCTGTACAAGCTGAAGAAACAACTTCCTGATCAACTATATTTACTGTTGAAATCATATGTGCAAGATAGACACTTCCAAATCAAAATCGAAGACACTGTGTCCGTAATCTCTCCTATAAAGTCGGGAGTGCCTCAGGGCAGCGTTCTGGGGCCATACTTATATCTTATATTTACTGCCGACCTACCTGTGACAGACTACACTACCACCGCCACCTTCGCTGATGATACCGCTATCCTCGCAGTAGATCCCAACCCGGAACGAGCCTCTGAGAAACTGCAAAGCCATCTTTACCTCCTGCAAGATTGGTTCCAGCGGTGGAGGATCCGAGTTAATTCTGCAAAATCCACTCAAATAACCTTCACCATGAAACGTAGCTCTTGTCCACAAGTCACTATAAACGATGCCCCCATACCTATAAAATCAGAAGTTAAATACCTGGGGCTGCATTTGGACGACAAATTAACATGGAAAGCCCACATTCAGGCTAAGAAACAACAACTCAACTTAAAAGCTAGGCAACTGTACTGGCTCATAGGTAGAAAATCTCAGCTATCTCTCGCAAACAAAGTCATCATATATAAAGTTGTGCTCAGACCAATCTGGACTTACGGTATAGAATAGTGGGGTGCTCTAAACCTTCCAACACAAAGATTCTGCAGACAGTTCAGTCAAAAATCTTGCGTTGCATAACGAATGCTCCCTGGTTCATCTCTAATTATACCCTTCACAAAGACCTCAACATTCCATACGTTTCTGATGTCATCAAGATGCACGCCGCTAAGTACAGGAACCGCAACATAGGACACAGCAATAACCTGATCAACGAGCTCCTCAATCCATCACTGGATGTAAGAAGGCTGAAGAGACAGTGGCCAGATGACCTGACCCGGTGAACGTGGTAATCATCGCTGGATGGTTCCCACCTCAAGTGTCGACGTATACATCACTTTTACTTATTACTCTGTAAAATGAGTAGATTGTAAAACTGCATTATAAAAAAAAAAAAAAAAAAACTTATAGACTACGTTTCATAGTACCTAGTGGGATACTATTCTATATTTATTCCGTCGATGGAAGAAACATTTGCGTTGCAGATCGCCAAAATTTGGAAAATATTGCAACGATACAGATTATTATTTTCGCATAGGATAAAGTGTGTGTGTGTGTGTGTGTGTGTGTGTGTGTGTGTGTGTGTGTGTGTGTGTGTGTGTGTGTGTGTGTGTGTGTGTGTGTGTGTGTGTGTGTGTGTGTGTGTGTGTGTGTGTGTGTGTGTGTGTGTGTGTGTGTGTGTGTGTGTGTGAAGAAATTACAAACGAGTCTATAATGGAGGTAATGAAAAATTATTTATTACACAAAGTAAATAATAGTTTTTACGATGTATATTAAATTACATAATTTTCATGCGTTTATATTTGAATAAAGTTCGATTTTACATCGATTTTACTTGTTAGATGATATCCGTTCACTTGCTGATTTGTCCTCCGGATGTGCGTTTCTCCTCTTCTTAGCGTCGCTCCCGTCCTGGCGTCCTCTTCGTCGGCGGGTTGCTCCAGCGACGATGCCTCTGTACGTCACACTGACGATTCCGTCGAACTGCTAACACCAAATAGACTTTTCACACAATTGTCACTCTCACAATAATTAGCGTTCTCGCTCGCAAAAGTTATTATTAATTTACACGTTAATTTTTATTAGATCTCAGAGTGAATATGGGTATTTATTATAAAAGCGGTGTATTTAGCTTAAACCTTCCGTGAAAGCTTGAAGTGTTCAATAATTCCCTATGCGGACTATCTTGACTACCGCGAAAAGCACTTAAATAAAATAATAATTTTTATAGAGATCGTTAACCTGCTTGGCTCTTTACGCAAAGCTCGCAAAGAGTTCCAAGTTATATGATAATTTTATATTTCTATAACTCCGTACGACGAAAACTCTCGTCAACGGATACAACTTCACTCGGCAAATGCTATCGACCAACTGTGTCGATCCGTAGGCCTACCTCACAGAGTACGATTATTAATCAAATTAGTATCTTCTGATTGGTCCATCCGATGTCACATGGTTGATATTAACAAAAGATATAAGAGTTACATGCAAAACTTTGTATAAATCCGCAAGAGCTTGCATTGATTTCATCTATGAATTTTATTACTCTATCATTGATAAGAGTTAAAAGCTGAGTTTTTCCTATATAAAAAACCATACTTATAAAATAATTGGAAACCTCAGAGTATATAAAAACTGTAGCTACGAGTAAATAAATAAAAACTCGTATTTACATAAACAATCCACTGTCAAAGTTTATAAAAACTCGAGTAAATAAAACTCGTATTTACATATACAATCCACTGTCAAAGTTTCACGTCGATTGGTTGATTACCGCGGAAGATATAGCGAATAAGGTTTATCACAAGCGCACAATTTCACACACAAAGTACATGGCATAAAAGAACACATTTTTGTAAAGAATTTGATATAACCTACGTCCTTATCCATTGCTAAATACAAAACTTACAGCTAAAAGACAAAATTTTGCATAAAACCATTTTAAACATGTCAATGTTCGTCATCCATGCTCACATACCATCAACACCGCTTATCACCCTGTGTTTTGTTGCAATATATAATTTTTTAAAAGACAATAACGTCAATTTAAAAACTAAAACATTTGATTTATTAGCCACAAATAAATAACTATACTTTACTGATACTAGTAAGCAATTGCCCACCTACTAGTGTCCTCCTCATCTACTAAGCTAGAGCAGCTTATGGAAGCTTGAGTTGAAGGTATAAAGTTTCATTTGAGACGACGCTTTGGAAATTCTGTACTAACGTTGAGGTACTACCTACATTGTTAATCCCGATTAAAGCTTGTCTAAAATCTGTACCAATCTATTTGCCTTGGCTTCCTTCATGCGTTTTTAATTACTCAAACTTTTTTTTTAAATCACCTCATTTCTCACAGATAAGTATAAACAAATTGCAATATGACAAGTAACAATTAACACATAAGGTACTGAAACACATTTGTAAAACAATATCTACTAATTATATATTTATTCTCTGCAGGACAGAAGTAAAAGTAAATTTTAGTCTCGCAATCTGCATGGTGTTGTTACTGTAATTATAAAAGAGGACAATCTTCTTCCATTGATAGGGGAAGATGGCTATATTATTTAATGTTTATCTGATAAGCGTGAAAACTACAAAATAATTACTACGACCAATAAGCTAATACTGTAACACGTCACTAAACAGTGCTGGGCCCCAAATTAAACGTGCCACATAAAATATCATTTTACGACAAATGTATCACAAAACCACAATACATTACAATAACATAACACAACATATATCAATAATATAACACTAGGTACCACAATATAATAAAATTAGCTGCTACCTATAACTCATCATATATCTAGTGTTCATCAAAAACAGATATAATAACTAACTTACATGCAATGGAGGGTGGTATGTAAAGAAAATTATACTACCAGCTAGTGAGCAGAGTTAAACGAATTTATTCATTCAGAAACAAAATTAGCTTCTTAATGCTGTGTAATTACGGATCAGCCAGCATGTAATAATTCTTTTGTTTAATTAAATTCTGAATAAATTAACTGTTGAATAAGTTGAGAAGTGAATAAATTATGCCGTGCATAAAATCTTTAATGAGTGTCGATTTACAAGGTGAATCAAACACTGATCCAAAATTAAGTAGAATAAATCAGTTCTATGAATTAATACAAGTTTACATTTTTAGTTACGCACAGCGAACATGCTGTGATCTGTTAGTAAGTTTCCCACACTTGCTTAAACTTAAAGTCTCTGAAAAATGTTTTCGTTCATATTTCCTTTTTTGCTAACTGTGTGGAAGTTGGAACTGCAGCTGGGTGTTGTTAATTAAAAGGAACATTGTTACTTGAACAGCACAAGGTGTACAGAGGCGTCGAGTCCGCTCATGCTCACGCCATGCGTCCACGTGTTACAGGTTCAAGCTTCTACGTTGCCTGTGAGAAGTATCTCCGTAAGTGAAGCAAAACTGTATGAAGAAACGAATTCCTGAAGTTCTTAATCCCGTTCATGGAACCAAGTTCACACTGTAAATTCCAGATCTTTTAGTATGGGTTTACCATTACCAATCATACAACATCTGACAGAAACTTACAAAATACAGTTATTGCAATTACAAAGTTACGGCTCAATTCTATAACAACATTAAATTAACGTAAAAAATTACATATCTTCCTTTTCTGTACTCAACTGGCTGAAATTGGCTTTTGTTAAGAGGCTTACGGTTACAAACATGCTACACCATGGTCCGTTATAGATTACAATTCTTTTCTTTTTACATAAATTACATACGATTGCTTCTAAAAAATGACAAACAAATATAATTAGCCAACAGTACTGATCCATAAGGACCGAAATAATTATAAATACCTTGGTAAAAGAGGGTCCAAATTTAGGTGTCGACCTGGAGACGACGGGAACTCTGGTCACAGCAATATTCGTTAGTCGACTAAGCTAAACTTGTCTAGCGAAAACCCTTCTATGGAAGGAAAGAGGGTAGCGCCGTGACGTCAGGACATCGATCAAAGTATGAACATAATCTCGTAACGCGACAATATACTTATTTTTATTTAATTTGGTAATACGCTTATCTTTGCGTTCGGCGTGAGCCGAATAACTGCAACAGAACTTCCCCCCGAAAGGCAAGCGTCGGGTGCAGAAACGGGTCAACCTTAGCAAAGGGCGCAATTTCAGTACACAAGAAAGGCTGGCAATCAGCACAGTGACCTAGCATAAGGCTTCTCCCAAAACAAGAAACACTCCCAAATCAAACCAACCAAACACCCACACGAAGGACACGTAATATTCTACGTATTAATTTAGATACAACTAAGTAGTTAGAAGACGTTTTTATGTTTTTAGAAGACGGCATTATAGCTATAAGCTTTATTGTTGCTTACGTTAATTAACATGTTAGGGTTTATTTTTGATACGTCAAAAAATGCAGGTTTGTAATTTGTTCCATGGTTTGTTGTGATCAATCACACACGTGTTTCCATTTTATCTCAGTCGGATTGACTGTTACAACCGGCCTTGCAATCCGTATCTCAGTCGCGTCACATTCGAGGAGTAATGCAACGTGGAAGACAAGATCTATGCGTTCTAAACCCAGTCGTCAACTGTACTCGGCCTAACATCCCGGAAGACGATTGTACGAAACTGTACGAAATTACACAAGAAAGATTACATATGTGTTCAGGGAGACACAAATGCATGCGTCCGAAGTCAATCTGTGTGTGTGTGTGTGTGTGTGTGTGTGTGTGTGTGTGTGTGTGTGTGTGTGTGTGTGTGTGTGTGTGTGTGTGTGTGTGTGTGTGTGTGTGTGTGTGTGTGTGTGTGTGTGTGTGTGTGTGTGTGTGTGTGTGTGTGTGTGTGTGTGTTGAAATGTTATAAATACGCGTTGATAAATTAATATTGCCGAGACTAATGTGTGGAATCAAGGGTTATTAATCAATAAGCAATGGTTGAAATGTTGTTCTTACTACGGATTTACCTGACATAAGTTTCTTGTTACTTGACAAACACAGCTAGAATTAACTGTCTTTTAATAGCTACTTGTACACGGTTTTCAGTCCTTAAAAGTTCTTTAGAACTTGTGATTTGGATGGTACTATTACAGTTTGGACTTTCCTTGAATATAGACTGAAGTACGACGTCCGTACCTGGAGTCCGATGACCTGACAGTCTGCAGATGGTCTTAGAGAGTCGTGTGGTATGTCATTGATAGTGCAGATGGTAGAACATCTCTCCCAGAGTCACTTTTGGGTTGTTATTAGAGACAAACGTTTACGAGCTAAACTCAACACGATCGTGACCTACTGGACTTACGCCAAATCCGGTACGCGTTTCTATACCTATGAGGACAATTATAAAACACGTGACACTTCGCCAGAATACTTCGAACCGCACTCGAATAAATCGCCACTAAAACTGACTCTAAGAGTCGCTGAAGTCTTCTATTCATACCCCGCTGAGATACCAGAATATTCCACAATACGCGTCTACCACAAAACACTAGAGCATAATTGATTGCAACCTTGAACACAGCGCGCGCGGACCGGTATGGTCTGGAATAGTCTCGTTGCGGACGCATGACAAGTGTCACGTAATTGTCCTTCCTCTCAATGTAGCAGCAATGCGTACGCACACGCACATTACAGCCAGGCTCCGCTGGAACAGCCGACAAACACGTATAACGTTCTGTAATGTCATAAAAGTATTCTACCAACTTGGAAAGAATTCGTTTTTAAACTGCAATCAAAGTAACGTATGTTTACAAGGTTTACGTTACTTGAGATTATCTTTCCGTAATCGACAGGGTTCAATGTTATGAACTGCGGGTTTGAAGCCGTTTCCCCCAAACTCAACAAGAATTTGGACTCACGGTTTATATAACCTATAAGAACTGCAATTGCACGAAACAATACTTACGCGCGACTGACTTTCTAAAGCTTCTAAAGACTTTATACGTTTTTTACCAAGTCCCGCTTCGAAATCTTAATTCATAAAATGGCATTAATGTTATGTTTTAAATAGGAGGTACGCGACACACGCAAACGCGCACTCGATTATGCCAATCTAAAAATGCGATAATCACGAACATTTGAGCCGCCTCATTACCCCTTCTCAAAGTTTTGAGAAGAAATTTAAAAAAAAAAATCTAAGTTTTTTTTTTGAAAAGGGGGGAAGGCGTCCCGTAAATTTTAAAACTGGGTAGATGGCCTAGTCGAAGCATAAAATACACTGAGCCCATTGTGACAGGACTTGCAAATGAAACACATGATTAACATATTAAGATTTTATTTGCGTATGATCTTAGTGTGAACAACATACGTACATAATACATACATATATATATTTTTCAGAAAGAATATTTAACGGGTCACTCCGCAATTAACCTTAAGTTTTTTAAAGCTCTTCATAACTTAAACATGAACAATTAACTATTAAATTACAAAAATATTTCAACAAACAACATTAATTCCTATCAATTGTCCACAGTGACCTCTCAGAAAGTCCTAATCATTATATATGTATGTATATATATATATATATATATATTCTTCTCAAGTTGCATTAACCATTTAACAAATTCACATTAAGTTTTAAATAATCACACAATTATATTAATTCATAATTCATATAATTCACATAATTCACGTTAAGCCCCACATTCCAAATAATGGGTCAGCAATAATTAATTATAACCTATATATAATATAATAATTTAATATAGTTAAAAATTTGTAACCCCTCTTTCTATTTTTATGCTTTATAAAAAAAACTTTTTTTTTCCGAAAGAGGGGCCACTAGTTACTTAAAACTAGGCCGAGGGCCTAGAGAAGCCAAAAATGCGCTGGGTCCAGTGGGACGGGACTTGCAATTAAACTCGATGGTTAAACAACAATAACAAATTTTATTACCAATTTCAATTCTTGACATTCAATATAACTTTAATAGAATTAAAAAATGTCATTAAAAACCTCTACTCCACTCCCTGACATTATAACATTCTGAAAATATACACATGTAACATCATAGTTCATAATTCAATAATTTCTCACAAATACACATAAATAACATCAATCAATATACTTACATGAATACACATAGAACACACACACATATATATATATATATATATACACATATACCACACACACATGTTCACCTGGCGGACAGCCTATATATATATTTTTCACCATACCTCAGGAGAATATAACCCCAGTATCTGTCACCAAGACCCCCATCCCAAACTACCGTAATCGGATAAAGTGCCCGCCCTGCTTTAAAAACTTTTCATTAAAAGTTTAAAAGTAATGAAAACAATACATTAACTCGTCAGAGTATAACAGAGTTACAACAAATGAAATTATCACAAGTATGAGAAATGACCGAAGTCAATCTGGCAATACAGCCCGAACAACTCTTACGTTATAAGCATACAAAATTTAGGAATGTTCCCCCAAATAGTAATGTGCCATCGCAAGGTCAACATGACTGCACGGTCTGATAAAATGGATATTTCTCAGCTGCTATTATGCTCTTAGAAAAATACAGATTTGAACAAAAACCCTAGTTGGACGTAACCACCAGAAAATAACATAGAACTGATTTTACAACCTCACATTTATAATTGAAAAAAAAATGAGAACCGGTAGTGTGCTCATATTAACAAAACTCAACAATTAATGCACTCGCTATGACAGTAAAAAAAAGATGAAAATTTACTTATTACAGAATTATTAAACAACTAACATAAGTTTTATAAAATGTATAATTGAAAAGTAAGAACCGGTAGTGTGCTCATATTAACAACTCAACAATCAATGGCTATGGCAGTAAAAGAAAATGATGAAAATTTACTTATTACTGAATTAATAAACAGCTAACATAAATTTTATAAAATATATAATAAAAATTTTAATAAAAAAAATTGTATAATATAAAACCTAATAAAACATATTTGAGGCGTTCATAGAGAATTGGGTTGACCTCTGGCACGGCCATGCGCCGAACCAGATGTAACAAAATTTAACATGTCAGAAACCTGTGGATGAAGGCACCAACAGGTGACGGTGGCAGGTCAAAGCACCCCCCAAACCTTTAAATAATTAAAAAAAAAAACCCCCATATAGATCTATAAATATAATCAAGAAAATCCCCAAACAAAGTACCCCAGCACCCATGCAAGCATAATTAACACCCCTACAAATCAGTAACATTCAGTTCCGCACACTTTTGCAATAAGAGAAAAATTTAACATCAAAATCGGGTGACGCATGACCCCGTCTGGGTTTACACTTACTCTGGGGCGTAAGCGTTTGTAAAATGAATCTGACAAAATTTATAACCACTTAATGTCCCGCTGGACTTGTGCACAAACGACTTATAACTGGAGCTGTTCCAGGAATAATATCACATGTTCTACATTGTAGCGGCCAAAAATATTTCTTAAAGGCTTAAATGTCACCTAGTTATAGTCCGGCACAAATCCTGAGGTTATTGTAGTGTGTAGTCCATCTCCTCCTCCCGACGGCTAAGACGGAAAGTCACTAGTTTAATAGCATGGGTGGCAGATGATCGGCCACCAGCTGGAGCGAATCAGGAGATCGTCTTAATCAGGAACCCTGGACATTTATATATATGGGTGATTACTCAAGTGTTCAATAATTCACAATACCCCTTTTACTCCAGCATAACTCACACACCACAACATGCTCTGTTTTAGAAAAGTTTGAAATTTAAGTATGCATTGAATTTACCTTCAGTATAGAATATAGAATTAAATAAATAGTTATTCATAGACTGTTCGTCAACTAATTAATCACTTATTACAATTTCGAGATGAGTTGCAAACTTGAACAGGTTCACAAAGCACGTTGTTTCAACAAAATAAAAAAATAAATTTTCTTACGCCCCTCTTGATATAATTAGAAAAATATACAGACATATAAAACTGTAAATACTTCATCTCAGCCAGTGTTAACGTTCAAGACATGAATAATCAGAAATTAACCTGTGCTTGCCACGTGGTAACTTCACGTATATATATCGCCTTGCATCGGCGTTGATTTTAAGTTAAAATACAATTCTTTTTATCAGATAATAAGTAAAATACCTTAAACACACTTACCGGAGAGTCACGTAGCGATTATGTAAGCATAGTAGATAATAGTATACAAAATCCAAACTCAATGCCGCCGGGAGAATGCAAGGTCAGTCGAGGCCAACTGCTAGATGAGAACTGGTTCAAGCAGCTACCGAAAAAACGTTACCTAGCGTTGACCCCAGAGCGCGCGCGGATCAGCTTAGCGAAGGTAGGGCCAACATTAATATATATAGTCACTCTAATAATTAGCGAAATCAGTGCTTACGCCGTTCGTAATTTTTTTATTCAATTAACGGAGCCGGGTTCTCGCGCAAACACGGCACATTCATATTACACTTTCTGTGCCTTACAGGTAACTAACAATGATTTAACAATTACACGAATGGCATGCCAGCAATAGGTACTTCTAATTATTTTTATGTCTTTTCAAAATTGACAGTACAATATACATAACATGATTTTCATGGCATACTGAAATAGTAACCCTCGCAGTGTTCATCAGGGTTGCAGGCATGGACAGCTCGATTAAAATCCGATAACCAGAACTATGAATTAAAAGAGACAAAATAAGAATAGGCAAGGAAGGCTAGAATGTAAAACCCGAAATTTACTATGGTAATAGAATACAAATCGAATATGACCTACTACAAACTGCATGGTTCATACCTGTGCGCTACTGCACGGACATGCACCGGCGAAATCAGACAAACAGTATGTGCTAGAATTAATTACAAAGATGGAAAATACCGGTGTACAATAATATTAGCAAATGAAAGAAGCTGTAAGCCTATTGTTAACACTGGGGTAAAATATTTAAACAGCTAATGAGGTCAACTTGCCCGGTTGATCAAGAAATCACACGATAAGTCAGGTGGACAGGTCACACAGAATTAAAGAATCAAAGTAATTAGGAAAACCCAACCAAAAAAAAACGAGCAATCGTTCTGAAAATGCCTGCTGGCCCCTCCATACAATTATTGTATCTTATATTGTATATTATATTGTATGTTAATAGCACTAGCCTAGAAGTGTGCATATCACAAACGGACAGGTTCGGTTCTGATCACCAGATGTTTTAACTGCAATTCAAATTACCCAAACTGAAATCTAATATTGTCTGACGTTTCACGGAGCAGTTGTTTTACAGAAATAGTCGCAAGGTCGAGTGTGAATAAACAGAATGCTTTTACCTGAGTTTTAGAGGTTATCAGAAGTTCGGGAGACTTCTGGTTCAAGATGGAAGAGGTGCATCGTGGAGATACTGCGGGTCCCATTGAAGCTTCCGACGGCGAAGGGGAGCACTATTGCATCGCTCGGCGGATGGTGAGAGATTAAAGTGTCACCATCGAGTTGCTCTCAATTCCTTGGCTCGGCAGGAACCCTACAAGCACAAGTATACTGTAGCAGCCAGTGGCGGCTCGTGAGTACATCTACAGGGGGTTCACAATTAATAATTTGCAGTTTTTGAGATACACTGTGTCAAACACTTGTGTGTTGCTTGCAATATTCATATAATTTAGGCGCTGCTATACCTTGATGTAATGTATTAATTTTGAAACGAAATGTTATTATAGATATTTCTATACTTTAACTATTTCTGTACTTTAACTATTTCACAACTTAATAATAAAGGATTACTTTATTGATCATACTTGTTATAATATGCTAAGTGTTCTTTTTTACTAAAACAATTATTTTCATTTAATTTTAAAGTAGTAAAATAAACGCAAAAGAGAAAGCTTGTTTTAAGTGTTAAATATTTAGATAGTTAGTCACAAGGCCTCATGCTCTCAATTATTAGATTAGATTATTAAACACACAGAAAAAGGAAAATAATCAAAGCTGCTGCATATGGTGGTAAGGTCTAGTATTTACTTACACAAATTTACTTGGATGGTAGCTTAGACAAATATTTTTTTTAAGTACAGTTTTTGTAAACAAAGTCCATCCTTCTATCTTTTCTTGACACAAAAACATCAATAACTCTTTCATTGAAATTATGGATGTTAGAAATCATTTCCTTCTCGATTGCAAGCATGGCTAAAGCTGTAAGCCTCTCTTGACACATCGTAGACCGCAAAAATGTCTTTATCCGTTTTAGGGTTGAAAAACACCTTTCAGCTTTAGCAGTCGTCATTGGTATTGTTGCAATAATTAATAACAGTTTATAACTTTCAGAAAATGATGACAATAAGTTGTTTTCAATAAAAAAAACTGTAAAAGACTAACAGCACCACGCATGTTTCTGAAATCAGTTCTTTTGTAAATGATTTCAAGCTCTGTCTTGAGGCGATTTTTTTCAAGAAATGAATACACATTTACTGTATCTTCAAGCAATTTCTCGGGGAATTTCTGTTCAAACTCTTCAAACTTTTGTGATTCAAAAAGAGATACAGCTGAGCAAGATGTTGTGAATGAAAATCATGTTTTTATTTGCGTTGTAATAATGTCACAGGTTTCCTTGGCAGCCACTGTTCTACTTAAGTAAAAATCTTCTTCACACCTCGATCGTTTAGGTGCATTTTCTGGGTACTGATTAACCAGCTCTGTCACTTTGTCCATGTTAGCTCTTTCCTTATCAATGGCTTTGACGAAGTGGTCAACATTGGCTTTAGTTCTCATAGCATCAGTGTAAGTTAGCTGTAATTGGTTGTACAAAATATCCACATGTGGCATTAATCTGTGAAAAATATAAAGCCAAAATATAAACTTATTATCTCTAAGGAGACGAGCTAGAGCACCAGCTTTAATGATGGTGGTTGGTTGCTTAGAGGTTGATTGGATTTCCTCCATACATTCAATTAATTCCTCTCTGTACTCAAAAACAGTATTAACAGTTCTGCTCTTAAAATTCCACCTTGTAGCTGACGCCCGAGGTATTCGTTTGCCAACTATCTTGTCCAAAACAGCCACTCTCTGAGGGGAATTCGAAAAAAAATTTGTTATATCACTTAAGTCCGAAAAAAAATTCTGACATCTTGGTTTTGGCTTGTTGCTTGAGCTACAATCAAGTTCAACTGATGAGCGTAACAGTGAACGAAAAAAGCATGTTTATAGGTTTGTTGCACTATGGTCTGCACGCCAGCATGGTGCCCACTCATTACATTCGCACCGTCATAGCTTTGAGATACGAGTTTTTCTGGATTTTGCACAACATAATCTAAACTGGTACAAATACACTTGGCTATAGATTCTGCGTCGTGCCCTTCAGTGTTATCAAATTTCAAAAATCTTTCAACTGGTTGGCCATTAGCTAAACATAGCGGAAAACTATAACTAACTGAAATACAGACGAGATGTCTGATGTTTCGTCCGCAATCAAAGAAACATACTGTGCAGTTTTTATTTCTTCTATTATGTTTTCTTGACATACAATCTAACAATTCATTTTGAATTTCTTTCGAGGTACCTTTAAAGACAGTAGCTGTACTCAAGTGTTCTTTCAAAGATGAGTCAAGTTCTGCAGAAAAGTTTACAAGCCCTTTAAATATGCCAGGATTTAAGGATCGTCATCCTCACGATGACCTCGAAGGGCCAACTCAAAAGCACCGCAAAATTTAATACAGTCTATAAGCTTAGAAAGGACATACCTATATTTAGTCACTTGTTCATTGTGCTTTTTAATATTTTGTCGATAAGCACTGTCAAGCTGCTGACGAACGTCAACCTTTCCCAGCAAATTAAAATCCAATGTAGCACTTATGTGTCCATGAGAACTTTCGTGTTTTTTAATTTTTTGATTCAAATGAGGTAAGTCACAAACGCCGTTTTTCACCCAAGCAGGATCGCCCCTTCACGGGAAAATAACAAACAAGGAAAACAAAATATTTTGTTTGTTTGTTCACAACCACAAAGCCATGGAATTTTTTCGTATAGCTCTTCTTTAAATTCTCTTTTAAAAGTTCTAGATTTTGATGTCAATGTTTGACTTATATTAAGTCGGGGCGTTGGCCTACCACTCTCTTTTATTGCTATTTTTACTTCTATGGGTAAACTGGCAAACGCTACTTCGTTTAAATTACTAACTGAGTACTTACAGGTACTTTCCATTATTGTACAGTAAATAAAAACAACAGTTCACTAGCTACACTATAATAGATAAACTGTAATTTCAACTAAAACTTTGTCACTAAAAAATAATCGAAATTGCAAAACACAAATGTAACACGCACGCGCGCCAAGGTAAGGAGCATCCACCGTCAACTACAGCCGTTCCACGGCAACTTCGTTACTGTTCATCCCCCGCTATTGTCTACTCTCTCGTCAACCCACACTCCACACTTACGTGTATAATGAAATCCACGTATTTTTATCCAAATCGGGGTTTTCCTGTGTGCATAGCGGATGAATTGAATATCAATATTGATTGTGGTCACAGTTAAATATTAAAACACAGTATAGAAGTAATTTAACCATATCGTTACTCCATTTATTACCCTGAATTGTAGTTTTTGTTTTAACCTTTGTTTCCTCCAGAAACAAACACAATTTCACTGGCTGGTTAATTTATCCCCAGATAAATATGAACCTTTTGACTACATCGTCGCATTGGTATATGAAATATACGTTTATTAAGAAAACTTATTTTATACTGTTTTGCCGGTTTTAAGTTCAGTATTTTGTAGTCACAATGTTGGTTTTGATATCATTATATTGCTGTAATCAGTTGTGGTAAAACTCCTTTTTACCTGTGCACTAACTTCGCAGGTTGGTTTTGTATTTATCTGGAGTCAATTTAATAAATTATTTTTGTTTCTGGAGTGATAAAAGCTGAAAAAAAATATACAACTAAGTTCTAGGATTTCGTTGTCCATGATGTGTCCGTTACTTAACTAAATACAACTATTTCACTAACGACTCGGAACACAAAGTTTTGTGTTCCGAGTCGTTAGTGAAATAGTTGTATTTATACAATTAAGGTTTTCAATGTAAGAAATGACATGATATGAATTTATTCTCAGTGGTGTTTATTATTTATCTTCGAGTGATTACAGCGCGTGTAGGCCTAACTAATAAAAAACTGTTACGCTAAAAATAAAATGACAAAACTTAAAAACGAAACATAGAAATGCTTACAGGACATGTATAGGTAGGTTATACGTGAATAAAACTTTACACGAATTCACACACACACTTGAATACACGAAAAATTTACTCTTGAGTTTACGTATTTGAAGCCGTGAACTTAATAAAATTATTGTGCTAAAATAAATACACAAACTTTAACCAAACGTTTACCTAACTCACATCTGACAACAGAATATAGGCGGGCATAGATGAGAACGAAGGTTGCCGAAGTTGCCCGAGTGGCTTCACGCTGTCAGTCTGCAGACTCAAGTCCGTGGAACTACTGAGCTGAGCTGTGTCAGAGGCAGCTCATCGGTATCTCCGTTAAGCCGCTTGTAAACATGTTTCCCCCCCCCTTCCGCGAGCAAATGGACTCGCCCGTCTGTCGTATATCCCGTGTGTACAGCATCGAGAGCGGCGCATTCAGTCCGCTCCCAGCCACTGGCGCGTGATTACACTGAACTTCACTTGGCGCGCTCTACGCTGTTTTACATTGTCCGCTCTTTTAAACTTACTGAAGATAAGCCATTTTAGTACTGCGTCAATAAAGATGTATAATTTATATCGTATAATTATTTTTATAGGGGGTTCACGTGCTCTTGTGGTCTTATGGACGAGCCGCCACTGGTAGCAGCTGATACAAAGAATAAATTCACACCCCCCATAACTCAACCTTACATAGCACATACACCTTACACTTCCAACTACAACAAGTCACCCGCACGGAATTCAGAAATTAATCTAATTACATTTTAATAATCAACTTGAGACACTGCCAAGGCTATGATTACATTCTATTGAAACAAATGCTGTCAGCATTTCATAAGGTATTATATCTTCAACTAAAACTCCAGCACGTGGCGTGAATTACGTTAATTCATCTTTATCAGTCAATTGCTAGCTTTGGTTAAAAATTCCTTTGGCACAGTTATCTTTACAAAATGTTAACTAACAAGGGTAAATAATTAATAAGTATTTGCTTTAAATTATTACTAAATGTTTTACAAACGAATTCGCCACGTGCTTTACTAGCAAGCTTGCACAAGTCTGGGCACACGCACACTTTTCTGTATCCAACTTCATCTAAATATTAAATACATTTACACACGTTTCCCCTTATTTAAATAACAACATATAATCAAGGAAACTTACCGAAGGCCCTTTACGAAATTATTTAACCATAGTACATGAATCACATATAGGAAACAAAATTTTCTTCGCCGTCGGAGGCCTGAAATGAATTGTATGAAGACAGACGGCGGACTGCGCAGTCAGTCCGGTCGGTAACGGCGTTCAACTCAACGAAATCAGCTGACAGGCACATTGACCTTCGGAAAGCAACTGTCTACCGCTGTCACCGCACCGCGGTAATACCGCAAACCACCTAGCAGACGACATAGCGCGCGAAAATGTGACCGTATCGCAACAAATTAGCATTCGCCACAGAATTTCGTTTGAATACCGTGGCACACATTTCATGTATTGCACTACATATTTCTACATACAATAATTTATTTATCAATCTAAATTTCACTGTTTCACAAGATGACTTTCCGTGTCCCACCTGCAACTCTACATATCTCTTCATGCAATTTCTTCTTCATCATATGTCTTGTGTCCAGCACACATACGTCCTAATAAAAATGTATGCATAAAAATATCTCGCGTGTGGGGGGGGGGTGCGAGTTCACACAGACCATGACGTATTGTACGTATAGACAATTGTAATCATAAAGTCATGTTTAAAGTGTGAGAAAAAACCAACTTAGAAACATAGAAACACACACTACACGCAGACACATTGTCATCCGTCAAGTTATTGAGTAATAACAAGAGGCTTCCTTTCCTATGACGACTAACTTTACGGCCTATCCGGTCATATTACAGCCTTCACGTTACAGTACACTAGTCGTCATATAACACGATCATCACTTTCCACAACAATCACTTTATCCGTACTGAATAAATCGCCCAACGTAACTAACTAACAAAGCGGTCTCTGTTGTTTATATATATATATACATATAGCCTGCAGATGTTCCAGAATAATTTGCCATGCCAACATAATTTGCATAGTTAAAAGGCACTCGAAGGGTTTAGATGGTACACGGCCTTGACTGACAGATACACGTACTTGCTCGACTAGCCGAGAAACTGGTACAACGACACTCTCCACTGTTCAATAGCGTTCCGTAATTGTCGTTACAGTATTTTCTAAAATATATGTGCTACTTATCTTTTCTTTTTCTTTCACCTTACGGGTTAGCTTTATTTGTAAAGTAGCTTCATTATTACTTCAAGCATTTTTGTAAAAATAATACACAAACTGTGTGGAGTCCTAAGAAATTTGTCAGCATCATCATCTTCACGGATTAAACCAAAAATGGTCTGTTACGGTCTCAAATAGGAAACGATTAGAGCTGGTCAGTCCAGCGCTTCCTCGGACGTCCCACACCTCTGCGTCTCCTCGGCTTATAGGTACAGAGTTGTTTGGGGATGCGGCAGTCATCCATTCAGCAAAGATGTTCCCACCAATTCAGCCGATACTGGTCGGTTTAAATAAGACATTTGTACTTATTTAAACTATTACCACCTCCGTCAACAAACAATTTATGACTCAGACATAAAGATTAATTATAAAACAGTTATTTATCTACCATCACAACTGAATATCCACTTGAGAAATTTAGGCGAATATAATTTGCGTTTAATGGAAATCGTAGTAAAGTGTCTCACAAAACCAAGGCAGATATTAAAAATATTTTACCAGCACTAAAATCACGTCTGGTAAGAAAGACGATTAAAGTTGAATGACGCAATAAAGGATTAACTCAGATTGCCGGCGTTGGGGCGATGGGGATTAATACAATTTACTGTGTCTCTCTGACATTTGTCGCTAACAGCCAATTATAGAACGCCCGGGTTACCTGGCCACAGTCGCGTTTGCAGTTTACACAAACACGCGCGCTAGCATTCACATACAGAAAATCCATTCAAGGACAAGCTACTAAGTCATTTTAGTGTGCATTATAGTAATAAGCAGGATAGACAAACAATTCTAACTTTAATTTGATAAAATATTGTTAAGCCTAGTCTTGGATTTAAATCTACACAACTTATTCGTAATTAAAATTACGTGGTATAAAATTTTCTAGTACGTTAGACGTTTTTAGCATGTAGTTTACATGTTAGAAGCCTTTTTGAAAAATTTCGGGTTTGACATAAGTTGAAATGTCTTAGCTAGCTGTGGGTGTGGCGTGCTACCGGCCGTGGGAACAAATGTTTCACTTGCAATCAGATTGCAATATTCATTTTTCTGGAAAGTGACACGGTGTTACTAGATCACACTGGATCAATCGTTTTTATACTTCATGTTCAGTTCCATTAATCAATAAGGTATATAACCCTACCCCCATCTGGTTTGTGAAGCACTGAACTACGGTATATAGAACCAGCACACCTGTGAGAGATCTTCCTCAGACGTTAGACGCCTTATTTAAATAGAGACTAAGTTGATGGAGGACATGCCAGTGAGAACGAAGGACGGAGGAAGGCGCATTTCAAATCGTCAAACACGGACCCGGTTTCACCGTGATTCGTCCTCAGTCTTCAACACAGTGTACATAAAAATAATATTTATTTAATTCATGTTTAAAAAAGAACATTGTAAAGACACTTTAAAAAAATGTTAAGACATTTTGTTAATTACAAAGACTCGAACATTTCACAAAGATTTAAAGGACTTTTTATTATTTACAAACATTCATATTCGTAGACGTCAAAAAGGACGCGCTAGTTTTAATATAATTCATGTTATTTCTTGTAAATCCAGTAAAACTAATATTTTCCTTTCTTAAAAGAGCATCAACAGTATTTTGTAAGGTCACACTATATAAATTGTTAATTAACTTAATTATAATTAAATTTTTAATTAACTTAAGAAAATGCTTTGATCATTTTCAAGTAGCTTCAGTATTACTTCTAGTTTTTTTGTTAAAATAATGTTCTAACTGTTTACAGTAATAAGAAATTTGTACTTATTTAAACAACTATCACCTCCCGTTACCAAACACCTTACAACTCAGACATAAAAGTTAATAATTCATAGTAAAAATAATTAATAGTCCATACATATTCAAGAGCTAAATTTAATTTAAATGCAACGTGAAAGAAAAGATGAGTTTTGTTTGTTTCAAATCTATGAAGGGAAGATTTGAAGAGAAGATTATTACTCTAACGTTTAATAAAGTTATGTGTGTAAAATTTTCATTAGCAATTAGTGCAATAATTACTTATCCTAAGCACTTTTACAGTTCCTGTATAGACCCCACATAAGGTGAGCGCGCGCGTGTGTGTGTGTGTGTGTGCGTGCGCGCCCTTACCTATTGTACGTATAGATATTTTAATGATTTTTAAAATATGAGAAAATACCTACAAAATATCTTCTGCTGTTGTTATCTTTGCAAGGTTGGTTTTGTTCATGAAGTTTTTTCTAATTCAAAATAGTACTGATTTAGTGCTAGTACAAGTCCGTCTTCACTCTATTTATATACTCGATATTATAAGATTTTCAACTAAACAGCCTTTGATAAAATAACAGAATTATTTTTAATTTAACAGTATAATGTTCAAAGGTGGTAATGGGATCATCTGTGTCCATTACAAGTGTAAAAAGATTTTTACGGGACACTGGCACCAAAATTCATAAAATAATTTTGCCCGATGGCATATAGATAAAGATGTTGATAATTACCTACGTGTATCTAACAACAAAAACATACATGCAGTTGAAATATTAAAATATCTAAAGAGCATGCGCCAAACACAAATTTAATAGGAGAAAGGGAAAACAAAATTAATTATTTAGATTTAAGTATTTCTAGGAAATTTAACTAAATATAATATGCAATACACACAAAGTCCTGTTCTACTCTGACTGTTTTATTTAACTAAATATCATATACAATACACAGAAAGTCCTGTACTACTCTGAATGTTTTTAATTATCAAGCCATCCAACATAAAACAAATTAGCAGCTTTCCATGCAGTTTTCGATAAAATCTATAAACACCCTTAAATTCGCATGAACATAAAATATAAAAATGTATCCAGTTGCCTAAAAAATAGTTACAATAGGAATACCATAAATGAAATAAAAAATGAAATCAAATATGAAATAAAACACAAATAGAAATACAGAAAACAGAAACAGAAAGAATATGAAAGAAATACAATTTAACACCAGTCAAGTAAGAAGCAACTGACATTTATTAATTTGATTCGTAACATATGAACTCCATGTTTGATCATTTGACGTAAATTTCGAGAGATCGCATGACTCGACGTGTATCTCGTTATTATTACTGTACTCCAGTGTTTTAAATAAAAATCCTGTGTCAACAAGAGGCGCAAAATGATGGACACTGACGCCACGGGTTGTGGCTGCATCACAGCACGGTAAACACCAGGCACCGTACTGATAACAACAATCACCCATCGGAGTATCGATACAGTATGCGACCCATCACTAGTAGTGTCCACAACGCAAAGACAACAGTGTATCACTGCAGCCCTTTGCTAATGACCACCAAAAACAAACACGCGTACGCGTCCACTCTGGCATACTGTATATGCAAACGCAATGTATTGTTAAGTAAATAACTCCAGAAAATAAATCTTTCGGAAACATACCAACAGAATTGCAGACAACTGAATGTTGTCGGTTGATGTTGGAACACAATACATATCACTCGCATATTATCCAGCCGATTCGTACTATGACATACAGTAAATAAGCAGAGCCCCAACTCCAAATCATTTTTTACAGATTTGAAAGATATATAAAATGCATATACTAGTATTAATTCTAATGGCATAATTTTATTACTATTCTCTCTTTATTTGTATGAGGCACCGTGGACTACGCTGCTTCAACTGGTTACTCCCTTCTACTCCTCTCTCTTCCTCCTCACCCATATCTCCTTCATTCTACATCGATGTCTCTCCCTCCTTGCGTCAGTTCAGGAAGCACCTCTCATCTTCTTGGGTTTTTCCTGAAAACCTTCGGCTTTTTTTAATTTCTTTTTGAGTGGTAAGCGTTTTTCAATATTTTCTTGAGTAATCTGGAGTTCTTCTGTGTCTTTATTATGTTTTTTTGAACCACGTATGCGTTCATTTTCTACTACTACTACTACTACTACTACTACTACTACTACTACTACTACTACTACTACTATTATTATTATCATTATTATACTGTTCTTACATGTTATTATCGTTACTTTTGTTATGTAACACATAAAGTGATTCGGTTTTTTGAATACGGTTCTCTGTTAATTGCTAAATTACGCTGGGATAGATGTTATAGTTACAATATTTTTTAAAGTCATCATCACCATCATCATCTTCTTAACGGTTTCAGGCTTTAGCGGCCTGTTTCTATTCCACAGTTTACCTTTTCTTAGGTCTACCAACTTTTATTCTGCCTCTAGAGTTGTAATCTTTTACCATATTTGGTATTCTACTTTTTCGATTCTATTGATATGTTGAATCCATTTTCTTCTGTGTCCTTTAATCGTTTCGTTAACTGCAGAAATATCTAAATCACTTCTTATCTCCACATTTCTTCTATGATCTCGTAACAGAGTGATCAGACTGAAGTTGTGAGACATACTTAAAAATAAAGGTATACTCGTAGTCCTTCAGTCTTCGACTGGTTTGTACCCTCCCCGCTTATACCCGTGGTGCGTGTGGTACTGATTCTCTCACAGGTATATGGGACCTACAGTTTAACGCCGGATCCGAACGGCATAGTTGGGGAAGGTTTATACTAAGCAGGATACCTCTCGCTGGTTTGCCATTGCCTTGCGAGGGGGAACGGTCGTATCTAAATCAGATGGCCCCCGGCGGGAATTGAACCCGCGCCAACAGCGTAGCAGCGCCACACGCTAGCCACTACGCCACGACCGCTCCAAAGGTATACTACAACACCTAATTCAGGCTATAAAGTGTTTAATAAGACACACCGCAATAATCATAGACGACGGAGAAGAATCTAGCCCGATTGAAACCAACATAGGCGTAAGACAAGCTGTTGTCTGTCACCATTACTTTTTTAACCTTTATCTAGATGATCTCAAAAAAATGGAAAGAACAATCCCCTGACGATATCAAAATCCACCGAAATAAAAGCATGAAAACCATTCTCTTTGCGGATGACCAAGCTGTATTCGCCACTTCCGAAGACGATCTCCAGCGAACAATATACATGTTACGTAAAAGATGAAAAGTATATAACTTTAACATATCTGAATCAAATACAAAAGTAATGGGCTTCTTAAAGTCTGAATACAATTAATTGAATATACCATACACAATGAATCTGAAGAATTGAACCACCTTCGTTTAACTTATTTAACTCAACCGAAATTCTACAAGCTAAAATGTCATTTGTAGTTAATGCAAACGACAAAGGCAAGTTTATTCCTACCAAACACATGAATGAGATTTTTCTTTGTGCGTACTTTTGACAGTCATAATCTCAAGACTTCCAACACCGAGTTACATTTGACAGCTTTTTAACTTCCCAATTCAAATATATATTTTATTTTTAAGCTGTAAATATGATAGTCGACTTCAGTCTAGTAAAGTTTTTATTCTCTTTAACTATACTGTATAAAGAACATATTTTTCCTCGTGAATAGCACAACGTTTTTAAACCGTATTGCCATTGCAAAGAATATCGTGTTATTCGTCACTATTTAATAGCCGTATGTACAATACAACCGCAGTAGTAATATTTAATGTAGACGTATTTTATTAACTAATTAAAAACTGACATAATTTTAATAATTTGGCAACGCGATTGGTTATTCAGAGCAAGACGATATTCGTAAATCACTTTAGGTAGAATTGTTTAAGCTTGTGCCGTGGCTAAGAAACTTAGTTACGGTCACAAAAGAAAATTTTTAAGGGCACCCGGAAGGTGAAAAATGATGAAAAAATGGATTTTGAGTTTTTCTATGTATTATAAAATAGAGACTTTCCTGTTTAAAATGACATAATTATCTTGTCTGTAGCTTACTTGTAAGTATTTTAAAATATTTTACAAAATATACTCGTCTATTATAAAATGAGCGTAACACGTCATGTCAGTTTTCCATAGATTCGTGTCCAGAAAGAATAGCTTCATTCAAATCTCCCGCTTATTCCAAAGAGAATATATTTGTGTAGGACGTTTCTTGTGTTGGCTAACATGAATTAAAAGGGATATTTATTTGTTGCAAGCACTGTTTTTTTTTTTAAATCTAATGTGTACATTGTGTGTAAAGGTTTTCATTGTGTAGTGTAGTGTAGTATTGTTTAGTGTTGTAAAGATGCCTCGCTACAATAATCACATTTATAAAAAGAAGAAGCCTCCAGGAAGATATTATAGAAATAATAAAACCGCAACAACTTCTCATATAAGTGAAGAAAGTATATCTGAAAATTGTGAGGTTAGGTGTGAAAAAGTTTCTACTCCTGATTCCAGTACAAGCAAGAAATTGTATGGGTCAAATGAAAAATATTGTAGTTTATTGGAACAGAGTAATGAACAAAATGTAAATGAAATTATAAACATATCTTTGCTATCAAAATTTATTGAAAATTCTGTATTGTGTAAAGAATGTTCTCAAATGAGTATGTCCCTAAGTATAAAGCGACATGTTGGTCTTGCAGCAGAAATTGCTCTTTACTGTACAAACTGTCAACAGAGTGTTACATTTTGGAGTTCAGAATCTGTGGAATTAGGTGATACTTACAAAAATAAATATTTCTGTTCAAATGTTAGATTTGTGTATGCTCTACGTTCAATAGGTAAAGGCCCTGCTCCAGGTGAAATGTTTTGTGGTGTAATGAATCTGCCACCACCACCAAGAAAATTTGAAAAATATGCCTTTCAAATTGGATCCTGTGTTGAAGATGTTGCCCAGGAAAGTATGCAGGAAGCTGTAGAAGAAGCTGTTGAGGAAAACAAAGGTAATCCTGATGTTGCTAACCCTCGAGACTTGACTATTGCATTAGATGGTACGTGGCAGAAGCGAGGGCACACATCACATAATGGGGTAATAACAGCAACAAGTGCTGATACTACAAAGGTTATAGATGTTGCAATAAAAGCTAAACATTGTAGATGTCCTAAAAGACTAAAAGGTGAGCATGTACATAACTGCCAAAAGAATTACAGTGGGTCCAGTGGGGGCATGGCAGTTGCTGGTGTCAAAGATATTTTCAGTCGCTCTCTCCAATGGTACAATGTCAGGTATATAAACTACCTAGGTGATGGGGATTCAAAGTCTTTTGCTGCTGTATCTGAACTGAAACCATATGGAAATGATGTCACTATCAAAAAACAGGAGTGTATAGGACATGTTCAGAAACGTATGGGAGCAAGATTGCGTCGACTGAAAACCACGATGAAAGGTAAGGCCCTCAGCGATGGAAAACCTTTGGGAGGTACTAAAAGATTGACTGATGAGGTAATCAACAGGTTGCAGAGAGATTACGGGCTAGCAATAAGACAAAATACCCAGAGTGTTGAGGCAATGAAGAAAGCTGTATGGGCTTTATACTTTCATACTTCATCTACCGATGAGAAGCCAGAACATGGACTGTGCCCAACGGGACCTGATTCCTGGTGCAAATATAACAGGTATCAGGGATCTGAACAAATATATAAACATCACCACAATGTGCCACACGCTATCATGGAGACTATAAAGCCAGTTTTCAGAGATTTGTCTCAAACTGAACTTCTGAAGAAATGTCTCCATGGCCGTACACAAAATCAAAACGAGAGCGTGAACCATGTGATCTGGACTAGAATCCCGAAAAATGTGTTTGTCCAAATAAATACTTTACACTTTGGAGTATATGATGCCATTGCCACCTACAACAGAGGAAACATAATTAAGTGTGAAGTGCTACAGAGGATGGGACTAATGCCGGGAAAATTCATGATTAGTTCTATGTTATCGGTAGACAATGAGAGGAAGAGGAATGCTGAAAGGAAACAGAAGGAGTGTGAGAGGTTAGCCAGACAAAGGATGGAAGGAATAAAGAGAAAACTACATGAGGAAATGTCTAGTGACTCTGACAACCCATCTTATGGTCCAGGACTTCACTAAATATGCAGTTGGAACTTTGAGCCTCGATTCCCGTAAGTTTATTTTTTTGATATATAAGGAACATTTGCTTGTAAACTATAAGAGCTAGACACCTCAAATTTTCAGGGTTTGTATATAATGCCAAACTACAATTTGTGTCGTAGGCTTTTTTCCATATCTTAGTAATTACGAATTTTATGTTGCAAAATATAGTGAAAAAATGTGTTAAAAATTCTTCAAGTACAAAAAAATTATTTTTAAGAAAAATGCAAATATACAGAAATCCCTATGATACAAAGTGTTAAAAGCATGTAATAAGATACAGGAAAAAAATCAGCTTTCTAGTGCTAACTGTTTAGGAGATAATGTACCTTACATTTAACATTGCAGGCATAGGACATTCCGGGTCCCCTGCGATATTTATATGACTATGGTTATCTTCAAGCAGATGATGAATCTTCGTTGCAAGCGGTAAATGAATCAGATATTGCTAACGCGTTACTTATATTTCAAGAATACTATAAATTGCCTGCTGATGGCGAGTTAAATAATGAAAATATAAACTTAATGTCAAAAACTAGGTGCGGTAACAGTGATATTATCGATTATCGAGTATCCAGTTTCAAATGGAACAAGCCTGAAGTAACATGGCATTATTATTTAGCGAATCAAGAGGTGTTAGAATTGACTAAACAAGCTTTCGCAGTATGGGAGGAAAAGTCTGGTATACGTTTCAAACATGATAGAGTGAATACAGATATTTTAATTTCTAATAAACGATTGAAACATATGATGCAAAAAGAATCGTGGCAATGTACGAGAATGTTTGACGGTAAAGGCGGAACATTAGCACACGCATATTTTCCTGATTATAATAATTCAAGACGAGAAATTCATATTGATGAAGATGAAAATTGGTCATATTCGACTGGCAAAGTCGTTCCTTTTGGTCAGTCAAGTTTGTATGCAATTTTAATACACGAAATCGGTCATGCTATAGGTTTATCACATTCAGATGTATCAGATTCTGTAATGTATGCTTATTACAACGGTAAAATCGAGTTAGGTGATGATGATGTTTTAGCCATTCAAAATTTGTATGGTAAGACACAAAACACTTTTATGACGTCTTTCATACCGATGTCACCATCTTCTTCAAACCAAAGATAGAAGACGAGCGTTCTATAGATACAAATAAAATTGATCTTTGTAATTTTAAAAATATTAATTTATTTTTAATTGCCGATAAACGATTATATATATTACATGAAAAATGGTTGTGGATATTAAATCCGGCAGAGATGATATACACCAAACCGCTTATAATAAAACATTGGTTAACGTTTCTTCCAAGAAATTTCACAAAAACTTTAGCTGTATATCAACGACCATCTGGCGAGATAGTTATGTTTATAGATTCTTTGGTATTCATGTTTGATTTAATGAGACTTAAATTAAGTCATGGTTATCCGAAGCATATCCAGTCTTTATTTAACATACAACCGAATAATTTGCATGCGGTATTCAACAGTTATACAGGTAAAACTTATACATTTCATGATGATAATTATTATAGAGAAGTCAATGAGTGTATGTTCACTACTAAATCATGGGGTTATATATCCGATACATTTCCTGGAATACCGCCTAAAATCGATTCATCATTTAGATTTTCTGACGGCAATTTATACTTTTTTAAGAATAACACTGTGTATGTCTTTAATGAATTTACGGGCGGATTAGTTAGAACAGAACAAAATAATCTATCGATATTCGGATTGAAATGTGTAAATGATGATGTACTATACAAATTGAAAGAATTAATATTACAATTGATAATTCGAAAGAAAGACCAATCGATTTCACACAATAATCGATAGTAATATCGATGAAGAAGAATAAAAGTTCAGTTTGTAAATAAAATTTATAAAAATAGAGTTGATATGTGTTTTGTACGATGACTATGTTATGTATTATTGTCGACGCTTGTTTACGTCGCAGTCGACGGATAACCTATAGCCTTCAAATTGATATGACTTGAATTTTTGTATTGAGAAATATTTTCAATGTTGTGAAGAGTGTAATAAATTGTATTATTAACAAACACTGGTTTTATTTTAATTATTCCTACAAAATAATAATAACAAATCAAAGCAGACCACAATATTATATTTATCATACCATTAAATACATATATAATGAACAGATTATATTAACAAATACATACAAAATGATTATTTGAATAGTTACAAATTTTGTGATAACAAAATAATTAAGATTATATTAACAAGTACATACAAAATGACTTTTGTAATTAATAACAAACACTGGTTTTATTTTAATTATTCTTACAAAATAATAATAACAAATCAAAGCAGATCACAATATTTATTATCATACCATTAAATACATATATAATGAACAGATTATATTAACAAATACATACAAAATGATTATTTGAACAGTTACAAATTTTGTGATAACAAAATAATTGAGATTATATTAACAAGTACATACAAAATAACTATTTGATCAGTTACAAATTTTATGATGATAAAATAATTGAGATTATATTAACAAGTACATACAAAATGACTATTTGAACAGTTAAAAATTTTGTGATAACAAAATAATTGAGATATTAACAAGTACATACAAAATAACTATTTGAACTATGATGACAAAATAATTAAGATTATATTAACAAGTACATACAAAATGACTTTTGTATATATGATTTTAGTAACTAATAAATCAAAAATGAAAATATTTTAAAAAAACTTTATTTACATATATTATTTTGTTTTTTGACAGCAGTTGGAAGTCGGTCCTCCCAACCTATAACAAACAAAAATAATAATTTGTTACCTAAACGTACCAAGAATCCTTTGAAAAAAAAAGAGTAATATTTTTTTTAAAATTAAACAAAAGATAAATTAAATTTTAAGAACTAAAAATTGAACCCTATTAACTAAGATAAAAAAAGTAATAGAGAAACGTATAGAATACATTATATATTTTAATAATTACACATTTAAAAAAATGATATAGGAAAGACTTATAAGACAAAATTTTTGGAATAGAGAAATGTAAAAACGATATATGAAGAACTTACTTATTTTACAGGTAACGAATAATTATTGTATATGTATGTTCTTGTGTAGAACATATTATAATAAGTTATTTTACAAGTAACTAAATTACATTGCGAAACTAATATAATCACCTATTTTTTTTAAAATACCTTAATGATGATGATCACTCGGCCCCCTTCCAACAATAGTACTGAGAATTTTGACAACCGGCTTCAGTACATCCAAGCTGTGTTACCACAAACTGGCATTGCGGCATTACTTTTTTATGTAATGTTATAGGGCAATCCTCCTCTGACCATTCCATAAATCTGACTCTACATGTCAGGCACCGAACGGTGTCTCCATCGCCTTGATAAACAAATCCAGCGGCTGCCAGTTTGTGGGGGTTTTGATTGCTATTCGGATATAATTTATGATAATATTTTTTAGAACCAACTTTCTCAACTTTATAAAACGTTGTTAAGCGTTTGAGAAATTCTACGTGGTTATACATTGTAGTAGCTGGTATGCTTTTGGATGCTGAGACACAATTTTTAATCGGTTTATATACACAGAAAATGCATTATCGTCAGTACGTGTTGTAAGTAGAAGGTCAAAAGATTGATTTATTATCAGTTTCATTGCAATTAATACAATCACGTTTCCAGTATGCGTTTTAATGAACATTTTTTTAGTGTAGGAAATTGTTCGAATATTGTCGATATCATTTTTTGTTTAGGTATTAAAAATATATATACATAAAATGTCATGGTAAATTAAAATATGTTAAAATAATTGAGATATAGTATTCCAAAGTTGAGTAACGTGTTGATCACATTTTAAATGATTATTACAACAAGTATTTTGATACACATCAAACTTTGTACAATTTTTAATACACTCCACATTATTATCATATTCTTCTACTTTTTCACGAAGAAATTTAAATATTTTATAATAACAGATATTAAAATTTTTAAGTCCTATAACCTGAGTATCGTAAATATTAAAAACGATGTTTTTACGTTGATCGTGTTTATTTTGTAACATAAAAAGACGATTCATAGTTCGGCTATAAAGTATCAGCTTGAATGGCTTAATGAATAATGACCGTACGGGATTGTATTTATCCCGTTATCACATAATACTCTCTTATCATCATTATTGCTTAACGCTAATTTATTAATTGATACCGATTCTACTATATGTTTTTTCGATCTTATTAATTTCATAATTCTACGTTTTTCTGTTTCCGAAAGAGTATTATGAAGGCAATTTTTGAAATCGTTAAACGAGATCTCGTTATTAATTACACATTTTTTAATTCCTTTTGCTTTCTTTTGAATATTATTGTCACGCGTAGTATACGTATATAATTTTGATCGTAAACCAATAAATTCCTTAATCGGAATACCGTTACATTCGTCTTTAAATTTGCCAATTACTTTTTTATTTATAGTAGAATAACATTTATGATCAGGAGGATAATCGCTAGTATCAAAAAACATTTTCAAATCTGGATCTAACATATCTTCGTAAAAATCATTTGTCAATATTTCATAAAACAAACTGTCAGTATCAGTATATAATAACGAAATTTTGTTTCCATACTTTTTTTTCATTATATCATAATGAAATTAATACATTAAGGTTTTGCTCAATTCTAACACCGCGAAACCTACATAAATTGGTTTATTAAAATAAATAGACGTTTTGTTCGATAATACAGCACAAAGCGATTTATCATATATAATTCTGTCTTTGAAAGTCGGCTTAGAAATAAGTTTTAATAATTTTTTATTTTCACTTACAAGATCTAATTTCATTCTTTTTCTTACATTTTCCATACACTTACCAAAGACAGAATTATTTAACAATTTAAAAAAATCTTTTTCAAACTCGTTTGTTGCAATTCGTCGTTTTTCCGTATTTAAATCAATATACGGTTTTAACCATGGTTTTTGATAAAATTTTAACGTTCTGTGAATTTTAGTTACTTTCAACCCGTGATTGACAGCTTGTTTTAAATTGATGTAATGGCAAATATAATGTTCTTTTGGTTCTAATGTAGTTAGTAATTTTGTTTGTTTTGTGTGATTTATACTTTCATTAATTGGAAGAAATGGTAGATCCATATGGTTATCGTGTAAACTTTCAGGGTATTCTATATCGACTTTTAATATATACCCTGTTTTAGAATTATTAGAGGTATTTAATATATCTGTAATAGTAATTTTATCAGTCCATACAAAGTTAGAATACGGAATATATCCACTCATCGCCCACCCGTATAGATTATTCGCGTCTAAATATGTTAAAAATGTTTTAGGATAATTTGGATTATATGTTTCTTTTATATATTCGTTATTGGCTTTTGAATATTTTTTAATACATGACGATATTCCTCCTTTTATAGCGGACTCAAAAAAAATATACATTTTGTATTCGTTAAGCAATTCAAGTTCAATACCAGTACAAAATAACATCGCGTCAAAACCAAACCCTGGAACGGTTAAATAATGCGCGCAATCTAAATTATGTGAAGATAAACAAAGTAAACGAAAACTTTCAAAAACGTCACATAAAAGCAATACGTCAATTTTCAAATATAAATCACTGTAGTCGCCCAACGATTTAATTTTAAAATGATTCCAAACTTGAACCGCGTGATTATAATCTTCATCGCTTATATGTTTCGCATTTAATTTACTATAAAATTCGACTTTAGGAGGTAGTTCTTGTACTTCCAATTTTTCCCACGAATCGGTATATTCGTAAGGATATACACCTTTTCGAGTGACTAAATCCATATCATTATTTGAAAAAAATTTGCTAGTATGAAAAAATTGATTTTTTGGTAGATTATTACTTAGTTCCGCTAAGGATCTATTTAGAAAACGAAAAGTATCAACAAATTTAATAGTTATTCAGTTACACGTTTTTTTTTGAAATGATATATATTTTTCAGTCGAATTTGGAATAACAATTATTTGTTTAATATCATACCCTAATTGGCGGACGATAAAATGAGAATCATAATTTGAACTAGCATGAATAAAAACGGGAACAAATTTTTGATTTTGTCTCCTCAGATTACAATTATTACATAATGCGGAACGGTAACGACCAGTAATATGGCAATGATCTCTAACGGGTCTGTAAAATAACGTGAATTCGCGTTTGCACATTTCGCAATGTGTAGTAGATTTATATTTGATTTTATCTTGTTTTGTCATTTTTAACGGTTTAATATTATTAAGAAGCAGACCTAATAAATTTATGTTTTCAACGAGATATGACACGAATTTTTCCGCAGCATTTTTACCTCTATATAAGAACGGTTCTGATGGCAAATGTTTTTTAATATTAGCGGGAATTGAATTTTCTACAACGAAATAAACGCAAAAACTCATATAGGTTCGTGTAGTTCATTCGCGACTGTAAAAGAATATTTCCGATCAGGGTAACAAGTACTTATCGGTTTTAATATACATTCGAAATCCGCGTAAACTACTATTGGAAGTTTATATTGGTATTGGAAATTTTGAAATTTTAAATTATCAGTCGGCATTATCACTCGTGTAGGTGTATTTTTTTGGCAGTTTCGTTTATGTATTTTTAACTTTTTAGATTTAACAGTGAAGTAAGTTAGACACCGTTTACAAAATTCGATATCATTAAAACTTTTAGTTACTTGCGATCTAATTAATCTGGTGAAATTTTTAATATAACGATAATGGGTTGCATTATTTTTATTTAATAATAAAAGATCGAAATGGTTTGATTTTTCATTATCGCATACTTTTAACGGGTAAATTGTGATATCGTTTTCAACACCATACACGTTAATCGAAACGTTATTTTTAGAAAATTTCTATTTGTGTTAACGGAGTAGGAAAATCGATATTATTAAAAGTAAATTTATTTTCTAAATCCTTATAACGGAAATTTATGCGTTCCGGGTGTGAACCGTTTATGAATTTACAAAGAATCGCCCATTTAAAACAATAATTATCTGTATTTTGAGGATTAATTATGCTTTTTTTAGCAATCAGTTTTGGTGAAAGCGGAATATACGAACTACCTCTTAAAGTAGCAGCCCTCCTTACTATTTCTTTTATGAATTTGCTAACTGCTATAATTTTTTATTGTTCGACTAAGTTTTTCGTCATTACTGACATCTTCAGGTCTTAAACAAGACAACAAATTCATAAAAGAAATACCTCTTAAAGGCTTAAAACGATTAATTCGAATCAATATCCCGTCAATTGAATGTAACGACCATCCAGAGCCCTTTTGTACATATATGTCTTCTTCATTACAAATACTGTTTATCATACTGTCTATTTCAGATGGTATAGACGAACTATGAAGTAAAATAATGTTTTTGGTTTTAAATGTTCTGTCCTGATATTCATTAATATTATTTTTAACGTATGTACATTCAACTAAAATATTGAATTTTATAGCGTTATATATTACAATCATATTACTTAAAATGTTTAATATTTCTAATTTTAAATAAATTAATAATAGACATATGTCTTTAATTACGTTATTATTATTTTTATAAAAATACGTTCTTAAATTACCTTTAAACGCATTTTCTATTTCTATAAATTTATTTTCTAAAATTATATGTTTTAATCTATTATTTTTTAAACGTAAATTATTATTAGATGATGATGATGATGTGTGATGATGATGATGTGGAAGAATAACTCGAATGTTGTGTATAAGACGGCCCAGGTTGAGGATCTTGTATATATGATGACCCGGGTTGAATATCTTGTCTAGATGAAGGCCCGGGTTCAGGTGTGTGAGTATTCACGTCATTAGAAGTTCTTACAGACAATCTCTTTTTGAATGGGAGTTGTTTGTCCATTATAATCTAAAAAAGTAAAATCATTCATTTTTTTTAAAAGTAAGTATTTACTATTGAATTAGTTTAACAATAAAAGAAATAATTCCAATACTTACAGGTTGCTGTTGTTATAACTGAATTAAATCAGTTCTTGTTTCACACACACACACAAAATTCGTCGATTTTGTTGTGAAGCGATTGTATCTTTCTGTCTGTCTATCCTGTAACGAATTTGATGAATTTGTCTTCATACTGATGTAGAGGAATAAAATCGTAGTATTTAAAAGTTTTGCGGTAACGGCAGTAAAATACAAATTGAGAAAAAAATATTTACGTCATTTTAGTTAATTGGCGCTGTACATAAATGGAAAAACCAATTTGTGATAATTCCGGGTTGTTTAATCGACAGTGTTCTTAATTATATTATTTTTTGTTTTGTTTTTTATATTACAATCTGTAAATAACAAGTTTCACGTGTATATCACACGATTATTAATTACAGTTATTTAAATAATTGGTTTGATAACGGAAACAGTAAACAAATCCGGGTGCAGAATTTTAATTATTTTTCTCTCTACAGTATTCTTACTTATATTATTTTTTTGTTGTTTTGACATTACAATCTATAAATAACAAGTTTCACGTGTATGTCACATGATAATTAATTACAGTTGTTTGTATAATTACATAAATGGAATTGGCTTGATAACGGAAACAGTAAACAAAAATCTGGGTACAGAGTTTTAATTATTATTCTCTCTACAGTATTCTTACTTATATTATTTTTTTGTTGTTGTTTTGACATTACAATCTGTAAATAGCAAGTTTCACGCGCATATCACATGATTATTAATTGCAGTTTTTTGTATAATTACGTAAATGGAATTGGCTTGATAACGGAAAACAGTAAACAAGTCTCTGTACAGGGTCATAATTGGTATTCTCAAAAATGTATATAAAGTGAATCGGATTTTACTGATCTATGACAATTCTTCGTTCGACTCGACGTGTTGTACTGTTGCTATCTCAGGTAAGAGATAATTTTTTGTATACACTAACATTGTTGATGGTGATAGATTTCAAATAGATAATGTTAAGTTGTAAAATTAATACTTTTTTTTATTTTTATACAGATATCGTCTGCTTATTATTTTGTATTGCTACTATTACTACTACTACTACTACTACTACTACTTTTGGTAAGCAGATATTTTTATTTAATATAAAAACATTAGCGCTGTTGATAGTGATAGATTTTAAGTTGTAAAATTAATACTTTATTTTGTCTTATATACATATATTATCAGCTTGTTTCTATATCAGCTTTTCGTCTCCCTTCGCACGTTTTTATCAATCGACTACCGTCACTTTTGGTAAATGATTATTTTTATTAAAAGCACTAACGTTACTGGTGGTTATGTTATGTTATAAAACTAATACTTTATTTTGTTTTATACAGATATTATCAGCTTGTTCTTATATCAGCTTTTCGTCTCCCTTCGCACGCTTTTATCAATCGACTACCGTCACTTTTGGTAAATGATTATTTTTATTAAAAACACTAACGCTATTGGTGGCTATGTTAAGTTATAAAACTAATACTTTATTTTGTTTTATACAGATATTATCAGCTTGTTCTTCTTCTCTTTTTTGTACCACAACTTCTTCATACATCAATTTAGTAAGTAGTTGTTTAAAATTGTTTTTAATATATGTTGATATTATCCGATAATGTAATTGTTTTTGTATATAGATATTATCATCGCTGATGGCAGTATAATTTGTTTTTTTGTGTTGCAGACACAATGGCAGTTCCAACTCTATTTTTTGTCAAGTTATCTGATAATGCTTATCCTCCAGTCAAAATGAGCGCATATGCTGCAGGTTTCGATCTCAGAAGCGCATATGATTGCATGATCGCTCCTCATGACAATGCATTAGTTAAAACTGATTTGGCTGTTAAAATTCCAGAGAAATGTTACGGACGAATTGCACCACGTTCTGGGTTAGCGTTAAAACATCATATCGCTGTCGGTGCAGGCGTTATTGATAGAGATTATCGCGGCAATGTCGGTGTAATTTTATTTAACCATTCTTCTGAAATTTTTTACATTCGAAAAGGAGATCGTATAGCACAGTTAATATGCGAACAAATAGCTGAACCAAAATTACAAGAATTAGCGAGTTTAGATTCAACAGCTCGCGGCTCTTGTGGTTTTGGTTCGACAGGAGGAACAAGCGTTGCAGATAACTATGATGATGATGATGATGAAAACTTATTGCTAGAAATAGAAAAATTTTAACGGATTTCTAAATTTTCTTTTTTTTTCTAACAATATTATTCATTTTTTTAAATGTTGTTAGAAATTAATTATGTTATTTTTTTCTGTTTCTAGCAATGGAACACGAATCCGCTGCTTCTCCTGCTTCTGCTTCATCACCTTCACCATCTGCCGGTCCATCGACCTATTTTTCAATGAAAGATCTTATACAATGTTTATACATAAGCGGATTGGTGAAAATAGTGATGTGGGAGGAAGACTTCGCAAATTTAAAATCTACTATTTTGGACCAACCTTCATCTATTGTACATTTGTATCTTATTATTCAAAACGCGATTATGCATATTTTCGATGAAGAGCCATCGGAAATCGATATCTTTCGTAAAAAGGAAAAAGAAATGACCTTAACCGAAATTCTTTATTATTTTAACTTCCAAATTGATGACACCAATTTTCACATCAAAACCTTAGATTATGATACTATTAAATTGTTTAGGGAATTAATTACCAAATCAAAATTAACCGAAACAATTGAACTTAAAAACAGCGATAGCGGTAGCGACGATGAATCAGATAGCAGCGGCGATGATTTTGACAAAATTTTTAATTCTTTTTCTAAATCTAAAAAATCTAAAAAATCAAAAAAAGTAAAAAATACTAAATTTGAACAAAAGTTTGAAATATTAAAAGACGGTGCGAAGAAATGGATCAAAACACCAGGTGAGGAAGGTCCATATTTGATTGAAGTAAAATTAACACAAACGGCTGACATCAAGCATATACCTTCCGACAACTGGTGGCAAAAAGTATTACGGAAAGTAATTGTTTTAGCGTCGTCACCGCAAGACCCGCTGTTCGTGGCAACAACCGATTTATTTAAATCGGCTTTAACCAAAATTAAAAATGTTAAAGATGTAGCACACGGCTCGTACAAGACGCGGTATAAGCCGTATTAAAATAATTTAAGGTTGGTCGGCTGGTTGAATGATTGTAAATATGTATATAGTATAAATATTTAACTGTGTATATAAATAAGTATAAGTATTTAATTATTGTATGTATATATATATATATAAATAATTTACAGTTGTTTATTAAATTTAATTTTAATATATAATAAAAATAATATGTTTTACACAAAAACGTGTACAATAATTCTTGTTTTTTGGCTACCTGTAAAATAAGTGTGTTCTTTTTATATCATTTTTTATATATATTATTACAAGGTATAACGTGTTTTACATTTCTCTATTTGTTTTTGTTATAAGACTTTCCTATGTTATTTTTAAAAACGTATTTGATTTTACATAGAACACATTTACAGCTGTTTTTGGCCTACTTCTATCCGCGTCTTTGATGGAAATGAGCACGTTATCAAAACAGGAGGAGGAGAGTCGTCTTCTCAATAAATGGTTTTTTTCGCCGAAAAGATTAACACCTGGAGAAATTGTGAAATTGAAAGCGATAGTCGACAGGCCAGGCTCGACTATAAAGCCGTTTATAAAAGAATTAATAAAAAAAATATATAATTTTTGTCATTTTATATATATATATATGCATAAATAAATAAATAACATATAAAAATTTAATGTTGGTGTTTATACTTTCACAAAATCCTTTCCTTTGTGCAGCTAATGGACCGTGATCAAGAGTTCGACCCAAGCGTACGTGTCGACGATAAATATTTAAGTCACACATGGGAGTGTATAGCTATGTTAGAACATTATCTTGAGATTAAATTTTATCGACCAAGTCACGATAAAAATACAGATTTTAAAGTTCCTGAAGGTGACCGTCGTTGTGCTATGTATAGAAACAAATCAAAAAATATAGTAGATCGTTTGTATACATCGCGTTTGTATACGGGTAATATACGATCTATAATACGGTGTGTATGTGATTCTATAAATTTATATAGAGATTATATTTTGAATCATATATTAACACACGGTCACGAATCTAAAATTAATAATTGTGCTTGTGTCGAAACCTGTCTGTCCAGTTCCAAAATTAGCTGTACAGACGGTAAAAAAATTATTAAATGGATAGAAAAACAACTGTTATTAACAGATCGAATGTACTGCGAACGTCATGAATGTTATGTACATTTGCAATCAGACGATAGTATAATAGCGAACACCATATGATACAAGTTGTAAGAGTATAATAAATGGTGTGTGCTATCATACCGCTATACTGTTAATATACAAAGATCGCAATAATCGAACATTATATGGTTCGGAATTGCATAAAGCCTTATCAGCTTGGGTTCGTTATAACGAAGGGCTGAACGACTGGAGTAAACGCACAGTGTTGGTGTGTGATAATAATAGGCTTGGTATTTATCATGGATTCCCGGATTAATAATAATGTGATGTTCTAACATAGTAATAGTGAAGAAAAAAAATTATGTTTATACGGACAATCGACACGTACCACAGTCTGCTGTTTTAAGACACTTAATGATGGACACTTCAACCGACTTGTAGTCGAACATAGATTAATAATAGTGAAGGAAAAAGATGTAAAATAAATTAAAAAATAAATACGTTAAAAAAAATACATTTTAAATTTTATTATTCAATATCCAATTTGCTATATGAAATACATTATTTAGCGCACAATGATCAAGATTATGTTTATATGGGCAATCGACACGTGCCATAGTCTGCTGTTGTAAGACACTAAATGATGGACACTTAAACGCTTCGAGATCTATTACTTCAACCGACTTGTAGTCGAGCATGTTCTCGATGAGTCTCTGCTTTTCTGCTCCTTTAGTGTAAACATATTCACCTTCAGTAACGATGCTGTTTAAAATATTGTGAAGTTCGTCATAGCTGTGAATTCCACAATTCCAGCTGAAACCATGAAAAAATCTTTTCAACCACTCTACTTGTTTTTTTCTATTTTTTGATAAATAACGATAATCGAATGGTGGTAAAAACAAAAAATGTTCTCTCACACCGGCACAGTTGTGATTTTCTATTCTTTGTACACACAATTCTTTAACAATATAATTTTTAGCATCATCGAAAAAACATTGAACATCAACAATAAAACCGATCATTATTATAAAGCGCTAACACTACAAGTGATTATAAAATGTGTATGACAAGCGAATAAATATAATGTTAACAATCGATTCATTCTATCGATTTTCTTATAACACCAGATAAAGGTAAATATACGAGCAAATTATCAGATATTAGTAGGCAGTATGCGGTCGTTTTCGGCGGAAAATTTTGTGTTGATTCTATTTCTAAACGAACACCGACAGAACCGGTTTTTAAAAGGTCGCTCTGATGACAGCAGTCAATAACAATTATCGGCGCATATAATAAATAATCGGTCCTGTCCAGAACAGGTTCGTTCTCGCTACCGTCATAATACGATGATAGAAAGCCTTTATACATCTCGTATAACGTTTCTTTACTTCCGTTTAAATTATCATACGGATAGTATTGCGAATTCAAATATAATTTAATATTATGCAAGTTGCATAAATCAAAATGAGAGGCATTTTTTGCTACGTTATTTTTTCTATCTGTTTGAAAACCTACAATTATATAACGCGGTTTATCAGTCTGTGCTACAGTTTTTATTGTCCATGTTAACTGTTTAGTTTCTGGTAAAGTCGGGTATTCTTGCAACTCCCATCTACGAAACGCTAATTTTATTGGCGTATCTCTATCAACAATACTCAATAATCTGTGTCTATACTCATCGCTAACATAAATATAAGGAATTCGCCAATTGATTTTTGTTAATTGTAATTTATATTTATCAACAGCGTTCAAAACTACGGCGTTATTATCAGACGATGATCGTATTAAAATCAGTTCTTGTTTCACATTTAAAATTATGCGTTTGTATTGTTTAGCAAAACCGAGTAATAATTTAAAAGGAATACAAAACACGAAATTCGTTGAATCTGTTGTGAAGCAACTTCTTACATCTCCCGTCCATCCTGCATTAGTTATTTTCTTCATATCACCGGGTTTGAATGTTAAAATATTTTTCATTACTGATGTGATACCAACATTTTTAACACGATCTACTTCCGTAGCACATATTTCGTACCGTATTTCATCGAATAAAAATGCTAATCCGTTACTAATTAATTGAATATTTTCGTTTTTCTGATTGTTTTCACCCATTAATTTACCTTCGATATGTAGATAACTCTCACAGGGAAGTGTATAATGATCTTGTTGATGAACAGGAATACGTATCTCATCATTATTATTTAATGTAGTAGATGCGTAAGGAGTGTGTGTATGATACGCACGTCCGATGATACTATCGTCATCATAGACAGCGCTATTTAATACGTCCAATATACTCATTGTTAATAAGTACTTTATATCCTAACGATTTTAAAAACTTTCTATTAAGAGATGTTAACTGATTAGCATCCTGTATTTTACTGGTGCTATTTACGGGTTTAACTATTGTTTTATTTTACCCATAAGGAAAAATTAGCCTCATCTCGTCTTTTTCTTATATGTAATCGCAAAGAAATCGTTTCTTCTCTAAAATTTATTAACTTTCCGTCTTGATCTTCTAATCGTATTGTGATATTATCTAATCCATTTGTATTCACTGGCAAATAGATAACGTTTGTCGGTGATTCTACTAATTTATACCCCGGTCCGGTTGTTGGATAAAATTCGTGTAATATATGAGATTCTCGGCCGTTCTTCAGCGATCCAGCCACAGCGCTACAGACAAGTCTTACAACGTCTGTCTTTACAATGTTGATTGTTGACTGTGATGAATGCCATATAAGCGGTTCGAGTTTGGCAGTATTAGCGAATCCGAGAAGAGAAGCTAAAGAATTTGGCTTAGTGAAATCTATCGTTTCACTCGAATAGATTTCGCTTTTCAAAGTATTTTTAAAATTGGGTTCGAGTGTAGGCCAACTTTTAAATGATAATAACATCACTTTTTTAGTCTCTGCAATACATCTTTTCGCATTTCTATAATTATTGAAATTATACATTATACATCGCTCCATCTCACAATTCGGATTCGATAATTTATGCATAAACTGAATATGTTCGATAGGTAAAGTTCCTCTTGTCTGAAACCCGCACAAAGAACACTGAACACTATCTAAATATCGTTTAAAAACAAAACCGGATTCTAACAATTCATTTATCGAATGATTGATTAATCTTTCACACAACAGCGCTTGTTTTGACATTGTTTTTTAACCGACGTCTTCACAGCGACTGGTGACGCACGAACTGATTTTACTTTATACAATTTTTCTTCTTCTTCATGATCGATACTCAGTAGTGTTTGACGACTACAGTTTTTTAATTTTTTTAATACAGCACCGTACGTATAGGTAATCGGTAAACTGATTTTAATAATCTGTTTATTCCTTTCAATTTTAACAACATTTGCTCGTGTAAATTCATTCACTATCAAACAACAAATTTCATTAAAATTTAATTCTCCATCGAGTGGCGGGCCGAAATAATATATTTGCCAATTAAATGCGGAAATACTGTTTTCAAATTTATCAGTCATTTTGTTTTTAAAAATCGAAGATATCGATCTACAAAAAATAATTTAATTTCTGAATCATCATGGCTTTCAAGCAACTGTAAACAACACAGTAATTTACTTTTATTTCTTTCAAAAATAGCGCACGGACATGGACCGTCTATAACGTCAGTAAACTTATCACTACAACAACACCCGTCTTCAGATAACTTCTTTACTTCACAATAAAAAATAATTTCTTTTAAACAATCATATATCCCCTTCAGTTGACACGTTCGAAAATGATCTATCACCAAATCGTCTAAACTCGTTACTTTAATAATATTTGATAACCTTAATACAACGTCTTCTGAAAATTCACGTTTTAATAAGTCGATTATTTTCCAACCGTCCATTCTTTCGTTAACATGTTCTCACAGAGACTGCAAACTGAACACTGACAATCAAATTGAACGTATACTCAACATTCGGTTAGGTGGGGATGGAAAATAATTCTTTATATATTCTAACTAATAAACAATATGGCGAGGCTTTCGCATGTTCAATCCAAGGATCGTCAGTCTCCTCCCACTCACAAAGAACCGCTTTGCATTCCACGCACATTACGTCATCTTCAATTCCGGTATAATAAAATCCCGCTGATCTGAGTCTATCGGCTGACGGTGAACGTTTTGGCCATGTATAAAATGTCAACTTCATCATTTCTTCTGTTTCTTCAACACATTTTATCGCATTCTGATAATTAGCAATACACTCTTTTGATTTAACGAGTAACATTTGTCTCAGAAAATTCATTATTTATAAAATAAATCTGCGCTCGTAAAATTCAACACAATGTTGCCGCTAAGACCGCAAGCCATTTACTGGCGGAGAAATTTAATAAACATTTGTTTAATCGGAGACTAAAAATTGTTCTTTATATATTTTAATTAATAAAAAATTATGATTTGGTAATGCGAGGGATCGAACCTACGAACTAATAATACTGATAAAACCGTTATAGGATACAATTAACGCACACGACCAAATCATATTTGATAAATAATAATTTTAAAACGATACTAAACGAATAATTCAAAATAAAAAAAGCGTATACATTTACAGATAAAACATGTTTACTACTACTATTTTTCCGCACACTGTCTCTTGTACAATTTAATTAATACACAGTCTGGCGAAGCTTTCGCATGTTCGAGCCAAGGATCGTCAGTCTCCTTGCAATCACAAAGTACTATTCCGCATTCAACACATATTACGTCGTCTTCCGTTCCGGTGTAATAAAATCCTGCTGATACCAGTCTCTCGACTGACGGGTAACGTTTTCGCCATCGAGGAAACGCAAATGATGCTTCCATCTGTTTCCGCGCTTCTCGAACACATTTCACTGCGATTGGATTTGTAATACACTCTCTCGATTTAGCGTAATCTTCAAATTTATAATACCTATCGCGAATCATTCTGCATTTCGGATATAAAAGTTTATGCATGAACTGGATATGCGTGATTGTCAGATATACTTTTGTTTTAAAACCGCACTTGCTGCATTTAATATTATCTGAATTAGTTATAAAAACAAAACCTTCGTTTTCAAAAAAATCTAGCACAATCTGGACGGGTGTAGCACGCGTTACAGACATCTTAAACGAAAATCTCGTATTAACTGAAAAAACTGACACGTAAACAATACCAAACAACGTCGTTAATACTTATAAAAGAATATATCATATCATTATCCCTTCTCCTAAGCATTTGTTTACAAACAGGCGCGCTCCGGCGGTCGCCGAACTCCGAATGTTTATGTTTACGTTTTTTTTACCGCGTGTCCCAGCTTTACTTTGTTTACGGACGAATGTTTATGTTTACGTTTGTTACTGGGTCGGCCGGCGTCGACCGGCCAAGGAAAACAACGAGCACGTGGTGGCCGCGCGTCGGCGAGAGAGAAAAAAACGTAAACATAAACATTCTCTCTTGACAAACGTAAACAATGCAAAGCTGGGACACGCGGTGAAAAAAAACGTAAACATAAACACGAGGAGTTCGATGACCGCGGCGGCTATGCGGGGTAAGGCGGGGGTGGGAAGGAAGGAAAAAAATTTAAACATAAACAGACGAGAGAGGCGTGGCGAGAAAGAAAAAATGTAAACAAACACGCGGAGTTCGGTGACCGCGCGGCGGTTATGTAGGTGAAGACGGGGGTGGAGAGGATGAAAAAATTTAAACATAAACAAACGAGGGGGGCGTGGCTGTCCCAGAACCAACCTTTTATTACTACTTATACCCGTGATGGGTAATTGAGATTTAATCAGTTTTAAACCCATGCGGCGAGGGAAACTCATGGTGCAGAAATTAGCTTGCGATCCTGAGTCCAATTAAATCCTAACTGGGTGCTTCCTACCTGCTTTGTCAGTTGTCATGCAGACTGCGGTGGACAATAATATCGATCTGTTTGTTTGTAATTTTAACGAACACCGATTGTTACTTGACGAAGCGTTATTGCTAGATATATGGATCATTGTGTGATGGCGTTTAGCGCACGTTCTGCAAGAGAATTTGGAGGGACAGTGTGCAAAGTCGTGGCCTGGGCGTATGCAGTTTAGGAAAAGTTTATATTTAATTAAGATATTTTTTCTCTCGAGAGGAGTGATCGCTACAAATTGCGGACACTCAGTAAGACGGTGTTTAGCTTTGCACAGCTGACATATGTTACTGCCGATACGAGCATGGAATGCAGTCCTATCGGTTTAATTGCTATTAATCGGTTTGATTGCTTTGCGATATGGACTCTTATCGCTAACGTTTACCTTGTTTACGGAACTGGGCACGCTATCTAAGTTTTGCAATACCTGCCTACGGTTATTTAAAAATTTTATAAAATTACTAAAATTAGGAAGTCGTTCGTCCGACAAACCTTCTTTCCAGAGCCGACACGTATGAGTATCGAGTTTCTGCGTTAAGTGTTGAACTAAAATCATTTCAAATGTATTTACGGGTAAATTTAATGAATTTAAGGCATTTATATTTGCTGTAATCTCGTCAATGAACCTAGAAATGCTGACCTTGGAATCTTGTTGTAAGGACTTAACGCCCAAGACATTCCCAATGTGATGGGCTGACACAATTAATTTACTGTCGTATCTGTTTTTTAATACATCAATGGCTACTGCATAATTTTCATGAGTTATTGGAATAGATTTTATTACATTTAATGCCTCGCCACTCAATGAAGAGTGTAAGTAGTGTAATTTTTGAATATATGTCAGATCAGTTCTGACGTGTATTAACTCGACAAATATATTGTAATAGTGTCGCCAATCAATAATGTTTCCTGAGAAGGAATGCAATTTAATCGGTTCTAATTGTATCGGGGGGTTTTAATTGGCGTAATTTCGGTTTGAATTAACGGTTTTGGTTCACCTCCTCTACTTGTTTCAATAAATGGTGCAATTTGCATTCGATATTGCAGAGATCATCCTCGGTTTGAACTCTGTCACTGACTAGAGCGAAATCTGAATCGTCAGCCTCGATTTGAGTCTGAATGTCGTCATATTTAGCGGACAATTCCATTAAATGGCGGAGCTTTATTTTTAACGCATGATGATCGCTTATGTCTGGATCAAAGTTATCCGCAAAAGTATTCACGCGAGATATGGAGGCCATAATTGTGCCGCGTTTCTTTATCAAGGCCTTCACATCAGCCATGACCAAAATTTTAAAATGCAAATTGAAACCGAAAACTAGATATAGGGAAGGTGAACAGTCGTTGCAATTTAGAATAATTTACTAAAATTTGATATAATGTGGGAGCCAGTGATCTATGTATCTTAATATATAACTCACTATAATAGGCACTTAATTTGCTTAAAACTAGTTGTGAATGTTATGGACAATATAAATCATTCGACATGATAATAAGTTTATGGCCACTTAACAATGATATCTGTTTCTGTAAAACTTATTAATAATGCTGTATTAAATGTTATTAACTGTGTACCAAAAAGTTACTTAGATTGTCATAATTATATGAAAAGATTATAAAAAATTAAAGTTCATAATCACGTGGACGTTGATCCAGGCGTGCTGAAGCTGGCATCGATTCCGCTGCTCGATCCTGTTAGGAGTTGTTGCACCTCTTGTCTCTACCGGTCAGATGACGCCTGATGTTGCAGCTCTCCATAATTTTAACGCTGTGGAACCTTTTCAATGTAGAATAACTAATGCTGTCCTGCCGTGTCCCGTCGTCTCTGGTTTACTGCTCTGCAGAATCTTGTAGTGTTGATTGTGACGTAATTTTTGAAACTAATAGAGGCACGCAACTGTCAGCAATCAAAAAAAATGAAAATGTTGGGGCTTGAACCAAACGCCGTTTGGGCCCATTAAATGAAATATTAATGATGTCGCTGTGGACAAAAATGCGGTCGCTTGTGGACCATAGAATGCGAAATCCGGCCCGGAGGAACAAAAACGTTGCGTCTTAGAAGCTCTTGATAATCGTGAGTTGTTCTTAGGAACGCTATTGGAGTTTGCTGGGTTGAGATGAAATAATTGAGTGGACTGTATAAAGTTTCAGAAAATGATGGTTTATTGAGTTAAAGCGACATATTTGATTTCTTATTTAAATTTAGATTGACATAATTGATTGCTGAAGCGTGCAGATTTTAACACGGCATGAGTGCCGGAGAATTGAATAGAAATAAAACGGGGGCGTGCATTACAACCCGTAAGCCGAAATGGCCTAAATAAATAGTCGCATGGTGATCATGCTAATAGAATTAAATACTGAAAAATGAACTGTAAGTAGCCGCTGCGGCGAGTGAAAACGAGGGATCAGCTCGGAGTCTTTAGTAGAACTAACGTAATTTTGTCTGTAGTCAGCCGGTCAGAATCTCGGCTGGCGATAACAAGAAAAAACGTGACGTCATCTACAGGCTTCGCAATATAGTGTTTAGATTTCAAAGTACACAAGGGTACAAAGTTTGACCAGAGGGGTTATAAGAAATTTATGTCAATTTAAAGATATTTGGTTTATTTTGGACAAAATGTTTACCATCAGTTCATACTCTTAAACCCAAAGTCCCACGCTTGTTGTGACAATTAAATAATTCAGCGAAGGGGGGTATGTGTACTCAAGTAAAGATTAGTAGCCAATCGAAAGAGAGAATTCGATAATTTTTACAAGGAGTGCAAACGAGAACAGTAGAAACGGACACCATTTTGGAACACTTCTTCTAGACCATTGATGCAAGACAGACGACAGCTGCGCATCGTCAGAAAGCGCCAGTCTAACCTAACTTAGTGCGTGTAATCAAATGTAAACAAAGGAGACATAACCCTATGTCTGTTAAAATCATTATAACGTTTTTTATTCGAAGTTCAGTGAAGACCTAACAGTGCGATATAAATTGCTAAGTGTATAATCCATAGCAATTACGCGAATTAAGGGAGTAAAGTGATTTTTTATTATATTTAAGGAATTTATGAAATTTTACGATACACTTTTATCGAATTAACTTAATACTATGTGTACATACGAACGAATAAGGGGCATTGCACATTACTGGTTTAATTAATTTGTTGATTACAAAGAGAGTTCTCAATTTAATTTTATTTAATTGATAGATGAAAGTTATAAAAATGATGATAGTTTTTTCAATATAAACACTAAGAGTGCTTTAATTAATATTATATCGATGAATTTATTCATAATTAAAATAATAGTAATTTAACAACAGCTATCCAGAATTTTGAGGATTTTCAATTAACATGATTAATTATCAGAAGATAATTAAGAAAATAATTTATGCATAGATTTAAGAAATAGTCTAATATTATTACAATATTTCATTGGTTAATTATTAAAAGAATTTAATACCAAGCTAACTAACATTCGAAGAATTAACAGATTACCTTTTTAAAGTAATCCAATATAAATGTTCAGATGATTCTTCATGGAACATTGAATTAATTTATAACTTTATTGCATTTATATTTTATGTGTTATAAAAGAATTATTATTTCATTTAAAGTTCATGGCAGTTACAATACACCAAGTTAACCTATACTGTCGGAACCAGACATGTCTATGAAACTTTCTGTCCTTCATTAAGATGTAGTTAATTTTGTAATCACTCGCCGACTACCCAATAATGGTAGTATAAGCCTTCTGTTTGTTTTATTTGTATTCTGCAGTCTAATAGGACCTCCATTTTAGATAAATATTTTAACCAAAAATAAGTTTAATAATTCTGATAATTACAAATGAGAACAACCAACCCTGAGACAAGAGATTTCGTAAAACTAAATTTTATTGTAAACCCAAAATAATCAAGTAACAATTTATTGTATTTTTAAAGCAATTTAATGAATATTATCAAGAAATAAACCATAATTTTATACGACAAAAATAGAGTCAGACGATTTATTTCAGTAGACTAGACTATTACAGATCAGGTGGATATCTCGCAATGGATGGCAACACTGACAGCGGCAAAATGAGTTTATTTTGAATAATTCTAAATTTTGATTGTCATATCAACACTGCGTGGTTAGCCAACTTCACTTCAAGTAAGTAATTATTTAATGAAATGAAAATGTACTTTCAGTGAGAGATCGACTTCGTAGATTCGTCTAGTCAACCGAAGAAAAGCCGCACCATAAATAAATTCCGAAGAACCAATATAATCAAACATTTAAAATATGTATTTAAACAACAACAAAAAACAATAGCCGAATTTAATTAATAAAAATAATTATAAACAAACTTAAATAAATAAAGAGCTTAGTGCTACAAAGTGACACAGACAACGTGTGGCTTTCAAACCCGTACGTTCTCGTTTAACTCACAATATAAATTAAATCAAGTTCTATCATTTATTATTTATAACGTTGTAATAATTTGGATTATTAGATACATCCTGTTTTTCAAGATTGCAATGTCAAATGTTTCTGAGAGAAAAATAATTTAAGGTTATCTTTCAATATTTAACAGTTTGACAATGTAGGACTGTTTAATTTTATGCATAATGCCTTTACATAATGTGTTTAATTTTATGCTATAATGTGTACAAGTCAAAGTATTGTGTATGTGTTTACTAATGAAGCAAAAGGTCGATATTAAGGCTAGCGTTCACAGGGATACCTTCCAGGTACTGCTTAACCATATAAAATTCATAAATGTTGGGGAGTTAATAAAATTTTGAAGTTTCCAAAATCCTGTGACATTGGCGCTAAATACATGTAAGTAAAATTAAAAACGTGGCGTATAATAGTGTCAATAAAGTGTAATGAAATTTAAAATATGAATTTTCATTATACTTATTGTCAGAATGTAGGTTATTGTCATTAGTTTGCTATAAGTAATACTAGATGTTGCACTTCATATTGTATTACACTTATCGTCAGAAAGTAGGTTATTGTCATTAGTTTCCTATAAGTATTGCTAGACGACGCACTGCATATTGTATTACAATACAGAGCGCAATATTTTGTAATACAGTGCACTGTATGCTGATTTTTTTATACTTTTAATTTTTCTTTTCAGGTAACAAAAATTCAATAACGATTGCAAAATAATCAGCATTGAGCATATGGAAAACCAGTTTTTGATTTTTGAAAAGTCGATAGAGTTACTCAACATTTATATCTTATGGGAATGATACACATGGCTCTACCTAAAAGGCTCAGAAAAGATAATGATTCAAATGATAATAGGTGTCACATAAGTGTTTATTATAATTTATTATTTGCACATAGCGTCATCATTCAAGTATGTAAACAAACATTTCTTTGTGTATATCATTTTTCTGGAAAGATCGTGCAAATTCGGTTAATAAAAAGCAACAAGAAGATATTGTATATCATGACAAATCTAGGCATGCTACCTCCAACCATACTTCAGCAGAGGGTGAACGGATTTGTAAATACGTTGACAGTGTACAAAACGATGTGTCATTACACATGAATTTTTGGGTAAAACATTTGGGTATGGCATACTTTAAAATTGAATACGTAAAATCTACAAATATGATATGTAAAAAATTACACTTGATGCCACATTATTATTTTAATGTCTTCGTATTTCATGTTCTATCCTTGTGTTTTTCATCACGTTTACGTTTACGGTAATTTATATGTCTACGTTTTTACGTTGTTTTCTTAGGTTTCACTAAACAATTGTATAAAAAATAATTCGAACCGACTTTGGGTCCCAAGTATTGTTGAAAGTATTTCTTAATTTAATTCTTATAGCCTATTATAAGTAACTTTATAACAATTGGGTGCAATTTCTATCTCCAAATAAAGCTGTAAAACTTTGGCAAAAAACGTATGAAGTCGAGTTGGTGTAATATATATCCGGATTTTTATAAGAGAATCTAATAAATTAGATCTGAAATAAATAATACATAAAGAATTATTTTTTTACATTCGTCTCAACCCCTAAAGGAGACTATTAAACTTTATATTAACAGTTAGCATTTTTATTAATATTTACATTCCTATCATAAAATGTCAAGTTATTCGGTGATAGAATACGTGAATATACAAATAAGATTTGATATAAACATAGTATTTGGTTCCATGTTTGAAGAAGGTATCTGGAAGAATCCCCTTATCTTTATACATCATCATCAATGCCTACTGGGCTGCAGGAATAAACTGATCATGCACTCCGTACATGGTTCTTGTTTTCCAAAAATCACGTTTAAAATTACGTAATGTAAAAATGTTAACATAACAAGTGTTTACGTTAGAATTTATATTAGAATTGAATATTTTGGTGTGGTAGCAATTCACGATTATCATAATTCTGATGGTTTTTTGAATATTTTGGATAAATGTTGTAGGATGACAGATAAAGCCCATAGTTCTGAATGGAAAGAAAGATCATAAAATAAAATAAAAACAAATTTAAATCCAAGAAAGCAACATTAAAAATTAATTAAGAACCACCGTAAAGCACAATCATAGTTTGAAGTAAGCGTTTCATTAAAACCATATATACAATGAGTGATGAGTAATCAAAATAAACCCAAAAGCTAAAAATAAAAAGGAAATACCCAGGTAGGATAGGCGTAAGTAAGGAAGAAACCAGAACAAGACAACATCCACCATAAAAGGGGATACTTTTATAAGAAACAAGGAGGATAGGAGTAATTAATGAAGAAACCAGAACAAGACAACATCCACAAGAAGAAGGAATGCTCTTAAAAGAAATAAACACGAAACCCCAAAAGAAAATAAAAATAACAAATAAAAGTATAACAAAAAACCCAAATTTAGAAAACCATGTAAAATAAATATAAACAAAAGTGTATAAAGTAGAATTAAAAGTGAAGCCAATTTGAATTAGTAATATAATAGAAAAAACAAACCTTCATTATCCTCTATAAACAAACTTCTTGATTTTAAAAAGACTATAAAACTAATTAGAAATAAAATCAAAGAATAAAAAGGGGACCAGTGCAAGTTTCTATATTATATTAAATAAACTTAATGTGTCAACGTTGAAGTTCATAAGCTAAGTAAATTGTGCATGTATAAAACTTTAAAGTTTTTATATTGTGTCAATAAATAATATTTAATTGAGTATTATAATGACAAATAAAACAATTGTTTCTAAATAACTGCCACTTTTTATATACAACATTCATTAGAATGACAGTAATAAAACAAGAGCAGCCCAATAAAAAAGTGAAGTGACCAAGAATCATTACCCCAAAAATCAAACAAAAACAGCTAAGACTGAAAATAAAACTAGTTATAAGAAATAGTGTAAATGATGGAAGAACAGATATGTTTTGTTTATTTAGAATAAGTTCAAATAGCTCAAGGATAAAATGTCTGAGAGTACAATCCTTTTAATATAAAGCTTTTATTATAAAATATTTATTATGTGTTATTAGTGATAATCAAAACTAAAATGTCTGAGAAAATACCATTATTAATGTCAATTATTTGTTATGAATTAATAGTTTGAATTCTATACTAAATGTTCTATTGTTAAAGTAAGAAAATGTTAATTAGTATTATATTAGAATAGAAAGTCAGAAGGGGTATAAACAAGCTGTATTATTAAAAAACTTTGTATGTAAAAACAGATAAAATCTAGGCCAAATGGTAAATCTAAACAACATTAAAATTAATGAATTAAGTGCAATAAAATAGTTAAACTGATGAAATTTATATAAGGTAAATCAGTCATAGAGTCATATAACTGGAATTATAATTAAGAAAGATATTGTAAAAAGATAGTAACAATTATTGGAAAAATTGTAAATGTAATAACTAAAAATTCAAAGAGGGGAGTCACAAATTAATGAATAATATTTAAAAAGATAACCAATTAATCAAATTACAAGAAATTAAGGGAAGATAAATATTTTATTCCAATCTGAGATTTAGTACAATCATAAATATAACATATAAAATGGCAAACATTTTGAGAAGGTCAGGATGTAAATTTAAAACTTACAATTTCAAAATGAAGTAAATATAGCATTTTAGATAACAAACTTTGTAAAACTATCTTATTTGGTATAAAATCAAGCAGAATGAACTAAAGAAGGAGATTATGTATTTAGTATTACATAAAATTAAATAATAGCAAAAATATATTCAGTAATATAAATTACTAGTAATATAGTAGTATTTAAATTGGCTAAGACGTTTTTAGATGACGAAGGAAGTTAGGACAGTTGATTATTAGACTTTGTCGAGCACGTTTGAACGAAAGTTTGGCTAAATAATAACCTAATAGCGAAGACAAGCGGGGCGTTCAATCCATAAGCCTAGTCTACTGCGAAAATCGCGAGTGTTGTAAAATTTCATTTAAACATTAAATTCAGTGCAACTAACACTTAGAAACATTAAAAGAACTTAACACAGAACAAAAAACAAGTGAATACATAATTTAAACCATTAGAACTAATAATTCCGAATAACGAAACGAACAGTGCAATTGTCGACCTTATTAACTAAAGTGAAATATAACTTTATCCCATACATTTTATCGAAGGGAACCACAAACACTTAACCAGGAACACTCCACCAACACCAGAAGGGACAATCGCAGCTGCAGGAACGAGAAATCATTGGGAAAGCAGCATTTATTTGAAGCAAATTCGTCGAGGTGCATTCGTCAACTACATATGAACACGAAGCGGCCATATTTTACTTCCCACAATTCCAAGCGCCACGGCCAGTATATCTTCACGGTTCGAACAATTTCTTTACTTACTATTATGTCTTGAATGATATGTTTGTATTTTTATTAATAAGCTTATAATTTGTAATGTTATACTTTTTATACTATGCCCTTTTCTGTGATTATATATAAAATAGGAAGATAACCTGCAAATAAGGAAAGATCACCAATCGATTGTTCATGGAGACAATCCTATTAACTAATAAAAGAATTCTAAATACACCAAAGGATATAATTCGACAAAAACATTTAATAAGAAGTTCGAAACACCACGAAACACTTTAAAATAATTAATATTAAATTGATTAAAAAAAATAAATAAAAAAATAATTAATAATAAAATTTTTTTTTACAAACTACAAGAATAAATTTTTATCACCAGTATACAAGAATATTTGTAAACTGTTACACTGTGAAAGTAAAATAGAGACTATAATTTACTTAAGAATTATTAAAATTTTAGTGACTCGATCAGCCGTAAACCTTTAATTAGTTCCTAATATTTTACTTTATGTAACCACACCGTCTGGTTACACGAACTTATTGTAGTTGAACAAACTCCAATTCTAAAACACCACAACATATTTCCTAGTTTTTAAATAGCGGTTCATACCTAGTGTGGTTTACTATTAATATTTATATGTCCTATCATGCAAGGACTGGAAATAACACAAAGAATTAACTATAAAGATTTTGTTTTTTTTACATGTCCAGAGTCTCGATCTTACTCTACATACTAATTAACTGTAAGTAAGTAATAATTATAAGAAAATTAAAGCATGCAAAGTGAATTAACATTCAAAAATAAGAATAAATTCATTACAAGTTAGGTGGGTCATAAAATGAAGCCCACACACTACAAATTACATCTTCACTTGTTTTAACTCAATTTTTTAATACAATGTACCTTCTTTTCGGTAAGTGGGTTGATGTGTAATTCTAATATCAGCTATGATTGATGTAGTTAAACTTGCTTGTTAGCTTGGTTTGTAACTATACGTGTATATTGCTTAAGATTTCAGTTTGAAGAGAGCAGCAAGTAACTTATTTGAATTCTCCTAAGTGTTTACAATCTGAAGACTCCTTACAATTTACATCAAGGTTTGTGTGTTGAATTACACACTTGTGTGAAACTTGAATTAATGACTGTTGACATAATGGCAATACATAAAACTATCCTACAGCGCGATCTGCTTCTTCTGTCATAACAAAGCAGCCTTCAAGTTTTAAGTGGGAATTTTTACAGAGTGCGTGCAATTAAAACGAGTACAATAAACGACTGCATTATGTTCATCATAGTTCACAAAGTAACATGTGTTTATTGAAAACGATTAATGATTTCAACTGTTGAAAACACTTCGAGGTCTTCAACGTTTTCATTTGGCTCATTGTGTTCTAATTATCTGTAATACAACATAACGGAGTACCTTTTACTGTTTGATAATATATTCGGTGCTATAGTTACAGACCTTATAAATCCTTCAATTTTCTATGCCTAACAAATTCTTACACCTTATTTGGTTAAATAGTATTGCACTTTTCGTATTGGTAAAACACTACTAGAAAAACATAAGACTATATTTCTCAGTCCGTTCCTTATTACAACCGCATACGTTCATTTCATGTTTAAAAAATAATGTCTACTTATATTTTTTTTATGTTTAATGTTTTTATGGTTTACGTTTTACTGAAAAGTACATTTTACGTAAACCGTTAAACACGAGTCTTAATTAGATTCTGGTGAGGAGGCTTTTCATCACTAAATTCAAGAAGTCTCCTAGGAATGACAAGCGTTAAGACAAGGTAAGACTGGAAGCTTTTGAACCAGTAACAAAACTACAGGAAGTGTAGGGAAACATGCTAAATATGTTTTAAACCAATGAATTTATTCTATTAGTACCAGGTTTTTAACATTAACCCGATATTTCAATACCTGAACTAAGTAATTTAGAGCCTGTTACAGAGCAGTACCAGCTTTTTTCTAGTACTCAATTTAGACCTAGTAAAGATGTACTAAAAATTATTAGTGCTTTAAATGACGGTTTAGGGAGCTCAAAAGTGTTACAGTCAGTTGATGGTACAAACCACGTTGATAAAATTATTTGTCCGCTTGGTAAAAAATACTCCATTAGCGTTAAAATGGGACAGTGTACACTTTTATAATTATATTTGTTAATGGAACAAATCCGCTTATAGTCCAAGCCACGTATTTTATTATCAACTAAACGCTATGAAACTCACCGTCTGTGGCTTAAGTAGATGTCCTTATACAATTGATATGTTTCGAGACACTTGTTCCATCCTCAGAATATTTAAAAAAGTCTCTTCATAAAATCATACGATATGGCACAGTCGCCAATATATTAAAAATATTAAAATCCACATAACACAAAACACAATTACACTACACAAAGTACGCACACAACAATTTTCGCTGTACACCGCACGGTAACCGACAGCGCACTGGTTCATATTTGACTCGTGTCGCGACAATATCGCAACGCAGTATCATACAGGACATTAGATTTAAAGTTCAGCTGATCATTTAAAACATGTGGCCTGGTAACAGGATTATTATACGCTCTATATATTTCAAACTCTTCAAGGGCATTCATGTAACGTCCTTTATTACAAAAGTGAAGGGGTATCAAGTTGGTATGAAAATTAGTATAGTTGTGATTTTCATCAATAAGATGTTTAGCGAATTTAGATTTTACATTTTTTGTGTTGTAAAAATAAGTGGGTGGCTTATGTTCAGCAAACCTCTTGAGAAAACCACGGCCCGTTAGGCCCACATAAAAAGCATCACAACTATTACATATTAATTTATAGATCCCTGTTTTCTTTTCAAGGACGGTTGGTTCCCGAGTACGAAGGCTATTTAAAATGTTATTTGTAGTCTTATATATGACAACAACGTTTGACTTGTTTAAAACAGAAGACATAATTCTAGGTAAAAAGCTCATGTATGGTATAGAAATGTATTTATACACACTGTCCCCAGGTGCCCTTAGCGTGTTTGCGTTTTTTCGTCTCACATGTTTTTTAAGGATATTATTTACTACTGTTTTTTGTAGCCATTGGTGACCGCAATGTGTTTAATTGTATTTAGTTCCCCTTGATAATCCTTGTCGCTGAGGGGCAATGATAAGAGGCGGTTAACCATGCTGTGGAAAGCAGCCACTTTCTGCGATACTGGATGATAAGATGTGGCGTGTATTACAGTGTCAGTTGTAGTCGGTTTCCTATAAATATTAAACTCCAATTTATTAATGTTTCTGGTGGCCGTCAAATCAAGAAAATTTAATTTTGCACTGTCCTCGTGCTCCAAGTGTAAACTGTATATTGTTATTAATACTGTTTAAATATGTGTGTAGCCTATCTATTTGTCTATGTGTGTCTTTATAGATCAGAAAGGTGTCGTCAACATACCGGCCATAAAATATTAGGTTATCATTGTACACACTATTGGAACAAATAAAGGAGTTTTCGAAACGGTTTAAGTACACTTCAGCAAGGAGGCCAGAGAGTGGAGAACCGATTGCCACACCATCATGTTGGCTAAAGAATTGCTTGTCATCCGTGAAATAATTCTGGTGAAGAATCACCTCCAAAAGATCCATCAATTCATTAATACTTTCAACATTCAATTTATTAGTATTGACGAGGTTATTTCTCAAAACTTGTAAGGTATCAGCAACCGGTATATTCGTATATAAATTAACAATATCAAACGAAACCAGCTTATGATGAGGTTCGATCTTTATATCCTTCACTTTATTGACAAAATCAATATTATTGGTTATACTGTGACTATTAACTATGTTTATGTTGCATTTAATGACGTTTACCAATTTTTTAGCTGTTTTATAACCAGGTGCGGTAGTGAAGTTAATTAACGGTCTTATCGGAACACCAGTGTTATGTAATTTTGGTAACCCTGTCAATGTGGGTGCCCTTGAATTGATGGGCTCTAACGATAGTCTAGTGCGCTCATCAAACAAATGCACACTCTTATTTATGCCCCGATTTAGACACTTGACGTAATGTTCAGTAGGGTCCGAGTTTAATTTCTCAATGTTGTTGTTAGCGATAAAGTTCCGTATCTTATCAGTATAATCACTATTGTCCATAATGACAACAGTGTTGCCTTTGTCAGCTTTGGTTACGAGAGCACAGTTGTCTGACAGTTTGCGTTTAAACCCGTTAAGATATTGCGTTCTTTATTATAATTATTAAAAGTACATGGAACCGAAGAATAGGTATTAGTATTCTGGTTTCTTACGATATTACTGAGCTTATTATTGATTAAAATCCGCGCCTCATCTTGGACCTTCTGGTCTTCTATTGCTTTGACCACTGCTTCAGCATTTATAATTTCAGCAGCAATATGTTTATGGCTGAAGTTAAATTTTGAACGTGGTAAATTATAATTTAAGCCCTTTTTCAACAAATTAGAGTCTTCTTTAGTTAGATCTATTGATGTTAAGTTCTGCAATCTTGTATAAAATTTATGAGAGGCAATGTTGTAAATTTATGTTTACAGGCAATGTTGTTGGCTTCCTGCTGTTGTCTGTCTAATAACCTTTGGAATTTGCTTGTTTGCTTGCTACGCATTTGATAAATAATTCGCTGTATGTCATTGTTTATGAAATCAAGATAGTTATCAATCAAGGCCGGGTGTACGTCATTAAGTAATGGCAAATGTACTCTGTATAATCTTGAATTGACTTAGGATTTTTTCTTGTATAACGATTTTAATTCTTCTTTAATTCTGTACAATTCTGCGTGCCTTTTAGTTTTTATATCAGCAAAGGATGAGCATTTAAATTTTATACGACAGTAATTAGGTGTAATATTATTCTTCAGAGAAGTTTCATTAAATCTGATATGTAAAATGGTCTTATGAAGCTGGATCTTAATATTCTGAAAATTACGTACTATATTTGCTCGACTTGCAATATTCATATTGTTAATGGAATAAATCCGCTTATAGTCCAAGCCACGTATTTTATAATCAACTAAACGCTATGCAACTCACCGTCTGTGGCTTAAGTAAATGTCTTTACACATTTGATATGTTTCGGGACACTTGTCCCATCCTCAGAATATTTAAAAAAGTCTCTTCATACCAACATACAATGGCACAGTCGTCAATACATTAAAAATATTAAAATCCACATAACACAAAACACAATTACACTACACAAAGAACGCACACAACAATTTTCGGTGTACACCGCACGGTAACCGACAGCGCACTGGTTCATATTTGACTCGTGTCGCGACAATATCGCAACGCAGTATCAGTGACAAGGATTATCAAGGGGAACTAAATACAATTAAACACATTGCGGTCACCAATGACTACAAAAAACCGTAGTAAATAATATCCTTAAAAAACATATGAGACGAAAAAACGCAAACACGCTAAGGGCACCTGGGGACAGTGTGTATAAATACATTTCTATACCATACATGAGCTTTTTACCTAGAATTATGTCTTCTGTTTTAAACAAGTCAAACGTTGTTGTCATATATAAGACTACAAATAACATTTTAAATAGCCTTCGTACTCGGGAACCAACCGTCCTTGAAAAGAAAACAGGGATCTATAAATTAATATGTAATAGTTGTGATGCTTTTTATGTGGGCCTAACGGGCCGTGGTTTTCTCAAGAGGTTTGCTGAACATAAGCCACCCACTTATTTTTACAACACAGAAAATGTAAAATCTAAATTCGCTAAACATCTTATTGATGAAAATCACAACTATACTAATTTTCATACCAACTTGATACCCCTTCACTTTTGTAATAAAGGACGTTACATGAATGCCCTTGAAGAGTTTGAAATATATAGAGCGTATAATAATCCTGTTACCAGGCCATATGTTTTAAATGATCAGCTGAACTTTAAATCTAATGTCCTGTATGATACTGCGTTCCGATATTGTCGCGACACGAATCAAATATGAACCAGCGCGCTGTCGGTTACCGTGCGGTGTACACCGAAAATTGTTGTGTGTGTACTTTGTGTTTTGTGTTATGTGGATTTTAATATATTTAATATATTGACGACTGTGCCATATCCTATGATTTTATGAAGAGACTTTTTTAAATATTCTGAGGATGGGACAAGTGTCTCGAAATATGTCAATTGTATAAAGACATTTACTTAAGCCACAGATGGTGAGTTGCGTAGCGTTTAGTTGACTTTTATAATCGTTGATTCTGTAGTAGGATTAGAACATGACAAGCTCATTATTAATGGTAAAAGCAATTATAGAACTTAACATATGCAAAGACAGCTAATGAAGTTCTGATTTCACCGCACTACAACAAAAAAGTAAATTAAAACAACTAGCAAATTCTTGTAGATTTTGTCATGTCGATAATTAATATAATAAAAATTAACAATTAGGTCTCGTTTTTACATTTCATAGGTTGGTAATAATTAAATAAGGTCTTCTAAAAGTATATTAAATTAAGAAATATTTCTAATCTGGAGTAACAATACTATCTTCGTTGTTAACAAGTAGCTGTCTTTGTTATCACTTTTGTGTCTCTATTTTAGTAAGAAATACATTCTGCACAATATTTTAAGTAACTTTTATTTCTTTCTTATAAAAACGTGCTACTGCGCGAAAATAGTAAGACTACTAGTTAGATTTATGTTGGGGAGAGATAATTGTGTTATTTATTGCACTTGACCAAAAATGCAATAAGAAGAGTGCTGATAATTTTTGCTGTGTTTGTGGCAAAACGTCTTTGTCTTTTCAAAGACAGTCAATAACAGCAATAATTAAAATATCCTATTATCCTTAGTTTGGTTACAAGATTCGACACCAAGATAAAACGAGGGCTCCAATCGACACCATTGTTTACAACACTTGTGCCAGCAATCTGAGGAATTCGATTAAAGAGGAATGGAGTCTAATGCCCTTGGCAGTGCCAATTATCTGAAGGAAACTCACCTACCATGTAACAGAATACTGCTTTTGTTGGTAACAAAACTAGAACAATTGTTTTATCCCAACATCTCATCTGCCATGTGTCCAGTTTCATATGGAGAAGGACTACCAGAACCTAAAGAACCAAATGAATTAAATGTTGATTCTGACGACGAGGTGTTGCGCAGAAGGCGAATCTTCTAAGCAGAGTATATTTAAGGTTCCCAAGTTTATTGTAAATAAGCGTCACAGATTACCCAAAATGAGTTAATGATTTCATAAAAAATTTAGTTGTTTCCAAAAGTAAAGCTGTACTTTTATCATTGGGAATGCGGCAGTAGAGTATACTGGAAAAATGTAAACATGTCAGCCTACCGGAGCAGGGAGCAAATGTTTCGTCCTTTGTTTACTGTGAAAAATAAAATTGTGACACGTGTAAATATAAATAGTCTAATGGTAGCTCTTAAAATTAATAACAACTTTTGGGAGACTAGAGACTTTTTACTGCCTCCTACGGTGTGTGTTTTTCCATATTTGTAAAGCGCTTTCTTCAATCGCAATTGGAATGGTAATCAGATAAACAAGTCTTGACCATCCTATACCTTATATCAACTGATAATTAAAAACCAAAGTTTTATATATAAACAGGGAACTACAACAACACAATTTTAAATAAATACAGAAATACAAGGTACCATAAAGAAAGATTACATTCTAAGTATTAAAGTAATATTTACACAGATGAAGATAGCTTGTTTAGTACCGTGATTATATGCAAGTTAATAGGAATCTGAAAATTGTTTTACTGATACGAGGTATGTTAGGGTCATTATAAATCAAAGTGTACGTATCACTTTAAGATATTTATGATGGAAAGTGCTGTGGAAATGTATAGTGTACTGTTCGGAATACGATATTTACTTTTGTGTTTAGTTTGCTGCCGCATGTTTAGTTAATAATCTAGAATAGTCTACCCTCAATGGAATCCTCCGCTTTCGGGTGCATTTCAGAGTTCCCATAGTAAACCCTTCACAATGGTTAATCATGCGAAAAATATAATCTTTGCCATGAGTAATAATAACTTTAAATTCATCTGTTTAATATCTTTAAATGTAGTAACATTTGCTCAACTTGAGCCTAATATTCTTGACCTCAAGTTGATCGAAATCTCTAGGGTCAGATTTTTTTATTATCAGTCGTATTGATCTGTGTTCAGTTATTATATACTTATAATTGAATGTGTTTACGTAAATATTTGTTATATCAATTGAAAATAAAGTCCCAACGATTTCTCTGTCCTCGACACACCGCCAATGTTTCAGCTGAATAATACGTTTAGCCAAGTAGATTTAAAATTTTTTGTTTCATTGACTCCTTCAAAGTTTTTATTTGTTTAATACAGGTGATCTCACATTTCTAAAGTCTAATGAAGTTAAAAATGTTAAGTATTGTTTTCGCACAATATGTATATATAATAATGATTAATGGGAAACACAGTATATTTCTAATGGACTACTGAAAACATGGTTTCTATTGAATACATTAAAACATCTAATTTATTGAAATAATTTCAGCAAACTTTAATGATTTCAATATTACATTAACACATTGGCACCATGTTAAACATCTTAAACTACGGAAATTTTATCTTAGAAAAACTAACAATTTTTAAATCTTCCTGTCGGCACAATCACCGCTCCACACAATACAATAGGCATCACATATTATAACAGAGTCAACAACTCAAATTTTGGAGAGCTTCTTTAAACCACTGTGTTAGAGAAGCGGCAAATTTTTGTATATTAGTTATCCTATTTTTTATGCCTTCCAAGATTATTATTCCATCATATGCAAAAGCAAGATTTTCTGGTATTTCTTTGAAGAAACTTTCCACCTGTAAAAAATTACTACAAATTATTATGACAATTTACATAAAATGTTGTAAGTTGTATAAAAGAAATAGAATAAAGGGTGGCACTTAAGAAATGTTTAAGTAACATAAGAAACATACAAAAAGCAGTCAAACGCTCGCATATGCACACACTCTCTCTCTCTCTCTCACACACAAACACACACACACACACACACAAATTTACACGTCCAATGTATCACAGATTACTATATCCTATTAGTATCTGCAATTAATTAGTCCCTTTGTTAATTATTCAGCCTATATCTGTCATCATCATCAACATAATCTTCAAGGATTAAACCAAGCCTGGTTTGTTCCGGTCTCAAACAGGGAAAAAGTAGATGTGGTCACTCCAACGCTTCCTCGAACATCCCGAGCCTCTCCGTCCCTTCGGCTGACAGTTAAATTTTTGTTTGAGGATGGGGCAGTCATCCATTCGGCAAAGATGTTTGCGCTAATTCAGCCGATACTGAGCAATCCTGTCGAGTAAACTCATTCATTTCCTGCCGGTGTTTCTTCTATGATCATGGAAACTATACCCTGCCATTTGCCTGAAAATCTTATTTCAGCCGCTTGGATGCGACTGACCTAGCCTTTCGTTAAAGTCGAATTCTCAGTCCTATAAAGAAGTGTGGGTATGGGCTATCACTTTGTAGAATTTTAGGCATGTTTCTTTACTTGTTGACTTAAGAGTTCGCCTAATGGTGTTGAAATACCATATATCTTTTTTGATACATGCCTATATTTGTTTTGACAGATAAAAAATACTTATATTGTTTAAAAATAATTGTTATTATTCAAATTGATGAATATTTAACAAACTATCTGGCACGCCATCCGATTCTGTTTTGCTTAGATGAACTTAAATCCAATTTGTAGCTTTTCCAACGCTTTTTAATGTTCAGTAACAAGTATGGTAAGTTAAGATCAAACGTCGTACATTTAACAGGCACAATTATATCTTATAACAGTAGAAAAAGAGTGTCTTGCATGTTAGTATATTAATGAGTTTAGTAAAAGGTTGATTTTTGAAAAACTTATTTAATATTATTTAATATCAGTTTGATAAACAACAATTTGAAATACTAACTTTCTTTAAATATTAACTGCTTCATTAAGATGGCAAGTCTTGGATGCGATGTGAAGCTAAATCTTAAAATTTTGAGTAGTGGAAATGTTAACAGACGAAGTGCAAATAATGCCCCTAAAGAGAAGATCATTTAAAAACGCGAATAGGAACATTTAAGAACTGAAATACTTCTGTAATGTGGAGGAACTTTTTTCTAATAAATGCCTCTGTATAAACCGTTTAGCTGAAGATGCATGGGTTCTTTAGCAGCTAAGTTGTTTTTTCACGGTCAGTGCCCCCATCCATGTGACGATACATGTGCTGTCTAAGAATACAACCTTGTCTGCAGAGATGCAATTCCTCTCCCCTACTCATCGCTACATTGCTGATTTGCAGAGGGTAATGTATAAATCTATACCCTCGGTAACGGCAGGATGAATAAGCTAACACGGTAACACCATAGTCTTACTCGGGCATCCAAACCTTCTGTTGCCGAGTCACCGAATATGGCCCACATGTTTTCGGAGAAACGTCTGTTTGTCAGTTTGTAGGACATTTTGGACCACGGACTAACAGCCCGGTAACAATAAGTTGCTCAGTTTCATAGACATCCAAATACCTTACCGTATCACCCATTGCAGTAGTAGCCTATTGTGTTTATATGCTGATCCTGTTGTAATTTTTATGAATTCCTCTCAAAAATGAAAATTACCGAGTGCAATCATAACTTCGTAGAGAAATATGATCGCCAAGTATCTTAACTTCTTTAAAAAGTTCATCCACGAATTTTAATTCGACTCTGGGGTAAGCTTCCCAGTAATTTTAAATTATAATATTATTTGATTATTCTTGTCACCAAAATTCTCAGTATTATCGGGTAAACTTTACTCAAGAAAGTGAGCAATAATCTGTGTAGAATATGGTAACCTTAATAAAAACTTTGTAATATAAAACGATAAAAATAAAAATAGTCATTAAAAAAAATTCCTAATTTTCAATCACCGTGTAGATTAAACATTATTTCTTTGGATATCTGGCCATTTAAATATCCCTATTATTGCATTAGTTGATAAACCTGCAAAACCGCGGCTTTCCTTCTAGTAATATCCATGCACTAGTGTTGGACTAGAAGATGTTTGTTAAATCAAAACTATGAAACGAATATAAAAATCAACAAAAAATAAGCAAAATACCAACAAAGTGGGAGATATTTCAAAAAATAAAAACTTTTGGGTTTCATAGTTACAACGTAATAGAATGAAAGATGCTATGGTTTGCGGTTTGAGGATTAACCACACGAAACTAACTCATTGCTATCCCCTTGGGGACGCGAAGTCAACATAATGCTCATTATGTCATTTCAAGCCATATAATAAAGACAGACAACTATCAAATTTCTATTGTACAATAATTCTACTTACAAGACGTTCTGTACGATAATTCTGCTAAAACTCTGTAGACTACTGACCGCCGTTTGCTACGTAATGTTACCATTATCAATATCTTCATTGTTATGTAATTGAATTTCTTCCCTTTCCTTTTCTGTCTAACCCCAAACGGTTTGTACAGATAATGTTTTGATAATGCTCTGATAATGCTTTACCAATTTTTGTACTCTATTTTTTGTAATGTTATAAAAACCTAATTTGACAAATAAAATCTTAAATGAGAAGATATGACTACAAATGATACAAAAAACATATTGCCTATTGCCTCTATTGCTCCCCAACACGATCCACTAACTTGTTACAGTAAAGTCAAACCCTACTAAAGTTTGAACGTTTAATAGTGGTTTTGAAATATTTATAAAAATTTGGGATAATGCAGAAATAGAGAACAGAACAAAGCCGCCAGCCACAAAATGGGAATTACGTAGCCTTGGTATGACGTATAAAAAACAGAAGTCACTAAGTCATCGAATGAAAAAGTCAAATGTTTTAAAGTAAATTAGATTTCAATAAGCAGTCGGAAAAAGCGAAATTTGAAGAATCACGTATACCGGACAAATGTACGGCATAATTGAAACAAATATAAGTTATATTTACCTCTTTCAATTTTAGGTCTGTAGAAAACGAGTCTGTTACAGTGGTAAGAACATCACCAAAACTGCTGTTAAAATTAGTTGCTAGGTACTGCAAGTTTTCCCTGCAAAATAAATATAGCTGATACATATAAGAAATATTGCAGATCTCTTTATAGATGTATAATATTGCAAAGTAATAACATTAATAATAATAATAATATTAATTACGTAACATTATTTTTAAGCTTAAATGTAAGAAAGAATATGTACTAACTGTAGGTAGTCCCAAACTACAATCACTCCGACTGGATTATCCACACAGGCTTTAAGGAAACTTATAAGATCCTCTCTCTGAGCTACGTCAAATATACTGTAACAGACAGTGTCAAGTATTACTATTAATACTGCAACGTCTCTCCAACACATCTTTGTGCATGCATGCATACATACATACATACTGTAACGTGACCTATGGTAGCACAAGGTTTACAAGTATAAGTAAGTGAAGAAAAGCTGTATAATAAAAATTATTAAATAGTAAATGATAGAACAACACCACTAACTGAATTTGACGTAGACAAGGACAATGACGATGACGAGACCAAATAGATTGGAAAAAGTGATCCAGAGAAAATAGTTAAAGTCATAATATAAAAAAATACCCAAGTGTTAATAAGAATCATATATATAAAAGTACAAAATTAAGTAGGGAAATAAATAGTATGTAAACAGTGGGAAATGTAAAAGGAAAATGAAATGTAAGAACAAACATAATGATAATATATAGAAATAGTGTTGATAAATAAACTATCAAAACACAATATTATAAAATAAACTATAATAGCAATAATTAAGTAGGAAAGTGGTGATAATTAATGAACCTTGAGAGGACCCAGTGATAATAAATACACGAAATGTAAAAGACAATGTTAGAAGGTGAACAAAAAGTGATAAGTAAGTAAGAAAGATAATAATAAATAATGAACCATGATAGGACCCAGTGTTAATCAATGAACTACATAAAAACACTAGGTAATAAAGTGAAGTGTAGTCAGGAATAAAGAAAGAACTTGTGATAATAGCCTATAAATAACAACTGGACCCAAATATAATAAATAAACTGTATAAATTATAAGGGATAGTTATAAGTAAACATTGGCATAGTTTTAATGAAATCAGAAAATGTTTGTATTTGATATAATAATGTTTGTTAGAAGCAAACCACTGATAATTGTTTTCAATTATTTTAAGGAAGTGTTTTAGTATATAATAAGGATGGTAAGGAGTCCATTATTTTATTTTAATGAATTAAGTTTGTAAATTTATATTAACCACTGTTAAAAATAATGGTAAAAGACTAATCTGTTGTGCTGAAAACAGGCAAAGGGAGTTAGACACTGTATTCTATAAGTGAAATTATAAGGTAATACTAGTACACACCTACTGTTCATTTTATTATATATATTTTTTTTAATTAACCGAAATGTTATTATATTGAATATTATGTTTAACAGAACCGTTTAAAATACATGTAAAAACTTAAAACCTTAGACACTAGCATTGGCCTAAAAGGTTTGTTAAGGAATTGTGTTATGTTATATGAAGATTAAAAATAATCAAATGTTATAATTTAGTCTAGATTATTACAGTAATTATGTTTAGAAGCACTTAAAATTGACAAAATTGACATGAACAGTGGTAATGAGTATAGGGGTGGTGAATTATGAACTGTATGCAATTAGGCCTATAACTGATAACCATAATTTTGTAAAATTTAAGACAAAACAATAACAATTGATAAAATAAAGTATATAATCCGGTTAGGTTTCATAATAATAGTGTAGGACACAAAACTGGATAGAAAATAATTAGTTTAAAGGTAATTTACAAAAGACAACCAAATGGGAAATGTATGAGTCTGTTATAATTTGAAAAAAGGTTGCCTTATGAGATATCAAAATAATTTGTAAACAAAAAGCAAATTAATGGTGTTATTATATTTAGAATTACAGCTAGTATAAGAGAGTTAAAATAGTTTAAAGATTTTTAGTAATTTTGTATAGAAAAATGTTAGTTTTATATAAAAATGTTGTAAATTATCAACCAATGAGAATTAGTGTTTGGAAGCTAGCACTATGTTAACCAGTAAATAAATTTCATTATTCCATTATTAGCTCTTGATGAGTGCAGACGTATTAAACCGCTATGAGTAAAGAAAAGAACTAACTAAACAAAATCTATACAAATTAATGACGAAAATAATAAACTAAATTACAGAAAATAATTAACACTCACATGAATTAAAAAATCACAAGAAGAAATTAAATAATCCATGAGCAATTGCTGAGGAATCCCAAGTGACTGACTACGAACCGTTGGAAGGAAGAAAATCTCTAAAACCCATAAATAAATGACGGAATTTTCAGTAACAAGGATGACTGATGAAAAATAAATACCTGAACCAAATACCTAAGAAAATATAAAAACGAATTTAACGAAAAAAAGGACAACTAGCAGTATTCGTGAGAAATATTACCCGGATAGACGAGACAGAGGACTGCTAAGTATATTTTAAAATACGACCTTAACAGTAACATAAAAGAAAATAAAAACAACAAGTGAAAATACACTTTCAACACCATTCATCACTTTTTAACAGACACTTGAACTTTCTTTGATTAAATGAACACCTCCTAACATTGATTCCTTAAGTGAATATATTTTAAACGTAAAAATTTACTAAACTCAGATAACCTCCAAAAGCTAAATCCTGTAGCTACAGTTTACCACTGTAATTATAAGTGTATCACATTTTATATGTTATTTATATGGTATTTGTAAAATTTTGTAATTTTATTTGTCCATTTGACAACATTTTCTGTAGTCCCAAGAACTCCGACCTGAGATATAAATAAACGAAAGTATCAACACCCATCCACGAGAGTTTGTTAAGCAGCGGCTGGTCAGAATAGCCAACCGCTAATAATTAAACATCCCAGCGAAGAATTAAAATATATAAATTGGAAGAAATTGTAGTAAAATAAACCAATTAATAACTGTTAATAAAACATAATAGAAGCATTGAACTGTATGTTTGATTTCACTTAACTTTTCTTTAAACATTGAGTATTCTCTTATCATAAAAGAAAATTTGCATTTTTGGTTTACCTAGAAGAGTTGGCCAACCCTAGTTTGAGGCAGAAAATACGAATTTGAACATCCGAATTGGTGAGTAGACACTCTCCAGTTGTAAGTATCATAACGAGCAAGATTTCTTGTGATTATAAAATTGACGCACAAACGTGAGGCTTTTAAGACGTATTTATATTATCGTTATAATACATACATACATACATACATAATTTAACATAAAATATTCTATATTTATAAGTAAAAAGGTACTCTAATTGCATTACTAAACGTACGGATTGCAAGGAGTGTTAATGTTTAACGAGAAGCGTTTTCTTATTCTCCTGTAAGAGTGAGGATGGATCGGATGTGTCAATTATGAGAGCAATGCTCCTTCTAAAGTGCAAGAGGATCACCTGGAAACAGACACTCTCCTTCTCAGACACCGTACGACTAAGTGAACGTCAGAGAACCCTCAAGTTTCAGAGCAGAAAGGTGTCGCCCAAAATGTATGAGCTAGCAGCTTGTCAAATTATAGGACACAGATATCTGGAAACGTTACCCTACACCCAAACTTTGTCCCATAAAATGAGATCATGTTGCAAATTATACAGTTAACACCCATTATACTATATGATAATATTAGTGTAACGCCTAATTAAATTTGTAAAGCGATGTCTTCTGAGTATGTACCTACTTTTGTAGTGTACTGAGTATTGCTGACTAATTGAAGAAACAAATGTACAGTATGCAATTAATACAATTACGAAAACTATGGTTATAGAAATATAGGTAGTCAGTGGTCAGGAACTTGTTTTAGAAAGTTAATTAAGAAAACTGTGTTAGTGGTTGTAATACAGAAATATCACTAAATATCACAAACAGAAATATCACTAATTCACACCACTATAGATTTTTCCTATCTGACGATAAGCTGTGAAGCTTGGAAGCGCTAATCGGAATAATTTTTCTATAGTGGTGAGCAGTGATATTTCTGTTTATTTAAGAAAGATCAAGGGTGTCAATTGTTTACACAATCGTCACTGTATTTTTATATTATAGTGTAAATTTTACTTATAGTGCCAGTTTTATATAGGCTAAATCGCCAATTTCAAAATGTTTTAATGAGTAAGCTTAAACTTGTTTGGTGTTTTTGTACCTTACAGTCTTTACTGAAAGATTTTTAAACGTTTGGAAACGTTGCTATACACTTACAACCGGGTCGATTTAAAATTGAACAAAAAGTGCACATTGCAGACGTTCAGGATGAGATTACTGTTGCCGCAAACATTATGGCGCCCTGTAATATTAGGTAAAACAAAAAAATAAAATCTTTTAGGAATTGTAGGAACGTAGGAATTTAATTTTGGAAACTAGATGGCTGAGAACAAAAGGGAAAAACCCATTGAAGTTTTGACATAATTTTCCCGAGACACAAGCTTTAATAATCAACCAATAGATAAACCAAGCAAGGAATATTGGAGTTGATCATTGTAGAAACTTATGGAGAAGAGTTTATATTAACCGATTGGGTGCGTGTGTAGGCATAACAAATTCCTTGCACATATTACAAGGTAAATATGTAAATAAATAGACCCCATGTATCCATACATGGGTATTATTAAGCATGTCATAGCTAACGGTAAATACTAGATAGTTACATTTTAGGAAGCAGGCTCATAGTGGCATCAGATATTAAACTAGGCGGCGATGGTAACGAAAACGCGTTTTACCATGGCTTTTTCTTTTTCTTCTTCTTTCAACCAAATATTAGACTAGTAGCCTAATCCAACCAGATACTTCCATCTCATTTTAGGTCTACAGAGTGATCCCCCGTTGATATCTATAATCTTTGGCATCCTGTCAATACTCATTCTTTGTAAAAATTGTTCCTATTTATTCCTATTCTCTTTTATTTGTTAACTAAGTTGAAAAACTGAAATTGTTTTTTATTTCTGAATTTCTCACTGTATGTATTCTTGTGCAACCTGCAATCCTCCATAGCATTTTTATCTCTGCTGTTTGGAATCTATTCTTTTCTTTTAATGTGAGTTTGTGTGTTTCAGGAGAGACGTAGTTTTATAAAATTTTACTAATGTATCTTCCCTTACTTTTTTTTAGGTTTCTATATATTGTAACATTTATATATATTTCAAAGTTGCATAACACATAGGAAATTGAATTCATTGACTTTCTATGTTAATATTTCAACAATTATTTTGCTATTAGTACGTTTTTACCGTTCAATGTCATTCATTTCTTATGCCGCACATATAAAAACGGATGATATGGACATTTAATCACTAGTTTAACAAGACTTTGTTAGGCAAATATGTTTGCTAGAGAACAGCACAAAAAACGACCACTAGTGCGTCACTCTAAAACTGCATCACAAAACCTATAAACTAGATCCAAATCATTAAAATATACTGAGTGAAAAGGGAAATAGTAGTCTCTAACAAATTTATATAATCACCATAATTTGAACTGAAGAACCGAAACTTGTACAAGTATGCTTCAACCGGACAGCTTTAACTTACTGGAATATTTTATGGAACCTTTTCCAAAACTGTACATCTATTTACGATTCTCTACCTGTCGTGCTTTTGAAATTTTACCCACCTGAGTAAAAGTACCCAGATAAAAAAAAACGACAGAATTTACTGGCCTTAGGATCATCCGTTAAATGTATACTGGCCAAATTAACAAAATATTGAACTAAAAATGAATCAGCGCCTATAATTTAATAGTATAATTAAAGAATATTTATTGTGTCATATTTAAATTTATTACTGGCATATTCAAGAACAATAAAATAATATTACGTGTGAGTTGCACAATCAAACAGAACAATTTTTTTAGTAAAAACAAAAATTTTGTTTTGAAACCGGAAGAACTAATAAACTGTTATGAGTAAGTATCTGCCAACCAATAATATTAAAACAACTTTAACACTTTTTACAGTCCTTGTTAAAGCAGGAGATGATCGAGAAAGGGGAATATATTACTTTCTACTTGTGTTAGAGTAAGATGAAAATAAGCAATTTATAAATGAGTCATTATCTAAAAAAATCGCTGTAGAGAAACGGTTTAAAAGAACATACATAGAAAGTAAAACAGTTATAGGAAGGCTTTTAAAAACTAAGTAACATTTTAAGTTACATGAAAGTTTGAAAGAATACTGAAACATATTTGCTTTGCGCCCAGAAAAAGAAAAGAACATTTATGAGTGTATTTCTGATGACCAGTGATATTAAAATGAATTTAACAGTCGATTTGTAATGTCCTTGTTAAAGCATAAAATTATTGACAGAGGCAAATATTACTTTTTACTACTCTTAGAGTTGCCAGTAGAGAGTTGAGCCACTATCTAAAGAAATGACAATCAGCGGAACGGTTTGAAAAAAGTCAGTATAGAGAGAAACAAAGTTGATCTTGACTCAGAACTAGTTCTGTTCAGCAAGATTAAGATTATAAACCAGGAACGTAGACATTGATGTTTAATGTTAGATAATATTAGACTTCACTTTGATAGAACTGCTAAATGCTTGTAAAACTTTTCATATTTACACATGACAAAAATGTTGACACCATATTTATTACTGTATGGATTATTTTATAGTTAATTAGAACTTAAGTAATTAGTAGGTGACTAATAATTTTATTATACATAAAATAAAATTTTGAAAAGCATAACAAACGTGATTCTTATAAATGTTTGTAAGTTACTGTTTAATGATCCACGGTTCTCGGATTTGACAAAGAGCTTCACGCAGTCTACTTTTTTCATCGCTGTCGGATTCATTTTCATACACACGCCACAGTAATTTCCATTCTTCTATTCCACTTTGCTGCATTGCTAGAATAATGAAATTATATCAGTATTCTTTACTTTTTAGTAAACTTACGGTAAAAGTGTAGCCCTTTGGCTAAGTATAGAGAACTTATTGTTTTTCTTCAACGCTTGCATTCAGAAAGCCTTTAACAAACAATCAGTATGTCACTATACATTATATTATTACCAAGAATCAATTAATAACAATAAGAACTGATCAATATTTATTGCTTCTGCTCACTGGATTCAGGCGTGTTATCACGATATATGATAAATATATTTTCATACACAGGCAGGTTGTCACCTGTTCTGTTTAAACTCATCTTGTTAAGAAGTACGAATCGGAGAAAAGTGTGAGTGCAACAGTATTGAGATGAGATAAAAATCTTTAATTTATACTAATGATCTTTCGACCGAATGTTATAATTAATGGCAGCGAGCTTCCATTGAATCAATTTAATTGTACAAACTTAACTTCTTGTTTCTGAAAATGATAAATTTCTACGATAGCATATTATGTATTAACACTAAAAATAGTATGGCGTTTGATTATAGCAGTTTATAATGATTTAAAACGTCTAAATAGTGCTAAATTTAAAAATATAAGACTCTATTACTATAAAATTATACACACACTTTAAACAAAATCAATTAACTTACTTCAGACTCCAAAAATATTTAAAAAATATAATGAGGTGCTTGAGCCGTTAAATTAGTTTTACTATATCGTTCTTTCATTAACTCAAAGTATTCCTGAACCGCCATACATTCAAACTATTTGACAATGTTAGGGTAAGTATGACATATTAGCCTTTCACGACCGGTGTCAATATTTTCAACATTATTATATAGCTGGCTGTTAGACCGTGGCCGACGGCTTGAAATTCTTGACGTGCCGGCAACCGGCAACCGGCAACATTTGGGATTGACTGAGACCTGGCCCGAAATAGGTAAGTTAAATAGGTAACCGCGTGTTAAAGGCCGCGTGTTGCTTTTATCCCCAAAAAGTGTTTGGTATCGTTCGGCCTAAGATCTGCCGTAACTGTTGTCGTAACAGTCTCTGGCTTTTGGGGGAGTGAAGAACATCCCTGAGGGTAGGATACGAAAAGTTACAAGAATTTACAGCAACCGACCACCGCCTAACAGACCGGTAGGCCTATTTAACCATTTTGAGAATATTGACACCGGCCGTAAAAGGTATACATACTTTTGAGAAGTGTGACATATTATTTATAAAATACATTAGGCAAATTTGCCGCTTTATACCATGATATTTTATCTACACATAGTACAATAATTTTTGTGTCCTTACATTAAAACTGTATGCCATTAAGTATAAATCATGTTTCATTTTTAAGGCTTAACATAGTAGAAGCTGTTCATTGTAAAATTTAGAAATCAAGGAACTCACCGGTGTTGTAAACAGTAGATATGATGTCTACGGGGGGCTTTGGACCACACCGAAGCAACCAGTCTAGAAAAATTCGTTTTGCTGTTTTTACACATGATTTCACTCCCAACGCACATGCGTTTTTTATGAGAATATATTGACGCCACCTATGGCAAAAAAATTATTAATAATTTATGCGTTTACAGTGTCTAAATTGGTAATTGTTTTAAAGTATATTAAAAGCTTTGTTTGTTGTCGTACCCGAACTTAACATTTTATGTAGGTTACGAGTCTGCAAATTGATGTTTACGTTTTGCAATATTTACACTTTCCCTTCAGTGCAAAGTATTAGCAACTATTAGTGCAGAGTCTTTAACTATTTGGACTACACATTTGAGACGTGATTTTTCTCTATTTTATATTCTTATCTATTGTTGTCTACATAAATTTATGTATTATTTGGAAGTATTTGTCTAATTATTCTGGAATGTCCCACAATTGTTTAATGATTTTGCTTATCTTTTTAATGATGTATCGTTATTTGTAAATATTCGTTAACATTAAAATAGGATACAGTAATTCTAATGGTCACCGTAATTTAACATTTGTGGTTTCTAGTTTATACTCATATCAAAGTCTTTGTAACTTTACTACAAACAATACAACAATACTCGACGAGCCAAAATTTGAACATCAGATAAAGTTCAGGATATATAAGTGCCATACATGTGAAAAAGTTTATACCATTTTTACGTTGGGAATACAATATACTATACATATGTACAACGACAAATGTATTGACCAGAGTATGAAAACCCTTGAAGAGTGAATTGAAGCCTCGATTGACTTACATGCAATATAAGATTATAGGTTTTGGAAGAACAAAAAGATGCTGAATACTCCATAAATAGTGGCCTCCATTACAGTTCACATGTATTCCACGGTCTCTGCGGGCGGGGGCCTGGGATTTTCCCCAGGGCCTTGAAATTGGGAGCCTCTACCGCCTTACCCGATAGCTTTCTCCGCCCTCCTTGCTCAGAACACACTGGCGTAGCGCAGTAGTAAAACTGCCTCTTTGGCTGAAATGGAACTTACGTATGTCAGGTCAAACGTGTGTTCTTTGCAGAAAATGGGGGTCAGGGTACTGCCGACCCTGGTAAGTAGCTGCACGAGGTGTAGTGAACCCTAGTAGCGGGCATAAAAAGGAGCCAGGGTTCCGACGTCCCTGGCCTAGTAGGTGCACGAAGTGCAGTAAATACAAAGTAGCACCAGTGTTTTGGGAACCATGGCTCTCTTCGCTGGCAAGTAGTCTGAAAGCGATCCGTTCTTTGGAAAGCTGGCGGCAAACCCAAAATATGCATTTGTGAAAACCACGCGGGCAAAGCTTGCGTGACTGAGTAGTGACCCTGCAGTTAACCGGGGAGGGGCCCCAGGGACTCACGTTTGGTTATCACCGCCGATTGTGGGTGGCCTTCCGTAGGTCCAAGTCACCACTCAGATACGTACTCGAGCGCAGGGTGTAGCCCTTCTTTCGGTGTCATTGGCACTGATGGTTGGAAAATTTGTGTACCGCTAGAGCAAAGGAGAAATGGTGTAACCCTTACTCTTAGTAGCGCCTTGTGAACGGGAACCAGGGTGCGCAGTCCGTGCCCAGTAGCTTTGTCTGCCCTCTCACGTAAGTCCGTGATATTCATGACACAGATGTACCCTAGTAGCGTCGGGCTCCGGTCGCTTTTTCTCAACTCTTCGGAGAACTGGCGTCCGTTGAGTCGGCGGAATACCAAGTTGGAAGTAGCGAGATTGGGAGCTTACGGCATACTGCCTTACCACTGGCCTGGTAGGGTAGTGTTCCCCTGCCACCGTCAAAAGTTAAAAGCCGTAGACTTCCGAGGGAGATCCTTTAAAGAAGTCTATGTAATCTTATATAGTACACTGAACTATACTCAGCCCACCCAAAATATTAATGTGCTTTGTTCGTAATGTGTAATTGTTAATCGTTTAGTAGCGTCTTAATATATCTACATGATTAATTTTAAAACTGTATTTAATAATTTACCTCATATCGGGAGTTTTTTCTGGCGTAAAATTCCATATTTGTATGTCAACATGCGGAGCAAGTATCCTGGAAAAGTATTCCTGAAAATATAAGTGAGAGTAATTAAGATTTAATGTGTTTTTTAAGATTTTGGATTATTTTAAATTAATGTTAAACAGTTAGTTGTTCGGGAGCTTACCGTTAAGTTTGTGCAGCATCGTTTATGTAGAGTTCGTTAGAAAAATTGAAGTGGTAATTTGTTAATAGGACAGATACGTGTTTTGTGTGAAAAAAATTTTTAAAAACAGAATTATCACTGTTGCACACCACTACGAAAATTGATTATTTTCGATCTAACGATAAGCTGAGAAGCTTGAAAGCGCTAATCGGAATAATTTTTCTATATTGGTGTGCAACAGTAATAATTCTGTTTGTGATTATAACCACTAACACAACTCTCTTAATTAAACTTCTGAAAAAATTTTTAATGATAATTTGAAACATTTTAGTAATTCACTTTTCTCCCATCAATTTTTATTTTCTCTACACCTCAACTCAACTATATGATTTGCTTTTTAGTCCATTTTACTATTAAACTCTTTAAAATGTATTTTTTCAGACTTCTGCCAAATATTAACAATAAATTTGGGCCGATTGAAGTACATTTTGCGTCAGACCAACCACACTAGAGTGAGAAAATAAAACGACGTAGGCCTACATCAAAAATGCACTCAAGTGACAGAAACAATATAAGAAAAATCCATATGGTACAGAGATGTAACAAGGTAGAAAAGAGAGTCATGGGTTATAAAAGTATTTACTTGTAATCAAAGTAGTAGAAGAATTAAAAGAAGATTGCGTTGTCATAAATCATTTGTATAAGGAAAACAATGAGAAACAGAGTCACGTGAGGCGAAGAATGGAGAAGGCAAAAAGAATGTCGATGATAGTACCTGACCCGACAGGAGCCAAACTAATGTAACCCCTTTGTTTCTGAATCAAAGATAAATCACGGGCAGTGTGTAGGAAAAATATCTGTGATTATAGTTGACCTATAGTTTATGACTATACAAAAAATATTATAACCATCATAGAAGAAGAGTCATTAAAAAGTAACTTCCGTGAGGAGATTACAAATTTGGGTGATGGCATTACATGTTTGGTGGTCAAAAAAATGTGGCTAACAAAACGAATGATAAAGGGTATTACAAAAAAGAAAGTCATCTGAAGTAATCATGTAAAGAAAATCTAAACTAAAAATTTAGGCACCTACTAATGCTTTTACAGTATTAAAAGTTTATTATATATAAATATTAACTACTGAACTGAAATTGATATGTGGGAACGAAATAATTTGAAACATTGTGACGTGTTGGCAAAGGTGACTTATTTTGCTAGATTGCTGGTCTGCGCAAACATGAATTCCTTTTGAAGGGAATTATTGGCACTAGAGATTTTCTTGAAAGTGGACGGATACATACTAATGATAATGATAACATCATAATATCAATGATGATCATGTAGGTTATTATGATGATATTTATGTCAATATATGTGTATTTTGTATGTTTGTGTGTGTGTGTGTGTGTGTGTGTGAGAGAGAGAGAGAGTGAGAGAGAGACAGACAGACAGACAGACAGAGAGAGATAGAATGAGTGAGTGCTAACGTTAACAGGCACGCCAGATACATGCTTTGCAAGTTTATCAATGAACCATAACTTGGAAAATACTAGAGAATAATAAAGACATTGTGCGTTAAAAGTAAGGTTATTATTTATGTCTATGCTTTGCTCATTGTACAAACCCTGAAACTTGCATATCCAGAAGTTGATTTCAACAGAGACGCAATGTTGCCAATGTGCAGTTCCAGTAATACATAAAAGGGCAGAAGTTCTGTTTCTTTGCACATGTACGATGTCATTTTTAGTGCTGTCTCATACGTCACATACTCCAACTTCGCGAATGTGAGAACATCTTCCAATACATTCGCTCTCTCTACAGGTCCCAAAGCCTTATGTAACAAAACAAATTATGTTGTTTATATACTTCAAAACCAAAATAATAATAATTTTTTAGGTGACTATAATTCATTTGTGTTTGTATGCGTTTTTATATCTATTTTGTAAGTTTGCTATACACATTGTATTTATATACATTTGCTAATTTTGTAGTTGTTGAAATTAAAAAAGAGAGTGTATTATTGGTTTCCGTTTTGATAGCAAACTGTATGTCTTTATACAGTTTGCTGACAGACTTACATAAAGAATATATTTGTCGTAAGATATTATGATAAGTTATAAAGATAAAAATTACTTGTATTTTATATATATGTATGTGATTATTCACGACTATGTTAGTACTTGTTGGATACCTGTCCTTAAATGTCACCGTTTTAGATTTTGTAGGAGAGATTTTGTAGGAGAAATTTTGTAGCCCATTGTCTTTTATGATGCTGTTGAACCTGAATATCGCCCTTTTTAACTGGTATTGTGTTTTCTGTGTCATTACCATGCCATCAGCATAAAACAATGAATTCACATGAATATTTTGCTGAAGATATATTCCCGAGTCAACTTTAGCTGTCCATCGGCAAAATATCTAGTCCATGTAGATATTAAACAGTGTCGATGAAATGGGGCACATTTGTTTCACGGCTTTATTTGTAGGAATACCTTCTGATAATTTGACTTCTAATCTACGACAACCGCTGTCTTGTAATATAAGCTCCTAAGAACTTTAATTAACTGCGAAGGGGAACCCCTTCGTTCCATCATACTCCAGAGTAGCGAACGTTTTACATTATCAGAAGCTTTCGACACATCGATGAATGCTATATGGCTCTCTAAGTTAAATTCCACTCTCTTTCCAATTATTACCTTAAGTGTAAAGATAGGATGTATGTATGGTCTCCTCTTCCTGAAGACATTTTGTCTGATATTAAAGCGTCAGCTATTGGCTTCAGTTTCCCATTAACTACTCTAACGTAGACCTTATATATAGTATCTAAAATAGAAATTCCCCTATAATTATCTGTTTCGTACTATCTCCTTTTTTAAATAATTAAATTACAGCAACTCTCTAGTGGAAGAGTAGCCCGAAATCAAAGAAAAAAAATTAAATATTAAAATTAAAATATTATCTAATAATATTACAAAACAACAATTCTGTAAGTTTTATTACATCTTAGCTATTTACATGTCTAGTTAAGGAATAATCAAATGTAAAAAAATGTTCCGTTATGAAGATTTATTTTTGTAATTAATGTTGAATGCACAATTACAAAACACGTAGATAAAATTTTAAATTACACATTTTTCATTTTGCAGATAATATGAACTTTTTAAAGATATACTAAAGATTGCTAAGAGGTAAACGTTTACAGCACCAAACTTTTTTTTTTTACATTTGTTATGTGAAATAAAATACATACATTAATGTCATCTGCGAAAAGATTGGCAAGTCTGTTCCAGTCTTCCGAAGAGTAATTCGTCCTAAAGAATCCACAATCGTCTACGTTAACTTTTATCCACGAGACTCCAGTAGGTAACTGAACTACCGCTGTAATCAGTTCATGTAAGTTTTATGAACATGTTCTATGACAAAATGCATTTCAATGTAACTGGAAACCTTACTAGATGAACTCCAAAGAAAATATTATACATTCAGTATTCAATAAAAAATAAAAGACGAACTACATACTGCAAGGAACGTAATGACTCAAAAGAAATCATCTCATGTTCCCTGGTTAAGTATAACAATCTTCCATAGATCCAATTTCTGTGTCTTAAGTGCCCCACGGAATTATATTTTGAGCGTATAAATTAACTAAATTGCAAAGACAGAACGTTCTCGAACAATGGAGAATATCGTTCTACATGTTTCCCGGCTAGTCAAGCAGGTGTGTGTTTCTGCCAAGGCCGCACTCAAGTATCCTCTAGACTTTTCAAGTGCTTGTTAAGGACGCATATTATGGAACCCTGCAGGCTATAAATAGGCAATATGTGCCGCTTAGAGTTCAGTTATAAGTGGAAATTTATTCAGCGTGAATCAAGTGTTTGTTGTATGAAGTGTTTATACTGTGCTATAATTAGTGTGGAACTCTATTACTTGACATTATTATTGCGTGTGGACAAATTTATTTGAATTGTTGTAAGAGACTATCTTGTTGATTACAAACTGTCATTTGTGATTAAGGCTGGTGATTAATGACTTTATTGGTGTGTGTATTTTGTTTCCACTGTACCATACGACGATCAATGAGACCGGCGTAACATGTTGCTATAGTAGTTTGCAAAACAGCAGTTTTTTTTTGGCTTATTTTGCATCTGGTATATCTGTTTTCTTGGTCTAGCAATAAGCAGCCAGGATACTAGGACGGCATTTGCCTTGGTACCTCTTTTCCAATGTAGGAATCTGCTAATGTAAACACTCACCGTGCTCATCGCTGACAGCCCCAAGATTTTCTGGGTACAAGTCTAGGTGAGAGTCCATGAAGTAAAGTTTTAAGGATTGTGTGAATTTACAAGATCAGCCATCATGTCACGATAATTTTTTACTTTATAATTTCCAAGAAAATTCATCATCACATCCCCAAGATACCACCATGACGGCATACACAAGGAGTTCCTTATTCCGTATGCAAACATCCTCCGGCCATCACTTCCTGGGCCTACACACATGCCTGTGTCTTATAGTTTTATATTTCCAGACTTTTTGGCCAACCTTGAAATTTTCTTTCAATGTTCTTTATACCATTCTATTATTTATAAGAAAATTGCAACAGATATTTTTGAAAGACTGCCAGCTTTAACAAGCCAGAATTTTTTCAGTGGCTTTAACAGTTCTTCAAAATGTTCATCACAGTGATCTTACTTGTAGCTCCATAAAAATCCCTTTTTCACTTTAGCATTACTAACTTTTGAAAATGTTTTTTATACTTTGCATCATACAATTTTATGACTCCCAATTTAATATTCAGTGGATATAAATAAACTTTTTTAGGATTCATTAAACAGGTATTTTACACATTTTTTCCAGGCATAGAAAATTTATCTTTAGGTCACAATTTTCTTACAAAGTGAGAATTTCACCTCTACTGTCTTATACACACAGGAAACAGCAACATCTTGTGTATTCTAATTGCAAATCAAGCAACAAAGCAATGACCTTCAAATTTTAACAGACATTCCAGTTATATTTTATATAGTGGGTTTACTCTAATATTACTTTTTTATTTTCATAGGTGTCTTTGGTATTAGAGGCATGCGCTACCTACAACTATTTATTGCCAACAAGTAGAAGCGTAGTCTTCAAACTAACTTTTGAAGATTCCATGAATAATCGGCACTATCTAGCTGGTGTTGTTGCCAAATAGTCTCCATAAGAGAATTTATATTATGATAAAACACTTGTCTTTTTCTTTCAGAGATGTAGTCATTAAAATCAGTGAGACGGCTACGGTAACTGCGTGTTCTCGCATCTTTCTGAAGTAGATTCCATCCTTTGAGCCTAGAAGTTAAAATTCCAATTGTTGTTTAGACAGTTTTAAATCTTGAATCAGGTAATTAAAATCTTGTTTATTTATAAAGTAAGTTTCTGATGAACGACTTGTTTCATATGTGGGATCACTTTCTAAAATAGTCTGGTACTCTTTCGGTGTGAGATGTGTCAAAATCAGAGTTATCACTTAAGGTCACATTCGGATATACTAGTTCAGGAAGCCCTTCACTGTGTAAGACATGCTCCGTTGAAGATGGTAAGTTTGGATACTTAAATGTATATTTTGTTTTGATGTGATTCCGTTACATGAACCATAGGCTACATCTGACACCGGCCGTGAAAGGCTGAGGAATATTTTACTTACCCGTTGGGTTTTTTAGTCCTAGAAATAGTGGTTTATCCAAATGGAAGTTGTTAGAGCCCTTGATTGTTAACTGAATTTCCCATTTGTAACTAAAACAAAGAAATATATGGATATCATATTATTCTGAATCTCTGTTGCTGCGTGATTTTGTATTGTACTGCTTGTACAAATGTTAAAACGTTCATACTTTCTTTCTCACACATACGAATATGTTTAACTTTAAATAGACTTTATATTTTGTAATCATAGGAAATAAAGCAATAATAAAAAGCAATAATCTTATCAAAGTGTTGTGTTATAGTGAGAGAATTTTTTTTTGTTCTTGTTCAAAGTATTCTTAGCAGTACACTTAGCTAATATTATATAATACGTTATAAATGAATATATATATATATATATATATATATATTGTAGCATGACAGATAAGACCATAAAAATTAATGGTGAATTGATCATTAAAAATAAAGTAATAACATGTTTAAATCCGAAGAAAGCAATATAATAAAGAATTAATTAAGAACCACCGTGCAGTACAATCATTGATTTAAGATATAAGTTCATATAAAATAAATGTTACAAGTGATGAATCATCAAAACCAATTTTAATAACTAAAAAGGTGAAAAAATATAATACCCAGGAAGGTTAGGAGTAGATAAGGAAGATACCCAGAACATAACTAAACCCACAACAAAGAGAAGAAAATCTGTTGTATGAGACCAGAAGAGTAGATAAGGAAGAAACCCAGAACAAGGCAAGATCCACCATAAAAGGTGATGCATTTGCATGAAACAAGAAGGATAGGTGAAGAAGAAACCCAAAAACCCGATGACATCCACAAGAAGATGAAGAAAATACAATTATAAGAAACCAGAAGAAAAGAAGACATCAATGAAGAAACAAGAAGAAGACAGCATCCACAAGAAGAAGGAATGCTCTTGTAAAAAAAAACCCAAACCCCAAAATAAATAAATATAATAATAATAAAAAAGTATAACAAAGTATCAATGCAAAAACCCACATGTACAATAGATATAAGCCAAAAAAGTGTATAGAGTAAGAGTTGAAATTGGACCAAGGTGAAATAATAATATAATATCAAAGAACAAATCTTCATTATAATCTACAAATAGATTTCTTGATTTTAGTAAGACTATATAACCATTTAGAAATAGAATCAAGGAATGTTAAGAGAACCAGTGCAAGTTTTGGTATTCACAAACTAAGTAAATAATGAAATGATACAACTTTGAAGTGACTTAACCCAATTAAAAACAGATAAAAACTGTTCATATAACTTAATATAAGGAATATAGAGTATAAGATTATAGTAAATAAGGTTTTGTTTATGTAGAATAAGATATGTAAAAATGTATTAGGAATAAACAAATTTAAAAAGGTCAGAACCACTAACATTCTTTTATTATAAAATATTTATTATAGGTAATATTGTTAATAACTAATTAAGATGTTAGCATGGAACAACATTCTTTATATCTGATATTTGTTATGTACCATTATTAATCTTTGAGTATAAAAAATGTCTGATTCGTTAAAGACAACTATTAATTGGAATTATTTGTTATATGTTAATAGTATGAAACATATACTAATTGTTATTTTGTTTACAAGAAGAAAATATTTAATTTATGTTACAATATCAATGAAAGTCAGAGAGGGTATAACTCAATATGTATTATTTATATAAAATTTATATGTAAAAACTGTTAGGAATCTAGGCCAAATGTTAAAAACTAAACATCATCAAAACTGAGAAAGTAAGTACATAAATACATTTAAACTGAAGGGATTTAGATAATGTAAATCAGAAACAAAGCCATGTAATAAGAAATATAACTAAGAAAGTTTTTGTAAAATTATAGCCAGAATTATTGATAAAAATGGAAATGACAGAACTCAAAAATTTGGAGAGGGGAGTCATATATTCCAACATAATATTTTAAAACTTAACCAATTCATCTAATTGCAAGAAATTAAGAGAATATAAACTTTTTATTACAATATGAGATTTAATAATCATTAATATAACTTGGTAATAGCAGAATTTGGAAAAGAACAGGAAGTTAGACCTTAGGACTTAGAAATTACAAAATGAAGGAAAAAAATATCAATTTTAGATCAAAAACTTAATAAAACGGCATTATTTGTTACGCAGAATGAACTGAAGGATAAAATTAAGTAACAACTAGCTAATAAATTTGAAGAATAACCAAAGTATAATCAGTTATATAATGTAACTTTATTACATGCACAGGATGCAAAATAAAATTTGAACAATAGAATGAATAATATTTCTTTGGCTAAGACTTTAGTCGGAGATGAAGGAAGTAAGTTAGTTAATTATTGAACATTGTACGGGACACTTGACACGAGCAATTTACCCATCTTAACCTAGTTACGAATACCGTAATGGCGAATAATTGTCTGAGCCGTAAAGTGAAAATCGAGAGTTTCGGTAAAAACATTTTTAAAGTTCAACACAGTGAAATAAACATATACAAACACTGAACTAACATCATACAGCACAGAACACCAGTGGAAATAACATTTAAACCCAATAAAACAGTAACAACACGTAACCACAAAAGTGCCTAACATATGACTAACCGACAAAAGTGAACCTGACTTAAATATACACTATTTTTCCGAATACAACACCAAAACTGAACCAGTGACACTCCACCAACACAAGAAGGAAGAATTGCAGCCACCAGGACGTAAATTCATAAGGGAAACATCCTTATTTGAACGCCAAAACTGCGAGGTGACGACTTTCAATTTCTTCGGCGGCCATTGCTGATTACCCACAACTCAAATCAACACAGCCTCCTTCTGCCTACAGGACGGTTCGCAACATATTTATTTATTTCTATACTTTGAATCTGATATATGTACTGTTAATTTTAAGAATTTACCTTGTAATGTTATACTTTTCAATTTTTGTCCTATTTCTCTGACTTTCCCTAACATAGCTGTTCAAAGAACCTATATAAAAAATTTGTAATAATTCAAACGATACCCTGAGAATCGATTTACATATCGACAAGAGTCAAAATCCCTAATTGTCAATAAAATTATTAATATATTTCCTATTTAAACAGTTTTTCATTTAGAACTAACTACAAGCATCCCACCACCAGAAGGAAAATAACCTCCAAACAGAAAATAAACAAGTATCGACTGTTTTAGAGACAATTCTATAAGTGGCTAGAAGTTTTAACAAATACACAAAAGATTATAAAACAATTAAAATAAGTGATAAACGTTTCGGGACACCACGAAACTTAATTAATTAATTGTTTTTAATTAATTATACAAAAAAAATTTAATTAACATTTTTTTTTAATAAACAATTTTATTTCTACACAAACACATATTTATATATTTGTAACACAACAGCAGTAGAAGGTTCCGATACAATATATATATATATATACACCAAATATACTTAAAGAGGGATAAGTAAAGCTCTAAACACAGGACAATGAAAAATGTAATTGAAAAATGTAGAAACAGCGCAAGTAGTACAATTTTAAATTTAATAACAGTTACATACCTAAGTTAATAACCAGTTGCAAACAGTAACAGTCGTATTGTCTCGGGTTGTCTATATTTGTAGTTTCGTTAGCTGTGTCACCAAATAGTTTTAAGACCTTTTGACCACCGCGTATATTAACTAAGAAACCGGGTTGGAAAACCCACAGTGTCATGCGTAATGGCACTGTATGTACACGGAATTAGCAATGGAAATGTGGATATATCTTCTTTGCTATATACAAAAAGCTATTTAGTGTGCGATAATCTTTTTTATTGGTTTATGTTACATGCCATTGAAATGTAATATGAAATTATCGAGATTCAGTGTCTTAAAAAGACATAAAGACAGAGATCAACAATTAATTCCGTGTCTTGACTAATAATATATGTACGTTTATTGACTGGAGAAATGCATAAATGTACATAGTAGACATCGATCGTTCAGTAGCTAAGTTAAACCGTGCATCACATAGTCAAGCACACATATTATAATTAATATCTAAGTTAAACAATCTTCAGCTGTATACAGTTAAAATATACTAACTTGTACGGTGAGGGGGGCCGGTCGTTAGCAAAATTCCCATCGTCCACAAACCTCATCTGAGTCAGGGTCAGTGTGTTACCGCTGCGGGCAACACTGACCATAGGCAACGTGTTCTGTAGCGTCCACGTCGACATCACAGTCGGAACGTCGACTCCTGCCGGTGCGTACGTCTGCATTGCACTCCATAAATCTGGCACCACAGCCGTGCTGTATTCATGTTTCTTCAGGTAATCAATGTATCCCTTTTTGGTGTTTTTCTCCCCCATAATGCACTCCAGCATTTCCAGTATAGCTCCACCCTACAAGGAATCATCAGTTATGATTTGATTTATAAAATAGATATTTTCTGTTTAAGTCTTAGACCCTACGTACTTGACCTATTTAGTGGTCATAATACGAGAAAAGGTTTACTCAAACGTAATTGGTCTTTGTAAGTATTTCTAATTTTCAACTAACTCACTTCCCAAAAATTATGTACAATTTGTAAATTTGTTCTGCGCACAGTTGAATAGATTTCGTAACAAAATACATAAATGGGAATAATTAAAATATTACATACACGAAAATTAATACTACTTTAAATTTAAGTAAACGTAAATTTATTAAATTATGGCACAGCTTTGCAAAGGTTAAGTAACGTCGTGTACACGAGAGGACTGAATTTAATATTTCAAGATAGTTACTAAATGTTAATAAGTACTGCTAAATAAGTAATATCTAGCAGTAATACAAATTAGAACTAATAGTAAGTACTAATAAGTGATTTCTAGTAGTTGTTAATAGCATTTACATTTAATTCTGTATTAGACAATATGTTATAAATAAATGTCAAATTTATTTAAAAAATTAAACATTATATTATTTATTTAAGAATTGTCTAACAGTTGTAAGATATTAAAATTTACAATACAAACCTTATTTATAAATAAGTATGAAAATAACAATTTTACTAAATTGTTTTCCAGCTGACAGAGTAGTGTATTTTAACTTTACGTAAAATCTAGTCAGATATGTTCCAATCATGTTAAAAAATGTATAAAAGAATTTTTCCTGGATTTGTATATGGTTTGTATTGTGGATCTACAACCAGCAATATAAAAGTTAATGTACACTCCAACGAGTAGTGAGTATTGAAAATATCTTAAATAGTACTTTTGTCCTAAGTTACCGTTTACGTTATCTAAATACACGGATAAGTTACATCAGAGTAGGTTCTATTATTCCGTGGCAACTTACAATAGGTTATAGCTAGTGGTACAGCTTTATAACAGGTATTTTTTCACCAGTAATAGATTTTATCAGTAGTTTTAAAATATTTCAAAAGTAAAACATACTTTAGATGTTTTAATTTGTTACATATTGTATCACCACAAAATGTTACATAACCAAGACACAGCAGACGGGTAAATAATTACACTAAAGTTATACAAGTGAATCATTTGTAATTAATGTAGCAAAGAAGAGAAGGACCAGCAAAGAAGAAAGAAGAGGAAGGATCCCAAGAAGCAGTGATGAATACACTGCATGACACTACAACAAACAGAAAGTCTGACTTTAACTAATGGACATGCAAAGTTCACAATAAGCTGTCAAACGAGCCAGTTCATGACATTAATGTGTAGAGTCATGTAAAAGTAAAACTAACTCACTAATGACTGAAATAAAGTAATAACAATAACAGCATTTTGGCTGAGATTAGAAGAACCATGACAAATAAATAACAAAGCCTATGACTAGACTAGCTATGGCCACAATATATATTAAAACTAGCTTTACAAGCCCAGATGTAACACTATTGGATAAAGATAGTTATAAAAGGAGTCTTATATGTATGAGCAACTTCCTGATTAAACAAAATGTAATTAGTAATAATTACTAAGGAATAAACATGGTGCTAAGAATGTGTCTAGACCATGCCTAAACGCATTTATGTCAGTAAGTTAATAGGGAAACAGGACTCCTAGTGAACATTAAATTTACTGAACAATGAATATAATTAAACGAGATGTGAAATACCACCACTCAATTATTATTGTATACCTTTAAATTGAGTAGGCCAGACAAAATGTATTTAGAGAATAAGGAATTTTTATAATAACGTATTATCATAATTGTGTTAAGAATTAATATTGCTCAGATATAAATAGCTTTTAATTGTAATCATATATGTATTAGTATTCAAATAATAACGTTCTCAAGAGAACACAGTGTAAATAACAAAATGTAAAAAGATAGGAAATGGTCGCATTGTGCATTATTAGCAGACGACAATGAGAAACCATGTTTCAAAACATTATGTGTATGCATTGTCAGAGAAAGCGAGGTTAAAACCGGCATTAAGCCATATCAAATTAAAGAGCAGAGACTAAACTTTAATTTGATGATAATAACCTCGAGATCGGAATTATAATAAGTGCATAGTGAGTGTTAGCATCATTTTTTATCAAAATTAAGAAATTGTCAAAGGGATACGGACAACAACGACAGTCGAGTACAGCGGAGCGCCGGTCGCGGTTAATAAAAACAATACGTCATCGTAACGGTTATCTGTGCCAATCAAAAAAGAGTTTACTCAACGACTTTTGTCCCTAAACGCGATGAAGAGGAGGGGTATATAACCAGTGTCGCTGAGAAATTCGTTAGATTCGCTACCTCCACCTCGAGCCATCCAGTCGCCGCTCATCATTTTAATGACTTAATACAATATAATAGTAGTAAATGCTTCAAAATTTACCAAAATAATCAACAGTACAGCGATTCATCACACGGAAAGTGCATCGACAAGTAATAAGTGAATATTTTTAATTAGTGCGTGTGTTCGGAACGAGCGAAAGCATATTAACCTGTAAGGTGACTAACCCAGTTTTATTAAGAAGAGGGTATATTTCTCGTTTCAAGTGCGAATAAAGTGTAGTTAGCCAGTGATCATTATAATCCGATCACTGAAGTGTTTAATTTTTAATCTATACGATTAAAAAGAAGTAAGGTAATACAGTGACCAATTTTATTGTTTATCTGTTTTCACTGATCATAATTATCAACACTATTGTACTGACGCAAAGACAACCAAACTTTTAATAACAAACACCGTATCAATTTATTTAGAGGATTAAATAATCCAATGTAAGGATATTTGTGTTATAGTTAAGCATTATAATATTTGTTAGGATATAAACATACGAAACGACCGCTAACCTCAAAAATAATTGCGAGTTTTTTAAAAGAGGCCAAATATGAATTATCATCACAGTAATGTCTGTCAAGGCTATTAAAAGTATTCTATTTGTATTTCCAAGAACCTACCCGTGAGGTAACTTATAAATTAAAATTAGAATTTGTTAAAATTATAGGAGTTTTATATTGTTCTAAACTGAGCTAGGCCAGATAGTAGATGGGCAACTTACCACCCAGATTGTATTAATGTAATAATTGTATTTTTATTTGAATTGATTTTAAAGGGTAGAATAAACCCGTAATATTATACAGCATAAACTTTGGTTCCAATTATTTCATTTAGATAAGCAATACTCAGCATAGAGCACATTGAGATAACTTTAAGCAGAAATATTACAATACTATATCTGAATTATTTTAAATGCCCTAAGCATTTAAACAAGATATAAAGTGAACATATACAATTTTAAAATTTAACAATTTGTTTTTTCATGGGAACCTTTCATAAAATAAACCCCTGTGGCGCCCACATTACATACAAGGAGTAGTATAACCTTGTTTATAAAGTATAAGCTGGTCATAAGAGAATCTTGACAGTTTATTCTGGGTAAGTGAACGTCAGAACTTCAAGTACTACTACCAGGTACGTGAAAGTGTTTTTATTATGTTAAATAATTTGTCCAGACAATAATTGACGGTACTTACACTGACGACATTTAACCAAGAAGTGGAGTTCCACTTCAAGATCGACGCTACGGTTGCATTCATTTACCGACCAGCAATTATTATATTATCCATAAATATTATCACACTATAATTACACAAGTAATATTTACCAATTATCACAAAAAAGGATTAATGCATATAAAGTAGAGACTTCACTAAACACATTAACATTTTAACTAGTAACCTGAAACATTTTAAACACCCCTGTAAACGTTCTACTACAACATGGCGACCAACAGAGTGCGGCTTTAAAAATATTAAATTAATAAATTTTTAATATTAAATTAGCCCTGCAAATACAATAGAACAATCATGCCTCACCCACACAGACACGATACTAGATACAATGCCAGCCAAGGAGAAGGTGCACAAGCAAATACCGAAATAAATATAGAGATACAAGAGACGCAACCAACATCCGAAATGGAAGTCGCGACCAATAATAACTTGGAAACCCGACCAGAGGGAACGCCTCCTGCTGAACCCGAGCGATCCAGACAACCTGAAAGAGTCACGCAAACAGGGAACGCGAATTTGTTGGAGATGATGAAGACGATAATGGAAGAAACATTAACAAAGAATATCGAGTCATTGAAGGAAGATAATAAGAAATCCAGGGAAGAGAACCAGAAAAATAATGAATTATTAAAGAAGAATATGGAAGCATTGAACAAAAAAATGGACGACAACAACAAAGCATTGAAGGAAGATAATGAGAAGAATATGAAATTGTTAAATAAGAAAATGGACGACGTCAGCCAGAAGATGGAGGAGAATAACGAGAAAATAAACACAAAAATAGACATGGAGATAACAGTAGTCAGAAGAGAGATTGCGGAAGTACACTGAGAGGTGTGAACAACACAGCCAAGATTTACAACGTACTAGAGAAGAGGTTGATGGACGAATCAACAATATAGAAGAAATCAATGAAGCCCGAATCGAGTCGCTGAAGAAGATGAGCCAGGACGAGATCAAACGAGTGAGAACGGACGTGGGAGAAAGGTGTGAAGAAATAGACGCATTAGTGAACACCATAAGGACCCTGACTGTTACCAATAAAGAAAAAATAGAGGAACTAAGTTAACGGGAGATCCTACAGATGCGCGAAGAAATAGAAATCATTCGTAACCAACCAGCACAGGGTCACTACCTGCAACCAATGGATAACCGTGATGTTATCAACTTTAAGAATTACAAGAAAAACCCTATCGAATTTCTAGAACGAGTGGATGAAAACCTGACCAGAATCCGGGAAAGCAGATGGACAGTAATACGCAGTTTGATGGATGAATACTTCAAAGAAATCCACGATAATTGGTGGACTGCAACACGCCACGAGGTCCAGAGTTATGAGGAGTTCAAGACACTGTTCAGGGCCAAATACTGGTCGGAGTCTATGCAGAACATAGTGCGGGACGATATCTGTCACGGCAAATATGACGCCAGTCGAGGAACCCCTCCAACTTCTTACTTCCTTGGTAAGGTATGTCTGGCGCGAAACCTCGAACCGAGGATACCAGAGGAGTGCCTGGTCACCAAGCTCGCTTATCATTATGAGGAGGGAGTAGCCAGATCACGTCAATGGGGACAAATCAAAACGGTCCAAGCCATGGCAGCTCTGCTTGAGGATAGCGAACACGAGGGCTACTATAGAAGGAGCCGCAAGAGGAATGAGATCTTCCATGACAGAAGTGGTAACCCAAATAATAACAACACTAACTTCCGGAATTACGGAAGTAATTTTAACAATTATAATCATAATAATGTAAACCAAAATAACGAGAATAGTTATCGGCCAAATAATCAGGGTAATAATAATAATTACGCTGGTAATAATAATAATACTAATAATAATACGAGACGGCCGCAAAATCATAACAACAACCCCAATCGACCCCAGAACCAGGGTGGAAACAACCAACCGCAGCAGTACCGAAGGGTCAACTATGTCCAGGCCAACAATGAACAGGGAAGGAGGCGGTACTATCCAAGGCGCCGTAGTTTCAACGGACACGATGATGAGGAGTACCAGCGCGAAGACAGGAGGAATGCAAGAGGCGGACAACGGAGGAGTAAGAGTATCGAAGGCGACAGCCGCAACAACGATTATCGGCCACAAGTTCATTTCATGCCAAACAACGACCAGAATCACCATGGAGGACGGCCCGATATGGAAGAGAGGAACCAGGTATACACACCAGACAGACGCGATGAAGAGAGTGAACTCTCTTTAAACGCATCGCGGCAGTGAGAAACCACATACCCTCGCTGAACCATTCTATTGGGTGCAATTACGAACGACTTAAAATAAAACGATAACAATAACAAGAAGTCACTATTTAAAAAATATCAGACAAGAACTGCTGGAAGAGGAAGAAATTGACCACCATCAGTGCAACAATGACATAGCATATGTGACTGCCAAAATTAACGGAGTGGCCACCACATTGATGATCGACACGGGCGCAAATGTCTCGTTAATGGATAGCACGTAACTCAACCGCATTCAGGAAGAAGGCAAATCAGTAATACCAACCCTACCGATTAATAATGTAATATTAGTGGGAGCGACTGGACGACAGAATAAAACCGTCAAGAAACAGGTCAGTCTTGAAGTGACCAGTCATGGAGTCAAGATCCCAATGATATTTTTGGTAGCTACTGGATTACCATTTCGCAGTTTAATCGGCTGCGACATCCTGCGGAAATATTCAGCAATTATCGATATGAGTAGAGCAAAAATAACTCTAAGTACGCCAGATTTGGAATGGACGGCTGAGATCATTGGGAGTAAGGAAGCTCCTCAAGACCGAACCATTTTCCACATCAGAGAAGTAAGAAATCCTAGGTATTAAACGCCTATTAATGAAGTTGAGTATCAACCAAAAAATGACAGTTTGTGGGATGAAAAAATCCAAGAAATCCGACGATTCAAGTCAACCACAAGAGACCATTACACAAAATTCACGAAGTTGTATCCAATAAATCGTGCCACTACAAGTAAGATACTTAATATAATTATACAAAGTTAAATACCTGAAGTGGGATGTCCGAAAACAATAATAACGGATCATGGTACCCAGTACAAGGGCCGAAGATGGAGGGACACACTGCTGGACCATGGGGTGAAAACGTATAAAACCTCAGTGTACCATCCCAGCAGTAACCCATCCGAAAGAGTGCTGAGAGAAGTTGGAATAATTCTCGGAACCTATTGTTCCAACCAGCAAAGGAAGTGGAGTGAGTATATCTCAGCAGCAGACGACTTTATCAATCTAGCTCACCACCAATGCCACACCTTATAATGCCATGTTTGAGAAACCTCGACCACGAGAAATTTGTGACATTATTCAGTTTCCATAAAGCCAGGAATACCAATTTGACAGAATCCATTTCCATAACAAGATTGTTGAGAAATTAGCACAAAGAAAAAGAAAGTATCAACACCAGGTACCATCAAAAATCATACAGTACCATGTAGGTGACCAAATACTACTAAGAAATAGAGAATTACCCAGTACCATGGAGGGTATCACTAAGAAACTACTAGTACTGTATACAGGCCCTTATACAATATCAAAGAACAATCTGAACAATACCTATGAAATTTCTGATCCAATAAGTAACAAGGTCAAGGGTACATATAACCAAGCATCCTTGAAAAAATATTATGTATAATGAGACTTATCATGAGATGTAGAATGTCATAACGTGTACAGTACCCAGATATGTCATACTATAGGCAGAAATAAAAAATGAATCCATGAAAAAGTAATTGACCCATAATGAGCCCAATAGAATGGTGAAAGCACAAAGACTCCCTTATATACTATTGAATGAACATATTATACTATTGAATGAACGTAATATACTATAATAGCAAACTTAATATACTATAATGCTTCATCCTTCAACATTAATTTCAATAAATGAAATTAAACATCCAGAATAAGTGGTAAACATCTATCACTTGAAGGAGCAGAGAAGAAAAACAACAAAGCGAGTAATACAGAAGGAGGCTATAACAAGGAATGAGAAAAGTAATTAAATAATAAAGAAAAATGTATATCAAAAATTGTATACAACAAAATGTTTATCAAATGAATATTGTATATAACAAGAATGTTTATCAAATATTGTATATAACAAAATGTTTATTAAATGAGTATTGTAAACCCCCTGATAATCAAAGAAGATAATGAACAAAGTGTTAAAAACCCAGTGTATAAACAGTGTTAAGAGTGAACTATGGTGAAACTAAGGAAGAATTTAAAGACCAACTGCATCATTATATAGTGATAAATTTAATTGTGTAAATTAAAAACAGTGAAATAACCAAAACAACAAACTAGTATCGAAGAATAACAACCAGGCTGATAAATAATATAGCCAATATGTCAAGTTATAAATAAAATAATGACCTGTGAAGAGAAGTAGTTTAGATAAAATGTTAAAGCATGAACAGTGATAATAATGAAACCTCTAATACCTTGAATGTTATATTGAATATGATGTCTTATTGAAAAAATAAATGATATATTATGTTTCATATGTTGTGATAGTGCAACTGTTGTAAAGTGCAACTTTTTATTGTCCCAGACAGAGATAAGGATTCCTCTGATTCTGAGGATGTGTAGCTGAGGAATGGCGGAGAATGGAAGCCAAATAGAGCCCCTCTGATTCCGAACCCACTATAAATGTTAGGGAATTGAATTGTAATATGTCAAAGATTATATCAAACACTGTGAGGTAAAATGAAAGAACAAAAGAGTTTGCACAAGAATCAAGATGTGTATAATGTAAAGAAAAATGTGTTATTGTAAAACAGGAAATTGTTAATTTAAGAACTAAGATATGTTATAACTAAATGACTAAGAGTATAAAAAACTTAAACAATACTAGTAAGCTAAGAATAATACTAGCAAAGAACTCACTCTAGTGCAACACACCAACAGACTATTGAACTTAATGCAGATAGAAGCAGTAATATTATGATGAAATAAAATAAAGTGATAATTTCTTCAAACTATAGAACTTTTCTCAAATTATCAATTTTGAGAGGGGAGTATATGTAACACCACAAAATGTTACATAAACAAGACACACTAGAAGGGTAAATAATTACACTAAAGTTATAGAAGTGAATCATTTGTAATGAATGTAGCAAAGAAGAGAAGGACCAGCAAAGAAGAAAGAAGAGGAAGGATCCCAAGAAGCAGTGGTGAATACACTGCATGACACTCCAACAAACACAAAGACTGACTTTAACTAATGGACATGCAAAGTTCACAATAAGCTGTAAAACGAGCCAGTTCATGACATTAATGTGTAGAGTCATGTAAAAGTAAAACTAACTCACTAATGACTGAAATAAAGTAATAACAATAACGTTTTGGCTGAGATTAGAAGAACCATGACAAATAAATAACAAAGCCTATGACTAGACTAGCTATGGCCACAATATATATTAAAACTAGCTTTACAAGCCCAGATGTAACACTATTGGATAAAGATAGTTATAAAAGGAGTCTTATATGTATGAGCAACTTCCTGATTAAACAAAATGTAATTAGTAATAATTATTAAGGAATAAACATGGTGTTAAGAATGTGTCTAGACCATGCCTAAACGCATTTATGTCAGTAAGTTAATAGGGAAACAGGACTCCTAGTGAACATTAAATTTACTGAACAATGAATATAATTAAACGAGATGTGAAATACCACCACTCAATTATTATTGTATACCTTTAAATTGAGTAGGCCAGACAAAACGTATTTAGAGAATAAGGAATTTTTATAGTAACGTATTATCATAATTATGTTAAGAATTAATATTGTTCAGATATAAATAGCTTTTAATTGTAATCATATATGTACTAGTATTCAAATAATAACGTTCTCCAGAGAACACAATGTAAATAACAAAATGTAAAAAGATAGGAAATGGTCGCATTGTGCATTATTAGCAGACGACAATGAGAAACCATGTTTCAAAACATTATGTGTATGCATTGTCAAAGAAAGCGAGGTTAAAACCGGCATTAATCCATATCAAATTAAAGAGCAGAGACTAAACTTTAATTTGATGATAATAACCTCGAGATCGGAATTATAATAAGTGCATAGTGAGTGTTAGCATCATTTTTTATCAAAATTAAGAAATTGTCAAAGGAATACGGACAACAACGACAGTCGAGTACAGCGGAGCGCCGGTCGCGGTTAATAAAAACAATACGTCATCGTAACGGTTATCTGTGCCAATCAAAAAAGAGTTTACTCAACGACTTTTGTCCCTAAACGCGATGAAGAGGAGGGGTATATAACCAGCGTCGCTGAGAAATTCGTTAGATTCGCTACCTCCACCTCGAGCCATCCAGTCGCCGCTCATCATTTTAATGACATAAAAACAATATAATAGTAGTAAATGCTTCAAAATTCATCAAAATAATCAACAGTACAGCGATTCATCACACGGAAAGTGCATCGGCAAGTAATAAGTGAATATTTTTAATTAGTGCGTTTGTTCGGAACGAGCGAAAGCATATTAACCTGTAAGGTGACTAACCCAGTTTTATTAAGAAGAGGGTATATTTCTCGTTTCAAGTGCGAATAAAGTGTAGTTAGCCAGTGATCATTATAATCCGATCACTGAAGTGTTTAATTTTTAATCTATACGATTAAAAAGAAGTAAGGTAATACAGTGACCAATTTTATTGTTTATCTGTTTTCACTGATCATAATTATCAACACTATTGTACTGACGCAAAGACAACCAAACTTTTAATAACAAACACCGTATCAATTTATTTAGAGGATTAAATAATCCAATGTAAGGATATTTGTGTTATAGTTAAGCATTATAATATTTGTTAGGATATAAGCATACGAAACGACCGCTAACCTCAATAATAATTGCGAGTTTTTAAAAGAGACCAAATATGAATTATCATCACAGTAATGTCTGTCAATACAATTAAAAGTATTCTATTTGTATTTCCAAGAACCTACCCGTGAGGTAACTTATAAATTAAAATTAGAATTTGTTAAAATTATAGGAGTTTTATATTGTTCTAAACTGAGCTAGGCCAGATAGTAGATGGGCAACTTACCACCCACATTGTATTAATGTAATAATTGTATTTTTATTTGAATTGATTTTAAAGGGTAGAATAAACACGTAATATTATACAGTATAAACTTTGGTTCCAATTATTTCATTTAGATAAGCAATACTCAGCATAGAGCACATTGAGATAACTTTGAGCAGAAATATTAAAATACTATATCTGAATTATTTTAAATGCCCTAAGCATTTAAACAAGATATAAAGTGAACATATACAATTTTAAAATTTAACAATTTGTGTTTTCATGGGAACCTTTCATAAAATAAACCCATGTGGCGCCCACATTACATACAAGGAGTAGTATAACCTTGTTTATAAAGTATAAGCTGGTCATAAGAGAATCTTGACAGTTTATTCTGGGTAAGTAAACGTCAGAACTTCAAGTACTACTACCAGGTACGTGAAAGTGTTTTTATTATGTTAAATAATTTGTCCAGACAATAATTGACGGTACTTACACTGACGACATTTAACCAAGAAGTGGAGTTCCACTTCAAGATCGACGCTACGGTTGCATTCATTTACCGACCAGCAATTATTATATTATCCATAAATATTATCACACTATAATTACTCAAGTAATATTTACCAATTATCACAAAAAAGGATTACTGCATATAAAGTAGAGACTTCACTAAACACATTAACATTTTAACTAGTAACCTGAAACATTTTAAACACCCCTGTAAACGTTCTACTACAATATATATGTTTGTATATAAAATAATAATTTATATTTTATTCAATTATAATAAACTTTATATTGATTTGAAGCAACATTGCACTTAAAGGTTCATATCCAAATTTAGTTAGTTTTTGAATAAAACTTTTTTTAATTTGTGTCATTTCAATACAGACTTGTTGGTTGGTTAATTGGCTGTGTTCTATTGCAGGTTCTTCTTCAAGCAGTATTGTAACAATAAGGCTTATAAGTGTGGATATAATCGTTTTACAAAAATATAGCTGCACCCTACAAGGAATCATCAGTTATGATTTGATTTATTAAATAGATATTTTTTGTTTAAGTTTTAGACCCTACGTACTTGACCTACTTAGTGGTCATAATAGAGGAAAGGTTTACTCAAACGTAATTGGTTTTTGTAAGTATTCCTAATTTTAAACTAACTCACTTCCCAAAAATTATGTACAATTTGTAAATTTGTTCTGTTCACAGTTGAATAGATTTAGTAACAAAATACATAAATGGGAAAAATTAAAATATCACATACACGAAAATTAATACTACTTTAATTTTAAGTAAATGTAAATTTATTAAATTATGGCAGAGTTTTGCAAAGGTTGTACATGAGAGAATTGAATTTAATATTTCAAGATAGTTACTAAATGTTATTTGCTAAATAAGTAATATCTAGCAGTAATACAAATAAGAACTAATAGTAAGTACTAATAAATGACTTCTAGTAGTATTTAATATATTACTAGCATTTACATATATTTGAATATTAGACAATATGTTATAAATAAATGTCAAATTTATTTAAAAAATAAAACATTACATTATTTATTTAAGAATTGTCTAACAGTTGTAAGATATTAAAATTTACAATCTTGTTTATAAATAGGTAAATAACAAATTTTACTAAATTGTTTTCCAGCTGACGGAGTAGTGTATTTTAAATTTACGTAAAATCTAGTCAGATATGTTCCAATCATGTTAAAAAATTTATAAAAGGATTTTTCCTGGATTCGTATATGGTTTGTATCGTGGATCTAAAACCAGCAATACAGCAATAAAATAATGTATACAGTACTCCGATGAGTATGTGAGAATTCAAAATATCTGTAATGGTACTTTTGTCCTAAGTTAACGTTTACGTTATCTAAACACACGTATAAGTTACATCAGAAAGCAGCATCTGTAGGGTAGGTTCTATCATTCAGTGGCAACTTTATAATAGGTTATAGTTAGTGGTATAGCTTACTTTGATGTTTGTATAAATATTCACATTACTTTGATGTCTGTTATGAAAACACAAGGAATAAATTTTAATTATTTTAAGATACTTTCAAAATAATATTTATTCTAGCCCCAGCTACAGTAGGTTTCTTTTCTGTTCTTTATTGCCGTTTTTCCTTATGTTTCACATAACCGAAGTAATAATAAATTGTTCCTTGAAACAATTGTGCAACGACAATTGTATTTTAAGTCCCCTTATTTTTGAAGACAAAATAATACAAGTAATAGTAGACGTTTTACAATCTTCAATGTCATTTTAATTTTACTTTATACAGAAATCGATTACAACAGATAAGTAATATCTTCAAATAAATACACTGCAAGTAAGTTTATGCTCACCTGACGCAGGTTTCACAGAAATTATTCTGTATCTTCAGAGGTTTGTTTGAGTTACAATTTATAATTACAATTACAATTCAAACAAAAATTTGAAAATAAAGAATACTTTCTGTGAAACTTGCGTCAGGTGAAAATAAACCTATTTGCAGTGTATTTATTTGAATATATTACATAAGAGACCTGCAGGAATCTTAACGAGATACTTACAAAGGAATAACAAATTAGTAATATATATTGTCAACACATACTAATTATAATTAGGAACCAAATTGTATGCCAACCATTAACCTTCACCTAATCACTTTTGTAACGTCCATATAGTTATATGAGAGCTCCTTCTGCACACAGCTCAAGTTCATAGACGTTATTCTAGATGGAAGATAGGAAAACGTTATTCTCACTATTAACAAATCACTACTTACGTGAAGAATCCCTTACCTTGGGGTCCAAACTGCCTGCAGCTATCTTATTAGCTTCAGTAGGTACGCTCACGGCTAGTGGAAGTCCATTCGCGTTGCCCTCAGTTTTCATTGAGTAGTAGGTATTTATAAGTCGGAATGATTTCTACAGAAACGTCATAACGTTTATAAATATGGTATAACAATGATCTTTTTTATTAAGTTAATAAATAATTGTATTCCAATACATCTGATAAGAATTGGCATTGTTTTTTGTATAATTACTTGAAGCATTAGCTTTATTAAGACATAATACTGTATATTCCTGTAGAAAAATACCGTTCATACCATACTTAGTTAAAATGAATTAAAATACAGACAATCTGTTCTTCCATAACATACATTGTACTATATACAGTATGAACTGCCAAATTTATTAATATTCCCGGAGAGTTTAATTGAACAAAAAACAAATTTCTTATTAAAAATAGATGCGAAGGAGTAATCACACATTGACAATAGAGTATTTGATTTTATGAATAAGAATTATATAAATAAAAACTAGCCATTGCAGTAATTATTGTTATTAAACACACGAGTGTGAATGGTATAATCTACTGAAATGCTTAACATGCACACGTTTAAAATTTTGGTATAAACCTAAATTATGTAATTACTCAGTGACTTATTTGTGTGTAACATTGCAAGTGGTCGAACAATTGCAAGCTTTTACATACATTTGGGTCGCAGAAACTAAACACCCATTAACTTGACATTTAAAACCTCTTCAAGGTTACTGGAAGTTTGTTACAGTAATTTGCACTTATTTTTGTACAACAGGGCGGGATGTAAATGCTATTACCGAGTTCTGTTGTCTCAGTCTAGAAACAAGTTTTCGAAGATCATGTAGGAAACGCAACATTATATGATATTGGATCTAATTAAAATTATGCCTAGGTGTAAAAATCAACTGTTCGTAATGTTTAAGAATGGATGGAAGAAGACGACACTGGAAAACACCTACAGATGATAAAGTCAGTGCTGTAGTATAAAGAAAATAGATAAGAAGGAAGACGAAACAGACAATGGAGGGAAAGTAGATGTCGGAGAAGTAGAAAAAATTAGTTAAAAGATAGGGCGAAAGATGTTGACGGAACGCTGCCTTATTTCAAGCAGTAAAGTGCAATCTGTAAGTAATCGTTTTAGTTTATCTGTCACTTATGTGGCGAGCACCATTTATCAAAACTCAGTGTCAGTAGCGAGTTCCACAAGATTTTCCTTAAAAATGGATCACATGAAATAATTTTTTTGTAATAAGTAAATTTTGTTGTATAAATTTTTCTATAAACTATGTAAATATTAAATAATACTCTTTTTTTATTACGTTCAATTAAAATCAAGATAATGATACGTTTAGGTAATGAATTAGTATAAATTATACAGCTGAGAGTTGTGAATTCTGTGAAACTCATTACCCTCTCAGTCCACGTTAAGTCGGATATGCGGATTTACTGTATAGAATTTTCTTATATTTTAATTTTCATTTATTAATTAATGCTTAGTAATACGAATTTTGGTAATCAAAAAAATTGTGGTTGATAAATAAATTGTATGATTCTCGTTTAATAACTCAGTTACGTTTTTAAGTTAATCTGCTGACGCATATATGTCAATCTGTAAGTCTTACCGTGTCCCACGTAGGATGTACGTTTTTTACTGCTTTGTTTTGAAAGTAAGAAGCGACGCCTATGGCAAGAAGAAACTCAGAATACAACTTTGGTGAAACTGGAAAAACACACTGCGTTATTACAATTAAATATAAGATGTTTCTGTGTTAGTACTGAACGCAGCAACTGTAGTAAATTCGTTATCCGCTAGATTGTAGGATTTGGTGTGCGCTACGTTCAGTATTACACGCAATGCAGTCATGTGGTTACTTGAGAGAAAAATAATTGTAGAGACATGAAACAACTACTTAATATATGCAAATAATTTCATTGACTTATTAAACAAAATTATTTAGAAACATCAAATATTGAAAAGAATGTATAGGCCTATTTTTAAATATCCCCTTTTGTAAGAAGCTGTTCACAAATAAATGTCATACATGAACATAAATATTGTTACTAGACGAATAGATGAGTATAGATATCCTTTGTTCAATTGTGTAGGTTTAGAATTATTACTACTTATGATTTGATTTACAATTTACGTTGTTTCAAAAAGGTTTAAAAAGCTGAAAAATGTTCAAATTCTCTTTTCGAAGCACTGGTTAGTTTAGATGTCAATTACCACTTACTTACCGATGTCAATATTCTAACGTAGATCCTCTCTTCCTGTAATATACTGAAAATAACACAACACAATTCATACAATATTTACCACTAGTTTGTATGTGGATATTATGTAAATAACGTTGTTCTGTATATGATACTGTTTTGAGATTATTCAAAATCTTGGCCGCTTACTTGCCTTATTGCCAATCTGTAAAATAAATGCTCTGTTGTTGTAGTTATTATAGTCAACCTTGAAATGACGGACTGACTCGATTATATGTAAAATGGTAATTTATTAACAACAATTAAAGTTCAATTTAAAACCTTCACAAAAGTTTTATAAAACATTAAAAACAATTTAACTCGTTACAGAGATTCTTAAAACTCTGGGCTGGTAACACTGGTTTTTTATGTTGTACTTCTCTAACCTGATTTGGTTAGGTTTCTTATTTATAATTAACAGAATTGTGAATTCTTTTAGTATACAAGATACTTACTACAGAAAAATGTTTAAATACGATAATGACGTATTATGGAGAGTGGTTACATTAATAGAAAAAGGTTAATTATAATTGTAAACTATCGTACTAGGCACGCTTGCATTTGAATTTGCAGGTTATGGTATAGCTTGTGCAATACGATTATTATTTTTGTATATCGGAATAAAATTCCGTTAATGGTTATAAAAATTTAAATATAATGATTACTTTATAAATTCAGTGCAATTAAGAATAAAGAAATTAATTACCTTAATTATCCGCCGTGTGATTTCCTATGCTTCGTCTATGACGCGTTTCGGAGCATATACTCCATCATCAGATAAAAAAGTTAAAACAGTCACTCATACGAGATCGTTAAAAAGTAAAATATCAAGATATGCATATGAACCGTACGCGGATTTGGGTGCGCACCCGTTCAAGTTCATTCTGCTACTGAGCGGTTGCTACCTTATCGTAGCCCCAGCAAGCAGACTCAAGGCAGTATCGTACAATCGGTTGGATACAAAGTTCAGGTGGTCATTTAGCACGATATCGCGACTCATTGGGTTTGCATATGCACTGTAAATTTCAAATTCCTCCAAGGCATTCATGAAACGGCCCTTATTACACACATGTAACGGTATTAAATTGGAATTAAAATCTGTGTAATTATGATTGTGTGAAGTCAGGTGTCGGGCGTAATTTGATTTGATGTTGTCAATATTTCTTATTTTCTTGGGTAAATGTTCTCGAAATCGTTTAAGGAAACCTCTCCCAGTCTGTCCAATGTAGAAGCACTCGCAATCATTACATGTTAACTTATATATGCCAGTTTTTTCTTCTGGAGGCGTGTGTTTTTTCTGTTTGAGAATATCCAGTAACTTATTATTAGTCCTGAATGAAATAGTGAAACTATTATTATTCAATATAGAACACAAAACCTTAGGCATAAAGCTAGTGTAATTAGTAGATATAAACATTTTTTGCGTGTTGCTGTTTATTCGGGGTTTAAGCATTCTTTTTTCATGTTTTCTTAACAATTTGTCAATGGTTAAACTACTGTAACCATTGGCAACCGCGATATATTTTATGACATTTAGCTCATCACGGAAGTCATTATCATCCAAAGGAATCGTTAATAATCTATGAATGAAACTATTGTACGCTGCCATTTTATGTGAAAGAGGATGATGAGAGTCTGCGTGTATTGTGGTGTCAGTGGTAGTCGGTTTCCTATAAATGTTGAACTTTAGTTTATTCATCTGTCGAGTGATGGTTAAATCTAGAAAGTTTATCTTGTTATCAACCTCTGTTTCAAGAGTAAACTGGATGTTTCTATTTATTTTATTTAGGCAGTTTTTAAATAATTCGATTTGTCTTATAGTACCATCAAAGATTAAAAACGTATCGTCTACATACCGTGCATAAAATATTATTTTATTTGCATATATATTATTGTTCAACAAGTGAGTATTCTCATAATAATTTAAATAAATATCGGCCAGTAAGCCGGAAAGGGGTGAGCCCATTGCTAGGCCATCATTTTGAATGTAAAAAGAACCATTAAAAGTGAAATAGTTTTGTTTCAAAATAACCTCGAGTAAATTAATTAACTCATTTATTGTCTGTGTGTTCATGCAACTATTGTCAGATAAATTGTTTCTCAAGATCTGTAATGTATGTATGATTGGGATGTTCGTGTATAAATTAGTTATGTCGAACGACGCCAATTTGTGGTTAGGTTGCAGTTCAACAGATTTAATATCATTAATAAAATCATTGTTGTTCTTAATACCATGATTATTACGTAATTGTAAATTATCTTTTATCAACCGAACTAGTGCTTTTGCAGTATTCACAGGACTACCTAAAATTCATAAACAAAACATACCTATCAGACCGCTCGTGAACTTTACCACTGCTCCTGGCTTCAAAACTCAAAAACCATCAGCTTCAAAACCATCACTCGACAGATGAATAAACTAAAGTTCAACATTTATAGGAAACCGACTACCACTGACACCACAATACACGCAGACTCTCATCATCCTCTTTCACATAAAATGGCAGCGTACAATAGTTTCATTCATAGATTATTAACGATTCCTTTGGATGATAATGACTTCCGTGATGAGCTAAATGTCATAAAATATATCGCGGTTGCCAATGGTTACAGTAGTTTAACCATTGACAAATTGTTAAGAAAACATGAAAAAAGAATGCTTAAACCCCGAATAAACAGCAACACGCAAAAAATGTTTATATCTACTAATTACACTAGCTTTATGCCTAAGGTTTTGTGTTCTATATTGAATAATAATAGTTTCACTATTTCATTCAGGACTAATAATAAGTTACTGGATATTCTCAAACAGAAAAAACACACGCCTCCAGAAGAAAAAACTGGCATATATAAGTTAACATGTAATGATTGCGAGTGCTTCTACATTGGACAGACTGGGAGAGGTTTCCTTAAACGATTTCGAGAACATTTACCCAAGAAAATAAGAAATATTGACAACATCAAATCAAATTACGCCCGACACCTGACTTCACACAATCATAATTACACAGATTTTAATTCCAATTTAATACCGTTACATGTGTGTAATAAGGGCCGTTTCATGAATGCCTTGGAGGAATTTGAAATTTACAGTGCATATGCAAACCCAATGAGTCGCGATATCGTGCTAAATGACCACCTGAACTTTGTATCCAACCGATTGTACGATACTGCCTTGAGTCTGCTTGCTGGGGCTACGATAAGGTAGCAACCGCTCAGTAGCAGAATGAACTTGAACGGGTGCGCACCCAAATCCGCGTACGGTTCATATGCATATCTTGATATTTTACTTTTTAACGATCTCGTATGAGTGACTGTTTTAACTTTTTTATCTGATGATGGAGTATATGCTCCGAAACGCGTCATAGACGAAGCATAGGAAATCACACGGCGGATAATTAAGGTAATTAATTTATTAATTCGTACAAGTGATTTGGTTACCATATTAAACATGAATATTAAATTAAGAATAGTTACGCTTTCTTGAATTGAAAGCATGGCACTGTATCACTTGTGTACCTTTCAACAACTTAGAATGGAACTTTTTCTAAGTTGATCGACAAAAATATTTAAATTAAATTCATAAAATCTTATTGTTACACATAATATTAGCTAATTACACATTTATTTATCATTAACTTTATTGACAGTTCTCAAATATTAATAATCGAATTGTCTTTCGTTATCGTTTAAGTCAAATCAGCATCTATGTTCAAGTACATTAGTGTTAATCAAATAGTAATTTGATTTTCAATTCTTCTTTAAAATTAATAATATTTTATTATTATTGTTATTATTACATCGTTATATAATTAATAAATCGTTTATAAAATACAACTTTTTATTCGTTTAGCGATTAAAAAATTAATTTCACCAAAGTGTGAATTACATTAATCGACAATAAAAGTACGTCATGAAGAAAAAATATTCGTATGAAGCCTATTTAAAGTAGAGACTAATAGAGACTAACAGAGACTCTTATATATACTATACCTGATATACTAATAGAGACTCTTCTTTCGATAGTAAGGTACAGAACTTGGGATACAATAAGATCCGATAATACAGGTGTCAAGGTAGTTCCCAAAATATATTAGGTGAATGAAATTAGTAAGACACCTGAGCAAGAAAAGTTTTGATCCATTCAAGAAAAACTGGGACACAATATTAAAGATAAACAATAATCTAAAGGATGAAATTGATAAATATATTGTTACGACTAGTACAAATGACCGTGTTATTCAGTGGAAACTGAATAACTGGCACCAATAATTGCTACAAGATTAATCCGCCGCAATGATAAAATTTATTCAATCAAACATTATTGTGAATTATTAATTTTTTCAGAAATAAACAGGCGGTTTATGGTAACAATGATTACATCAGAAGTAATTTTTAATTTTAAAAATTGGTGGCTCAAGCATTGTAAGAAAAATGCATTTACCAACAAATGAAAAAGTCAGTTTTACAGTAACTAACTTCAAAGAATTCGGTTATTCAGCGGAACACTGTATTGATACTATGGAAGTACGTCTATTTATAAACGGTGTATTGAAAACATTCTTTTTAAGACGCACGCCTTATGGAACGATAACTCTACTAGATAAACCAGCATATCCTGATGGAAAAGGATCAATTTACAAGAAAAAAAATGAAGATTTGAATAAAATGTTGTATTTAAATCATTTTATCAAAATATCTTGTGTTTGCCAACTTATAAAAAAAATAAAACAGAACTAAAACTTTGTCTTTTAATTTTTAATTTTTTTAATTTCAGACATTGTTTTATTTCTTTGTTCTATAAAACAAAACAATATTTTGAATTTAATAAAGAAAATCGTAATATGATTTAATATTGTAAGTCATTATTATAGAAATTTAAGAAAACGCTGTAAGAAAATATAATTTAATTTGTATTAATTATGGTTTTTTGGTTGTAATAAAGATTAATTGAGTAAAAAATAAAAATATAAATGTTTTTACTTTCAGTCAGGTAGTTTTTATTGTGTATTTAAAAAACAATTTAAGTCAAACTTAAATTTTCAGGATAAACTGAAAGAGTGTTAGGCCAAATTTTCTACAATAGTATAACTCATTGAAATCAAATCTATATTTTTTATAAAAAAGTTTGAAGAAAAATATAACAAGATATTTAGGTTGTAGAATGTTTTCTGTTGTTTTCCGAAAATTAGTGTTCTTGGACTAAGGTCGTTTCTTAAATAAGTGATTCAATTACAGTCACTAATTACAAACTTCAATTAGTCAAAACAACAACAAATCAACAAAGGCACTGTTAACAGAAATTCACGCTGACCAATTTTTCATTGACAGTTTCCAGCTACTGATCTTCTAAATAAATGGTGAGGTGATAAGATAGGTCTTTAGCTCATTTCTCACTTAAAATGTCTCATCTTGAAGCTGTTACGGAAAGAGCCATTTGACATTTAAAACACCTACGCAACGTACTAAAAGCTCTAGAACTGTAATACGGAGACAAGAATCTCTTTGATATGTAACATACTGAACTGAAAGAAAGGCGCCAGCGGTCTGGAGAATCCCCGTGATTTCGACCGAAGTATCGACCTATTGATTATCCTAGCCTACAATGAAATGCCGAAGGATTTCTGAATATTGTAAGTCCATACATTGCACTGTGTCACAACGATATTTACATCCTACGAGATGATTCTCACAGTACTTGATAAATAAGCAACAAGATACGCTATGACTTAATGTCCAGATCAATGTGGAAAAACTACCAAAACTTGAACAATATTGATGTTTTCTGATTGTTGTTGAAACACCTTGAAAACGTGTGGTAACATTACACGCCAAAATCTTGAAATTATCTTGACAAAACACAAAAATCGATGTTAAGAATAGTTGCCAGCCAGTTGAGAGACACACGAATGTTACTAGCAAATATTAACAGTTCAACTCCACGAACGGATTGTTTAATAAAAGAGAGCTATTATGTATTATTGGATGTGACAACTGTTTTAACGCTTAATTATTATTACAAACTATTGTAACGTATTTAATATTGTGGCTTTTATTATTATTTGCGTTTGCCTTTTATAAGGGCATACTGTTACTGCCTCATTAATCCATTCAGTGAAGCCAAAAAAACTGACTGTCTCGGAAGTCTCTATAGCATCTAGGTGAGTTAAAACTGACAATTTGAATGAGGTGAAATGTCATAATTTTAAGTGAAATGATTTTTGTATATTACGTAGTACGGGGTTGAAATCACCCCTAATCGCTGAAAATTGTTTTGTAGTAAATTGTTTTTAATATAGTGTTGAAAATTGTATACTTAGTTTTCAAGTCAGCTGATTAAGAATAAAAGACAAAAAGTACTTTAGAATGCAAGGAAGTCAAGATGGTGAGGGGTACAATTTACAAAATATCAGTATCTTGAATTCACTCTTCTTTTATAGTGAAATGCAAAGTGCGAGATAAAATAAAAAGAGAAATTGAATCACTTAAGAAAATATTTAAATGCATTCATTAATATAATATTTTACTATTTTATAAATGGACAAAGTACGACGGCCTTTCCTTAGATCATTTCACTGGCGCCTGTGTAGTTACAAATTCATTTTATTTTACTAGTAGATTTAAGCAATCTTCTCACAAGATACTTGTACTACAAAAAGTTTTAAAAATTTAAAAGCTTTATTAATACGTCCATATTTCTTTGTTAAGTTAAATATTTTTTGGACACTTACAAAAAATACAAAAATGTTTAATGATCACTAAGTTACCACAAATTAAACGTCTAATATTTAGAGAAATGATAGTTAACCAACTTAAAAAAATTAAGGATGGCTAAAACAATAAAATTTACATATCTGTTCAAATATACAAGTCTTCAGTTTAATTTATGATGAATATTTTATGATACGTATATTTTTCGTGACATTGAAAGTCAAAATATTTATTTTTTTCGAGGAAAGAGATGACAGATTTGTATTTCCATCTTTAAATGTTTTTATCTTGTATAGTCTTAGTCCTACTGTAATGGAAAGACAAGTTAATTGTTTAATAAAAAATGCTTTTTGTATTTTGTATGTTTACGTTTATTTTGCTAAATTTAATAATATTTTATTAGTGATTTCCTAATATATATTTATATTTCATAAAATAATTAATTTATTCATAAATTGAAAGTTTAATTTTATCAAAACGTAAAGCTTTAATATATCTTTAAAAATATAAACATACTAAACAGTAATATAAGTTAATGATGCACAAAAGGATTTTTTAAAATTTTTACACAGTAGCAAATTACAGCTGATATACAGTATTTTCAAATATATACAAGAACATACAATAAATTTTTGATCATAACGTTGTTATTTGTATTGATATTATGGTAAAACAAACAAATATTAAATTTAAAGTTAAGTTAGGTTATAGGCAACTTAATTAAGTTAGGTTAGGTTAGGTGCCTTAATTTAGGTTATAGGCACTTTCTTGAAAGCCGTACTTTTTGAGTTACCCAGAACTAATTATTGTTTTAGGCGAAAAAGAAATCGAACCACTAAATTTAAACAATCGTACCTCCCAAAGTATTAAAGGAACCCCTACATTAACAATTAAAATGTCATCTTGTATTTAATAAAATTAACTTCATTTTTAATTTCTATGATTTTATGAATTTACTATTTTTTTGAATTACTTAACAAAGACTGTTAGAAGGTAATCATTTTAGTAGTTTAAAAGTTGTAAATTTTAATTCTCAATGCTTCAAAAACATTGACTTTTATGAATAAAGTGTATAACAACTTGTTTCTTAGGCTTTTAGAATGTTTAATTTTGGGGGCTATTTATATTTTCTACTTTATATATAGGTGAGAAGAACGCCCTAATGGAGAGCAGCGAAACCTCTTATTTCAAATTTTACGTGAGCTTGTTCTACTCCAAAATAAAAAGCTACATTGACTCGACTACATAGAATTGTAACAATTTCCTTGCGATTAGTACTTCATTTCTCTGCTTTTAAGTTCACGAATCACCCAATCCTCGTAACACTATGTACACAGTTGCTCGTCAGAATTTATGTTTGTCTGTGATGTATGCAGCTTCTCACAAGAATATGAATATAAAAGATAGTAAAATAGCTAATGTAAGCTGTCCAATGTATTATTAATTATTATTTACTAATAGGGAAGTTGCTTTAAGAAACGGATATAAACGTATCAGTTAGTTTGTATTACCTAATTCTCCAAAAAAGTTGTATGCCACCAAAAGTGCAATATTAGCATCTTTAAACTCTAGATCATCACCAGTTGACGTAGATTCGTCGTAAGCTAGACCGTGTTCTTCCTGAAATATTAAGCCCCACGATTCAGCGCCGAAAGAAAGCTCATATTCACGCCGTGGGGGGAAAGCAACAATATCTGTAAATACGAACTTTTATATAAAAATAAATTACACTCCCTGATGACTAAAAGAACACAGTTTCTAAATATATCTAGACACAACAAACCTTTAACTATTAGGCTATACTTCATATTAAAAATTTCCGAATATCGTGTTAGAGATGGAGAAAGTTGGTGGATTACGTTGTGTGCAGTTAAGTATATAAGACAAAGGTTTTAAATTTTAAACAACACACAGGCACTTGATAGTTTTACAATTTATAAATTGTAAATTGTAAAACTACCAAGTGTTTGCGTGCTTTTAAAACCATTGTATTATTACGTTTCACCTAGTGTCCAACGAGTCTTTAATCAATATCATTAGTAAATAAGAACAACAAACTAATACCCGTAGCCAGTAACTACGTAACAAGGTTACACAAGCTTAAAAGAATTTTTGTTATTTTGTTAGTAAATGTTACAACCTTAACACTCACTCCCCTGCAAGGAAACAGGGTATTAATTCGCCACACTAGTGAATAAATGGCTACTAGTTACCTTGCTATCAAGCCATATGTTCAGACTTGTTTGTAGAGGTCGTGTATATCGTATTTAGCGTATAAAATCCATGTCGGCCTTTTCGTGCTATGGTCACTTATTCTTCATGACATTAACTCAACAGATAGAGTCACTATGTATTTATTCGTAAAATTATATAAACGTATGCAGAGTACGATCTCTTATCTAGGTATCATAGTATCTTGCAATGTACTTTACATGAACCTTGTCTCCATGCGGATAAATAAGGAGGGTACTTTAACCACATCGATTTTCTTTCTCAAGCTTTTTTTTTAATAATTTCCAAGTTACAGAACATATGTAAAACAAAATTTTCGATATTTCACAAAGTTACGTCTTCTTCAACTTTATGTTGTATATATACAGTATCAAAATTATAAATTTGAAAGCAGCTGAAGTGTACACGTTATTAACATACGAGGGTTATTCAGACAGTAAGTTCCGTTTTAAGTATTGACGAGGTATCAATTCTGTCACCTGTTGCGCATACGCGGCCATTCGTTGGCAAGCCAAAGACGCCATTTGTAAACAACTGTGAACCGAGTAAGCTTCGTTAGACGTGTTTATAATGTCGAAGAAATTCGAGACGCCCGCCGCGTGTGAATGTAGGTATGTGATTCGGTTCTTGAATGCGAAGAGCATTAAAACAATTGAAATTCACTGTCAGATTTTCAATATTTATGTAAAAGATTCAATGGTACCAAGATGGATACGACCTATTTTCCTAGTCCGATCAGAAGTAACCGACGTAGGATGCGCTGACCCAGGACATTTCGATGTCGCGATGAATCATGGGATTCTATACACACTGCTGCTGCAACGCAACATCTCCTCACAACGTTTGCCTGACAACAATTTGATTATCCGCCTTACAAACCAGTCCTCACGCTAAGCGAATATCACCTTTTCAAGCATGGTAAATTTTTCCTTTGTGGCGAACGATGTGGCGAACCAGCTGTTAATACATGGTGCAATTACAGGCGGAAGTTTCTACGATGAAGGTATACAACGTGTGGTGGTACGAAAAGTGTTTCAAAAATGGAGGAAACCATATAAAAGAATAGTTTGAAGTGTGTACTTCAAACAGCAGTAAAGCATTTTGTAAATATACTTTTAATTTCGGAACTTATTTTCTGAATAACCCGACAACAGTACTTATTTATTATAAATCAAAAATTAACAACCGATGAAGCGTACCTATTTTTTTTATGGGTTGGCTGATACCAAAATAATCAGTATAAAAATCCAAGAATTTAACAGCCAATGTTAAAGCACGTTGAAGTTTGTTCACAACTTTTGTTCTGCCGTAAATATTGACGGCTATGCCACTCTGTGTGGTTGCAGTCGGCAAGCTCTCCAATTGCTCTACCATCATGGAAATAGAATCTACACGCATTTTAGGTGTTTTCTCAAACGTTATTGTGTTCAGCCCTAGGCTAGGTGAATCTCGAGCTATACTCTGAAACGTAAACACATATCGTATATACATTAAATAAAATTTTAGATTACAAAAATACAAATACACATGTGTGGAGTATTTTAATATTAGATTTTAATGATAACGAAGGAAGGTATGACTTTTACATTATACATTGAGATATACATGAAAAATTGAAAGTCTGCAATGCTCTTTGTGTGAAGGATTATTAAACCTCAGAAAAGTATAAAACTCTTAGTCACGAACTTTTATTAGTTGGCAAAGGACAATAATTAGTTAATTTAATGATTGGAAAAGGAATATTGTTTACAATTCCTAAGTAATGTATAACGTAATTAACTTTGTCTTCTTTTGTGTTTACTAGTCACAGACGCTAATTGTTTAGTAGAATTTACATATTACACTGGTCAACAAAATTTAATTTTACTTCCATATTCCTTAAGGAATGGAAGTATGGTGATGGCAAAAAAAATCGTGTTCGAGATTATTGCAGATTCTGATTCTACTACACTCAAAACATGAAAAAAAGTCGTTTTCCGAAAAGTGTCTGTGTGTGTGTCTGTCTGTGTGTGCGTCTGTGTGTGTCTGTAGATTTTTTCTATGGCAAACGATAACTGCCGCAAATTCAAACAGAATCAAATAATTTTTTCCATACAGCCCTGATTTGTAGAGTACTCATGATCTATTGTTTTTGGTGAATATCGGTTGAGGGAAAGGGGTAGTTTACCGGCGACAGTTTTTTTTTATCAAGGGAAATTTTTTTTTGGCAAACGATACCAGCCGCAAATTCAAACAGAATCAAATAATGTTTCGCATACAGCCCTGAATTGTAGAGTTCTCAAGACCTGTTGTTTTTGGTGAAGATCGGTTAAGGGAAAGGGGTAGTTTACCGGTAACGTTTTATGTTTTAACAAGGGTATTTCCTATGGCAAACGATAACAGCCGCAAATTCAAACAGAATCAAAAGATTATTTGTATGCAGCCCTAAATTGTAGAGTTCTCAAGACCTATTGTTTTTGGTGAAGATCGGTTAAGGGAAAGGGGTAGTTTACCTACAACGTTTTTTTAACAAGGTTATTTTCTATGGCAAACGATAACAGCCGAAAATTCAAACAGAATCAAATAATTTTCTGCATACAGCCCTGGTTTGTAGAGTACTCAAGACCTATTGTTTTTGGTGAAGATCGGTTAAGGGGAAAGGGTAGTTAACCAGCAACGTTTTTTATCAAGCGTATTTTCTATGGCAAACGATAACTGCCGCAAATTCAAACAGAATCAAATAATTTTTTGCATACTTCAGTGAATTGTAGAGGACTCAAGGCCATTAGATTTTGGTGAAGATCGGTTAAGGGGAAGGGGTAGTTTACCTGCAACCTTTTACGTTTTAACAAGAATAAAGTACTTGAAAATTCATTTAAACTTTTTCAAACAATGGTAATTGTTGAAAATAAAATAATTTTGTTGCCAGGCAATTATAATTTTTTCATTTTGATGTAAATTATGTATATATTAGAAAATATATCGTGCTTGGCAGGCAAGCATATTTCAGATTATAAATCTTAGAATATGGAAGTCATGTATGGTTCTCCATACCGATTTTTTTGTTTGTTAAATGAACGTGAATAACTGATTCTTATAGTATTTTTAGTGCTGATTTCAAATATGTTAACAGTTTTTTCCCGTCGGGCATAGTTTTTAGTAATTACTATTTTTCTTTTGCAAAATGAAAATTATGTAACGGTAATATAACAATATGTTACATGCACTTTGTACTTATATAAAATCGACTTCTTTTGGATTTTCTGCTGTAATTTGCTATAGTTAGACCCCTCTTTAGATTCCAACAGTAGTCAGCTAGCATTTTTGGGTTTCATTTTCCCTGGTAGCATCTTTCCATGGAGGATATTCCCTGGTGAAAGCGTTCACCATGTTCGTCACTCACGGCGCCAAGATTGTTAGGGAAAAAATCCAAATGTAAATCTAAGAAATGAATTTTTAGTGACATATTACATCCAAGTTCTCTGTAGTTTTGAGGAAGCTCAGTTACAGGTTCTCTGTAGTTGTCTGCCTTAGGCTTTTCAAGGAAGTTTTTAACCACATTTTGAAATGATTTCCATGCAGCAACCTCAAATTCATTCAAAATGCAGGATCATTCATTAGTTTTCTTATTTGTGGTCAAACAAATATACCTTCCTTAATCTTAGCATTACTTATATTAGAGAACTTGTTTTTTAGAAACTGAAATCCTGCACCTTTACGATCCATTGCTTTAACAAAAGTTTTCATTAAACAGAGCTTAATGTGTAGTGGCGGAAGATAAACTTCTTCAGGTTTTACTAGTGCTTGACTTACAACTTTCTTCTCTCCTACAGTCAGTGCCTCCTCTTTGGCTACTGCTTTTTTATGTAATGATTCTTCCTATCCCTGCTGTCCCATTTACACAAGAAGCAACAGAATTTAATGTACCCAAGTTGCAATCCAAGTAAAAGTGCTATCACATTCAGATCTCCACAAATATGGAATGAATATTTCTCATATTGAATTCTGCTCAATACAAGTTTCATGTTTTTGTATGACTTCTTCATGTGAGCAGCATAAGCTAAAGGGATTGATGGGTATTTATTTCCAGTGTGAAGTAGGACTGCTTTCAAACTAAGCTTTGAAGAGTCTATAAATAAATAGACGCTATTCTTCAGAATGGTTCATATGTCCCAAAGCTTCCAGTAAAGAATCCACGTCATTGCAGTACACTACGTCCTTGTACTGGGAGAAGAAATGTTCAAATTCAGACTGCCTGTCACGGAAAACACTTATTTTAGTATTCTGCTGTAAAAGACTGCATCCTTTTAATCTTGGTCCCAATAAAAAAGGCAGTTAAAAAAAAAACTTAGGCTGATAGAGAAATTCTGACTACATAGAGCCAAAATACATAAGAATTAGCAAAAATTGAGCATTTAACAAAATCATTGTTGACCAGTGTTATTGAACACGCATTTTAATAGACTGTTAATAACAAACCAATTTCATGTTTCTAAGTAGAAATTCATTTACACATACAGAAATCTTACCATTAATAATTAAATTAATAATTAAAACAGTACATTAAAAATTACATTACACTAAAACTTATTCTTCTTCTTCACTTCAAGGATTAGGTGAAGAAGCCTAGCACTAGCAGCCTGTTCCGTCTTCACAGCCATCCTTTTCTTGGTCTGCCTCTATCTAGTTCCTCCAATAGGCTTATATATTAGATTATGTTTTTTTGTATTCTCGAGTCACCCATTCTATTTATGTGTCGTATCCATTTTATTTATTTTATTTTATTTATCGTTTACCGAATATATAGTCAGCTCTTGCCTTATGTCTGCATTTCTTATGTGATCTCTTATGGAGCATCCTTTGACTCTCCTTAGGAATTTCATTTTAGTAACTTCAGTTCGTTTTCTCTGATTTTGGGTGAGTGTCCACCATTCACTCCCGTACATCAAACTGGTGCCGCCATTACTTTATAAAATTTCAATTGTGCTTTTTTTATACTTTCTTTCCCAAAGTCTTATGAATTATTACACTAAAATAACACAGAAATGTTATGTTAGTTTTATAAGCAGCCATGTTATTATCAACTTCATTACCAACATTTTGCGCGCGTGTTTGTTTGCAAAGCTTTAATGTATTTACCTACTTTTTCACCACATTTTGTAACACTACTAGTCGCTTCGTGATGGTGGACACATTGCGTAGCTTCGTCGAGAACGAACCGACTAGCAGTGTCGCAAAAAGTGATGAGAAAGTTGGTGTATACATTAGAGCATCACAAACACACACACGCGCGCGCCAGGAAACTAAGATAACTTGAAGATTTGTTCTACTGATAAAAAGTAATTAAAAAACAAAATAATAATTCCAGGAAAGCTTTGTTTCCTGAGCTACGTCTGGTATAGAATGTAGTCCTGTTTAAAGTAAACTACTAATTCAGGCTTCTCAAACATATTGTTAGAAAAAATTAACTTTTCAATATACTTTTTGTCTAGTAATAACATTTCTTATAGAATTATATCTCTAATATAGTGGAGATGTAGAACTGTATCTCTACTATATCTCTATAATCTTATCTGTGGAGAGAACAGTTGTAAAGAGCAAACAATTTGAAACGTTACCTCAATATCTGAAGTAAATTGAGTTTATTAACTTTGTACTAAACAAGTAACATGTTTTTCAAACATGTGTAGCACATTTAGCTAAAACAATCCTTAGACACGAAGACAAATAAAAAGGAACGAAGTTTAAGAATTTTAACTTTGAATTGGAAAAAATGTTCCCAAACCTACCACAAAGTGTTATAAATTGATGTCTAAATTTACCTGACCTAAGTCCACTAGAATAATACGCCTGGTGTTATATGAAAAGTTTAGTATAAAATTAAAAAGTAAAAGGAGAGAGGAGTTTATGACAAAAATTTATTATTCCTTAAAAATTATACGAAATGTCCTGGTACAATAAAAAGGCGCCCAGTAGTTTTAGCTCGTGCTGTTTCTTTTGCAAACAATCGTGGAGGATGTTTTGATCAATAATTGTTAATTTGTAATGTAATTGTTATTTATATTATTTATTTAACCAATTTATTTCCACAGTTTTGCAAATATAAAAAGTCACAACAGTTTTCTGTTATTTTCTTTTTAGTTTGTACTAACAGGAAGTGGAATTTGATAGAATTTATTGCAACTGACTTTATGTACAAGAGTGTTGTTAGAAAGGCATACTTTACGAAATTTTAGTACAACGTTTTATATATTAATTAAACAGTTGCAACCAGAGCTGCGGGAAATATTAAAAATTCTGTTTTTAACAGTTGCTCAGAAATTACTGAAGATACTGTTCGTAAATGAGTTTGTAAATTTTGTAGGTGAAAAAACAATATTTTACACCACATTTTGTGGCTAAAATTTTAGTAAAACCAAATTTTTCTTAGTGTAGATAATAAATTGGATTTTTACTGGCTATGGTCGAAAATAAAGCCTATCGGAAACTTTGTTTATTTAAACTGAGTTTTTATTTCTTACCAGTAGAAGATATAAACGTATCTGCGTTCTTTTGTTAGGCACTGTTCTTTTGTAGGCAATACTTCTCGTTTCATCAACCTACTAAAATATTAAATACCAGTGATAACCACATTGGCTACAAATATACTTGTAACAAACATTACAAATAATGCCTAAATAATAAACACAACTTACTACTTATTTTGGGTTTATATTACCAAAAAATGTATTTTGGATTTAACAATACACGTTTTGCGTCATAATTAGAAAACTGTACGTTTTAGTGTGGTGCGTGGTATTGGCATGGATCAGGTTTAACTGGTTCTGAAGAATATATATACTGCTAGTCACGTTGTTTCCAATAATTTAAAGTTACCAAACATACTATACTTAGATTAAGCTTTTTTCTATTTGTATTAACATTATATAAAATATTTGACAAGTTATTTATTGTTCCCTGGACAAGAGTAATGCTAAACTTACCTCAGGAAGTGTGTTGGATATAACTTTGTAGTTTTGGCTCGGTTGGACAATTCGCACTTGAAACACAGCTCTAAACTGTCCTTCACCAAAGGACGGAAAAAAGTAGGACGAGTACAAAATATGACTGAAACTATTTCATATAAAATATGTCAAACATTTATCGATATGACTGAACTGATCTTTACATATAATGAAATTTGAAATTTTATATAAACTTATGATTTTGGGTGTGTGCGTGTGTGTGTGTGAGCGCGCGCTCAAGTGTGTTTTATGTCATTTTTCTAGTAGAATTCTTTCTGAAAATCTGACATAAATAATTTGTCATCGCAACAAAGAAATGAAGATTAAGAAAACTACTGTGATCGTAAGAAAAGAAAGTACTGGAAAAGTTTAGAACTTAATACGATGTTTGTTACTCTGCGGTGGTATTGTTCTTATTTTCCAGGTAACCATAACCAGGTGTATGTAATGTACACCTGGTATTTTACCATAACCAGGTTACTAGTAAGGTGTATGTAATATTTTTTTAGGACGTTCGGGCGTTAGAAAGAGACACTTGTAGCAGCGTCTTCTAAAAATTGTCAACGCTGACCAATCTGAGTGGTATCGGGGTATACTGTTCTCTTGAAAATCTTACAAATGAAGAGTAAATTAATAATCAAATTCTGTTTGCCATTTTTGTGTTAGCACATTCAGAATTAAAGCTAGTTACAACATTATTTACAGTTATTCATCAGGATTGCCCGAAATGAATTAACTTTTAGGAAGTGATTGTTCATCTTGTAACAGGAAGACATTTTATTCTGACACTTCAAAGTAGTGTGTTTCTTCTAGAAAGGCATATGCCTGGAAAACTGAGGATGCTTATTCCCCCCTTGATGGACGGTCAGTAACATCGTGTATAGAATTCAAAAGAAATCAATATTAATTTTTATAGTACAACTAGATGTGGTTGTAAAAATGTTATTATATATCGATTATGACGTACCAATTTTAAATAATAAGATTAACAGTTAACTAGGTTTGAAGCACAGAAATAAAAATGTGCGAAACGTAAGAAGTAAAAAGAATTTCTGGATATATCTTTCCTTCCATTGAGGTAAATCTATACTCTGAGAGGAATTTTATATCTTATACAATATATTTTTCAAACAAATCACTAGTATTGAATAAAATCAGATATCTACGGTAGCTGAACTTAAGTAGAACCGAGTGCGTGCATTTAAGTGATTAAGTGTAAAGTAACTGTAAACTAATAAAGTCAAGAGTTTTTTAAGTTTTGCAACTGTTTTTTAATAAAAATAGATCGTACAATAAGACTGTGCCTGTACTGTAATACTGTAATAAGACTGTACGAATTTTCAATTTATATAAAACCTGTACATTTCTGGTTTATATCATCTGCGTGTACATTGCCTAATGTTAGTCTGAAGATCTATTAGAAACGAAGTAACACACACACACACGCACACACATCACCATAATTAACTGCAAGTAAACTCAAATATAAACATATTGCTACTACAATTACGGAGCACTCTCGGAAAGTTGGCAGATACAGTTACTCTACTCGTTTCTCGGCTATCCGAGCGGGTGCGGTGCCTCTGTCAAGGCCGTGCACTGAGCTAGCTTTCAGACTGTTCGAATACTTAACTATGCAAGTTATACTGGCACTCTACCAGACGTGTGGTAAATTACTCTTGCACTTTTGCGATACCTATATATGCAACAACGGCTGTCTGAGGAGCGAGTAACACCTGGCAAGATTGTAGTGACTGTTACACGCAACTGACTGTTGTGGATTAGTGGAAAGTGATTATTGTTTTATAATTAGTGTGGTACTCTAATAGTTAGCATTATTATTGCGTGTAAACAAAAATTTAACTTGAAATACCGTATGAGAGTACCTTGCTGATCACAAATTGTTATTTGTGACTCCACTGGTGTCTGTATTTTGTTTCCACTGTACAGCACGACGATCCGTGAGACCAGAGACACCCGCTCCATGTACGCGCTCACGCATCACAGATATTACAAAATAACAAGATGAAAATATTGTCATTAGTCAGAAAGCCGTTAATAATACCGAATCGTGAATCATTTACAGAAACCTGTGGAATAATAAACCATTTATAGTTGTATGCCAATTGCTATTGTTACGACGGTCTAACTGATCGTCGTGCGGTACTGTGGAAAACAAAATACAAGACACCAATGAAGTCACTAAACTCCAGCTTTATTTATCACAATTAAACAGTTTGTAATCAACAAGATAGTCTCTTACAACAAATCCAATAAAAATTGTTCACACGTAATAATAATGTCAAATAATAGAGTCTCGCACAATTATAAAACACTTAACACTTCGCCACAATACTTTAAACCACACTGGAATAAACTGAACTAAGCGTCCATGAGTGCTTGTACTTATACCTCGCTGGCATTCCAGAATTATCCATACTACGCGTCAACGCTACAAGAAAACATTAGTGCGTAATTGCTTGCCGCCTTGAACACAGTGTGCGCGAACTGATGAAATCTGGATCAGTCTCGGCTACTGACGCGTGGCAAGTGTCACGTAATTGTCTTTCATCTCAAAGTGGCAGAAATAAGTACGCACACACACATTATACTCGGCTGCCTGGAATAGCCGACAAACACGTAGAATGTTCTGTAATGGCGTCACTAAAGTACTTTGCGATATTATAACTACAAAAATAAGCAAATAAGTAAGAGTAAGAGTATATTACCTATCTACGTGATCCGAGTCATTATAAGAGTAGAAATATTCACCGCTAAGGTCTGTATCACGAATTGTCCCATAATATACAAACTGAAGTAGATAGTCTCCAGCTGGAAGATCGTTGACAAACTTGATAACAATAAAGTCGCGTTGGTAGTACATTATTGTCTTCTCGATTGGCACTGCCGTCTTGGACGGCAAAGCCAACAAGACGGTACTGGTGAAGCTTACGTCGTTAGCGTGAAGCCACAGGTAAGGTTTCGCCGCAGTCGTGTGGATGGTGATCTCAACGCTTCCTGTGTAGTTGCCATTGTCCATATTGGGTTGTACGAAAATTGCATAAAATGACGGACTCGTATCTAGTGGCAGGTAACGGCTTCTTTCCCAAGGTAACGGATTCGTCCAAGGTGGAAGTAGTGGACCTAATAAAAATAATAAATACAAAATAAACCATTTCTCGTACATAAATAATTGTGACCGTTTCTGTTATAATTATAACAAAATATATTTGCTTACTTTACATTGCTATTCACCAGTGTAGAAACCATTAAAGCATCTCACGGCTTTTTACTTTTGTTTTAATGCTTTGATTGTCTTTTATAATTATTTTTAACTAATAAATTAGAATTCTGATGACATTATAATGATATTATACTGAATTTGTAAACTCTTCAATACTTATTTAACAAGTAATTGAATCGTGTACAAGTGTTAGAGATTATGGTAGACGCTCGACACTCACTAAAGTTTCACATGGTTATACACCCTTTGGTGCACACAGTAGTTATTTGTAGTACGGGTGTAGTTTATATGAGTATTAAAAATGTCTAGCAAGATACGGCGTGAGCAGACGCCATCAGTCTTGCGTTTTTATCACTAAATCTGATTATTTTTAATTTCAGGTCTAGACGTAGAAACGTTTGTTCCTTTGATATTTTAGAACCTCAGAGATATGTGCTTATTGAATATGTAAAAATGTGTGCAATACCTGCCAGTAGTCTCTTGATTTCCAATAAAATTCTGCAGTATGTGTGGCTTTTAAAAGTGCCATACCTTTTTACGTGGTCTTGCTTACTAAATAAGCTTAGTGCGAATACGCTGTGGGTGTTTTCTTGTTGGAGATGAGCAAGTATTACGGCAGACTTCCATGGCACGATCTGGCATGTATCCTTCTGTCTCTACCTGTGCCTTCCTCCAATTCAATCGTCAAACCTGCATTTTATACAATAGTTTCTCAAACCAAATCTCCAGGATGAGCATCAACAGATGCTGTTCTTCAAGCCGGCTCGTCGCTGCCGGCGAATCAAAGTAATCTTTAGTTGCCACCGTTTGGTACTTCCTTTATTACAACGATTTGACTGTATAGAGAGATTTACAACCCTTGGTCTCTGCTTTCATTAAATGCGTCAACTGGGTCTATGAACTTGATATACTGACAAATTGACGGAATATACCTAAGCAGATACAAGACAAAGTAATGACGTCAAGATGTAAAGTATTAATAAAAAATAGTGAATCTGAATAAAGCCAAATGGAAACGTCTAGCACTTCTCACAGGTTTGACTTCAACCGCACAGAGACATTTATTCTGTGAACAGACACCGCCTATAAAGGAAACTCTCTGTTGAAGTTGTAATAAAGATGGCAACTTCACCGGTACTTGATTTTAATTTTTCTACAATTGATTTATACTACTAAGATGTAAGACATCCAATAACAGTAATTAACAACTCGATTACAAATACTTGCTAATTTTTATTAACTTCTTAATTGTAAATATCAATGACAAATAACTGAGTACAATTACTTTAAACTTTCAGCGCCTTTAGTAAGACGTAGGTTTTAAAGAACAATTAGCATTTTGTAAATACGTCTATCACAGATTAAATGTAAAAAAGGATTCACAAAATTATACTAGACTTTCTATAAAGTATTTGAAGTACATTTGTTTTTGTAAATAACGATTGTGTATGTTATTTTTGTATTTGTTATAATGTATAAGCAAAGCAAAAATATTGTACTGTATACAATAGTAAAATCAAAGCAATTTTTTTAACCAAAACGTCTTGCTGTTCTCCGTTAACTAATTTAGACTAGTAAGTAGTAAGAAGAAATGAACGAACTAAAAAGATGGAGAAGTTTATTTCTTTCATGCAACTAATGTAAACCGCTAAAAAAATAAATATACAAACGAATCAGACCCGCTTGGTTATTTAGAAAGTTTCCAGAGCCGACTTACTACCAAGACAGACCTACAGACCCAATCAACTTGTCCTGGTTCATCAAAATGAACGATAACTTTCATATCTAATCAGGAGTACCTCAAGGAAGACTATTACATTTCCAATATGTAAAGTACCAGACAGTTGCTGATGGTCAATTTGGTATATTTACTAACGATATAGCTATCTTTCCAGCTGAAGGATATCCTATAGTCGCCTCGTTCAGTCATCAAAGGCACCTCACTCTTATTGGTGAGTGGCTGCAAAATCGGAAAATTATGGCCAACCAAATCAAAATGTCTCGTATTACATCTACTCTACGAAATGGTTTTCTGTCTATCTTAACTATGTTGAAATACTACAATAAACCGTAGTCAGATATCCAGCCTAGTCCTCCAATAGTCTCCAATGTGATTTCAAAACACCACACAAAACAGTTAATAAAATTATACCCAAAGTTTAAGTAAATTTACTAACTGATACGCAAAAAATCTTATTCAATACTAGATAGTAAATTAAATGTCTATGAAACTGTCTTCAAAGCCATACGGAGTTATGGAACCGAACTTGGGACTACGTTGCTGAATCTAACATAGCCATTATATAGAGATGTTAATTGAAAATTCTAAAAGCTATCAAATACTCCCACGTGTTACTTTGGCTAAACGAATTCTAAGAAGTGACATCAATGAATAAAAACTTTATCAAATCATTTAGTTGCACACTATCTTATTTTTTATAATAAACAGCAGATTAGCATGTATTAGTGCTAAGAGATAAATAGACGCCCTTTAATCTACAGAACTTGTTTAGTAATTTTTACAAATCACATTTATTATTATACAAAATTTGATATTACATTGTCTTCTGATTAGAAATATTGGATTTAGAAATACAGTAAAGCCCCGGTTAACCGAACTCGGGTCAACCGAAACCCGGGTTATCCGAAATGCCTCCGAAAATCGCAAATCCACAAAATAATACAGTACTGTACTGCACGGAAATAATTCGTGGGCGAGAGTGAGCTGGGCTATGGCTAGCGGGGAGAGGTGAACGCCCGACCTTGAGTTGCTTCCCCAGCCACCGGCTCACCAGTCTAAATATAGCTACACTGCCAACTCTCCAACCCCTCCCAAGACCTAGACGCCCGCATCAGTCACTAGCTGTCAACACACAAGTGCGGATCTGCGATACAATAGTGCCTTCAAGTGGTTGTTTATTTCCGTTGCGTGTGTATTTTTGTGCTATGGCGACTAAGCGGAAGCGTGTTGTGATTACTTTCGCTGATAAATTAGCTGCTATCAAAGAAGTTGAAAAAGGAAGTTTATTGAAAACTGTTGCGGCTAATTACGGAGTTGGTGTTTCTACCGTTTCAGAATGGGTGAAGTCTAAATCTAAATTTCTAGAGCAAGCTGTGAAAAATCCTCATAGAAAAACACTGAAAGCATCCGACTTTGAAAAAGTAGGCGAAGCTTTTTATCTTTGGTTCACCCAACAACGAGAAAAAGGCATGCCTTTGACTGGCCCGATACTGCAAGAAAAAGCTAAAATGTTAGCTGAGTTGTTAGGTGAGGAAGGAAAAGATTTTTGTGCAAGCTCTGGGTGGTTAGACAGGTTTCAAAACAGATACGGCATTCGGCAATTGAATGTATGTGGAGAAAAGTTATCTGCAGACCCAGACGCAGTTGCTGTTTTCAAAACAGAGTTTGAAGTTACAGCCAAGGCTACACTAAGGACCAAATTTACAATACCGATGAAACGGGTGTTAATTTCAAGATGTTGCGTACAAAATCCTTAGCTTCCTCAAAAGAAACGTCTGCCCCATGACACAAAATGCAAAAAGAACGGATAACTGTTCTTTTGGCATCAAACGCTTCTGGCACACATAGACTGCCCCCAATGTGTATCGGGAAGTCGAAAAAACCTCGGGCCTTGAAGGATGTTGCCCGAAATGCGCTACCAGTTTTTTATAGAGCCCAAAAAAGTTCTTGAATGTCTTGTGAACTCTTTGCTGAATGGTTTAGTGATCAGTTTGTACCGAAAGTTGAAAAGTTTTTAACTGAAAAAGGTCTGCCTAAAAAAGCGATCTTATTAATTGACAATGCGCCTACGCATCCTTGCGAGTTAAAAAGTGGCGATATTGTTGTGCTTTTCCTTCCCCCAAATGTTACCAGTCTAATTCAGCCACTGGATCAGGGCGTAATAGCGACATTTAAACGGCACTACCGTGGGCTATTTTTGAGAACCATCCTCCAAGATGCAAAACAAAAACATGAATGAAGCGCTGAAGGCAGTAAATATGGAACACGTAATTTATTAGTGTGCGCAAGCCTGGGATAATGTGAAAGCAGAAACTCTTCAAAGGTGCTGGAGCAAACTGTATGATGCGCTTGAAGGAGACGACTCAGAAATTTTGAAAACTTGACAGAAATGGTAAAAAGAATTCCCGGATGCGAAGACATGGATACGTGCGAGGTGGATGAATGGGTTGTCGCGGACGATTCGCAAGAAATCACGGACCAAGAAATTGTAGAAACAGTGTTGCAGTCAAATGCTGACGCGATCGAAGAGACCGAAATAGATGACGTGGATGACGGAGTGACAGTTGACGATGGTTTTCGAGCACTAGAGGTAAGCCTAAATTAAGAATTTGTTATCTTTCAAAAACCTACTGGGTATAGTATAACACAAAAATTACAGTAGAGTACATGTGTTGTTGTTAGGTTGCCCTAAGATTTGTTGAACAATGCAGTGAGTCAACGCCGGCTGACGTCCTTCTAATGAAAAGATGGCCGGACATCGCTGCTCGAAAACGTTGGGAGGGACGCAAGAAACAAACAAAAATTACTGAGTTTTTAAATGAGTAGTAATTCATATGCTCCAAGCTATTAAGAACAGTACAGTCATCCCCCGAGATACGTAACACGCTACTTACGTAAATTCGCAGTTACGTAAAATGAAAATTTCAAAAAATGGAAAAATTTTTGAGTAGAGTAACATACAATTTTACAAAGAATTACTGTACTGTATTCTATTTCAAGCATGCAATACTGTACCTTGTAGCGACTGCGTCAATACACTATTCACTCTCACTCTCTCTTTGTAAACAAACACACACACACACTCTCTCGTACTTTATTTCTCTGCTAATCCTTTACTTTTCGGTCTAAGCACGAACGCAAGCGTACCGGGCACTCTTTCTCGGAAACTTCTACTCAGTGAAGGTTGAGCAGCGGAACCGAGCACATGTTTATCGCTCGTTTTTCTAGACGTATTGTTTCACGTCATTAGTGTAGCTTGCCGCAAGTGATTTGTTCATACTCATGTATGTACGTACATACCCATACATATGTCTTACGTAAAATTAGTGTTACGCAAAAGTCTACTGTCCGCAGTAATTACGTATCTCGGGGGATGACTGTATACTGTATATTGATGTACTGTAATCCTAAAAATGTAATTTTAACTTTAATAAAGAACATAAGTGTAGCCTACAAATAGATTTTTGAATTCGTTTGACCTTCAAAACCTTTAAAAAATACGTACTGTAATTACAATACAAAATACTGTAGTAATAGATGTTCATGGCTTAACCGAAAAAAATTGTTATCCGAAACGGCTTCCCCCCTTTAGTATTACAAAAATCCAACAAAAAATCCCTGAGGAGTGTCTCATAGCCAAATTGTCATATCATTTTGGAGAAGAAATTTTACGGGCTCGTCGGTGTGGACAGATAAAAATTATTGGAGAGATGGAGGCTTCTCAATTATAGAAATTGAGAAAAGTAATGGTAAAGTCAATCCGCTTATTTGAGCAATCTATTTATTACTAAAATAACCTGTTTTTTTTGGGGGGGGGAATGTTACATGACATTTTTACCATGCCCTAGTAACATAAATATACTTTGATTATATTAGTAAAAAGTACCAACAAACATAAGATTTTTAAGAAAGACTTGATTGAACATGGTTTATTTTAATTGTTTAATATATGTTAATGAAGACTATGATAGTTATGTTTATCATAGTTAAAATGATGTCAATGATGATAAGTAAGAAGGACACTGTTAATGAACTTACTTATAGAAATTTGTTTTATTTGTGTAGACTGTAAATTTATAAATACTGTCAGTTAAGGGGGATTATAATATATTACTAATAGTTATTAGTAATTAGTTTGGGGCACATTAATTAATATTATGTATGATAGTGTTAATAACACTAGTGTTTTTCTTAAGAAGAAAGTACCAAAATAACAGTCATAGATTTTTGTAAAACTATGCATATTGAGCGTAGTCAGTTAAGATATATGAATAAGAATTTCTATTAAAATAATCATGAAACAATGTCAGTTTATGTTAAAGGATTACTAAATGTGTCAAATAAATTTAAGAAAGGGAAAAGTATAAAAAGAAATAATAATAAATGAGTTTGGAACAAATAGAATAAAAAGTGTAAATTAATAACTAAAGAAATATAGAACAGAAAATATTCAAGAGTGGTGTCAAAATGATCAGTGTTTCATCAGAAGATCAAAGAAACCAATAAAGTGAAGATTAAAGCTCTTATAAAAAAGGTATATCCTTTTAAAGAAAATGACATATAAAATAGTAAAAGTTTGTTTATATTATTCTTATGATGTCACCAGGGTGACATATAAATGTTACTTGGAAACCAAGGAGATAGCTGATATAGGCCTTAGCAACTAATATATTAATAAAATAAAATGGAGAGTATTATTGAAATCTGAATGAAGAAAGGTTGAATTAAACAGAGAGTGACAGAATTAAATTATGAGACTTTGTATATCAGTGCATCTAAATAAAACAATTAAATAATTATCCTCAACAAGATTAAAATAGAAGAAGGAAGTGCTACAGGACTCTGAAGAATTAAAATAGTATATCTCTGAAGAAATCGAATCCATTAACACAGGAAGAGAAGTATTTTTGATATAAAATTAATCTGAGCCATTCCCTGTTAAGCCTAGGCTATAGGTTTCAAAGACATTGATTACACATTTCATAAAAACCATTTTTGAACTTCCACTGAGAACAATATTAATGAATAGTATTACGATAAGCATAAAAAACCTTCCATGTAAAGTGTTACTATAATCTACAGCTAATTAAGTCTAAAAAACGTTTTAATAACATAACCTAAACAGTGAAGTCTGTTACACTCTTTATATAATCCTGTTAAGGAACATTGTAACTATTTCTAATCATACGTATTTTGGTACTTTCCCTATAAAAACTGTTGTTTATATCGTAGCCAAAGGGTCCTAACTTAACACATTATATTTGTATTTTATTCATTAAATATAAAATATTAAATGTTATGCCCTGAAGTATAAGAGTTACGGCTGCCACTCTGAGCATATTAAAATACAGCTGGCCAAATTTTGTTAAGAATTATATTTGACATTTAAAACAAGTTAAAGTATAAATAAAGGATTTGAGTGTACAAAATACAGAAAAAGGTTTATTCATTTATTTTTTTCATGAATACAAAATGGGTATGATTTACTGAACAAGATATCTGGTACTGTGATTTGATTTCAGTAATTAGATTAAGTTGGCAACACTCATCATTTGAAAGTCTTGGCAGATTTGTTTAAATATGTTTTGATGAGCACAAGCTATCACATTCATTGCTGAAAGAAAAGATTAAAAGAGAGTTAATTACAGAATAAAGAAACCATATATTATTTAAATAAATTTTAACAAAAATTTATTATTGATATTTAACCAATAAATTTTATTTGCAACCGGCGATTGCAAATTGGCCCTCAACAAACATTCCCCTGAACAAATACTCATCCTTTAAAACATTAACAAAGTATACACAAATAATAACCGAGTTAAAAAAGGTACAATTATGATAAATAACCTGTAGATTCGATTCTGGATGTTACAAATTGGCGATCCCAACAGTGAGGCTAAATAACATACAATTTAGAAAGTACGATTATAGGTGTCGTTACAGAATTGGAGCCCAACTAGTGAGGCTAGAAATAGAATAGCTTTGTATTCTTATTGTGAGTTTACAGTGATTTCTACTCTAGTGGCGGCTACGATTAACAACTGAGATGTCAAGGAGAAGAGCAACGTCACGGAAACGTATGGAAGAAGAAGGGATAGAGTTAAATATAGAAGATGAGGAAGCAACCACAGTTGAGGAAGTAGAAGCAAGGGTAAGAGATACACCAGTAACAGTGACTGAAGGAAGGGAAACGGTGGTAAGTGATACACCAGGGGACCAACCAGATAAACCCACACAAAAAGAAACAAATAAGACTGTAGAAGAAATGAGATTTGAGAGATTAATGGAAATGTTTCAAAAAATGGACATTAATAATGAAACACTGAAACAAAATATGGAAAAAATGGACATGAAAATGGACAGTAACAGTGAAACACATAACAGGAAAATGGATAGTAACCAAGAAGAATTTAAAAAAAGGAAAGTAGATAATGAAACCTTATTAAAACAAAATAATGAGGAATTAAAGAAACTAATGAGGGAAGATCATGAGGAATTAAATAAACAATTTGTAAGTAATAATGAGACATTACAACAACAGTTGAAGGAGGATATTAGACGAAGTAACGAAGTGTTAAAATGACTGTTGAAGGAAGAGAGTGAGAAGAATAAAGAGGAATTGAAACAGCAGTTAGAAGAGTATAAAGAAGAAATAAGGAATAGGATTACGGAAACCAACCAAAAGGTTGAGAAAACCGAGGAGAATTTAAATCAATTACGGGAAGAGGTGATAAACAAAATAATTGTAGTGGAGGATAACAGTAAAACTAGTCTTGTTATACTTCACAAAGATACACAGGAGCAATTAGAGATACTACAAAATAAGGTAGGGGAACAATACAATCAGGCAGAAACCAAGATAATACAGGTACAAAATCAAGTTACCAACAACAGGGAGAAAATAGAGGAAATTCAACAGAAGGATATAAACGACCTTAAGGAAGAGATAGAGGTACTAAAACTTAGACCAATAACCTATATACCTACACTAATCGGAGAAAATAAAGAAGTGATAAATTTTAAAGAATATCGTCAGAATCCTCTAGAATTTTTGGAGAGGGTAGAAGAAGGTTTGAATAAAACCAAAGAAAATCGGTGGCAAATAATGAAGAATCTTCTTGATGACAGTTTTAAAAATATTAATGATAAATGGTGGAAAGCAGTAAGAAACGAAATTACCAATTATATGGAATTTAAAAACATTTTTAAAATAAAATATTGGTCTGAGTCCAACCAAAGTGTAGTTAGGGACAATTTGAGCACTGGCAGATATGGTGCTGGAAGAGGACAGACAATAACTGCTTATTTTCTGGGTAAAGTCGGGGTGGCTCGACATTTACAACCAAAAATCCCTGAGGAGTGTCTCGTAACCAAATTGTCATATCATTTTGGAGAAGACATTGTACGGGCTTGTCGGTGTAGAGAGATAAAATCTATTGGAGAGATGGAGGCTCTCTTAGAAGGTTTTGAGAGAGAAAATTATTATTACAGGAGTCGAAGAAGAACTGAGGATTGGAATGATAGGAACAAGGAACAACCACACGACAATCGACAGCCAATAAACCACGTACGGACGGATGGATATAATAGAAATCCGAATAACAGGCGATTTCAAGGAAGACGTCAGGACTTTAATCATGAACAAAATTATGATTGACGAGATGGGAGAAACAACGACAACAGACGACAATAGAATGATAACGGAGAAGATTATCGAAGGTCCAGAAGTGGGGATAGAAATAGGGACATACCCTCTGGAAATCCACCAAATAACAATCAGAGAACCAGTCAAGCCCAAGGAAACTATATAATGGCGGAGGAGGTTGATTCGAGGAAAAACGATGAACAGCGACAAAGAAAGGTGGACAAACGAGTTAACCGTCGGGAAAACCAAGGACATGATCCTGGTCCCAGTAATAAAGATGAAAGACTGTATACTTATGACAACATTGAAAAGTATGGGAGTGATCCACAATGGGGCAATCCAATAGCAAGATTTGTAGACGAGTTTAACAGACAAAATCCACGGGATAAACGTAATAGTGGGGCAATCGGAATTGTGGATGATACCGAAAATGGTTAAACGGATTCAACACAAACTATTAAGAGGAACACCCCAAAATTCTAAATTAAGTAAGATCAAATTACTATATAAATATTTCAAAAGAAATTATTTTGAACTAATAATCATAAAAGAAGAGAAAGACGGTTAATAACCATAATAATTATTTGAATAACCAGATTAATCATTATAATAACAATGATAAAAAAAGCAATTAATGCTAGTTACTTTTTAAGAAGTGTTAGAATGAGTTAAATGAAGATAGAATCCTAAATATTATTGATTGACAGCACCAAGATGGAAATAATACAACATGTAGGTTGAGTAAGGTTAACCAGTTACATGTGAAAGATAGAACATTAATTGAAGTAATAAAACACTAGAAGTGAAATAGTCATAGAATAAAAATGTGAATAGACCTCAAAGAAATAATGTAACAATCCCTGGAATATAAGTTTGTAGCGAAGGAGCTACCTTGTATTTAATTATTGTATGTATTGTGTTGTGATAGTGCAACTTTATTTTTTCCTGGACAGAGATGAAGTTCCTTTGATTTCAGATGATATATTTAGAGAAACGGCGGAGTAATGGAAGCCAATAGTGCCCCTCTGAATCCGAACCCATGTGTAGTATTTAATGTTAGGGAATTATGGTATTTCAATAATGATACAAAGAACCAGGTAAAGAAATAAAAAAGTATTATAGAAATTGAGAAAAGTAATGGTAAAGTCAATCAGCTTATTTGAGCAATCTATTTATTACTAAAATAACCTGTTTTTGGGGGGGCGGAATGTTACATGACATTTTTACCATGCCCTAGTAACATAAATTTACTTTGATTATATTAGTAAAAAGTACCAACAAACATAAGATTTTTAAGAAAGACTTGATTGAACATGGTTTATTTTAATTGTTTAATATATGTTAATGAAGACTATGATAGTTATGTTTATCATAGTTAAAATGATGTCAATGATGATAAGTAAGAAGGACACTGTTAATGAACTTACTTATAGAATTTTGTTTTATTTGTGTAGACTGTAAATTTATAAATACAGTCAGTTAAAGGGGATTATAATATATTACTAATAGTTATTAGTAATTAGTTTGGGGCACATTAATTAATATTATGTATGATAGTGTTAATAACACTAGTGTTTTTCTTAAGAAGAAAGTACCAAAATAACAGTCATAGATTTTTGTAAAACTATGCATATTGTAGCATGACAGATAATCCACATAAATCAATTACTAAATGATCATTAATAAAACTCAAGTATATGGAATATCCAAAAAGATCCAAATGAAAATCAATTAAAAGGCACTATAAATTATTATAATAACAAGAAAAGTAAGCATAAAGGAAAAATCTACAACTAATATAATTATACTACAAATTAAAAACCCAGAAAACTAAAATTTGAATAACAATATTACCCAGGTAGGATAGAAGCAGGCAATGAAGATACCCAGACAAAGAAAACAGACCAGAGTAAACAATAGAATATAAAGCGAAATGGTACTGAAGGACCAAGAACGAAGAAAGAAGAAATATAGAATGAACCAATATACTGAAGAATAAGAAACCAATGAAGATCAACTAGAATGAAGGAAGTGAAACAACCTATACCAAATAGAAAGCCCATAGGGAGAAAACCAAAAAACCCCAAAAATAAATGAATGTCCCAAAAGAAAGTATAACACCCCAAAAAACCATATAATAATGTAAAACTGATAAAAACCAAAAGTGTTTAGAGTATTAAGTAACAGTGCACCCAAAAATTTTATTGTATAGTTTATATAGACAAATCTTAACAGTCCCCCCATGGTTAAATATTTCATATTGTAAAACTATAAAAGGACTAGTGATAATATCAATAAATAACCAGGGACAAGTGCAAGTTATTAAATTATAATCAATAAACTTTGAAAAGGTACATGAACTACCTTGCAAGTAAATAACTTTAAGTGTTTTTGAACAGTATCATAATAATAGTTACTTAAGTAATATGGTGAAGGAGCAAGGAATAATATTTCTAATGAAATGCCACTGTTTATTAGAACATTCCATAGAATAAATAATAATAAACAGATAGCTTGTGCTTAGCATAAAGTAACGGGGAATACATCTTTAAAATTGGGAAGTACAGATCAGACTGTAAATAAATAGTTTTAAGAAAGTGTTAACCATTTAATGGAACCAATATGTTATGTTCCTATTTCCAAATATTAACTAGATAAATAAGATTTAGTATTAAGCAGTATTATAGTTATAAAATATTATTTTGTTATTAATTTAAATTAGGAATGCCATATCTAAATGTAGATACCATTCCTATATTATAAAATGTTTTTGTTATGTTACTGTGTGTAATCAGTACACAAAAAAAGGTATGATTCAAAGTACCAGATTTAATAGTAAATAAGTGTTATATTTTAATTGTAAAATCAATATTCAATGTTATAATAGTCAAGGAACAAATTGTTAATAAATTATATAAGAATAGAAGGTCAGAGAAGGGTACAAACTAACTATATTAGTAAAAACTTTGCAAATAGCAACAGATCAAATCTAGGCCAGATAGTAAATTTAGACTACAGAATAATTGACAAATCTAGTCCTATAAACCAGTTAAACTGATAATATTTATGTAAGATAAACCCAACATATAGTAATACCATGTAAATAATACTTTATAAAGATAGGGTCAGCAGTTAAGTAAAATTACAAATAAAAATGGAATGTACTAACTGACATTATCAGGGGAGGAGTCATAGATAATGAATATATTTAAAAACAATCATTAATAAACTAAATTGCAAGAAATTAAGTAAGAATAGACAATTATATCAATTTCAGATTTAATAGAATAATAATTATATCAGAGAAAATGGCTATTATCTGCTTAGAGAACAGGAAATACAAAATTAAGCCTACCTTCCAAAATGTAAGAAATATAATTTTTTTAATGAAAACTTTGTAAAACTATATTAATTAGTATCAAAATAAGCAGAATAGAATAAAGAAACCGAATATGTATTTAGTATTTCCTACAGTTAATTAATAACGAAACTATTTTCCGAGTATAATGTATTCAAATAAAATGTATCGGAAGCTAAGATAATTTGAAACAATGTATAATATATATTAAATTGGCTAAGATTTTCAGGAGACGAAGGAAATGAGAACAGTTCATTATTATCCGTTGAAGAGTGTACTCAAACGAGATTTTTTGCTCGATATAACCTATAATGGCGAACTATAAGTAAACCGAGTTCGGTGAAAATTTTTATAAATTTTTATTTTGAGTCTTTTTATTTGTGAACCGGTGAAATGAAACTATGAACAGTGCAGCACCAATAAACAGAACCACACACGCCTAATTAATTAAAATAATACCAATACAATAAAATTTACAGACGAACAAACCAGGTTAATCGGACACATATAGACAAAGTGAGATAGACATAATCACCAACATTTTACACCAAGTGAACTATTAAACAATACACCAGTGACACTCAATTAACTCCAGAACCATTATACACAATTGCTGAGACCATTTAAACGGAGAAAAGGCATCTTTATTTGAACAAATATTTCGTCGAGGTTAGACGTTTCCACTGCGCATGCGCCAGTCGGCCATTTTAATTCGTCGCCGTTCTTACTACAGCAAGGCAGCGAATTTCTAGCCTACATTTGGTTTGAAATAATTATTATATAAACTTTATTTATCAATTATAACATTGTATTTGTTAGTATTAAGGCATTTATCATTGTAAGTGTTATACTTTCCTGTCACTACCCTTCTCTGGCTATTCTTAAATAATCGTTCAAAGAACCTATTTTTAAATATAATCAATGTAAACTTTTTTATCGACCGGCCCTGAGTGAGTCGATACTGCTGTGTGATATCGATTCTTATCGACAAATTTAAATAATTTGTTAATAAACTTTCTGTTTATGCAATTTGGATTTAATTTTTCTTTGAATATTTAAGGAAGAAATTAATCGAGAACTCAGACTAACCGAAAGGCGGTACATACGAAATAACGAACGCAACGAAGAAGAAGAAGAAGAGAGCCGTCTTTCGACTAGGACTGGAGTTAACCAGATTGTCATAAAGTGAATTTACAGAAAGTGACATTACTACACTAATAAACATAATAACATTCAATTATTAACCACAAACATTAACCACGATTATTTTTTAAATGTCAGGAATATCAATTACACCAAAAATATTTTTTCAATAACAACAAAATTTTTTTTTTGAAATAAAAATAATTTTTTTATTTCAAATTTTTAGAAATCATTATTACACATTGCATTTTGAGTTATATTACAAAATTCGCTAGCCCAACAGTGAGGGCTTAACGAAGACACACGGAACGTTACAAATTTGGCGTTTCCAAAGTGGAACTTTAAAAACATTAAAACACAGTATATTTTGATTTTGTTACAATATTGAGCTTAGTCAGTTAAGATATATGAATAAGAATTTCTATTAAAATAACCATGAAACAATGCCAGTTTATGTTAAAGGATTACTAAATGTGTCAAATAAATTTAAGAAAGGGAAAAGTATAAAAAGAAATAATAATAAATGAGTTTGGAACAAATAGAATAAAAAGTGTAAATTAATAACTAAAGAAATATAGAACAGAAAATAGTCAAGAGTGGTGTCAAAATGATCAGTGTTTCATCAGAAGATCAAAGAAACCAATAAAGTGAAGATTAAAGGTCTTATAAAAAAGGTATATCCTTTTAAAGAAAATGACATATAAAATAGTAAAAGTTTGTTTATATTATTCTTATGATGTCACCAGGGTGACATAAAAATGTTACTTGGAAACCAAGGAGATAGCTGATATAGGCCTTAGCAACTAATATATTAATAAAATAAAATGGGGAGTATTATTGAAATCTGAGTGAAGAAAGGTTGAATTAAACAGAGAGTGACAGAATTAAATTATGAGACTTTGTATATCAGTGCATCTAAATAAAACAATTAAATAATTATCCTCAACAAGATTAAAATAGAAGAAGGAAGTGCTACAAGACTCTGAAGAATTAAAACAGTATATCTCTGAAGAAATCGAATCCATTAACACAGAAAGAGAAGTATTTTTGATATAAAATTAATCTGAGCCATTCCCTGTTAAGCCTAGGCTATAGGTTTCAAAGACATTGATTACACATTTCATAAAAACCATTTTTGAACTTCCACTGAGAACAATATTAATGAATAGTATTACCATAAGCATAAAAAACCTTTCATGTAAAGTGTTACTATAATCTAAAGCTAATTAAGTCTAAAAAACGTTTTATAACATAACCTAAACAGTGAAGTCTGTTACACTCTTTATATAATCCTGTTAAGGAACATTGTAACTATTTCTAATCATATGTATTTTGGTACTTTCCCTATAAAACAGTTGTTTATATCGTAGCCAAAGGGTCCTTACGTAACACATTATATTTGTATTTTATTCATTAAATATAAAATATTAAATGTTATGCCCTGAGGTATAAGAGTTACGGCTGTCACTCTGAGCATATTAAAATACAGCTGGCCAAACTTTGTTAAGAATTATATTTGACATTTAAAACAAGTTAAAGTATAAATAAAGGATTTGAGTGTACAAAATACAGAAAAAGGTTTATTCATTTCTTTTTTTCATGAATACAAAATGGGTATGATATACTGAACAAGATATCTGGTACTGTGATTTGATTTCAGTAATTAGATTAAGTTGGCAACACTCATCATTTGAAAGTCTTGGCAGATTTGTTTAAATATGTTTTGATGAGCACAAGTTATCACATTCATTGCTGAAAGAAAAGATAAAAAGAGAGTTAATTACAGAATAAAGAAACCATATATTATTTAAAGAAATTTTAACAAAAATTTATTATTGATATTGTAGTAAACCATTGAGTGGTGGGAATAATAAAATAAATAAATAAAAGGTTGATGTATGAGAATTGTACTCTCACTATTGTGTGTAGTAATGTAGCTAATGTCTTCTAATCTTCGTTCCGCTCTCACTACTGGTCTTCACTTTTGTAATATATAATGGTAATTGTAATGGTGTTCTGGTATAATATTACCCAGAATAATTTTTATGGTGCGTATGTGTAGTAGTGACGTTCCGCTCTGGGAGACGTCGATTTGGTAATGTTCCTGGATAGTGTTGTTATCAAATATTCTAGGTGTATGTTGCTGTTGCAGCAATTTGAAAGGTGATATAAATTTAAAATTTATATTTATACAAAAAAATAAATTCTGAAAAAATTGTTTTCGAGGTGTTTATATTCTTAAAATTTAGAAATAAATTGAGATTGTTGATTGTAATTATAAATAGGATGGTATGGTGTGTATTCTAGTAATAATCTTCCCTTCTGTAAATTTATTAAAAAGACCATCCAGTTAACTTCCAATTAGGCGCGAACGGCTCTCTTCTTCTTACTCTTGAAATGTAGTAGTTCGCATATACTGCCTTGAAAGGTTGTCGAGTTTTCTTTATTAATTAATGGTTATGTCCTTTTATTAGAGAAATCAAATTCAATTTACTAGATAACAAACGTTTATTCAACAAAATAAGGAATTTGCTCAATTGAAAACAATGTTACCATGCCGTATCGACTCGCTCAGGGCCGGTCGATCTATGACTTTTATATTGGTATTATAAAAATAGGTTCTTTGAACGGTTAATTATATAAAAAGCCAGAGAAGGTCAGGGTCAGAAAGTATAACACTTACAATTCTAAAAATGTATTAAAATTAAACAATATAATAATAGTTATTAATAATAAAAGTTTATATATAATTTTTATTCACCACAGTCCAGCAAACAGTCGTCTGGTTGAGATGATGAGATTGGGTCAAAATGGCCGCCTGGCGCATGCGCGGAGTTCACCTTCTAACACTGACAAAGTATTTGTAGAATAAATATGTCCCTTCTGCGGTTAAATCTTCTTCGCAATCGTATATTATCTTCTGGTGTATAGTTTAATGTCACTGTAGTAAGATGGACTAATTCACTTGGTGTTAAAATGTTGTTAATTAAGTATATCAATTGGTGTTTATGTGTGTCCGTTTAACCTCGAATATTCACTTGGTATTTGGTGTGATTCCAGTGTTATTTCGTTTAAATAGTTATATGTGGTTCTGTTTATGGGTGTTATGTAGTTCGTATGGCAACTTCACCACTTCACAATGATTAGAATAGTTAAAAATTTAATTTTTACACAAAACTGATTCCGAACTCTTGTTATACGTAACCGCCATTAAGGTTGGTTTTATCAAATATTCACGTCAAGTGCTCTCTTCAATGTATAATAATGAACTGTGTGGATTTCCTTCGTCTCATGAAAATCTTAGCCTATATAATATATCTAATACATTGTTTCACATCGCCTTAACTTCCGACACGTTTTAAAATAGTACACTATGCTCAAAAAATAATTCTGTTATTAGTTAACTGTTTGTAATATTAAATACATATTCGTGTTCACGATTCTATTCTACTTATTTTGATAGTAATTAAGTTAGTATTACAAAGTTTTATCTGAAAATTATATTTCTTATAATTTTTTGGGAGGTAGGCCTAAAATTATACTTTCTATCTTCTATGTAAATAATAGCCATTTTCCCTAATATAATTATTATTCTATAAAATCTGAAATTGTTATAATTGTCAATTCTCACTTATTTTATGGCAATTTAGTATATTAATGATGGTTTTTTCATATAATTCAGTTGTATATGACTCCCCTTATGATAACGTTAGTGAATCTATCTCAGTTTCAAATGGTATTTCATTATACAAATAAATAATTTTACTCATAGAATGACCATATCTTTAGAAAGCCTTATTTACATAGTATTTAATATGTTGGGTGTATCTTGCCTAAATATTGTCAGTTTGACTGGTTTATAAGATTAGGTTTATTAATTATTCTGCATTTTAACTTTATTATATTGCCTAGATTTGAATTGTGGCTATTTGCAGAATGTTTTACTAATGTAATTGTTTTATTTCCTTCTCTGACTTCTGACTCTGATATATTTGATTAAAAATTAGTTCTCTGATCTGGCATAACAGTAATTATAGATTATACAATTAAAATATAACACCCAGATATATAAAACTGGTGTTCTTAATAACATTGTTTTGGTATATCACCTAATAACATAATAAAAAGTATTTCTACAACATTGGAATGATATCTAATTTTAGATAATGCATTCCTAAATTAACATGAACAATAAAATAACAATTATAATACTAATATTTCTTATGACTAACCCTTACTTATCTAAATGCTATATTTAATTGGAACCCAACATTTGGATCCATATATAATTATTAATACCTTCTACAACTTCATCATAAACAGTTAGTTCTGTAATTCCCCATTTTATAAGATTTATGCCCCCTCTTAAAGTATAACCCTGGCTATCTAAGTTATATTCCATTCTATGGAATGTTCATACAGTTTTAGTAGCTTTTTATTAGTAAAATTACTACTTCATTATCAAAGTAGACACTGTTCACAAAACTTAAAGTTTGTTACTTTGTACTGCTACTCATGCACCTTTCTTAAAGTTTATTAGTTATAATTTGATCACTTACACTTTTCCATGGTGAATTATTACTATATTTACTAGTCTTTTTCTAGTTTTTAATATGAAATATTCAACCATGGGGGAACTGTGAAGATTTGTTCATACACATTACACAATAACTTTTTGAATGCACTAATATTTACTACTGCTAACACTTTTAGTTTTTTGTCAGTTTTACAGTGATATGGTTTTTTAATGTGTTATACTTTCTTTTTTGGGCATTTATTGGTTTTGGGGTTTTTGGGGTTCTTTCCCTATGGGGTTTTTGTTTTATATGGGTCATCTCACTTCCTTCTTCTTTCTTCTTTAGTTTTATTATACTTCTTTCTTCTTTCTTCCGTAGATTTGGTTATTCTTCCTTCTTCTTTAGTTTGGTTGTTCTTCTTTTTTCAGTAATTTCAATTATTCTTCTTTCTTCCTTCTTCAGTAGTTTAGTTTTATTTATACTTCTCTCTTCTTTGAGTTTGGTTATTCTTCCTTCTTCCTTCTTCAGTGAGTTCGGTTTTAATTATTCTTCTTTCTTCTTTCTTCTGTAATAGTAGTTTTGGTTGTTCTTCTTTCTTCAATAGTATTAGTTTGATTATTCTTCTTTCTTCTTCTTCCGTAATAGTAGTTTGGTTTTTCTTCTTTCTTCCTTCTTCTGTAAGTTTGGTTTTAATTATTCTTCTTTCTTCTGTCTTCTGTATCTTTGATTGTTCTTCTTTCTTCTGTCTTCAGTAGCTTTGATTGTTCTTCTTTCTTCCTTCTTCAGTATTAATAGTTTTAATTATTCTTCCTTCTTCTTTCTTCAGTAGATTTAGTTTGTTCTTCTTTCTTCAGTAGCTTTGATTGTTCTTCTTTCTTCCTTCTTCTGTAGTAGTAGTTTTAATTATTCTTCTTTCTTCTGTCTTCTGTATCTTTGATTGTTCTTCTTTCTTCTTTCTTCAGTAATAGTAGTTTTAATTATTCTTCTTTCTTCTGTCTTCTGTATCTTTGATTGTTCTTCTTTCTTCTTTCTTCAGTAATAGAATTTATTATAGTACACTACTGTGGTCTTGTTTATTTATTTATTTAATATCAATTTACAAGGATTATTAGTTTGTTTATGGGTCGGTATTCAAGTTAATTCCGGTTAGCGCATGTCTATGCAGGGTTAATTAATAAGGGTTTCCCTATCTGTACACTCGCATTCCTTTTTTTTTTATTAAAACTCTTTATTAAATATTATTATGATTTATGATAGTGATAAAAATTAGTTTAAATGTGCGAATTATTAAAATTTAAATTTCTCAGCTTTTACATTTCCTATTTATTATTTATTTTATTTTTTAATTAATGAAATCGTCACAACACATACACACACACAAACACTGACAATGAGTTTAATCTGTAGATACATAAATTCGTCTAAGAAAGATAATTTCTTGGTCTGATGTAAAAAAATTACAATTAATGTTCTACTATAAAGTAGTGCTTTTCATGTAACATTTTAAAATAATATTTTTCCTTACACATTGTTACTGCTGTGTCAGCTGCCAACAGATAAGTCGCACGTACTTCTTTCTGAATTTACTCTTCGGTGACTACCAAAAAGCGGAAAGCGTAGGAAACTCCGCTCCCCGATTTTGCACACATCGCCCCTCTCGGGTGAAGCCGCTCTCTGTCACTGTTCTTCACCCGCGTCTAAAACGTCGCAGATATGGCCCAACGCTTTTGTCTCGGCGACCACCTTGACGTCTCTTTGTGGGAAGGACATCTCGCGTGTTTGGTGCGCGATAGACGAGGAGTTCCGAGTTCCTAGTTGTCTACCACTTCTTGCGGGGAAATGGCTTTCAGTTTTACATTTATACCAACGGGAACGCGGCTTAAGTCCTGCTTATCATCCGCGGCCTTAACGTTGCTTCCATCTCTGAGAAAGTGGCTGGTAAATTCCCCCAAACTCGTGTAAAAATGAAGTGGCCTGTGTCAGTTGTAGTAAGGCACACAAACACGTAGGCTGGCTCAGAGTGGTCGTTGGTACTGTATTTACTGTGGCCGCGCCCACTTGGCCAACTATCGGGGCTGTGAAATCTTCCAGCTTTACTTGAGGCGGGCTGCAGGAAGAGCTAATCCGCCTGCGCGCAATCTAAGCAGCCAAGCCGTAACTGAGCCCGCCTCGTTTCTTCTTTTACCTACCTATCGCCTCTTCTGCTCCAGCGGGAATCTGCCGACCCCAAAACTGACCTCATCCAATGGACAAAAAACCTTTTATAGCTGAGCCTGGGCTTAAAAAGACGGGGAGACACTCTGCACGCTACTACAAGCCACACAAACACAGGAAGCAGAAACATAAGAAATCCTCTCCGTCTCCGGCAGCTGATTATATACAATTATATAAGATTCCTTGGAAAAGCCTAGCGTATTTCAGAATTGCTGGCAACCTTCATTCATTCTTCGTTGTGAATCCTCGGTATTTTAAACTATAGTTGAATACACTGTAGTTTTAAAGTGCCCAGATAGGATTCAATCAAGTTTAGAGCAAGTGACGTAGCAGTCCACAGCCAGCCCACCTTTTACCATAACATTACAAGGAACACACAATGTGACTAACGTTTGGTCGAGCACAATTGTGCATAAAAACCATTTGATTTCTTGTGGGTAGTGGCTTGAACCTCTACAGTATAGTTCGGTAAAATGTTTTGAAAAAATTTAAGATAGAGTTTAGATGTTGGTAAAAACAAAAATAAAGCAGGACCAATGAAGAAGTAACCGATCACACCTACCCTGATGTTGATAAAACAGAACTCCTGGAATCTGGACTCGAATTGGTGGGGTGAGAGTTTTTTCTGACCGGTAATGACTACAATGGACATTAATAATTCTATTTAATGTAAAACATACATCGTGAGTGAACATAACAGAGACAAATTAAGTGCTGTAAATGCAATTTTGTGTAGAAAATTAAACAAAAAGACCGCTTCTGGTAATAATCAAAGATATTACCACTAAGATAATCAAAGGTTTGTACACTTTGTAGATTGTACAGTTTTAATTGTTAACTTTTTAAAATCTTGAATACAGTCATGTGATTCACACGTTCAACCATAGCAATTCTCCTTGTACTCATTTCAGTATTTTCTAAAATTCTGTTCAATGCACTTTCCATTTTCTTATAAAAGACCTACTTTGATCAAAGCTTATGGGAACAAAAGATCCATATTTATCGTAGACAATTATGCAGGCTAACAACCATTTACTCCCTTGGAAAATATTGATTGAAAAAGCGTTTGGGTTAAAGTCGCTGTATGACCTTCCAATTGCAGTTTGAAAGTTCACATATGGGACCAATACGTCTGGTATTTCAGGAGAACTCTAATTAGTTATTCTCTAAAATTACACGAAGGAGTTAAGAATTGTTTTTAAAAAAGGTAACTAACTACATTATTTAGTTGAACTACAGTATTGTAACTGGCCTCACTAAAAGAAACAGACGATTTGGAAATTGAAAAATGCCATTATTATTTCTTGTAAATTTCAAACATTTTTAATTCTTATCATTCAAAATATCATGACCATATAATAGAAGTTATATTTGTTAATTTTATTAACGTTATTAACTTTTTATCGTTTACTTTGTTATAAATTACTGTTACTGAGTTAATTGAAAAAATGGTATTAACTTTAAATAGATTATTGCTATAGTCTACTGGAAAAATCGAAATCCACCACAAGAAAATTAAAAGAGACAATATTTATAGCAAGGTTGTTTTCCATCACAACTCAGTTATTTGTTATCGGATTTGAACAAACAGTATTTCACAGTCATTAATAAGACATAACTGTGAATTTTTAATTTACTGAATAGCATTAATGACAATATGTCCAAGGATCAAAATATTTGTTCTTGAGGAAGGAAAACAGATAATAATGGGAAAAAGGAGAAAGAGACATTTTGGATCTATCTTTACAGGAACGTTTTTTCTTATATTCGTGCATAAAATCCAAGTAGGAAGTGTATAGTGAGGACACCTTTTACATTACACCTTGTACGCATACAGCGTATTAGCTACACCGCTAATAGACCTATATTTTTCTACTACTTTTAGCCGAATTTTCTTTTCTTGTAAACAAATACTTAGTTCTGAGTCTGATTACTTATTACCACAACTTTTTATTAAATTAGTTATGTAACGTTCTTATGTATTAATACATTTCTAATAGGACATTGATATTGTAAAATTATACATTCTTATTCTGGTTATACTTACAATTTCAGTTTAACCTTAATTATTTAATTTGTGCCGAAGTAATTTAAGCATTAAATTATTCGGCGTGCATCGCGACCACAGTGCCGTCTGTCTGGTTCAAGAGTTGCGTGAGCGGCCAGCGCCACTGCTTAACTATATCGCTTAACCTTGACCGTGACGTGGCGATAATTGTGTGTGTGTACGTAATCAAGTCTGCCGTTCCGATCAGCTGATTTGTTCAATTCTCTGTTCGCGTGGGTCGGCAGGCATCGACCAGGGGGAGGGCCATTCCGGCTTCCCGCGCTAACCTAGCGATCAGCTGTTGTTGGCGCGTGACGTCACCTGGTGGAAGAACTTCACAGTACAGTGCTTGAGTTTAATTGGAAAGGGAGATTAGGTATTTAATTGTGGTCAGAATTAACAGAATTTTGTACAGTGTTTTCTTTTTGAGTATCGCTTTTGTTCATTAAAATCGTTTGAGTCTAAACAATTTAATTTTTGTAGCGTCATTGAATTTTTTTTTGTATTGTGTCAGTGTGTGTTGTGTTTTTACCTTATGTTACACATTGGAATATACGTATAGTTTGAAATGAATAAAAGTGGTAGCAGTAGTAATGCCTCTTGTGCTGTTGGGCAGTGTCATAATTGTTGCTTTAAGGAACCTGGTACCATTATACCACCGGTTTCCAAAAAGCGAAGAGCTGAGACGTGTGTGGCTTTCTCGCTGTAAACGAACTGATAAATTTAATGTTAATACTGCCCGAGTGTGTTCTAAGCCCTTTCTCCCAGAAGATTACGAAAGGGATATGAAAAATGAACTTCTTGGTTTACCGACAAGAAAAATTCTGCGGTTAAACGCTATTCCATCCCAGTACATTCCAAATTGGCACGGCAACTCAGATTCAAGAGAGATCACAACTCAGGTGTGTATGTCCTCAGTTTAAACATTGTAATACTATATTAGTCAAATTTTATTAGCCAACATAACTCAGGCTATAAGTTTCCTCCCTGTTCCTAAATTGATTCTGGGTTTATAGGCCTTACTGACTTATAAAATAGGCCTATATCTGAATACCCTTAACCAAGCAGAATTTACACAGCAGACCTCTCATTACTGGATGGTGTGGACTGAATATGTATAGCCTTTAATTGAACGAGCGAAGCGAGTTTTTAGTTTTAACTCGCTTGTGTGTGTGTGTGTGTGTGTGTGTGTGTGTGTGTGTGTGTGTGTGTGTGTGTGTGTGTGTGTGTGTGTGTGTGTGTGTGTGTGTGTGTGTGTGTGTGTGTGTGTGTGTGTGTGTTTTAAGTATACATAAAATTAAAAACTAAAACTAAACTATTTGTCATTTAGCCATTATGGTTACAAATTTAATTGACAACCGTACAGTAGTCTGGGTTGGCGTTTTGTAGTGTTAATTGTACGCAAACTAATAATGATTGGTTTAATTCGTTTTAAAATATTAGCGAGTTATGCATCTCAGTTAATTTATTAGTCCATTTACCTCCTTAATGTCATCCTTGCCTAATTTTTTTTATGTTTCACTCCTGATTCATACAAAATTAAGGGATTGTTTACCCTCTGTAGGTCTCCAGTGATCGAGAGGCCCGCATAGAAGTCAGATCTGTGAGGAAACGAGCGCTAGCAACAGTGAGTACTTTGTCCCCAAAGAAGAGAGGTATCGACCAGGCAACTAGCACTGAGACAAATCAGGACATACAAAAAGATATAGAAATAGCAAAACTTCGAGAAGAAATTTTACAACTAAAAAAGAAAATGCCCTAAATCTACTAGCACTAAAACAAACACAAGCTGCTCTAACAACACTCAAAAGAGCAAGATATGTAGCGTCTTTCAAGAAGGCATTCCCGTGCAAAACAACACGGAGAACATTAAATCAAGACACAAAAGATATCCTTTCTAAGCGCTTCACTCCAGGCCAGATTCGATGCCTTTTACAAGACAAGAGGGTTAAATGGTCATCAGAAGATATCGCGAATGCACTCACGCTAAGAGCACTTTCAAAGAAAACCTACAATTACTTAAGAAAACGCAATTTCCCCTTACCTGCTCGTTCTAATCTCCAAAAGTGGACACGACAGTTTAAATGCAGGCGAGGCATCCTTCAGGAAGTTTTATCTTTAATGAAAGCTAAGGCTACAAATTTTACAGAACTTGAAAGAATTTGTGTCCTTTCTTTCGATGAAATGAATATTGATGGACGTGTGTGTTACGATTCATCAGATGACGTAATTCTGGGGCCCCACAGTAATGTTCAGGTGGTCATGATTAGAGGTCTGTTTGCCAAGTGGAAGCAACCCATTTATTATGATTTTGATGTGACCATGACAGATGTATTGCTTAAAAGCATTATCAGTGCCGTTGAGAGCAGTAATATTCATGTAGCGGCTGTGACGTGTGATATGGGGGGAATGAATTCAAAAGTCTGGAAGGAATTAGATGTAAACACAGAAAAAAATTTCTTCATTAACCCAACTACAAACGATAAGGTGTGGGTTTTCTGTGACGTACCTCATCTTTTGAAGCTGCTTAGAAATCATTTTCTAGACCATGGGTTGTTACTTTGCGACGGCACTGAGCTTAAAAAGGATACAATCGAAAATCTGTTACAGCAACAGAAAGGAGAATTGACGATTTTACCCAATATTAGTCAGATACACCTTAACGTAACTGGTCGATCTCGTCAAAATGTAAGATTTGCTGCACAGTTGTTTTCTAATCGTACAGCAAAGGCGCTGAAGTATGTTGCAAATAAAGAGCGCGAAAGCAGCTTCATCGAACTGGTAAACGATGCATTTGATGTTTTAAACTCGAGACTTCCAAAAGATTAGAAAACGCCCCTCAGAAGTGGGTACGGCATGAATTTAAGGAGCCAAGAAAATACTTTAAAAAGGGTTTTGGAAGTAATAACTAACATGCGAGTAGCAAGTAAAAAAAGTTTACTACCTTTTCAGAAAGGTTTCGTTATATCTTTAAATTCATTGTTCGGCCTTTATGAACAAATGACAATGATTCATGGGGTGACGTACATTTTGACCGCTAGATTCAATCAAGATTGCCTTGAAAACTTTTTTTCACGAATTCGGGGATTAGGCGTCTTTTATAATAATCCCACTCCCTTTGAAGTGCGCAACAGAATTCGGCTCTTGCTTTTAACGGGTAGCACTGACGATATACCGTTATCTGGAAGTGCGTCTGTGGCTGAGGATGGTAGCATTCATTCCACCGAAGTTATGGAATCAAATGACTCTGACGAGGATTTCATCCAGTTTGTTACCAATGAACTATGCATAGACATAGTTGAACATACGTTAATACCAAGTTCTCCGAATAATGACACCGACGAAGCAGAATTGTTAAAAACAGAGGACTTGGCCCCGTCTGCAAGTGACAACGATGTTCCTCAAGATGCCTTAAAATATCTGGCCGGGTACATCGCATTCAAGTGCCACTTCATTGATGAAAGTCTAGGTGTGAGAGGCGAAACATTGTGTCTTTCCGGGGAACATAGTCATGACTGGATATCGATTATATCAAAGGGGGGGCTTACCCATCCGTCAGACGAGTGGTTACAAAAACTGATTCAGTTTGAGATAGTTTTTACTTCTTTCCACGGACGTACAGTATCAAAACAAGTGAAAGTTATCTCTTATTTGGCCACCTTATTCAAATCTAAATCTCCAGAGGTGGACGAGAAAGTCATTTGTCTGTACGTCAGGACAAGAACATTCATCAGAATCCGCCATCTGAACAAACAGCTCAAACTCAAGTCACTTGAAAAGTATGCAGCAACAAAGAGTCGGCTCTGGGTAGCTTCGTCTTCAAAAATTTAAGTCACCTATGAAGGTATGTATCAACTAAATAACCATTTTCATTTCGTTGATAAAAGTATTTATGTTTACAACTAAACGTACTAGCTTCAGTTTTTAACGTTATAACAATGAAAATGTAGATAAAGAAAATGATTATGATATTGATTATAATTATAATAATTGGAAGCTTGTTTCAAATATATTATACTACATAGAAATGTTTATACACGCACTCATGCGTGCACGCGTGTGCACGTACGCGCACCCACCCATGCAGGCATATTATATATATATATATTATTTGTGATGTTTTCAATTTGTTTCTTCTGCAAGTAGTATAATTTCGTATATTCTTTTTAACACCTGACGCACGTTCACTGAAAAATATCAGTATCATCAGAGGTTTCTAAGTAAATTAATAACAATCGAAATAATTCTATTAATATAAAATTAACGAATAATAGAAAATGATATATACAGGGTGACCCGGGAGGAGAGGGAAATAATTTGAGAAATGGTTGTATAGTGTAAAAGAAGAAAAAAGTTCATATAAACATATGTCCGGAAACGCTTTGTAAGCGAGTTACGGCTAGCGAAAGATTTCGCCCGGGTTTCGGTTCCCCCGGGTAAATGAAGACTTTCTGAAATTCTGGGAAGGGGCGAATTCTGTTCTTTCTTATGGTTTTTGACCTGAAAAATCGAATAAAACAGGTCGCAGAACTGTATCTCCCATAGGTTTCATGATATCTGACGTAAAACAGAAAAATATTTGCCTAAAAACAAATTTTGGAAAATTGGAAACAATTGGAATTTTTTGTTGATTTTTATTGACTTTATTTACACCATTTTTCTCACAATTAAATTCTTTAAAAGTTTTGTTTGTAACTTTTATGCATTTATTAGTCATTTAACAAAGTTATTGTACTTATAACCTAAAAAAACGTGTTAGAACACTTAGCGCTAGTGCTATACACTTAGCGCCGCATAATTTCTTCAACACACGCCAATTTTTACCCAGGGTATCTACAGCAAATTTGATGAACTTATATATGTACATTTTTAGGTGTTGAAGTTACCTTGACCAAGTTATAATGTGTCAGCGTACGAAAAACTTATACAAAATTTTATACATCGTATTTTTGCTGTACGCTGAAGCATCAGAACTAGATCGAAATATACAAATGTATATAATGAAATATGGGTAGTTAGTCGGCCATATTGGCATTCGTAATAATTATTCTATAAAATTTTTAACATGTGTACAAAAGACAGACACTACAGAGGGAAATGTATTTTTACTCTGTTTAGTTGGTGTAACGAAATATTGCGACCGGCCATTAGTTTAGTTGGCGCTGTGCGGTAATTTGTTTTCGTCTGTTAAAGTGTGTGGGACAGAATTTTGTTGTTCGTATTGAAGTGTTTGCGATTGCAAGTCGAAGTAGAAATATGTTGGAGGCGCTAGGAATAATAATGAAAGGTAAGATGATCATTTATTTAGTGTATGTTGTCCGTTGTTTGTAGCGAATTAGCTGTGTTAGGTTATGTATGAATGTCTAGATTACTTTGGGTCTGTAACACTACCTGTTATAGACCCAACTATACATAATATCACTGTATTCTGTCCAAAATTTAATAATGGAGCAAATTAGCGTTCTAATTTAATTAATACAATATACCTAGGCTAACACCATGCGTTCTTATGGGAGTAAAAATTTAATTTTTTGTCTCCGTAAATAGGTTCGACCGCCGTTTAAAATTATTTTTCTCGTGTTTATATAACATAAAAGAATAGAATAAAAATATATCGGCGCAATATCAGCATTGATGAGAATTTTCATAATTACCCAAGGGGTAATTAACTCATTTTTAAAAAAAAGTCCCTGTAAGGCACTGACTGCAATTTAATTAAATTTTATTATAGATACTCCTGTAAGTCTGACAATTACTACTCTAGCCTACCTATATTTGTGTAATGTATCCAATTTGTAAGTCATTTTATTCGTAAAATGTCGTCCTACCTAACACAAGATGATAGGCCTTACCACAATATATTTAATTTGAACTCTGCTCGTATTTAACTAGTTACATATTTTATTTAATTCTTCAGTCCAGCTATGTTACTCTAAATATACTTTCAAATTCAGCATTTTTCAGAGAAACGTAATTACTTGATAAGATATGACTTACGGTAGAAAGTTAAGGTTAATTTTAAGACCTAATATAACAAAATTTATAATAAAGGCCTATGGGTACTATATCCTCACTGAAGCGAACTGTTGTAATTGTTTGTACACATAGTTACTTTCATACCATTGAGTCCATTAAATTGTAATATATTTGTCATAAAAATTTTGTTTTAACACAGCTCTGCTTTAAAAATTAAGGGCTAACATTTGTCAGGTAAAAGAAAAAGTGAAAAGAGAATTTGAACTGTGACTTCTTTAATTTTTGACTTAAACATGCATTTTAATCTCGATTAAATTTTTTAATAAAATTGTGCTGTTTTTAAATTTTATAATATTAACTTGCAGACAGAGAAGGTTTTGCTGGTGACTAAAGAAAGCGTCGTTCGTTTATCATATGTAAAATTTATTATTGCATGCAAGTCTGATTAAAGCTCACTAAACTAAAATTATCACTGCTTACAGCAGCAGGTTCTTAAACTCAATAATTGATGTAGGCCTATAGTGTTATTTTTATTTAATTTCTTATTATCTGTATTTATAATGTGTAACTTAATGTGTAGAATTGTATTTATATTGTTTAACCTCCTAAATGATACTCAACTAATATCACATGAAATTTTAAAAAATTAATATCTTAATATTCTAAAATATTTTATGGGGTGTGTTATACTTAATAGTAGATTTAAATGATACAGAGTATGGATGAATTATCCGTAATGTATTTGCTAGTTATAATACCGTTATAATCAGGATTATATTATTCAATGTAAATCATTTGAACAGTTTTTGTTTTTCGAGTTTGTATGATTGTATTAGAAATCTTTTTCAGGAATCTGTTTCAGGAACTTTTTACAGTGCAGGGATGTAACCAACCAATAGTGCTAGCTGAACAACAAGATCTGCAGTATGTAAGTTTGTTCATTTAAATTAAAATAGATTACTATAAAATAACTACTAGATTATGCTGTAAATTTAATTTTTTTAGAAATTTACACAAAATCCATTAACTTTTTGTAAATTCATAGTGCTAACCTACAAATATTATGCTAGGCTAAGAAAATAAATTATTCTCTTAATTATTAGCTTAATATTCTTAATTATTATGTTAGTGAAAAATTATGTATGAGTTTTGTAATGATCTTTCAGGTTTCTCCTGAACTTTCCAGAATTGACTGGGAAAAAATGACTATTATAGCACCATCAGTAATATCGACATTAGATGATATTGATGTGGAAAACATATGAAGTGGAGAAGGTAATACAATCAAAGCAATTTAGCCTACAGATAATTAAAAATTTTGTTTTTCTGTTTGTTAATTTAGTAACATTAGCATATTTGATTTAATGTTTGTTTTATAAGTAGTGTTAGGTTTACCTAAATTATCTTTACTTGACAAACTAGACTTGTATACTTTAAATCAATTAAGAAAATCAGCTTTGAATGTAGCACAATGAATTCATACCATATTTCATTAATGTTTTGTTTTCAAAGCATTTTTTTGTTTGGGCGTTAGCCTATTTAATTTGTGTTATGGCAAAGTTAAATTTCTGCATCAGGAATGTCCTATTTCATTGAGCAAGCTTTATAGGAGATTTTGAAGTTTGTGATAAAATAACCATTAATGATTGTTTTGTCTTGTTAATGACAACAATATAAAGTTATTAACAGTCCCATTTACATTTTAAATGAGAAAATTTAGTAACATAGTAGTTGGAATCATTTTTAATTAGTAGTATTATAGGGTGTCAATGCTTTCAAATCAGGGGCTTCCTTTGGAAAGTATAATCATATGATAATTTTAAGATAAGTATTGTTTGAAGCTCTAAATAAGTTTGTTTACATTATTGTTTATATAAAGAGTTTTGGAAGCTGCTGGAAAAACAAAAGTTCTTAATAAAGTACATAATTAGTTTAATAACGTTATTTCCCATAAAATTGCAATTATTTCATTTAGTAATTTGCACTTTTGTTGATACTGGCAATGATAATTATTTTTCTCTGTTAGCTAAAATTCTTTCTTTGTTACAGAGTCCATTGTTGTAGAAGCTCTTATATCGCCAGATGGTTGTGCAAGATTTATAAGTTTGGAGGTAAATTTCTCCTTATAGAACTGCTGTATTCTTATATAGTTAACTCTCTCTGACCTCTATTTTGCAATATGAGGTGTACACTTATTTCCATTCTTATTTGGTATTTTTTTATCTCTTTCTACTATTATTTAGTTACAATAGTTTAATCTTAGTAGTCTCTTTATAATTGGTTTAGTGTTTTTTGTACACTGGTCTGTCCCTTAGTGTATATCATTGACTAACATTACTTACACCAGGTGTCACATGACAGGTGTTCTTAATTACGATTATAATACATTATGTCCTTTCTTATAATATTCTTATACTATTACAATAGTGGCATTACACCTTACTTGTGGTATAGACATTAACCTTTTACTTCTATTTGGTATTATAAAGTGGTTTTGTTCAAATTTTACATAGTGAATCCCCTTTTGGTCGGTTTTGGTTCACTTTATTTACTTAAATTCTTATTTAAAATCCATTTTGGGTATCTTATATTGGTACCTGTAGAAAGCTTATCATTTCTTCTTGGTTTAAGGCACAAACCATTTTGGTTTAGGTAGGCTTTTCCTATTGATATATGTGAATTTAGGTGAACAGTACCTATCTTAGGTTATGTGATTTCATCATTTGTACCAACAATGTGTATGTTAGGTTGATACAAATTTACATTCTTTTAACCTTATTTTCTCAAGTTTGGTTTTATTAATGATAACTAATAACTCTTTAGTTATTGCCTTTCCTTATCTTATATGATTGTTTGACTATTTGACTAATATTTGTTATTATTATGAGACAATTTTAATACTTCTTTATGTTACATGGGTGCTATGCATAACATGTTACTATGCTTTTATTCACAGCTTCTATTCAGTTAACAGTATAGTTACTTTCATTCTTTTATAACATATCTTGTCCTATACATTATTATATGACGGATGTGTCGGTGTTTAAAATATTTTATTAGTATTAATCTCAGGGTTGTTTTTATTTAATATGGGATCTTGCAATCTGTTGATTATTATTATTCAAGCTCGTATTTTATTATTATATGGTTGTTTAGTGACTTATTCCACTCAATTCAACCTACTGTTGAATCCAGTAATGAATAAGTCGGTTACTTACTCTCTTTTTCGACGTTTTAATTGTCAGTTTAATTGGTTTAAATAAATGTTTTTTATTCACTGCTTAGAATTGTTCCACTCGAAGTTCCGTTGGCTCTCCGTTGATCAGCGGTGGTGAGAAGATCAGTAATGTCCTGCCTGTACTCTAACATAAACATACACAAACATGATATTTATGATAACTTATACTTTGTAATAATATATGTAGGTCAGTACGGTTGTAAAAAATCATTCCATTTGAATGATTCGCACTGTAAGTATGGTACCAACCGTCTCGTTCTTCCCACTAAGCTGTATTTACTGATTACAATAAAAGTCAACTCTTTCAACGGTAAAAATAACAATGATGTTTTATTCAATTCTAAAACAATGAAATTTAGTACAATAATATGGTTTACTCTTCTTTCTGGTTAACAATTAATATTTAAATTCGAACATGGACTCTAAAACATTTAAAAAGCTCAAGTTGGCATGACTGCCTTTGGTTAGTCACAAAAATGTGTTGACAAACAAATAGGTTATGTAGTGTTATTAAACTTGTAATGTCATTAATAATTGTAGTAGTATTAGTAGTAGTAGGTTCTTTGAGTCTGCAAAATACACATATTTGATAAAATTGCTACGGCTATAACAAGCATATAAGATAGGAATTCATGGATTATTGATTAAAAAATATAAAATATGAATAACTGTTCATGGTTAGACATAGGTTTCGAATATAGTTTAGTGCAACCTTGTTTGGTTAAAAGTTATTATTTATTTGTTAATAAGTGATAATAATCATTATAATTCAGTGTCAAGGTTTGTGATCATCTCCAAAACTGGATGTACCTATTTCAGGTAATGGTAATTCATTGATTATATTTATATCACTCTCTGGTGTAACTCTTATTTTAATTTTAGAAACAAAATATTAAACACTCTTATCCGACTAATAGCATTAGGGCACATACTCCCTTCATTGATGATACAATGTCTACAGTTATTCTAAACATTCATGTTATACAAAACGTTAAAATTGTCGTTAATTATATCGTTCAACTTTGACATTGTTTATTTGTATTTTGTGATACCTTCCTTTAGGAATAGGATATTTAATTGCTTATCGGATGTTAATTCAAGTCGCTATTAGCGTTCTGTTATATTTATTATCATACAATCATAATATAATAACTGTGGGTATTTGATACTTGCGTAACTGGTCGTTCGTAGTGTTTACACTTTTTTTCTCTTGAACTTTTTTAATTAATTAAAATTTTTTAATTAATTAATTAAATTTTATCACTGCACTGCACTCACTCCTATGCGCATGTACTCCGAATTAGTTTCACTCAAAAATATACTGCACTATTTCTGCAGTTGACATAACCTCCTCTCCTGGTTTGAGGTTAACGTGTGTTTACATCTGGTTGCTGTCAAAAACACGTTTTTCTGGAGATACGACGAGCATGCAGTTCGCTTCGTGGGTGGTGAAAGACTGGCTTCGCTTCCTTTGTCGGAATGATGAATCTCGGATTTCTTATAGGCTCTGATTGGTCAATTTATTTTAATTCGTCTATCTCCGGTGGGCTTCGTCAAAATAGACGCCTTCAAGCGCGTCACTTTTTGGGAACAAGATTAAAATTTTGTGGTCGACATACACGCGCGGAAGGGTTCAGCATTATACAATTATCTTTATAAGTCCAATATCTTACTTATAATTGTACTGATGACATTGTGATTACCCTCATTGTTTATGATTTTCTATGACGATTAATTTGAATTCCCTCATCATATATTTTGGATTCGGGGTTGCTGAATTCGCACTTGGTATTTATACATAGTGTCCATTAAGCCATTAATTATTAATAATATATTGTTTTTATTCCATTTTCCATGGTAATCACTTGTTCTTAATCTACTGTACAATTTTCACTTAAAACTATGCCTTAATACTAACACTATGTCCGTTTTCATAGATTCGACCTTAAGCTTATGATTATACATTATTGTTTTTCTTATATTCTATTAATAACAACATTTAATTAAATTCTAACATGGTATATTTATACATTGATGGGTTTAGTCACTACTGGCAGTGTTCTTTTCCCCTACATTATTAGTTTAGTGCCTTAATTATAGTTTATTAATTAGGCTTGTCATACTTTTATGGAGTTACCTTGCTGTATGTTTGGTACTCTTCATATACTATAACCTCTTCTCTTGAGTTATAACAGAGGGAACCCAAAGTAATTGGTTCTGCCAATTACCTCAGGCTGCCTTATTCGGGACGAGCTGAAATTAAAACAGAACAACACACAGTAAAACTAAAAGGAATCAGGGAAGGGAAAACTGTTGATTTATGTACTCAGTATATGTGTGCAACAAGAAGATTTCCCTTTATTAAACATTTAAAAAAAACAAATGACATTTACTCAAAAGACAGATCCCATTACATTATTAATTAAATTATTAAATTATTTAAATTGCTTTATATAGACTGTGGGATCACAACAAATTTTATTTAGCTTTTCCCCGGATCCGGGTAACCATTGGTATTTAGTCTTTAACTTTTAATTATATTCAATTCAAGATATTAGCTTGCAAGACTGTTACTTTTACTTTTACTTTTACTTTTAAGTTTCATTATTATTCCATTTGAAGAATGGTATTAATTATACTACGTTACGTTAAAATCTAAACTGTTACAATTGTAAGAAGCCTGAATAGTTACAATTAAATTCTTAGATTTAAATTTTTATATTCTTATAAAGTCAATAGTCTCTGAAAGTCTCTTTAAGAGAGTATTGTGTTACAATTATTATTATTATTATTCCTCGATAGACGTGCTATCGAGTCACCTTTAATTTGGGATGTAGAAATCTCCTCCATATGGTTACATCTTGGGAATCCGAAGAGCGTCGTCCTTGTCTAGGTCTGGTCTCAGTTGTTCACGGCTTAAACGTCTGCAGGATAGAGTGGGCCTTCTACACAGGTACTCGTTGATTCTCAGATGTCTCGAACTGCATTATCGGTCGGGTCTACGAGAGTTGTAATTCTGATGATTCATGTCTCCCGGTAGGATGTTGTGAAGAGTCGTCAATCGGAGAAGATAGCTGTTATAGTTACTAACACTCGTACTATAGGTTGTCACTCATTTCTTCTTGTTACAACGTTTTTTAATTTTTCTTTTTCTTAACGTTACATATTACACTCTTTTGTAGCAGTTAGTAAAATACATAAGAATTAATCCAAACTAATAACCAATCACATAACATTTCAACAGAGCATTTTGCTCGTGCGTGTGCACTGCTTGGAGTCGTCATTGCGAGAGAGAGATTTTTCGTCCGCTACCACTGGTACAGGACAATAGGTAGTGGGGTGTTTATTCCGCGAGAATATAGTCCCGGTCTCTCTCTAAATAAAACTTTTTATTTATACAAACTATCGCTAGATAAAAATACATCATTTAAATTAGTTGTTTTCGTGACTATCTGTGTCTTCAGATTCTTTAATTATTAACATTATTTTTCTATATTATTTTAATTACAGAAGACTCGGTAAACATGTCGAGTCCGGTATCAACAGGTAGGCGCCTGATAACAAGCAAAGGGTTAAATGCGACAATAATAATTATTTACAATATGTCTTTTCTTTACCGTTTCTTTGCCCTTATTAATTACTACTTCCATTCACACTTAGTAGCTACATGTTTTTTATTATCATTGTGAGATTTAAATGGTTAGTTGTTCGCAACTTAAAATTTTTTTTTATTTCTTTATTTTTATAATTGTCACAATTTAAATCGTCACATACTCCGCCTCTTAACCAACACCGACTCCGGAAAATTTGGTTAGGTACGTACCGAGAGTATGCTTGGGGAGTACAGTGTGAAATTTCTTATTATTATCATTATTTATTATTATTCTCTTTTATTATTATTAGTGCACAGTTTGTTGTTTTAAATTCTCTTTAAATGATCTAGTTCTCATTTAAATGTTCCTCCTCCGTGAAATTCCCTTTTTCTCACTTCTTACAGTACTAACGTATAATACTAATTTCCCTAATTTCAGCAACTCACAATATCGTGGCCCGGCTGACATCAGCTTACTCTAACACTACAGGTTAGCTTTCAGCATTCATAAATGATCTCTTGGCTCTCTTGGCTCATCATTATCCTTTTCAGCCGGCGCCGTTGTGACTCGTTACTAAAAATGTATATAATTCTATCTTGATTATACACCGGTATATAATTCTATCTTGATTATATACCATAGACTTACATTTAAATAATCCAAAGAGGGTCTCATACTACACTCTTGATTATAGTTACTTGGAGAGAAGCGGAATTTCACGAGGATACTTCTCTTTTAACTCTTTAACAATAACCAGACAAACTATGCGGAAGGGGGACACTTTACACACTGCATAATATTTCACACGCGGTAGCATTCATTGTTTAGGGAGTGCTACCGTTTATACAATAGAGAGGGTGGCTGCTTAGTACAATCCTGAACACGCATTATTTCTTCTAACTGGCCACCACAACTGGGGTGCTTACTAATCTACGTTACTTGTATTATTATTATTCCTTTCTCTTACTTCTACGCTACACTTCACACAATTAGTTTAAATCAAGAATTAATTAGCCTTATTATTTAAACAATTATTATTCTCTTTATTCTGATTTACTTTCTTTATAATTTATTAATTACTTTGGAGCATTTACGAAACGCACCTAGAATTATTTACTATCTACTACCATATTATTTAGAATACTCTTTATTTACTTTGTTTTGGGACTTGGGGTATAATACTTTATCTAACAAGGGAGGGTTAACTAAGTCATTTATTCTTTTGAAATTTAAGTCACAATATTATTCGCTTTACTATACTACACAATTATTTCCTACACACTTTAGTACATGGTAAACGTTTATCAACAGAGGTAATTAAACATAGCATTAGTTTTTTTTTTTATTTAAGCGATCAGCTGTTTCGCTGGAAAGTAGGTTAGACTAGTTTTAAACAATGGCATAGTTTTGCTTACTAAGGGGATAAGTCAACTCGAGGGAGAATATTTCTCTATTGTTCCATTTAACAATAGCTAACGGACACCTTATTAACTTGCACTGGCTTGCTTCAAAAGGGGTGGCGTGTGCGATGCGTACGCAATGTTACGGCCCGTTACCAAGCTGAGTTTAGTTACACTTTTATAATTACAATTATACTAACGTGTTATAATAATTTACGATATTATTAAACCTTTTATTTTAAATGAATAATCATTTATTTCTTATTATTTACTTTACTCAGATTTAAGAAACTTCGTTTTTTATTTGTTTAGCTCGGTTGTTTACTTCGGGAATCATCTTTTCATAAAATTAATTAGTACACTTGTTTTGTTTAGTCAGTAGTTTATATAACTCATCGTGTCAATAGAAACACGAATTACACATTTATGCAGGCTTGTACAGGAAAACTACAGGTCTTAAATCGTCGAAAATTGACGTGTTAGAGACTGAATACTTTGACACGTACATACATGAATTGGTATAATACAATCTAATCTTTCCACGTATAATTATATACGAGTATGTGCGTAATCTCACACAAAATATACACTTATAAATATCGTCAATATTATTCATATATGCTACTTAGCCTCTTTCTTTTTACATACAATTTCCTAACTGAGTGCATAGATATACAGAGTAGAGTATTTTACAATTGACACTAAGTACACTAAGCATTTACACAAAATGAAACCAAAAACAGTGGCGCATTTTAATAATAAAATTTATTTACTTTTTTTTTTTTTTTTAATTTTCAACATATGTCTGAAATCTTTTATTACTGGGCAAGGGGCCACACATTTTTTTAATACAATAGAGGGAGGTGATGTATTGTCTAACGCAACTTTGAGCTAGGGTGACAAGGACACTCTCACACATGCTTGGACAAGAATTAAACTGGTTTGATTTTGTTTACAAACAGACGTGTTGTTGAATGAGCTTTTGACAAGCACATACCTGATGTTACATCGAATACACGGGGCGTCTTTAGTCAATATTATGCTCACCGCTATATCTAAATAATAATCAAAATTACCCATTTACAAAACTGTTATAATAACTATTATCATTTAATTTTATTTAAGATTTTAGACACATTTAAAGTACATGAGTAAATAAGTCAACAGATTATGGTCTGGGTTAATAGCCACAATTACTGCTTAATAACACAAGTCACAAAATATCTTTTTTTTTTTAATTAGCAGCAAAATTGTAACTAATTAGCAGAGTGGCGCAATTTATTTGTGACACTCTGTACACAATTAATTATTAAACAACAGCACAATAGCAGACAATAGCAAAATAGCACAATAAGCAAAATTAGCACAATTAGCAAAATTAGCAAAATTAGCAAAATAAGCAGAGTGGCGCAATTTATAACCTCTTCTCTTGAGTTATAACAGAGGGAACCCAAAGTAATTGGTTCTGCCAATTACCTCAGGCTGCCTTATTCGGGACGAGCTGAAATTAAAACAGAACAACACACAGTAAAACTAAAAGGAATCAGGGAAGGGAAAACTGTTGATTTATGTACTCAGTATATGTGTGCAACAAGAAGATTTCCCTTTATTAAACATTTAAAAAAAAACAAATGACATTTACTCAAAAGACAGATCCCATTACATTATTAATTAAATTATTAAATTATTTAAATTGCTTTATATAGACTGTGGGATCACAACAAATTATATTTAGCTTTTCCCCGGATCCGGGTAACCATTGGTATTTAGTCTTTAACTTTTAATTATATTCAATTCAAGATATTAGCTTGCAAGACTGTTACTTTTACTTTTACTTTTACTTTTAAGTTTCATTATTATTCCATTTGAAGAATGGTATTAATTATACTACGTTACGTTAAAATCTAAACTGTTACAATTGTAAGAAGCCTGAATAGTTACAATTAAATTCTTAGATTTAAATTTTTATATTCTTATAAAGTCAATAGTCTCTGAAAGTCTCTTTAAGAGAGTATTGTGTTACAATTATTATTATTATTATTCCTCGATAGACGTGCTATCGAGTCACCTTTAATTTGGGATGTAGAAATCTCCTCCATATGGTTACATCTTGGGAATCCGAAGAGCGTCGTCCTTGTCTAGGTCTGGTCTCAGTTGTTCACGGCTTAAACGTCTGCAGGATAGAGTGGGCCTTCTACACAGGTACTCGTTGATTCTCAGATGTCTCGAACTGCATTATCGGTCGGGTCTACTAGAGTTGTAATTCTGATGATTCATGTCTCCCGGTAGGATGTTGTGAAGAGTCGTCAATCGGAGAAGATAGCTGTTATAGTTACTAACACTCGTACTATAGGTTTTCACTCATTTCTTCTTGTTACAACGTTTTTTAATTTTTCTTTTTCTTAACGTTACATATTACACTCTTTTGTAGCAGTTAGTAAAATACATAAGAATTAATCCAAACTAATAACCAATCACATAATATTTCAACAGAGCATTTTACTCGTGCGTGTGCACTGCTTGGAGTCGTCATTGCGAGAGAGAGATTTTTCGTCCGCTACCACTGGTACAGGACAATAGGTAGTGGGGTGTTTATTCCGCGAGAATATAGTCCCGGTCTCTCTCTAAATAAAACTTTTTATTTATACAAACTATCGCTAGATAAAAATACATCATTTAAATTAGTTCCACTTTACTAAAAATGAACTTTATCTTGTGAAAAACTTTCTTTTTTCGTCGGACGCGTTTCGGCTTAAGTATCCGCCTTCTTCAGCTTTTTGGTCAGACTGCCATCATTTCGTAACGGTTTTTGTGTGGAAGGTGTAGTGGGGGTGGTGTGTGGAGGAAGGGGATTGGTGCAGGGATTCAACTGGTTATACACAACACATCAAACCACCCAACACAACATAAACATGCGGCCTTCAACCATATGCTCCATAGACTAACTAAAATACCCTTAAACAAACAAGATTACACCGACAAACTCAACACAATAAAATACATAGCAATCAAAAACGGTTACAACCCTAATTTAATAAACACACTACACAAACGCATCAAAAACGAAAACAACAAAACACAAAATACCAGCAGCACACAACACAATAAATACATCACACTCACGTACCACAACTCCTACACACACAAAATCGCCAACACATTCAGAAAACACAAATACAAAATAGCATACAGAACAACCAATACCATTACAAAACACATCAATAATACAAACACAGACATAGACAAATATAACAAAACAGGTGTTTACAAATTAAAATGTAATGACTGCAATAGCTTCTACATCGGCCAGACAGGAAGATCTTTTTCATCCCGTTATTCTGAACATTTAAAAGCTCTAACCAACAACAATATACACTCCGCATTTGCCACACACATACACACAGAAAACCACAATTGCACCAACATAAACACCAATCTCGAAATTTTACATTACTTACCTAAAGGCCGCAAACTCAACACAACTGAACAATACGAAATATATAAACACCACACAACACAACCAAACAACATACTCAAAGATCAATTACAATATAAATCACATACACTTTTTGACACAATTTTACAAAAAACAAGCATCAAGTTGAATCCCTGCACCAATCCCCTTCCTCCACACACCACCCCCACTACACCTTCCACACAAAAACCGTTACGAAATGATGGCAGTCTGACCAAAAAGCTGAAGAAGGCGGATACTTAAGCCGAAACGCGTCCGACGAAAAAAGTAAGTTTTTCACAAGATAAAGTTCATTTTTAGTAAAGTGATAGTGCTGTGAAAGAAGAGATGAACAATCAAGACAACATAAATTAGTTGTTTTCGTGACTATCTGTGTCTTCAGATTCTTTAATTATTAACATTATTTTTCTATATTATTTTAATTACAGAAGACTCGGTAAACATGTCGAGTCCGGTATCAACAGGTAGGCGCCTGATAACAAGCAAAGGGTTAAATGCGACAATAATAATTATTTACAATATGTCTTTTCTTTACCGTTTCTTTGCCCTTATTAATTACTACTTCCATTCACACTTAGTACCTACATGTTTTTTATTATCATGGTGAGATTTAAATGGTTAGTTGTTCGCAACTTAAAATTTTTTTTTTATTTCTTTATTTTTATAATTGTCACAATTTAAATCGTCACAATACTATTCGGATTATTCTCCAAATGATAGTTAAAATAGTCACAATGGTATTGTTATTATTGTGATGCAGTTCATTCTGCATTTGATTCTGTTATCATCTTTGTTTAGTAGCTGTCAACCTTGCTTGCAGCTAGTTGTTACAATGGTTTTGTTGTTATTACATTTATATGGATTATTTAGATAGTTATTTTGGTTGCTTTTGTTCATCTGAACAGTATTCTGTCTTACTTCAGGTTGTTAGTTGAGTTACTATCTTTGTATAATCAGTTTATAACATAATTTTGGATGCATAATGTATCTTTGCTATTACAAGCATATTGTCATATTTGGATTACATAAATATAGCTTTTATATTTAGTTCTTCTATTAGCTACTGTGTACAAAACATTCCTTATATTATCTAGTTACTTCCTAGCTCAATACATTTTGGTTTAATATTGTTTTGATTTTGTTTTCATAAAGTTTTATTGAAAACTGGATGCCCAGATTAGGTTGTGTTGTAGGTTGTAGCAGTAATGCGTTGCTGCTGGCTGTGTATTTCTACATCAATCTTGTTGACTGGTTTTCATTCAACGTTTGTACATTGGTTATTATTATTACACCTTTAATTTACTCTTGTATTGTCTTATTTATTGTTAATTAGTGGGTTTGTACTAACATCACTCCCACTGTACAATTGGTCATTCATATTTTGGAACCTAGTCTGCTGTTTATTTTATAACTACACATCATTTAGCTAAAATAAATTTATCTCATTCTTATTTAGTTTTCCTGTGACTCTTAATTTACAATATTTAGTTTTTATTGATAATAATGTGCTTTACATAAACAAGGAATGTATTCATTAAATGAGTTGTGTTCAGTGTTGACTTTACCATACAGCTTATGGATTTATATCATGTAATTAATTAACATTTCTTCTTTCTTCTTAGTACAATTATTCTTTTAAAGGTTTATGTTAGTTTGTTATATTTCAATTTCCTTCCCTTTTTCTTGTTCTTGGTCTGGATATCTTCCTTCTTCTTTCTTCACTGATCTCTTTCTCACTCTTATTCATTTTATACATGATGTGGTTTTCACTTGTCTTCTTCACATTGTTTCTCCCTTCTTCTTTCTTGAGGTCGTTATTGTTGTGTTCTTCTCCCTGATTCTTCTTTCTTCTTTTGTTCTCATGTTCTTCTCACTGATTCTTCTTTCTTCTTTTGTTTTCATGTTCTTCGCACTGATTCTTCTTTCTTCTTTTGTTTTCATGTTCTTCTCACTGATCTATTGGGTAAAGTATGTGTCAGTCGTCTCGTTTTTATTCTTCTTTCCTTCTTTATTGGTACATTTACTAGTGATTTCTTTTTCAATGATACTTCATTTATTTAAACTTATAATACTTTCTTCTTCTGTATCCATGGTGGTATTCAAGACCTTTTATGTATTCTTACCAGTGGTGGCTTTTAAATTAATTTTCGGTACGTTGGTGGATGTGGTGTTATATGTACCGTTACAACATTTATAATATTATCTGTTGTATATTGGTCATCTCAGTTAGTCAGTTCTTGTCCATCTCTTCAATCTGTAAGTTGTTCAGTCATTGCATATACGGGTAAGATGTTGTTCTATAGTTGACTGGCTCTTGGAATCTATATTTTATGCCATGGTTGTTAGGTGTCTTTCTCGTAGTATGTTTCTTCCTTGTCTTCATTGGTTCCTTACTGACCGAAAACTATTGGGTTGTTGGTTCCTGTGGTACAATCATTGTTTGGTGCAGCTTCTTTTTCTTATAATGTTATTTCATTTGTTAGTTACCATTAGTTTTATTAACTCTTATTGTTGTGAGTTTATCCTTGGTGATGAATAGCTCATGTAGTTTCATGCTTGGCCTTTTAGAAGAAACACTTGGTTTGTCTCTTTCACTCAATTATTGACATGTGTTAATATTTTGGGTTACTGAAATATTTGGGCTCATATGTCTTGTTACAATATTAACTGGTTGTAGGCATATAAACTTATACACTGTTGTGAGAATTGTACAAAAATAGCTTTAAGCTAATTTCAAAACACAACATTTCAGAATTAATCACGTTTTTTTCATTTTATAGGCTATGTCACACCAAAAGAAAATGTACAGGTCACTTTCAACAACAGTTGACAACAGCTGACAACAGCTGACTGAATATTATCCGATGACAAAATACTAAACAGATGGAAGATAGTCACACCAACCAACCATTTTGTATATAGTCTTTAAAATGAGATTTTTTTGCTTGTACACGGAAAACCTGGATCACTGTATTAAGATATATATTTTAGATATGTAGGTCAATTTATTAATTTTGAGCTATTAATTTAGCTAGTGCTAAGCTTTAAAACACAGTTATTTGTATGGAAAGTACAATTTTGTAGGCCAAGTAATAAATCCAACTATGATTCTGTAAAATTGTCACGGGTAGCAAAATAAAAATAATAATAATTCGCCGATCTGAATGACGTTTTACAGAATCGTGATAAACATAAAATTACTTTTGATAGTGATCCCATGCTCATCCCAAGTTGAAACTTTCAGAATATGTAGAGGAAAACAGTATCTTTCACATATATTTTTTTGAGAATTTTAAAAATACAGTTTTTCAAAATTCAGTAAATTTAATAATGATGTGTTTATAAAAAATATATATATTTTCAACTAATTATGTTTTATATCATATGAAAGCCCTTTAAAAGAGCTTTCAAATGAACCCAATGTCATTGTTCTAGCTTAATTAGAACACAAGTTGTGAACAAATCAATATTGTTGCGCAAGTCAAAAATTTGATTTATTTTTTTCATTTTTGAGCACCCATTACTCAGTAACCTTTCTTCAGAAAAATGTGAAAAATTTGATTTGTGTTACTATTTATGAATACTACATGCATACTTAATTTCAAATAAATCTAAGAGGGTCAGGTTGTAGCACTTGTTGATTTGACACGGAATATCTCTTAAATGTAACTTGAAGTTTTCATTTTGTTGTAAACATACCAGTCTAGTTTCTCTATTTATAGTTTATGCTTTTTTTTTTTTTAATAATTTGAACTAATTGAACCCCTAATCAATCCTACACTCCCTCGCAGAAAAACCTATATTTAGTTCATTTATATTGTCATCTGAGTTTAGTTATGTTTGATGTAATAAATAAATGTTTATTTCATCAAAGGTGTTTTTACTTTTTGTAATTATGTTCTTGTAAATAAATATTCTATGTACTTTATTAATGTAATATTATAGTTACTGATAAAGTAACAAAGCCCAAATGTCTGTGTGGTATTTTTGTTGTAATAATATTTGTCTGATATGTATTATTTTTGCAATGTTTTTATGTATCTTCTATGAAGAAATAATTTGTTCATTATCCTTAATAATTATTAATTATTGATACCTTAGAATTGAAACTGTTTTGTATAAATTTTGTAATAAAAATCAATGTACTTGTAAGTCTTTTTTTATCAATAACCTATTGAAAATAACACATTCCTTGTGCAATGCAAGTAGGCCTACCAAATACCTACCAAAAATGTATATCCCCAATTTTTGATAGAATATTTGATTTTTGTTGCCATCAGAATTTTACTTTGATTTTACTTTCATGTTCCATAAGGAAATGGAAGTATGGTGATGGCAAAAAAAATCGTGTTAGAGATTTTTGCAGATTCTGATTATACTACCCTCAAAACATGAAAAAAAGTAATTTATCGAAAAGTGTCTGTGTGTCTGTCTAGATTTTTTATGGCAAACGATAAGAGCCGCAAATTCAAACAGAATCAAATAATTTTTTGCATACAGCCCTGAATTGTAGAGTATTCAAGACCTATTGTTTTTTGTGAAGATCGGTTAAGATAAAGGGGTAGTTTACCTGCAATATTTTATGTTGTAACAAGAGAAATTTTTTCATGACGAACGATAACTGCCGTAAATTCAAACAGAATCAGATATTTTTTTACATATGTGCCCGAGTTATAGAGGACTCAAGGCCTATTGATTTTGGTGAAGATCGGTTACGGGGAAAGGGTAGTTTACCTGAAACATTTTTTTGTTGTAACGTAATAGTTTACCTGATAATTTTTTGTATATATGTACTACGTTATTGACAACAAAGAAGCAGTTTGTTTTTAAAATTCCTTCCCGGCCTGTTTGGCCGTAGACCAATGTTTTCTGCAAAACCAGACGTTTCGCCAGTGCCATCGACTTCCATCATCAGTGAAAATCAAGTGCGATAACGTGAGGTGGTATACGTTAGTGCCCACAGTAAGTGGCTGAAGCAGTAAGTAGAAAGAAGTAGTTTCAATGGAAATATTTCATTTCGAAAATGATTTTAAATATAAATCTTAGAACATGGAAGTCGTGTATGATTCTCCATACCAATATTTTGTTCTTAAGTGTGCTATTAAGTATTATGAATCTTCTCCATGTCAAGGTATAGGATTACAGCCTGTTTTGCCTTCACTGAAGGCATCTCTTTTCCTTGTCCTACCTATACCTCGTCTTCCCTGAGGTCTGTATCTTATTACTTGTTTAGGTAGTCTCATGTTTTCCATTCTCTTGATATCCTGCCTCTATTTTATTTGTCCTTCCCTTATTCTGCCGGCTATAGAATGTACATTGAACTTGGTTCTTATATTTTCATTTCATATTTGATATCTAAGGGTTTGTATTATGAATACTCGTCACAATACTTTTCTTGTTAGATTCGAAGTTTTAAGTAATTTTCTCTTAAAAAGTGTGTATGAACATTTTAGCACGACGAGATCGTCTGTTTTATTATTATACTTAACGTTTTGGTTTATTGATTTATTCTACCCAATTCAATCTATTATCGAATCCGATATGAATAAATCGGTTTACTTACTCTTTGACGTCGTTTATTAATTTTGTTTAAATAGTTTAGAATGTTTTTTGTTCCATTTCTTGAGTTCGATTCTGAAGAAGTTGCGTCGACTCTTCTATTATTAGCTGCGGTGTGTTGCTCGGTACTTTCGTGTATAGACACTAACATAAACACAACATGTACATGATACTTACTATTATACTAACATTAATAGTTAATAACATTTTATTATGGCCTATGCATACTGCATTGGTCATTGTCACTTCTGATAGTGTCCTTGACTAATGGATTATTGTCGGTTTTGTGTTTCTGTATTACATTTGATTTATTTGACTTTATGTAGTACTGGTATATCTATTGGTTATTATTAGATTACATTTTTTTATCTTTTACAGTCTTTACTATTGGTAATTAATGGTTATTTCTAATATCAATTCCACTTTACAATTGGTCATTGGTGTTTTGGACATAGTCCTCTTTTCATGTCTACACATCATTTAGCTAAGAACTTATCTTATTGTTATTCATTCTCTTTGTTACTTTTTATGTTCAATAATTCATTCTTATTGATTATTGTTTGTATTACATTGTCAAGGAAGGTATTCACTTAATAAGTTTTGGTCAGTGTCAATTTTTTTTACAGCTTAGGGGTATAAATCATGTTGTTTATTCCATTTAATCCTTCTTCTTTTATAATTATTCTTTTATTGGCGTATGTTAGTTCATTATAATTTATGTTATCTCCCTTTTTTGTGTTTGATCTGGATATTTTCTTCTTCTCTTCACTGATTCCTTCCTCCCTCTTAATAAGTTTCTTCATGGCGTTGTTTTCACTGGTTTCCTTCTCACGGTTAATAGGTTTCTTCTTGATTTTGTCTTTCATGGGTTTCCTTCTCACTGTTCGATCTATTGGGTAATTATGTATGTCGTCTCGTCGTTAGTCTTGCTTTATCTTCTTTAGTTGCACATTTACTGGTAATTCCTTCTTCATTTTAATTCACTTGGTTTTGGCTTATGATACTTCCTTTTTTATCCATGATCGTATGCTTGACCTTGTAAGTATTCTTAATTGTAGTGGCTTTCAACTTATTTGTGGTACGCTGGTGTTGGTAGTGTTATATGTACCATTACAACATACAAAAATTTGACAGATATTTTTATCACAAAAACTTTTATGATATATTGTGTAAAATACACATATAAAGGTATTTTTGCCACAAAAAACTTTTATGGTATATTGTGTATAAATACACATATAAAGGTATACAATACATCTGATTTGTTTAACAGTCATTATAAGACAGTATTACCATATAGGGGAGATCAGAGAGACATAAGTTGATACTTTGTACTTCTTCAAGTGTCCCTTAGTCGCAGCACCTCTGCAACTGTATAACGTTTTTTTATAGCTTGTAGTACGTGCTCCTCCAGTCTGATTATAGCACTGTACAGTAAAATGAGTCTTTGTTCCCTTTTGTATTTTAGAACGTGTAAAGCAACCTTTTTGTCACTAATTTGCTATGGGTGTTTACAGCTACGTACTTTGTTGGATCCATGGTAAGTGTACAATTGAATCATACTAATACAAAAGCAATGTGGCAGCATGAAGGCAAGTTATGTTTCTCTGTAACTCTTAAAAGAAAACTAATTCATAACCTAACAGATCTCAGAATTCAATGACAAGTATGTGTCAGTTACTTGTGATCCTATAATGAAGATTACATGTTTATTAAATCCTAAAAAACTAAAATTTTTAAAATGATAATAGTAATAATGGCTCCTTTTTATGACGCCTAGGAAATGTAGGAGGTAGAATAGGTTGCCTAAAGTGAGTGTTCGACACACGCACTAAAGGTAGAGTGGCCAGCAGCACTACACTTCAGCCACTAATTTTAAATTAAAGGTGTACCTTCAATTTCACCAGAAGGAAAGTGGTATGTTGGTACAATGTAAGTAAAACATTTTGTTCTGTTTTCTTTTTTTCATATTTGGTTCAAACGTCCAAGTGAAAACCTTTCTGGGGCGATGTAGCTCACAAACCCTACAAAGACTCAGCGTTTTCCACAACTTGTATTTAGGAAAGAACAAAAAAAAAAATCAGATTTCTGTGTTATGGTCTGCACTGTTCTGTTAGTTATTATGGTTTGTACCCTAAGAATATTCGTATGTTAGCCTCCGAATACATGTTTGCAAATAATGTCGATTTTCTGGTGAACTGGGCCGGTAAAAGATTGTTTTACTGGCTTCATGCAGCGACATTTAAGGTTTTTTTTTAGAGAGGCTGAAGCAACAAGTTTTGCAATAGCATTTAGTTTTAATAAACATAACATAAAACTTTCTTCAATATTAGAATTCTGTGATAAGCCGCCTTCATTTTTATTGTCACAATATTTGGAATGTGAAGGAAACCAGGCAGCATAACAACAGTGCACTGTCCTAACAAAGTTGTCAGTTTGAAGGGAAATAAACAAGTCAGCAGGGTTACCCCTTTGGAAAAGGGTGAAACCAGTGGTATTTTCATAGATGGCAGCTGGAAACCATCACTTATCGTTATCCCCAGAGTGTTATGTAGATATCACTTTGATTATTTATGGACCAGCAGGTTGTATTGGAGTAGCACATCCATCAAGATAAATTACAGCCTCTTCTTTTACTATTTATGAAACAGTTTATACCTCATACCCGTTACAATCTGACTTCAGCCATTAGACAAGTGTTTATATGGCCTGTTTCGGTGCAGCCGCTGAGAGCTGGATGACAATAAACCCAGGTAAAACCATGATATTATATGACATACCTGGGCTAGCAAAAGATACTCTTTCAAAGGCAGCTACACCATCTAACTGAGATCAGGTTTTAGTTCAACTGGAATTTGGCCATTAAATGAAAATATATTCAGTATCGAAGAGTTTCTGTGTTCACCTGTAATTGACAGAGAGATAGGAGACAAAAGTAATTATGAAGGAAGATTAACACCAACAAAAGATTGTCAAGAGACCACAGTAGCCGGACCTCCCACGTCGGGAATAAACGAGACATCTGCTAATACCTTATCACAATTGACACCAGAATAAATTCGCCCTTATCCGAAAGCGACTGCAAAAATAAAATAAAAATGCGCCAAGAAGAAAAAGTCAAGTATTCTCACTGACTCCTATTAAAAAAGTAATTCGTATTGAAGAGGAGGCATGACAAAAGAAAGAGCGATCAAAACGGAAACTAATCATGAACGATAAAACGAAGGCGATTTGTGGACTGTATAGAAACGGTCAATCAAACTCCCCAAGACTTAAGAAATTGTAACAAATTAGTGGGTAGCGTAACTTTTGTTATTTCAGAGGATTCTCGCTAGAGATTACCGGTAACTGCAAGAGGAACCCGCGCTGATATTGTCTCAGTGTGTTTAAAGTCCTCGGCGATGTGGAATGCTATTCAGACTAAATTTGCAAAGCAATATGAGAGCCCATTTAGGAGGAGGGGATGGTGATTTTTCTACAAACTTACTGCACCTCGGTGACGGTAGTGTTCCTAATGACGATACTTCACAGAAATTGACGAAAAACTGGGACATAGTAAATAGTACAACTGTATTAATTGCTAAAATCTGTGCAAAACGTCAAGTGTTTACTTGATAAAAATTACAAGTGGTTATTCCCAAAGAATCGAATCTGTGAAGGAAAATAATGATACAAGTTTGAAAAAATTTTCTGGGGATAATAAAAAGTCCGAAGAATCTATTAACACCGTATTTAATATTGAAAATATAGTGTACTATGTCCAAGAATTTTTGAATTCTTTAAATCAATCTTGCATTCCGCCACAACGGTTCATTCTAAAGGTTGGCACTCCAACAATGTTGTTGAAAAATTTACATCATCCGAACGTTTGCATAATACAAAATGCAGGTGACACGGGAATTTCTGTGTCAAGTAGGTAATAGCGTTATTATTGACTCAAAAACCCTCTTCACACACACATTCGAATCAGTAGACTACTGGTTGTTAGTATTACCTGTTTAAGCCTACCTGGTGTAATTAACAACTTATAAATTGTAACATTCTTCACTTTAGTACACACTTGAAGGAAATTAACAGTTTCGAAATTACATCCGTTCCATTTACATAATTTTCATTAAACCTACTTAATATGTAATAGTGGACGATAAGCTTTTCCTGGTTTTACTAGTACTTGACCTACAACGGTCTGATCTCCTACACTCAGTGCCTCTGTCTTTAATGATCACTGCTTTTTTTACATAATAGTTTTCCCATTCCTGCATAGAATTTACCCGCTCGCACAGAAGGCAACAGAATTTAGTGAATCCAAGCTGCAATCGAAGTAAAACTACGTTACTTTCACATCTGCGTAGGTATGCCACGAATATCAGTCATACTGAATTCTGCTCAATAAAAGTTTCATACTACCACATGACTCCGACATATAAGCAGTATAAACTGAAGGGATTGGTGACCATTTATTTTCAGTGTGAAGTAGTACTGCTTGCAAATTAACCTGTGAGAGTCAGGGCCGCATTTACGCGCAGGCTATCTAGGCTGCAGCCTATGGGCCCGCACCACAAAAAAAACTGTTTAAAAATTTTAATTTTGAATAGACTAAAACAAAAAATGTCTTTGTTTTAATACCGTGGTGCGGGCCCCTCTTATAATCATAAAAGACGTCGACGCAGTTATTTCGTGTGGACTAATTCGGCTGAACTCTTCATCGCTTGGCGTCGCGTGGGAACTAGAGGGGGTTTCTCTTGGACCTGCTTTAAGTGAAAATGTTTGCTTGGAAAATGACATTGGATTGTGGCCGGGTTTATGGCACAAGGTATTATAGATTACTGCATAAAAATGGGCGCCACAGCACTTCAAAATTGTGAAAGTGATCTATTGACTGTAAATCTGTACACAGTTTTTTGGGATGATATCTTGGGACAAGTAAACAAAACTAGTGAAACTCTGCAGAACCCTAGATTGGACGTGAACACAGCCACCTCAGCAGTGACATCGCTAACAAGCTTCATAGGAACAAAACGGGATAGCTTTGAAGAATATGAGGTGAAAGCTGCTGAGTTAACTGATTGCACTGAGTATGAGAGTGAAACACGGCGCAACCGCAAAATAAACGTGCGTTTGGCACCTCTTGACTGTCCCAGTCCAAGCACCAGAAGGTTAAGCTGACGCCATCAGAAAAATTTCGAACAAAGAGTTTCCTTCCTGTCATAGATCAATTTGAATCTTCATTGCGGCAGAGCTTGAGGCATACAAACTAGTTGTATACAAACTAATTTCCAAGTTAAGTTATATGTAGTAACTACAATTTAGTAGTAAATTGTACACACAGTATTTTCATACATATTAGTGTCATAGTATTGTATAGTACTGTAATATTACTCTACTCACTACTGTAGTAATGTAACTTACTGTAGTATAGTATCGTCTTTTAACACACTGCTAATAAATTCATTTCACACCCAAACTTTGTGTCCTTTTTTTAATATAGTTGTTCATAGCAATGTTAATAAATCGTGTTGAATAGACTATCTTAATGATTTTCAATTCTTTTCATTTTTATGTCATCAATTCATTAACTTCTAAATACTGTACAGTAACATTTTCTACAATTTAGTAATAATCTTTAAATGTTTCTGTTTAGGTTTTTAGTTAGAAAATTGCTCTAAAATTCGATTTTTGAAGGTTAATTTTCAAAAAATTTCCGGACCCCCCGTTTTACTGGGGGGTATGGAATACTCCCCATACCCCCGGTAGGGCCTGCACCACAGGTTCAGCCTAGGGGTCTACAGATCCTAAATACGGCCCTGGTGAGAGTCTATAAAAAACTAAGTTACCAAAAACTGCTTGGTAATTTTCAGTTACCAAATCTAGCTTGTGTACAGTGAAATCAAGTTAATATTTAGATTATATAATAAAAAACAAAAAGTGTGGGAAGGGTTGACTTTTTGTAAAAAGAAATTAAATATTTAATTATAAAAATTATGTTTACAGATAATTATGGAATTATTAAAAATGGAGTAAAATCAATAGGTTAAAAAAAGTTCGTAGAAGTCTTGAGACGAGGGAACGTTAGAAAACTGTTTTTGTTATGAATGCTTAAGCCTACAAATCGTGATAGTTATTATTATTATTATATTATTACTATAAAACAACATTTGTATTACAGTATTTTAATACAGACAGGAGTGAATACAGCCTTCGAATGAATTAGTAGTACGAACACGTCAGCCTGCCAACAGACATTAGATCTGTATATTTATATGTGTCAGCCAAAACAGTAGTACTTTTTGTAAACATAGACTGTTGTGTCATTACGACATTAAGAATGTTGTTGGCATGATTTTGATTAATGCGACAGATTTTTTTATCTCTGCCCTTGTTTCTCTCTGTCAGTCCTCTATATCTCTCTCTCTCTCTCTCTCTCTCTCGCGCACACACACACACACGCATGCACGCGCGCCAACTCGTACAGTTTCTTCTTTTTCTTGTCAACAATTTCAGTGTTACACACAATCCCTCACTGTCCTTTTCCTGCCCCCTCGCACTTTGTTAATTTCTCCCATATATCTAATACTACTATATAATACGTAATAGTAATAATAATCAAGGTGTATTTATATCATGTTTCGTCTTCGACGCGTGGGGTCATGCTCTTCTAGTACCATTTGTTTAATTTCTCCATTTATCGATTTACGTATAGTAGTATTAAGAGCTAAGGGCACGTCTACTTTGTCCATCTCAAAGTAGCAGCAATGTGTACGCACATACGCATTACAGCCGGATTCCACTGGAATAGCCGAGAAACACGTAGATTGTTCTGCAATGTCGTAACAGTATGTTAGGCCTATAACGTTTTCGTTCTGTTTACAACGAAAGGAAAAAAGGTCAGTTATTTCGCCGACTAGATCCCATGGACCGCTGATCTGTTTCTTCATTTCCCTGTCCCCACCAATTTTGGGATTAATAGACATTAGGTTTGGAAAAAATTAAAACGATTTTGTTTTTTCCTTGCCATAATTAAATACATTTATTTTGTTTAGTATTAAGATCTGTTCGCAAGTAAACTAATACAAAACCACACCTCCCCAGACAGTTGGTCCTAATTACTGACGATAAAGATATAGATGGGAAAATTATTGCGTACAGTAATTGCGTAGCGTAAGCGGGTATTTACACAGTCCACATTGCGATAAGAGCTGGCAGGGCAAGGGTTCCAGTTTTGACACCCCAATAGTAGAGGAAAGCAACAGGAAAATACCGAGAGACTCGAGTGCGCACTCATGTAATGCGGACATGTGTAGAACTGTTTTAATATTTGCAATTTTGATGTTTAACAACCTCACTTTGAGTGATTTTTTTTATTCTGAAGACAAAATATGTTTCGAAACGCGTAAAGATATTCAATCGAACGCAACACGACGGAAGAAATAAGGTAAATATTATACAGAATGTTATAATATTAATACAGAAATATTATATATATATTAATTGTAAATGCAAATGTTAGTGTTTAACACATTATTCAGGTTTGTAAGGAGCTAGGACGGGTTAATGTCGTGTAATTCCCCGTTTCAGAGGCAGTACTGTGCACAACCGGAAACCAGAAACGGTGCGGCATCCTCTTCGCTCGCAACGTGTATAACTCAGTCCTCTTCTTCGGCACGCCCGCGAGCGTATATAAGAAAAAGAGCACAGTAATAAACCAAAATTGAATAGCCTTTGTTACGACGATGCAAATTTACGATTGATTTATGGATCGTTGGGCTGAAAATAATAACTGCGAACTTGACAAAACCCATAAACATTGCAGATGCAGACCAAGCGTAGGCACATACTACGTCCTGCTGGACGAATGGTTCACCATAAATAAACAAAGCATTTTGTACATCTTGTCAGTAAATATAATAATTTACTGTAAATATGAAAAATGTAGCTTACTGGAAAACTCTAATAACAAAACTTTAATGCAGTTAGAATGTAAACAATGTCATCTCGTGGTCAGAGGCGTATTTACGGGAGGGATAAACTAGACCGGACCCCCAGAGGGTTGAAAAAATTGACGAATGGTGTTAATATCTTAATGTTTAGGTTCTTCTATTATTTTTTCAGCTAGCAACTTTTTTACTTCCATGTTTCGTAAGGAATGGAAGTATGGTAATCGCGAAAAACATCGTGTTCGAGATAAGGGCAGATTCTGATTGTACTACCCTCAAAACATGAAGAAAAATCATTTTCTTTGTTCAAATTCCTAACCACGGCTATTGTTCTCAACATTGGGTGCAAGGTATAATTACTTTCTGTCTGTCGAATATCTATTCAGTCTTGTTTGTGATTCTCTTTAGCAAACAGTAGGTGTGAATATTGTGTTTACAATGGCACATAATCCGAGAAGGAAGTTATGGAATTATTGATGAAGAGTTTAATAATATATAAAGATAAGGTTTGATGTGTGTGTTGATGATATACTATTGTGGAGTGTGTTAGACTCCGATGTAATCAAGCCCCACTGTTTGGGCTAGCCAATTTGTAATAAATAGAATAAGTTGTAATGTAATATGTTTAATTGGTGTGGCTCTCGACGTCTTACTGGCCTGAAACACTTCCTTAAGTTTTCCAGCTGGTCGAGTCCCAATGGTAGCAAGACCGGTCGAGTAGCGTAAAGTTGATGAAGAAATATATATGTTCAGCTTCACCGAAAGTTTCAAAACAAAAATTATTGTTTTGAAAGAAATTTTAAAAAAAAATTATGTTTATAAAAAAATAATTAAGAAAAATTATTTTAATTTTATTAATTAATTAATTATGATCAATTAATTAATATAGGGCTGTGAAGTTTTAAAAAGTGTAAAGCTCTTCTGAAAATTTTTATTAAAGGTTTGGTATATTTTAAATAAGCTATCACCACTCATAAAACTGTCTTCGAACCAATCGATACTTGTTTACCTTTTTATTTTTTAGGTTATCTTCACTTATAGGTGGTAAAGTCCTTGTAGATTATCAATTAGAATTATATTATTGGTAATTAGTATTATTGAAGAAATAAAGAACTATTAAGTATTGAAAAGTATTAATGTTTTATTAATTAATAGCAATATTGACTCTTATCGATTAATATCGATTCTCAGGATATCGAAAAAAAATTACAAAGTATTATATAAAAATCGTACAGGGTTCTTTAAACAGCCAGTTATTATCAAAGTCAGAGAAATCGGGCTAATATTTAAAAGTATAACGTTACATCAAATGAATAATTATTACTAAATACAAACATTGAATAATAATTTGAAAAAATTTAAAATATTTGATTTCACCAAACAGCTGTGCTGAACAAAGAGAAGGCACTGGGATCGTCAAAAGAAAGATGGCTGCCGTCAAGTTGCTCAAAATGTTGCTCGTTCCTGCTGCATTCCAAATAATGTATTTTCTGGCAATATTCCTGTTCTTGTGTCTGCAAATCTCTTGTTAAATGTTGTGTAGTGACTGGTGTAGTGATTCTGGGTTGTATTTAGTATGTCTGTGTAATTATAAGTCAAAACACTTTTCCCAATTCCGGCACTAATTTGGTTAAGGTATTATACAGTTTTCTGGTGTTTTGTGGTGTTTTTTTCGGAGTAGAAATGTATTGTTTACTGTTAACTAGTGTTTCTTGATTGTTTTTGTCACAATGTATATGTTCTGGAAGGATTTTATAATTCACTCTCGACTTCACAGTAACGTACTGTTCGCCACTTAACTAACGTTGTGAGATAGGTTAGATCGTCACAAAACTCTCGTTTATGTTATCCGTTCAAATACCAATAATCAACTAACTGTTTCCTTCAGTTTCAATTAAACTCTTAGCCCATATAATATTATTCTTAACATTGTTCAAATATTTTTTCATATCCTGTGTACACTTTACTATTTCACTATATGAATGCCTAAACTTGGGTTATTTGTCAATTTTATCCACTAGATGTTATTTAAATTAATCTTTCAGTTCATTCAGCTTATTTTTAGATTAAATAATGCCGTTTTATAGTGTTTTCTGTCCAAAAAATAGTAATTTTTACTTTCAGTTTGGTATACTCTGAAAAGTCAAAACATCAAAATTTACTTCCTGTCATTATATAAATTCAGCCATTTTATCAGTTATATTTAATATTAATAATCCTATATTGTATTAAAAGGTTTATATTCCCTGATTTTCTGGTAATTAATTGAATTAGTTGTATTCTGAAACATTATTCAGGAATATATGACTCCCATGTCCAAATTTCTGAGTTTAGTCATTTTCATTTTTATTTATAATTCTGAATATAATTTATTAAAATCTCTCTAAATGGTATGTGCAATTATATGGCATGATCTCAAGTTTATTTTGTCTAAACCCCTTTTGTTTATTTGCTTTTAAATGAGTAATTTCTCTGTTTTGATGAAGTTTGGTTTCCATTCTTTTGGCCTATGATTTTTTAACAATTTTTCTTACAAAATATTTTACAAACAATATATGATGTGTGATACCCTCTCTGACTTTTACATATAGTATTATAAATTAAACATGTTTTCAAATTACACAATAACAATTAGTATTGGTTACAATACAAATAATAGTTAAAACAAATAAAGAATATTTTTTTAAATAAATGGTTGTCTTCAAGTCAGACATCTTACAACAAAATCCTTATTTCTAAACATGGAAATATGGCTTACAAAAAAGGTTTTTTACTAACTAACATCTTAATTACTCTCTACTATTTACAAGTAGTAACTATTTTTATAGTTCTGATGTTAATTGTATCAGACCCAAACAAATGGCCTTATATCTAAAACATTTTTAAACATTCTTGTACTATTTACATAAAAACCTTATATTTATATTCTTATTTCTAACCATTATTATAAGTAGGATTCTACAGTTTTTTACAGTCTTTTATACATTGTCTTTGGGGAATTGTACCCTGTCATTAATAAATAAATAGTATGACTTCTCCGAAAAGTATTATGACATCTGTTTTTCTTTTTTCATGTAAAACAAAATGTTATTTTAAACAGATTCATGTCTTATGAACAACATATTGTCACAGTACACATTTCAAGTCATTGAAAGATGTATATTTCATTGCATCCAATGTTTGTGATTGCCAAGAATGAAACACAAGGTTCATTTTTTATAATACCCAAAACTATCACTGGTTCACTTTGCACTTATATATTATGTTAATGCTAAATGGTCGTATAGTCTTATCAACATAATAAATTGGTTAGCGTTTTTTCAATGGAGATTTGTTCCATGGGTACTATATTATTGTTTCATCTTAGTTCACAGAAAACTTTTACTTTATACACTTCTCTCTCTTAAATTTATATACATGTAGTTTTTATTTCGTTATACTTTTATTTTTAAATATTTATTTTGGGGATATAGGGATTTGGGTGTCTTTTATAAGAGCATGACATCTTCTTCAGGATGCTGCCTTCTTCTTCTTTCATCAGTCTTCTTTTCTCCTGCCTTCTGGGACTGGTATCTTCTCCATCTTCTTCTTGATGCCATCAGGTTTCTTGGGATCTTCTCCATCTTCTTCTTTATTTCAGACATACACAACCTGTAGCCAACCTGTTGATCTTGGCTTATTTTAGGGTTTCTATTCTATTTATTCTCCCTCGTTGTGGGTTTGGTCATATTCAGTACTGCTTTGTTATTTACTTTTTTACCTTCCTGGGTTATAGTTTGAAAACCTTTGGTTATGAGACTGGTCTTGGATGACTCATCACTAGTAACTCCTTTTATTTGAACTTGTATTTTCTTTATAATAATGATTTCTTTCCACAGTTGCTATGAATTAATCTTTTTATATTATACTTAATGCTTTCTTCCAAATTTAAATATTATAACTTCATTATTCTAATGATCAATTGCCATTCAATATTACGCATACATCTGTCACGCTACAGATTGCTCTCCTCCAGAAGTAATTATTTCAGACATGTTTATGGATGAAATAATTTCTTATGATAATTTCATCATTTCTTATAATTCATTTTCTTCTCCATTTTTATATCGACTTTTTTATAATTAGAGTTTAATTAATTTTATATATATAATTATTTGTTTTACTACTGATCCTTTTCGGATAGTTAGTGTCTTCTGAGATATATTATTATTGTAATACATTTTCTTCCTTTATCAACTTCGTGTTGCATCCTTGGGATATTAATTCCCTAACATTCCCTATCACGTGGGCTGGGGCAGATCAGAGGGGCACTGTACGCTACTTCTCTGCTGGCCATACACCACTTCTATAAATTGAGTACAGAGGCATATCCATCCCTGCTCAAAAAACATAATGCTGCTGGAATTATCTTCAGTCAGTCATCGAATAAATAAATAAAAAGTAGTCTCATTTTCGACTAATAAAAATATCTTTGGATTCTCCACTTCGTAGTCTCTCAGATTATCTCACATTTTCTATCTTAATAAATCTTCATAATTATTATTATACTCATTACATATATATTTTTTCAAAACTCTTAACTTGTCTGATATATTTAATTTAATTATGGTTGAAAACCTTTCTTTTAATAATTCTGGTTACTGTTTACAGTGTAACTCTCTTTCTTCTTCATCTGAATTCTCTTTATACTTTCTTCTGGTTATTCATAGTATTAGCATGGTCTTTATAAATAGTCTTTCGTATTCATTATTTGAATGGTCTTAATATATTATATTTAATTTTTTGACATTGTATCTTTACATTAGATATACAGGTTGTTATATTGATCATTTTATTTAAACATTTTGGTTCTTTCCTTTCTCTTAGAAAGTTATTAATCCGCCTTCGCATTCATTAACATTAATTCATTTATATTATATTTCATGTGGTATTTCTTCTCTTTGCATTTCATATAGGTTTTATTATTATTATCAGTCCAAAATCATCTTCTCCATATGTTTGGTATGAGTTGTTCTTCTTTGCTCTTAATTAACTGTTTTCATTATCGTTTCATAGGTAATTAGTCTCTTTGCTTCCAAATTTTTTCCTTCTCTGGCATATTACACTCTTTTTTGTTAGTCTTCTCTACTCCTTCAAATGCTATTGTGAATGTCTAGCATTTATTCTGGATTAACGTTAATTCTCTTTTCTGAATTAACCACTTTATTTTCTTCTCAATTCAATCATAATTGACACATAATTATTTTTTGGAACTTGGTTAGTTTTAATGTAAAATTCAAACTATTCTTTTTATTTAATTGAAAAATATTTCTCATAAATCCTTGTAATATGTTGATCTTATCTTGTTTCAAAGTTCTGACGTTCTATCAACATTCAAATTCTGTTTAATTCATTTATTCCCAGAATTGTTTCATTAAGAATTGTTTATAGTAATGTGATCTTACTATTATTTCTGAATGTTTTGGTATTTCTCCAAATTCAAATTCTTCTTAATTATTTACCATAAAGTTTTCTCATAAACTTAGTTATAGTAAGTTGGTCTTACTTCATTTTTAAATTTTTTGTATATTAACTTCAAAATTCCTTTCTTCTTAATTCTTCCAAAATGTTTTGTTCATAATTCAGTGGTAGTAAGCTGTGGTTACATAATTTAAAAATTTTTTTTAAAATTAAGTTCAAAATTCTCTCTCTTTCTCTTTCTTCCATAAAGTTTTGTTCTAAATTATCAGGTTGTAGTAAGAAGTACTTACTCAATTTTAAATTTTTATAATTATATTTCAATTCAAAAGTCTTTCTTTTTCTTTCTTCCATAAAGTTTGTTCAAAATTATTAGGTTGTAGTAAGATGTACTTACATTATTTTTGAATTTTTTAATAATTAAATTAAAAAATTCTTCTTCTTTTAATTCTCCAAAATGTTCTTTTCAAAATATTAGGTTGTAAGATGTACTTACATTATTTTCGAATTTTTTAAATAAAAATTCTAAATTCCTTCTTCTTATAATTCTCCAAAATGTTCTTTTCAAAATATTAGGTTGTAGTAATATGTACTTACATATTTTAGAATAAGTTATATTCAAAATTCTTTCTTTTTCTTTCTTCCATAAAGTTTGTTCCAAAATTAAAATATATAAAAAATTCTTTTTCTTTCTCTTTCTTCCAAAATGTTCTTCTCAAAATATTAGGTTGTAAGATGTACTTACATTATTTTCGAATTTTTAAAAATAAATTAAAAAATTCTTCTTCTTTTAATTCTCCAAAATGTTCTTTTCAAAATATTAGGTTGTAAGATGTACTTACATTATTTTTGAATTTTTAAAAATAAAATTCAAAATTCTAAATCTCACAACTCATTCTTCATAATATTTCTTCATAGAAGCTTGATTGTACACTCCTTTGATTTTTCCTGAAACGATTTCCTTCAACTCATATGTATTGTTATGCTTATCATTTACCACAACATATGGGCATATATTGTACTCTACACTGGCCCATATTATTTATATTTTAATAAGTTGATCTTCACTTTTTCTTTTCTCATAAATTTTCTTTTATATACCCAGGAAGATGGACGATTTTCTTTATGTCGTTCCATTGCTCATATTCTTATTTATTTATAATGTGCATTTTCTTAAATAGTCTTCGTTCATAAAAACCCAGTTTTGTTTCTATGTTTTATTATTTATATCATTTCCTTTCAATGATATTTATTTCGTCTTCTTCACCATTGTTTTTCGTCGTAGTCGGTTATCATGGTATCCGTCCCTTTTCTTGATGTCGTGTGGTATTTGTGTCAACCAGGGTCCATCATCTCAGTTGCTCTTATAAAATTTACCCTAGGGCGCGACACTCGGTTATTATTACTGTTATTATTTTTATTACTAAATTTATCATTATAGTAATTTCGGTTAGGTTGGTAAGGTCTGTTACCATTATTGTTGGGATATGGATTTCTCTGACTGTATGGGACATTATTATGTTGGTATAAATTGTTTCTATTGTATGGATAGGGGTTGTTATTCCTAACGCCGTTAAAATTACCAATAAACTGGTTATTATGCGGCGGGTTGTTAGGGCCGTCGTAATTACTGGGCTGGTTCCCTCTATCATCATTTTGTTTACACCAATACTTCTCTGGTCCATGTTTTGTGTTACCTGACAAATATATGTGAGGATCTTCATCTGGGTTATCACTTATTATTTGTTTATCTGGAACACCATAAGCTGGTTTACCATCACATATCCACCCTCCCGGAATATATTTTAGTCTAACCGTACCCTGGAACTGTCCTAGATGGCACGTTAATGGAATACATTCTGGTGATTCATCTGTGTCATCATTACAGTCTGGTACGATATCACATTTCCATCTTTCTGAAATCCACTGTCCAGTCTTGCGCTGAAATTGATCTGGTCCACATGTTGTATTCTGTTTACCTCTGGTCCTTTCCCATTGGTAGACTACTGTCTTGTGGTAAATTATTTCTGAAATTACTTCGATTCTCCTTCTATAATTCATAGAATTCATGATGTCTTTGTCATAGGTAATTGGGATATTATTGCCATCAATTAACCCATGTTTCATCATCTCCAACTCTTCCTTCGTTTTTATTACATTTCTTGGATATATTCTCCTTTTCCTTTGTTTAATATTTTCCTTATTTCCGCTAGTTTTAGCTCCAGGTAATACCATTACTTGTTCCTGCGTTTTATCATTTGGTACTTCTTCTGATTCTGGTTGGCTATCATTTTTTATTTCTTCGGTCTTCTCCTTTCTTAATTCTTCCCTTTTTAATCTCTCCTCCCTCATTTTCTTAGTGTCCTCTTCTATTTCCTTAGTCCTTTTATCCTGATCATCCATCATTTGTTGTAACTTTTCTATTATTTTGTTCAACTTCTCCTCTCGTGTAAGTCCTTCCATTATGCTTGTCATCGTTTCCTTTTCTATTATCTTTCTCTGGCTTTGTAGCTGTTGCCTAGCTCCAACTAGTGATTGGGCAGAATGTATTGACCTTCCAATCGCTAATTAAAGCCCCTAAAGTTGTGCGCCAATTTGTAATAATTAATAAAAATGATTGAATGTTGTTATTGACGATATTAGATTGTGAAGTATGTGAGACTCCGATGTAATCAAGCCCCACTGTTTGGGCTAGCCAATTTGTAATAAATAGAATAAGTTGTAATGTAATATGTTTAATTGGTGTGGCTCTCGACGTCTTACTGGCCTGAAACACTTCCTTAAGTTTCCCAGCTGGTCGAGTCCCAATGGTAGCAAGACCGGTCGAGTAGCGTAAAGTTGATGAAGAAATATATATGTTCAGCTTCACCGAAAGTTTCAAAACAAAAATTATTGTTTTGAAAGAAATTTAAAAAAAAAATTATGTTTATAAAAAAAATAATTAAGAAAAATTATTTTAATTTTATTAATTAATTAATTATGATCAATTAATTAATATAGGGCTGTGAAGTTTTAAAAAGTGTAATGCTCTTCTGAAAATTTTTATTAAAGGTTTGGTATATTTTAAATAAGCTGTCACCACTCATAAAACTGTCTTCGAACCAATCGATACTTGTTTACCTTTTTATTTTTTAGGTTATCTTCACTTATAGGTGGTAAAGTCCTTGTAGATTATCAATTAGAATTATATTATTGGTAATTAGTATTATTGAAGAAATAAAGAACTATTAAGTATTGAAAAGTATTAATGTTTTATTAATTAATAGCAATATTGACTCTTATCGATTAATATCGATTCTCAGGATATCGAAAAAAAATTACAAAGTATTATATAAAAATCGTACAGGGTTCTTTAAACAGCCAGTTATTATCAAAGTCAGAGAAATCGGGCTAATATTTAAAAGTATAACGTTACATCAAATGAATAATTATTACTAAACACAAACATTGAATAATAATTTGAAAAAATTTAAAATAATTGATTTCACCAAACAGCTGTGCTGAACAAAGAGAAGGCACTGGGATCGTCAAAAGAAAGATGGCTGCCGTCAAGTTGCTCAAAATGTTGCTCGTTCCTGCTGCATTCCAAATAATGTATTTTCTGGCAATATTCCTGTTCTTGTGTCTGCAAATCTCTTGTTAAATGTTGTGTAGTGACTGGTGTAGTGATTCTGGGTTGTATTTAGTATGTCTGTGTAATTATAAGTCAAAACACTTTTCCCAATTCCGGCACTAATTTGGTTAAGGTATTATACAGTTTTCTGGTGTTTTGTGGTGTCTTTTTCGGAGTAGAAATGTATTGTTTAGTGTTAACTAGTGTTTCTTGATTGTTTTTGTCACAATGTATATGTTCTGGAAGGATTTTATAATTCACTCTCGACTTCACAGTAACGTACTGTTCGCCACTTAACTAACGTTGTGAGATAGGTTAGATCGTCACAAAACTCTCGTTTATGTTATCCGTTCAAATACCAATAATCAACTAACTGTTTCCTTCAGTTTCAATTAAACTCTTAGCCCATATAATATTATTCTTAACATTGTTCAAATATTTTTTCATATCCTGTGTACACTTTACTATTTCACTATATGAATGCCTAAACTTGGGTTATTTGTCAATTTTATCCACTAGATGTTATTTAAATTAATCTTTCAGTTCATTCAGCTTATTTTTAGATTAAATAATGCCGTTTTATAGTGTTTTCTGTCCAAAAAATAGTAATTTTTACTTTCAGTTTGGTATACTCTGAAAAGTCAAAACATCAAAATTTACTTCCTGTCATTATATAAATTCAGCCATTTTATCAGTTATATTTAATATTAATAATCCTATATTGTATTAAAAGGTTTATATTCCCTGATTTTCTGGTAATTAATTGAATTAGTTGTATTCTGAAACATTATTCAGGAATATATGACTCCCATGTCCAAATTTCTGAGTTTAGTCATTTTCATTTTTATTTATAATTCTGAATATAATTTATTAAAATCTCTCTAAATGGTATGTGCAATTATATGGCATGATCTCAAGTTTATTTTGTCTAAACCCCTTTTGTTTATTTGCTTTTAAATGAGTAATTTCTCTGTTTTGATGAAGTTTGGTTTCCATTCTTTTGGCCTATGATTTTTTAACAATTTTTCTTACAAAATATTTTACAAACAATATATGATGTGTGATACCCTCTCTGACTTTTACATATAGTATTATAAATTAAACATGTTTTCAAATTACACAATAACAATTAGTATTGGTTACAATACAAATAATAGTTAAAACAAATAAAGAATATTTTTTTAAATAAATGGTTGTCTTCAAGTCAGACATCTTACAACAAAATCCTTATTTCTAAACATGGAAATATGGCTTACAAAAAAGGTTTTTTACTAACTAACATCTTAATTACTCTCTACTATTTACAAGTAGTAACTATTTTTATAGTTCTGATGTTAATTGTATCAGACCCAAACAAATGGCCTTATATCTAAAACATTTTTAAACATTCTTGTACTATTTACATAAAAACCTTATATTTATATTCTTATTTCTAACCATTATTATAAGTAGGATTCTACAGTTTTTTACAGTCTTTTATACATTGTCTTTGGGGAATTGTACCCTGTCATTAATAAATAAATAGTATGACTTCTCCGAAAAGTATTATGACATCTGTTTTTCTTTTTTCATGTAAAACAAAATGTTATTTTAAACAGATTCATGTCTTATGAACAACATATTGTCACAGTACACATTTCAAGTCATTGAAAGATGTATATTTCATTGCATCCAATGTTTGTGATTGCCAAGAATGAAACACAAGGTTCATTTTTTATAATACCCAAAACTATCACTGGTTCACTTTGCACTTATATATTATGTTAATGCTAAATGGTCGTATAGTCTTATCAACATAATAAATTGGTTAGCGTTTTTTCAATGGAGATTTGTTCCATGGGTACTATATTATTGTTTCATCTTAGTTCACAGAAAACTTTTACTTTATACACTTCTCTCTCTTAAATTTATATACATGTAGTTTTTATTTCGTTATACTTTTATTTTTAAATATTTATTTTGGGGATATAGGGATTTGGGTGTCTTTTATAAGAGCATGACATCTTCTTCAGGATGCTGCCTTCTTCTTCTTTCATCAGTCTTCTTTTCTCCTGCCTTCTGGGACTGGTATCTTCTCCATCTTCTTCTTGATGCCATCAGGTTTCTTGGGATCTTCTCCATCTTCTTCTTTATTTCAGACATACACAACCTGTAGCCAACCTGTTGATCTTGGCTTATTTTAGGGTTTCTATTCTATTTATTCTCCCTCGTTGTGGGTTTGGTCATATTCAGTACTGCTTTGTTATTTACTTTTTTACCTTCCTGGGTTATAGTTTGAAAACCTTTGGTTATGAGACTGGTCTTGGATGACTCATCACTAGTAACTCCTTTTATTTGAACTTGTATTTTCTTTATAATAATGATTTCTTTCCACAGTTGCTATGAATTAATCTTTTTATATTATACTTAATGCTTTCTTCCAAATTTAAATATTATAACTTCATTATTCTAATGATCAATTGCCATTCAATATTACGCATACATCTGTCACGCTACAAGAGTAGTGACGAGGAAGACATTTTCTCAGACGAAGATATGGATGCTCCCGGGCCTTCTCATAATTGTTCAACACCACGTGCAGCTTCATCAGAAAATGAAACATCAGCAGGAGAAGATGATGATGAAGAAGAAGAAGAAGAAGAAGAAGAAGAAGAAGAAGAAGAAGAAGAAGAAGAAGAAGAAGAAGAAGAGGTAAGAAATCTTCAGAAGCGAAAAAGAATTTACGATTGGTCGGCCAACAGTCCTGCGACAAAACGTCACTCTTTTGATAAAGCAGTTAGCGGATTACGAATTAGTTTCGAAGACACGGCAACTCACTTAGATTTTTTAAAATATTTTTCCCCTTAGAATTTATTTCTGTCATTTGCACAGAAATAAATAATTATTACAAATTTGTTACCGCAAAATTGACATTAATATCCCGATTTTCCCGATGGAAAGATATAGAGCCTGCAGAATTTAATTTCTTCTTGGCGTGTTCACTGCTGATGCCAAGAGTAAACAAATTATAAATAGACGAATATTGGGCAAAGGATTTGCTATTACTGACGCCGATATTCCCCAAATTATGTCTAGGGACCGATTCAAACTAATTCTGCGACTTTTACATTTTTGTGACAATTCTACCCCTACTCAAGATAGCCTTGTAAAAATACGGCTTATTGTCGAACACACAAGAAAAAAATTTAGAGAGGCCTTAAATCCATTTGAAAAATTAGTAATTGACGAAAGTTTGTTGCTATTCAAGCGGGCGCACCTCAGATACGGCCTGTCCGCAAACCTCCGGTATAGAAATACTTTTGGAATTTTGTCATCCCTCTCTCAGGTAGCAAAAGGCCTAGTGTCCGCAAATCTCCGGAAATAGCTTGTGTTCGCAAATCTCCGTGTCCGCATCTCTCCGGTATTCGTTTAGATAACCTCGGTATGATACTGTCGGGTTCGTTCGCCTCACTGCAGTTACATACACTTCTTCGTCTATATATTCTTAAACTGTAGGGTATTGTGCGTCCTGTTAAAATAGAAACAGTGCTCCGTTTTAAAGGACAGGCAAGAAGATCAAATTCTTTGGAAGTATTTTTGGTCGTTAGAAATCTAATACCAAAGATTGTTTGTCGTAGACTAACAAAAATAGAGTGGGCATAAAGTGAATGGAAGAAGCAAAACGGTACAGAAGATATACAGCGATACTCTCTAGAGTGTCTTTCCAGAACTCGTGTCACCCCGGTCTATAGTAATCACTGACTGTTTGAGAGGGATCAGGTAGTTTATAAATGGAAACTTCAGCCACTTTCTTGCACATAAAAATGTATAATAATAGTAGGCCAGAAAATCATAGGAGTCCAAACACAAAACTTTGAATGCCTGGGATCATAGTCAAAGAGAGACATCCGGAAAAGAATACGGTACATATAAAGATCGGAGAATACTTCAAAGGATCGGTGTCACAACATTCAAGACCTACGTAAATAAAGATGAATTGTAAATATTTCACGAATCCAGCAAGGAATTACTTTTTGATATAATGAAGCCAATTAAAAATAGTTATTTCTCCTATTTATCCTTAACGATTACCTAATAATTAAACATATAAAAGTATTAAAAATTAAAATAAAAATTAAATAAGAAACGTGAGATGACAGTCATATGTACATGTGCCTGTCCAAGGCAGTGTGGTGTGCGTGTTTGTTTAATCATTCCTTGTGTTCGTATAGACTACACATTCATACTTGAGTAATCTGTTTGTAGCAATGTAACAGCTCAACAAACACTTAAAGAGGCGCGCTTTGGGTGCAGTCGCAGAAGGACCTGCCGTGCTAACTTAATGAAAATAAAAGGAAATTAATAGTGAGGTAGTCATGTTTAATTAAAGGTAGTAGTGAGGTTTGTCCCTATTAGTGAGGTAGATGGGGAAAATTGACAGAGAAAGAGTGAGTGAGAGAATAGGAGAAAGTGTGAGTGGGAGAAGAGAGAGGGGGGAGAGAGAATTACGAATTTTTAATTATTCTCATTCATACCGAATATCATTTGTAAGAATATAGTTATTCAGTTATTGGTATACAGTAGTACCGAAGCAACATGTTTCAAGTTGACTCCCATCCGTTGGAAATTTATGCACCATTCTGATTAAAATCATAAAAATTTCTACAAGTACCAATAATATAAATAACAACCTGCAGAAGCAGAAGAGTTTATATCTACGGAAAAAGTGAGTTTGGAATAGATGAATACATATTATAACAAATAAAAAAGAATAATATATTGAAAACCTAGTCGACGAAAAATTACTTACCAGATTCTAGATGAAAACAACAATGAAGATGAGATCAAACAACTGTTGAAGAGAAGACAGCTAATTTTGTATCAATAAATTCCGTTCAACAGTACTTAAACAAAACATTATGGGCAAATATTTACAGTAATTAAGTTATAAATAATTTACAAAGGAAATATCATGTAGGCGGCATATATATTTTCGTCTTGTTGCAATGTGACGGCTCTTGCAAAGTACCAAAAGGTATTTTAAGCCACAGAACAATAAAAGAATAAACTTAAGGTTACACGATATATTCCATATTGCTAGGTTAACATGCAAACTGAAAATACACATGGGAATCAACATGACCTTAAAACAATACTCGCTTTTTATGAAAACCACGTAAGAACGCCAACTAGAAGTAACGCGGGCATATAATACATATATCCCTTTTTTACGTTTTCCGTCCAGTGAAGTTTTTTGAGATTTTACTGTATAATATAAATTAATATTGGCTGCCTAACGAATAACAAATCTTGTTTTCATTTGTTAACACCTTTTTCCTTTGTTTTAATTTAGCATTCAGAAATAACCGTATTTTACACTTTACATTGTCTGTTGCTGTTTTGTTAATAAACGTTAATAGTCTTTATATTAAATGTTATTTTGTTACAGGCTACGCATTGTATAGACTATAGGACTACACATGAAACGCTATATATTTCCTAACTATGGCTTTTATTTCTTTAAATGGTAAACGAAAAAACGAATTAATATTATTATCTAACTTATGAATGAAAATTGATGTAATTGCACTGTAAATTAAGAAATATAATAATTTGTAGTTAGTGCATTTCTTCTTTACGTCGTGGTATATAGATACTATCCCATATTCAAAACAGCGAAAATGAAGTGTTGGTACGAATATTGGGAAAGTACCCAAAAATGTATACAACATTGTTGTATGTGTTATATTCCAAGCTGTTCGGCCGTGGTCGATTGCTTAAATTCTCGTGTCTAAACGTTTAGGCGCAAGAACATAAACAATCAACCACGGCCTAGCAGCCCAGAATACAATAGTTTTAACAATGTCGATCCCGGACGTAACAGCCTTTGTAACAAATTTAAGTAACAGCTGCAGTGTGTTGTAATGTTACATTAATTATATTTTTGCTTTTCGTATATCACAGTGAGCAGTAATCTAATTTTTTTGAAATAATATATGAAGGCTTATATATTAAGAATTAATTTTTTTTTATAGTTTCCGTCACTTGCTTGTAAAATAATTAGGTATCCAAAAGGTAAGTTACATATTTTAATAGCAACTTATAAGTTCCTCATCCTCGGTTTTTTCCTTTCTTCAAAATGTACCACTTCTTAATTGCGGATAAATTATTTAACGTAATAATCGTTTCACCAAAGACTGTTTGGATCCTGTTAATAAAACTCTTGAGTCTGCTGCACATAATCCACGCTCTTGGTTCATGTTTCGTTAACCTTCTACATTACAATAAGTTTAATTATTTTCAAGTTCCTTATAAGTAGCCAACTGTAGTAAACATCATGTACTTTGATCTCTCTCTCTCTCTCTCTCTCTCTCTCTCTCTCTCTCTCTTTCTGTTACGCTTGTTCTTCTCAATAACTGTATCTCAGGAAGTCTGAACGTAACAGGTTCTTAAGTAAACTTCATATGACTTAACGTGCAAAATCTTAAACATCATTTGTGCTTCAGTTATGTTATAATTTTGTAAGAAAGTTTTACAAAATACTTTTTACACTGCTTCTGTATATGAAACTAGGTGCAGGTATGTAATCAAATTTTTAAGTAGGCCTATTTATTCTAACACTGTTACGGTTTCTTGAAAACGCCGTATGTAAACGAACATTAAAACTTAGTAATAAGGTTTATCAAACTACTATTTTTCTTGGATGCATTAACGCAAATCAGTAATCTAGAGACCAATTTTATATTGAAAAATCGATGTCTAATAAACGGAATTTGAAATGCAAAAATCCATCGGTTAAGAAAATAAAGTAAACTTGGTTAGTAACAAATAATTTTGACAAAAATTTTTAATTTGATATAGGCTATAATTGATTCCAATTTTATTACAATCTGAGAAATGAAGCCAAATAGATTTTCATAAACGTTGGTCTAGTAACAAAAAAAGTTTCATTCTTAAGCGCACAATATTATAATTTCCCTTTCATCCCGGAAAAAAGACTGTATTAAGCTACTATCATACTTGTCTAGTCTACACTATTTAATGGGTATATTATATGTTTCACAAAAATTGATTATCTTACACCATGGTTTTAATATATCACTAAACTTTGTGAAAAGTCTGAGTGAAAAGAATTATATACACAACGGTTGATGTTAATGTAGGTCTCAATTCGTTTCAAAATTTATAGATAAATAAAAAATTATAATTATCACATATATTGCGTGGTGTATAAAATAAATTGTAATAATCCTTTCTAATATGATTACTTAAGCCATAATATCCGAAGTTGGACCGTTCCTTTATTCTTCTGTAGCCTCCTACATTCTTGCATATCTGCTGTCATATTCGCGTCTCACAGTCATTAGTAGACAGTAGGCTATAATATTATACCTTTTTTTGCGTTGTCTGAGACTTGTCTCAGAGGATAAGACTCAGGCTGATCTGGGGCAAGCACCCTTCCGCCGATTGGAGATTTAGAGGAGTCTCACGCCAGCGCAGCGCGGACCGGTGGCGAAGTAGTAGGTGAAGGCATTCAGGATAGAGTGTAGTGTATGGATGTGTATTTGTGTGTTTACGTAGTGTGCAGAGCCAAATGGGTGATGGAAGAGCCATAATAAAAGTATAAGTCAAACGACAGCCAAGACGAGGTCGAGTAACGCAGGACGCCAAAGCTGGAGGGAGGTGTCAGAGAGGTGTCAAGGTAAGGCGGGGAGGTACAAAGGAGAGGGATAAAGACCGGATAGGTAAATAGGAAAATTTAAGATGTTAAGTGATCAAGAAGGAAGCCAGGTGTAGTAAGTGTGACGAAGAGACTTAATTATTTCTATTTCTCCGTTGGCGGGGGTTTCTGAGAGGAGGTCCATCGGGAATGGTGAGGAGACGGTTTATGACAAAGGAAGGTCTGCGGGAGTTACAGGTAGTATTAATATTATACAATACCTCCTTCACATTTAAATTGAGGAATTCCAATCAGCCTTCCGTTGCGTTACTTCTCTCTTGAGCCCTTGATCTAATTCGTTGCCTGCTTTTTATTGCAGCTGTAATATCTCCTTCGATTTATAATTCGTAACGTTAAATATTCTTCCTCACCCTGGAATTTTCCATTCTCTTTTACTAATTTCTTTTCACTTCATAAGACTTTTCTATACAAAAGCAAGTATATAAAAAAGTTATAAGGTCGGGGATTAGCAACCAAACGGTATTGTTTAAAAACATTAATCTACAAGTTTCTTTTCTATAGTTCATCGTACACACCCTTGCGAGATAAAAATAACTACACGGTAGTTTCTTTCGCAATTTTTCGCATTATTTTGAGACAATCGACTGGTGATTTAGAGATAAATACTTAATATTAATGGGGTCTCATACATTTTATATTTTATCTGTTTTCTATCCTACTGATAGAATTAGAAAAACGGTAGCTATCTCTCTTTTCCTTTTAAAAGCACAATACATATTAATTTACCAAGTAGCAGTTTCCTTCTTCATTTAAAATTTCTATCAAATCTACTGTATATTGGACAAAACAGAAGGGGAAACGTACGTGCTTACAAGGTAGTGTAAACATCCTGTAATGTTGTCAAATCAAAATACAAAGGAAGGGGAAGTGAATACTGTAATGAGTAGCCCCTACATTCATATTTATGCAGGTGTAGGTGATGATAAATAAACACCTAAAAATATATATATTGTAACATGACATTTAGAACAACATAATATCGTACCTGACTTAATGAAGACTTTGATTTAGAAGCTGACAAGGAGAACAATATCTTCAAAGATGATAGTGAAGAAGAACGACTAACAATTTTAGACTGACTAGTAAGACAACTGACCGTACCCAAATTAATGATTTAGGCTAAGTGATGCAGATATCTTCAAACCCCAGCTATGACAATAAACTTTCAGTATTGACCAAACAAAGATTTATAAGGACAAATGGTGTATGAACCAGGACTATAAAGAAACAAATGGTTTCAATTGATGTATCATTAAATCCAGACAATCAAAATACAAAGTGAGGGATAATAGACCCAAACATATAATGTTATGTAAGAGAAATATTGTTAAATAATTAAGTTAATCAATGTAACAAAAATATAAATACACCTGGTTATAGATACAAGAACCATACAAAAAGTGTCACATATAGAGTTCATAGAGTTGTCCAGTAAACAACAAATTATAACATGGTCACAATAATATTTATAACAAGAATAAAACACAGATAAACAGTAAATGTAACAAGGCTATTAGAACTGTGTGTGAGGTAGAGCAACAGTGTTCACTTTATTGTAATTTTTGTAACACAAAACATCAGTAAGTATACGGATGTTTAAACCCATATGAATAGTAAATATGACATGGACAGTGTCAGAATAATTCATAAATTAGCTGACAAAGGACTAAATAATTAGTATAGGATTTATTTTGTTAAATGTGCATGTTTTATGTTATAGCACAGTGTTTATATAATAGTATTTGTGTTGTGTTTTTTGTATGTACCAGGGGATACAATTAATTTTAAGGAATGTCAATTCAATGATGTTAATTCCATTTTTTCTTATGTTGTGTTAACAAATATCACAACAGAGCTGATGTTAAACCATGGTAAATTAATTAAACAAGCAGAATGGACTATATAGAGATGTTTTGTTAAAGGTCAAACACCTATACAGTTTGAGTAGAAAACAACTATTTGTGCAAGGAGTTGGTATAATCATAGCCATGTGGACATGAATTTAAATATTAGAATAATATATATTTTGTGTTGTTAAAATGACGTTATATGTTAAACCATTTTGATGAATGTTAGAAGTTAATTTAATTCTTAGAGATGTTATAACATGATGATGAAAATAATACTATTACATAGGCCAGGTGAAACCAAATTTAGTAAATTTTGAACAATTATATTAGAAATTTTGTAAAGCAAATGTGAAAGGGTTGATGTATTTATAGGTAATAATGTATACACGGAATATAGAACCAAAATAACACATATCAAGTTATTTAAGAAAATTCCAAATAACAAAATTGTAACATCCATAGTTCTTAAGCAAAAATAGGCATGTTTGGTGTCTAAATATAACACATGTAAAGATCAAAATAATGCTGATAATGGTTTTAAAATCCCATTCAGTATAGAAAAGTTACGTTATTTTAAAGATTTTGGACAAATTTAGATTCTGAAATAATAAAAGTTTATGACAATGTCTATTCGGATTGACCAACCAGGTTCCAAGTTTACCCTTAGCAACCAGAAATTTCGGATAAATAAAAGGAGACTTCTTTGACAACGATCTTAGCAGATAGACGCGTTCTTAAATCGTCTTACATTATATGTTATAAAGTGTGAAAAAACAATACAAATAGATAAATACTGTGAGAAGTACATTATACAAACGATTTGCAACAACAGAAGACTACCCATTAGATGGATGAGAAGGAATAATAACCAGAAAGAAGATTTGAAGTGGACGAGAGACGAGGAGAAGATCTGACGTGTACGTGGGACCTATTTACGACCAAAAAGAGTACAAGAAGAGGATTTGGTGAATCTGACATCTCATTATATCGTACTTCAACACATACACTTGTATACACGTATTTTAAGCAATAATCAACTGAATTACAGACACCATATAACACGAACACTAGAAACAACCACTAATAACACCATATAAGACTAACACCTTTTAAACACAACAAGAACTTTTAATTCACATAATAACTATCAAAGCCTGATATAGACATAACCTTTTTAAAACTGGCAACCACTATACGATTTCTGTGTGCACCTATCACTCTAACGTTGTAATATCCCATGATTGTGAACTTGTATTTTGATTAATAGTGTAATATTTTGTATAATTATAATTCCCCGAACCATATACGCCCTGAGATAATTGATATATTTTTATTTAAAACGATAACAAAAAGCATTGTTTTGATCTAAAGGAATACTGAACAGCTACTGCTGCCAACTGGTAAAGAAGACTTATATTTTGTACTACAATTGCGATTATTCTGTTTAAAAATTATTAAAACAAGTTAACCAGTGTTTTTTCCAAATAAAGGATTCCACAAGGATATATGTTTGATGATAATTGTGAGTCATTATTATTGCCGTTACATTTAGTAAATAGAATTCACAGGTTGCAGCTGACCCGATAGTTGGCATCGGTGAGTGACGTCACGTAAAAGAAGCAGCGTAGTGGGAGTAGGCGGCAATTTACGAAATCATTCGCCGTTCAACATAATACATTTATAATTTACATCGACGACTCCAGTGCGAGTTTGTCGCTACATCATTTATCCATATTACAAGTCGACATTTCTAACGGACGGTGTATTCAAGTGCACGCTACATAAATACAAGTAAACTAATCCACAATAACATTGTATGTAACGAAATATTCTCTGGTTACAAATAGACGAACCCGAGGTGAGGCTACGTCTCGATCGTAAGTAACCCGAAAACGCTTATTTTTACCGTTACAGAATTTGCGCACCAACGTGTGAGGCGGGTAATTTAATATAAATTAAATTACTATTAATAGACGAATAAACCAAAATAAACAAGATGAGGAAGCGAGAAGTATCGCGAAAACGAGCGGCCGAAACCGAAAAGGTAGACGAGTTAAATATGGAAGATAAAGAAGCAACACCGGTCGAAGAAGTAGAAGTAACAATAAGAGAGGATCAAGGAGATAAACAAGAACCGGACAAAGTCACAGAGAGCGTTGACCTGAAGAGCATTATGGAATATTTAAAACAGAATAATAAGAACTTAGAATTATTGAAGGAAGATTTGGGTAAGAAGATGGAGGAGAATAGTAAGACATTGAAGGAAGAATTAAAACAGGACAATAAACAGTCCATAGAGGAATTAAAAACGGAAAATAAACAGTCCATAGAGGAATTAAAAACGAAAAATAAACAGTCCATAGAGGAATTAAAAACGGAAAATAAACAGTCTACGGAGGAATTAAGCCGAAAATTGGGAGAGACTGATAAGAAAATTGAAGAGAAAATGGGAGAATTGAAGGAGAATAGCAAGAAAATGGAGGAGAAAATTGACGCAAATAATAAAGCATTGAGGGAAGAATTGAAGGGAAATTACCAAGAGACCATGAAAAAATTAGATGAACACAGAGAGTCATTAAAAGAAGAGTGGAATAGCAAGATGGAAATTAATAACCGGCAATTGCAGGAAGAATGGGACAAGAAGCTGGAAGAACCGGTGACTGAAATTAAAAGGGTAGAATCCGAGACCAAGGAAAAGTGTGAGCTGATGAACCAAGAGATACTGAGCGTCCGGGAAGAAACGAATGGACGAGTTGAAAACATAAGAACCAACCAAGCGATGATGGGAGAAAGGTTAGAAGGTATGTGTACTAGTCTCAATCGTGTGCAAGACCAGACAACTGCACATAGAGATGAAATTAATTCATTAAAAAACAGACAGTGTACCGGCGCCCATACAACATGCGAGGAAAATCGAGAGGTGATCGATTTTCAAAACTATAGAAGAAACCCCATGCTATTCTTAGAACGAGTCGAAGAGAAGATAGCCAAAACCGGAGAAGACAGATGGTTTGTGATAAGGAGCATGTTGGACGAGATGTTCCGAAAGGTATATGACAATTGGTGGACGGCGATGCGGCCGAGTATACAGAACTTCCAGGAATTTAAGAAACAGTTCAAATCCAAATATTGGTCCGATGCCACACAACACATGATAAGAAGTGACATAGGATTGGGCAGATATGACCTGCACGGCAAGCAAACTCCAACCGCATATTTCCTTGGCAAAATAAATATAGCCAGACATTTAGAGCCTGCAATCCCTACGGAATGTTTAGTGCGGCTATTGGCCTACCACTATGGTGGCGAAATTACAAGAGGCCGGATAAATGGACGCATACAAACCATCGAGGAGATGTCAACATTATTGGCAGAGATGGAACAGGAGAAGAACTTCCTCCAGTATAGACGAAGGAACGATGAGATAAACAGAAATAATGGTCGCCGCGACGCCCCATATGAAAATAATGGACAACGACCAAACAATAGTTATAACTACAACGGTAACCAATATCAGCGCGGTTACCAAAACCAGAATAACACCAATAACTATCCACGAAGTAACGCAAATAATAACAACAATAACACCAACCACTACTACCGTAGCCCTCCTACAAATAATAACAACAATGGATACCAGCGTGCCAATGACAGAGACCACCAGTACCAGAACAACCGGGGTTATAACAACCACTATGACAATCGATACAGGCACAATAATAACGGCAATAATAACAGTCAAAATCAAACATATAGAAGAGAAGTGAATTATATAAGCGTTGACGATAGGGATGTGGGAAGACGTTGGTACCAGGGACGAGCCAACTATAATGGAAATCGTGGAAGAAGTTTTCAGGAGGAGAGTAACCAGCACTACCGCGATGAACATCGGCGAAGTAGAAGCTGCGACGACAACAGAAATAATCGAAATTCAGTGACGTTCAATAATAACGCCATTGAGGTACAAGAGGCGCAGAACAGAGACAGACCCAATCAATCAGACAACAGGACTGAGGAGATCAGCCCTGATTTAAACGAACTGCGGCAGTGAAAATCCACCAGGTCCCATCACTGAACCGGCAATTTGGGTACTTACTAGGACGAGACAAAACGACTGACGATACGTTGACAATAGTGCAAAATCATTTCCTAAAGAATGTTAGAGAAGAGCTACTGAACGAAGACTCGATAACACAAAGTAATTCAAATAATGAGATTGTTTATATCATCGCCCAAGTGAATGGACTGGAGACAAGATGTATGATAGATACGGGCGCAAACGTGTCGTTAATCGACAACAATGAATACCTCAAAATTCAAAAATATAGTAAGGCCATCTTACCAACTTTACCAATTCAAAATATAATTTTAATCGGAGCCACTGGAAGGCAAAACAAATCAATAAGAAAACAGGTATCATTAACAGTGACCAGCAGAAATGTAGCTATACCTATGATTTTTCTAATAGCTAGTAATCTACCATTTAATCTACTAATAGGCTGTGATATTTTGAGAAAATACTCAGCAATAATTGACATGAGACAAGCCATAGTGTCATTAAAGTTGGATAATATAGAATGGACAGCAAAATTGGTAGAAAACAAAAATGTACCTTCATGCAATAGTATAAGAAAATTCAGTAATAATCAAGATGAGTCATGGAATGTAAGAAGGGAATACTTTGGGTGCGAAGATAGTTTATGGTTGGAAAAATTAGAAGAGATCCGACAATTTCGGTCAGAACAAAACGAATGTAATCTAACCACACAACAAATAGAGAAGTTAATTTCAATATATAATAAATACCGCTATGTTTTCTCTGATGTACCTGGCAAAGTAAAGGATTATCAATTTACTTTAAAATTCAAGGAGCCTGTCAATTTTAATAAAAAATCATATCCCGTTGCTTATGCATTAAAGGAAGCAGTGAGGACTGAACTAGACAAAATGATAGCAGAAGACATTATTGAATATAGCTGTTCCCCATATACCAGTCCGTTAATAGCAGTTCCAAAGAAAGATGGCAAAGTACGACTCTGCTTAGATGCTAGAGAGATTAATAAGATCATAGTTAATGACAGAACATCTCCTGGAGAGATTGAGGAGATACTGAAAAAGTTCAATGGCATACAATTTATTAGCACCTGGGATACGGTATGTGGGTATTGGCAGGTGGAGCTACACCCAGATAGTCGAAAGTACGTCGCCTTTATTTTCGAAGGAAGGAACTATCAGTTCAAGAGACTACCGTTTGGACTGGTAAATTCAGTAGCTGTATTCGTAAGATGTATGGATCAGGTGTTGGGTCCAGATACTATTCCATATACCACAGTCTATGTTGATGACTTGTTGATTACTTCAGTGAATTGGGAAGACCATTGTGACAGAGTAGGACAAGTATTACAAAAACTGTCAGACAATAACGTTACACTAAAACTTCAAAAATCTAAGCTTATTGCCAGTGAAGTCCAATTCCTGGGTTTTAACCTAACAAGACAAGGAATAACGCCATCCAATGAAAAAATTGAAGCTATCCAGAAGTTCCCAACTCCTAAAAATAAAAAGCAACTTCAATCATTTCTGGGACTTTGCAATTATTATAGGAAGTTTCAGAGAAATTATTCTGAAATGACAGCAAAGTTTTCTCCACAATTATCCTCTAAGAACAAATGGTCCTGGGGACAGGAACAAGACAATTTACTACAAACGATCAAGCACAATTTCCTGAGTTCAGTTGTATTAAGACATCCTAATTTCAATAAACCTTTCTTCATGAACTGTGATGCCAGTGATATAAGTTTAGGATCTGTATTATATCAAGAAGATAGTGAGGGAGAACATCAGGTGGTGAGTTTTGCAAGCAGAATACTTAATGGATGTGAACGCAATTATAGTGTAACAGAAAAAGAGTTATTAAGCGTTGTATTCGCTTGTGGGAAATTCAGAACCTACATTCTTGGATACCCGATAACTGTGAGGAGCGATCATAAGTCAATATCTTTCCTAAAAAATTGCAAGATCAACCATGGGAGATTGACAAGGTGGATACTCGCACTACAGGAGTACCATATAAATTGGGAGTATGTTCCAGGAAAACAGAATATTGCTGCAGATATATTGTCCCGGATTAACATAGAACAACAAACTTTTGAAGGGGAAAAGGAAACAATCATCAAGGTATACACTATAATAAAAAACAAGTCAGATTTGGAAAACATCATGAAATCAATTTCACAACAACAAACAGAGGATACAAAAATCAACAATTTTAGACAAAGACTGATCCAACAGAATGAAAAAATCATTGCATATTACTGTCTACATGAAGACATATTATTTTACAAATCAAATAATAACCAAGGCTCATGGAAGGTGGTGATACCTAAAACTTTAGAAACAGAATTAATATTGGACTACCATAGCCGATATGGGCATATGGGTGCATTAAAAGTAATGAAGGCACTTGAGGAACACACTTACATTAAGAATATCAACAGAAGAGTTAGAGAATGTATCCGGCAGTGTCACATCTGTCAATTAGCAAAATGCAATAACGAAAAAACAGAAGGAATTATGCAACCTATTACATCAACTAGTAAATTAGAGAGAGTATTTTTAGATGTGTGTGGTCCGTTACCTCGTAGTGGAGGGAGAAAACAGTATAAATTCATTATAATCATGTTCGACCATTACTCCAAGTTTACAAAACTATACCCCATTAATCGGGCAACTACAAAAAAGATTTTGCAAATAGTGATCCAACAATACATACCAGAGTTAGGAGCTCCACGATCAATTATTACCGATCACGGAACTCAGTTTCGAGGAAGGGTATGGAAAGAGACTTTGTTAGACTTAGGTGTCAAGACATATAAAACATCTGTCTACCACCCAAATAGCAACCCAGCGGAAAGAGTACTGAGGGAGGTCGGCCGTATACTCAGGACATATTGTTTTGATAAACACCAGAAGTGGAGTGACTACATTACACAAACTGAGAGCTTTATCAACTTAGCTTACCATGAAGCAATACAAGATACTCCATATACCATAATGCATGAAAGACTACCACCCAGAGAAATTAGTGAAATAATCAATTTCCCAAACAACCCAGCTTACCAGTTCGACAACGTGAGATTCCACAGCAAACTGAATGAACAAGTGGAGAAAAGAAGGAAAAAATACAAAACAATTCAGCAGAAAGTGATCCAGTACAAGATTGGAGACAAGGTATTGTTGAAAAACCGCGAATTGCCAAGTTCTAAGGAAGGAATAGCAAAAAAGCTATTATTACTGTATAATGGACCATATGTTGTTATAAAAAACAATAACAATAATACTTATATCATTAGTGATGTGGAAACAAAAAAGATTAAGGGAACATACAACCAAGTTTCCTTAAAAATGTATTATGAACCTAATAAACAAAGTTCATAAAACCACCAAAATTCTAAAAATATAGTAAGAACAACTTACAACTAATTATTTATGAGAATTAATTTGGATCTGAAGAATTTATTATTATAAAAACCACAAAATTCTAAAGAAATAGTAAGAACAACTTACAACTAATTATTTATGAGAATTAATATGGAATTGAAGAATTTATGATTATAAAACCACCAAAATTCTAAAGAAATAGTAAGAACAACTAACAACTAATGATTTATGAGAATTAATTTGGAATTGAAGAATTTATGATTATAAAACCACAAAATTCTAAAAATCAAGTAAGAACAACTTACAACTAATGATTTATGAGAATTAATTTGGAATTGAAGAATTTATTATTATAAAACCACAAAATTCTAAAGAAAGAGTAAGATCAACTTACAACTAATTATTTATGAGAATTAATTTGGAATTGAAGAATTTATTATTACAATACCACCAAAATTCTAAAGAAATAGTAAGAACAACTTACAACTAATGATTTATGAGAATTAATTTGGAATTGAAGAATTTATTATTATAAAACCACCAAAATTCTAAAAATATAGTAAGAACAACTTACAACTAATGATTTATGAGAATTAATTTGGAATTGAAGAATTTATTATTATAAAACCACAAAATTCTAAAGAAATAGTAAGAACAACTTACAACTGTTGTTGTAAATTATTTATGAGAATTAATTTGGAATTGAAGAATTTATTATGATAAAACTCAAAACACAAAGAACATAGCAAGCTCATCTAACCAACTTTGATAATCCAAAATATAACTTTAAATCAAGCCAAATAAACAAATTTGAATATATCAGAATTCAAATGAATAGTAAGGACAACTTACAGTACAGTTTGATAATGTTATAATGAATCAAGCAGATAAACAACTGGGAATAAATTTCCAATTTCTAAACAAAATAAGCACCTCTTATTAAACACAGTTATGAACTTATTATTGGAATATAAAAGAAGGATGCAACATCCATAAATTAGAAGAAACCATAGTGCTATAAAATGAATAAGAAAGGACAAATGTAGACAGTCGACGATGAAAATAAGACAAGACTAGAAACGAATTTACTACAAATAACCTATCATGATTGTGAGAGAATCAACAACAACTATAGATACAAATACTTGTTATGTTTTAACCTAAATGAAGATAGTGAATGAAAAATGAAGATTAAGCAGTACTGATAAAGAAGGAAGGAAGATAGTACCAATTGGAAATAAAAAATGTTATTAATATCGCCACAAGAAAATAAACACCTGAAAGAATCAATGGAAAGAAATATTAGGTCTGAGAAGTTAGACTGAGTGAACGATCCCAAGAATATATTATATTATTTTATTTATTTTAGTCGTGAATAGACTAGTGATTATTAAATGTGATTGACTGACGAGATAGCTCCAGCAATCGATATTATTTATGTATTATGTATTGTAAGGACAGCGGGGTATTAGGTCAAGAGAGCCACCCGACTGATTCCAGAATATATGGTGATTAATTTGTTAGGGAAGTAACATGTTCCAGGGATAGAACACTTATAATTAAAGACAAGTACACCAGATCATAATAAGAATAACAAATGATAATATGAAAAGAAGGTAATTGATAATTTCAACAAAAACAATATTTTATTAAAATGATCAAATTTGGTGGCAGGGTAATATGTAACATGACATTTAGAACAACATAATATCGTACCTGACTTAATGAAGACTTTGATTTAGAAGCTGACAAGGAGAACAATATCTTCAAAGATGATAGTGAAGAAGAACGACTAACAATTTTAGACTGACTAGTAAGACAACTGACCGTACCCAAATTAATGATTTAGGCTAAGTGATGCAGATATCTTCAAACCCCAGCTATGACAATAAACTTTCAGTATTGACCAAACAAAGATTTATAAGGACAAATGGTGTATGAACCAGGACTATAAAGAAACAAATGGTTTCAATTGATGTATCATTAAATCCAGACAATCAAAATACAAAGTGAGGGATAATAGACCCAAACATATAATGTTATGTAAGAGAAATATTGTTAAATAATTAAGTTAATCAATGTAACAAAAATATAAATACACCTGGTTATAGATACAAGAACCATACAAAAAGTGTCACATATAGAGTTCATAGAGTTGTCCAGTAAACAACAAATTATAACATGGTCACAATAATATTTATAACAAGAATAAAACACAGATAAACAGTAAATGTAACAAGGCTATTAGAACTGTGTGTGAGGTAGAGCAACAGTGTTCACTTTATTGTAATTTTTGTAACACAAAACATCAGTAAGTATACGGATGTTTAAACCCATATGAATAGTAAATATGACATGGACAGTGTCAGAATAATTCATAAATTAGCTGACAAAGGACTAAATAATTAGTATAGGATTTATTTTGTTAAATGTGCATGTTTTATGTTATAGCACAGTGTTTATATAATAGTATTTGTGTTGTGTTTTTTGTATGTACCAGGGGATACAATTAATTTTAAGGAATGTCAATTCAATGATGTTAATTCCATTTTTTCTTATGTTGTGTTAACAAATATCACAACAGAGCTGATGTTAAACCATGGTAAATTAATTAAACAAGCAGAATGGACTATATAGAGATGTTTTGTTAAAGGTCAAACACCTATACAGTTTGAGTAGAAAACAACTATTTGTGCAAGGAGTTGGTATAATCATAGCCATGTGGACATGAATTTAAATATTAGAATAATATATATTTTGTGTTGTTAAAATGACGTTATATGTTAAACCATTTTGATGAATGTTAGAAGTTAATTTAATTCTTAGAGATGTTATAACATGATGATGAAAATAATACTATTACATAGGCCAGGTGAAACCAAATTTAGTAAATTTTGAACAATTATATTAGAAATTTTGTAAAGCAAATGTGAAAGGGTTGATGTATTTATAGGTAATAATGTATACACGGAATATAGAACCAAAATAACACATATCAAGTTATTTAAGAAAATTCCAAATAACAAAATTGTAACATCCATAGTTCTTAAGCAAAAATAGGCATGTTTGGTGTCTAAATATAACACATGTAAAGATCAAAATAATGCTGATAATGGTTTTAAAATCCCATTCAGTATAGAAAAGTTACGTTATTTTAATGATTTTGGACAAATTTAGATTCTGAAATAATAAAAGTTTATGACAATGTCTATTCGGATTGACCAACCAGGTTCCAAGTTTACCCTTAGCAACCAGAAATTTCGGATAAATTAAAGGAGACTTCTTTGACAACGATCTTAGCAGATAGACGCGTTCTTAAATCGTCTTACATTATATGTTATAAAGTGTGAAAAAACAATACAAATAGATAAATACTGTGAGAAGTACATTATACAAACGATTTGCAACAACAGAAGACTACCCATTAGATGGATGAGAAGGAATAATAACCAGAAAGAAGATTTGAAGTGGACGAGAGACGAGGAGAAGATCTGACGTGTACGTGGGACCTATTTACGACCAAAAAGAGTACAAGAAGAGGATTTGGTGAATCTGACATCTCATTATATCGTACTTCAACACATACACTTGTATACACGTATTTTAAGCAATAATCAACTGAATTACAGACACCATATAACACGAACACTAGAAACAACCACTAATAACACCATATAAGACTAACACCTTTTAAACACAACAAGAACTTTTAATTCACATAATAACTATCAAAGCCTGATATAGACATAACCTTTTTAAAACTGGCAACCACTATACGATTTCTGTGTGCACCTATCACTCTAACGTTGTAATATCCCATGATTGTGAACTTGTATTTTGATTAATAGTGTAATATTTTGTATAATTATAATTCCCCGAACCATATACGCCCTGAGATAATTGATATATTTTTATTTAAAACGATAACAAAAAGCATTGTTTTGATCTAAAGGAATACTGAACAGCTACTGCTGCCAACTGGTAAAGAAGACTTATATTTTGTACTACAATTGCGATTATTCTGTTTAAAAATTATTAAAACAAGTTAACCAGTGTTTTTTCCAAATAAAGGATTCCACAAGGATATATGTTTGATGATAATTGTGAGTCATTATTATTGCCGTTACATTTAGTAAATAGAATTCACAGGTTGTAGCTGACCCGATAGTTGGCATCGGTGAGTGACGTCACGTAAAAGAAGCAGCGTAGTGGGAATAAGCGGCAATTTACGAAATCATTCGCCGTTCAACATAATACATTTATAATTTACATCGACGACTCCAGTGCGAGTTTGTCGCTACATCATTTATCCATATTACAAGTCGACATTTCTAACGGACGGTGTATTCAAGTGCACGCTACATAAATACAAGTAAACTAATCCACAATAACATTGTATGTAACGAAATATTCTCTGGTTACAAATAGACGAACCCGAGGTGAGGCTACGTCTCGATCGTAAGTAACCCGATTACGAAAGAACATCCCTTCATTTATTACCGTTACAATATATATGATTAGAAGTACGTACAAGAAGGAGTACTATCACATATGCAACACATAGATTCGAAATATGAATTTGGCGTGTTCGCACCTCTAGCTGTTGCCTGCATAATCCCTAAACACAAGTTTTTGTTTTATTTAGGAGAAAGAAACTGTTTTACACTAAAAACATTAAAATTCTTCATTGTCTCTAAAATTGCACATAATTCACCTAATTCGAGGCCTAGCTTAGGAGCTAATTAGTAGATAGCAAGAGAGGGTAACGAAAAGAAAGTGTCAGGGGAGGTTGAAATGAGATTGACAGGCTGACATGCAGACAAAGGGAGAGAGTGAGTATCTGTATGTGTGTGTGTGAGTGTTTAGGCTATATAGTTTTACAAACACTGCATATGTTTATGATACGAATTGCTGTTTTAATTCACATGCGTCAGATATTAGGCAACATTTATTTACGCTACGTAGCGTGCCCGAGTTTACGTTTTTGCGTATAAGAGTAAACTATTTGTAGAATTTGATTAATGACACAGATTTCTTTATCTCTGCCCTTGTTTCTCTCTGTCAGTCTCTCTCTCTCTCTCTCTCTCTCTCTCTCTCTCGCACACACACACACACACACGCATGCACGCGATCGCCACTCATACAGTTTCTTCTTTTTCTTGTCACAATTTCAGTGTTACACACAATCCCTCACTGTCCTTTTCCTGCCCCCCTCGCACTTTGTTTACTTCTCCATCAAATCCTAACCTATACGTCAAATTAGATCGAAACTAGACACATTTTGTAATAGTTTAATCGATGTGGCTAAACCAGAAAAATTATTGGGTCACTTGTGTGAAAGAAGAAACTTTAATTTATTTACCTTATAACAATTCCCCCTAAATAAAAGGGAAATCCCCAAATTCATATTTCGAAGCCACCTGTTGTAGATAAAACGGTATTTATCTTGGATACATACGTTTAATCTCATACAAACGTTTTTATGTGTGTTCCCATCAGCACCGACACACCTGTACAGGCTTCTCCATATTTTTCTACACCTGTCCAAATATGACTATACTGATTACAATAGTAATTTCTTCTGCGGTTTGTTTATGACCATAAGATATGTCTTTATAGTTCCTTTTAAATACCATTATTTTCTGCTCATTCGTACAAAACTTTTAATTGTTGAATGTGCCAATTCTGATAATCTTTGCCAAACCCAAATATTAATGTTATACGGCGTCACCTTATTATGTAGCAAACAAAATTAGAACAAATCACTGTTATTTTAGCAATAGATTTTTTAAGGAGCCCAGAGTAGGCCTACTAGTAGGCCTATACCTACCCGACACACACACATTTGAAGGATCAGTATTTTGTCTTGGAGTTCACTCTCCCAGCTGAGATACCCATGTTTTAGGGACCAGGAACTCGCATTTGAACTTCTATCATCAGCTACATAATGTAAATCCACTTACGTGTAAATCCTAGATAAATGTACAAGCCTATGCTCTAAAAGCCTAAGCTATGGTACCCACAATCATCTACGTTTTACTAAAATAATGGTTGCAAGTTAAATTTTTTGTCTCGAAGAAACCAGGTAAATTAATCTGCTTTTCGTATCCGGCCGACGATGGTGTGCTCCCACTCACGAACACTTACGAACAGTGGCACTTGCAACTCGTTTCACTTGCGAACACTCAAGTAGATAAGACACGTAATTAATTTTTGATACGTGAGAGTACGTCCCACTTGCGAAAACACAAACAACGATGTATGTACATCCACCCTGTATTGTGTTTATGTTTTTATAATTAGTTAAATGCATTTTTTGTTACCAACTACGTTTACCAAGTTACAATTTTTATAAAACGCGCGCGCACACACACACACACTTCCATAGCCGCCCCCTCTCTCTCTCTCTCTCTCTAAATTAAAAAGGAAGGTTATTTTTTATTTATTTTTATTAGTCAACTTGTAGAACGGACGACGTGATCTTGAGAAACATCCCAACATCAGAATCTTTTTCATATCTTTTTAGTTTATCCAATTCAGTATACTTTTCCGTCCTTTCCATAGCTTAAAAATTTCACTCCATCGTTACATCGTGTTTTGAATAGATTTCTCTGCCTCAGATTATAAACATTTGATAATGTTTTTTATTCTTGGATGTGGTCTTTCAACGTGGCTGTTTAGTTTCTGATGCGTGCTTGTACGGTATTATTCATTGTATGACGTCGGAAGTAGCAGTTCCGTAACTCCTGTGGCACTAATCATTGTCTAGCTATTGTTCTACGAAATAATTAAAGAATTAATCGAGTTTCTCTTCCTCTGGAACTTGACCATGGATATACTGCTATTCTACATCTTTTCGAAGGAAAGCAAGTATAGCACACATTAGGATTTTTGTGCTCCCTAAGTCATTTGAATGTGTATACTCGTGCAAAGTGACTACTGCAGCTTTTGAATTTTCCATTCATGAAAAATTACTTTTAATCTTTCAAACTCTCTTTTCTATTGATTTAACCAAAAATCGGGAGCTTAGCTTGCACAACGTCTTCGCCCGGACGGAAACTACTCTCGTCAATTTTCAAACCGGGACAATTGACAAACTGGACGGGACCCCGGAATCAGGTCGTCAAACCGGGACAATCCCGGTCAAACCGGGACGTATGGTAAGCCTATTTATACATGTATTTATCGGTTTTCAATATTGATGTGAGCATTGTACTGTAGAATTAGGAAGCGATTGTAGAGAACGAATCACGATTATCAAATGATATACGGTATTCCTTTTAGTTCAACAATTCCGTCATCTCGTCTCCGGTACTTAGGGAAACCATTGTTATTTTCAATAGTTTAACGTAAAATGTTGCTCGGTTATTATGTGTACATATTCCATCAATCATGCAAGGAACATTAGGATTACGAGCTCTACAAGATCCATGTATCATTCGAGATAACAATTTTATGAATCCTTGGAAAACTGACTGGGTCAGGTATTTCTCCGCACAAAACTTAGGATAAGCATGAGGTAGTGTATTAACTTTTTAAATTGTATATTATTATTATTTTTATTATGTTTTTACTATAAAATATTCATATTGTTTTAATATGATTTTCTGGAACACGTTTGGTGGAAACGTAAAAACAGACAGCTGATAAATAAGAGGTTGCGAGTTCAGACGTAGATGTGTATATATGTGTCAGCCAAAACAGTATGTTTTGTAAACGTACACGTCTGTGTCATTAAAACATTAAGAATGTTATTTGACCTTGAGTAGGTACTCGTGTTGACGGGAATGAGAAATCTTGTCTCTGTGGTGGAGACCTGTGGTGTTAACGCTGAATAGACACAACACATATCACTCTACATAGCAGTGGCTGACGTATATTAACCATTTCTGAGTTCGCGATACCACAACTCAGATTAAACTGTGCACAATGTTTGTAGAAAAGACGGACGTGTGTGACGTAGACGCCAGTTTGCAAAATGCATCATCGTTCCCGCCAGAAATGTAATCACGTTTCTCGTTTATCTTGTCTCAGCCAAATAAACATTACTATGCGTTTACCATGTTCCAGTGTCCTTCTTATTTCATAAACACTTGAGAAATTTTATTGTTTCTTACAGAGGCAACCTTAGAGGTGTCCGGCAGGTGTAAATGTACATAACCTCCTTGGCTCATTCTTTAATAAAAATAAGGGAAAGAAATAGAACGAATAAGGAGAGAGAGAGAGAGAGAGAGAGAGAGAGAGAGAGAGAGAGAGAGAGAGAGAGAGAGAGAGAGAGAGAGAGGGAGTTAGTGAGAAGGGGGTGTGAGAGAGAGAGAGAGAGCAAGAAAGTGAGACAGAGGTACACAGACAGAGAGGAGCTGTTTCGTTAAAGAGGGTAAAATTATATGCAAATTTTGAGAAGGACCGGGGTCCTAGGCCAATGAAAACTTAGCTAAAAACATTCAAAATACGAAATATATACAGTGTACACAAAATCTGAGGTGTACAAAACATATAAAAGACATGTCATAAGATTTATTTAACAAAAGAAATAATCGGAGTGGGCGAATGGTAGGAATAAATATGTAATTTAAACAATCCCTTTTAATAATAAATGGTTTTATAATAATTATGTTCAATACATATAGGCCTAAGTGTGTAAAACGAATTCCCTACAAGAGTTTTAAAGAGTTAATGAAGATTTGTCTTAAATTTTTTCAGAGTTACATAATTATTATTTGTTAAAATATACATATATTTTATTCAGAAAATATTAGATATTTGTATTTAATCTTTTATTTTATTTTATTTTTATTTTACCGAGAATAGTTACTATTTATAGAAAACCGTAGCAAAAAATATTTGTAATAAAAGTCTATCTGTATTCATACTTTTACCAGTACAGGTACAACCTGTCATATCCGGACTAATATGGCGACCGGCCATCCGGATATAGAAAAATCCGGATATCACAAGGTCATTTATAAATACCGTATTTTCTCGCATAATTAACGCACTTTTCTGACGAAAAATACCGGCAAAAATTTCGGGTGCGTAAATTATTCAAGGATTTCAGATATACCCAAATTTCATTTGAAATTTATTGACATTTAAAAGATACATTTAATATACTGTATTATACACAAAATCAGTTCAACTCATTAAAGTTATCGTCATTTGGCGTAAAATTACGGTTGAGTTTTCTTCTGAACAATCAAATAGAGTACATTAGGCAAGTTGGAGTTAATGATGTTAATAATAAGATAGAGCAAACTAATAAATAATCAATTTTTTTTATACCGAGGAGGGGCCTATATAACGATTCATAATATGTCGTCATATCTGAGCGTTATATGAAAGGGACAGACTGTGCCCCGTACGCTAGACAGAGAGCGTATAATAAGCAACTATCTCACTCTAACTTCGTCACAGTGAAGCTCGCGGTCGGATCAGACATGAATTTTATTCAATTCATTTTTGCAGTTCAACCTGCGATAACTTCAAAACCAATAAATATACAGCAATTCTGAAAACTGCATTGTGTTCAGTAATTAAATCTCTATAAGTAGCCAAAATCTCAATTAATATAATTAACAATTACAGAAGATACACAGAAGGAGAACGTGTTTTTTTAGACGTTTCTATTGGTTTAGCATTTATATTTGTACACTGTACTCTTTAAAATACAAAAAGTAAAATTGGTTAAAAAGTTTTACTTACAGTACGCCTACATCAGTTTTTGAAAGTTTGTGATTCGGCTGCTTCACACAATGCACACGTTTTTTGGAAGCCATGAAGCCAAAGTGAGTCGACCTAACGCCGCTGCCCCAGACTCAGTTGCCCCAAATAAAGTATTTCAATTGTAAAAACTTAAATATTCAAAAATAATGAACCATATCGCAGAATGACGTAAGCGTAGTGAAGAAAAAGTGGTGAACAGTCGAAACATCAAGAGTAGTATCTTTACATCCCTAACCATTTCGCTAACCAAAATTGCAAAAATTTGTTTGGAGATACGTCCGGATATGGGAGGTTCCGGATATCACAGGTCCGGATGTGACAGGTTGTACTGTACTTTTTAACTACATATTATACTAATGTACAATGAAGATATACTTATTATATCTTTATTTAGTATATAGTTATTTAGGCGTCAAGAAAAGAACGTGTGAATAAAGTGATCACAACACCTTATATGTTTTCTGTCATTGAATGATTAACCCACTTTTTAATAACAGCGTTGAAAAGTAGTTGATTACGTCTTTCAAAGATTATTTTTACTACGGTACTGAAATTAAAAATAGCTAAGATCGTATACAGGAATTAAACGTAGGCGACTGGAAGCAGTAATTATATAAACAGCCGACACACACACCAGCTGCTAATATTGCAGCAATTGCTAACGTTCAGTAGACTTGGCAACATTGTGACCTTCGTGACTTTATATACATTTTGTGGCAACACTGTGCATATTTTTTATCACTAAAAGCTAAACCGATTTCCGTGATAAAATAATAATGCATTTTTTTAAACGTGTGAGTCGTTTGTAACGACTAAGTTAACAGGGTAATTATTATTCAATTTTTTTCAACAAACTATCTTGAAACGGATATATATTTTTACGGTTTTTTATGCTGATTACGAATATGTAAGAATAAAATGTCTAAGCTTACTACTCATAACTTTTATATATGGGGTCTCAAAAAGATCAACTTCTCTGGTCAAAACTTGCGTGTTTAGGTCATGATGGATAAACGTGATTATATATACATATATATATATATAATATCGCCTCCTTTCCGACTTAATTTTACATCTTGTGCCATTTTGTAAATGTTATATGTGGACAGACTTGCTTACTTTTCTATTAAATGTAGAAATAGATTTTACCATTATTTTTTGCCGCAAACCATTTAATCTTGTTGTTTAATCCTTTTTCTATATGAATAGCTCATTACAATTATTGTTAATATTTCGTGTAAACAGCAGAGAGATGCTAAGTAGGACATTGTCTCACGTAAGATTGCATGGTAAATCAAGACTCGCGCGTATTTCTTCCACCAGTCGACGTCAGAGCGAAGCAACCAATGGGAGCGTAATTGGCCGGAGTGGCCTACCTTATTATTCTAGTTACATAGGGCATCGACATTCGGTCTCATTTCTGGTTCTGCACTCGAGGGAAACACTGGTCTGGCGGCGTCACGTATTGTTTTATCATATTTGAAATGAGTTGCTGAGTTACTAGAGAGCTTCAGGTGAGGAAAAGTGTGGTATTAATTTTGATTAATTCAGGGACTATGCGGGTTTTATATTATATATATATATTGTTACATCCCTCTCGCGTCTCCTAATTATGCCCCACGTTATGAGCGTCAATTTGTTACAATCCGGGTTACCTCTCCTTAAAAACCCCTCTGTTGTATTTGTCAATATGTGTTGTATTAATTTAATTTGTATAAATTCTCGGAAATATTTGGTGTTGTGGAATATATGGATGTACTCAATTAATGTTAACTTAACTATTTAATAATTATCAGTGTTAGTGTGCCTAGAACTTAAATAACTTAAGATTTATTCTACAATTTCATCCAACCCTATTATGCCTTGAAGAGAGTTCTGTCTGATTTTATATTTTTACGCTCCCTCTTTGGTGTCAGATAATTCCGCTATAAGCGCTGTAGTATCGGCTCAACGAAACTTGTAGGTTATTCGATGTTTATATTAACTATTTATTCTCTACTTATTCAGTTACTTTTGTTCCAGTTCACTAAACCATACTCCAAATAACAAGGTGTGACAAATATATAAAGGTTCTTTATTTGTTTATCAATTCACATTAACTAAGATATATTCCAATTAATATATGTTGGGACTATAGATTCAGGTATCGATTGTTGACTATTTAATCCTTTGTTTATATTTGGTTATATATTATATTTGATTCGTATTTTATTTATTTCAGGGTGTGAAGGTTCTTGTAACTGTGGGGAAGACTAAAAATACATAATAAGAATGCAAGATTTACAAAAATTATGTGTTGTGTATTTAGTATGATTAATATAATATAATTTTACCAGTCTCTAACGAAGCAAATCACGTTGGCAGTTGATCGCTAAATTCGTTGTTCTGGTCAATTATGAAGCACAGTTTTCTTTCTTCAGTTTAATAAAAGTAATTCTTGTCCTGTCCACTTCGGAATACAGCTTCTGAATTGTTTTACGGCCCGATTGATGTTTCTTCTACACCGCCAGGATCCAATAGGTTCTTCCTTCGGTTGAAGCAGTTAGTGTTGTTCCGTGTATTTGCAAGGTTATAATTTCTGGTGTTGTGAATATTATGGGTTGTCTTATTGTTAACTCTTTATATTTGATTACTATTTATCAATTCCCTTCGGACATGGGACAGTCCAAGTTTCTTCTTGTAGAATTCAGTGATTTCTTCTCGATTATTATTTCATAATATCGTTATTTTATTAATCTGTGTTAGTGATAGATGTAAGTATTATCATTAGAATTTTATCTTCTTTATAATCGTATCTCTTGATTTCGAATATTACGATTCAATATATTCTTCTTGGGTTTTTTAAATCATCACGTTCAGTTTTTACAAAAGCAATTCTGTTATTTTATAAATCAACAATCTTCTTCTTAAATTTTTTTTCCATAGCAACCTATATTAATTTCCGCTTCCACATGTTTGACTATATAGTGTTTCTTTCATATATTTTGTTGTCTATTCTTTGTCAATTTGCTGTCCTATCGGAATGTAAATTTACCGATAGCTGGTTTATTATTTTATACACATCTTCTACTGGTTTTTTGATATAATTCCGTTTTTTTCCTTTTTTATTATATTTAATCCACCTTCGATATTATTTTTTACCAATCGATATTATGGCATTATGGTATTATTGTAATTTGTATAAATTTTATTAAATATTATTATTAACTTAATGTTTTTTCTTCTTTCTAGCTCTTCATAGTGTATTTATTAATTATTATTAATTGATGTATCTAACCTTTAAGTTATAAGTGTTTATTTAGTATTTTTGGCTGTTAGGCCTTTTATTGTAAATTGATCTACCTGTGGTTATGTCTGTTAGGCATCTATAGTCCCTTTTATATAAATTCGTACATACAATCAAAACTTAATTATTAACATTTGTATAAACAATTATTTTTCTACATCTAATAACAAATTTATCTTGATCTCTCGATCACATATAACAAAATTCGAACTTATGAACATTGGTTAACTGCCTCACCCTTCATTCTATGACAGTCATTGAATAACACTATTTGTTTCATTATTTTTCATGAACTCAACACATATTTGATATAACATCACATAAACTTTATCATAACATTTTTGTCATAATATAATACTTTTTTAACACAAAATTCTTATCTGTTATTACCATAAACTAAGTCATTGTTTCATTTTTCTGTTTTGATTTTTATTAAACATATATCATTAGCTATTATTTATTTTACAGGTTCGTTTATTCTATTCAACACTACCTTGCATTCTTATTTAATTTTGTCTATGACTATAATTGTCATAATTGGGTCTCTGTTCTATTATGAGATTAAGTATCAATTTATTTATCAATCTGTGAATCTTCTTTTATGTAGCATAAATGCTATCATTTTTGTTGCGCTACATATGCTTCCCCTCCTAAAAAAGTTTAGTTTACCTGAATGAAGTTTAGGTCAAATAAACTTGCCTTTTTCACATGCCTTTTCTTAATTTCATTGTTAATGGTTGACGATGGTCTTCTCAATGTAACTTCATTAGACTAGTACTAGTACCTTTTTTATTTAATAACATTTCATCATTTTATTTAACATTCTTGATTCTTGATATTTTTTTTTTTTCTGTACACATTATTTGTTGGTAACTGGCTACACTATTCACTGATACATTAGTTTTACATCTCTCCTATTTATAATTACTATAATTACTGCATTTTTCATTATTCTTCTGTCAACACGCTTCTTTCTGTTTTCTTCGTCCTATTCCTTTGGAAACTGAATTTATTTTTGCAACTATTCTAATATTCCTTAAATATTTAATTTCCCTAACAATCCCTAACACATGCGTTGGTACAGTTCAGAGAGGCACTGTTTGGCTTCATACTCTGCTGCCCACACTACATCTTAATATAGTACTGCTGGAATTCATCTACAGTCAGCTATAAAATATAATAATAATCTCCTAATAATCTCTTTAATCATTTAATAATAAATATTTGGGAAAAGATTTTTTCTTTGTTGCATTTATATTTTTTCATTACTATTCTTCATATTTCGTAGTTCCATTTTAATTCCTTAAACATTCGTTAATATCGACTTTGACAGTTATCAATTGTAATCATTTTTGTTTTCATTTTTGTTGAGATTGTAATGTTAAGTATCTTCTTCGTTTGTTCTTTTTTTTTCTGATCTCAATATTTTTTAATCAGTTGTGTGTTGATCATTATAATTGTATTTCTTACTAAATATATTCCTTATACTTAATTATTCTTCCTCTTATCGTATTTCACTATTTTGGCTGTTTATTTTTTAATGAATTATGTTCATAAATACTCTTTCCTTCTTGTCTTCTTTAACATTATATTAGTTACATTCAATCGTTTACTGAGATTGTTCCATCATGTGGCAATGTAGTATGTATTTTAGGTCAGATGATTTTTTTTCTTCTTTATTTTGGATAAGTAGGTTTGAGGTAATAACTTTTATCTTGGGGTTCATTCTTCATTATTCACACTATTTCTTTGTAAACATTTAATAATAATTCTCATTTTATTCTGTAATCTTGGGGTTTGTTATTCGTTATTCACATTATTTCTTTATACACGTAATAATAATAATTATCGTTTTCTTCTGTAATCTTGGGGTTTGTTATTCATTATACACATTATTTCTTTATAAACATTTAACAATAATTCTTGTTTTCTTCAAAATCGATAATACGTTGTTCTTATTGTATTTCAGAATTTAGTGGTAGTATTCAACTCAAATTATTTCTAAATTCCAAGTATTTTTCTTCAAATATAAGGTAATAAGTTGTCCTTACTTCATTTTAGAATTTATTCATTTATATAAATTCTTTTTGGATTTAGTAATTTTTTTTTCTTACTAAATTCGTTTTATATATAATAGTTATTTCAAATAATTTTTGTAAGTTGTTCTTACTGTCCTTTAGAATGTTGCTGATATATATATGATTTCGTTATTACTATTACTGTTTACATGTTTCTGATCCTCTTCTAACAAATCTTCCCTGATATTTTTTAAATAGTGGTTATTAATTATGGTTATTTTATGATTACACTTAATTTTATTTATTAATCGTTGTTCCCCAAGATTACGGTTCAGTGACGGGTATTCATTAATTTTCACTGCCTCTATTAGTTTAAATGAGGGCTTACTCCCTCTTCTCTATTTTCATTCTGATTACTGTGTTGGTTTTGTACTGTTTCCGTCCGATCCTCCGTATTATGTTCTGCCATCCTATAATTTCCATCATGTGGGTAGTTGTCTTCATGCCGAGATTGGTCATAATGGTTGTCATATCGGTGACTCCTTGGGTAGTATCGTCGCTGATTACCTTGAGGTCTGGAGTAAATATAATTGACGTTATGTCTATAATTATTGGGTCGTCTGTCTCCATCTCCTCTATTATTGCGACTATCACGATAATTGTAATTGTTATTGCCGCGATAATTATAGTTTCTGTAATTATTATTCGTGTTTTCATTTTGTGTTCTATTAGTATTAACGTTATGCGCAGGTCGATTGCGATCGTTATTATGAGAATTGGCTGGTGGCGCGTTATTATCATACTTCTGATATTTATGATTTAGCATTCTATTTCTTTGGTATTGGTTCTCGTGCTCATAATTCTCCAAGAATTTGGCCATGGCTGGAATCGTTTTGATTTGACTACACATACGCGCATTTTTTATCCCTTCCTCGTAATGATAGGATAGTTGTATTACCAAACATTATTCGGGAATTCGGGGCTCTAAGTTCCGCGCCATACATACTTTTCCTAAAAAGTATGAAGTAAGGGACTGGCCTACATTTGTTTCGTATCGACCGTTACTCAAATTATTCCTAATCATATTCTGGGTCGATTCCGACCAATACTTCTCCTTAAATTGTTTTTTGAACTCAGTCATGTCCAGTATATCCGGGCGCACCGCTGTCCACCAATTATCATAAGTATCTTTAAATGTTTCATCAATCATGCTTCGTATAATACTCCAGCGACTCTCTCTATTTCTTATGATCACTTCTTCCAATCTCTTCAAAAATTCCATAGGATTGCGCTTATAATTACGAAAATTAATCGATTCTCTGTTCTCATGGTTATTTGTATGACTATTTTGGCATGTCCTATCCCGCCATGAATCTACTTCCTCCTGTAATTGTAATTCACGCCTACTAATCTCTTCTATTTTATTTTTATTGGTATTGATTTGACCTTCCATATTATTTAAATTGCCATAGACCCTTTCGAGTCGTTCGCCCATGTCTGTCTGTATTTGCTTAATACCGTCCTTATTCTCTTCCCGTACCTGATGTACTTCGTTTTTAATTTGCTCACATTTTTCGACAGTTTCCTGTTGGATTTCTTCGACCAATGTTTTATTCTCAATTTTTGTGTCATTAATTTTATTCTGTAATTCCTCACGAACCTGTACTATTGTTTCGTTAGTTTTTTCTAACCCTTCATTAGTTTTGGCTATTTCTAATTTTCTTTCCTCATTATTTTGGTCCACCTTCTGGTTAACTGTCACATGAATATTTTCAATTTTTTCATTAATTTGCTTTAAATTTTCTTCATGTATTTGTAAGATGTTTTCCTTCATTTGTTTTAAACCCTCATCATTCCTATCTAACCTTTCGTGAATTTGTTTTGAGGTTTCTTTAATTTCCTCATTTGTTTTTCTAAAATTCTCCTTGTTTTCTTCATTTGTTTTATCGTATTTTTCCTCCAGTCTCTTTGAGTTTTCCTCCTGTCTCTTCGAGTTTTCCTCCTGTCTCTTCGAGTTTTCCTCCTGCTGCTTTGATTTTTCCAATAGTATTTTAAACATTTCCTGTATACTCAAGTCTTCCTTTTGGTTAAGCTTATCTGGTTGATCCCCTTGGGCGACTTCTTCAATTATTTCCTTTTCCTTGTCCGTAATAATTTCAGGTTCCGCTATTTCGTCTGTCTGTTGTTCCATTTCGCTATCTGTTATTAGTTCTATTTCCTGTTCTTGTTCATCTATTTCCTTCTCCGTTTCTCCTGCCCTCATCCTTGATCTACCTCTGGTATGCATGTTTATTCTCCCACAGTTGCCTGCTCTGGTTAAGTAATATTAATATGGTTACTGTTACTTAACTTAAGCCCTTCACAAGTTGAGCGCCAAATTGTTACAACCCTCTCGCGTCACCTAATTATGTCCCACGTTATGAGCGCCAATTTGTTACAATCCGGGTTACCTCTCCTTAAAAACCCCTCTGTTGTATTTGTCAATATGTGTTGTATTAATTTAATTTGTATAAATTCTCGGAAATATTTGGTGTTGTGGAATATATGGATGTACTCAATTAATGTTAACTTAACTATTTAATAATTATCAGTGTTAGTGTGCCTAGAACTTAAATAACTTAAGATTTATTCTACAATTTCATCCAACCCTATTATGCCTTGAAGAGAGTTCTGTCTGATTTTATATTTTTACGCTCCCTCTTTGGTGTCAGATAATTCCGCTATAAGCGCTGTAGTATCGGCTCAACGAAACTTGTAGGTTATTCGATGTTTATATTAACTATTTATTCTCTACTTATTCAGTTACTTTTGTTCCAGTTCACTAAACCATACTCCAAATAACAAGGTGTGACAAATATATAAAGGTTCTTTATTTGTTTATCAATTCACATTAACTAAGATATATTCCAATTAATATATGTTGGGACTATAGATTCAGGTATCGATTGTTGACTATTTAATCCTTTGTTTATATTTGGTTATATATTATATTTGATTCGTATTTTATTTATTTCAGGGTGTGAAGGTTCTTGTAACTGTGGGGAAGACTAAAAATACATAATAAGAATGCAAGATTTACAAAAATTATGTGTTGTGTATTTAGTATGATTAATATAATATAATTTTACCAGTCTCTAACGAAGCAAATCACGTTGGCAGTTGATCGCTAAATTCGTTGTTCTGGTCAATTATGAAGCACAGTTTTCTTTCTTCAGTTTAATAAAAGTAATTCTTGTCCTGTCCACTTCGGAATACAGCTTCTGAATTGTTTTACGGCCCGATTGATGTTTCTTCTACACCGCCAGGATCCAATAGGTTCTTCCTTCGGTTGAAGCAGTTAGTGTTGTTCCGTGTATTTGCAAGGTTATAATTTCTGGTGTTGTGAATATTATGGGTTGTCTTATTGTTAACTCTTTATATTTGATTACTATTTATCAATTCCCTTCGGACATGGGACAGTCCAAGTTTCTTCTTGTAGAATTCAGTGATTTCTTCTCGATTATTATTTCATAATATCGTTATTTTATTAATCTGTGTTAGTGATAGATGTAAGTATTATCATTAGAATTTTATCTTCTTTATAATCGTATCTCTTGATTTCGAATATTACGATTCAATATATTCTTCTTGGGTTTTTTAAATCATCACGTTCAGTTTTTACAAAAGCAATTCTGTTATTTTATAAATCAACAATCTTCTTCTTAAATTTTTTTTCCATAGCAACCTATATTAATTTCCGCTTCCACATGTTTGACTATATAGTGTTTCTTTTATATATTTTGTTGTCTATTCTTTGTCAATTTGCTGTCCTATCGGAATGTAAATTTACCGATAGCTGGTTTATTATTTTATACACATCTTCTACTGGTTTTTTGATATAATTCCGTTTTTTCCTTTTTTATTATATTTAATCCACCTTCGATATTATTTTTTACCAATCGATATTATGGCATTATGGTATTATTGTAATTTGTATAAATTTTATTAAATATTATTATTAACTTAATGTTTTTTCTTCTTTCTAGCTCTTCATAGTGTATTTATTAATTATTATTAATTGATGTATCTAACCTTTAAGTTATAAGTGTTTATTTAGTATTTTTGGCTGTTAGGCCTTTTATTGTAAATTGATCTACCTGTGGTTATGTCTGTTAGGCATCTATAGTCCCTTTTATATAAATTCGTACATACAATCAAAACTTAATTATTAACATTTGTATAAACAATTATTTTTCTACATCTAATAACAAATTTATCTTGATCTCTCGATCACATATAACAAAATTCGAACTTATGAACATTGGTTAACTGCCTCACCCTTCATTCTATGACAGTCATTGAATAACACTATTTGTTTCATTATTTTTCATGAACTCAACACATATTTGATATAACATCACATAAACTTTATCATAACATTTTTGTCATAATATAATACTTTTTTAACACAAAATTCTTATCTGTTATTACCATAAACTAAGTCATTGTTTCATTTTTCTGTTTTGATTTTTATTAAACATATATCATTAGCTATTATTTATTTTACAGGTTCGTTTATTCTATTCAACACTACCTTGCATTCTTATTTAATTTTGTCTATGACTATAATTGTCATAATTGGGTCTCTGTTCTATTATGAGATTAAGTATCAATTTATTTATCAATCTGTGAATCTTCTTTTATGTAGCATAAATGCTATCATTTTTGTTGCGCTACATATGCTTCCCCTCCTAAAAAAGTTTAGTTTACCTGAATGAAGTTTAGGTCAAATAAACTTGCCTTTTTCACATGCCTTTTCTTAATTTCATTGTTAATGGTTGACGATGGTCTTCTCAATGTAACTTCATTAGACTAGTACTAGTACCTTTTTTATTTAATAACATTTCATCATTTTATTTAACATTCTTGATTCTTGATATATTTTTTTTTTTCTGTACACATTATTTGTTGGTAACTGGCTACACTATTCACTGATACATTAGTTCTACATCTCTCCTATTTATAATTACTATAATTACTGCATTTTTCATTATTCTTCTGTCAACACGCTTCTTTCTGTTTTCTTCGTCCTATTCCTTTGGAAACTGAATTTATTTTTGCAACTATTCTAATATTCCTTAAATATTTAATTTCCCTAACAATCCCTAACACATGCGTTGGTACAGTTCAGAGAGGCACTGTTTGGCTTCATACTCTGCTGCCCACACTACATCTTAATATAGCACTGCTGGAATTCATCTACAGTCAGCTATAAAATATAATAATAATCTCCTAATAATCTCTTTAATCATTTAATAATAAATATTTGGGAAAAGATTTTTTCTTTGTTGCATTTATATTTTTTCATTACTATTCTTCATATTTCGTAGTTCCATTTTAATTCCTTAAACATTCGTTAATATCGACTTTGACAGTTATCAATTGTAATCATTTTTGTTTTCATTTTTGTTGAGATTGTAATGTTAAGTATCTTCTTCGTTTGTTCTTTTTTTTCTGATCTCAATATTTTTTAATCAGTTGTGTGTTGATCATTATAATTGTATTTCTTTCTAAATATATTCCTTATACTTAATTATTCTTCCTCTTATCGTATTTCACTATTTTGGCTGTTTATTTTTTAATGAATTATGTTCATAAATACTCTTTCCTTCTTGTCTTCTTTAACATTATATTAGTTTCATTCAATCGTTTACTGAGATTGTTCCATCATGTGGCAATGTAGTATGTATTTTAGGTCAGATGATTTTTTTTCTTCTTTATTTTGGATAAGTAGGTTTGAGGTAATAACTTTTATCTTGGGGTTCATTCTTCATTATTCACACTATTTCTTTGTAAACATTTAATAATAATTCTCATTTTATTCTGTAATCTTGGGGTTTGTTATTCGTTATTCACATTATTTCTTTATACACGTAATAATAATAATTATCGTTTTCTTCTGTAATCTTGGGGTTTGTTATTCATTATACACATTATTTCTTTATAAACATTTAACAATAATTCTTGTTTTCTTCAAAATCGATAATACGTTGTTCTTCTTGTATTTCAGAATTTAGTGGTAGTATTCAACTCAATTTATTTTTAAATTCCAAGTATTTTTCTTCAAATATAAGGTAATAAGTTGTCCTTACTTCATTTTAGAATTTATTCATTTATATAAATTCTTTTTGGATTTAGTAATTTTTTTTTCTTACTGAATTCGTTTTATATATAATAGTTATTTCAAATAATTTTTGTAAGTTGTTCTTACTGTCCTTTAGAATTTTGCTGATATATATATGATTTCGTTATTACTATTACTGTTTACATGTTTCTGATCCTCTTCTAACAAATCTTCCCTGATATTTTTTAAATAGTGGTTATTAATTATGGTTATTTTATGATTACACTTAATTTTATTTATTAATCGTTGTTCCCCAAGATTACGGTTCAGTGACGGGTATTCATTAATTTTCACTGCCTCTATTAGTTTAAATGAGGGCTTACTCCCTCTTCTCTATTTTCATTCTGATTACTGTGTTGGTTTTGTACTGTTTCCGTCCGATCCTCCGTATTATGTTCTGCCATCCTATAATTTCCATCATGTGGGTAGTTGTCTTCATGCCGAGATTGGTCATAATGGTTGTCATATCGGTGACTCCTTGGGTAGTATCGTCGCTGATTACCTTGAGGTCTGGAGTAAATATAATTGACGTTATGTCTATAATTATTGGGTCGTCTGTCTCCATCTCCTCTATTATTGCGACTATCACGATAATTGTAATTGTTATTGCCGCGATAATTATAGTTTCTGTAATTATTATTCGTGTTTTCATTTTGTGTTCTATTAGTATTAACGTTATGCGCAGGTCGATTGCGATCGTTATTATGAGAATTGGCTGGTGGCGCGTTATTATCATACTTCTGATATTTATGATTTAGCATTCTATTTCTTTGGTATTGGTTCTCGTGCTCATAATTCTCCAAGAATTTGGCCATGGCTGGAATCGTTTTGATTTGACTACACATACGCGCATTTTTTATCCCTTCCTCGTAATGATAGGATAGTTGTATTACCAAACATTCTTCGGGAATTCGGGGCTCTAAGTTCCGCGCCATACATACTTTTCCTAAAACGTATGAAGTAGGGGACTGGCCTACATTTGTTTCGTATCGACCGTTACTCAAATTATTCCTAATCATATTCTGGGTCGATTCCGACCAATACTTCTCCTTAAATTGTTTTTTGAACTCAGTCATGTCCAGTATATCCGGGCGCACCGCTGTCCACCAATTATCATAAGTATCTTTAAATGTTTCATCAATCATGCTTCGTATAATACTCCAGCGACTCTCTCTATTTCTTATGATCACTTCTTCCAATCTCTTCAAAAATTCCATAGGATTGCGCTTATAATTACGAAAATTAATCGATTCTCTGTTCTCATGGTTATTTGTATGACTATTTTGGCATGTCCTATCCCGCCATGAATCTACTTCCTCCTGTAATTGTAATTCACGCCTACTAATCTCTTCTATTTTATTTTTATTGGTATTGATTTGACCTTCCATATTATTTAAATTGCCATAGACCCTTTCGAGTCGTTCGCCCATGTCTGTCTGTATTTGCTTAATACCTTCCTTATTCTCTTCCCGTACCTGATGTACTTCGTTTTTAATTTGCTCACATTTTTCGACAGTTTCCTGTTGGATTTCTTCGACCAATGTTTTATTCTCAATTTTTGTGTCATTAATTTTATTCTGTAATTCCTCACGAACCTGTACTATTGTTTCGTTAGTTTTTTCTAACCCTTCATTAGTTTTGGCTATTTCTAATTTTCTTTCCTCATTATTTTGGTCCACCTTCTGGTTAACTGTCACATGAATATTTTCAATTTTTTCATTAATTTGCTTTAAATTTTCTTCATGTATTTGTAAGATGTCTTCCTTCATTTGTTTTAAACCCTCATCATTCCTATCTAACCTTTCGTGAATTTGTTTTGAGGTTTCTTTAATTTCCTCATTTGTTTTTCTAAAATTCTCCTTGTTTTCTTCATTTGTTTTATCGTATTTTTCCTCCAGTCTCTTTGAGTTTTCCTCCTGTCTCTTCGAGTTTTCCTCCTGTCTCTTCGAGTTTTCCTCCTGCTGCTTTGATTTTTCCAATAGTATTTTAAACATTTCCTGTATACTCAAGTCTTCCTTTTGGTTAAGCTTATCTGGTTGATCCCCTTGGGCGACTTCTTCAATTATTTCCTTTTCCTTGTCCGTAATAATTTCAGGTTCCGCTATTTCGTCTGTCTGTTGTTCCATTTCGCTATCTGTTATTAGTTCTATTTCCTGTTCTTGTTCATCTATTCCCTTCTCCGTTTCTCCTGCCCTCATCCTTGATCTACCTCTGGTATGCATGTTTATTCTCCCACAGTTGCCTGCTCTGGTTAAGTAATATTAATATGGTTACTGTTACTTAACTTAAGCCCTTCACAAGTTGAGCGCCAATTTGTTACAACCCTCTCGCGTCACCTAATTATGTCCCACGTTATGAGCGCCAATTTGTTACAATCCGGGTTACCTCTCCTTAAAAACCCCTCTGTTGTATTTGTCAATATGTGTTGTATTAATTTAATTTGTATAAATTCTCGGAAATATTTGGTGTTGTGGAATATATGGATGTACTCAATTAATGTTAACTTAACTATTTAATAATTATCAGTGTTAGTGTGCCTAGAACTTAAATAACTTAAGATTTATTCTACAATTTCATCCAACCCTATTATGCCTTGAAGAGAGTTCTGTCTGATTTTATATTTTTACGCTCCCTCTTTGGTGTCAGATAATTCCGCTATAAGCGCTGTAGTATCGGCTCAACGAAACTTGTAGGTTATTCGATGTTTATATTAACTATTTATTCTCTACTTATTCAGTTACTTTTGTTCCAGTTCACTAAACCATACTCCAAATAACAAGGTGTGACAAATATATAAAGGTTCTTTATTTGTTTATCAATTCACATTAACTAAGATATATTCCAATTAATATATGTTGGGACTATAGATTCAGGTATCGATTGTTGACTATTTAATCCTTTGTTTATATTTGGTTATATATTATATTTGATTCGTATTTTATTTATTTCAGGGTGTGAAGGTTCTTGTAACTGTGGGGAAGACTAAAAATACATAATAAGAATGCAAGATTTACAAAAATTATGTGTTGTGTATTTAGTATGATTAATACAATATAATTTTACCAGTCTCTAACGAAGCAAATCACGTTGGCAGTTGATCGCTAAATTCGTTGTTCTGGTCAATTATGAAGCACAGTTTTCTTTCTTCAGTTTAATAAAAGTAATTCTTGTCCTGTCCACTTCGGAATACAGCTTCTGAATTGTTTTACGGCCCGATTGATGTTTCTTCTACACCGCCAGGATCCAATAGGTTCTTCCTTCGGTTGAAGCAGTTAGTGTTGTTCCGTGTATTTGCAAGGTTATAATTTCTGGTGTTGTGAATATTATGGGTTGTCTTATTGTTAACTCTTTATATTTGATTACTATTTATCAATTCCCTTCGGACATGGGACAGTCCAAGTTTCTTCTTGTAGAATTCAGTGATTTCTTCTCGATTATTATTTCATAATATCGTTATTTTATTAATCTGTGTTAGTGATAGATGTAAGTATTATCATTAGAATTTTATCTTCTTTATAATCGTATCTCTTGATTTCGAATATTACGATTCAATATATTCTTCTTGGGTTTTTTAAATCATCACGTTCAGTTTTTACAAAAGCAATTCTGTTATTTTATAAATCAACAATCTTCTTCTTAAATTTTTTTTCCATAGCAACCTATATTAATTTCCGCTTCCACATGTTTGACTATATAGTGTTTCTTTCATATATTTTGTTGTCTATTCTTTGTCAATTTGCTGTCCTATCGGAATGTAAATTTACCGATAGCTGGTTTATTATTTTATACACATCTTCTACTGGTTTTTTGATATAATTCCGTTTTTTTCCTTTTTTATTATATTTAATCCACCTTCGATATTATTTTTTACCAATCGATATTATGGCATTATGGTATTATTATAATTTGTATAAATTTTATTAAATATTATTATTAACTTAATGTTTTCTCTTCTTTCTAGCTCTTCATAGTGTATTTATTAATTATTATTAATTGATGTATCTAACCTTTAAGTTATAAGTGTTTATTTAGTATTTTTGGCTGTTAGGCCTTTTATTGTAAATTGATCTACCTGTGGTTATGTCTGTTAGGCATCTATAGTCCCTTTTATATAAATTCGTACATACAATCAAAACTTAATTATTAACATTTGTATAAACAATTATTTTTCTACATCTAATAACAAATTTATCTTGATCTCTCGATCACATATAACAAAATTCGAACTTATGAACATTGGTTAACTGCCTCACCCTTCATTCTATGACAGTCATTGAATAACACTATTTGTTTCATTATTTTTCATGAACTCAACACATATTTGATATAACATCACATAAACTTTATCATAACATTTTTGTCATAATATAATACTTTTTTAACACAAAATTCTTATCTGTTATTACCATAAATTAAGTCATTGTTTCATTTTTCTGTTTTGATTTTTATTAAACATATATCATTAGCTATTATTTATTTTACAGGTTCGTTTATTCTATTCAACACTACCTTGCATTCTTATTTAATTTTGTCTATGACTATAATTGTCATAATTGGGTCTCTGTTCTATTATGAGATTAAGTATCAATTTATTTATCAATCTGTGAATCTTCTTTTATGTAGCATAAATGCTATCATTTTTGTTGCGCTACAATATATATATATTTTTTTTTATTTTTTTTTTTGTGTGTGTGTGAACTTTGTGTGTGTTGCGTCTTGGATAGTTGAAAGCATGTTGCCGACTGGCCTTTTCCTGTATAAAAAATTAATCGAAGATGTTGTTGCAATCAAATTCAAATGTAGAAATAATAACTAACTAAGAAAGAAAGTTAAAAGTAAACGTAAATTGAATCCTATAAAATATTATTTTGAGAATTGTGAGGAGTAATATTTCTATTCACATTTAGTTCACGGAATAGAATGGTGAAAGTGTGTGTCTGTGATCGGTGTTACTGGAGCGAGAAAGATTTGTGTGAGGGTATTTTCCCTGACGGCAGTCAACAGATAAAAATCTTTCCAGGGTTCCCGGATAGCCGGGAGGTGAAAGGGGAGACGAGGATGGAGACAGACCATCAGTCTTCATCGGCTGAAGATCTAAGCAACACCCCAACGCCGTCAGACCTCTAGAGAGCCCCATACTGCCAGCCTGAACCACTGCCCGGAGGAGGAAATGAATTCCTGGAATTTCGGACTCACCAGTAGGGTCACCATGTTCTATATCATCGTGCATGCTGAGTAATCTTCTATACACAGGTGGGATTATTCCTTATATTTTAATACACGAACACACCAACTTACGGGATTTAAAGTGCTTAAAGACATTTTCATAAACAGTAACTTCACATATTCTATGTCTGTTGTAATATGTCCTGTGGAATAGTGAATTGTGTAATTAACTGAGTTAAAGAATCTGCCTGTTTAAATATGTCCATTATTGTGCTGTATTTTATAGGACGCCACTTGCCTTCTAGCTGTGAGTAATTAGCAAGGAAAATTTAAATCTCTTACTTGGTCAGTTTTATTAACTTTCTTATGAAGATCAAATCTCATGAACAAGCTTATACTGAATGCATTGACAAATAACTATGTGGGTAGTTCTTTCTGAACGTTCTTGTGTGAACAGGTTCATATCATGGGCTGTTACAGCATTGTTCTAGAATAAGTATCAAGTATTAGTACTCAATTTGTATGGGCAACTGGTGTTTATAAGAAAATGAATTGTGTAATTAACTGAGTTAAAGAATCTGCCTGTTTAAATATGTCCATTATTGTGCTGTATTTTATAGGACGCCACTTGCCTTCTAGCTGTGAGTAATTAGCAAGGAAAATTTAAATCTCTTACTTGGTCAGTTTTATTAACTTTCTTATGAAGATCAAATCTCATGAACAAGCTTATACTGAATGCATTGACAAATAACTATGGGGGTAGTTCTTTCTGAACGTTCTTGTGTGAACAGGTTCTTTAACATGGGCTGTTACAGCATTGTTCTAGAATAAGTATCAAGTATTAGTACTCAATTTGTATGGGCAACTGGTGTTTATAAGAAAGTGAATTGTGTAATTAACTGAGTTAAAGAATCTGCCTGTTTAAATATGTCCATTACTGTGCTGTATTTTATAGGACGCCACTTGCCTTCTAGCTGTGAGTAATTAGCAACGAAAATTTAAATCTGTTACTTGGTCAGTTTTATTAACTTTCTTATGAAGATCAAATCTCATGAACAATCTTATACCGAATGCATTGACAATTAACTATGGAGGTAGTTCTTTCTGAACGTTCTTGTGTGAACAGGTTCTTTAACATGGGCTGTTACAGCATTGTGCCAGAATAAGTATCAAGTATTAGTACTCAATTTTTATAGGCAACTGGTGTTTATAAGAATACGGCAATAGTGTTAAGATGTATCTATATGTATTTATATTACTCCTGTAATGCACAATTTCAAACAAAATTTTTTATTAGTTGGCAAATATTAAACGTTACCTGTCTCTTGGCAGTGATCATTATTTGAGTGTAAATTTAATTCATAATGTATCTAAATTCTAATGTAATAATTGTTACTGAGACTGTGATCTATAAATGTTATTTGAGGTAATGTCAATGCATAGCAATGTTGATTTATATCGAAACAATGCACGAAAAGGTGTTGAAAATTTGTTGTCGTTAATTATGTAATAGTTCAAAACTTAATTCTTGTTACTAATGCCAATGGTCATTATTCTGAATATTGAGAATTTAAACGTGCATATTGTATTAAAATGTTATCATCATAAAAGGAAAGAACACTAATAAAAGCTGTTATCGTTATGCAAGTGTTTTATTCCAAGTCCTGTCACGGTGGGCTCAGCGCATCTTTCCCATCTAGACCACGAGTCTAGTTTTAAGAATTAAGTAACGACCCCTGATAAAAAAAAAAACACTTCACACAAATTCAGAGGGACGTTCCAAATTATTTACACATATTTACATTAATTCCTTACAAATAATTTTTACTAACTTTTGATTTATTTTAATATATAAAATATAGGTTTATTTTGTAGAGTTTACTTGTGTAACGTTATTTGTTAGTTTTACCGGTAGTTGTTTAACGTTGGAGCAAGTGATACATGTTGTAATGCGACGGAAGGAGAGACCTAATGTACAATAAAAACCTAATACAAAATACCCCCTTGATTAAACAATTACCATAACCTAGGTAAAAGAAATAAAATAAAAAGTACCAAAACTACAAAAAGAATTACCATAAAATAAATAATGATGAGTGTAATTAATAATATAAGGGAAGAACTATGTATTTTTAGAGTTAAGAGTGAGCAGAATAACCAGTGAGTGAGAAAAAATGAGAGCTAATAATTATTGTTAAACACAGAAAGGACTGTGGCAATTAACAGCAATTATCAGTGAACACAAGTGTATATAACAAACTGAACCAATGTGGAATAAACTAGGTAATAAGTAGAGTTCAGATAGTAGTAGTATTAATTACCTATCATATTTTAATTTGTAAGCCATTAGTATTCTAAGTTGTCAATTCATATTATTTCCAATGTATTTAAGCAAAAATGACTATTAGTGTGCCAATACACAGCATACATGATTTCTGATGTACAGAGGTAAAACCCAATATTATTAATTTAAAATGATATGAAAAGACATTTAATAATAATCTAATAGTTAAAAAGATTTTAATATTATATAGTAAACTGTTGTTGAAGTTTCATTTTAATGGCCTAATGTCGATTGGAATTAGTTATAATTAAATATCATTGTATTAATATGTTTAGTTCATGTTTATGTTACTATTTTTTGTATTATGTAACAATTATAATTATTCAAAAGGGATTAAGCCAACAGGCTACAGAATATTATAGTTTAAACAATTGTACTAACGGAAAAGGCCAGAACATAGGCCAAAACAACATAATTTCATTGTAAAGTGACTATTAAATGATAATGTCACTGTAAACCAGTAAAAAATAGCAAAACCATTAATTTAGACCTTATTAAGAAATCAAGAACAGCATTGTAATAATTTAATGAATTAGTAAAATAACTTTATAAATACTAAAGTATGTAATGGCCTAGGAAATAGAATTTTGGCAAAATTGTTAAAACAGATATTATAACACTCACACATGGCATGTGAGGTATCAGAATATTTGTAATTTTATGAAGACGATCATGATGTAAAGTAAGTTTAGGTTTATTCAATATTAATTAGGGAGTAATTGTGAGTAGGAAACATAAAATTTGTAAATCTTAAATAATTATAGTCACATGACCTAGTTACCCGGCGTTTTGACCAATAGGAATTTAGCTAATTTTGGTCAAACTCGTCGAGGGCAGAAAAAAATTATTTATTCGATTGTTGGACACGAAAGTAATCAGATCAATTCTGTGCTACTCTGAGTAAAAAAATTATGTGAGAATCTAATCCAAGTGGGGAAGAATTAAAATTCTATAAAACAAAAATAATAGAGTCAAAATAAGAAGGTAGAAATAACGAAAACACAAAATAATAAAATAAGAGAATAAAAAATATATAATAAAAGTAAATTATAAAAAAGTGCATAAGTTCTACAGCTAAAACTAACCCTGAGGTAACCATACCCTATTATCACTTTATAACGAAACAACACCAAGAACAACTTAAACAACACATTTAACCAACAGAAAATTAGTGAAAGAAAGAAAAAACTTATTAGTACACAGTGAACACTAAGTGTAAATTATTTATTTATAAAAACTGGTGGTAAAAAATTTTAACATTAATTCTGCTTGACAACAAGCCGCCATCTTGTTACTTTTTACTTTGAACACTGGGTAAAACCATAATGCATTGCAATATCACACTGAACTGAACGATAATGGTATGACATTTTTTCTTATTTATAATTAATTCTGTTTGTATTAGATAAGTATTTTAATAAATGTAATATAATGTACTTCTTGTGAAGCATTTCCAACTTCGAATAGCAGTCTCAAGAACCTAAGACAATATAATTATAACTAAAAATAAAGAAGGAATCGACCCGAGAGGAAAATCGATACGGGACATTGTCAATTTCGACCTTATAGTTTTAAATGGAATTCGAATAAATAAATGTTAACCATTATTCATAATTGGTGTTAAATGCGTTTTATTTACCGAATAGGGTAAAACAAAGGGATTTTCATGAAATAATAGAAGAATAAAACGGTTTTGGTGAGTTGAACTTCGTCACAAATACGAAATTTGGAAATAACCTCCAAATAGACATTCCGATACCGTAATCGAAATCAAACATCAACAAAACTTTTCTTTTATGAATTTTTTTTATCAAAACCAACGAAAGCAGATAATATAATTAATATTTATTTTTTTAATAAATAATTTTTTTTACAACAAACTCAAAACAACATAATTAACGTAAATTAAACAGAACCAAAACATAAGAAGGGAGGAATTGAATCGTCTCGTTACAATGTGTTGAAGGTATCAGAGTAGCCTACACATTATCTTTAAATGTGTTTTGAAAAATTATGCTAAAAATTATGCAGTGTAAACTTTGAATAATGAAGTGCAAGTAAGAGTTGTTTAGTGTTCAAAGGATGTTTTTGTTTGGACACATAATTTAAATTCAACTTGTTCTTTAAAAAATTGGTTCAATAATATTTAATGCGGTACTTTATTAACCAAAAATATAAAAAGACTCTAGTTTACAAATAATATCAACGTTAGAAATGTGTTACCTCTGTGTGTGTGTGTGTGTGTGTGTGTGTAAATCCATTATATATGGGGTTTGTTGCTATGAACTAGAAAAAGGTGTGTTCGAAAAGAGCAATTCCTGTTATGTACAGTCGGACACAGATACATAACATTTCTAATACGTTTTAATATCCAACTGAATCTAAATTTATATTGCCTATATAAATTTCTAATGTATGACATTCCATAAAATACTTGAATATAGTATGCTTTCTTAAGATACTTGAAACACCTGAAGAGGTTTAAAAATATTTCTTTTTTATCAAACTACTCGCATTTTCCATAACTTAAGAAGACGAACACTTCAATTTTTATCGACTTCTCTTCGTCAGAATACTGGAGAGCTTTCAGCGAACATTCTTCGGTATCGAGTGCGTGAAGTTAACTCTACGTATTTTCTTAAGAGTACCAAATTTGATTTAAAACATCATGACCAAAAATACCATAGAAACGCTGTAGACAATCAAGATTCCGCAGTTCGCGCGCGCACACACACAAACACACACTCACACACGCGCGCGCGATGATAACAAAATGTTTACCCGTTTTTAACGTTTGTATATTACATTTATTTACGTTATTATTTATTTATAACATTTTTATTCATTATATTACATATCGTTATTAAATACAGAATGACGATCACTAAAACACACAGCAAATGTCATTAATTGAAGATTTACTTTGTACGTTTGTTAATTTAGATTGAAGATGATGGGAGATCGCCCCTGAACTGTTGCTCTGTTATTCGCTTATGAATAAAATAGGGGAGCCACAAAACAACTTGTGCCATTTACTTCTAAATATAAAGAAAATACTACTCTATTACAGATATTTCTATAAGCAACTAATTGTTATAGAAAAGCTTTCTTATCAAAATAAAATAAGCAAACGATAAAAAATTATAAAATACGAAACTGAAAAATTTCAACGTTTTTTCTGTCTTACCATCACCGGACACAAATGCCATACACGCAGATTTGGCTGTCAATACTGTCAGTAGTAACTTCACGTTGAGCGTCATTGTGGCGGAGTACGGATACTCTGCAGACCTACTGTGACTTGTACTGAAATCGGCGTAGTTTATATAGTCCTCGAGTACATATTTTTAATTGTTACGCTGGCTTTTATTTTAATGTACTTAAGGTTACGTCAAGTAGTTGACCTTGTGGTTGTAATAATGGATTCTTACGGTATAAGTAAATAAACTAAGTAAACTGTGACAAACCATAAAAAAGCAACACATGTGTTCGCAAGTGTTTTTGGTCTTTGGTATTTTCTTTGTCGTAAGTTTTTATAGCTAAAAACTGCGCAGTTATTGTAACACGAAACACACGTGTACTGATTAAGACAGTATATTTTTTATATTAAGAATATTACTACAGAAACTATTATAGAAATTATTACTACAAAAACTGCAACGTTTTTATGGGAATATCAGTCAAAACATAATATTTGAATTCTTCACTTAGGTACTCATGCTAAATTTTGTGTAGAATTTAGGTCCCAGGTTTTCAGATCTGCTCGCAAGTATTTATTCTTATTAACTTTTAATATCAATAACTTCAATAATGTTACAAAAATAGTAAACCAATATGCGCCTATTTATAAAGCTACTTTCACGCTCTCGCTTCACTCTTCCCACTCACCCTAACTCTTCTGATCTCTTGGGCCTAGCTCTGTACATTCTTCTACTTTGAATCCACAATAACTAATTTTTGTGCCAACGAATATTAGGGCTCGTTGCTCATGGCAATACTGTATGAAGTAGTTCATATTTACAATGCCTGTTGTTGTTCTTTCTCCATTGTAAGAGGAGGGTAGTTTGGGTCCAAGACTTCCTCGTACGTGTAAAACCATAGTTGCTGACACGTACGTTCCCACGAAAAAATTCTCTGACTGTTCTCGCTGATTCAAGTGTTTTTATTCCTTTTTATTCTACGAACGTTACTTTCCTTAGTTTAGCAGATGAATTCTACTACCAAGAATGTTTCATTTTCAGTCACGGACGCTTGACAGTATTTTTGTTCTGGTTAACGTTTCACCCTAGTTAAAGGCGGATATAAATTAAATAGCAATGTAATAATAATAATAAGGGCGAATAAAAATGTGCGGGCTGTGTAAATTGTGATTGAAGTTGGATCTTCTTGATCAAATAGGTTAATTACTACGCTTCCAATGTTTTTCTAAGTTTAAATATTGAATATTTTCTAGATAACAATAAACCTCTAGATCATCATCATCATCATCATCCTCAAGGTTTAAACCAAGAATGGTTTGTTCCGGTCTCAAATAGGCAAATATTACAGCTGGTCACTCCAGCGCTTCCTCAGACGTCGCACACCTCTCCGTCCCCTCGGCTTATAGTTCTATAGTTGTTTGGGGATGCCGCAGTCTCCTATTCGGTCAAGATGTTCCCACCAATTCAGCCGATACTGGGCGATCCTGTCGAGTATACTCATAATATTCAGTTCCTTCCGTATATCTGTGTTTCTTCTATGATGATGGAGAATATACCCTGCCACGTGCCTGAGAAATCTCATTTCAGCCGCTTTCCTTTCGTTAAAGTCCAATTTTGAGACCCATAAAGAAGTGTGGGAAGAGCCGTCACCTTGTATAATTTTAGGCTTGTTTCTTTACTTGCTGACTTAAGGGTTTGCCTGATGGTCCCGCACATAAGGTTGAACTTATGCAACTTATGCACCACGTCGTTGCTTGCATTATAGTACACACTGTAGCCCAGGTATTCAAAACTGCTAACTTGTTCCAGGACAGCACCATCTATAACAATTTTTGCCCGTACGGGATCAGTTCCACAAAAAGCCATCACCTTGGTATTAATTGTGGATATCTTCAATACAGAGTCTTTGCAGATTCCATTTAACAAATGTATAACCATCTGCAATCTGTTTTCAGAGTCCGACAGAATAGTCTGATTGTCCGCAAACAAGAAAGTGTCAATTGTAGAGTAACCAATCATAAAATGGTCTGGAAGATACATCTGCCAGTTTTGTATGACATCGTCAATATATACATTAAAAAGGGAAGGTGATAATGGAAACCCTTGACGTACTCCACAATTGATCAGGCCAACATACATCCTGTAATACCGAATACGTATTATTTTCCAGCTGCAAGTTTTAATTTTCTTTGTTATATTTTTTAGGTAAACCGGATTTCTAGACACGAGTAAACACTTTGGTCCTCCAATCTCTACTCATGTGTATCGTGGTGATGATGATTGTATTAACCTCTCATTCCTTTCGTCGTAAGTGAGGTCACAATCTAGTGTTTAGTTCATTGTATTGTTATCCCAGCCGAAAGATGATTCGGCGGCTACAGAATGAAGTGCGAGTATAAGTGAGCTTGCTCTCTTCTGGCGTCATGCGATTTTCAGCTTTTTCTGTTATGCGCTGTACCTGACCCCATAGATAAACATCGGCACTGCAAACCGCATTCGGAAATTTTTCGACGTTTCACGATTGGCTAATATAATCAGTAGGCCAATACTTGCTTTCTACTCCTAGTGTCTTCCTGCAATGCTGTCGTCTCCCTTACAGCCATGCGTTAAGATGACACCTTCCACTATAGTACTGCAGAAGGGGCACTGCATTCGTTGACTTTCTGTATGTAACCCACGATCATATTAGTGATTGTGGGTTACAGGTGAGTTTGCCATTGAGTTTTGGGTATTTGGTCTGAAATAATCCTACTAAAGGTAGATAGTAGCGTTTATAGGTCTTTATTGTATCAGTATTAAGAGCTTTTGTTTTATTGACATTGTGTGTTTGACTATTTGCTTTAAAATAGGTCTACTTCAGGATTATTAAAATTTTGAGCTTAAATGTAATTAATCTCTTACGTTTGCAGTCATTCTTTTTATGTTAGCGTCGGGGCTCTTATGTTAGCGTAGATCCTTATCTGTTAGAGTCAGGTATTCTTACGTCTTGTTCGCTCAAATCACCACGTTGGTTCCTAAAGTCATCACGCAGTACGTCCGTTTCGTGAGCGGTTTGTTTTTACATTTGTACCCCTTCCTGGATTACTTCTTGTTTACGTTGTAATCGTTTTCTGCTTACGATTACTAATCCCACGTTCATTGCTGCCAGCGGCAATGCTGTATTGAGTTTTTCAACTTCCGTCCACATTGCTTTCTGCCGTTCTTCTAATTCTTCGTTCTTGCGTTTTTGATTTTCCACACGACTCTGCGATTTCCAGCTTGCATTTGTCGTTTCTTTCTCTCATTTCTCTGTTTCTAATAATTATACTCTCTACCTTTCTTTTATTTCTGCTATCACGGTTCAAAAATTCCTTTAAATTTTGCTATCTATTTGTTTAGTTTACTGAACACTAACAATCTTACAGTAAAGTCTTCTACAACATGTCTGTTTTCTAGTTTCCACAGAAAAGTTTATTCAATCTCACACTCTTTGTCACGAGTATCTTAAACAGAGGAATAAATTATGAAACACCCAAGAAGTCAGTACATGCAAGTTTCAACTTATAAGACGTTAAATACCCAATGTATTTGACATATATTTAAGATATGCGGATAGGAGAATGTTGAGACATATTCAGATATGCTTAACATGTTGTAAAGCAATTTGCAGTTTTTGTGTGCATTTTTTGTTTACCATAGTTCCTATATGTGATCATGATAAAATCTGGTTGCTAGTTCATTTCTTTGCCTTACTTGTTGTCTCAATGTTTCACTGAAAATGTAAAACGTGTCAAAATGTTTTAATAAACAAAAAGCCGTTCTTTCGTAGATTACGATTAATTTATTTTTTAACTATTATGGTACACTGTTAGTTAAATTATTGAAGAGACAATAATAAATATTCTTTAATGTTTCGTGATACTTATAAGTTTGTAAAAGCATTTACGTAACTCATATTAGACGTAACTCATAGTGTTACGTAATGCGGAAAAAGAGTTACGTAATACGGAACGTTCTACAAGTTTCTCGAATATTCCAGCTGTAATGTGTTTGTGCGTACATAATTCTGCTACTTTGCGGTGAAAGACAATTATGCGTCAACTATCGGGTCTATACCAGACCATACTGGTCCGCGCGTGCTGTGTTCTTCAAGGCCGCAAGGAATTACATTCTAGTGTTTTCTAGTAGACGCCTATTAGCGAATATTCTGGAACCTCAGGGGGTATAATTGCAAATACATATCGACGCTCAGTTCAGTTATTGTCAACCGATTACTCTGTGCGTTCAAGTGGTTATTAGTGAAAAGTAATTATTGTGGCGAAGTGTTATGTGTTTTATAATAGTGGGGGACAATGGTAATACAATTGTGTTTTATATTAGTTGACATTTTATTGCGTGCGAACAATTTTATTTGATTTATTGTAAGAGACTATCTTGTTGATTACAAACTGTTTTATTGTGATAATTAAATACGGTGGATAGTGACGTAATTGGTGTCTTGTATCTTGTTTTCCACAGTACCATACGACGATCAGTTAGACCGTCATAACAATATATAAGGCAACTTTATATTGACTTCGTCAGATTGTACGGAGGGTTCTTTCGCATAAAGCAAGCAGCTGGCGCACATGTTTCCCAGTAATTACAAAAGGTAGGGTTTTGAGTTTCTTACTTGTATTACAACTAAACCTAAAAACCGAATCAGTGCGCATATGTAGGTTACATACACGCTTAAGTTCAACGCACGTTGTAAGTAAGTGTAAACTACCCATATGAAATTACTAACTGACCGCTACAAATGTAATGTTAGTTACTGAAATTTAATGTTGTACGTACTAATTTAGATACAACTAAGTATTTGTACATTTAGTTGTTAGTAGACGATTTTATCTTTTTAGAAGACGGTAATATAGCCATAAGTTTTATTGTTAATTGCGTTAATAAACATGTTAGGGTTTATTTTTGATACGTTGAAAAATACAGATCTGTGATTTGTTCCGTGGTTTGTTGTGATCAATAACGCACGTGTTCCGATTTTTCTCAGTCGGATTTAATGTTACAACTGGCCTCGCGATCCGTATCTCAGTCGCGTCACATTCGAGGAGTAATGCAATGTGGAAGACAAGATCTATGCGTTCTAAACCCAGTCGTCAACTGTACTCGGCCTAACATCCCGGAAGACGTTTGTACGAAACCGTAGGAAATTACACAAGAAAGATTACATATGTGTTCAGGGAGGTACAAATGCATGCGCCCGAAGTCAATCTGTGTGTGTGTGTGTGTGTGTGTGTGTGTGTGTGTGTGTGTGTGTGTGTGTGTGTGTGTGTGTGTGTGTGTGTGTGTGTGTGTGTGTGTGTGTGTGTGTGTGTGTGTGTGTGTGTGTGTGTGTGTGTGTGTGTGTGTGTGTGTGTGTGTGTGTGTGTGTGTGTGTGTGTTTAAAATTCGTGTATGTTCTCAACTTAGATTATGTAAAACTTCATTCTATGGGACTGCTTCTACCCTATTTTCCTACGGCAAAATTGTAACGTATTGTTTCTAGTTATTATCAGCCATTAAAATTTCCTTTTAATATATCATATCCGTCAGGTTTCCTACAGGTTCTTTCAAGTTACCTCTTAAACCCTTCATTCACTGATTTTTCATTTACGTAATTTCCATCACTAGCATATCTCTCAAGTCTTGATTTGTTGACTTCATGTCGTTTTCAATTTACAACTTCATTTGTTCTCGATTTGTTGACACCTCAATTTACCCAAACGTGTCTCACAATTTTAACTTGTTTTATGTCAAAGTTTTCTTGAAATTATTAGCTTTTCCATTTTTATTCAAGCCGTTATTATCTAGGATGTAATAGTTTTAAAGTCTGTTCTAGATTCTATCTCTACGTGAATCTACATGTTCAGTCTTTGCCTGTCTAAACCTTCTATTTTCCGTTAAAATATCTATTCACCACTTTTATTTTACAAGGATTTTTAGCACCTGACATTTTCTTGAGGGGCCATCCCTACGTCTCAACCCCCAATCTGGAAGACTGAGTCATCTGGGTTTTGGGTTTTCGTCCCCTTGATCTTTGTACACTACACCACACCTTCCGTTAGCCACCACATTTTTCGTTGGACTCCCCTTCTTCTAGCCTTGTTATCCTCTCCCATACGGTGCATGGCAGCACTAGGCAGTGCTTATTCAGTGGCGGCACATACTCGCCTAGTCACTGGGTACGTTTTGTGTTCACCAGGTGTGATCACGTAACTCATCATGCCTCCACACACTGCTGAAGCTGCCTCCAGAGCAAGAAGCCTCCTCACGCAAGACGGCTGTCGTCGTCGATGAAAGCCAGAATGCGACAACCGGCGACAGCCGTAACAAAATCACTAAATGATGATGATCTGTATCATCGATTACTATCGTTACTGTACTATAAATACCACAAAGCTTACTATCACCATCATTTTTAAATTCATATTTACATGCATTCATTCTATTCGTACCCATAAAGAAGAAGCCTTTAGTAGGAGATTATTTACTAAATATATTGTTACCGCTTTTGGTAAAATTTATTTTTATTATTTTAAAACACTGCTAATAACATGTGAATATTTACTTAACACATAGTCTATGTTTTCTGATGAATTTTATGACGATGTTTTTGTATAGTTTTTCTACTCGGTTTTTGCTCAAAACCAGGCGTGTATGACGCAAAAATTTTTTCGTATAATTTTGGTTATTTTTTACCATTTGTGCAAATACAGCGAAAAACGAAATATTAACACATATACCAACATATAACACACCTGTGCACACAGTCGCATCGTGAGCGGAGTGATATGAAATTTGTATTTAAACAGTATCAATTTACTGTTTTCTTGGAAATATAATTTTTTACCCTTTAGTGTAAACCATCACTAATGTATTCTTAGTAAAACAAGTTTTGTACTTCATAATATTCATAATAGTCAGAACGTTTTTTTTTCATTTTCTTTTAATGTTTTGAGGATTTAGTAATGAAGGATATCAGCTCGACGTCGTCGACCAGTAGTGTTGCTCGTTTATAAATTTGGTTGTGGCCTACTTTCTAGCTGAACAGTAAAACTGGATTATTGTACACATTTAGACGTAAAACAATCCTGTCAGAGCCGCTATAGTAAACTTGCTGCTTTTAGAAAGGACAGAACTCCGACTTTCGCTAACTCTTTTTTTCTGAGGTCTTCTTTTAGGTTACCTTTACTCTCTGTCTTTGTCTGAGTTCAGCAAAAGTACTATAATCTTCAATTGTATGTTTGACTCTAAGTCCTCCACCGCAAGTGCAAATGTTTTTCTTTGTTTTTACAGGAGGCAGGAAGACGTCAAGTACGTGTGCCCAATAAGCAGGCTGCTGATGCATACGTGTTCGCGACGACTGCAATCACCGCCTCTTGCAATTTACGAACGCTCTGCTTCACGCCGGAAACTTTGCTCTGCCTTGATTCCACTTCTACTGCCACATATTAAGAGTAGTACTAGGTAGTAAAATTTCCGCCGATTAAAAGTTGTACCGTTTGGAGCATTAACCAGACTATCTGCAATTATTAAATGTCTAGAGATGGAGAATTTGCCTAGAGGACCACTCAGTCTCGAGGTAGAGGAGTTTGTCAGCATCTTTGTTGATGATATTCTGGTTGTGTGTAAATTGTTTGAAGAGCATATAAACATCTCGACACTGTGTTTAATAAACTCAACATTTTTCAGTTGAAAGTAAAATGTCTCATGGGTGTTCTTAAAAGCGGAAAAATCTACGGACTTCTCTTTTGCCACATGTACTGCATGGAGTGGCAGAAACGGTACCTTCCCCAAGTGGATATTATGATATGGCTGGAAAAAACAAACCTAATTCAAATAATTCAGTCATCTGTACGGAACTCCTTTGAAGCTGAGAATGACCTTAAACTATTTGAGACAGTAAAAACCAACAGCTGAAATTCAGAGACAACTTGTTTGAAGATTATTTGCATCAGACCAAAATCCCAGACGATACATGCAGTTTCAATCCCAACACCTGGACTCCAATCCGGACCCCCGGTCATCCCGGTGCATTCGGACTTAAATGGTGCTTAACACCGAGCTGCTCACTGCCGTGGAAATACAGGATACAGCTTCGGTCTGGCTCTTCAAGACCCCGGTAATACTGGAGATATTTTTTTAGTAGATAATAGATAGAGAACTATCACCCTGTGTAGTTGCAAAACTTTATCAGAAAGAATAAACCTCATCTAAATGTAGATCAGAGGTCTACCTATGAAGTTATTTTGGAAAAAGTCATACGTTTGTGGAAGCTTTACTTTTGGAAGCGCAAGGTAGTACAGGAAAGACATTCTTTATCAGTGTAACTTTCTCAGTCATAAGATCTTGAGGACAAATTGCTTTGAAGATTGCTTGATTAGGGATTGTACCTCTGTCTCTGGATGCCGGATCGCTCACTCACGATTCTAGTTTAAGCGCAATTTTAACTACGATTATCATGCATTGTGTAGGGTAAAACAAAAGACTGTCGACGCCAGAACGATTAACCAAAGTGTTCTTTTTTTGTTCTGTATGAAAGCACCGTGTCTCATAGAAAAGCCCTTAAAGCGCTAGACGCAAATCTCAAAGATCTGCATGATAATCTTTGGATAACGCATGGAGTAACAGTACTCCTCTCAGGTAAACTTCATCAGGCGTAGCTCGTCATACCAAGAGGTACACACCCCGATGTTACAAAGGATCTCCTATCCTTGGTCCTGTCAGGAGACTCCTAAACTGACCACAACGTACATGGGAAAACGTGAATGCTCAAACGTTTACTGACTTATTGCTGCATCAGGCTTTAGAGGATGATTTCCCATTACAAGGGCAAAAAAGTGGACTGTATTTTACGAGTTAATCCGGTCTTCTTGGAGGCCATTTTGGATTTCCTTAACCCAGGAGATACTTAGTCCCTGCATTCGTCAGCCGTTTGTTTATACAATATGTATAAGCAACCGTTGCCAGCTCAACAGGTAGGGGGAGGTTAATGATATTTTCCCCTTTATCGGGTCCAGGAACTTATTGACATTTCTTGAACCCTTCAGTACTTATAAGAGGAATACATTTCAGCTAACAATTTTGGGTAATATTTGCTATAATACTCATTCGCCCTGTTACACATATGTGCATAAACTATATACAACCTTAATCTTAACTGCTTGGTCGCCTACTAACAGAAAAGGTAACAATGTCACAATCGATTCTGTCTATTGGTATTTACTGTGCTGCTCCGACATCCATTAGGCCCAGCTAATCTTAGGAAAAGCTTATTTGTAGCACAGTTATTTTTACCCAAGTACTAAAGCAGTATATATCAAACCTATCAAAAATAGGATACAACAGGGGAAATAGGCTATTCGTTTGCTAGACTCATCACTTTGGTCGAACAAAATGAAACTTCAAACTAAACTGACAATCTACACAACTATTGTGGAGCCAATTTTAACTTATGTCCGCGAATGCTGGCAACTTTAAGATAAAGAGAAAAATATGATAGAAACTGTGGAGATGGACTTCTTAAGAAGAGCGTGTAATATTTCTAGAATACAACATGTTAGAAACGAAGATATAAGAAGGAAAACAGGGCGCATATTTACAACAGCAGAAAGAATAGAATCCAGACAGTTGCTGTGGTATGGTCACGTAATGAGGATGGAGCAGAAGCGATGGCCAAAGAAAGCATTGACTTACACACCACAAAACAGGAGAAGTAAAGGAAGACTTGACAACACAATGGAGAACAGGAATTAGGAAAAGCATGCGAGATCGAGATATTGAAGACGATGATTGGAAAGATAAGGAGAAATGGCGATCGAAATCCGGAATGCGGCATAGACTGTAGGACCCCCGCTAATAATAAATATGTCAAACCTGTTACAGACTTGTATAGAGATTACTTTTAACTCACTTATACGTTTCATAGGTTGTAGTGGGATACCACTCCGTATTTCTTCCGACAACGGAAGAAACGTTTGCCGTTGCAGATCCTCAAAATTGAGAAAACATATAATTTTCTGAAAGACGATAAACGTAAATTCAAAATTGACTCATTTGCCTTATCGGCCATAAGTAAGTAATTAAAGTATATCACTAATACTGTACTGATAATACTAAGTAACTGAAACTTACTAGTATCTATTGGCAAATATTTCTCCATATATACTAAGTTGGAGCAGCTTATGGAAAGCTTCAGTTGAAACTACAAAGTTTCATTTCAGACGAGATGAAGAAAATTTAGTACTAACGTTGAGAGACTACCTACTTTGTTGATCCAGATTGAAGCTTGTCTAAATTAATAATGTAAATAATGTGTTTGACTTAAAATCCGTCTTGAATTACTCAAAATTATTTTTTTAAATTGTACTCCTTTTGTACCTCTGTCTGATTCTAATTTCTTAGACATAATTATAAATAAATCTCAGTATGACAATTATGAATTAACACAAAAAAGATATTGTGAGACTTTTGTAAATCAAAATCTAATAATTATATTAATTTTCTGCAGGACAGACGTAAAAGTAAATTTTATACTCGCAATATGCATGGTGTTGATAATGTAACTATAAAAAAGGGAATAATCTTCCTCCATTAATGTGAAAGATGGGTATGGTGTTAAGGTTTATTTGGTACGTGTACTAAATGCGAGAATTAAAAACATAACTTTTATAACGTTCTACAAGTAAGCCAACATTTTTCCTACTTCTGACGGCAGAAATGTGAATCAAAAATTATTTTTTTTTACGTTTAGAATACAGCAAATAAGATTTGAATTACGCGTATAATTGAAACTGTAATTAGTGGGCTGTATACAGTGTCAGGTGATGTTAATTTCAATAACAAGTTATTTGTTGTAAATAACTGTACAATGGAAAGCAAGAGCACCACGTATTACATAGTTCAAAATATTGATCATCATTAGTGCTCAATTATATATTATATAATAATCAATGGCAAGCACAAAACTATTGTTCGCTTAAATATATAAGGAGAAAATGCATGCATTTAATAAAACATACACTTATTAGATATAATAACAGTAAAACAATTAAAAACCTTCACTAGGAAAGTAAAATATGTGCACATTAAAAAACATAAAAAAAAATGAACAAAAATCTTCTGGTGTGTAATACATGGAAAAAGGTTCTACTGTTAGAAACAATAAATCAAAACCAACAATTTTTAAAATCATAACAGAATTAGCAGAATCACTGCTAAACACAATATTAGCACCATGTGTTTTAATAGAATCAACACCTTATATATGGCAGAGCTTTTGCAAAGCACCATGATAGAGAACTGGTATATTTTTGTATCTGAGTTATCCGCTTTTGTATATCTCCCAAAATGTCCTTACGGACATCTGCTGATGCAATATCATCTGGTATTTCCTTAAGGAAATTCTCCACCTGAGTCAAAATTAAAGTTCTTTATTACGACTTTACACATAAATAATAGATTACACATAATCTATAAAATTTTAAATTATATATTGATGAAATTACACATAACATCTCTATAGATATTTCGCATAAAATGAACTAAACGTGAACTATGTTCTAGCAAACAAATAACAATTTGTAAACAGTGCTCTCTCTCTCTCTCTCTCTCTCTCTCTCTCTCTCTCTCTCTCTCTCTCTCTCTCTCTCTCTCTCTCTCTCTCTCGTTCTCTCTCACACACACACACACACACAAACACACACATACGCATATATCATAATTTACTTACATATACAATTCACTCCAATAAATCTACGACTATCAATTTTCATGGAAATTATTACATGTAGATATGTTCAAATTTGAATAAATATTTCTTTGTATCAAATATATTATTGTTATTCAGATGTTTAGTTATTGAAGACCAGTTTCTGACAACATTAGACTCTATATTAACTACAAAAAAAAGTGAGGTCGAAATTTTAAAATGTTCCTATATAGATCACTACCAACTTTGGTACAGTTGAGGTTATGTGGTACATATAAAAGTCAAAGAGTTCATTCATTAGAGTAGATAAGGAGAACCTAATTTTTTAATGTATTTTTTTTAATTTATGCCAGCACCCATCATTTTATGAACGCCATCTCTTACAGGGGATGCGTTTTGAAGGTTATTTAATAATAATTTAATAATAGTTTGTATACAAAAGTTAAACTACTAATTTGTCTCTAAAAATTTGAGTCTTGGGCTCAAATGTAAAACTAAATTAAAACCTCTCGATAATGAAAATATTTTTCAGACAATATTAATATGTTATAAACAAAGGAAGAAATAAAGAATGGATTATTAATTAATGTGCCTAGATTTTGTGTGGATTTCCTAATCTGGCGTTTAAAGTACAATGTGTTTTAAGAAGTACTTCAATCTAGGTATTAGTTCTACAATTAAAAAGAAATATTTCACATAATTCTATCCCTATGGATATCTTTCTTTCTTTTATTCTTATACTCCAAACGCTTTGACAAGCTTTTTCTCCGTTGACCTACCAGTTTGGCATTCTCGTTTATTGCAATAATACAATATTTTAATTTTTTATACAAAACCTTAAGTCTTACATAATAAGATAAGACTGTGAATGTAGAAAAAGTGGTAACGATAAAAATAACCGCTACTACCTCCATGACGAATAAACACATTTGTGTCAGGAGAGACTCTGCCCAATCTCTGGTTGTGTTTTAGAAATTAGTAAAACCAAAAAAAATTGAGTAACAAAAATCAGAGAAAAGAAGAAACCGGTAGCTTTAAAATGAGAATTCCTTAGTCTGATATAGAATGAGGATAAGAAAAACTTCCAAGCTACCGAATGAGACAATAACACATTTAACAAACTTATTACATTTGCACATGCAGTTCAAAAACGAATACAGAGGTAAATCATGTATATAGGACTCAAGGATTGTGTTTCTTCCATTTATATATGCGCTATACTTACCTCTCTCAGTTGTAGGTTTGTAGGAAACGTCTTTGTTACGGTTTTAAGAACATCAGTAAACTTGGCCTTAAAGTTGTCTGATACGGATTTCCAGCTTTCCCTGCAACATGAACATAACTGGTACGGAAATATTCTATATTATAGGGCTAGTTCTTTCGTAATCGATATTGCAAAGTAGACACTATATTAATCAATAAGTTAATATTACTTTTTATGTTTAAAGATAGTGAAAGAATTTGTTGTACTAATTGTAAATAGTCCCATACTACGAAGATTCCAACTGGATTGTCCACACAGTCTGTAAGGAAACCTATAAGATCCTCTTTCTGAGCCATGTCAAATGAACTGTAACAGATTGTGTTAAACACTTACAACTAATATCGTAACTTGTTGTAGTATATCTGCCGAAAAACAAATACATTAAAAACTAATGTTGAAGTGAAAAGTATTTTAAGTGTTTTTCGAAGGCCACAACGTACAGATTGAAAGGAAATGGTAATGCTTTTCTACCCTACCTCAACGTTCAGGTATCTAACGTTTTCTACTGTTTCTAACGATTCGATGGTACAAACAGGTCTCTATGTAAACTGAGTGTGATCTATTCAGAGACTTAATGATTAGATGGAACGTTTTAGTGGATGGTTAGTGAGGATCGGTCAATAATACAAATTTTAGCTATTTTGCGTCGACGTTTCGACAATATTTATTTTCATCTTCAGGACCTGTGTATGAAATACAATAGAAATATCAAACATAACGAAACAATTAAATATTTGGGTGAACGTGTTGGTGATGTGAGTGTGTGCGTGCGTATGTATGTATCTTTTTATATGTGAAGACTTATGATAGTTTGTTTACATCTTCAAATTATCTTTAAGAAAACGAGCAAATTATAGTATGAGAGAACTTAATTTATACAGTATTACAATTTGAATTACTAAATGTAATGTTATTTTAATTAATTAAACAAACACTAATCAACAATTGGATATTAGATTGGTACATAAATTGTTTATACCTACAACAGTCAACATATAGCAAAGTAATATATTACCTATAACTAAAACAGATTAGGGGATGTTCACTACGTAATTATTAAAAGTTATTTTTACCATGTTTCAATCTCTACTGGTGTTAACAAACAATCATAATTTAGAAACATACAATATACACAGTACTGTAAAACATTACGACTTAAATTAGATAGTTGACAAAGGTTACAAACAAAGGTTTCTGGTAAATTTTACTAACAGGTAAACTTGGATAATAATTGTAATCATATTATAAAATATAGTCAAGAGTACTATAGAATAATGTAATTTATGTATGTGTCCACAATCACCTTTCTCTCTCACCCATTTTCCCCCAGCCAGTCCTTCTCACAGCCTCTCGCTCTAACCTGAAATCGATCTATCACTCACTATCACCCCACACTCTCTCTCTCTCTCTCTCTCTCTCTCTCTCTCTCTCTCTCTCTCTCTTTTCTACATCACACTCACTGTCTCCCTTCTTCCCTCTCGCACTCTTCCACCATTCGCTCTCTCTCTCTCTCTCTCTCTCTCTCTCTCTCTCTCTCTCTCTCTCTCTCTCTCTCCTCTCCCTCTCCCTCTCATTATCTCTCTTCATTCTCTCTCTCTCTCTCTCTCACTCCCTCTCACTTGTCATTGTCCACGATTGGCACTCTAAAACATTCACCATTTTTATTACACTATCATCCTCATAGAAAATAGAGAATTATGAACACGATAACAGAAATGATTTACCAACTTGTATTAAAGGGTTACAGACTTTATAACACAACATTATAGATAACAGATCTATTATATGAAAATGGTTATTACTTATTATTTACATTTTGTACAATGTTATTTACCTGGAACTTGGTCTATACAGAGTACCATAGTCAATGTAGATGTATATATGTCGGTCATAATCTCTCTCACATGCTCTCACTATGCTCTCTCTCTCTCTCTCTCTCTATATATATATATATATATATATATCTCAGTCTTGTATCTTACTGTATCTCAGCACCTTCTCACTCACGTTAACCATTCGGGCGCTCTGTCTCTCTCTCTCACTCTATTCTAAACAGATATATACCACAAATCTAACACGTAGACGTGTACATACACTCAGGCTAGCACTACACACACACACACACACACACACACACACACACACACACACACACAACAAAACAACCTCACAAGCCAACTACACATTCGAGAATCCATACATAAATATAACACTATTTTATGCTCTTCTTTTTATCACCTAAGTGTAAATTATGCACAACGGAGATGCCCACTGCACTGAGTTTAAAATTTATCGAGTATGTGTCTATAAGAAATGTTATATGTTTCTTAGCTAATACTAAATAATATGATCAGTGAGACACTTACAATTGTTGCTGACGCCAAACACACAACTGTAAATTTTTCCTGACCAACACCTTATTATAAAGCAGAACAGACGACCCTTGTACATTTGTATGAAATTAAGTAACATGTGTTCGGAAGACAGTTGAGAAAGATTTGCACTAGGGGGAATGTGACACTAATTAATATCTGACGACAAGCTGGCCATTAAAATAACCAACACATCCTGTAGGGAGACTACTGATTATTTCTTCAAATTCATGTTTTGACGGTGTGTATAAGTTGAGCATAACTGGACGAGAGGTTTTGAGTATCAGTGCGAAAATTAATGGAGTAAGGGTCTCTTTTAATTTGAATCATTTCCAGTACGCATCTTTTGAAATAATTATTTTCGTAATATTTAATTTGGGTGTAGTTGAAGTCAAGTTCATGGCCGGTGTTTAAATGGTGAGATACTAAAGCGTTGGGGTTATCATTATGGGTTTTTTTATGGCAATCACACCTATAATGATAGCACGCCCCCTACGCTACTACACACACACACACACACACACACACACAAAGTACGCAAGCAACAAGTAAACCAAGGCCAAATACTAGGCGTACAAAAATATCGCTGGTACGAAACGAACAGCCAGTACACGAGTATTTGAAATACTAGGTATTTCAAATACTAGGGGTATCACCGATACACAAGGAACAACAAGTAAACGCGTATTACAAATACTAAGCGTATCAGAGGAACAGTAGTATTTTAGGAACACCTAGTATTTTAGGAACAAGTAATATCAAGCGTATTTCGAGTCGGAGCTAGTACAAAGCCACTTTTTCGTCCTGAATTATTCGTTCTGCGCAACAGTTGTTTTTAATAAAGGAAAAAATTCATCCTGATGTTACATTTATTCTCGTGTAATATGCAGATATATAATACAGATTATATGCTATTAAATTATATATTATACTAATCACCAACTTGGTAAATGTTGAAATAACGAATTATATTGTGTTATAACCTGTTGGTGTTGATAATAATTGGCTGTTGATAATAATTATATTTTGTTGATAACCTGTAAGTGGCTGATGTTGATAGGCTATAATTATACTTTTTATTAATGTGATTTTAACTGCACTACACATCTCATTGTAGATTGATTGTTGTAATGGACGTTTATGCACTTTATCAAGTCCTGTTCCTTAAATCTAATTCCTTAAGGGTAATCGGTTTAAATTATGTCCGATGAAAATGTATTATTGTTTTGAACATAAATTTGTATTTATTTATTTTTTAAGTTTATATACTTTTCTCCTAGCTAGGTCTTCTTGCTTACCACTGGTGGTATGCCTACCACCGATCGGGAATCCCTCCCCATACTATGGAAAGCCTGTTTAAGTATTGCTGTGACAGTTGTGGATTGTGTTAGGTTAGGTTCGCATACGTTTTATTTTTAAAATTTTGGATCCATATCCAAGAAGAAAAACTAGTGACGTGTGGAGTTTTTTTGAACCAGTTAGTAACTGTATATTGCATTGTGCAAGATTTGCAAAACAAGTCTATGGTATAAAAGTTCAGTTAGTAATTTAAAAAAACATTTACAAAGAAAGCATCCAACAGTTGCTCTTCCTACTATATCCACCCAAACTGCTGTGCAATCTTTGCTAAGAAAAGAAACTTCTTCAGGTGATATATTGCAAATAGGACTAGATGTGCAAGATAACTTAGTAGTTGAATCTTTCTCCCATTTTTTTTAGTCCAGAGAGGCCAACCACTTCAAGAGCTACTCACACCTTCCAAAATAAACCGTCTTCATTTCAGTTGCCTGTTCCAACAAGTAAAAAACAAATGTCAATATCAACCTACAAACCCAAAAATTAGCAGTATCTGATAAAAACAAAATTGATGAGGCCTTAATGAAACTTTTTATTTGGGATCTTCAACTAATTACAGTTGTTGAAGACACAGGTTTCCGAAATTTGATGAATACTTGTGCCCCTAGTTATCAAATTGCTTCTAGAAAGAATTTTGCTAACACACTGTTACCAGCTTATTATGAAACAAAGGTAAATGAAATGAAAGAATCTATTAAAAAAGATGCACCAAGTGTTTGCTTAACAACTGACACATGATCTTCTTCAACAAATGAAACTTTTAATGCAATTACTGTATTGCACATTACATTAATCAGGATTTTGAAATGAAACATATACTATTAAACTGTTCAGTTATCAAAATAAATAAAACATCTCAAAATTTAGCAAATGAAATTTTGTGTATTATAAATGAATGGGACTTGTCAGGAAAAATTTCAATTGTTATTACTGATAATGCCATAAATATTACTAGTGCTATACAAAGCATACTTAAGTGAAAGCATTTTGGATGTTATGCTCACACATTAAATTTAATTGTTCAAGACAGCCTGTTAATTGTAAATGACATAATCAAAAAAAAAACAATTGTAACATTTTTTAAGAGAAGTAATATTGCACATTTAAAAATCACAAAATATCAAGAACAGGTAGGTGTTCAGCAACCTAAAAAACTTCTGAAAGATGTTGTAACACGCTGGAATTCTGTTTACTATATGCTTAAACGATTTGCTGAACTGGAGGATGTTGTAAAACACTCTCTGGCATTACTAACAACAGACATAGAAACATTAACAGCTGAAGAATGGGGAATTTTTAAGTAACTGTGTGCTATTCTGCAACCTTGTGATGAGGTAACAGAAGAAATGAGTGGAGAGAAATATATCACCGCCAGCCAGATAATACCTATAACCCAAGGATTAAAATTATCATACAACAGGTAAGTGTGAAATTAACTAAACCACTTGTCAGAGAAATTGCACTTAAACTTCTAGAACGAATTTCTGTAAGGTTTGCTAATTTGGAAAAAACAAAACAATTTCACTTTGCATGATGCTTGACCCCAGGTACAAACACTACTTCTTTGAAGACAATACTTCTCTAGAAAATACAAAAAATATGCAGCTGAACTAGTATCTTCACAAATTACAAAAAATTCAAGAACCAATACAAGCATTGAAACCAAAGGAAATCTACAACCTAACATAACAGAGGAGGAAACAGTTTCAATTTGGAACCATTATAAAAACCAGATAAGCAAAGTTAAACAAATAGAGACACCTTTATCAATGGCTATACAAGAAGTAGATAAATATCTTCAAGACACACCAATAGAGAGAAGCGAAAATCCCTTACTGTGGTGTAAAGATCACCAATCTTGCACATTTGGTCAGAACTAGTTGTAACGTGGTTGCAACATCCGTTCCCTGTGAAAGGATATTTTCCAGGGCGGGAATAATTTTATCTGAACGAAGAACACGATTAACTTCAAGGAAAGTGCAACAGCTGATATTTTTAAATAAAAATTTAAAATAGTGTCTGAATAACTGAAATTCTAGTATTTTAAAAACAATTCAATAGTTTAATTTTACCTATAATGTGTTATTTGAGTGAAGCAAATTGTAATGTGAATAGGTGTGACAAAGATGAGTTCATGACTTGTACATTCTGTGTACACTGGTGAATGGATCTGAGATTATCCAGGTATGTAATATATTTAATTTACTTTTGTTGTTGCTTATTATTTATAAGTATTTTTTTATTTATTTTATTACAGTTGTTTTATTATTTTTATTTGTAAAATTTTGTTATTCATTCTAGTGGCTTACTGTTATGTTTTTATTATATGTTACTGATGTTTTTTCACATTATTTGTTGTGGTATTACGTGCACTCTAAATTATTTCATTTCCCTGAGTTTCGTAACTGATTTGTCTAACCAATGTTAGTTTGTTTACTCCCAGTAAAACTAAAATTGGTATTCCCAAAGGGAGATAGGCCTATAAATTCTCTTGTTTCTTATTTTCTTTTAAACAGTAATAGTTTAATAAAGTCACAGTGTAAAGTAACACTGTTAATAATTTTAGTTTCAATTTATTTCATATAACAAATTATATAGTATAGGTTATATAATATCTTCAATTAAATACACTGCAAGTAGGTTTATTAATATGTTAATAGGTTTATCTAGGTGAAAATAAACCTACTTCAGTGTATTTATTTTAAGATATTACATACGAGACCTCCAGGAAACTCAAAACGACTTACTTACAAAGGATAATATAGGTTATGTATAATTAGTATGTAATAACAGGTATTTGTACCTGTTATTTTTTTGGAACGGTATTTTCATACCTATTATTTTAAAATAACAGTTTAGCCCACCTCTATCACTACTAAAATTCACACAATGTCACCTTTAATTTACCATATATGTAACCTCGCTTTGCATTGTTAGCATACTTTTTGGTCAACTTATTCTCCGTACTTCATATGTAAAGCTTTCGGTAAATCTAATTTCGCGTCCCATTATTTCAATGTGTGTATGAAATTAGTGTCATTTCATAAGTAAATTCTACGTAGAGGAGTCTTTACTCTTTGTAAAAATTAGGTCTGTGTAATCTACCCTTTACCCTACGCAGTAAAAGTTGGTATTTGGATACGATGCAATAATTATATACTTTTGTCATTTCTTAAACAAGGTCTCAGCTGTAGTCATGGTTAACTACAAGTAGTTATTTAATTATTTTATTTTTCTATAGTTTATGTGTAAACAGTACATAATTAATTGTGTATGTTTATATTACACCTATTCTGTTACAGGTGCCAAATGAATCACACTTAGGAGAGTAAAATTTATAAAGCCAAAAATAAAAGGAAAAGAACAACAGATAAACTATAGAAACTAATCGTATTTCTTACAAACATATAAACATCCTTGTAACTCTTTAGAAGCAAAATCTCTTTGTGGCAGATACAATCAGTGCTGACTCATACCAGTGATCAGTGACGCCGTATTTTTACAAACACTAATCACTATTTAAACTTATTACAGTAATTTTAATTTTGTTCATTAAGATGAAGAAGATGTTCAATACAGTGAAGAAGAATTTGTTTAAAATTTATACTTAATTATACGTAAGTTAAAAGACAAAAAATGTTAAGTAATTGGGGCCTGGCCTAAAAATCATAGAGTATTTAAAAGTGAAAAGATTTATTGCGAATCATGACGTTTAAGAAAAACGTTTTCTTTTGGCACATTAAAAAAACAAAATTCAAGAACAATCAAATAAATTTAACAAATTACACGTTAAAGTCTAAAGCATGGCAGACAGTCCATGAACTAGGCTTTACAAGTTTTATGAACTGACTTGTTCCTACTACGAATATCGTTTGCTGTTCGTTTAAAGAAGGAAATCGAGTTGCTCCAAAAATAAATATTTCTCAATATACCCTGTAAATAAATTATCTTAGTAGCCTAAAATATTTTTGAGCCATTGACCACCGGGGCCCAGTATTGTGACGTACGTTTTGGAGACCTGTTACTTACGTTATCTTCTTGGCAGCGAGGGATTGTGCGAGCGTATATTATTGTAGAAAAGTTGTCTTAGTTCTAAATTTTTGAAACAATATTTCCTCAAGTTTTTGTGTAACAATATATGAATTTTTGTCTGTATTGCACCCCCCCCCCAAATAGATACTATAAACTATAACCAACCCACTCCGAATATAATGTTTGTACTAAAACTGTATTTAATAGATTTACCTGAAGTAGGGAGTTTTATCTGGCGAAAAATTCCATGTCTGTGGGTTTATATACGCACCTAATAGTCTGGAAGAAAAGTATTCTTGTAAATGATAAATAATGTATATTTATTTGTAAGTGTTTAGTTATTTTTGAATAATGATCCACTGAGATCTCTATATTTAAAATTAAATTAAATGAGTTATACAAAGTTAACTACACAATTAATTAGCTACTGTGTATTAACGTTGAGGCATTGAGGTGTAAATGGAACAGATACATTTTTGTGTGTAAAGAACATGTAATAATGACTGACACAATTGTATCATTTTCTTGTCAGTCACGTCTACCATTAATTCTCAAAGATCACACAATTTCTTTGAATACTGACAACTCTCATTAAGATGCAGAAACAACATTGGTCTGTCAGAAATCAAACAGAAGCTGGAAGGATTTTGTGATCAGATCAGTAGGGTCTCGTGAGGGTGGGATATTTATATTAGAGCAAATACCCAACAAATAATACAAAGTGTACAAGAAAAATGTGCACAAGACACAGGTTAGAATAAGAAAGTGTATATTATACGGAGACATAATGAGGATGAAGAACGAGACATGGGTTAAAGTAATATATATCAGTAATCAAGGTTTTATAAAAATTAAGACTGCACCGTAATGCATTTATTGAATAATGTAAAGAGAGAAAGAGAGAGTGATTGAGAGAGAAAGAGAAAGAGAGATATGGGAAGAGAAGAATGGATAAAACAAAGAGAATGGCGATTACAGTGTTGACGCTCCAGAAGCCGTACTTATGCAAAACTAATCTAACGTCATTGTATCTGAATCGAACTTGGTACACACAGAATATACACACGACAAATTTCTGCGCTTGTATAGTTGATCTATATTTTCCGATTAGAAGTAGAATCACCATGACAGAAAACTCATTACAATTGGCTTTTTTTAAGAAACTGTGAGTTTGGTGATTGTCGTTAAACGTTTTGCTAAGAAGAAATCAAAAAGAGTTAACAATAACAAGTGGTGACTTCCAGAAAAGCAAGAAAGTGCAAGGCCGTGGAAAAGGTCGTCTAAATCAAATGCGGAAAAAGAGTCTAATGTGTAAAGGATGCCACTCGCTTATAATTTTGATGCGATAACACCTTACGAGAAGTGAATATCAATTACATAATTGAAGAAATACAAACATTTAGACAAGAAAGAATTTGAAATATTGTGCGATTACGGCAAAAGTGGGTAATATTGCCAGATTATGTTTCAGAGGCCAACTTAAAAAGAGAAGGAACTAGTATCAAAATCTTTGAATACAATTCATGTACTGAACAAGATTTTCTCTGAAGAAAGTCGATGGTGGATCACTAAAATGTTTCTTAACAGTGGACTGATAAGTACGATGTTGATGATGGTGATGATGATGATTACGACAACATACAGTATATACAAATATGTGTGTGTAAGTGATTACTCACGCAAACACTTACTCCAGGCACACTAATTTTGAGGTAGAATGAGGTACTCGTATAGCTTGAAAAATATTGAGATTAATATATTTTCGTTAAACGTCAAGAAATGATGTACTGCTTGTTCATGGTACCAACCCTGAAGAATACATATCCAAGCGAGCACTTCAGCAGGGATTCAGAGGGATTCAGTGTTATCTATATGCACTTCCAGTAATACATAAAAAGGCAGAAACTCTGTTTCTTTGCACATGTACGTTGTCATTTTCAGTGCTGTCTCATACGTTCCATACTCCAACTCGGCAAACTTTAGAACATCGTCCAGTACATTGGCTCTATCCACAGCTCCTAAAGCCTTTTGAACACTACAAAGCATATTGTTTGTACACTTTGAATACAACAGTTTTTAATTTTGATACAATACAACTTTTTAAACTTTTATTCAAAAGAAACAAGTGTTTACTTGTTACAAGACTAAATCAAAATGCAAGAGTAATTTAAATAAATAAAAAAAAAGTATTTTTCAATTAATAGCTACCAGAGTAGTAAAAAATAGTGGTAGTTTACTAAACTAGTAAAAAGTATTTTATTCTCTATTAACATTTTTATAAATAGGAGCAAATAATTATTTACGTATAATTATTTACGTGCTATTATTCTAGCGATTTCTGTCGTGCTAGGATATTTATGTGTTGTGGTATTTGTGCTAGGACTACTGTGAAGTGTAGAATATTTGTTCCATATCCTGATTTCGGTGGTAGAGTTCGTAAAACGTTAAGAGTTATTTGCGTATAAAATAACGTAATAAAGAGCAATGTCCAAATTGAAAACTAACCTGAACATAGACTCAGCTTTTGTTTTACATCGTGACAAAACTTTTAACGAGCGAATTTACATTTTGTATTTATTCGTTTTTTTGAATGAGTAATCAAAGTAGGCTCTTAAAAATGTTTGCTCATACTAGAAAACAAAGTTAATAGTTTTTATTTATATATTTAAATAGATATGAAAATAAAATAGAAATACATTATACACTTTGCTCGCACTACATAACTTTTTTAGTTTACGAGCAAATAAAGTATTTACAACCGACAGAAAAATAATTATGTTAGTCCCACTATAATGCAACCTGTTCAAGCCTTGTATGCAGTTAACAATAATAATGCTCACGCAAACTTTCTTGTACAAAAAATTGATTTTGAAATTAATGTAAATTGCAAACTTGAAAATTTACATATGAGATCTGAAACTGTACACTTAGGACCTTAGAAATTTTATGATAATTTTACAGACAGTAAAGATTTACAAAACATAAAATTTTATTTGGATATCTTTCTAATTCTTATGTGAATATAAAGGACCTACATTAACGTTGTTTACAAGAAGACTGGTAAGCCTGTTCCAATCTTCCGAAGAGTATTGCGTCCTGAAAAATCCACATTGGTCTGCGTTAACTTTTATCCACGTCACCTCAGGAGGTAGCTGAACTACCACTGCAATCAGTTCATTGAAACTTTATAAACATCTTCAATACCATAAGAAAGTAAAAATACATATAGTAATGATCTAAACGGCAAGATAAGCAACATAGTTTAGGAATAGCTTTAGTAAAATAGCTTTAAAAACGAACTGAAAATTTGTACTAAATCTTTAAGTATAACATAAACAAAAATTTCATTGGATCCCATCTAACTAATTCTGCTGTGGTATTAGAAGAGCGTACATGTTGAAATTACTTGAGTACGATTTGTTATTTATCCGAGTCATCATATATAAAGTTCTTCTTTTCTCTTGCAGATTCTAAATTATTATCAGAGACTTCCATCAAGAATGTCGATTACAGAGCATAATAACAATTTGGAATTGTTTGCTTGTTACAATTCATCCATTATCAAGGTCAAAATAAAAAATATATTCCAATTATAGTGTGAAATATAGAGATAAAAATGCTAATAAAACCTTGTTCAAAATTATCCGGAGCATCCCAAGTTGAAGGGGTTTGGATTAAATCACCCCCACAGTCCTCTCACTTGATCACCACTGACAACAAACGAGTGATCCCCGTAACAATATTAACAAAATTTAAGGATTATACTCTGCTAGTATTTTAGAAGCAAGTAATCGCTAGCCAACTAGAAATACTTAAAACTATATATTTACACGTTGGATTTTCCAGTCCCAGAACTAATGGTTTCTGTGTACGGAAACGGTTAGAGCCAATGATATTTAAATAAATTACCCATTTGTAACTAGAACATAAGAAATATACGGTTATCACATTTAAACGATAAATACAATTTAGTGGTTAAGTCTAACGTATGCTAAACGTGTGTTGCTAAGAGTCTTGAAAGCGCTCATGGAAGTGTAAATGAGTATTAGTGGTAGCAACACAAGTTTAGCATAGGTTATTACATTGTTTAGAGTCTTTTTTGCTGCGTAGTAGTTATTGACCGTGCCAACTTTCATTACATTCACACTATCTTTTTTGAATATCACTAACAAATATATTCAACTAAAATATGGAATATAACAGTTTAGTATAACAACAATAATTGCTATAAAAGCTGAATAAATGTTGCGCAAAGAATTCATTTATAGTAAACCAATATTTCATTTGGTAGTTCAAATATTTTTAGCAACACAATTAATATCAGATCCTTTTTTATATTAAGAAACAAATGAAAATACCAGAAAATTATTATTTTTATTTTATACCAAAAAGTTAATAAGTACACATTCTAAATACTGCTAAACAAGATATTGCACATAGAAATGAAAAAAATCCAAAGGGAGTTAATGTCAAACAATTCAAAAAGTAAAAATCATAGAATGTAAATAGTGACACAGCCGTGTGAATTTTGAGACAGATGTGCCTTCTAGTACTATTAATCTTATCTGTGTCTCCAGATTGTTTAGAATCTTCACGACCAACGCGTGATCAACCAAGAAACAGGGTTTCGAAACACAAACGTATCACGTCTAATTACAAAACAATAGGTTAAACCAAAATAAACACGTTGTTAGCATCATTAATGGAAAAGAGATAAGCTTTTTATTCCTATTTTCGATTTTGCTATAATTTCTATAATTTGTCTATCAATCGATAATTAAATGATACATAAAATTGGCTAAATTAAATCTCGTAAAACGACGTAAGGACATACATTCACATTTGTGTATTTACCCGTGGGTGCGCGTGCGAATGTGTGTGTACACTCAACCCACTTTTCCTTACTGAATAAAAATGCATGCACGTTTGTTGACATGAGAAAAACATAAGTATGTTTGTGCTGTATCACAGTAACATACTTAAACCACGTATTATGTTGTTTAGCTTACATATTATATTTAATACCAACCTAAAAAATGGTTGAATTAACTTTAAAAATACTAACTCGTACGGTGAGGGTGGTTGATCACTAGTAAAATCCCCATCGTTCACCAACCGCGACTGAGTCAACGTCAGTTTGTTACCGCTGCGGCCAACATTGACCATGGGCAACCTATTCTGTAGCGTCCACGTTGACATCAAAGTCGGAACGTCGACTCCCACCGGTGCGTACGTCTGCATTGCACTCCATAAGTCTGGCACCACAGCCGTGCTGTATTGATATTTCTTCAGATAGTCAGTGTATACCTTTCTGGTGTTTTCCTCCCCCATAATGCACTCATGTCATCAGTTATGATTTTGACACTTGAATAACAAATATGTTCTACAACTTATTAGATCTTACGTACTTCCCCACAAAGTGTTGTTAGAAAAGCGAAAAATATTTTCGCATCTCCAAATAATCTTTGATGTGGAAAAAATAATTTCTAAGATGAAACTAACTTATTTGAAAACAGTAATAAATTTAATATCTTATGAAAGATATAAAATGTTTGTTGTTAAATAAACAATTTTATATCTATTATTTACATTTAATTCTGTAATAAGCATCAGGCTCCAAATAAGTTTACCTCCTGAAAGTCCTCTATGTTTTCACTTGGGGTGGAGTAGCAGCTCACATAAATAATTTTCTTGGTGAGCACCCAGACGTATCCCTTTCGTGTTCCGTGTCTTGCCACAGAAGTCTTCCTTAGATGTAGGGTTTAAATGTGCCAAGAGAGTCTGCCAACCACCCTGGTTATGTTGTATCCCAGGTACTGCTCACTCATGAGATCAGCCTGCAGATACAAATTGAGAGACCAGATTGTCTGCTGTTCTGCTCCTGTGGAGGTTTTCTTGTAAAATCTTCATAGTTTACCTGTCGTTTCGCCGACTGTAAAACCCTGACTATTCTCTGACCTACAAAGATGGTCTGAACTAAAATGTATTTGTACAGAAAAGAAGTACTTAGGATTACTTCTACAATCATTTTTCTTATGCCTCACCTATAGGATTGGAAAAGTCGTTCTCAGAATGCGGTTAACTTTTAACCCTCTTCAACAGATTCTCAGCATTTTCCTAACTATTTCCAGCAACCATCTCGGACTATTCTGTTCTCATAGATGTCTGGTTATCGAGGTCTCTGTGTGCGGTTTTATATTCTGCTGCCTTAGGTCGCTACTATCATCTTCTCGATGATTGGCCTACATTTTTGCAGAGCATCCTTCTCACCCTTCCTGATATTCTTGATGTAGTTTTAATTTGAAGAGTATTGCAAGGTAGGTATTATCTAAGCTATATGTCCTTTCATCAAGCTAGTTATTGGAGGAGGTGGAATCCAGGAAGGTGGAATTCCTTGCATCAGGTGCTCTTCCGAAAGGGATTTGTTTCTTTCCCATTGCTTGTAACATTGAATCATCCGCTGCCTATGGTTGCCGCTATGCTGGCCACAATTGCGGTCGCAGGACCCGGGGTGGGATGCGGGGTAAGCTTACCCACCCGCTGATGGTTGAGGGTTCTGGGGAAACGACCTCTTGCATCGTAAGTGAATTATCTGAAGATTTCTTCCATATTTGGTTCTTTTTTGGGGTCCCTTCCCCTAGTTGCTTTTGGTATGAGTATTGTTAATAAGGGAGAGTACTCGAGGAAAATAAAAGAGTAAGGAATTCACAATAACATCAAGGCGATGCATTGTTGGCAAAACGATTTAATTTAGCTCTTAGGTATGCAGTAAGAAAGTTGAGACTGAGGGGACATACAGTATATTTCAACAAATAAAACAGATCCGTGCGTACGCAGATAATGTGGAGCTAGTGGAAAGAGAAGTCCAAAACGTAGGACTCTATGCCAACGAAGGAAAGACAAAATATTGTAAAATAATATGTTACGGGGTTATTTTACTAATAAATTGTTAATTCTTTTATGCCCCAGATTTGTTGCGCCACAATTATTTAATGTGTAATATTAAGTTCAGTTGTAGATGAAATTATCGTATTTGAGTTGATATGTTATATTTATAAGATAACGATTTGAGTTGATGGTTGAAATATTTTAATAATAATTTTCTTAGTTAAAATTTTCACTTTTAGGTAGGCCTCTCTTTGTTTGCTCTATATTTAAACTTACAAAGATGTACTGGTTGTGTTTTCTGGTTTTGGTATAGTCTTATATTTCATTAAAGATATAGACTTTCAGATTGAGTAAATTGCACAATGATAATTGAGTATTGGTTTATGAACTGATTGAGTTTCACTGTTGGGCGCCAAAATAGGTACTAGTAAATTGGAATATGTTTAAATTTCTACCTGTACCTTCAGATATGTAATTAGATGGTTCCAGGTTTTTTGTTTATGTTTCATTAATTAAAATAATTAATGTCTTGATTTTAATTAATTCCTTACTTTATTCCATTTGAATTGACTTACCTATTTAAATAATTCAAATTACACGTGGTACACAAGCAATAGGTACTACCAACTTATTCTTCCAATGTTTATGACCACGCTACTATTCAGAACCTGACAAAAAGGTTAGGTATTCAAAATAATGATTCATACTCCATTAATTCCCTTCAATATTCTATTATTTTATTTTTAGAGTCTGTATTTTTTTTTTTAAATTAAACTGAACAACATTTTTCTTAATTTTATTAGTTCAGGCTTGTAAAATATTTAGCTCAGCGGTTGGCAATATCTGCTTAAAGCTCAGGCCTATCTCACTGGTTATGTTATGTTAATATAATCTCGGGTTCTTGTGACTACAATAATTATTTAAGAAAATGTCTTTTGCGAAGTACAAAACATCACAATAGAAAGTTGACTTCAATAGAACAAAACAATATCTTATCTCTAAAATAACAATTAGTTCGTATGTGCCGAACAGTGTCTATTTTGCTGTTAACCTAATCTCAATAGGTTACATAGCTTTAAACATTAAAAACAAAGAAATAATAGTTGAAACGTGAAAAAATTACAATAGTGTTAGTGTTTTTGTTTAGTGGTAGTGGAATAAATAGTGTTCAAGTGTACATAAAGTGTTACGGTTGTATTATCATAAGTAGTTATAAATCGTTTATAATTTTAAGTATGCACACTATATTTTCCTTTACTTTTGCACACACTTTATTATTCACTGTTAAATTATTAATGCACTTTAACTCCCTTCTGACTGTCTATTAAACAATCCACAACACTTTTCTCACTTTGGGATTATGTTACGTTAATCACTGTTCACCTAACATAGCCGAGGTTCGATTCTGATGGTAACTTCCCGGCTATCGGTGTCATAGAAGAGTCGTTCTTTACTGTATGAATTCCAACAATAGATTAACTGGCTTGGCGTCAGTCTTTGGGTTGCTTGGCGTCAGTCTTTGGGTTGATACACACAAAAAGTGAAAAATTCCCATTGGTCGAAATCTCACTCATTGTCGTGGATGGCGTCCCTTTTCTGAGATCAAAATTTTACATATTTTCCTTATGCTATGTACAATTGTAAAAATATTATTACCAATGAACTGCTTCTTTCCTCCTGATCAGTTTAAGATGTCACAAGATATGATTATATACTGTAATTCCAAAAATAACAAATCTAAGGTTTGGCCTATTCTGACAAATTATGTTTAAAAGTTATCTTTTTTGTTACATAACTAGTTTTCTTGGTTGTACATATATGATTTTATGTTGATAACATGTCTTTTAATACTAGTGATTACCATTATGAACTTTAACTTTTTATAAAAACATAGGCTTGTACAATAGGCCTAATAATGTCTTGTGTACATTGGACTATTATTTGTTTCTTACAGTAAATTGCTTACTCCTAATACAAGTTAACATTTATTCCTTATTCATTACAAACCATATGATCTATTACTGGACATATCATGGTCTAATATACATTATAATGTCTCTGTTTACCTTCTACAGTAGATGTACGTTTTTTGCCCAAGTTGACATCTTGTTAATAACATTATTACTTGTCCATTACAAACATTTATGATTATTTATACCTTAACATATACTATTTCTGATTATAAATGGCATTGTCACACTTCTTATGTACAAAATTGTCTCCTTTTACCTACCAAGTAGATGTAAGTTTGGTGTAACATTAATCTCTTACTAACTAAAATATTATCTTGTACATAACAAACAACAGTTATTTCTTATTTTATAATCGACTAGTCAGTTTATCTGTTACACTTTCTATTACTAAATTATTTACATCACATACTTCTTTACATCTTTAGCATTCTTTTAAAAATACAATAGTAGTCCTTTTTTCCTACCATATATTATAACATTAAAATACAAAATTAAAACTTTTATCACCCATTTATATTCTAATAACCACTGTCTAAATTGTCTATGTGCCTATCAGACACAATCAGAAATAACTACTTAATCTAGTTTTATAGTTTTATATCTTACATTTTATTGAGGTTATGTTTTCATGTTTCCAGTTACTGGTTATCCAGCTAGGCTCTGCATTATAGGTTTTTACCTATTTTGTACATTATTTCTTATGCAGTCTACTGGAATTGTTGTTATTAAGTTCAATCTTGACATGTTTACTATTTAGTTTCTTATCCTACCTTACAATGGTCTTAAATTTACTGGTTAATGCCCATCTCTCATGACATAGGTTTATTACTTTATTTATATTTTTTGTACTTCAGTATTTATATGACAATCTTTATGTTGAGGGAAACGTCACGTTACATAATATGAAAGTATCAAGTGCAAAGGGAAGAGGAGAATTGAAAATCTCAATTTATTATGGCATACTTTCTAAGGGTTCCGGGAATTTAAATAATTTGGTGCCTCCATAAAAAATGATATAATATAATATATAATATAATAACATATTATATATTATATTATATACGATATGATATGATATAATATAATATAATATAATATAATATAATATATAAAAAATATAATATATATATATAATATAATATAAAATATTTTCATGGTGCTTCCATGAACAATGAAAAAAATCAGCAATGACATAGAAAGTCTCATAATGAGTGGTAATAGAGTTTTTTATGTCTACCAGAAAATTTCAGATCCAGTTTAGTGAGTAAAATAACCATTACAAGACCTTAGTAAGACCAGTTGTGAGTATGCTGCGGAGATCTGGACACTACGTAATAGTGACATAATACTTTAAAAGTCTTGAAAGAAGAATTCTAAGAAAATTCGTTGGACTAGTGAAGAATGGCGCATACAGAACAATAGGGAATTGAAGGAATTGATAGATGGCGAGGGCATAGTGAGGTTTAAGAAGTCTATGAGGATCAGCAGCTTGGGACATGTGATGCGCATGAAGGACGACAGAATGCTCAAAGCAATTCTTAGAGGGACGATAGATGGGTAAAGAAGTAAAGGAAGATCTAGATGACGGTGGTTACAGGACGTAGAACATGACCGCAGGAGGATGGGTATCGGGGAGTGGAGGACGGAAGTGTTTGGAGGCAACTAGTCGGGGAAGCCAAGGCTCATCGTAGACTGTAGCGCCAGAGAGTCAGTCAGTCAATAAGACATAATAATAATAATAATAATAATGCCTTCCTGAATCCAATCCTACGCCTTGCCTGCAACATCTTGGCTTCGTGGGGACATGCAACAGCTGTTACTCTTTAGCTTGCTAACAGCTTGTAGGTGAGTTTGACAAGGTTGTGTATACCGCTTGAAAACACACCGTAATTGCCAATGGTTGGATGGCTCTATGTTAGTGAGCCGAGAGCGATGGAATCGGCAAACAGGACGCACCCTATTGCCAGTGGTTGGATGGCTCTATGTTAGTGAGTCGAGAGCGATGGAATCGACAACCAGGACGCACGCTATTGCCAATGGTTGGATGCCTCTATGTTAGTGAGTCGAGAGCGATGGAATCGGCAACCAGGACGCACTCTATTGCCCATGGTTGGGTGGCTCTATGTTAGTGAGTCGAGAGCGATGGAATCGGCAACCAGGACCCACCCTATTGCCAATGGTTGGATGGCTCTATGTTAGTGAGTCGAGAGCGATGGAATCGGCAACCAGGACGCACCCTATTGCCAATGGTTGGATGGCTCTATGTTAGTGAGTCTAGAGCGATGCAATCGGCAACCAGGACGCGTTCTATTACCAATGGTTGGATGGCTCTATGTTAGTGAGTCGAGAGCGATGCAATCGGCAATCAGGACCCACCCTATTTTATTTAGTCCTAGCCGTGGTACTCGCGGGCTCTGCTGCGGTGGTCTATCACTTCCCCAGTATTCGTAAAAACTAAATTTTTATTTCTCAACAGACCCCTTTGGTTGAGGGGTCTCCTAAAACCTTCATACAGAAAACAGCCTTAGTCGGAGGGTGAAGAGAAGGAGATATTTTTTCTTCTCGGTTGATGCTGAGAGATTGGTGAAATCGTCTGCTACTGTGGTGGCGGTGCCGAGGTATCTAATTGTAAAACTTAAGGAAGATGACATTTAAAAAAGTCAGTCCTCTCCTTATTACCCCACAAGGTGTAATCGCATGTCGAAGACTAACGGTGCAAAGAGATAGACAGACGCTCCCATCTGCGTCCCATGTGCGCCTTCAACAGGACAACTGTACCGGTAAAGGTGAGAGCAAGCATTTATAGGGTGAGTATGAGAGCATTTATCCCTCAGCCGATGCAATGTTTTCAGTGCTTACGTTTCGGGGACACTGCATCAAGATGTGCTCAGGTCAAGACATGCTTCTGAGAAAGTCGGCTCATGGTGATGATACCTGTCTTGAACCAATAAAATCTGTCAACTGTGATGGTGAAAATTCATTTATATTCCTCAATTACCCCGTTTACAAGCTAGAAGTGGCTACTCAGGAAGTACGTACGATGAAAAAAATAGCTACTTCGATCCGAAAAAATTCGTATGCCTAGCCAAACAGGGCAAAATCAGTTATGCACAGGTTGTAAAATCAAAATCAACAGGCGTCTACAGCCCTTGTTGTAAGAGAGTCATTAGCTGCGATAACCCAGTTTGTTAAACCAAATCGAAGACTGGATGTCACTAGTAAAAAAAAGCAAGAAATCATGCCACCTAACTGAATTAAAACTCCTCTTTGGATAAGACTTTGAGAATACGTCAAGGAGCACACCATTATGTACACTGATAGATCGAAAAAGACAGGGAGATAAAAAAGATAAAGTTAAGGAACAATAACAGTAACACGAACATAGTAGATAAAGTTATGGAAAGTATTAACATCCGAAAAGCTAAAGAAGGACGAAAACAAAATGTAACGGAAAATTTGATCTATTTATAATTTTAATAAATAAACTATGCTGATAATAGAAAGAAGGGTGTGTTTGAGAAAGCAGGGAGGCATTTAGACGGTAGAAAGCGAGGCGGCAAAAGAATTACTTGCTAAAAGCTCGATAATGTATGTACTGTACGTTAAGGCACGATTTGGGACACTACTGTCATAAAATGTATTATGTTTCAGATAGTAAGGGTGTTTACCAAACTTTGTAAAACCTAAGTGTAGTTAATAATTGTAGACGCGTTGTGAGCGGTATGAAACTGGTAGAATATGTGTTCCCGAGAAATATAGCACAACGGCTACTCTAACTCCGGTGTTTAGTGTAACCTCACACAGAAAGGACTTCTGTTCCCTCATATTTAACAATTCTTGTGGCCACAAATATTTTATGCAGGCCCACAAAAATTGGTATATGCCTGGCCAGGAACATATTTAGTTCACAGTACTGTGAAATACAGCCATTTATTTTTCAATGAAGGATGTTCCCAGTGCTGGATGTCGAAAAATCAGTCGCGGTAGACTGTGCATCCTTCCGTGGCATCCCTTTTGTCTAGCCTTGCTTCTACTTTTTCTCCAAGTTAACGAGCTCTGCCAAGTCACCCAAAAAGCTCACCTACAGTCGTTGGAGACATTTCTTGTACGGCGTTATCCTATTGCCGTTTGGCCCCCACTGGAGGTGGCTGCAGTTGCAGGCACAAGATTTGTGGCTTCCCTTCTTAGCGGACTCTATATGCGTGTTCCACCAGACATCAGACCTGTTGTGACTACCTCTATGCACCGTCTGTCTCTGTTACACTGTCTTGTTAAATTTGTAATTTTCTGTAAAAATAAGAAAAATGTCGCTCAATAAACTTTTGTTACAGCAGGTAATATGTAGGTAATATTTCCTTTACAGTAAGGCCAAATGATACTGCAGGTTTAGCTGATTGTGACCTGGTTGTCAGAGCGCACAGGTTCCCTTGCATCAACCTCAGTTTTTCCATGAAATTTGCTCCCAGAATAAATAAGGGGGACTACCTCTCGCTTAAAAGTGGTGACCTTGAAGAATGTAGACTACCTCAGTTGGTAGGGGAAAGACGTGCAAAGGGAGGACAGAAGTCGTCAACACGAGCTCATTTCCAATAGAAGCATGTCTTCACTCGCGAACGTCTTGATGCAGTGTGCCCGAAACGCAACCACTGAGAAACACTGGATTGGCTAAAGGGTAAAAGCTCTCATACGCATTATGTGAATGCCTTTTCTGATCTTTTCTCGTATAGTTGCCCTGTTGAATGTTATGGCGTGGGACGTAATTTCTATCCGTGTGGAGTTAAGTAGGTCTCTGCACACTATCACCCACTTATCGTGTTTTGGGTGGCATGAGGTACGACCTCTACAACAATATCCCTTATTTTCTGCAACTTGCAGCTTTGAACATTGTTCACCATTCATAGTGTCACGTGTAATCCAGCTGCGACTTTTCTGACATTCTGGACGGCCGATCCAGCGGATCCGGTAATAGCATTTTCTAACAGGAAAAGAGTCACTTTTTCGAAGCCATCTTTCATTCTCTTGGTGACCAGGTAGTCTCGCACAGCTACCACAGTACTACACTATTTCAGAATTCTTTCCGCATCGATCAACCACTAATGCCTCCTTTCCTGCTCCGAGGAGGAGATTTTACCTGGCTACGGTTTTTGAGGGAACCCTCGACCCCAGAATAGATTTTTGAAACTGAAATATCGGCGCCAATAATACCGGGGAAATATACAACCAGTGCAGCATAGCACTCGACTACCGCAGCTATGACTGAATACAATAGGTTGCGTCCTAGTGCCGTGAGGTTTCAGACTCACTATCGGTTTTACCGTATATTACGCTGTGTCAGATCAGAAACCGTGGTCAAGACTCAGTTACAATTACCCTGTCGCCTAAGTAAAGACTAATAGCTGTCACCCGCCTCCAAGTGGCCAATATGTTGTAGACTAGGACGTAGATTTGAATTTCTGGGAGGCATGTTAAAATTTATTGTTAATTTTACGCTTCTGAAATTTTGTAGTATTCCTCTGATTATTTATTTAGTTAAGTAATATTTTGATGCTCTTGATAATAATTATTTATATTATCGACATGTGTACAGGCAGAAAGCAAATAAAATTTACCAGCAAAACACTTGAACTGATCACAAGAAATTGCGAATGTAGATACATACATTATTCGTGCATAGAAGTCGTGTTTTATTATTGTTAAAAAATATTTAGTTATGACGAAAAGATAGTAAAATGGTATACACGAAGTGGCATTAGTGGCAGGAATTTAGTCTTACTACTACCTGATCCACCAAAGTAAACAGGTGTAATGTTGTTTGACTATTAATGTACAAGCTTGGTAAAGTAGTCACCTACACAATAATGTGGGCTACTAATTTACTCATCTACAATTGGGAAGGAACAGCAATGGGTAGGCCAGTTCTCTCAAAAGCAAGTCCTACAACATATAATCGCATTTTCTTCTCCTTTAACTGTGGTTGTTTTATAAAAATTATACTACCTGAAGTATCTTTATATTTTACTGGAAGAATGTTGATGTTTGTACCCGCTACAGAAAGGCGGCAGTATTTTTGTTTCAAATCCATATACACACACATAATCTGCACACCAAGAGTGTCTTTATCCTCAAAGAGCACTTGGTTCAGTTCCAGTCGAAGCAGGCTAAAGTGTATCTCAAATACATCGCAGGCCTTCTTGTAGCAATCAGTAGGTACAAGAATGCTAAACAGATTTAAGGTTGTATGCTACTTTAGGACGCACAATAAGTGCTGTAAAGTGTGTATAAACGACGATTAAATTTCACTTTTCTTGACCAAATCCGTTAACTACTACGCTCCTGCTGTTTCTTGGAAGCGGGCAACACTTTTATTGTCTGGGTAGGACTAATTCTTCAGTTAGCAACATAAGTTCCGCGGTAACGACGCTCCTTGTTTTCTTGCATATTTTCTTCTATAATGTGTGTGTAAGCACCTAGATTCCTACTCATGAATAATTAGCATTTCGGTCCGTGTTACGGTAACGGTTGGTGTGGCAACCTTTCACTGTCATTAATTTTTTAATTCTTTATGAAGTCTTAAACTTTTGATGAGCACACTGTATTGTTAGTTCAGCCAACTTTGACTTAGCGGTTACAAAATGAAATGTGAGTATAAGACATCATTAGCTATTCTGTCCTATGCAATTCGTTCGCTGTTTCTGACACTGTCAATAAACATCTGTACTGCAAACCGCATTCAGAAGTCCTCTGGCGCTCTTATAACTGACCATGCCATTACGTAGCGGTTCTGGCTGTAAGGTGGCAGCTTATCAGCAGGGCGTTTTGATTCAGGACAACGAACGTGTTTCCTCTTGCTGACTATCACTGTTGGTGTGCACCAATTCATATTAGAGAAAGTTCTCGATGACAGTATTCCAGCGAATTTTGTGGTCTTGGACTGAACTAATCCTATTACAGATATACACTAACTTTTTATAGTTTCTTAGATTACGAGTCTTTTCTGTTTTTTCCTTTTAGTTTACATTTCTTCTTTGACATAGCGTCATTTACTTTAATATACATACCTGTGCATTTATTAATTGTTTAACTTCCGTTTTATATATTCTCTTTTACTTGAAATTATTCTTTTAACGCTAGCTTTGAGCCTGTTTCTGTCACATGTTCTTACATTCAAATATTCTTCCGTCTTCTCCGTTCAAATACGTACGTTGTTCCTTCACGTCATTATGCTGTAGGTTGTTTTCGTGAGCGGTTAGTTTTCATATTTGTAACTTTCGTTGATCGTTTTTTGATTACGTTTTAATTTTTTCTTGCTTACGATCCTCACCTTCAAGCATCTTGCTGCTAGCAGACATGATTTATGGCGTTTCTTGTCTTCTATTCACAGTCCTTTGCGCCCTCTTTCTACTTCTTCACTTCTGTTTCTTTGTTTTCTTTAATTTCCAATTTTTCTTATTAAATTTGATGTTTTCTGTTGACCTTTATCTGTTTTTAAGAGTGGTAATCTCTATCTGTCTTCCATTTTGCCATCGTGGTTTGAAAAACATTTAATATTTGCCTGCTATCTATTTGTTAAATTTACTGAACACTAATAAATTTAAAGTAAAGTCTCTTACAATGTGACTGTTTTCTGGTTTACACCGATTAAGGCCTCAAAATCTAACACCGTTTGGCAGGAATATGGCGTGAATCATTATAATAAATAATACAATATATTATTGAACAGTGGTCTATCCAATTTGTGCTTATAAAAATACGTATGTGTTTACGATAAAATTTTGTTGATCGTATTTTCTTTGTCAAATATAAATTGCGTATATCGGTTAATAGAGTCTGAGTACATCTTTGCGTCTTAAATTTGTCCTAAATGTTTATTGAAAACTGCGTGTCATTCATAGTTTACTAAAAGAAAACGATTTGACTGTAAATTACGATATTTTATGAATTACTGTTATTAATTTTTTATTGACTTTTGCTTAGGTAAGAGGACATTAAATTGTCACCTGAAATACAGACATTTCAAAATTCTCACTAGGCTGAATGCACTTCTGAGTTATTTCAAAGCAATTTTTGACTGCTCGAGTTAAGTATTACTTATTTAGTCTACTCCTAGCATTTGTTTCATCAATTATCTTATACACGGTACCTAATTATCGTTTGTAAAATTCATTTACTTTCGGACGGATTTTCCATGAACTTTCTTCCATCTATGTTATTTATTTAACACATTATCTTTTCTCACGTTGATCTTCCATGAAATTCTTGCTTTCCTTTATACCTCTATGCCTTATAATTTCCAAATGAATTCGTTTAGCTCCTTACATTTATCCATGGCTTAGAGGCCAAAGTCTTATTTTGGAACTCTTCTGTACTAAACGTACCCAAGTATTTATATATCTCAAAGTTTTCTCGTCTACTTGTATTTTGACTTACCTTTGTCATATGCGATTATCACCAAGTTAATATAACCATTAAGTATCTCTGTTGTTAGAATTACAATTATGTTCTTTCGACTTCTGATCACGTTAAAATGTAACAGCCAAAGGAGATAAATTATATATTCGTTCTTAATGTTTTGTAGTACTGGTAAAGTTGTAATAGCATTTACGTAATTCATATGAAGCAAGATTATATATCATTGTTCTTGTCACATTGTACAGTGGCAAGTGTCTTGAACGTAAAGCAAGCTGCTGACGTACATAATTCCCGATAATAAGCATTCGGCGTTTTCACTTGTTATACAACCAAACTTTGTGCACATATGTACACAGGTGATTACATTCAACACACACTGTGAGCAAAACTTGCTGTAACGACCGATATGAAATTTTAAATTAAACGAAAAAATGTACTGCTATTTATTGCAATTCAATATTTTACGTGTTACCAGAGACATAACTAATCATTTTATATTTTGTTATTAGAAGACGACTTGCGTTTTACAAAATCCATATCAATTTTTATTAAATACGTTAATAAACATTTTGTGGTTGATTTAGATCCTTGCGAGCGAGTGCCTCATGTCGCGTCGTGGCTCCTGTCTCTTGCAGTTTTTACTATTGGCCGCCAGAGTATCATACACTCTCTCACCGGATAAGAACCGCTGGTTGAGGGTATGTATCCAGTAGTTCCCGAGCTTGATGTCGAAAAAAGAGAAAAACTTTGTAAAACTTGTTCAGCTATACTAAAAAACAACAGCACCTTCGCTGCTACCACATCATCCTAACTTAGGGCAAAACACATTAATACAGTGCCAAAAACAACTTCTAGGTTTCTTAATCAGCTACCATTTATGGGAATTCTCAAAAGTCATTAGACAATCATTTTCAACATGACGAACGAATAGCCCAGTAGATATAGTGCTTTGCGTTTTAACAGGATTTGGCTATAAAAATATTTTGTGTATAAACATCCTTGACACACTTCTGTGTGTTTAAATAATAACGAGAAGGTTAAGTGAAACACAATCTCACAACATAATGCATGCTTTGCAGAGTAGTACACCGTACTACAGTATAACACTGTACACGATATAATAACACTGTACTACAGTATAATGTAGTGCTAGTACTACAGTATAATATATAATACAGTATAATACAGTATAGAGTACTCAAGACCTTTCGTTTTTGGTGAAAATCGGTTAAGGGAAAGGGGTAGTTTACCTGCAACGTTTATGTTTTGAGAAGGGTATTTTTTTGGCAAACGTTAAGAGCCGCAAATTCAAACAGAATCAAATAATGTTTCGCATACAGCCCTGAATTATAGTGATCTCAAGACCTATTGTTTTTGGTGAAGATCGGTTAAGGAAAAGGGGTAGTTTACCAGCAACGTTTGATGTTTTAACAAGGGTATTTTATATATAATGTAGTGCTAGTACTACAGTATAATTACACAGTGCTTACTAGTACTACTGTAATTGTGGTACGTGGGTTTATAATTGTTGATGTTGTCATCTTAATAACGGTACATGTTGTTTAAGTGCAATAAGTTGCAGCTTCCTATTACTAAATAACAGAAAAAAAGAGGAATAATAAAGCAATTTCTATGCACACTAATCTTCAATTTATTAAAGATTGTCATACAGGACTCACCAATAAAACAGGTGCCAGATTTCAAATACCTAGGGTGTAGCATCACATACGAAGACGATAAGAAGTTTGATAACAAAATTAGTCTCTTCTAATTCCTTTCTTTTGAATCATTAAACATTTAAAGAAAAAAACAAGGAAAGAGACGCAATTGAAATATTATAATGTATTGGCCTTACCTTAAATATTGTATGGTAGTGAGACTTTGATTAAAAGGCCAAAGATATATCTAGAATACAAGGAGCGGAAATAAAGTTCTTGAGGGCTGTAAAGAGTTGTACCAGGAGAGACCTTATCAGAAATGATCCTAATAGAATGGAGCTGGGCATTGCTGAAAGCTTAAATGAGAAAATCTACCGGTACAAAACGGAGTGGTGGTTACACGTAGAGAGAATGAATCCAACTAGTTTTGGAAGAAAAGCCCTTGACTATCATTCAAAGGGGAAGAGAAGTGTGAGAAGACCCCGTAAGCGATGGTTGGATGACTTCCATTGAGACTGGAATAGGCTATTAGCCTAAGCCATAAAGGATGACGACGACGAGGCCGATTAATCTACAACGAAATGTCATTATGAACACGCATATTAATTAGGAGTCCAAATTATAATAATATTCCAGTATCGATTCGTCATGCAAAAATATTGTAAGAACTGCAATCTGAACTTTTGACTTGACATATTTTTTGAATTTAAAGAATGTTTACATAGCACTATCTTAACGCCACATTGATAGTACATTGCGTACAAAATAAATTTGGAGAAAATTGTAATATGCTTAATACACAATTAGCATTTAGCCTTTGTACCCGAACTTCACATGCTAAAAATAAGTTGATTGTTTAATTTTTAACACATTAGTGTCAAAATTGATTGAAAATGTAAAGCTGTGGTTTAATATGCGAGAATAATCTGTTTATATAGTTTCTTTAGACCAGATTTGGCAAAGTGACCGCCAAAATGGTAAAATAATGTTAACTTTATTATCTATGGTAGTGTGCCTAGCATGCCCGTTGTGAACCCTTGCTTATTATAAACAGTGTTATAGAACATTATTGGGTACTAAGTAAGTAAAATGTTTACATTTAGCAAAGTTGTACAGAAATCTTTAGCGATGTTGTGTAAAAATCGAGAATATTGGAAATGGAAGACTAGCAAGATTAGCAGTTAAAGCAAAATTTTAACCCAAAATACAGTTAAAATTTAGCAATAAGTTTGTAAATTTTGATTTTTACTTCCATGTTCCTTAAGGAAATGGAAGTATGGTCATGGCAAAAAAAATCGTGTTCGAGATTATTGCAGATTCTGATTGTACTACAATCAAAACATGAAAAAAAGTCATTTTTTGAAAAGCGTATGTGTGTGTGTGTGTGTGTGTGTGTGTGTCTGTGTGTCTGTAGATTTTTTTCTATGGCAAACGATAACAGCCGCAAATTCAAACAGAATCAAATAATTTTTTGCATTCAGCTCTGATTTGTAGAGTACTCAAGACCTATTGTTTTTGGTAATGATCGGTTAAGGGAAAGGGGTAGTTTACTGGGAACGTCTTTTTTTTAATAAAGGGTAATTTTTTCTATGGCAAACGATAACAGCCGCAAATTCAAACAGAATCAAATAATGTTTTGCATACAGCCCTGAAGTGTAGAGCTCTCAAAACCTATTGTTTTTGGTGAAGATCGGTTAAGGGAAAGGGGTAGTTTACCTGCAACGTTTTATGTTTTATCAAGGGTATTTTCTATGGCAAACGATAACAGCCGCAAATTGAAACATAATCAAACAATTTTTTGTATGCAACTCTGAATTGTAGAGTACTCAAGACCTTTCGTTTTTGGTGAAAATCGGTTAAGGGAAAGGGGTAGTTTACCTGCAACGTTTATGTTTTGAGAAGGGTATTTTTTTGGCAAACGTTAAGAGCCGCAAATTCAAACAGAATCAAATAATGTTTCGCATACAGCCCTGAATTATAGTGATCTCAAGACCTATTGTTTTTGGTGAAGATCGGTTAAGGAAAAGGGGTAGTTTACCAGCAACGTTTGATGTTTTAACAAGGGTATTTTATATGGCAAACGATACAGCCGCAAATCAAACATAATCAAATAATTTTTTGCAAGCAACTCTGAATAGTAGAGTTCTCAAGACGTATTGTTTTTGGTGAAGATCGGATATAGTACAGTCACTGAAGGAAAAAATTTCAAATTAAGTGACTTCTATGAGATTTCTTGCATAAGGCTAGATAAAAGGGGTGAGAAACAATTAAAAAAAAAGTTTACAAAAATTCAGTCACGGGTTTTCGAAAAAAGGGGGGTGTACAAAAAATTCATTTTTCGTGATTATCTTAAAAAATTAAAAAATTTACGAAAAAAGACAAATTACAAAAATTAAATAGCATTAAATTCTCTACAAAAAATCTATTTGTCATGTTTTTTTCAGGCCAATACTTTGTGAGAAAAATGGAATTGAAATATTAGAAAAAATTGATTGTCGGTGTCCGCCCCGATGAGCGGGAAGGCTAATTTTTTCTGCAATTGCAACATACAAATTTTAATAAAATCCGTTATAATAGCCGTAGAGACAAAAATAAAAAATCATTTTAAAGCTAAATGGTTGTACTTTTACATAAAATAAAAATAAAATAATTAAAGTATTAATAAATACGTAAAATAAAGTAATAACTTTTTTTTATTTTTTTTCAACTAATGCATAAACATATTAACAATTTATTACAAATGTATTTACATTTTAAAAAAATTCACAATATGAACTTTACATTTATAGGTCTTTGAAAAAAATAATAAAATTTAGTATTGATTTATTGGCATAAAATGAGCGAGTTTTAAAATTTATCATTTTTTTGAGTTCGCAAGTATACATCATTTTCTTAACTTAAAATGTCTACAGAAATTTTGAAAATAAATATTTGTTAACAAAACTATGAACACGTATTGGTAAAAGTGTCTTCTATAAGACTGCGGTGTAAAGAATTGTTAACATTTAGTTAATTTTAAATAAATGTAACTTTTATTAGTAAATGTAAAAATATGTCCATTGCGCGTATTAATATTAACAGTTAAAAAATAAAAACAATATTAATATGTATCTATTGTACTTAAAACTACAATATTTGAGGTTTCTCTTCTACATAGTGAGAATTTATATCCGTGCATGGGCATAAAAAGAACAGACCCTGAAATTTGAAGAATTTTAGGGAGAGCGAGGACAGCTGGTACATGCGCCATACAGATATTGAATTAACGCAGTTCGATATTGAATGTTCCGTGAGTTCGATACTATTTTACTTCCATGTTCCTTAAGGAAATGGAAGTATGGTGATGGCGAAAAAAATCGTGTTCAAGATAACGGCAGATTCTGATTGTACTACCATCAAAACATGAAAAAAGTCGTTTTTCGAAAAGTGTCTGTGTGTGTGTCTGTCTGTCTATCTGTGTGTCTGCGTGTCTATGTGTAGATTTTTTTTTATGGCAAACTACAAGAGCCGCAAATTCAAACAAAATCAATTAATTTCTTGCATACAGCCCTGAATTGTGGAGTACTCAAGGTATATTGTTTTTGGTGAAGATCGGTTTGAGGGAAAGGGGTAGTTTACCTGCAATATTTTATGTTTTAACAAGGGTAATGTTTTCTATGACGAACGATAACTCTCGAAAATTCAAACAGAATCAAATAATTTTTTTCACACCTCCTTGAATTATGGAGGAATCAAGACCTGTTGTTTTTGGTAAAGATCGGTTAAGGGGAAGGGGTAGTTTACCGGCAACATGTTATGTTTTAACAAGGGTAATATTTCTTATGACGAATGATAACTGCCGCACATTCAGACAGAATCAAATATTATTTTGCATACGTTCCTGAATTGTTATGTTCTCAAGGTCTGTTCATTTTGGTGAAGATCGGTTAAGAGAAATGGGTAGTTTACCAGCAACATTTTATGTTTTAGCAAGAGTAAAGTACTTAATTTTGATAAATAAAGTATCCTGATAAGAAGATCATAATAATCCACTGTAAAACGTAGATGAAATATCTATAAATGAAGAGTCTAGTTGAACGGGGTGGAGGTAATTTTCTATAAATGAAAATGATAGTTGAAGGGGTGGGGATAATTTTCATTTATATGTCATGTGTAGTACGTTATCGGCAACAAAGAAGTAGTTTGTTGTTAAAATTCCTTCCTGGGCTGTCTGGGGTTGATCTAGTGTTTTCTACAAAACCAAACGTTTCGGCAGTGCTATCAACTGCCATCATCAGTGAAAATTGAGTTCACTATCGTGAGGTGGTATACGTTAGTGACCCCAGTACTGTGGTTAAGGCTGAAGAAAGAAGTAGTTTCTATGGAAATAGTTCATTTCGAAAAGTATTTTAAATATAAATCTTAGAACATGGAAGTCATGTATGGTTCTCCATACCGATATTTTTATATTGTATTTTGCTGGAAGTTCAATTTTATGTTTTATGTTTTGTGTTAGTAATTTTGATATTTTATAATTTGGGGCGGTTCTAGCGTTTATTAAAGGTCTGATAGGTTTATTGATTTTGTGTAATTTTATTAAAGAACTTAATTTTGGTGCACAAGGATTATCCATTTTATATTTAAAGGAGCCTTTAGGATTTATGATTTGGGTACTACTTTTACTTCCATATTCCTTAAGGAAATGGAAGTATGGTGATGGCAAAAAAAATCGTGTTCGAGATTATTGCAGATCCTGATTGTACTACACTCAAAACATGAAAAACAGTCGTTTTTCGAAAAGTGTCTGTGTGCGTGTCTGTGTGTGTGTCTGTCTGTGTGTCTGTCTGTAGATTTTTTTCTATGGCAAACGATAACAGCCGCAAATTCAAACAGAATCAAATAATTTTTTGCATGCACCCCTATATTGTAGAGTTCTCAAGACCTATTGTTTTTGGTGAAGATCGGTTAAGGGAAAGGGGTAGTTTACCTGCAACGTTTTATGTTTTAACAAGGGTATTTTCTATGGCAAACGATAACAGCCGCAAATTCAAACAGAATCAAATAATGTTTTGCATGCAACTCTGAATTGTAGAGTTTTCAAGACCTTTTGTTTTTGGTGAAGATCGGTTAAGGGAAAGAGGTAGTTTACCTGCAACGTTTCATGTTTTAACAAGGGTAATTTTTTCTATGACGAACGATAACTGCCGCATATTCAAACAGAATCAAATAATTGTTTGCATACATCACTGAATTGTAGAGAACTCAAGGCCTTTTGATTTTGGTGAAGGTCGGTTAAGGGGAAGGGGTAGTTTACTTGCAACCTTTATGTTTTAACAACAGTAAAGTACTTGAAAATTCATTTAAACTTTTTCAAACAATGGTAATTGTTAAAAATAAAATAATTTTGTTGCCAGGCAATAAAATTATAATTTTTTCATTTTAATGTAAATCTTGTATGAAAGAAAATATATCGTTCGTGGCAGGCAAGCATATCTCAGTTATGTAATGTTTACATTTCCATTTTATTATTATGACTACCGCAATAAAAAGGCAGGGAAGACACACACACACACACACACACAATTCGCGTTATTTCTGGCCTCATTCATGTTTATTTTTTTACATTTGCACGCTTTTTAAATGGAAAGTGCCGAAACCCATACCAACATAACGCGTGCAAGCCGAAAAAGTGTCCAGCGTGGATAGCGATTTGCTTCCTGTGGATCGCTGGGCAGTGTAACTGCACGTGTTTACAGAGGAACGATTCATAGAGAGACTTTTCGTCTTTAGGGAATGAACCCTCTGCAAGATTCTGAGGGTCCATGAGTGACTTCGGAGCGCTCCTTCTTTTCCGCGTGTTTGTTCTGTGAAACGTACACTGTAGATTCGCAGCTTTACTCTAAACAACGCTCAATAGGAAATGTTGAAAATTTTTGTCCACGGTGTACCCTCATACACACTAAACCTGCTCTGATGTTTTAATTACGGACATCATAATATTAAAACTTTGGAAACTTGAGCACTACTTAATGGAGATCAATCATTAACTTATACAAGCCATTAATTTTATGCATATTTTTTATATATATGTGTACAACGTTATCGGCAACAAAGAAGTAGTTTTTGTTAAAATTCCTTCCCGGGATATTTGGCCGTAGTCCAATGTTTTCTACAAAACCAGACGTTTCGGCAATGCCATCGACTTCCATCATCAGTGAAAATCGAGTGCGATAACGTGAGGTTAGTTAGTGACCACAGTACTGTGGTTAAGGCTGAAGCAGTAAGTAGAAAGAAGTAGTTTCTATGGTAATATTTCATTTTGAAAATGATTTTAAATGTAAATCTTAGAATATGGAAGTCATGTATGGTTCTCCATACCGATTTTTACTTCCATATTCCTTAAGGAATGGAAGTATGGTGATGGCAAAAAAAATCGTGTTCGAGATTATTGCAGATTCTGATTCTACTACACTCAAAACATGAAAAAAGTCGTTTTCCGAAAAGTGTCTGTGTGTGTGTCTGTCTGTGTGTCTATCTGTAGATTTTTTTTCTATGGCAAACGATAACTGCCGCAAATTCAAACAGAATCAAATAATTTTTTGCATACACCCTGATTTGTAGAGTACTCAAGACCTATTGTTTTTGGTGAAGATCGGTTGAGGGAAAGGGGTAGTTTACCTGCAACTGTTTTTTTTTATCAATGGAAATTTTTTTTGGCAAACGATAACAGCCGCAAATTCAAACAGAATCAAATAATGTTTTGCATACAGCCCTGATTTGTAGAGTTCTCAAGACCTATTGTTTTTGGTGAAGATCGGTTAAGGGAAAGGGGTAGTTTACCTGTAACGTTTTATGTTTTAACAAGGGTATTTCCTATGGCAAACGATAACAGCCGCAAATTCAAACAGAATCAAACGATTATTTGCATACAGCCCTAGATTGTAAAGTTCTCAAGACCTATTGTTTTTGGTAAAGATCGGTTGAGGGAAAGGGGTAGTTTACCTACAACGTTTTTTTAACAAGGGTATTTTTTATGGCAAACGATAACAGCCGTAAATTCAAGCAGAATCAAATAATGTTTTGCATACAGCCCTGCTTTGTAGAGTACTCAAGACCTATTGTTTTTGGTGAAGATCGGTTGAGGGGAAGGGGTAGTTTACTTGCAACGTTTTTTTATCAAGCGTATTTTCTATGGCAAACGATAACAGCCGCAAATTGAAACAGAATCAAATAATTTTTTGCATACGTCCCTGAATTGTAGAGGTCTCAATGACTTTCGATTTTGGTGAAGATCGGTTAAGGGAAAGGGGTAGTTTACCGGCAACCTTTTACGTTTTAACAAGAGTAAAGTACTTGAAAATTTATTTAAACTTTTTGAAACAATGGTAATTGTTAAAAATAAAATAATTTTGTTGCCAGGCAATAAAATTATAATTTTTTCATTTTAATGTAATATAATATTTTTCATTTAATACAGCAATAAAAAGGCAGGTAAGACACAGCCTGACTGTTTGGCTGAAAATGATTTTAAATATAAATCTTAGAATATGGAAGTCATGTATGGTTCTCCATACCGATATTTATTTAATGTTATGCAATTATTATTAACTATAAATTCTTCTGTTTTATCTGTGTTTTAAAAGTTATTTTATTGTCAAAATCTTCAATGATTGGAAGAAAAACAATTTTTGAATATATTTAAAAAGTGCATATTTTAATAATATTTTTATTACAATGCGTAATAAATAAGTAAACATTATACATAATAATATATACATAAATGAATAATAATTAGTTTTTAAACATGCATTTATGTGAAAATCCACCTTGTGAAAAATTTGGACAATTTTGAATTAATTCTTCTACTAAAAGTATCGCCCTGACAAAAAAATGCTAATAACCTTTTTTATGCATAATTTTATGCTCTTTCTTTTTGTTATTTTGTATTTTTCTCATAAATATAATTTATTGTTTTAGATAATCACGAAAAATGAATTTTTGTACCTTCCCCCTCCCATTTTTCTAAAACCCGCGACTGAATTTTTGTAAACTTTTTTTAAATTCTTTCTTAACTTTTTATCTAGACCTATGCAAAAAATCTCGTAGAAGCCACTTAATTTGCAATTTCTATTTTTTTTTTCGGCTTCAGCGAGTGCACTAATAAGGGAAAGGGGTAGTTTACCTGCAACGTTTTTTGTTTTAACAAGGGTATTTACTATGGCAAACGATAACAGCCGCACGTTCAAACAGAATCAAATAATTTTTTGCATACAGCTCTGATTTGTAAAGTACTCAAGACCTATTGTTTTTGGTGAAGATCAGTTTAGGGAAAGGGGTAGTTTACCAGCAACGTTTTATATTTTAACAAGGGTATTTTTTATGGGAAACGATAACAACCGCAAATTCAAACAGAATCAAATAATTTTTTGCATACAGCCCTGATTTGTAGAGTACTCAAGATCATTTGTTTTTGGTGAAGATCGGTTAAGGGAAAGGGGTAGTTTACCAGCAACGTTTTATATTTTAACAAGGGTATTTTTTATGGGAAACGATAACAACCGCAAATTCAAACAGAATCAAATAATTTTTTGCATACAGCCCTAATTTGTAAAATACTCAAGATCGTTCGTTTTTGGTGAAGATCGGTTAAGGGAAAGGGGTAGTTTACCAGCAACGTTTTATATTTTAACAAGGGTATTTTTTTTATGACGAACTATATCTGCCGTAAATTCAAAGAAAATCAAATAATATTTTACATACTTTCCTGAATTGTAAAGGACAGAAGACCTGTTGATTTTGGTGAAGATCTATTAATTGAAACGGGTAGTTTACAGCCACTTTACATGTTTTAACAAGAGTAATTGTTTCTATGACGAACGGTAATTGCCGTAAATTTAAAGAGAATCAAATAATGAAGTGCATTCAGCCCTGATTTGTAGAGTTCTCAAGATCTTCTGTTTTTGGTGAAGATCGGTTATGGGAAAGGGGTAGTTTACCAGCAACGTTTTATGTTCTAACAAGGGTACATTTTAGCAAACGTTAAGAGCTGCAAATTCAAACAGAATCAAATAATTTTTGCATACAGCCCTGAATTGTAGAGCACTCAATACCTGTTGTTTTTTGTGAAGATCGGTTAAGGGAAAGGAGTAGTTTACCAGCAACGTTTTTTTTATCAAGGGTAATTTTTTTTATGGCAAACGATAACACCCGCAAATTCAAACAGAATCAAATAATGTTTTGCATACAGCCCTGAATTGTAGAGTTCTCAAGATCTGTTGGAGTTTGTGGAGATCGGTTAAGGGAAAGGGGTAGTCTACCTGCAACATGTTATGTTTTAACAAAGGTATTTTTTATGGGAAACGATAACAACCGCAAATTCAAACAGAATCAACTACTTTTTTCAACAACAAACAATCAACAACTTCAATTATAGAGTACTCAAGATCTGTTTATTTTGTTGAAGATCGGTTAAGGGAAAGGGTTAGTTTACCAGTAACGTTTTATGTTTTAACAAGGGTAATTTTTTTTATGACGAACGATAACTGCCGTAAATTCAAAGAAAATCAAATAATATTTTACATACTTTCCTGAATTGTAAAGGACAGAAGATCTGATTATTTTGGTGAAGATCTATTAATTGAAACGAGTAGTTTACCTGCCACTTTTCATGTTTTAACAAGAGTAATTGTTTCCATGACGAACGATAACTGCCGCACATTCAAACAGAATCAAATAATGTTTTGCACGCTTACCTCAATTATAGAAAGCTCAAGGACTGTTGATTTTGGTGAAGATCGATTAGGAGGAAGGGGTAGTTTACCTGCAACGTTTTATGTTTTAACAAGAGTAAAGTACTTCATTTTGATTAATAAATTATCCTGATAAGAAGCTCATAATAATCCACTCTAGAAACGTAGATGAAATATCTATAAACGAAGAGGTTTGGTGAACGGGGTGGGGCTAATTTTCTATTAATGGAAATTATAGTTGAAGGGGGAGGCGAGAATTTTTTATATGTTGTATACGTTATCGGCAACAAAGAAGTAGTTTTTTGTTAAAATTCCTTCCCGGGCTGTTTATCCGTAGACCAATGTTTTCTGCAAAACCAGACGTTTCGGCAGTGCCATCAACTGCCACAATCAGTGAAAATCGCGATCGAAAACGTGAGGTGGTGTATGTTAGTGACCACAGTACTGTGGTTAAGGCTGAAGCAATAAGTAGAAAGAAGTAGTTTCTATGGAAATATTTCATTTCGAATATGATTTTAAATATAAATCTTAGAACGTGGAAGTCATGTATGGCTCTCCATACCGATATTTTCTGTGAACATATCGTACGTATTGCAAATTTCACTTTCAACTAGTCAAGTTTTTCATTGCTTAAAACATAAGTTGCTGACGTCAATGTTAAGGCAAATACAGCACAGAATTGTATTCTGGGCAATATTAAAATTATTATAGCTTGTGATTTCAGTAAATAAAACTTGACGTTTCTACTTAAATAATGAATTAAAAAATTAAAATAAATAAAAGTAAACGATAAAGTATTCTTTAGTAAAGATTTAACACACCTCCGCTATAAGGCTCTTGCCTGACACCAAGAATGTTTTATGAACAAAGATATACATGACGTTTGATGAATGATAACCGTTTACAGTCTGTAAAATGAACGGTGGCGGTTGGGACAGGCCAGACCGACTTTCACCTTTCACCCTCACTAACACACACGGAGCGGATTATACCTGGTCCTTGGTGGCCGCCGTGACTCACATACTGGACATTTCTAAACGCAAGAGCATTTTTGTATTGTGCTAAAATATTGCAAAACCGCTATTGTTTTTTAATTCTGCGCAAAATTCTAAGAAAAATGATACCAAACAACAACAATCAGTAAGCAAGTTTTTCCACATCCACATTAGTCGCTTGATCAGATTTTTATATTGATGAAAACAGAGTTTTGTCCCAATTATGTAGTGTTTAGACTCATTTTTCTTAAAATTTCATGGGGGTTACAAAAACGGTAATTTCGTTTGCCATTAAAAACAAATTTAAAAAGTTGTAATTGTGTAGTTGACGGCACACATTGCGAATCATACCTGTGGCGCTCGGGCCGGCTGTGAGTGTGCGTGCGTCAGTGAGGGCACCTCAGGCAGTTTGCCCGGTCCCAACCGCCACCGATCATTTTACAGACTTTAATTTTTTTTAATGTGACTTTCAATTTACAACAAAACTACTTTTAATATATTATAAATTTTGGATTCTGGATTAGAATTACAACCGTTTGCTCTTTACCACGGAATGTAAACATTGTAGTGCTAGATAGACTACTTTGGGTATCGACAGAATTTCACGTTCTTTCATAATTGAAAAGAAAGAATAGATTCGACCATTACTAGCGCTTTGGAACCCTCGAGAGCATACCACATTCGCGATTGCCATTCGTTCAGACGACATGTTTCTAAAGTCACAGCGAAAGCATATAATAGAAGCTGGAAGAAGAGACGTACTGCACGTAAAAGAATAGACGAGGTCAGAATTGGGATGACACTTGTTGCACTATCAGAAAATATTTCTGATAAGAATGTTAGACAGGAGATAGGAAAAGAACTGAGAAAGGAAAACGTAATAGACGAGAAGGTGTTGCGAGTGACATAGAAAGTGGTTCGGAAATGGGAAAAGCGATTTCCAGAATTCCTTTTTAACGTTATAATAAAGAAGACGGACCTTATAATAAAGCAAAATTTTGCCGGTTTAGGTCAAACAGGCTTAAGGAAGAACCAATGCAACACTGAGAAGACACAACACTGCGCCGTGTGAGCAGTAATAGTACGCAATGATCACGCACCGTCTCCAACTTTCCATATTCTACTGACATCTAGGTCATTATTGTCACATCCGGGGTACAAATAGGCCTGCAGAATTGAGAAGTCGAGTTAGTAGTTTAGTTTGGTGTACGTTATCGGGGACTTGTTTGTGGTTCTTGTGGACTGTAAATAATTGTGTGCGGACATCTGTACTTGATAACTTGTATTATTTAAAGCGACACTGTTAAGTAGGTAACATTTATTGTTAGTTACATTCGTGTGTGGTGGACAAACTAAACTTGAATAAGTATTGCATACGATAAATTTATTGTTGTTTTTGTTTACTAAAATTGTAACAGCAAATTATATATATATATATATAATAGGGTTGCTACAGCTAGTGCCGTCTCCCTTCCTTGAACCTGGCTTCTTTCCAATTCTCCCGATGTTCCCATTGTCCTTCCTCAAGTCCTATACGTTGCATAGTTTCATCCACTTCGTCTCGCCAAGATCTTCTCGGTCTTCCCCTTTTTTCCTTCCTAATGGACTCCACTCCGTCACTTTGTTGATCCACCTATTTTGGGCTCTCCGGACATGACCGTACCACACCAATCTTTATTCTTCAATGTAGTCAATTACACTTCTTTCCGTTTCAATTATTCCTCTGATAAAAATTATTTGCATTCAATTATTACGTTCTTACCTTTTCAACGTAAAGATATGTGCGCCCTTCGTGACAATAAAATAAGCGAAGGTCTGTCACAACAGCGGTTTTGTCATTTTTGTAAAATTTCATGTTTTGTTATAAAATGGGCCTATGTATTATTGCTGATTTATTGCATTATTTTTATGTTGCAATATAGCGTAAAAATAGGTTTTAAAAATTTTTAGGTTAGTGCTAATTATATGTACAAAGGTAATTTTACAACGAACATTGTATGTTGATTCCAATCATAATCCAGACCCTTATAGTGTTTGAGGTTAATGTTGATGCTGTCATATAAGTGAATATATTGCTAAACATTTTCTTCTAAGAATGATTAGAGTCAAAAATGAGAAAAAAAAGAGAAAAGTAACCTAAGTTTGAAAACAATATAAAGGATATGATAGGTAAATCATGTAGAAAATTTGATGCCAGCTAAAGAACCGCCTTCAGATGAAGTAAGTGCAGTTTGCGTTAGCCTGCTTCTTAGTAATATAAAATAAAAATCATGTTTTTGTAATATATTGTAACGAGACATATGACCACAATATTTTGAAAATCAAAATATTCACAACATATAATAATTGAGTGTAACAAGATCCATTAAGAATTCACAATGAGTGTACCAAGCATTAAAACTATATAAATAAATAATAATTGAAGAATGAACTCACAACTAAAGAGTTAAAACAGTAATGGTAATAATAATAAAACAAGAAAGAAAATGTATTAAATAGTGATTACCCAATAGATCCAATAACCCAATAGATTCGGTCAGTGAGAAACCAAGAAACAAAGAAGAACACATATTATGAAGAAGAAAACAATAATAATAATGATGTCAATCAATATGGTGCCACAAGAAGAAACAAGAACTTACACTAGCTATTAGATAAGAAGGCCAAATGTGAAATAAATTACCAACGACAAGTGAAGTACAGAATGAGAGACAATGACAGATAGCCAAAACACTAACTGACTACAGTAGATGACCTGAATATGACCACTAATCTAGTAATTGAGTAGGGCATCCAATAATAGCCAGGAGAGTGAGACTAATAGAGAACCAAGATTGTCAGATAACAGTAATAATTACCAAATAAGTTATGAAAAATGATAATAGAGAGAAAAAGATCCAATTGATAATTTACAGGTGATAATTAATAACACTAATACAAGTAAAAAAGAAATAAAAATTGTAAATTAAAAGAAACTCAGTCAACCCATTGTTGCATTAGAGTGGGGAGACACATAACCTAACTACATGTACTTTCCTCTTAGATTAATAAGAATTAATAACTAAAACATAATTAAACTAACATCTCTTGGACAAAAAATCAAGTAGATATTGTAAGGGTTCTACCAATACCAAGATAAACTACCTAGAGTAGTATTCATATTGTAATTGATGTAAACACAATGACCAAAAACAGACAGAATTGGAATCACCATGTAAAGTTTAGCTAAAACAAGTTGTAAAATTAAACAGAAACAGAAAGGGTGATATCTGTATAGCAAGAAAGATGGTACATTACTACCATAATATTGTAGAATAAATATTATCACTAATGCAAGGCATAATAATAATAATTAAATACATCTGTCATGTGACACTAGCTGCAAGTGTTATTACTGAATTCTCAACCTAAGAGAATGCACCAATGTGAAACACAAGATTGTAAAACAATGTAATAACTGTAACAAACAACTCTGAAAAAGATAGTGACTTAAAAGACCACTACTTAATTAAGAATGAAGTAAGGTAAGGTGACACCTTATAGTACAATCTGTAGGTGATTATGTAGACTCAAAACTAGAAAACAACAATGTATTAACAGTAACTAGAGCGAACAGTAGTTGCACTGACCATGTATGTGTAATTGTGACACAACAGAAATTGTCCAGAGACAAATATTAAAATGTAATTAATAAAAATAGTTAGTAGGATCATAGGCCTAATACAACCTAAGCATAGGAGATGTATTTTGTCAATAATAGTAAATAGATAATAAGTAAAGGGTGTAAAGACTTGAAAAGCATAATCTCGAAGAGATGTGATTATAATTTGTTAGTTTTAGTGAAAGAATACCTAAGTTTATTAAAAAACAGTATAAAGTGTTAATTTCAAACAATATCTTCCTTAATCATGGACGAAAATATATCATGTGTCGACTCTAAATTAAGAGCCAAATGTTCGCCATGTCGTAATAAGCTTAGATTCACAATCAGAGGGGTTATAAGAAAGTTATGTCAATTTAAAGATATTTGGTTTATTTTGGACAAAATGTTTAGCGTCAGTTCGTACTCTTAAACCCAAAGTCCCATGCTTGTTGTAACAATTAAATAATTCAGCGAAGGGGGTAGGTGTACTCAAGTAAATATCAGTAGCCAATCAAAAGAGAGAATTCGATAATTTTTACAAGGAATGCAAACAAGAACAGCAGAAATGGACACCATTTTGGAACACTTCTTCATGACCACTGATGCAAGACAGACGACAGCTCCGCATCACCAGAAAGCGCCAGTCTAACCTCACTTAGTGCCTGTGATCAAATGTAAACAAAGCTGATATAACCCTATTTTTGTTAAAATCATTATAACGTTTTTTACTGGAAGTTCAGTAAAGGCCTAACAGGGCGATATAAATTGCTAAGTGTATAATCCATAGCAATTATGCGAATTAAAGGGAGTAAAGTGATTTTTTATTATATTTAAGGAATTTATGAAATTTGACGATACACTTTCATCGAAATAACTTAATACTATGTGTACATACGAACGAATAAGGGGCATTTCACCTTACTGGTTTAATTAATTTGTTGATTACAAAGAGAGTTCTCAATTCAATTTTATTTAATTAATCGATGAAAGTTATAAAAATGATGATAGTTTTTTCAATATAAACACTAAAATTGCTTTAATATCGATGAATCTATTCTTAGTTAAAACAATAGTAATTTAACAACAGCTATCCAGAATTTTGAGAATTGTCAATTAACGTGATTAATTATCAGAAGATAATTAAGAAAATAATTTATGCATAGATTTAAGAAAGAGTCTAATATTATTACAATATTTCATTGGTTAATTATTAAAAGAATTTAATACCAAGCTAACTACGATTCTAAGAATTAACAGATTACCTGTTTAAAGTAATCCAATATAACTGTTCAGATGATTCTTCATGGAACACTGAATTCATTTATAACTTTATTGCGTTTATATTTTATGTCTTATAAAAGAATTATTAATTCATTTATTTCATTGGTGGCAGTTACAATACACCAAGTTAACTTATAATGTCGGAACCAGACATGTCTATGAAACTTTCTGTCATTCATTAAGATGTAGTTAATTTTGTAAACACTCTCCGACTACCAATTAATGGTAGTATAAGTCTTCTGATTGTTTTATTTGTATTCTGCAGTCTAAAAGGACCTCCATTTTAGATAAATATTTTAACCAAAAAAGTTTAATTATTCTGATAATTACAAATCAGAACAACCAACCCAGAGACAAGAGATTTCGTAAAACTAAAGTTTATTGTAAACCCAAAATAAACTAGTAACAATTTATGATATTTTTAAAGCAATTCAATGAATATTATCAAGAAATAAACCATAAATTTATACGACAAAAATAGAGTCAGACGATTTATTTCAGTAGACTAGACTATTACAGATCAGGTGGATATCTCGCAATGGATGGCAACACTGACAGCGGCAAAATGAGTTTATTTTGAATAATTCTAAACTTAGATTGTCATATCAACACTGCGCAGTTAGCTAACTTTACTTCAAGTAAGTAATTATTTAATGAAATAAAAATGTACTTTCAGTGAGAGATCGACTTCGTAGATTCGTTTAGTCAACCGAAGAAAAGTCGCACCATAAATAAATTCCGAAGAACCAATATAATCAAACATTTAAAAAATGTATTTAAACAACAACAACAAACAATAGCCGAATTTAATTAATAAAAATAATTATAAACAAACAAATAAATAAAGAGCTTAATATTACAAAGTGACACAGACAACGTGTGGCTTTCAAACCCGTACGTACTCGTTTAACTCACAATATAAATTAAATCAAGTTCTATCATTTATTATTTATAAAGTTGTAATAATTTGGATTATTAGATACATCTTGTTTTTCAAGCTTTCAATGTCAAATGTTTCTGAGAGAAAAATAATTTAAGGTTATCTTTCCATACTGAACAGTTTTACAATGTAGGACTGTTTAATTTTATGCATAATGCCTTTACATAATGTGTTTAATTTTATGCTATAATGTGTACAAGTCAAAATATTGTGTATGTGTTTATTAATGACGCAAAAGGTCGATATTAAGGCTAGCGTTCACAGGGATACCTTCCAGGTACTGCTTAACCTTATAAAATTCATAAATTTTGGGGAGTTAATACAATTTTGAAGTTTTCAAAATCCTGTGACTTTGGCGCTAAAAACATGTAAGTAAAATTAAAAACGTGGTGTATAATAGTGTCAATTAAACAGAGTAATGAAATTTAAAATATGAATTGTCATTATACTTATTGTCAGAATTTAGGTTATTGTCTTTAGTTTGCTGTAAGTAATACTAGTTGTTGCACTGCATATTGTATTACACTTATCGTCAGAAAGTAGGTTATTGTCACTAGTTTCCTATAAGTATTGCTAGACGACGCACTGCATATTGTATTACAATACAGAGCGCAATATTTTGTAATACAGTACACTGTATGCTGATTTTTTTATACTTTTAATTTTTCTTTTCAGGTAACATAAATTCAATTACGATTGCAAAACAATCAGTATTGAGCATATGGAAAACCAGTTTTTGATTTCCGAAAAAGTCGATAGAGTTACTCAAAATTTATATCTTATGGGAATGATACAAATGGCTCTACTTCAAAGGCGCAGAAAAGCTAATGATTCAAATGATAATAGGTGTCATATAGGTGTTTATTATAATTTACCATCTGCACACGGCGTCACCATTAATGTATGCAAACAAATATTTCTTTGTATATAAAATTCGCATATAAAATTTCTGGAAAGATGGCGAAAAATTCGGTTAATAAAAAGCAACAAGAAGATATTGTCTATCATGACAAATCTAGGCATGCAACCTCCAATCATACTTCAGCAGAGGGTGAACGGATTTGTAAATACGTTGACAGTGTACAAAACGATGTGTCATTACAAATGACTTCATGGGTAAAACATTTTGGTATGGCATACTTTAAAATTTAACACATAAATCTACACTCGATTATTTTACACGTAATATGTAAAAAACTACACTCGATACCACATCATTATTTTAATGTCTTCGTATTTCATGTTCTATCCTTGTGTTTATCTTCACATTTACGTTTACGGTAATTTATATGACTACGTTTTTACGTTGTGTTCTTAGGTTTCACTAAACAATTATATAAAAAATAATTCGAACCGACTTTGGATCCCAAGTAGTGTTGAAAGTATTTCTTAATTGAATTCTTATATTCTAAGTGACTTTATGACTATTGGATACAATGTCCATCTCCAAATAAAGCTGTAAAACTTTGGCAAAAAAATGTATAAAGTCGAGTTGGTATAATATATTTCAAAATTTCTATGAGAGAATCTAATTAAATTAGATCATAAAATAAGTAATACATAAAGAAATTTGTTTATTTACTTTTGTCTTACCCCCTAAAGAAGACTATTAAACTTTATATTAACAGTTATCATTTTTATCAATATTTGCATTCCTATCATAAAATGTCAAGTTATTCCGTGATAGAATAAGTGAATATACAAATAAGATTCGATACAAACATATTATGTGGTTGCGTGTTTGAAGAAGGTATCTGGGAGAATCCGCTTATCTTGAAATAACACAAAGAATTAACTATAAAGATTTTGTTTGTTTACATGTCCAGAGTCTAGATCTTGCCCTACATACTAATTAATTGTAAGTAATTAATAATTATTAGAAAATTAAAGTATGCAAAGTGAGTTAACATTCAAAAATAAGAATAAATTCATTGCAAATTAGATGGGTCATAAAATGAAGCACACACACTACAAATTACTTCTCCACTTGTTTTAACTCAATTCTTTAATACAATGTACCTTCTTTTGGTAAGTGGGTTGGGTTGTAATTCTAATATCAGCTATGATTGATGTTGATTGATGTAGTCAAACTTGCTTGTTAGTTTGGTTGGCAACTATACGTTGTATATTGTTTAAGATTGCACGTTTGAAGAGAGCACCAAGTCACTTATTTGAATTCCCTTAAGTGTTTAAAATCTGAAGACTCCTTACAATTTACATCAAGGTTTGTGTGTTGAATTACACACTTGTGTGAAGCTTTAATTAATGACTGTTGACATAAAGGCAATACATAAAACTATCCTGCAGCGCGATCTTCTTCATCTCTCATAACAAAGCAGCTGTCAAGTTTTTTAAGTGGGAAGTTTTACAGAGTGCGTGCAGTTAAAACGAGTACAATAAACGACTGCATTATGTTCATCATTGTTTACAAAGTAACATGCTTTTATTGAAAACGATTAATGATTTCACCTGTTGGAAAACACTTCTAAGTCTTCGACGTTTTCAATTGGCTCATTGTGTTATAATTTTCTATAATACAACATAACGAAGTACGTTTTACTGTTTGATAATATATTAAGTGCTATAGTTACAGACCTTATAAATCGTTTAATTTTCTACGCCTAACAAATTCTTACACTTTATTTTGTTAAATAGTATTGCACTTTCTAAAGTTATTTTTTGTATTGATAAAACACTAATAGAGAAAAATAAGACTATATTTATCAGTGCCTTCCTTTTTAAAACCGCATACGTTCATTTCGTGTATACAAAATGTCTGCTTCTATTTTTTTTATGTTTAATGTTTTTATGGTTTAAGTTTTACTGAAAAGTACTTTTTACGTAAACCGTTAAACATGAGTCTTAATTAGATTCTGTTGAGAAGGATTTTCATCACTAAATTCAAGAAGTCTCCCAAGAATGACAAGCGTTAAGACAAGGTAACACTGGAATCTTTTAAACCAGTAACAAAACTACAGGAAATGTAGGGAAACATGCTAAATATGTTTTAAACCAATCAAGTTATTCAGTTAGTACCAGGTTTTTAACATTAACCCGATATTTCAATACCTGAACTAAGTAATTTAGAGCCTGTTACAGAGCAGTACCAGCTTTTTTCCAGTACTCAATTTAGACCTAGTAAAGATGTACTAAAAACTATTAGTGCTTTAAATGACGATTTAGGGAGCTCAAAACTGTTACAGTCAGTTGATGGTACAAATCACGTTGATAAAATTATTTGTCCGCTTGGTAAAAAATATTCCTTGAGCGTTAAAATGGGACAACGTACACTTTTATAATCCGTGATTCTGTAGTAGGATTAGAACATGACAAGCTTATTATTAATAGAATTTAACATATGCAAAGGCAGCTAATGAAGTTCTGATTACACCGCACTACAACAAAAACATAAATTAAAACAACTAGCAAATTCTTGTAGATTTTGTGATGTCGATTATTAATATAATAACAATTAACAATTAGGTCTCGTTTTTACATTTCATAGGTTGGTAATAATTAAATAATATTTACCAAAAAGTATATTAAGTTAAGAAATATTTCTAATCTGGAGTAACAATACTATCTTAGTTGTTAACAAGTAGCTGTTTTATGTCTTTGTTCTCACTTTTGTGTCTCTATTTTAGTAAGAAATACATTCTACACAATATTTTAAGTGACTTTTATTTCTTTCTTATAAAAACATGCTACTGCGTGAAAATAGTAAGACTACTAGTTAGATTTATGTTGGGGAGAGATAGTTGTGTTATTTATTGCACTTGACCAAAAATGCATTAAGAAGAGTGCTGACAATTTTTGCCGTGTTTGTGGCAAAACGACTTTGTCTTTTCAAAGACAGTAAATAACATCCTATTAATTAAATAATTAAAACATCCTATTATCCTTAGTTTGGTTGCAAGATTCGACACCAAGAAAACACGAGGGCTCCATTCAACACCATTGTTTACAACACTTGTGCCAGCAATCTGAGGAATTCGATTAAAGAAGAATAGAGTCCAATGCCCTTGGCAGTGCCAATTATCTGAAGGAAACTCACCTACCATGAAACAGACTACTACTTTTGTTCGTAAAAAAACTGGAACAATTAATTTATCCCAACATCTCATCTGCCATGCGCCCAGTTTCATATGGAGAAGGACTACCAGAACCTAAATAACCAAATGAATTACGTGTTGATTCTGACGACGAAGTGTTGCGCAGAAGGCGAATCTCGTAAGCATATTTACATTTAAGGTTCCCAAGTTTATTGTAAATAAGCGTCACAGACTTACCCAAAATGAGTTAATGATTTCATAAAAGATTTAGTTGTTTCCAAATGTAAAGCTGTACTTTTATCATTGGGAATGCGCCAGTAGAGTATACTGGAAAAATGTAAACATCTCAGTCTACCGGAACTGGGAGCAAATGTTTAGTCCTTTGTTTACTGTGTAAAACAAAATTGTAACACGTGTAAAAATAAATAGTCTAATGGTTAACTCTTAGAATTAGTAACAACTCTGGGGAACTAGACACTGTTTACTGCCTCCTCCTTTGTGAGTTTAAAAGCAGTGTTTCTCTATATTCGTAACGCGCTTTCTTCAATCGCAATTAGAATGCTGATCAGATAAACAAGTTTTGAGCATCCTCTAACTTATAGCAACTGATATATTAAAAACCAAGATTGTTATATATAAACAACAAAATTTAAAGTAAATACAGAAATACAAGGTACAATAAAGAAAGATTACATCCTACGTATTAAATTAATATTTACACAGATGAAGATAATTAAGATAGATGAGCAGATAGATTGCCATTTGGTACTATAATCTGCAATGGTAAGTTAATAGGAATCTGAAAGTTGTTTTACTGTTACCAGGTATGTTAGGATCATAGTGGATCACTTTAAGATATTTTTAAGGAAAGTGCTGTAAAAATGTATAGTGTACTGTTCGAAATACGAGATTTATTTTTGTGTTTAGTTTTCCGCATGTTTAGTTACATCAATTATCTAGAATAGTCTACCCTCAGTGAAACGCCTTCGGGTGCATTTCAGAGATCCCATAGTAAAACTTTCACATTGGGTAATCTTGCAAAAAATTGAATCACTGCTACAAGTAATAATAACTTTAAATTCATCTCGTTAATAACTTTAAATTTAGTAACATTAGCTCAACTTGTGAATGATATTCTTGGCCTCAAGGTGATCACAATCTCTAGGGTCAGATTTTTTATTTTCAGGCGTATTGAGCTGTGTTCAGTTAGTACAGACTTATAATTGAATATGTTTACGTAAATATTTGTTATGTTAATTGAAAATAAAGTTCCAATAATTTCTCTGTCCACGACAAACTGCCAATGTCTCAGCTGAATAGCACTTTTAGCGAAGCAGAAAAAAACTTTCTATTTCACTTACTCCTACAAAGTTTTTAATTGTTCAATACAGGTGAATCTCACATTTCTAAAGTCTAATGAAGTTAAAAATGTTAAGTATTGTTTTCGCTCAATATGTATATATAATAATGATTAATGAGAAACACAGTATATATTTCTAATGGACTACGGAAAACAATGTTTATATTGAATACATTAAAACGTCTAACTATTTGAAATAATTTCAGCAAACTTTAATGATTTCAATATTACATTAACACATGGCCACCATGTTAAACATCTTAAACTACGGAAATTTTATCTTAGCAAAACTAACAAATTTTAAATCTTCCTGTCGGCACAATCACCGCTCCACACAATACAATAGGCATCACATATTATAACAGAGTCAACAACTCAAATTTTGGAGAGCTTCTTTAAACCACTCTGATAGAGAAGCGGCAAATTTTTGTATCTTACTTATCCTATTTTTTATGCCTTCCAAGGTTGTTTTTCGATCATCTGCTGAAACAAGATTTTCTGGTATATCTTTTAAGAGACGTTCCACCTGTAAAAATTACTACAAATTATTAAGACAATTTACATAAAATGTCGTAAGTTCTATAAAAGAAATAGAATAAAGGGTGGCACTTAAAAAACGTTTAAGTAACATAAGAAGTATACTGCAGTATATATACAAAAAGCAGTCAAACGCTCGCACATGCACACACACTCTCCCTCTCGCTCTCTCTCTCTCTCTCTCTCTCTCTCTCTCTCTCTCTCTCTCTCTCTCTCTCTCTCTCTCTCTCTCTCTCTCTCTCACACACACACACACACATTTACACGTCCAATGTATCACAGATTACTATATCCTATTAGTATCTGCAATTAATCCCTTTGTTAATTATTCAGCCTATATCTGTCATCATCATCAACATCATCTTCAAGCATTAAACCAAGGATGCTTTGTTCCAGTCTCAAACAGGGAAAAATTAGATCTGGTCACTCCAACGCTTCCTCGGGCATCCCAAGCCTCTCCGTCCCTTCGGCTGATAGTTATATTTTTGTTTGGGGATGGGGCAGTCATCATTTCGGCAAAGATGTTTGCGCTAATTCAGCCGATACTGAGCAATCCTGTCGAGTTAACTCATTCACTTCCTGCCGGTGTTTCTTCTATGATCATGGAAAGTATACCCTGCCATTTGCCTGAAAATCTTATTTCAGCCGCTTGGATGCGACTGACCTGACCTTTCGTTAAAGTCGAATTCTCAGTCCTATAAAGAAGTGTGGGTATGGGCCATCACCTTGTAGAATTTTAGGCATGTTTCTTGACTTGTTAACTTAAGAGTTCGCCTAATGGTGTTGAAATACCATGTATCTGTTTTGATACATGCCTATATTTGTTTTGACAGATAATAAATATTTATATTGTTTAAAAATAATTGTTATTATTCAAATTGATAAATATTTAGCAAAATCTCTGGCACGTCATCCGATTCTGTTTTGCTTAGATGAAATTAAATCCAATTTGTAGCTTTTCCTACGCTTATTAATGTTCAGTAACAAGTATGGTAAGTTAAGATCAAACGTCGTACATTTAACAGGCAGAATTGTATCTAATAACAGTAGAAAAAGAGTGTCACATGCACAATATAATAGGTTAGTATATTGATGAGTTTAGTAAAAGGTTGATTTTTGGAAAACTTATTTAATATTATTTAATATCAGTTTGATAAACAACAATTTGAAATACTAACTTTTTTCAAATATTAACTGCTTCATTAAGATGGCAAGTCTTGGATGCGATGTGAAGCTAAATCTTAAAATTTTGGGTAGTGGAAATGTTAACAGACGAAAGTGCAAATAATGCCCCTAAAGAGAAGATCATTTAAAAACGCGAATAAGAACATTTAAGAACTGAAATACTTCTGTAATGTGGAGGAACTTTTTTCTAATAAATGCCTCTGTATAAACCGTTTAGCTGAAGATGCATGGGTTCTTTAGCAGCTAAGTTGTTTTTTCACGGTCAGTGCCCCCATCCATGTGACGATACATGTGCTGTCTAAGAATACAACCTTGTCTGCAGAGATGCAATTCCTCTCCCCTACTCATCGCTACATTGCTGATTTGCAGAGGGTAAAGTATAAATCTATACCCTCGGTAACGGCAGGATGAATAAGCTAACACGGTAACACCATAGTCTTACTCGGGCATCCAAACCTTCTGTTGCCGAGTCACCGAATATGGCCCACATGTTTTCGGAGAAACGTCTGTTTGTCAGTTTGTAGGACATTTTGGACCACGGACTAACAGCCCGGTAACAATAAGTTGCTCAGTTTCATAGACATCCAAATACCTTACCGTATCACCCATTGCAGTAGTAGCCTATTGTGTTTATATGCTGATCCTGTTGTAATTTTTATGAATTCCTCTCAAAAATGAAAATTACCGAGTGCAATCATAACTTCGTAGAGAAATATGATCGCCAAGTATCTTAACTTCTTTAAAAAGTTCATCCACGAATTTTAATTCGACTCTGGGGTAAGCTTCCCAGTAGTTTTAAATTATAATATTATTTGATTATTCTTGTCACTAAAATTCTCAGTATTATCAGGTAAACTTTACTCACTAAAGTGAGCAATAATCTATGTAGAATATGGTAACCTTAATAACAACTTTGTAATATAAAACGATAAAAATAAAAATAGTCTTTCAAAAAAAAATTCCTAATTTACTATCACCGGGTAGACTAAATATTATTTCATTGGATACCTGGGCATTTAAATATCCCTATTATTGCATTAGTTGATAAACCTGCAACACCGCGGCTTTCCTTCTACTAATGTCCATGCACTAGTGTTGGACTAGAAGATGTTTGTTAAATCAAAACTATGAAACGAATATAAAAATCAACAAAAAGTAAGCAAAATACCAACAAAGTGGGAGCTATTTCAAAAAATAAAGACTTTTGGGTTTCATAGTTACGACGTAATAGAATGAAAGATCCTATGGTTTGCGGTTAGAGGATTAACCACACGAAACTAACTCATTCCTATCTCCTTGGAGACGCGAAATCAACATTATGCTCATTATGTCAATTTCAAGCCATATAATGCTTGCTTGTCCCCACAGTGCAATAAAGACAGACCACTATCAAATTTCTATTGTACAATAATTCTACTTACAAGACGTTCTGTACGATAATTCTGCTAAAACGCTGTAGACTACTGATTGCCGTTTGCTACGTAATATTACCATTATCAATATCTTCATTGTTATGTAATTGAATTTCTTCCCTTTCCTTTTCTGTCTAACCCCAAACGGTTTGTACAGATAATGTTTTGATAATGCTCTGATAATGCTTTATCAATTTTTGTACTCTATTTTTTGTAATGTTATAGAAACCTAATTTGACAAATAAAACCTTAAATGAGAAGATATGACTACAAATGATACAAAAAACATATTGCCTATTGCCTCTATTGCTCCCCAACACGATCCACTAACTTGTTACAGTAAAGTCAAACCCTACTAAAGTTTGAACGTTTAATAGTGCTTTTGAAATATGTATAAAAAAATTGGGATAATGCAGAAATAGAGAACAGAACAAAGCCGCCAGCCACAAAATGGGAATTACGTAGCCTTGGTATGACGTATAAAAAACAGAAGTCACCAAGTTATTGAATGAAAAAGTCAAATGTTTTAAAGTAAATTAGATTTCAATAAGCAGTCGGAAAACACGAAATTAAAGAATCACGTATACCGGACAAATGTACGGCGTAATTGTAACAAATATAAGTTATATTTACCTCTTTCAATTCTAGGTCTGTAGAAAACGAGTGTGTTACAGTGGTAAGAACATCACCAAAACTGCGGTTAAAATTAGTTGCTAGGAACTGCTTCAGTTTTCCCTGCAAAATAAATATAGCTGATACATATAATAAATATTGCAGATCTCTTTATAGCTGTATAATATTGCAAAGTAATAATAATAATAATAATAATAATTACGTAACATTATTTTTAAGCTTAAATGTAAGAACGTATATGTACTAACTGTAGGTAGTCCCAAACTACAATCACTCCGACTGGATTGTCCACACAGGCTTTAAGGAAACTTATAAGATCCTCTCTCTGAGCTACGTCAAATATACTGTAACAGACAGTGTCAAGTATTACCATTAATACTGCAACGTCTCTCCAACACATCTTTGTGCATGCATGCATACATACATACATAGAAAGAGTGTTGATAAATAAACTATCAAAAGACAATATTATAAAATAAACTAAAATAGCAATAATTAAGTAGGAAAGTGGTGATAATTAATGAACCTTGATAGGACCCAGTGATAATAAATACATGAAATGTAAAAGACAATGTTAGAAGGTGAACAAAAAAGTGATAAGTAAGTAAGAAAGATAATAATAAATAATGAACCATGATAGGACCCAGTGTTAATCAATGAACTACATAAAAACACTAGGTAATAAAGTAAAGTGTAGTCAAGAATAAATAAAGTACTTGTGATAATAGCCTATAAATAATAACTGGACCCAAATATAATAAGTAAACTGTATAAATTATAAGGGATAGTTATAAGTAGACATTGGCATAGTTTTAATGAAATCAGAAAATGTTTGTATTTGATATAATAATGTTTGTTAGAAGCAAACCACTGATAATTGTTTTCCATTATTTTAAGGAAGTGTTTTAGTATATAATAAGGATGGCAAGGAGTCCATTGTTTTATTTTAATGAATTAAGATTATAAATTTATATTAACCACTGTTAAAAATAATGGTAAAAGACTAATCAGTTATGCTGAAAACAGGCAAAGGGAGTTAGATACTGTATTCTATAAGTGAAATTATAAGGGAATACTAGTACACACCTACCGTTCATTTTATTATATTTTGTTTTTGTTTTAATTAACCCAAATGTTATTATATTGATTATTATGTTTAACAGAACCGTTTAAGATACATGTAAAACCTTAGACACTAGCATTGGCCTAAAAGGTTTGTTAAGGAATTGTGTTATGTTATATGATGATTAAAAATAATCAAATATTATAATTTAGTCTAGGCTATTACAGTAATTATGTTTAGAAGCACTTAAAATTGACAAAATTGACATGAACAGTGGTAATGAGTATAGGGGAGGTGAATTATGAACTGTATACAATTAGGCCTATAACTGGTAACCAGAATTTTGTAAAAGTTAAGATAAAACAATAACAATTGATAAAATAAATTATATAATCCGGTTAGATTTCATAATAATAGTGTAGGAAACAAAACTGGATAGAAAATAATTAGTTCAAAGGTAATTTACAAAAGACAACCAAATGGGAAATGTATGAATCTGTTATAATTTGAAAAAAGGTAGCCTTATGAGATATCAAAATAATTTGTAAACAAAAAGCAAACTAATGGTGTTATTATATTTAGAATTACAGCTAGTATAAAGGAGTTATAATAGTTTAAAGATTTTTAGTAACTTTGTACAGAAAAATGTTAGTTTTATATAACAATGTTGTAAATTATCAACCAATGAGAATTAGTGTTTGGAAGCTAGCACTATGGTAACCAGTAAATAAATTTGATTATTCCATTATTAGCTCTTGATGAGTGAAGACGTATTAAACCGCTATGAGTAAAGAAAAGAATTAACTAAACAAAATCTATACAAATCAATGACGAAAATAATAAACTAAATTACAGAAAATAATTAACACTCACATGAATTAAAAAATCACAAGAAGAAATTAAATAATCCATGAGCAATTGCTGAGGAATCCCAAGTGACTGACTACGAACCGTTGGAAGGAAGAAAATCTCTAAAACCCATAAATGAATGACGGAATTTTCAGTAACAAGGATGACTGATGAAAACTAAATACCTGAACCAAATACCTAAGAAAAAAGAAGAACGAAATTAACGAAAAAAGGACAACCAGCAGTATTCGTGAGAAATATTACCCGGATAGACGAGACAGAGGACTGCTAAGTATATTTTAAAATACGACCTTAACAGTAACATAAAAAAAAATAAAAACAACAAGTGAAAATACACTTTCAACACCATTCATCACTTTTTAACAGACACTTGAACATTCTTTGATTAAATGAACACCTCCTAACATTGATTCCTTAAGTGAATATATTTTAAACGTAAAAATTTACTAAACTCAGATAACCTCCAAAAGCTAAATCCTGTAGCTACAGTTTACCACTGTAATTATAAGTGTATCACATTTTATATGATATTTATATGGTAATTGTAAAATTTTGTACTTTTATTAGTCCATTTGACAACATTTTCTGTAGTCCCAAGAACTCCGACCTGAGATATAAATAAACGACAGTATCAACACCCATCCACGAGAGTTTGTTAAGCAGCGGCTGGTCAGAATAGCCAACCGCTAATAATAAAAACATGCCAGCGAAGAATTAAAATATACAAATTGGAAGAAATTGTAGTAAAATAAACCAATTAATAACTGTTAATAAAACATAATAAAAGCATTGAACAGTATGTTTGATTTCATTTAACTTTTCTTTAAACATTGTGTATTCTCTTATCATAAAAGAAAACTTGCATTTTTGGTTTACCTAGAAGAGTTGGCCAACCCTAGTTTGAGGCAGAAAATACGAATTTGAACATCCGAACTGGTGAGTAGACACTCTCCAGTTGTAAGTATCATAACGAGCAAGATTTCGTGTGTTTATAAAATTGACGCACAAACGTGAGGCTTTTAAGACGTATTCATATTATCGTTATAATACATACATACATACATACATACATACATAATGTAACATAAAATATTGTATATTTATAAGTAAAAAGGTACTCTAATTGCATTACTAAACGTACGGATTGCAAGGGGTGTTAATGTTTAACGAGAAGCGTTTTCTTATTCTCCTGTAAGAGTGAGGATGGATCGGATGTGTCAATTATGAGAGCAATGCTCATTCTAAAGTGCAAGAGGATCACCTGGAAACAGACACTCTCCTTCTCAGACACCGTACGACTAAGTTAACGTCAGAGAACCCTCAAGTTTCAGAGCAGAAAGGTGTCGCCCAAAATGTATGAGCTAGCAACTTGTCAAATTATAGGACACAGATATCTGGAAACGTTACCCTACACCCAAATTTTGTCCCATAAAATAAGATTATGTTGCAAATTATACAGTTAACAGCCATTATACTATATGATAATATTAGTGTAACGCCTAATTAAATTTGTAAAGCGATGTCTTCTGAGTATGTACTTACTTTTGTACTGTACTGAGTATTGCTGACTAATTGAAGAAACAAATGTACAGTATGCAATTAATACAATTACGAAAACTATGGTTATAGAAATATAGGTAGTCAGTGGTCAGGAACTTGTAGTCAGGAATAATTTTTCTATAGTGGTGAGCAGTGATATTTCTATTTATTTAAGAAATATCAAGGGTGTCAATTGTTTATACAATCGTCACTGTATTTTTATATTATAGTGTAAATTTTACTTATAGTGCCAGTTTTATATAGGCTAAATCGCCAATTTCAAAATGATTTAATGAGTAAGCTTAAACTTGTTTGGTGTTTTTGTACCTTACAGTCTTTACTGAAAGATTTTTAAATGTTTGGAAACGTTGCTATACACTTACAACCGGGTCGATTTAAAATTGAACAAAAAGTGCACATTGCAGACGTTCAGGATGAGATTACTGTTGCCGCAAACATTATGGCGCCCTATAATATTAGGTAAAACAAAAAAATAAAATCTTTTAGGAATTGTAGGAACGTAGGAATTTAATTTTGGAAACTAGGTGGCTGAGAACAAAAGGGAAAAACCCATAGAAGGTTTTGACATAATTTTCCCGAGACACAAGCTTTAATAATCAACCAATAGATACACCAAGCAAGGAATGATGCAGTTGATCATTGTAGAAACTTATGGAGAAGAGTTTATATTAATCGATGGGGTGCGTATGTAGGCATAACAAATTCCTTGCACATATTACAAGGTAAATATATAAATAAAAAGACCCCATGTATCCATACATGGGTATTATTAAGCATGTCATAGCTAACGGATAAATACTAGATAGTTACATTTTAGGAAGCAGGCTCATAGTAGCATCAGATATTAAACTAGTCGGTGATGGTAAGGAAAACGCATTTTACCATGGCTTTTTCTTTTTCTTCTTCTTTCAACCAAATATTAGACTAGTAGCCTAATCCAACCAGATACTTCCATCTCATTTTAGGTCTACAGAGTGATTTTCGTCCCTGCGTTGATATCTATAATCTTTGGCATCCTGTCAATACTCATTCTTTGTAAAAATTGTTCCTATTTATTCCTATTCTCTTTTATTTGTTAACTAAGTTGAAAAACTGAAATTGTTTCTTATTTCTGAATTTCTCACTGTATGTATTCTTGTGCAACCTGCAATCCTCCGTAGCATTTTTATCTCTGCTGTTTGGAATCTATTCTTTTCTTTTAATGTGAGTTTGTGTGTTTCACTGCTAAATTCAGGAGAGACGTAGTTTTATAAAATTTTACTAATGTATCTTCCCTTACTTTTTTTTAGGTTTCTATATATTGTAACACTTATATATATTTCAAAGTTGCATAACACATAGGAAATTGAATTCATTGACTTTCTATGTTAATATTTCAACAATTAATTTGCTATTAGTACGTTTTTACCGTTTAATGTCATTCATTTCTTATGCCGCACATATAAAAACGGATGATATGGACATTGAATCACTAGTTTAACAAGTCTTTGTTAGGCAAATATGTTTGCTAGAGAACAGCACAAAAAACGACCAGTAGTGCGTCACTCTAAAACTGCATCACAAAGCCTATAAACAGATCCAAATCATTAAAATATACTGAGTGAAAAGGGAAATAGTAGTCTCTAACATATTTAGATAATCACCATAATTTGAACTGAAGAACCGAAACTTGTACAATCATGCTTCAACCGGACAACTTTAACTTACTGGAATATTTTATGGAAACTTTTCCAAAAGCTGTACAGCTATTTACGATTCTCTACCTGTCGTGCCTTTGAAATTTTACCCACCTAAGTTAAAGTACCCAGATAAAAAAACGACAGATTTTACTGGCCTAAGGATCATCCGTTAAATGCATACTGGCAAAGTAAACAAAATATTGAGCTAAAAATGAATCAGCGCTTATAATTTAATAGTATAATTAAAAAATATTTATTGTGCCATATTTAAATTTATTACTGGCATATTCAAGAACAATAACATAATATTACGTGTGAGTGGCGCAATCAAACAGAACAATTTTTTTTTAGTAAAAACAAAAATTTTGTTTTGAAACCAGAAGAACTAATAAACGGTTATGAGTAAGTATCTGTCAACCAATAATACTAAAACAACTTTAACATTTTTTAAAGTCTTTGTTAAAGCAGGAGATGATCGAGAAAGGCGAATATATTACTTTCTACTTGTGTTAGAGTAAGATGAAAATAAGCAATTTATAAATGAGTCATTATCTAAAAAAATCGCTGTAGAGAAACGGTTTAAAAGAACATACATAGAAATTAAAACAGTTATAGGAAGGCTTTTAAAAACTAAGTAACATTTTAAGTTACATGAAAATTTGAAAGAATACTGAAACATATTTGCTTTGCGACCAGAAAAACGAAAGAACATTTATGAGTGTATTTCTGATGACCAGTGATATTAAAATGAATTTAACAGTCGATTTGTAATGTCCTTGTTAAAGCATAAAATTATTGACAGAGGCAAATATTACTTTTTACTACTCTTAGAGTTGCCAGTAGAGAGTTGAGCCACAATCTAAAGAAATGACCATCAGCGGAACGGTTTGAAAAAAGTCAGTATAGAGAGAAACAGAGTTGACCTTTACTCAGAACTAGTTCTGTTCAGCAAGATTAAGATTATAAACCAGGAACGTAGACATTGATGTTTAATGTTAGATAATATTAGACTTCACTTTGATAGAACTGCTAAAGGCTTGTAAAACTTTTCATATTTACACATGACAAAAATGTTGACACCATATTTACTACTGTATGGATTATTTTATAGTTAATTAGAACTTAAGTAATTAGTAGATGACTAATAATTTTATTGTACATAAAATAAAATTTTGAAAAGCATAACAAACGTGATTCTTATAAATGTTTGTAAGTTACTGTTTAATTATCCACGGTTTTCGGATTTGACAAAGAGCTTCACGGAGTCTACTTTTTTCATCGCTGTCGGATTCATTTTCATACACACGCCACAGTAATTTCCATTCTTCTATTCCACTTTGCTGCATTGCTAGAATAATGAAATTATATCAGTATTCTTTACTTTTTAGTAAACTTACGGTAAAAGTGTAGCCCTTTGGCTAAATATAGAGGACTTATTGTTTTTCTTCAACGCTTGCATTCAGAAAGCCTTTAACTTTCAAAATGTCACTATACATTATATTATTTCCAAGAATCAATTAATAACAATAAGAACTGATCAATATTTATTGCTTCTGCTCACTGGATTCAGGCGTGTTATCACGATATATGATAAATATATTTTCATACACAGGCAGGTTGTCACCTGTTCTGTTTAAACTCATCTTGTTAAGAAGTACGAATCGGAGAACAGTGTGAGTGCAATAGTATTGAGATGAGATAAAATTCTTTAATTTATACTAATGATCTTTCGACCGAATGTTATAATTAATGGCAGCGAGCTTCCGTTGAATCAATTTAATTGTACAAACGTAACTTCTTGTTCCTGAAATTGATAAATCTCTACGACAGCATATTATGTACTAACACTAAAAATAGTATGGCGTTTCATTATAGCAGTTTATGATGATTTAAAATGTCTAAATAGTGCTAAATTTAAAAATATAATACTCTATTACTATAAAATTATACACACACTTTAAACAAAATCAATTAACTTACTTCAGACTCCAAAAATATTTAAAAAATATAATGAGGTGCTTGAGCCTTTAAATTAGTTTTACTATATCGTTCTTTCATTAACTCAAAGTATTCCTGAACCGCCATACATTCAAACTATTTGACAATGTTAGGGTAAGTATGACATATTAACCTTTCACGACCGGTGTCAATATTTTCAACATTATTAAATACCTGGCTGTTAGACCGTGGTCGATTGCTTGAAATTCTTGACGTGTCGGCAACCGGCAACCGGCAACGTTTGGGATTGACTGAGACCTGGCCTAAAATAGGTAATTTAAATAGGTAACCGCGTGTTAAAGGCCGCTTGTTGCTTTTATCCCCAAAAAACGTGTTGGGTATCGTTCGGCCTAAGATCTGCCGTAACTGTTGTCGTAACACTCTCTGGCTTTTTGGGGAGTGAAGAACATCCCTGAGGGTAGGATACGAAAAGTTACAAGAATTTACAGCAACCGACCTTACAGCCCGGTAGGCCTATTTAACCATTTTGAGAATATTGACACCGGCCGTAAAAGGTATACATACTTTAGAGAAGTGTGACGTACTATTTATAAAATAAAATGATATTTTATCTACACATGGAACAAAAATTTTTATGCCCTTACATTAAGACTGTATGCCATTAAGTTCAAAGCATGTTTCATTTTTAAGGCTAAACACAGTAGAAGCTGTTCATAGTAAAATTTAGAAATCAAGGAACTCACCGGTGTTGTAAACAGTAGATATGATGTCTACGGGGGGTTTTGGACCACGCTGAAGCAACCAGTTCAGAAAAATTCGTTTTGCTGGTTTTACACATGACTTCACTCCCAACGCACATACGTGTTTTATGAGAATATTTTGACGCCACCTATGACAAAAAAAATAGTAATTATTTATGCGTTTACAGTGTCTAAATTGGTAATTGTTTTAAAGTATATTAAAAGCTTTGTTTGTTGTCGTACCCGAATTTAACATTTTATGTAGGTTACAAGTCTGCAAATTGATGTTTACGTTTTGCTATATTTACACTTTCCCTTCAGTGCAAAGTATTAGTAAGTACTAGTGGTCGCCCAGTGGTCGAAATTCGACCGTAATTCATTAAATTTTTAAGTTTGAACGTTATTGAGGTTCTTTTGTCAAAGAGTATACCTCTATAATCATTGCATATAATTTTTTTGAATTTTGTTCTATTACGTCAGCTGCGAGCGTGTACAAATACGTCATTAGCGTGTGTTGTTTGCCTTAATTCCCTGCAATACCTACGAAATTTAAAATTTAATGTTAGTAACAGTTGAAAAAAAAACACAATTACAGCTTGTATTCGTATTTATTTTTTTATATAATTCATTGTCAGTTTTAATTTTTTCATGTTGTTATTGAATCAAATAAACGCTAATAAAAATGAGACTTGACATTCATAGAAGTATAAGATACATTGTTTTCAATTCCAGTGGATTTTGGTAATGTACAAAATTCGGAAAAGTTTGAAGATTATCTGCTACAAAGCTTATATAATTTTTTAATTTTTTTTTCTATGCATTAATTTTCGAGTTATTTGAAAAATATGAAAGATAGGAAAAATGAGGTGTAGCTTGGCTAAGCCATATTTAAAAAGCAATAACGCGTTTTTTGACATTTCCTTGGGGTTTTTTTTTCCATACTGACCAGGTTTCGCCAAGGCTACACAGTTATTTTGCCTATCTTTTTCGAATTATATAAAATTTAAATAAAAAATTAATACAAAATAAAAAATGAAATAAAAAATACGTGCCTCGTATTTTTTCATATATTTTTCATTCAATCAAAAACACCGGGCGGTTAAAAAAATAAATGTTGTCCATTGAACTTAAAATAGTTTGAAAGTGAATTTAATGATTCAGAACTTCTGTGTAAACGATGTTTTTTGTAAAAACTCTTTCATCATTTGCTAAATTCCCTTGGCCATTATATTCGAAAATATAAAATCTCAAACCATCGAATGATCGAACTCTACTTGCTGCGACGTACAATTGACCATGTGTAAAAACTGGCTGTATCAAAAAAATTCCAATTTTTTCGAATTTTTGTCCTTGAGACTTATTTATTGTCATCGCAAATGCAGGTATAATTGGAAACTGAGTTCTTTGAAAGTTAAATGGTAAAACAGTACCGGAATATGTTAAATTTATACGTGGAATCAAAATTCTCTTATTGTGTGCAGTTCCAGTTAAAACTTCGCAATCAATAACATTACGATGCATACACTTGATGCGCATTCTTGTTCCATTGACTAATGCTTCCTTTGTATTTAAGTTTCTGATCAGTAAAACGATGCAATTAACTTTCAATACTAACTTATGTGGTGGCAAACCGCTAATAGTCAAAGAATTCAAAAACTCTACTGGATAGTTATTGATTTCATTGTCATCATCACAAATTATTTTATCGTAGCTATGATATGTTTTCTGTTCACCTGGTATTCGATTAAGTATATCAGTATTAATAAAAGTACAATCATCATTTTTAGGTGCTAAAATAACTGACTTCAATATGTTATCTGAGAGTATGTTTTCGGAAATATTTCCATACACCTCATTAATAATATTATTTTCATCTCCTATTAATTGCTGAGGTATTTCAATAATATTTTCACCAAACTGAGGGAATTGTGGGGCATCATTACCAATTTTTTTCAAAAATTCGACAAATTCTATTTCACTTGGTAAGGCTCTCATATTTTGAGTAAACGTTACTTTAAGAAAATAAACAAATTTATGCTAACTCGTGACACAATTTTCAATTAAAGTTGCACGTGATCCATGTGGGACAACTGGTAAGATTTGCCGAAAATCACCGCACAGAAGTATCGTTTTCACTCCAAATGGTGTATGTTTATCATTTTCATCGCATAGATCCTGCAATAATCTATCTATGATTTTCAACACTTGCAGTGGGCACATAGAAATTTCATCAATAATTATCAATGATGATGAATTTATGTAACGTCCACAGCTACTATTTGCGGTAATATTGGCTACAGAATTTTCCAAAATGGGTATAGGCAATTTAAACACATTGTGTAAAGTTCTACCTCTAAGTAATAGAGTTGAAGCTATGCCACTGAACGCTGTTGCAATGCAACTAAGATTAAGCGAATTTAATTTGTGAATGATTGCTGTTTGTGTGAATGTTTTTCCACAACCTGCATGAGCGGTTAAACAAAAAACATTAGATCCAGTATCATGGTGCAAAACTTCACGAATCACACGATCAATTAGATTACGCTGTTCAATATTTGCGGTTTCATAATGCTCACAAAACAGAAACTCTTGTTCTATTGGATCAATAGCATTTGCTTCGTCTGTTCTCTGCGAATACGTGGGAACTGGTAAACCAAGTTCTTGACATGACAAATTATGATCATTCAAAATATCTTCAATTTCTAATAGAGCTGTATTAAAGGATACTTCTTCGTTGTAATCTCTCAAAAAATCTTCACTAAGATATACCTTAAATTCATTCCATAACGCCAATGCATTGGCTGGCACATTTAATGCACAAATGTAACCAAATAAATTTCGCATTTGTTTTGGTGAATGTAATTCTTTTGCTTCATTTAAACATTCGCGCCATTCATTATCATTTGAAGCAATGCCGCGAGCATGGCACGCTTCAACAAAAGAAGTTTGTATAATTCCATTGTATGTTCTAACATCCTCAAATGATTTTGGACCACAGACATGTAATAAAAGCAATCGTAAATGGAAAAGTTCGATGTCTTTTGGTGATACTACATATATGCGTGTAATGATTTTATCACCTCCACGCCTTCTCTTCTTCCATTTTTTTCGGGAATCTTCCCACACATAATGCAAAGGAATTTCAATGTACTTATATTAATGCGCTGATGGATCTGATCGATTCAATTCAAAAAATGCTAATAATTTTGTTTCTCTTGCATTTTCAATTGCTTGACGTTCTTGTCCTTCTCGAAAGTAAACATTCTGTCTACGCGGTAAATGAATGTCAAGTCTAACGATGACATGTGATTGAAAATGCATTGGTAATAGATGCGCCATACAGCTTCAGTTGATCCGACATAACGGCCATTTAAAAAATTTTTAACTTCATCAATTTGTATTTCTTGACCTGTTTCATTTCTCTCTGAACCTAAATCAACAGATGCACTGTCATAGCCTTTATACACGTATTTATAAATGTATTTAACACTTTTAACTGTAGTGCATACTTCAACATTTATATGGCAATTAAATTTGGCAAGTAAATACGGATTGTATGGTGCAACATAACGATTGTCGAGGCAACTACCGCGAACTTCAGCATTAATACCATTATCACGCCTTCTGTATAATGGATATCCATTTAATGATTCACATGTAAATTCATTAAATCGTTTTGGATAATCTTTTGTGCATTTTCCATCTCTCATACATACAGAATTTGGATTAAGTACACCGCATCGACCATGCATCATGTGTTTTACAACATATTCATGTAATGTAGGATGTGTTTGAATGTTAGGAATCTCCGCAGATACAACTTTATCAATATCGGTAGCGTTAACAATTTTATCTTGCTCATTTAAAGAGAGTAAAATGTGAGCATGAGGCAATCCTCTCTTTTGAAACTCAATTGTATAAATGAGTGCTTCAACTTTACCGAAGATTTTTTTTAGTGTAAGGCCCTCAATTAATGCTTTCAGTTTGGACTTGAATACACGCACAACAATATCAGGTCGAAAATTAGCTGACTCACCTACACCAATATTGCTAACTATTTCAGGCCAACTTGAATTGCAAGTCATTGTAATAAACAAAGAAGGCTTTCCGAAATGTTGTACAATTGACATTGCATCTAAATAATTCTGATACATATATACATATATTATGATACATATATTACTTGGAGATCCATTGAATGAAGATGGTAAAATTACTCTACGGCCAACATTATTGGCATTGGGGTTCAATTCTAAATAATCTGTTAAATTGTTGTAAACTTCAGACCTAAGACTTCTTTGATTTTGTCGAATGAAATGTAACCTTGTGCCCTCTATTCTCACATACATATCAACTATCCACTGCAGAAATAATTTTTGTGAATGGTGCAACATGCTAAAATGTTCTCTAATTGCAAGTCGATAGGCTGCATACTGAAGCATGGTTAATTTATTTCTGGGCGCTCTTGAATTAGATGTAGTTGCTACATTATGAGAAATATTGATATGCCACCCAGTATCACCATTTGGAAAAAGTAATGGATACGCTAAAGGGTCCAATGATGAATCCAAAACAGAGATATTTTTAATGGTACCATTAACTTTTGAAAACGAAACCATATTTCGTTCAAAGAGTGGCTCACCATCAACTGTACTAAATATTACTGCTACATCAGTTTGAACTGCATCATTATAACGGCGTAGATCTAAATCACGATTTACTTTAATGAGCATACAAATTTCTTTATTTTGATTTTCAACTCTCTGACAATGATCTTTCATTGCAATGAATGACCGAACGAAAGGATTAATGCGTTCCAATTCAAGAGATATTTCGCGCATTTTATTGTTATTGCATGTTTGATTATAGTGTTCACGTAATCTATAGTTGATAGCAGTGTCAACATCGTAAAAATATAATTGCGCATAACATGGTGAGCGACCTTATCCAGCAGTCATTGGGTCTGATCTGTGATAAAAAACATCATGTATTTTAAAATGATACACTCCACGCGTAACTGTATCCGAAATTTTAGCTTCTGAGCTAACCATAGCAAATGATGAATTGTATTTACGAATGTTTTCAAAATAATTTTTTGACTTTCTTTTTATTGAAGTTTCATTTGAAGTAAGTCCATCATACAATGATTTAAAGTATTCATTTTGACTTAAGGCCGGTAATATTGCTTTACCCTTATGACAACATGAAGTGAATGCAGTCCTTTCACCTAAAGTGACCTCAGATTCGAAATGTTTTGCATTGCAAACCCTGCATTGTAAATGCATTAATCAACAATCAAAAGTATTAAAATTTCTTGGAATAACATTCAGTGCGCATTTAAATGTATCCCTCCAAATAATTTCATCATTTTGTATACTATTTACACTATTCAAATTTGCATTTGGTCTATTATCATTTTGACTTTCACGCGAATATATATTCCTTCTTCTTTGTCTCTCACTCCGACCCGTCAATGTTCTATGTCGAGGCATAATGGAAGTAAGTGCGAATATCTGAATGTAAAAAAAACATGTAATGGAATTACTGAAACTAAGATTAGACAGGGTTTAATTTAAAAATAATAAAATGTACTCACTTTTTTGAAACCACCAATAATAATTAGGCGAGAGTAAGTCAATTCAAATTGCTGCTACAAAATTTTTCTTTTGCAACAGGTGTATATTAAGCAAGCTGTATTTCACTTTCAACTGCACATTAATATATAAAACACAGATATCTAATATACAAAATATAAAATAAACGCTTTTTTGCCTTGACATACACTCCACAGACTATTGAAAAAGGAACATTTGAAATCACACAAAATTCACAGCTCATTCAGTCAATCTGTCAATTTTTTGGCAACATTTTAAAATTCTTTGGCGACAATCTCTACTCTGTGCGACTGTTTGACCACAGACTATTATGTGTTTGACATTGGCAGTATGAACGTAAACAAACGACAGACTATTATGTGTTTGACATTGGCAGTATGAACGTACACTAAAATGAAAAAATTATAATTTTATTGCCTGGCAACAAAATTATTTTATTTTTAACAATTACCATTGTTTGAAAAAGTTTAAATGAATTTTCAAGTGCAAATGAATGTTTAATTTAATTTAATTTAATATATTTGTAACACATATTATATATAAATTTTAGCTTTCTGCACTCCTTCTCCATATAAACTTTAACTATGCCAAATCTCACACTCCTCCGTGCGCGCAATATGCTTACAAAGGGGTACAAAGTTTTCTCTTCACGTACTAATATATAGATTAGTGCAGAGTATTCAACTATTTGGACTACACATTTGAGATGTGATTTTTCTCTATTTTATATTCTTATCTATTATTGTCTACATAAATTTATTTATTGTTTGGAAGTATTTGTCTAATTATTCTGGTATGTCCCACAATTGTTTAATGAATTTGCTTATCTTTTTAATGATGTATCGTTATTTGTAAATATTCGTTAACATTAAAATAGGATACAGTAATTCTAATGGTCACCGTAATTTAACATTTGTGGTTTCTAGTTTATACCCATATCAAAGTCTTTGTAACTTTACTACAAACAATACAACAATACTCGACGAGCCAAAATTTGAACCTCAGATAAAGTTCGGATATATAAGTGCCATACATGTGAAAAAGTTTATACCATTTTTACGTTGGGAATACAATGTACTGTACGTATGTATTGTAATGGTACATATAACACTACCAACACCAACGTACCACAAATGAGTTTAAAGCCACTACAAATAAGAAAAACTATAAGGTCGAGCATACAATCATGGATAAAGGAAGTATCATAAGCTAAACCAAGCGAATAAAATGAAGAAGGAATTACCAGTAAATGTGCAACTTAAGAAGATAAAGCAAGACTAACGACGAGACGTCATACATAATTACCCAATAGATCAAACAGTGAGAAGGAGACAAGGAAAACAACATCACGAAGAAACCTATTAACAGTGAGAAGGAAACCCATGAGAACAACATCATGAAGAAACTTATCAAACAGTGAGAAGGAAACAAGGAAAACAACATCACGAAGAAACCTATTAACAGTGAGAAGGAAACCCATGAGAACAACATCATGAAGAAACTTATCAAATAGTGAGAAGGAAACAAGGAAAACAACATCACGAAGAAACCTATTAACTGTGGGAAGGAAACCCATGAGAACAACATTATGAAGAAACTTATCAAACAATGAGAAGGAAACAAGGAAAACAACATCACGAAGAAACCTATTAACAGTGAGAAGGAAACCCATGAGAACAACATCATGAGAAACATATTTTATTTGAGTTAAATAAACAACTATTGTTTTACGAACAAATTAAAGTATTGACCTTTATTGAAAAGAATAGGATTACAGCTTAGGTGAGCAACAAGAGATGGTTGGCACTAGGAGCCAGAGCGAACATTCAAATTGAATGATTATCACCAACCATATTATCTAATATCTTTAGCATACTACAACTGATATTAAGTATCATATACATGTTGTGTTTATGTTAATGTCTATACAGGAATGTACCGATCGACTCACCGCAGCTAATGGCAGAAAAGTCAACGCAATTTATTCAGATACGAACTCAAGATATTGAACAAAAAACATTATAAACAATCTAAACAACATTAATAAACACCGTCAAAGGGTAAGTGAACCGATTTATTCATATTGGATTCAATAATAGATTGAATTGAATGGAATAAATCAATAAAACAAAAATTAATAATACAAAACAAAACTTTAATAATAATAAATAAAACAGACAACCAGAATCAATAGGACCTATCTCGTCTTCTACAATAGTGTGGTAGCATTGAAAAAAATTGCTCATGTTACTTTCGTTCAGTAAAAGAAACAAATTGCATTGTCTAAATATAATTTTCATAAATGTTTTTGACTTAAACCGTAATTAACAATATGAACGTGTGAGCAGTATTTCGTTCGAACAGACTGAATACCATATTATCAACTAGTCAAATGCCATTTCTGTGATGGTTAACAAAAACTTCAAGAGCATTAATCAAGGTGAGTTAACATAAAGCAGAGTGAAACAATAGAAACAGAAATAATGATAGAAATAGAATAGTAATAGAGAAATCTTCACGGAAAGGCTCATATGTCATAGATCTCTATGTAGAATGAGCTGCTAGAATGAATTGTCAACTTTTAATTGTACATTTTGCAAAAGAAGCTTTTATTCCTGGTTTACAATTCTCATTAGTGGGGCTTCCTAATAAGATTCAGGTAGGACCCTTACTGCAACACAACCCGCTGAACAAATGTCATATGCAAATATTAGACCGTTACTTTGATGTTTGTATAAATATTGTAACATGACATAGTATAGCTCAAAACTTACTAGTATAATTAATGGAAGAAAGGCTGAAAACTAAAGGAAAATAAAAGGTTATAACATGAAGAATGATAGCACCACACTACTAACGAAATTTTGACTTAGACAATGACAAGGACTAAACCCAATAGATTGGATAAGGTGAGACAAAAAACAATAATACAACCCACAATATGACTACAATTATGAGAGCCCAAATATTAACTAAAATAATGTATATTAATTAAAAGTACAAAATTAGATAGGGCAAGAAACAATATGTAATCTATATGAAATACATATGTAATCTAAATGTAAGATGTTATCTATAGAAAATATAAAAGAAAGGGAAATGTAAAATCAAAGATATGAATAAAATATACAAGGTTAAATAAGAAGCTAACATTAGCCACTAAAATAAAATAAACCAGATTAACAATAGTCATTAATAAAGAGGTGATAAGTGAATAAAAAGTGATAATCAATAAGAAACCAGTATAGGACGCAGTGATAGTAGAATAAACACATAAACACTAGTTAAAGAAAGTGAAGTGTAGTTAACTATAAAATAATAAACTGGTAATAACAAACTATAAATAATATAGAAACCCAGTTATAATAATTTGTTAGTATAGTATAAGTAGGATAACAGATATATTGTGTTATTGTTAAGGAGTGTTATAAAGTTATAAAAAAAACACATAGAAAATAAATATAAAAAAGTAATATGTTAGATTGAAAACAGAGGGGAGTTAGAGACACTATATTCTCTTAAATGAGTTTATAAGGGCATAATAGTGCATAGTTAATGTTCAAGTTTGTTATAGAGTTCTTTGATGGTAAATAACCAAAGTATTGTTAGATGGCAAATTATGTTAAAACAAAACCATTAAACATGAAAAAATTCAGATACAGGCATGGACCTAAAAAGAGGTAATAAATAATTATACAATGTTATGTGATGATTAAAAACAATCACATGTCATGAGTTAAGTTAGTTTGTTTCCGTAATAATGTTTAGTAACATAATAAATTAACATAAATAACTATAAACAACTGTTAAAAGTATAGGGTAGGTGAACTATGAAATCTAGGTAATAGGCTTAAAACTGATGAACAGAATTTTGTGAATTTTAAGATAAACAATAGCCAATAATAAAATAAAGTGTATAATTTGTTTAGGTATCAAAGTAAAAGTATAGGGTACAAAACTGGATAGATAATAATTAGTTTAAATGTAATTAACTAAAGAAATATCAAACTGAAAAATTAGTAATCTGTTATAAATTGACCAAAGGTAACTTTGAGGGGTAAACAAAAAGCAAAATAATGGTGTTATTGTATTTAATATTACAAATAGTATAAGAAAGTTATCATACTTTAAAATATATTAATAATTTTGGATAGAAAAACGTTAGTTTAATATAACAATGTTATAAATTATCAGCCAATGGGAATTAGTTTTTTACAGAGAGTTGCCATGACAACACAACCTTGTTACATAGGAAACCATTAATAAATCATCATTCCATTATTGAAGTTTGAGTAGGGTGGATGTATGAAGCCCACAAAGATATAAAAAGAAGTAAATCAGCCTATTTGATCTAAAACACTGATTAAGAAGATACAATAAATAACCATAATAAAACTAATAGTGAGAATTAAATCAATTCAACCCAGGAAATAAGAAATAATCTGTAAAAATTGCTGAAGAAGACCCAGTGAAGAATTAACAACCTACAGAAGGAAGAATAGAAGAAGACCTAACTGAACCTTGAAACTAACTCCCGCCAGTAGGACTGAGGGAATTTAAACACCATAACTGGACCATTAATGAAAATTGAACCTGGAATTCATGGAACTACACCAGAAGGGACAAGCAGCAGTATTCCAGAGAATTGTTACCCATGATAAGCAGAGACGAAGGAGAGTTAAGTATATTTTAAATACTTCACCGAAAAAACACCAGACAATCCACAATAATTGAATAAAACTTTTCACTTCACTAATCACTTTAATAAACTTTTGGAACAAAACTGAGAATAACCTCTTGTGATTTCCAATTAATTGTGACTGACAATCTCCCGTTATTGACGATTTATTCCAGTTACTATTAACTTAATGTTACTATTAGTTTTTTAATTACTATTAGTTTAATGTTTTGCACTAATTAGTCGAAGCAACAACATTTCAATACTATTCAGATTAATCATTGTCCGCTCAACAACCGCCTCCAGTAATTCAACCGTTTTGTGTAGATTGGACGCGATACTTCTTAACCTTCTACACCTCTGGCTTTATCTTATATTTACCTACACATTACTGTCAGAAGGTGCAGATGGTTCTAAAAGAATTTAGAGTAGATAACTTTAATCCGCATCTACCAACAGATTCTTCCTAAAGTATAGTTCCGCCGTATTTTGTTTGCAAATTACAATTAGTTCAAATCATTTTCAATGTACTTCAGTAGAGAAAAACTTACTCTATCCAGTTCTGCATGTATCGCGTATAATATTTACTTTTCCCTAATGTGAACATTAATTAAGTTTCAACGATCGGAAATTAGAAGGCGATGTTATTATACATTTCTACGTTTTCATAAAAGTGCTACGGAAGAGCAGTTCCTTGAACGTCTGTCAGTTGAGTTAATTATGTGTTGTGAAATAACTACAAACCAACTGTAATTACAACTTTCTTAATTTCTTATACAACTACATACAACTATACTTCATAACAATAATTTCAGATAGTATAAATTAATAAGTAGGCATAGAAATAAATAAGCAAGATACTTAGAATCGTACAATCGAATCAACATCTCCAAACGTTTCCTACTTTAGAAGTTCAGCAAAGTAAGAATCCAAAATCAGTCGGGACGTACCTCGTTCCCTTTCCAGATGGTTCTAAAAGAATTTAGAGTAGATAACTTTAATCCGCATCTACCAACAGATTCTTCCTAAAGTATAGTTCCGCCGTATTTTGTTTGCAAATTACAATTAGTTCAAATCATTTTCAATGTACTTCAGTAGAGAAAAACTTACTCTATCCAGTTCTGCATGTATCGCGTATAATATTTACTTTTCCCTAATGTGAACATTAATTAAGTTTCAACGATCGGAAATTAGAAGGCGATGTTATTATACATTTCTACGTTTTCATAAAAGTGCTACGGAAGAGCAGTTCCTTGAACGTCTGTCAGTTGAGTTAATTATGTGTTGTGAAATAACTACAAACCAACTGTAATTACAACTTTCTTAATTTCTTATACAACTACATACAACTATACTTCATAACAATAATTTCAGATAGTATAAATTAATAAGTAGGCATAGAAATAAATAAGCAAGATACTTAGAATCGTACAATCGAATCAACATCTCCAAACGTTTCCTACTTTAGAAGTTCAGCAAAGTAAGAATCCAAAATCAGTCGGGACGTACCTCGTTCCCTTTCCTTTTTCATTTTGGCCTTAGCCCACATGGTTCCTACATTTTCCAGGTGGGTTCGGTTACTGAATTGACAAAATTTACTAAACGTTTGACTGTGAATTGTTCATGATTTTGTCTTAAATTTTTGATATCTCCTTCACTTGTCAGACAAGACCACTTGTGGCTGGGAATAATAATAATAAATTTGAATTGTCCAATTAATTTACTAAAGTCCTCGAGGATTGGTTTGGTTCGCTGACAAAGAAACTGCCTCTTTTTTCCCTATGAATTCCACCAAATATTGATTTACTTGGTAATACGCTTTCCTTATTATACTTTCCTTATTGTACTTATTCCATAATTTCGACTCGTAAAAAAATGCTCGTCAATTTCTACATGTACGTTAGGATCACAAATAACTATTGGGTTATGAAGTAAACGGTGCTCATACACTTCTCGTATCTAGGAATTCCAATCAACGCATTCATCTTTACCTCGTTCTGACAGAATGATACAGATGTGTAATTATTAGTCCCACAATAAGTTAAATAGATGTCGTACGTAAAATGTAGCCAAAAATTGTTTAGGAAAATATCCTGTCAATCTTGTTTGATTCACGGCAGTCCTTTCTGGAACAAACAGAACGATCTTTGCCCGATATAACACACACGCCCACTAGCAATTATTCTCGGGGGAAAACTTAATTTCTCCTGTAGAAATTGTATAGTTGAATATTTGTCTAGAATTCGAGTAGTCAATTGTAAGAAATCTGAAGGTTTTAAACATATATAAAGACTTGATACGTTTCACAGTTTTTATTGAACTCTGACAGCTTTTCCAGCTTATTAAGCTATTGTCAAAGAGATCAGTGAACAATTGAAGGAAACGGTGCTCATACACTTCTCGTGTGTAGGAATTCCAATCAACGCTGATTGGGATCAACGCTAGGAGTTGTTCACTGATCTCTTTGAAGTATCACCAAGTGCCCAAAGAGTCATCAAATAATATCGTATCGTATTTGTGTAACTACGCTCGCGCGATTACAGTGTATAGAATACCCTGGTATTAAGTACTGGTTAAAAAAGCGCCGTTGCTGCCAGCTCGTACGTCACGTATGCCTAATTGCTCACTTTCAAGTTACCATTGAACTTAAAAGATCAAAACATTGTGTAAAGTCTATGTAGGGGTAAATTTGTGAGGAAATTATCCCTCAACACCCCTTGCAAATTGCCTTAAAAAGTTTTATTTTTATAAACCTACGTATATAAAAATTCGGTGCATATTGTTTCCAGTTACGTGTATCAGTAAAATATATTATATATACTCCTACAGATGTCTACAGAAACAAATATAAACCTAAAGTCTCCAATAAAAGTATTTGTCATTTAGTCGCCATGATTACAAATTTAACTAATAGTGTAATTTATCATTTTCAATGTTTATTCTGTCGGCTTATCCTGTGTCGGAATTGGTATTAAAAAAAAAATAGCTGAGTAATCACAGTTTTGGTAGTTTTTCTGATAAGTGAGAAATCATCTAATATTCTAATTTACCTAATAACAAATCTATTTCAATCAAAATAATCAGGGATTTCCTCAGCTTAAAAAGCGTATTTATAATTACGTTATTATCATTATTATTATTATTATTTTATAAACAAACCAAGTATTTGATGAGAGCCAATTTTGAAATACACAAATTCAATAAAACGTGCTAATTAAAATATTACTACTACTTGTGCAATACTTTTATCGAACTTCCAATACACCGAGCTTTGCGTTGGCAAAACCAAATTTGTACATGTGCCACGCTACACTCATGTACGCTTGTGTCTCAAACATTTACGTATCCAATCAAATCGCCTGGTTTGAGCTATACCAATAGTAAAGGAAAAAGCATATCGTAAAATATACTAATCATTTAAATTTAAAATTAATAAAATTATCTTTAATTTTAAAAGCAAATAGTTAAAGTTTTAAGATATTTCTCTTATTATAATTGTGTAAGTGCATAGAACAATCAACATATTGAACTGTCTATTAATATATTACATTTTTAAGTTAAAGCGAAATTCTCATTTACGATTAAAACAAAAAGTATTTCAGCGTCTGACTAAACAATAATAAATCAATTAATTTAAAAAATCAGATTACAACATTTTAAAAACTAATTCTGAAATTACGAAAAATTCAATGCACCCGAATTATTATATATAAATGCCTAGAAGTCTATTTCATTTAATCTGTATATATTTGTCAACTTTCAAAAAATTTACAATAGCACTTTACAAATTTACGTCAAGTTTTTACAGAATTACATTTAGTAATTAAAACTTATTTACTTTCTAATCAGTTCCTTGGTTTTATTTTTATTTTTGTTTATTGTAATAAGTAAACAAGTCAAACATCATCTTATGCTACCGTTTGTCTTTTTCTGTACCCCGCAATCATTGCCATGTGTGTGTGTGTGTGTGTGTGTGTGTGTGTGTGTGTGTGTGTGTGTGTGCGTGCGTGTGTGTGTGTGTGTGTGTGTGTGCGCGAGAGAGAGAGAGAGAGAGAGAGAGAGAGAGAGAGAGAGAGAGAGAGAGAGAGAGAGAGAGAGAGAGAGAGAGAGAGAGAGAGAGAGAGAGAGTTTTTCAGCCTCAATGATGTGGTCAAAGCATAACTGATGTGTCATTATTACTTAACCATCTTATAGGGCACTGACATTCGCTCTTCGAAGAGCAAGTAGTCGGACAAACGGTATGCAAACTTTTGTCGTATGTACAGTGTGACGTTTCATTCCTATTATAGACTGCCCTTAAAGTTATAGTCTTATACTTGCCACTAATTTTGAAATCAGTTTTGGCATTACTTTAAAAAATCTTTAAATTAATCGTGTATATCTGCAGTTTTTAACCATTTTGTCTATAATTCAAATATTTTCACGTCTGTTTAATGTTTTGCACTAATTTGCAGTGTTTCTATTAATTATATTAGTAACGGAGGAATTAACTACTCCGTTAATTGTAACTAACTGCTTCTGTTTCTTTACAAAGTTCAGTAAAAAAGTTAGTTTTACTGTTAACATTAAAAACAGAACAATTAGTAAAATATTCATTAAAATTATTTTAGTTTTCCAAAAGTACAATGAAATATCTACATTGTTTACAATATCGCCAAGTTTATTTAAACATTTATCATTGCGTGAGATAATTTTTTTAGTGCAATTGCTGGAAAATTCTGTTTCAACATTTAATAACGATTCCAACGCTGCACTTAAAACTTTTTAATCGATATGATATCGCCGCTTTGCACGATCATCTTTGACAGGAACAAATACATGGAAATTGCTCGGCACACGATCAGAATTGTATAGATGTTGTTCTAGTTTCTTCTGCTCAGACCTTTCAAGTAGTTTCTTCGTAACGTGTGCCAAATGATTCGAGCTAATTTTTCAACATTTCAGACCCTCAAAGACGATGAAGTATAAACGACTATGCAAACTTCCCAATTAAGCCACAATTTCGTTTACACTGATTCGTCTGTGTACTAGCAACAGTTGGTGAACACGGTCAACATTCTCGTTCGTTGCTGAGTTGATAGCTTTCCATGCTGTTAATCTTCCTCGATGTCCGGTTTTAACAACTCGCATCAACAAATGAGCTTCCCTCTCCGTTATCTGTTTTCCATTCGTCAGTACAAACACGAGGTGATCTGTATAGCCTTCAATCGCTTAACGAAATTGAAACTCGTTTACTACGAAAGTGTGCTGCCGATATTCTTACATTAGTTATAGCCAGTCGGAGGTCCGTTGGTGAGTAGAAGTGCCGTATTGTCAGGATGTGCAACGTGGTCCGTTCTCAGAAGACGCCTTGTCGTCAGATGATTCAACAAGGCGTGTATCTTTAAGGCGATTATCTTACAGGTTTGCTGGAGGAATGAACACAGGTAATATTTGCTATGGTGATAATAACCTGCACCGCTAGCGATCACTGTCATCTTATTTGTTGCTCTTTATAAACTTTATTTGACCGTTACTCTTGGCGATGACAAATAAATTAAAAACATCGTCAACGTAAAGGAACTTTATAAATTTTACAACACCGTCCCACTCAGCAGAGAGCCTTTATTCAACACGATCTCAGCGTCTGATCGAGATGATCTCCCCAATGCGGTCGTGAAACTTACGTTCTGAGGGAAATTTACGTTCTAGTAAACCTAAGCTATAAAGACTAGCTGCAGGAGGCAGGAGCCTGGATTCGATTCCCGGGGCGCAACATAACTTAATATGTAATTCATCTCCCCAGCTCGACTCAACGTGTGGAAAAAAGTACCTAAAATTGTATAACATCCTGGGAAATAATGATGGTCTGAAGCGTACAGCTGGGTAACACTAGTTCCCTTGCACGGCAAACGGCTCGTATAAGGTAGTCTTTTCTGAGTAATCAATGGACTTTTTAGGCGGTAAAAAAGACAGACAAAAAGAAATTGTATTAATATAGTTATTGCGAATTTATCGACGCTACTCATTGTAACATCCAGGCTACTGTTGGAATAAGAAGTTTTAGGCAAATATGTTTAGAAATAACAACATTAAAACCCCAAAAAATGGTTTCATGTGTTATGGCAATGACGAAAGAGACCGTAATGTTCGTTAGCCAAAGAACTTGTTACATCGGGCTTCGAGTTAAGGAATTAATGCGAGAGATTATGGGAGAAGGAGTTCTAATAGGAAATTGGAAAAACAAAGTATGTGAAAACATTGGGAAAGGGAATTTCTAGTAAACACGAAGCGTGAGCGGCGGTAGCTTTATAAATACTTGCATATGAATAAATGTTCTTTGTAAATTATTAAAATTATTGATATATAAAATAAATGGAAAATAAACTCCTGAGAAGAAATCTCAAACAAACTAGGACTTGCAATATGCAATTTAGCATCACAATCTTCTTTCTGAACAATTCCGATTTTATGTTCTGAAAGTTGTTTCTAAAATAAGTATAAGTTACCTCTGCTAATAATTTAAATAATTTATGTGTGTACTCTTAACGCTTGTCTTTGGTCCGTGTATGTTCTACGTTACAGAAATTGCGCAATTTGAAAATACCAACCAACGAAAACACTTGCGTACACATCTGTTGCCTTTGTTACGTTTCAGCATGTTTGTCGTGTTTTGTAAGTTCACCGTAAAAAAACTATTGTCAAAAGCAAGAGGTTCTACGTGTGAATGCCTGATTCGTGAAACCTGCTAAATACACGTTTATTCGAAGAGAAGCCGACGCAGCACTTGTACACACGTACCTGCGAACAGTATAAGTTACGCCGATTTCTGTACGAGAGTCGCAGTATCTACAGAGTACTTCACCACAATGGCACTCGGCATTAAGTTACTGTTAGCGATATCTGCAGCCAAATGTCTCTGGATGACGTTTGTGTCCTCTGCTGGTAAGATAAACCTGTGGGAATTTTTTTACATTTCTGTAAGTTACAGTTCTTCGTGATTGCTCAATTAATTTACATACAAAAATTCTTCTTTACCCGTTAAGCAGTAAACAAATATGCGTGTCCATGCGTGTACGAATTTGTTTACAATTAGAAACAAGAGGTACAAGTTTTGTGCTACCGCTAAGTATTCTTTCGCGTACAGGCCTAAGGGAACAATTTTCGGCTCTCAATCATCTATAAATTTCATTAACGTACGTCTAAAGTAAAGTTTAAGTTGACTTATGTCGTAAGCTCACCATACAGCCGGTGTCAATATTATAAAAATCATTAAAAACCCGCTATTAGGCAGTATTCGGCTGCTATACAACAGCGACATTGTCGGCAACTTTTGAATTCCACATTCAGGATATTTTTCAAGCCGCTAACAAGCAACAGTGTGTTGTAAAATAGTTACGGTGGATCTTGACCGAACTGCAACCGACAACTTTTTCTCTTACGCGACAGTTGGTCTTACCCGAAAACGTTGTCGGCTATCGTTCGGCCAAGGTCCACCGTAACTGTTTACAATTCACTGTCGCTTTTTTACGGCCTGAGAAGATCCCGCATGGTGGAATACAAAACGTTACCGATGATGTGGCTATTATATAGCAACCAACCACGAATTAGCAGCCCAGTCATTTTGTTAACTTTTAAGTTAAATTACTTTATTGTTTATTAATGCATTAAAATGTGTTATATACATTCATACGTACTGGTCTATAAGTGTGTGTGTGTGTGTGTGTGTGTGTGTCTGTACGCTCACGGGCGCGTGTGTAATTACCTTACTAAGATCTAAACAACATTTATTGAATTACAAATCATCTCAAATAAAGGACTGAAAGATCATAAACAACGGTGGAAAGAACACATGGAAAAATGTCAGCTTCAATACTGGCCTACAAGTGTGTGGGTAGACTCAGGAAGGAACACGCAGGACCTTAGGAGCATCTTCGAAGGCGAAACAGGCAGTACTTTGCCTATGCCGTGTGATGTGAAGAAGTTGATGAAATACATCAGTTAACATTCATTCATACAATACTTTAGAAATTATGTTTTCGTATATAAACTACTATGGAATATATATTTTCCAACCAATCAGAAAGTCAATAAACCTAATGAAGCTACAAAAGCGTACGTATTAACTTATTAAGATTACAAAACTAATAATGCACGTTTCATGTATCTAGATAAGTCAATCACAAAAGAATACAATTTATAAAGAATTTACGCCTTGTCAAAATATAGCTAAGAAACTCCTATTTTTCTAGATACGTCCATCTGTTTACTAATTAAAATGTGTAATTATAGAGAATAATAGAAACTATGAGAGTATGCTAGACTACATTTTATGATTATAATGCATAAACATAATACATTAAGACAGTTAATGCAGTAGAAGACATTCTAATTTTCATATTTGACTTTTTTCCACGTATTATACAAGTGAAACTAATAAGCGAACTCACACTTTATTTCTATTCCACTTGACATTATACACACACGTATTTTACTTTGATTCTCCAAAACGTTTTGTTATAACACAGTAAACTACTCTACACTTTCAACACATGTGCCACTTAAGTCTACGTTAAAGAGCGGAAAGAGCACCTCAGTAACGGTGAAGCCATGTATACCTACCAGCTATTTACACCATACATAGGAACAGCCAATATTATTCCATCGTACTAGATAAAAGAATATTATTCTTCTCTGCATTAAAATACAATTAACTTCTACCCCATGAATGAAGTAATTTTCTAAACAAAGCCTACGCAACACTTGACAGTCATATTACCTTGAAATACAAAAAGTAATGTGCTGCTCAGGATTCGTAATACCTACATCTTAAAAAAAAAAAAATAGAAAGTATTCCAATATTAAAAAATTACTGTATTTTACAAAATAGAGCAAAAATGTAATATTAATTTATTAAAGAATATATCCAGAAAAGGAAAATATTCAAATTTCTAGAAAGTCGAGGAATTTGTAAACAGCATTTAGTCAGAATTTAGTACGTAGGCTTTCACGGCAGGTGTCATTATAATTAATTAAAACTTCCGGGCTGAAAGGCCGTGGTCGAATGCTTGATGTAATATCGCTAGACGTTTCGGCCACACCACCGGTGGCCATCTTCAGTAGCAAAAAATGTTCGTAATAGATGGTATGCCGAACAATTCGTCCAGTGAAATGGGACAAGCAACAGTGAGAGACACACACACAACTGGGGGTTGCGCGGCCCGCGCGAAGCGCGGGTCGCGAGTAGTGCAGTGTCCCGAGTCTCAGAAAGGACTCCTGCCACTGGGTCTGTTTGAGTTCTTTTTATACTTTTATCTAATTATGGGGGGGGGGTCTGAAACGACCTGCGATTGGTGGATTATACCACCGGGACTAGCAAACGAGGTCGCTTCCAGGACTCACCTGGTCGCGGGGTGTATTTACCAAGTCCGGCAATGAGGGAATTGTGGGTCACTCTGTCGGAACGAACATAGAATCGTCGCGCCAGGCGTCTCACGGTGTCATCAAGAGAGCGGACACCGAGTCCTCTCCTCAAAAGACGAGAAGAGTACCTCCGGGGGACTTTGCACGCGAGCTTCAGTCCTCGGTCGAGTACGCGCTGGAGCGTAATTCTATGACCACGAGCCAGGTATCCCCAAACAGGACAGGCGTAGGTAATCACGGGCAACACGTACGTGTTGACTATGAGCTTACCTAGCCGGGGGGTCATTGCCGGATTAGAAAGCACGGGCCAGAGTCTACTGAGTTGCGCCGAAGCGCGTTGTCGGATGTACTGTACATGGGTTCGCCAGGTGAGTCGGGAATCCACGTGGAGCCCGAGGTACTTGACGCTGTTGGTCCAGGGCACCTCGACGGGGCCTACTTTAAGCGGCCGAGGCCGCTTACGTTTGCGCGAGAATATTACCGCGGCGCTCTTGGAAGCGTTAACGGCAACTCTCGAGTCATCGGTCCACCCGACATACGCGTCGAGTTGGCGCTGGAGCTTAACTGCCGCATAACTCGCGTTCGGCTCTGAGGCAAAAGCCGCAGTGTCGTCCGCGAACAACGACAATTTCACTCCAGGAACTCGGGGCGTGTCGTTGACAAACAACGAGAACAGGAGAGGCCCAAGGACACTTCCCTGAGGGACGCCAGCGGTAATAGGCCTCTCCGAAGAGACAGCGTGGTCTACTCTCACTCGGAAGCTACGGTCTCGCAGAAAGCTGCCGATCAAGTGAACGTAGCAGTCTGGGAGAAGGACTACCGTGAGTTTGTACAGGACACCCTCGTGCCACACGCGGTCAAAGGCTTTCTCTACGTCTAGGAAGATCGCAGCCGTCTGTTTGCCCTGGCAGCCAGCCTCGGTTATGCATTCCACGAGTCTCATCAGCTGATGAGTCGAGGAGTGCAGCTCACGAAAGCCGAACTGTTCGGGGATCAGCACGTCTAGTCTTTCTAGATGGTCGCGGATACTACGCTGGATCAGACGCTCAAAAACCTTGGACGTCGCGGACAAGAGGCTGATGGGCCTGAGGTTTTCCACGCGAGAAGAATTCTTTCCCGGCTTAGGTATCAAAATGACGGTAGCCGTTTTCCATTTCACCGGAAAATAGGCCAGTCTGAGGCATGAATTGAACAGGTCAGTGAGGAACTGGGTTCCTCGCTCCGGAAGGCGATGGAGGGCGGAATTCATGACTCCGTCCGGGCCAGGCGCCTTCCGGGGCTTGAGCTGAACAATCCTCTCAGAGACCTCCTCCGGGGAGATGGGCTCCGGCGGGGCTGTGATATCGGCCGATAGAAAGCGCTCTACCTCGCGGCAGATTTGCTCAGTGAAGGCCGGGTTCTTGGATGGGTTGGGAGCGAACTGACGCTCTAAACTGTCAGCCAAGAACTCTGCCTTTTCGAGGGGGCGGCCAAGGGGCTGACCGCCGGGTCCGGCCAGTGCGGGGAGAGGCGCGCGTTTGCGCTTTCCCGTTAGGGCACTGGGAATCCGCCAGACATTACGGTCCTCGGCAGGGCCATCCATCTGTGTAACAGCTAGCTCCCAGTTGCGTCTATGGAACGCCAGCATGTCGCGACGCAACTTGCCGGACGCCCTGTTGAACGCAGCCTTGTCAGCCGGGTCACGAGTCCTCTGCCAGCGTCTCCGGAGGCGATTCCTCTCGCAAGCGAGCTGAGACACCTCTTCGGGGATCCGCTGATAGTCGGGCGTGAGCCCCGGCTTCATCCGGGAGGACACGTCTACCGCCGAGACTACGGCTGTGTCGAATAAGGCAACTGCCTCGTCGACATGCTGGGTAGTGTCGAGTGGGATATGCTCTGGTAGGCGGCGACTGAACGCCGGGCCAAAGCGGTCCCACTCGATTACCCGCCGCTCGTCGCGGACGGTGGCGTGCTGGGTAGCTATATGCACACTGATAGGGCAATGGTCCGAGGACAGTTCCGAAATGACGGAGACGTGGACCGGGCAATAAACGCCCCTGACCGCGGCAATGTCCAGTACGTCAGGGCGGGAGTTAGCCCTCGAGGGATAGTATGTAGGCCCGGTAGGACCCATGACTGTGACCCGAGCCGCATCAGCATACCTGCGTAAGCGGGTGCCGTTTGGGTTCGCCAAGCGGCTCCCCCAATCGGGGTGCTTACAGTTCAGGTCGCCCGCCAGGACTACCCTCCTGTGTGCTCCAAAGACGGCCTCCAGATCGTTCTACAGGAGCTCCGTTTGTGGAGGCTTGTAAGCGGAAACCACGAGTAGACCGCCGAGAGCACCATGGAGCTCGACCGCGGTGCACTCGAGGTTCCGCCGCTGAGGCAGGACAATGCGGTGATGGCGAAGACTCGCCTTCACCGCGATGGCTGTGCCCCCTCCTGCGCGACCCGACCGGTCGTCCCGGTGGCACACGTAGTTTGGTAGTCGGAAACGACGATGCGGGGTCAGGTGCGTCTCGCCAAGAAGAAGCACGTCGGGCTTGTGACGGGCAACGAACTCTAAGAGCTCAGAATGCCGGGAAGCGAGGCCGTTGGCGTTCCACGCCACGAGCTCGAGGTCTCGCTTGAGGGATTGCCGTGGTTGTCCGTTCATAACAGACCTGTAACACGGCAGGCTTCCACCAAGAGGAGGAACTTATCCTGGGGCGAGGCTGTTGCCAAGCGTTCCTTGATTTTAAGGAAAGTCTGGGCTACTTTCTGCAAGTCGTAGCTTGCCAGAAAGTCTGATACGACGGCGAGATCATGGGAAGATGAGGCCGGGGGAGAACGCTTGGCGGCAGCTGCATAGCTGCGGCGGGGCGAGACGGTGGAAGCCTTGGGGGCAGGTACTGGAGCGGGTGGCCGCTCTGGCTTTTGGGGGACGGGCTTGGGTCCAGTGCCAGGTAGTTTAGGCTGGCCCGTGTTCTTGGCCGGGGCCCTAACTTTCTTGCCCGATCTGGGGTATCGTGGCTTGGGTGGCGGCGGCCGTGGAGGATCGATTTCCTCGTCGTCCGGCAGCGGGACTTGGGTATAGTGGGGGATTTCACGTTCCGGTTCCGGGGGCGCGGTGGGTGGTTTGGCCTTTGGAGCTTCGCTCGGGCTCACTGCACTGCTGGGTTTCGGAACCGGAGCAGACCTAGGGGCTGGTTTCCGGACCACAGGTTCAGCGGCTTTGGCCGGTTTGACTGGTTGGCTAACATGTCGAGGCTTAGGCTGGACGGGTTTCTTCAGCTTGTCCAGCTGCCCGCTATAGACTGGGCAGCGCCTGTTATTAGCAGCATGGGCGCCGCCACAGTTTATACAATATCGGTGGTTGTCGGGGACAGCGCAGGCCTGCGCCAAGTGGTCATTTCCACAGCGGACGCAGGTCGGCACGTTCCGACAGCCGAAGCTGCTATAGCCGAACCGCTGGCACCTGTGGCACTGGGAAAGTCGCCCGGTCTGACGGCAGGGCTCTACGCTTACGCAGAGCCCGAAAAGCCGTTTCAAATCTAATAAGGCCTGGGAGGAGTCGCCCTTCTCTACCAGGAGTCTGATTAGCGGGAGTGGTCGACGCGAGCCATAAGTGGTGTACAGCCGAGAGGCTCCCACAACCTTATAGCCCGCGTCGCGCATTTCGTCTAGGACGACCTGCGGATCCGCCTGTATGTCCAGGCCCCGAAGGATGAGGGCTACAGGCTTGACTCTGTTGAGAGTGTAGGTATGGAACTGGAACGATTCACGTTCCAGCCACTGGACAACTCCGAAGTGCTCGGATGCGCAGCGGCAGGTAACGCGCACAGTCTCGCTCGCAAGGAGCTTGACCGATGCGTTATCTGCCAGCGCAACGACCTTGCGGAGTCGGCGAACAAAGCCGATTACATCCCTGACGTTCGTAACGAACACCGGCGGGATCCTTCCTTCGGAGGTGCGATTAGGCGCAACCTCAGCGGAGGCTTGGAATGCCGCCGAGTCCGTGGCCGAACTCAAGGAGGTCAGGGAGGGAGACTTTCTCGGCTTGCCACCGTGCCCTACTACCACCCAGTCGGTGGAAGCCGAGGTCTCCATGGCTGGGGAGTCAGACTCCGGCAGAGGTACAGGGCTGCTTGGCCTACTGGCGGCCGTGCAGCCGGAAGGTCCGGCCTTTGCGGGCTTGGTCGGCCCTAATAAGGACCGATTATTGGGACGAGCTTGCGCGGGTTCAGCAGGGCTTCCCGTGCGAGTCGTAGGGTTCCCGACTGGCCCAAGTGGCCGGCCGGGGGGCTCGTTGCTGCCGCACAGTGCTTTGGGGGCACTATCAGCTGGTCTAATGCCGACTAGCTCGGCTCTTTGTCCAGCGGGTACCCGGGGGCCGAACTGTGACACCGTCACAGTGGCGGCGCAACCCGCATCTCTATTTGTGAGTCCTACTCTCGGCTCGGACTCCCCGGGTTTCGCTGGACAGCGCTACCTAGAACACTTACCGGCACTGTGCGGCAGGTCCCAGTTGTGTGCTGCTGCTTCTTGGCGTCGTCTTGCTGGCAAGGTAGGTCCACTTCCATCGCTGCAGCTTGATGTTGTCGCTGGCGTGGAGGTGAGTGCTGGTCTGGCGGCTTCTTCTTTACTGCCGCAGTGGCTTGAGTTGAAGGCCTCTTCATTGCAGTCTTGAGGTCGAGGCTGTCCTCTGCTGCGTTGTTCTGTGAGCGAGCTGTTCTTTCTTCTTCGAATGTAAGCAGTCGAATTGTCACTCGTCACCTGTCACCACAGTGAGAGACGGCAACGCTGTTTCTATTTATAACTTTTTGCCCGCTTTAGGTGTATAACGCGAACCAATCAGAAGCCAACTCATCATTCTCCACTCTGATTGGTCGTGAAAAATAAACCATGCCAGACACTATTTAAGGAGATGCTTTCACCCCGGCGGTTCAGGGGGTCTACCTAGAGCATTTGCCAGGGTAGGCTGTGTCTGTTTTTGCTGTACAAAATTTCTTATTTTTTTTTGTGCGGAAATACTGTTTATTGAACATTTTTACTATCATCATCGTCTTCAGCATCATCAACACTACAAGTATCATCATCAGTTCAGTGCAAATCAGTTTTATTTAACCTGTGCGGGAGTGTTTTTGTTTCCGTGTGCTGTGCGGTCTGTGTTGTGCTCAATTGCTGCCTGTGAATAGGTCAGTGTCTGGTGATCCCTCAATCCTTACCATAGCGTAGACGTTCATTTCGGCTTGTCCGGAATGGCGTCAAATACGCCTCCGAATCCTCTGCAGGCGCCGCTTGTCTCCTTAATGGAGACATGCTCACCCGGCTTTCTTTCAACGCCTCTTCCTCACGAAAGTGAAAGTGATTGTGAAAGTGATAATAGTGCAGTGGAAATGTGCAGTGTTGGGTCGGGGGACGGACAGTTCTCGCTTGTGCAAGGCAAATCTGCCAAGCGCAAGCGAAAGCTGCCCCTAACTCCGCCGGCCGCCTCAGCTGCACATCAGCAGCCTAGTCATGGTAACAGCGGCACTCGGCGTGAGTATTCTTCTACTGAATCTGTGTCTTCCCCACGCATTCCTCCCATTGTAATTCCTGACAACAGGAATTATACACAATTGTTACGATAATTATCCCAAGCTCTCCCTTCGGTCAAGGTCGAGGCGAGGTGCCAAGGCGCCTCGCTAAAGCTGGCGACCGCCACGATCCCCGACTTCCGCTCTGTTCAGGCATTCCTGACAGGGCGCAACATTTCTATTCACACTTTTGCCCTCCCGTCAGAGCGAGAAATCAAGGTCATTCTGTCGGGAATACCTTCCTTTACTGAACCTGATGCCATCAGGCAGGAACTTGTTGCGCTCGGCTATGCGCCGACTGCGGTAAGCGTCCTGCATTTTGGCAAAGATGATGGCCGCAGACCTGTCAAAAGCTTTCTAGTCAAACTTCTAAAAGTAGACCCTTTCGAGGAGATTTACAGTCTCCAAAATCTTCTGCATCTACGGGTGCAAGTCAGGACATTTGACCAGCGGCCCGGCCCCTCGCAGTGTTTTAACTACCAGAGGTTCGGCCACAACAGTATCTGTAGTAATCAGCCCCCGCGTTGCGTGCGTTGTACTGAGCCTCATCGTGGCTGTGATACGCCAAAGACAGGGTTCACAGCTAAATGCTGCAACTGTGATGGAGCCCACCCGGCTAATTACCGAGGCTGCCCAAACTTTATCGCCGCCATGAAACCGCAGCGACCTCCTGTGCGCCCTGGCGCGCAGACAGACCGTGTAGCTGGTCCTGACCCTAACCGGCGAGAGGCATTCCCACCTCTCATTGGTTCATCTGCCAAGGTCCCGGCAGCAAATCCGGTTGCTTCCGGTGCCTCTGTCTCGCCTGCAGTCGTCGCTTAGGCGCCGCCTGCAGCGGCCTCAACCCCGGTGCCTGCCGGAGAGCCCGCACCTCACTACGCGGCCATGGCCGCTAAATGTGTCCCACCTCCAGCCCGTCCGGGCAAGTCTAAGCGCTCTCGTCGTCGCCGGAACTCCGCCGGCAGACCTACATCATCACAGGTTCCACCTGTACCAAATCCGCGGGCTCGACCCGCCCCCAGTCATCAACCTCAACCTCCCAGCGAGCAGTCTACTACCCAGTCCGTCAGCCCAGCGCCATCTGCTACCCCATTGTCGAGGCCATCTGATACGAGAGCTACTCGGTCCACTCTCTGGCGTTGGTTAATAATGACTACTGAAAATCTAACGGTTTTTTGGCGTTATTTTTCTTGTTGCTATGGTTACTTAATAAATTATGCTAATTTTTCATTGGTTATTAACTCAGGTTATTGTTAGGATTTATCGTCTTTCCCTGGTCTTCCAGTCTCTAGCTACCCTCTTTCCCCTACTTCCCCTGAATGGCTAATAGCCTGAGGATCGTTGAGTGGAACGCCTTCGGGCTACTCCCCAGACGATCTGAATTGATGACTTTCGTGACGGAGTATGATGTTGATATCATAATCCTTTCCGAGATTCATCTGGCTCATTTCCACTCGTTTTCCCTTCCTGCCTATGTCTGTAATCGTCAGGATCGTCCCCTACGGCCTCGCTGTCCCCCCTATATTCCTCTATAGGAATAGAGGAATGGTCTATTGCCTCCTCTAGATACATCTATTATTGAAGGCTGTGCGGTGGCGGTGGACGCCGGCGGATCGGAGTTGCGCGTTGTTTCTGCGTACCTCCGGCCTGACCGGCGAACTCCGCCACCGCCCGAGTAGTAGGACGCCCTCCTCGACCACCCCCTCTCAACCATTCTAGCGGGCGACTTAAACGCCAAACACCCTTCATGGAACAGCCGCGTTGTCAACGCCTATGGAAACTCTGTTCCGGTTGGTCTCTGGCGACCCGGCACTTAATGTCATCGGCCCTGAAGACCCTACCTACTACCCCTTTCAGGGCCATCGTCCGAACGTTCTTCACATAGTAGTTGTCAAGAAAGTTGCCCGCCAAATCGAGGTCTCGTCTGTGTCGGATCTTTCGTCCGATCACAATCCCCTTGTTATAACTGTTCGAGAGCTGTCGGCGTCACCCCGACTTCCCGATCAGATTTTTAGGAGAGTCAACTGGCGCTCCTATCATGACGAGCTCTCTCGAAGGTTACCATCTCTCCCGGCGGACCCTATCGTCACTCGTGACGATTTGGATCTCCGCGCCACAAGTCTTCAGGAATTGGTCCAAGGTGTCATGGATCGACACACCTACGCACTCGAGGTGAATCATCGCAAATCGGCCTTACCTGCGGATGTACTCCACGCCATCTGGCGACGGCGCAAGCTCCGCCGCAGATGGCAAAGTACCCGTGAACCAGTCGTAAAGCGACGATTTCAACAACAGTCCCTTTACGTCCAGCAGCTACTGCGGGACGTAAACTCTGATCGATGGGACTCATATTTTGAGTCTCTTGAAGTCGACCACGCCTCCGTCTGGAAAGCGGCGAGTAGACTGACCCGCGAGAAGAGAACTCGCAACCCGCTGGAAACCCCAAACGGGATTGTGTCTTCATCAGAAGGCAAGACTGAAGTCTTCGCCGACTGCATGGATTCGCAATTTACCGTTCATCGAGGCGTTTCGGACCCTGCCCACTCGGCAGAAATCCGGGACTTCCTATCTGGTTATTTTTCTCGCTCTCCCGCTGGCCCAGACCTCCCGTTCGACAGAGACGAACTCGTTTCGTCTGTCTACCTACTAAACCGCCGTCGCGGCCCCGGTCCTGATCGGATCGGGGCCGCTGCATTACAATATCTCCCGGCCTCAGGCGTTGACTTCGTGCTCGAGCTGTTCAACTCTTGTCTCCGGCTACAGTACTTTCCCCGCCTGAGGAAAACTGCCAACATCGTTATGATTCCAAAACCCCGCAAGCCGCGCATTCTTCCTGAAAGCTATCGGCCAATATCTCTCTTGCCAGTTATCTCGAAGGTGTTCGAGCGGCTCCTGCTGGCCCGCATCTCGCCGTTGTTAGATAATTTTATCCGCAACGAACAGTTCGGGTTTCTCAGAGAGCACTCGACCACGCTTCAACTAGTCCGCGTGGTAACGCAACACTCTGACGCCACCAACAGGCAAGCGGCTACGGCCGAAGCACTGCTGGACGTGAGCAAGGCCTTCGATAAAGTCTGGCACGAAGGTTTTCTCTTCAAACTTGCTAACTCCCCAATACCACCGTCCATAGTGTTTTACCTCCGGTCGTATCTCTGCGACCGAAATTCAGGGTGAGCGTCGACGGAACCTGCTCTGCAGTTCGTCCCGTTGCCGCCGGCGTACCTCAGGGATCTGTCCTCGGCCCCGTTCTGTACCTTGTGTACACGAACGACCAGCCTGTCTTGCCCGGTCTCACGTTGTCTTTGTTCACTGACGATGCAATGTATTATTACAGCTCTGTGTCCCCGCGTTTTGCGAGTACACAGCTACAGCGTCAGTTGGACCAGTTCCGGACTGGCTACGGAAATGGCGGGTGACGATCAATACGGAATATATCCGAAGCGATCTGTTTCACTCGTAAGTCCATCTCCCGATCCCAGCCCCTCTCCCTGGAAGGGAGGCCTATCGCCTACAAAGGGTCGGTGAAGTATCTAGGCGTTCGGCTTGAACGGCGTCTTTGCTTCAACACCACGTGACAGAAACTCTCTCCAAAGCTCGCGGCGTCAGAGCCAAACTTTACCCATACCTCGCGTGCCGCAGCCCCCTGGCGCTGCTCACGAAAGTTAACATTTATCTGTTGTTTCTCCGGTCTGTATTGACCTATGCGGCACCTGTTTGGTGGTCACTTGTCTCCGCCACCAACAGGCGTAGGCTGGAAAGTTTCCAATCCAGAACCCTCCGTTCCTTGTCGGAATCTCATTGGTTTGTTACAAACAGTGTTATTCGAGGAGGTCTACGATTTACTACCCTCTCTGCCTTTGTCTGGTCATTAGCTACGACTCTCTTTGCCGCAGCTGAGACCTCTTCCTTCCCTTACCTCAGGACCATCAGCACCACGCAACCACCTCCCCCTGTCCGGGTTAAACGCCCTCGGGCGGTTCTCGATGACCCGGCATAACTTTAAGTAACCTACTTGAAGCTACTTTTGCATACTCACTATCTGACCATGCCCCAGAATTTACCTACAAAGCTATTTCCTTCCTCCCTCCCTAGTATGCTGACCGCGCTGAATGCCGCTGCTACGCGCTATCACTGGCACGGAGGCTCTCCGCCTCCCGGGGAGCGACCGACGCCTCACGGCGTCTGCACGCGGGACTGGGAACGGGTGACATCTGTCACCTGAACCCGTTTATCAGTTCCCACTGATTGCTTAAATTTCAAAATAAATAAAAATTAAAAACCTTTCTCCCCCGCCTTTACAGTTAACTGGTTGGCGGTTGTCTATTCCTGTTTTTAGGCACCAGTCGAATGAACCAGAACTACGTCTATCTTCAGGCAGCCATTAGGCTCGACCCAGATGCTGCAGTCATGCACCGGGTGCAAAGACGCCCCGCTACTATGATGCTACTCCGGCGGTTCAGGGGACGAGAGGTACTGTACGTGGACAGACGCTTCAGCTGCTCGCTCTGGAAGGACCCCCTCTCTTGGACCAGCTCTCTCTGGACGACTTTGGAAGCTTTCTCGCTGTTATCAGCCGCTGCCCTGCTGCCTTCGCTTTGAGGAGGACAGTCAAACAACATCTGCTACCCTGCTTGCTGGAATTCATCAGGCCTTAGAAGACAGAAGACTACAACTCAGCTGGCTGGTGAACTGAGTAGCCAGCACAAGAACAGCTGAGTCCTTCGGACCTTCTAAGGGCCACCAGCCGAGCGACCCTTTTCAGGGCCATCAACTAGCTGTTGAAGAGGAAGCATATAACCTGCCAGTGCTCTAAGTTGCAAAGCGCATCTTGCCCGCTGACGCTCAGGATCTTAGGTAGCGCTGCCTAGGACGATCCTTGCGAGCCCCCACCAGTGGTAAGCGAGCTAGGATATCGCCTAGGTAAAGAGGCCGGTAGACACCTCTCTGGTAAAGGGAGGTATCTAACGAAGCCGGTCAATAGCCCAGCTCGCAGATAGCCTGAGCGTTCCAGTTTCCCCGCTTGCGATCCGGCTCGGGCCGGACCTTGGTCCCACTCGTTGGCGGATATACCCGGTTCGGGGGCGTCAACGAGCACGCAGTCGCTCGCTACTGCCATACCCCACACGAGCGATTCGCCGTGTTCTTCGCTTATGGATGCGGACCAAGTCGATCCCCGGACGGTTCCGCTGCTCGGCGACGAGACCAACGCTTTCGTGGCGGTTGGGCCACGGGGGCGCCCGGTTAAGAAACCGAGGCGGAACCGGTCCTCCTCAACCTCTTCCTCGGCGTCCGCCATGGAAGTTGTCCCCGCCGATGGCGTTTCCGGCTCGAGGCCGACTGTGCCCGGCGATGCCCAAGCACCGCCGGACACTCGTCGCATCCCGCCCGTTTTCGTTCACGGCGTGAACAACGTCACCGGTTTTTACCGGCGACTGATAGTGGCTCCCGGACTTTCCCCGGCCAACGTAGGCTTGAAGATCCTTGGGGGCTACACTGTCAAGATCGTTGTCCGAGGAATGGACGAGTACCGCAGCGTCATGGCGTTCGTCGAATCCGCCAACCTGCAATTCCATACCTTTTCCCCAAAACACGTGAAGCCTTTGTCCTTTGTGCTCAGAGGCTTAGACGTGGACTCTCCTCTCGAGGAAATCCTCGATGAGCTGCGCGAGCTGGGCCATCCGGTTCGCGCGGTACATCGAGTATTTGCTCCTGCCGGACCAAGGCGTCCAATTCCCCTGGTTTGCATCATGGCTGAGAACAGCGAGGCAGGCGCAACCCTACTGTCTCTTTCGCGGCTTTTTGGATTCCGCGTAACAGTGGAAAGAAGCCGCGCTCCCGGGGCTCTGCTTCAGTGCTACAGGTGCCAACGCTTCGGGCACCACTCAAGAACTTGTTCAAACGCTCCGGCGTGCGTGAGGTGCTCTTTACCTCACGCCAGTAAACACTGCGATGCACCTGCTTTTAAAAGGTGCATCAACTGCGGGAAGTCACCCCGCCAACTACCAGGCATGTCCGATGTTTCAGCGGGAGCTCGAGCGGCGAAAGCTTAAGGGGCGCCTGCCACCACCGGGGCATCCGGAAGCTGGTTCCAGACCTGCAACCGAGCAGCCAGGCCCTTCGCCTCCTGCTACGGCTGCCGTGTCTTTCGCCGCAGTTGCTAACAAGCAACGTAAACGATCCAAAGGCCCGAAGCAAACACCTGCAGCACAGGTAACTCCAACTCAGGCTCCTTTACAGGCCCCTGTCTCGCCTATGGCGAAAAAGCGCCGAAACCTCGCGGCATCAAATCAAAGTGAGACAGACCAGCCATTGTCAAACATCTCGGTTGTGGAGCCTGAGAATACTCAAACCTCCCCAGCACCGGAGAATCCTGCCCCTGCTTTAGAAGCAGCCTCGCCTGACCTCTCGCCCCCGCGGTTTCCTAACGCAGGCAAAAAGAAGCGGCATCGAAACCCCGTGGCGCTCGCTCCCGGGCTCCTGCCAACCCAGCCGCACATTCCAGACAGCCTGCTCAGCCCGTAAAGACCGACGTACCCGCATCCGTCCCTCTTCCTAGCACCTCCGCTAGAGGCGCTACACCTGGCCCTAAGAAAACCCTGACTTCCACCTGTGCCGTTCATTTTACGAACCGGCGGTTAAATACGAAAAATAAATCGTATTATAGTGTATATTTATTATACTATATAAATAATATTAAATAACGCGAAATTGTTTAGCTGTTTCGGTGTTTAACGGAACGGCGAAATTTAGTTCGCCGTGGTACATGCCCCGCACTCTAGCGTTCGCCTGGAAGCCGGATTCGGTAGTGCGCTGTACCGACCGTCTTTGTTCTGTCTTGCTTCGAAGCCCAAACCACCAACATCTCGTACCTCTTCGGCAGAGCGAAGTCAATTTTTTGAAAGGATTCTATCACCCAGGATGGGTAGATAAATTCGCACAAAACTGCGGGCTCCTGGTCTTAGACGTGGACGCTGGCACAGGATGAACGTCTCCGCCTGAACGATTACCAAAGGCTCTCGACTTCGCCTGCCGGAGGGGATAGCGACATGACCACGTCAAACCAACACCACGGGCACTGGAAGTAGGAACTCAAACACCACCAGGTGACTTCAAACCAATTATTATGATTTTATTTTGATCTACACAGACACCCGGATCTGTGCCGTTAACACCTTATAACACTTGTGGGGTATGAGTGACACACTATCATATTTCTTTCATCTGTCAAACGTTTTATTTGGGCCCCAGTTTAACTGAACAGAATTGTGCGCGGATTTTGGGGGAATTTTGTATATTATGTACTAACTTTGTATTAAGTGTAAGCCCGGGGGCTGGCAGGTATCCAAGTCTTATTACTATTCCTTCACTTATTAATTTTTCTTTCTCGTTTTCAAGTATTAGGGGACTGGTATTTCAAATATGTAAGGGGGGTTCCGTTGGTGACAGGATGAACCCCACCGGCTGGTAGGGTTCAGCTATAATTCCTGTCAGGTTAGATCACATATGTAAATTACGTTTTGGGGTTATGTAAGGGTAATAAGTTTTTTGATTCAGTAACAGTCCGGCCCCCTGTTTAATCCTGTGTAGGCAGGTTTGTATGCAGACATATGCATGCTCCAGGCTTAGGAACTTGTCGGCCGCCGGGCCAATTCAGTTTTCTTAAAAGGTTATATACCCGTGTGTCACCTCACAGTCGTAAAAGTTCTTTAAATATGTTATTGTCAATTTAGTTTTCGTAAAATGTTACATAACGTATTAGGGCATATAATTATTGTAAAATTTTAAAGGTTATAGGTAAACTATAATTCTTACACAAAAATTCTAAAAATTTATTATCTCACCAAATTCACAAATACAGTTCAGGTCACGGAAAGACTGTAGCTTACCTTCTTTCCTATTTAGTATCGTCAGTTATAATTTTTCTGACTTATTGATTATAATTTTACCAAGTTTAAGAGCATTCTAAAGTTGTATCTAGCATTTTGGCCAACCCAGAATCGTGGGAGTACTAGTAATATATTAATACATATTCGGATGTCTGTAGAGGTAGGGTGGTTGAATTTCCAGTTAATTAGTAATTATTTCTTTTAGATGGGGGTGATACATGTATGTCGAGAAAATGTATATAGGCAGGTGGCCATGCTTTAAAATTATAAGGGTGTTGGTTATTGATATAGTGAGACTGATAATGTGGATGTGATGGAGATATATATTTATATTTATATGTGTATTTACGTCAATTATGTATGTGTTACTTTTGTGGGTTATGTACGGGGAAGATTTATACAAACAAATTTGCATTTATAAAAAAAAAAACTACCAAAGAAAACCAATTGTTACCTTATATGCTATACACTCAAGTACTCAATAAATGATATTGTTGTTGGTTATACCAGATAGTTTAATTGCAAGTCCCATCCCACTGGACCCAGCGCATTTTGGCTTCTCTAGGCCTTGGCCTAGTTTTAAATAACTAGTGGCCTCTCTTCAAAAAAAAAAAAAAACTTTCAAAAAATTTTTTTTATAAAGCATACAAATTCTAAAGAGGGGTTACATTTGGTAGCAGAGCGTGGTTTTATCTAGGGTTAAACCCTTGGGTCCTTTGGGTGTGACGGGGCTTGCAAACTCGGGAATAGTTCTGGCAAATTGGAACTTTAAATATAATTTTTTTTAAATTAACATCTATGCTTTTATCATGTTGAGTTATGTCTATTGTTGTTGAGTATATTATGTGAATGGATATTTGTTCGTCTTTTGAAATTGTAAACTTGGTGTCGCCACGTGATGTAAAATTTTGGGGGGAATTCTTTTTGAAACTTGAATTACCGCAGATCTGTGGCTAGGTGTTGGGAAAAGGATTTCGCGTTTTACTTTTCAAATAATAGAGAGGGCGTTTATAGGTATGCGGTATGGCCCAATCGGTAGTCGGTCTCGTCCGAGGTACGGGAGCCGAAGTCAGTGTTATACATTTTGGGAATTTGTTGTTATTCGTTCATCGGTAAATATTTTGTTCCTTGTCAAATGCGATGTCGTGATAGATGTTAGGTGTATCGTTGAGTATGTCATGTGTTAGTGTAAATGTTGCGTTTCTTCTTGTATGGAGTTCTCGAGAGCTAGTTCAGGATAGTGGCCGCGTCCTCGCAACGCTACGGGGCCCGCAGTTTCCTTGAAGGAAGAGTTAATACTCACGTTTTTCCGTTTTTGTTTAATTGTCTATTCTTGTCGTGTGTTGTGTTTTCGTGGGCCGACTGTAAAGCTCGAGGATGAGCGTCTTGGATCCGGATTTGTTCCTTCGGGACGAGTTAGAATTTGAGTTACGAGCCCGGGGTAAAAACCCGAAGGGGGCGGTTACCGTGTTGAGGAAGCAGCTACGAGAGGCAATGTCCGCGGGCGGCATGGTCTCAGCGGTCGATATTGCGGATAAAGATCGGGAGTTGGAACGGTGTGTAGAGAAGTGGGAGGAGTTGCAGGAGTTATCCCGATGTGTTGACAATTTGGAGGAGGGGCCGGGTTCCTCCAGGGGCGTCCGGCGAATTCGGCAGCGCTTAAATCATTAAAACCTGCGACTCCAGAATCTCGACCAGCAATGGGGCACTCTTGAGCAAGCTCACGATATCAAGATCTCAATCGAACAGGTCACATCGACCCTGCAGGGGTCACCATGCAGTGGACCACCCCCGCCGGAGGCAGCTCCCGCGTCCGAGGTCTCAGCTCTAGAGTGCTCTCGCGAGCCTGCCGTAAGTGCCCCGGTTTTCTCCGGTATGGTGGCGGCTTCATATCACAAGCTGCCCAATCCACTATCTCAGATCATCCAGCAGTTGCCGGTCGTGGACGGGCTGGATGTGGATAAGCTGTTGCCGTTCTTTAGAATTGTGTTCCAGTTGGCGGATTTTCCGGGTATGACGGATCGTACTATCCTCGAGCTTGTTTATCCGTATTGTCGCGGCCCCATGGCTGAGAGGATGGCTGGCGTAATGCGGCGTAGTGGTGGAGTTGCGGAGTTCCACCGGGAGGTGTTGGAGGCGTTCGTGCCCGGGAGGCTTATGCAACAATTACGTCACCGACACTTCTACCGCGTGCAGTCTAGGGGTGAGAGTCTTGCCCAATTCGTGCACAGCATCAGAGACGTAGCGCGGACACTGGGTCTGGGCTTGTCGGAGGAGGAAGTTGTTCAAAATATTCTTGACGGCGTCTACTCACAAGATAGACTGCGGCTAGTATTTGCCGAGCGCCCGCGTCGGGTTGTGGACTTGGACAGACTGTGCGCCATGTCCAAGGCCATTCAGACGAGCGATGAGGCGAGGAGAGACAGGAGTGGGGAACATTCAATATCTCAGAGAGCAGAAGGACGCAGCGAACCTTTTTGCCCCCGACAGGCCCAGTCAGTTCGAGATCGCGAGCGATGGGGAAACATAATTTGCTATAATTGTAATCGGCCGGGTCACGTGGCTCGATTATGCCCCCGGGGGCGCACGCGTCCAGCAACTCCATCGCAGGGACCCTCCCCAAAAAACTAGGCAGACAGGGGAAGATATGTCGGGGGATGTCTTCCCCTCGCACTGAATCTTTTCGGTTTCCTACTACCTCCAGGCAATCGATAGGACCCAACTTTTCTGACATCAAGGTCCTGTCTACTACCCCGCAACACATTTCAGTATGCCCCTTTCTGTCGCTCGAGGTAAAAGGGGGTCAGCTCAGAGCGTTAGTTGACTCCGGTTCACCCCGATCCATCATCTCATCTTGAGTATGCGCGGACCTTGAGAAGCAGGGCTTAATAAAGGGGTCGGATCTGTCGTTAGTGGTATGCTGGACTGCATCTCGGGAAATCTTGCCCATCTCAGAGGTAATTTCCTTCAAATTCAAGATTGACGGCTTTTCCTTGGTATGGCCTTTTCTAGTTTCTCCTGCTCTGGAAGTGGATTGTATAATTGGTGCAGATTTCATCGCTAAAAGTGGTCTCGTGTTGGACATCCAAGGGCACCAATGTTTTTTAAGTTTAATCGGGGAGTTCTTATTCCGTTCCTTGGGTACCAGGGAGCTAAGGGAGGTATCCAAGAGGTAGCTTGTCCCGATTCTGCACGAGATCATCTCACTCCATCCCAGCAGAGGGCCTTAGACCAATTGTGTGAGGAATTTCCCTCAGTGTTAACTCCTTCCTTGGGACTCACACATCTGCTGGAGTACAAAATACGCCTTACAGACTCCAAAATAGTAAGGTCACACCCTTACAAATTCGCACCTCCGAAGATGGCCGTTCTGAGAGAGAAGGTTCAAGAGTTATTAGAACAAGGGGTGATTGAACCTTCTCATTCCAGCTATGCTAGTCCAGCGTTTTTGGTACCCAAGCCTGGGGGTAAACACCGCATGGTCATAGACTATCGGAAATTGAATGCAAATATTGAGGTTGATTCCGTTCCCCTCCCAGACTTACATTCGGCCTTCGATTGGTTCAGTGGGGCCAGGTATTTCACCGTGATCGATCTCAATGCGGCTTATCATCAGATTCCCTTGGCAAAGGAGAGTAGACCGTACACGGCATTTTGTGTACCGTGGAACTTGTACCAATACACAAGGATCCCCATGGGTTTGGCTGTGGGAGCCCAGACACTCACTCGTCTTCTCGATACCGTTTTTCACGACGTGACATTTTAGTTCGTGTTTAATTACTTGGACGACTTGCTAGTCTATAGTAAGACGTTCGAGGAACATCTGTGCCATCTGCGCGAAGTGATGTGTCGCTTAAGAAGTTCTGGCCTCACTGTCAATCCTGAAAAGGTTCGTTTTGCCCAGGAAAGTATTTCTTTCTTGGGACATTTGGTTTCACATCAGGGTGTTACTGTCGACCCCGAGAGGACACAGGGCATCCGTGACTTTCCCCCTCCCAGGGATGCGAAGGGAATAGCGAGATTCGTGGGAATGGTCAACTTCTATCGCAGATTCATTCCTAATACCGCGGAAATTGCCGCACCCTTGAACGAGCTGAGAAAAAAGGGCGCAAAATTTACATGGGGCGGTAGTCAACAGAAGGCTTTTGACACCCTCAAGGAAGCCATTATCTCCCCACCGGTGTTACGGATGCCCGATTTTTCAAAGCCATTCATTTTACAGACGGACGCGAGTTCGGTTGCGCTCGGGGCGGTTTTGTCCCAAGTCGTTGATGACGCTAGGCAGCCTGTGGCTTTTATTTCCAGAACGTTGACCCAGCAAGAACGAAAATCATCAGTCTATGAGCTAGAGTGTTTAGCTGTTGTGTACGCTCTAGACAAGTTCAGGCGTTTTCTGGAACATGCTGAGTTCCTGCTCGAGACCGATAATCAGGGTCTCTCTTGGCTTCTTGCTCATCCCCGGCAACTGGGTAAGATTGGTAGATGGGTGGTCAAGATCTCATCCTTCAAGTTCAAGGTGCAACACATTAGGGGAACTCAAAATGTGGTTGCAGGTGCTCTGTCACTCATGTTTTCCCAGCCCAGTGAAGCCCAATCTGAGCAACCCTGTTCCGTTCTGCTAGACTTTCCGTTAGCCTTCACTGATGTGTTACCCCATTAGTTGAACGACGAAGAGCTGGGTCCGATCATCCAGATAATCAAGGAGGGTAACGTACAGGCCCCATACTTCTTGTCCAAGGGCGTCCTGTGTTGTAGAGAGAGAAAGGTACGTGCCCCTAAGATCGTGCTGCCTAGCAAGTTAGTGCCCATGGTCTTCAGCTTTTATCATAATTCCCCAGTAGGAGGCCACAAGGGAATTTCGAAGACCATTTCCAGCATTAGGAGACATTTCATCTGGAAGGGCATGGATAGGAACATCGCAACGAGGGTTAAGAGTTGTCATCTGTGTGGCTTGAGCAAGCCTGTCCAGAACACTAAGCTAGGGTTGTTGTCATCGGACGTGGCGAGCAGACCGATGGAAAAGTTATTCATAGACTACGTGGGACCTCTCCCGCGTAGCAAGTCAGGTAATTCTTACCTGCTTGTTTGTGTGGATGCTTTTTCGAAGTTTGCCTGGCTATTGCCCTTACGGCAGGCAACGGCTCGTTTGACCATAAGCGCGCTCCAGAATCACATATTTCAGCATTTCGGTCTTCCGACCATCATTGTCTCTGACAATGGCCCCCAGTTCATTTCGGGTGAATTCCGGCGGATGTGTTTCGCCAGTGGGATCAAACATGTAACCACTTCTCCTTATTACCCACAGCCGTCCCATGCGGAGAGATTCAATAGGAATCTCAGGTCCGCACTCATTGCTTATCATGCTGAGCAACAGGCAACCTGGGACCAGAATCTGAAGTGGTTACAGCTAGCCTTTAATACGGCCCTACATGATAGTCATCAGGCCGTTCCCTTTGAAATCATGTTTGGATTCTCGCCCGCACGCCCGTTGACTAACTGGTGGAACATTGAGGATCTTCTACCACGGGAGCCAGATAATGGAACAGCAGAGAGGTGGAAGGAGGCTCGGAAGAATTTGCTGCGAGCGCACGAGCGGGTCCGTCGACGATATAATCAGGGGCGAATTCCTAACCCCTTCCGGATAGGGGACTGGGTCTATTGCCAGAGCCACCCACTCAACTCAGCCGCTGATAAACGGTCCGCTAAGTTGTGTTATCGCTGGTCGGGGCCATATCGCATCCTGGGGTTTGCGTCACCGGTGACTGCTAGGCTGGGCGTACCGGGTAGTGATGCGAAAGCAATTGTGACCCATATCTCAAAATTGAAGCTCTGTCGGAGGGGGTAAACCGGCTGATAGAAAAGGGGGGTGAGATTTGGTGGTCTCCATGTACGTAGGGATTGTGGTCATTCTAAGGGGGTGTGCTCTGGGGGTGTGCAAGAAAATGATATGGTAGCGGGTAGATGTTCCCCACAGTCCCAGTGGTGTGCGTCTACTTCAGGGACGCGCCCATGCCTGCGCGAGCCATGTCCTTACCTTTAGTCCCAGTTCTTGACCTTTCAAGGATCCTTGCCCTTTCCATCTTCCCGATTTTCCTAGCCCTCCCCTCAGAAAAAAAAATTTTCAAAAAATTATAAAAGTGATAAAAAAGGAGCTAGTGGAGTGAAGCCTACCGTGTCAACGAGGCCGGTTGTGGTCCTGGTTGACACTGTATGTTTCGGCAGTGCCCTTGGAGCACACATGTATTAGATTATAGGAATATATATATATATATTATATCTGTAAGTGAAATTATTGTGTCATGGAAACCACCCCCTCTCCCTTGGTCCTGTGGGAGGTAAGGGGTAATTATGTAACCATGTTTTTATTTGGTTTTTGGGGTTAACCCCGTGTAATTATAGGGCAGGTGGCCCTGTTAAGGTAGCGACAGTATACCAGAATAAGTGATCAAGCCTCAGGAGGTCAGAACTCATGGAGCTCCCGAACTTTCTTTCTTCTTTTCTTCTCTATCCCTTCTTGCTGTGGGTTGGCCCTGATCAGGTCAGCGCGCAGTGCCAGCACACTTACACACTACACGTCTTCTTTCAGCTCTTTCGTCTTCCTTCTGAGCCTCTGTTCTTCTGGAAGCGAGGTCTGCTCCGAACACTGATGGATACCAGTGCTTTAGAAAACAACATAACGGTACACTGCAGGGTACCCCTCTGTCTAAGTGTGGGCAACTAGGTTGCCCTTTTGGGCTGGGGGTGTGCCGGTCGTTTTACGAACCGGCGATTAAATACGAAAAATAAATTGTATTATATTGTATATTTATTATACTATATAAATAATATTAAATAACGCGAAATTGTTTAGCTGTTTCGGTGTTTAACGGAACGGCGAAATTTAGTTCGCCGTGGTACATGCCCCGCACTCTAGCGTTCGCCTGGAAGCCGGATTCGGTAGTGCGCTGTACCGACCGTCTTTGTTCTGTCTTGCTTCGAAGCCCAAACCACCAACATCTCGTACCTCTTCGGCAGAGCGAAGTCAATTTTTTGAAAGGATTCTATCACCCAGGATGGGTAGATAAATTCGCACAAAACTGCGGGCTCCTGGTCTTAGACGTGGACGCTGGCACAGGATGAACGTCTACGCCTGAACTATTACCAAAGGCTCTCGACTTCGCTTGCCGGAGGGGATAGCGACAAGACCACGTCAAACCAACACCACAGGCACTGGAAGTAGGAACTCAAACACCACCAGGTGACCTCAAACCAATTATTATGATTTTATTTTGATCTACACAGACACCCGGATCTGTGCCGTTAACACCTTATAACACTTGTGGGGTATGAGTGACACACTATATAACAAACAGAAATTGGGGTGTTGGTGTTTGTAAAAGTGTTGTAATATGTCGGGCGTTACCTCCGCGCACTTTTGTTACTTACTCTGTTGACTGGATCCTCTGCAGTGATGTAGTCCTGTAACACAACTTAAAACTATCCTTTTTGTGGGCGCCACTTGGAAACTTTTGTTCCAAGAAAAAATTAAATGTGATTGATAAAATTTTTAAATCTACGAAAAAAATTTAAACAAGTCAGTTTAGCTTTGAAAAATCAGTTATGTTTAATGATTCTTTAAAAACAACAAACAAATCGTCTGAAGGACTATCATTCATAAAAAAAAATTATAAAATTGCAGAGAAAAAATTTTACAAGTTATTATTATTGACAATTTTTTATATGTCCAATCAAGTATCGGCTAGTATTTCAGATTCTGACTCAGTTGACAAGCATGAGTTTAATATATGAAAAATCTTTACTCTCAGGACGTGACTCCTTTGAACTACCAAAACATATCAATTAGATGCCTTACAAGAAAAAACTAAGTGATTTGAAGGTGTATGTGTGGCGTGTAAAGTACAACTGTGTGATAAATGTAACCAGGTAACAAATGATTTTAATTTTGGTAACTCACGTTCCAATGGTCGTTTATTCTCTCACTGGACACTTCCTTCGGGTAGTTTCTCGATCTCGCCTCTTCGGGTGTACACTGAATCTATTTAAAGTCAATTTTTGCGATCGTTACTTTTTCCGCACTTTTTGTCAAAACGTTTGGCAGTAAAATCTCGTTCAAACGCTGCCACTACGAATCATCTGTTTAGCGTTGATTCAGAAATCTGCCACCGCAGCGCTGACTCCCATGCAGTTTTGAGGAAGGCTTAGATGTATTGTTTGTTTACGTTCGGGGGAATTATTTGTCACGTTAGTCAGTCAATGCGAACACAGCAGAATTCGTTCTCTATTAAATGTTTGGGACCCTCCTGGGCCGTCGACGTTCTGGCTGCGTGCTTTCTATTAAAATTTGCCGTATCGCTGCTCTATTTCAGCGATATTTTTTGGCGTATACTCTCGTTGAGGTTAAGTCAGTCGGTTATGTCTATGTACGGGAAAAAGCCTTCCTGCCGTGTCTTGTCGATTTCTCGCCTCTCGGTTTCGCCTTAGCTGCGTTGATCAGTGTTGTGTGAGATGCATCAGTTCTGGAGTTCAATCTTCAAGTGTTTTTTTGGTCAAATTTTGTCTCGCTTTTATACTAAATCGGGATGACTGTTTTCGTCGACTTCCGGTATATTTGTGTAAAAATTCTTTCTAGATTGTTCGAGAATAAACGAAATGGAATGTCATAGAACAATTTTCACTTCCGTAGAAGCTTTTAGAACGAATTTCTTATTCTTCATACAATGGATATTTCAAAATTTACACTGGTATTTATCAAACAGTTTCACATTAGTACTTACAATTTGTATGCCATTAATGTATTTAGATTCCTTGTTTTTTACTGAATCTAGCGATACTAAATATGATTGGTATCTAATTAACTTAAGTCTAAAAAACATTACAATTTACAACCCTCACCTTGAGTTGTAGTCATTAAAAACACAATATTTATAACAAAAATTGCTGTGGAGTCATAAAGTTCCCTTCACAAGCTGGACATCTACTACTACTACTCTCCTACAACAAAATAAACAAATTTTAACATCAATAAAATACAAATAAATACAATTTTATATGGCCTCTGCTCATGGCCTAAATTCTTGTCAGTTTTCTAATACAATGATTAGTCTTTTTCCTTAATATATGTATTATTTCACCACTATACACACAGAGTTTATTATTTTGTCTATCTTTTGTGATACCTGGTTACTTTGTACATATATTATATTTATCACAAGATGACATAGCATCATTGATTGTCTTGAGATGTCATTTTTTATGGTGTGACAAATCTCACTCTAATTAGTTAAATTCTTTTAGAATTGACTTTACTTTCAACTGAGTTTGTTTCTTATTAAGGTATTCTGATGTATTGTACCTTTCTATCTTATTTTTGTTAGTATTATGTAAGTATTTTGCCAGATATGATTATTTTTGTACTGGATAATTGGCTTCAGCCATACATGGTATAAGTAAATATTTTGCTGACTTGACTATTACAATGTTAAAGTTGGTCAGGTATATTAGTATAGTTGCTTTATATCATATTACAGCTTTCTAATACAGTTTGGTTGCATTTTGGCAACATTAAATTTATAAATTATACAATATTAGATCCCTATTACATGTTTTTAGTTAACACTGTTTTTGGCTATTTTGGCTGCTTTTTATTCATTTGATAGCTTCCTTTATTTAAGATAAATTGTTCACTATTGTCTGCTTGACAATTACATATAGTTTTTATTTAATTCTGATAATAATTAATTTTTCATGAAATCTTGGTGTATGGTCTCAAATCCAACACATTAATATTTTTTTGTCATTGCAAATATACAATTTTTATTTTAACTTAAACTCTTTTTAATAATGTATTTAAGTCATTTAATACATTTATTTTATTTACATCACATAATATAATAATGGATCATGTCCATTTATTCACAAAAAATAGTTTTTAATACTATATTCATAGTTATAAAACTTAATAATTATTGACTTTATTCTGGTGGATTCTGACATTATTTCTCTCTCTTATAGTGTCTTATGGTTTTTTCACTCTTATTCACTTTAATAATATATATGGGGTTTTGTCTTAGTCATAGTTTAGTCGTTTTTTCAAGTTGATAGAAATAATTATTATACAAAATTACACAATTTTTTGGGACTACTTGGGTTCGATACTGTTCACTTCACTTTCCTCTTATGCTAACTTACTATATAAATGATTTCTTTTATGGAACGTTCTGTGACGTTACAACTATCATATTTCTTTCATCTGTCAAACGTTTTATTTGGGCCCCAGTTTAACTGAACAGAATTGTGCGCGGATTTTGGGGGAATTTTGTATATTATGTACTAACTTTGTATTAAGTGTAAGCCCGGGGGCTGGCAGGTATCCAAGTCTTATTATTATTCCTTCACTTATTAATTTTTCTTTCTTGTTTTCAAGTATTAGGGGACTGGTATTTCAAATATGTAAGGGGGTTCCGTTGGTGACAGGATGAACCCCACCGGCTGGTACGATTCAGCTATAATTCCTGTCAGGTTAGATCACATATTTAAATTACGTTTTGGGGTTATGTAAGGGTAATAAGCTTTCTGATTCAGTAACAGTCCGGCCCCCTGTTTAATCCTGTGTAGGCAGGTTTGTATGCAGACATATGCATGCTCCAGGCTTAGGAACTTGTCGGCCGCCGGGCCAATTCAGTTTTCTTAAAAGGTTATATACCCGTGTGTCACCTCACAGTCGTAAAAGTTCTTTAAATATGTTATTGTCAATTTAGTTTTCGTAAAATGTTACATAACGTATTAGGGCATATAATTATTGTAAAATTTTAAAGGTTATAGCTAAACTATATTTCTTACACAAAAATTCTATAAATTTATTATCTCACCAAATTCACAAATACAGTTCAGGTCACGGAAAGATTGTAGCTTACCTTCTTTCCTATTTAGTATCGTCAGTTATAATTTTTCTAACTTATTGATTATAATTTTACCAAGTTTAAGAGCATTCTAAAGTTGTATCTAGCATTTTGGCCAACCCAGAGTCGTGGGAGCACTTCTATGAGTCGGGTCCTCAAACGTGACCCCTCAATTCTTTCCTCGAACGCCAACGAGTTGGCTAATAAGATCCAGGAACTCCAAGAATTACTGGCCCGACTCAAACCAGATATAGTGCTTCTCAATGAGACCCACTTGACCCCTGCGAACCGGTTACGACTGGCCAACTATGTGTGCTAACGAAACGACAGACCGGGCACTGCTGGTGGCGGTACTGCCGTCGCGGTGAGGCTCAATCTCGAGCATCACCGAGTCGTCTTGCCTGCAATGACTCACCTCGAAGGCACCGCTGTGGAGATGTTAAACACTCTAGGCGGTGTACTGATGGTCGCGGCGTATAAACCGCCGCAAAAAGAGCTCCTTCACCCCGATCTAGCTGTCGCGTCCGATGCACACAGGAGGGTCATCATGGCCGGCGACCTGAACGGTAAACATCGCGATTGGAACAGTCGCTTGACTGCCCCAAACGGGAAGCGTTTACGCAGGTTTGCTGATTCACGCAGGGTAACAGTGATTTGGCCTACCCAACCTACGTTCTACCCCTCATAACGCCACGCGGCTCCCGATGTCTTGGACATAGCGGTGATCCAAGGAATTGACTGTCCGGTCCACGTGTCCGCACTAACGGAACTATCGTCCGATCATCTCCCCAACTTGATACACGTCGCTACCCAGCAGTCGTACGCAGAGATGTCAAGTCGCCGATTGCCAGAGGCGGGACCACTCGAAACCGTCCGCCAAGTAACCGAGGCAGTTGCCACGTTTGACGAGGTAGTCGTATCTGCGATCGACGCGTCTTCCAGGATAAAGCCTGGCGTGACGCCCCACTGGCAGCGGATCCCAGAGGAGGCGAGTGCTCTCGCTTGCGAGAGAAATCGTCTCCGGAGACGCTGGCAGCGGACCCGTGACCCGGCCGACAAGGCAGCGTACAACCGGGCGACCGGCATTTTACATTGTGAAATGCAGGCCTACCGGAGACGCTGTTGGGAACTCGCCGTGGCCCAAGCAGGAGACGGATCGGACGAAAGTAGCCCTTATCAGATACCTTTGGCGTTGGTAGGGAAAAGGCGCCGACTTCGTATCCTAGCCATTGCTGGACCTTTCGGTCAAATCCTGGCTCGCCCGTAGACGAAGGCCGAGTACTTAGGCGCGTGTTTCGAGCGACAGTTCGGTCCTAACCCGCCCATCGACTGGGACTTCGACGAAGAAGTCGAGAACGAAGTGGAAGACTTTCTGTCTCTTCCGATCACTGCGGAGCCCGAACCCATTACTACGGAAGAGGTCACAGATCGGCTCGCTGAACTCGTACCGAGAAAAGCTCCTGGCCCGGACGGCGTCTTGAACTCCGCTCTTACTCGACTCCCGGAGCTAGGAGTAATTTTCTTGGTTGCGCTGTTCAACGCGTGCCTAAGACTGGCCTATTTTCCCCAGAAATGGCGTAAGGCGACGGTCATTGTGATCCCGAAGCAGGGAAAGAATGCTTCCCGTCCCGGCAACCTCCGGCCCATTAGTCTACTGTCAGCCACGTAAAAGGTTCTCGAACGTCTCCTACAACGGAGAGTACTAGACCATCTAAGAAATTTCGATGTACTGGTCCCCGAACAGTTCGGTTTCCGTGTGGGGCATTCCACCACTCATCAGCTGATGAGACTGGTGGAATACATCACGGGCGCCGGCTGTCGGAAGGAGCAGACTGTCGCCTGTTTCCTACATGTGGAAAAGGCCTTTGATAGTGTCTGGCACGACGGGCTCTTGTTCAAGCTCCGGGAAATCCAGTTCCTAGATTGCTACCTTCGTTTGATTGCTAGCTTTCTGATGGAGAGGACTTTCTGCGTGAGAATAGATGACCATGTCTCTTCCGAGAGACGCATTACAGCCGGGGTACCTCAAGGTGAGCGCTAGGGCCTCTTCTGTTCTCCGTGTACGTCAACGACGCACCCAGAGAGCCTGGAGTCCAGATGGCCCTGTTTGCCGACGACACGGCGGTCTATACCGCCGATCGGAACGCTGACAAGGCTATCCCACGACTTCAGCGCGCACTCGATGCGTATTCGACGTGGACGGAAAGCTGAAAAGTTGCCGTCAACGAAACCAAGAGCTCCGCGGTGCTATTCTCAAAGCGCCGGACAGAACCACGAGGCCGAGTGAGACTCGGTAGAACGTACCTGCCCTGGTCGAGAGAGGTTAAATATCTTGGTGTCCACCTCGATCGTCGGCTCACCTGGCGTGCCCACGCTGAGACGATGCGAAGGAAAGCGTCCGCTCGTCTCGCGCAACTGTTTGCGATACTCGTCAACAAGGCTATGACCCGCAAGCTGGGTCAGCTGATCGTCAACGCGTATCTGTTGCCGATCATTACCTATGCTATTCCCGTCTGGGGCTACCTTGCAACCGTTCATAAAAAAAGGTTGCAAAGCGTTCACGATAGAGGTCTTCGGCTAGCGGCCAAAGTCCTCTATCGGTTTTTTTCTCGACTTTTGTGAAGAGGACTCGGTGTCCGCGCCTTGGAAGACACCGCAAGGTGACTTGCACGTAAATTTTACGTCCGAGATGCGAAGACCCAGACAAACCCTCTCATAGCTGGCCTTGACGAGTACCGAACACGTCCAGGTGATTCTTGGAAACGGCCTCGACAAATACTGTACTAGTCGACCTAGTACAAGCATGTCGTTGTAGCGACCACTAAAAATAAACAAATAATAATAATCCGTCGGGACATGACCACTAGGCAAGAGCCCCTACCGGAGGCTCGGTACTAGGAACCCATTGGGTCGTCTCACGACGCACAACACAACAGCTCTGGCAGCGGAGCGGCGGTTCAGGAGTCTACCTAGAGCATTTGCCAGGGTAGGCTTTGTCTGTTTTTGCTGTACAAAATTTTCAATTTTTTTGCGGAAATACTGTTTCTTCAACATTTTTACTATCATCATCGTCTTCAGCATCATCAACACTACAAGTATCATCATCAGTTAAGTGCAAAACAGTTTTATTTAACCTGTGAGGGAGTGTTTTTGTTTCCGTGTGCTGTGCGGTCTGTGTTGTGATCAATTGCTTCCTGTGAATAGTTCAGTGTCTGGTGATCCCTCAATCCTTAACATAGCGTAGACGTTCATTTCGGCTTGTCCGGAATGGCGTCAAATACGCCTCCGAATCCTCTGCCGGCGCCGCTTGTCTCCTTAATGGAGACATGCTCACCCCTCTTTCTTTCAACGCCTCTTCCTCACGAAAGTGAAAGTGATAAGCCAAAGGCGGGGTTCACAGCTAAATGCTGCAACTGTGACGGAGCCCACCCGGCTAATTACCGAGGCTGCCCAAACTTTATCGCTGCCATGAAACCGCAGCTACCTCGTAGGGCAGGCCGTGTAGCTGGTCCTGGCCCTAGCCGGCGAGAGGCATTCCCACCTCTCACTTGTTCATCTGCCAAGGTCCCAGCAGCAACTCCGGTTGCTTCCGGTGCCGCTGTCTCGCCTGCAGTCGTCGCTTCGGCGCCGCCTGCAGCGGCCTCAACACCGGCGCCTGCCGGAGCGCCCGAACCTTCCTACGCGGCCATGCTCGCTAAATCTGTCCTACCTCCAGCCCGTCCGGGCAAGTCTAAGCGCTCTCGTCGTCGCCGGAACTCCGCCGGCCGACCTACATCATCACCTGTACCAACTCCGCGGGCTCCGCTCGCCCCCAGTCATCACCCTAAACCTCCCAGCGAGCAGTCTACTACTCAGTCCGTCAAGCCAGCGCCATCTGCTACCCCTGTCGCGTCCAGTCAGGCTTGTCTTCCGGAGTCCCGGGTATCTTCTCGGCCATCGGCGGATCCCCTGACTGCCTGGACAGACAATCTTGTTGCATCTATAAGGACTGCTCGCGACACTACCATAGTGCTTACCCTGGTCTTCCAGTCTTTAGCTACCCTCTTTCCCCTACTTCCCCTGAATGGCTTATAGCCTGAGGATTGTTGCGTTGAACGCCTTCGGGTTGCTCCCCAGACGATCTGACCTGATGACTTTCGTGACGGAGTATGATGTTGATATCATGCTTCTTTCCGAGACTCATCTGGCTCATTACCACTCGTTTTCCCTTCCTGCCTATGTCTGTTATCGCTGTCCCCCATATATTCCACAGTCTTTTGCCTCCTCTACATCCATCTATTATCGAAGGCTGCGCGGTGGCGGTGGACGCCGGCAATCGGAGTTGCGCGTTGTTTCTGCGTACCTCCGGCCTGACCGGCGAACTCCGCCATCGCCCGAGTAGTGGGACGCCCTCCTCGACCACCCCCTCTCAAACATTGTAGCGGGCGACTTAAACGCCAAACACCCTTTATGGAACAGCCGCGTTGTCAACGCCTTTGGAAATTCTCTGTTCCGGTTCGTCTCTGGCGACCCGGCACTTAATGTCATCGGCCCTGAAGACCCTACCTACTACCCCTTTCAGGGCCATCGGCCGGACGTTCTTCACATAGTAGTTGTCAAGAACATTGCCCGCAACATCGATGTCTCGTCTGTGTCGGATCTTTCGTCCGATCACAATCCCCTTGTTATAACTGTTCCAGAGCTGTCGGCGTCACCCCGACTTCCCGCTCAGATTGTTAGGAGAGTCAACTGGCGTCCCAATCATGACGAGCTCTCTCGAAGGTTACCATCTCTCCCGGCGGACCCTATCGTCACTCGTGACGATTTCGATCTCCGCGCCACAAGTCTTCAGGAATTGGTCCAAGGTGTCATGGATCGACACACCTACGCACTCGAGGCGAATCATCGCAAATCGGCCTTACATGCGGATGTACTCCACGCCATCTGGCTACGGCGCAAGCTCTTCCGCAGATGGCAAAGTACCCGTGACCCAGTCGTAAAGCGACGATTTCAACAACATTCCCTTTAAACTCTGATCGATGGGACTTATATCTAGAGTCTCTTGAAGTCGACCACGCCTCCGTCTGGAGAGCGGCGAGTAGACTGACCCGCGAGAAGAGAACTCGCAACCCGCTGGAAACCCCGAATGGGATTGTGTCTTCATCAGGATGGCAAGGCTGAGGTCTTCGCCGACTGCATGGAGTCGCAATTTAACGTTCATCGAGGCGTTTCGGACCCTGCCCACTCGACAGAAGTCCGGGACTTCCTATCTGGTTATTTTTCTCGCCCTCCCGCTGGCCCAGACCACCCGTTCGACAGAGACGAACTCGTTTATACTGTCTGCCGACTAAACCGCCGTCGCGGCCCCGGTCCTGATCGGATCGGGGCCGCTGCATTACAATATCTCCCGGCCTCTAGCGTTAACCTCGTGCTCGAGCTGTTCAACTCTTGTCTCCGGCTACAGTACTTTTTCCGCCTGTGGAAAACTGCCAACATCGTTATGATTCCAAAACCCCGCAAGCCGCGCATGCTTCCTGAAAGCTATCGGCCAATATCTCTCTTGCCAGTTATCTCGAAGGTGTTCGAGCGGCTCCTGCTGGCCCGCATCTCGCCGTTGTTAGATAATTTTACCCGCAACGAACAGTTCGGGTTTCCCAGAGAGCACTCGACCACGCTTCCACTAGTCCGCGTGGTAACGCAACTCACTGACGCCACCAACAGGCGAGCGGCTATGGCCGCCGCACTACTGGACGTGAGCAAGACCTTCGATAAAGTCTGGCACGAAGGTCTTCTCTTCAAACTTGCTAACTCCCCCATACCACCGTCCATAGTGTTTTTCCTCCGGTCGTATCTCTGCGACCGAAACTTCAGGGTGAGCGTCGACGGAACCTGCTCTGCAGTTCGTCCCGTCGCCGCCGGCGTACCTCAGGGATCTGTCCTCGGACCAATTCTGTACCTTGTTTACACGAACGACCAGCCTGTCTTGCCCGGTCTCACGTTACTTTGTTCGCTGACGATGCAATGTATCATTACAGCTCTGTGTCCCCGCGTTTTGCGAGTACTCAGCTGCAGCGTCAGTTGGACCAGCTTCCGGACTGACTACGGAAATGGCGGGTGATGATCAATACGGAGAAATCCGAAGCGATCTGTTTCACTCGTAAGTCCATCTCCCGATCCCAGCCCCTCTCCCTGGAAGGGAGGCCTATCGCTTACAAAGAGTCGGTGAAGTATCTAGGCGTTCGGCTTGACCGGCGTCTTTGCTTCAACTCCACGTGACAGAAACCCTCTCCAAGGCTCGCGGCGTCCGAGCCAAACTTTACCCATACCTCGCGTGCCGCAGCCCCCTGGCGCTGCGCACGAAAGTTACCCTCTATCTGTTGTTTCTCCGGTCTGTATTGACCAATGCGGCACCTGTTTGGTGGTCACTTGTCTCCGTCACCAACAGGCGTAGGCTGGAAATTTTCCAATCCAGAACCCTCCGTTCCTTGTCGGGATCTCCTTGGTTTGTTAGAAACAGTGTTATTCGAGGAGGTCTACGAGTTACAACCCTCTCTGCCTTTGTCTGGTCATTAGCTGCGACTCTCTTTGCCGCAGCTGAGACCTCTTCCTTCCCTTACCTCAGGACTATCAGCACCACGTAACCACCTCCCCCTGTCCGGGTCAAACGCCCTCGGGCGATTCTCGATGACCCGCCATAACTTTAAGTAACCTACTTTTGCATATTCACTATCTGACCATGCCCCAGAATTTACCTACAAAGCTGTTTCCTTCCTCCCTTCCTAGTATGCCGACCGCGCTGAATGCCGCTGCTACGCGCTATCACTGGCACGGAGGCTCTCCGCCTCGCGGGGAGCGACCGACGCCTCACGGCGTCTGCACGCGGGTTTGGGAACGGGTGACATCTGTCACCTGAACCCGTTCATGCGGCAGTGCCCACTGATTGCTTAAATTTCAAAATAAATAAAAATTAAAAACCTTTCTCCGCCGCCTTCACAGTTAACTGGTTGGCGGTTGTTCATTCCTGTTTTTAGGCACCAGTCGAATGAACCAGAACTACGTCTATCTTCAGGCAGCCATTGGGCTCGACCCAGATGCTGCAGTCATGCACCGGGCGCAAAGACGCCCCGCTACTATGATGCTACATGCTACCGGCGGTTCATACGATGTTGTCTCGGCTATTGGTCGACTTCGCCCTAAGCGGGCGCCCGGCGATGATCGTATCGGAGCGGCGGCGCTACAACACACTCCCCCTAGCCTCATCAACTTGGTCCACGAGCTGTTCAATGGATGTCTCCGGCTCCATTAATTCCCCAGCCTGTGGATGCGTGCGAAAATCATTATGATTCCCAAGCCTCGCAAGCTGCGTATTAACCCCTCAAACCATCGACCCATCTCACTGTTGCCAGTCATATCGAAGGTACTCGAGCGACTTCTGCACGGTCGTTACGCGCCTCTGCTGGATGATTTCATTCGGCAGGAGCAGTTCGGCTTCCGCAGAGAGCACTCAACGACACTTCAACTCGTCCGGGTTGTTACCCATTTGACGGACGCCTACAACAAGCATCTGTCCTCCGTCGCTGTTTTGCTCGACGTGAGTAAGGCCTTCGATCGAGTCTGGCACGAAGGCCTTCTCTATAAACTAGCCCACTCCCCTCTCCCTGCCTCATTCGTTCATTTTCTCCGATCGTACTTGTGCGATCGCATCTTTAGGTTATGCGTCGATGGGTCGTACTCATCCGTCCGACCAGTCGCCGCAGGCTTACCTCAAGGATTTGTCCTTGGCCCCGTTCTGTACCTCGTGTACACGAACTACCTGCCTGTTCAGACTGGAGTCACTCTCTCGCTCTATGCGGATGACGCTATGTACCACGCCAGCTCAGCGAGTCTTGATTTCGCAGCTGGCCTGGTGCAGCGTCAGCTCGCCGTACTTCCGGACTGGCTAAGGAAGTGGAGGATGGCGATCAATGCGGAGAAATCCGAGGCGATCGCCTTTTCTCATAAATTAACTTCCCGCTGCCAGTCCCTCTCCCTTGAAGGGAGCCCAATCGCATGGAAACGGACTGTAAAGTACTTGGGCGTCACTCTTGACCGACGCCTAAGCTTTGCATCTCACGTCTCTCTGAGTCTTCAGCGCGCCAGAGGCGACAGAGCCAAACTATTTCCCTTTCTCTCTCATCGTGGTTCAGTGCAAGAGCGCACTAAACTCACCATCTACTTGCTCTTTCTTAGGGCAATCCTGACTTACGCAGCCCCCGCCTTTTGGGTACTACTCAGCACATCCGTTGTCGCCCGTTTGGAAGCTTTCCAATCCCGAACCCTCCGCTACATCTCCAACTCTCCCTGGTTTGTCAGAAATGATGTCATCAGGCGAGGGTTGAAGGTTCCTTCACTCACCGAATTCGTTCGGTCCCTTGCCCTCAAACTATTCACCCGAGCCTATGTCTCGACACATCCCCATATCCGTCGACTAAGCACAGATGTTGGATCACCACCTAGACGACACAAACGCCCCCGAGCATTGCTCGACGACCCCCCATAAGCAGCTACAGAACAGAACGTCTGCCCAATCCCCCCGAACTTGAGAATTTTCACGCTCCTACTCCTTCCTTCTTTCTCTTGTCCGTGATGGCACTCGGCGACAGACTAGGGGGTGTTCTGCGCTTGCCCTAGGTGTGCTCAGTGCCACCTCTGATGGACGCTGCCTTTTCCTACGCTCTCTCCCGTGCGCCGACATTACCGCTTGGCAGCCCTCGGCGACTTTCCTGACCGGCAAGGGGCGCCCTACCCGTTGTGGGAGGGTAATTCCTGCTACTCAAGCGAAAAGTCTTCGAGGCCTCCCCCATTCTGCCGTCACGGGTCTCTTCGAGATCCCAGGGTCCAAGAAAAATGATAACATCCTGTCCCTCCAAAATAAAATCGATGGAGGTTCCATTCCTTTGAAAGCGCGAGATCGCTAGACAAGGTAACAAGCAGGCAACATGCAGTCATCGGATGGATGGATGGATGATGCGCGGGCGTAAGGGAGTTATGGTGCAGTCCGCGGGTCCATGATACATTACATGGCCACCACGGAGGCAAGCTTAAGCTTTTGCTTCAGCCAATTGACCCGCCGAGGCACGACACCATGGTCCCCTCAGGCTAGCCTTTGGGAACGTAGTGACGCACTGGCGAGGACAAGAAGCTCGAGCGCCCTAGGGCGTTGGCCGAAACGGTAAGGAATGACTCCGAGACAGCCAGCTTCCGCAAGGAAGGCACTTGCACAACCTCGCGAGAGCCCGTGTCTCCGGTCATTACCCTGCCGAATCAGCAAAGCAGGTGCTGACGGGGATCTTAGTGGTCATGGCTTCAGCCAATTGCAACGCCTGGTCGCGGCTCCTTGGTCTCCGAGGACATAGCCCACGGAAACTTAGAGGCACGCTGGCGAGGACATAGGCTCGACCGCCCGAAGGCGGCGGCCGAGTCGAAGGAACTTATCACCGGGGCAGACGGCTTTCGTAAGGAAGGCATGTGCACAACCTCGCGGGAGTCCGTGTCCCGGATCGAAGCCCTGCCGAATCGGCAAAGCCGATCTTGGCAATAAATCAATCCATTCCAACTGCCGCAGCATGATGGACTACAGTTTCGGCAGGCGCAGGTAGTGAATGATGGTGATCAATTCAGTCTCCAGAAGGTTGGGGGGTTCATTTCTGTGGGTTCATGTGATGAACTTAGGGGGGTCGTCTAACAGCGCCCTAGGGCGCCTAATACGGCGATGGGGCGGTGAATTCTCCATGCTGTTAAGCCTTTGGAGGTGCGGATAAGGGGAATCGCCGGCCTTGGCGAACAAATTTGTTGCCAAGGACCAGACGAATACTTCTAAGGTGGGAACACGGAGGCCCCGGTGAATGGCGGAATTTCGCACATACCACGAGGACCTCGTGAGGGAGCGTAGGGTCCAGTTCTGAAATGTCGTCAGCCTATGCCTGTTGGTGGCCGACAGGAGAGGCCACCAAGCGGGCGCCGCATAAGTGAGTACTGTTCGGAGGAACAGTAGATACAATGTTAGTTTTGTACGGACAGCCAGGCGGCTGTTCCGCGAAAGCATAGGTGATAGTTTGGCTCTGACGCCACGAGCCATGTTGAGGGTTGCGGTCACGTGGGCGGTGAAGTTTAGGTGTCGATCAAGCCGAACACCTAGGTACTTCACCGTCTCAGTCCAGTTGATGGGTCTCCCCTCTAAGGAGAGGGATTGGCATCGGGAAATGGACTTATAGTAAAGCAGATCGCCTCGGATTCCTCCGTATTGATCGCTACAGCCATTTCCTTAGCCAGTCCGAAAGCATAGCCAACTGGCGTTGTAACATTACGCTCGTCCGCCAAGGCGAAAGCGAGCTAAAATGAAACATCGCGTCGTCGGCAAATAGAGATAACGTGACCCCGGTATAAACAGGCAGATCGTTCGTGTACAGTACGTACAGAACGAGGCCGAGGACAGATCCTTGTGGGACGCCGGCGGCGACAGGGCGAACCCGAGAGAACGCCCCATCTACGCTGATCCTGAAGGTGCGATCCGTCAGATAGGATCGGAGCAAGTGGACGATAGATGCAGGGAGTGGCGAATGCGCCAGTCTGTAGAGCAGGCCTTCGTGCCAGACTTTATCGAAGGCTTTGCTCACATCCAACAGGACGGCGCCTGTTGCCTGATGATTGTTGGCGGCGTCGGCTAGACAGGTGACAACCCGTACTAGCTGAAGAGTAGTCGAGTGCCTCGGCCTAAACCCAAACTGCACCTCGCGGATGAAACCATCCACCAGGGGCTGAATACGGGCCAGGAGAAGACGCTCGAATACCTTCGAGATTACTGGCAATAGTGATATCGGGAGGTAGCTTCCAGGTAGCGTGGGCGGCTTTTTATATTTTTGGATCATGATGACATTAGCAGTTTTTCACAGGCGGGGGAAGTACCTCAGCCGGAGACAGGAGTTGAACAGCTCAAGAAGAACGTCAACTGCCGAAGGCGGGAGATTCTGCAACGCAGCGGCGCCGATGCGATCGGGGCCAGGGGCCTTTCTCTTCTTCAGTCGGCTAAGGACAGAAATCTCTTTGGATAACGGAGATGTTCCAAGATTCTGTTTATACCATCCCCGGCTCTCCATCGAGCGGGAGGTCTTTTGTTCTGAACGCTGACCAGGCGCCTGACGATGTTTTGGTCAGTACCCTTGGGTTTGAGACGTGCAGCTCTAGCCCTCCATGGGTTACGGAATATCTACTATCTAGGGTTTAACAGCAGATAGGTGCATCCAACTCCACCGCTCAAGGCGGACACAGAGTCGACGGCCCACAGCCGAAACCACAAACCAACCTCGAGTCCAACCCAATACATCGGTGATGAGCCCGGGTTGCCCCGGACTCACCCCCGATGCCGGTCGGGGCGCAGACAGGGCGTACCTAGCCTACGGGGCTCCCCGTCCCCCGAGGGTTGATTTAGCAAGACCAGGGCAAGCTCTGATCCGCCTCCCATCAACAACGGGTCGGCCTCCCATTCTGGGAGACCTAACAAAGGCAGCATTACGCCACAATTTCGGGTCTGCACACCCGGGGCTTTGGTTGGCCCTTTTTTTGACAGTTTTAAAGGGACTGCCAACCCTCCTATCCCTAGTTATGAAGTTCCGGCCTTTTTTCTAGGCTTCACGCCTTTCCAAAAAGGTACCGGTCGTCCCCTGTGAGCTAGACTCTTGTACTTACTTACCCGTACGTTGTTTAGTTCGACTTGTTTGTGCTTCCTTACTTACCTAACAATTACATTTCATGTATCCTATAATCCTCCCTGATTCTCCCTATTTCCGCTGCAATGCCATTAAAGATATCTACCGCGTCCTTCCGCCGACATATCTCCATAAAATCTAGCCTGATCTACCAGTTTGACCCTTTGCTCTGTAAACATCCAACAATCAAACAGGACATGTTCCGGAGTATCCGGTACCTTACACCACTTACATAAATCAGTCACACACAATCCAAACCTATTCAGATAACTCCTAAAGTTCCCATGTCCTGTTAGAAACTGAGTGCCATAATGGTTGAATTCCAATTTACTCCTAATCCTTTCTTTAACGTCAGGTATCTTGAAATAAAGGGCCCTACCTTTGCTACTATCATTCCACCGGTCCTGCCATATATTTATTGATTCGCCCTTTATATATTGTGCCCTATGCCTTCCATGTCCTTTGTCCCAATAAATTTCTCTTCGTTGCTTAGCCAAGATGTCGATCGGCAGTACCCCAGTCAACACATGTAGTGCATCCTTCGATACTGTCCTGTATCCTCTACAGATTGTTAACAGCATCAGTCTCTGCGCTCTCAACAAAATCTCCGTGTAAGTAGACAGACTCATCTTATGAGCCCAGACTGCTGCACCATATAACAGTATCGACTCCCCTACACCACGATAAAGAGTCGTAAGAGCCTTTCCACTAAATCCCCATTCAGCTCTAACCACACGGCGTATATTCTGGAAGGCCGCAGTTGCTTTATTCGCCGCCTGTACCAAATGATTACGAAAGCTGAGTTTTTCATCAATTATTACACCAAGATACGTATGCTGTGTTACCATTTCCAGAATTCTTCCACCCATTTTAACTACCGTCTTTCTAGCTAATACTCCTTTCAGTAGCATCGCTTTCGTCTTTTCCGGACTAATTCGTAACCTGTTATCCCTGCTCCAATTCTCAATTACTCCCTAACCTAGGTTTGCTTTTCTTTCTAACTCCATTCTTGAGTTAGCACTAACCAGTAATAGCCCGTCGTCAGCATACGCATAAGTTCGGTATCCTATCGGCAACTGCAGTCGTAGGAAAGCGTCAAATAATACTATCCAAAGTGTCGGACATAGCACCGACCCCTGTGGACATCCCATTGTTAGCAGCTTTTCTTTTTCCACATTTCTAAACCTGAGAATTGCATACCTTTCGTTAAAATAATCTTTTACGCAACCAAACTCCTTACCCTTTACCCCAAAGTCCTGCAGCTGGACTAGTATACGTGGCCACCATGCATTATCAAATGCTCCTGCAATATCCAAGAATATACCCAGCACGTACTCTTCTCTCTCGTTTTTCACCTCTTCTAGTACGTCTACGATCGCATCTTCTGTTCCTCTGCCAACTCAGAACCCATACTCTCTATCATGCAACTTGTTCTGTCCTTCAAGCACATTCAAGATTCTTTTATTCAGTAGTTTTTCGAAGACTTTACCCAGTACTGGTAGTAACGTCAGCGGCCGGTAAGACTTTGGTACCTGGGGGTCTTTTCCTAACCCTTTATACAATACTTTCACAATTCCAATCTTCCAGTGCTTAGGAAACTTTCCTTCCTGCAGAGCTCTATTCATGACTGCTGTGACTCTTCCTCTAACTGTGTCCCACGCTCCAAAGAAGATTTCCACCGTCAAATCATCAAATCCTGGAGCTTTCTTCTTACCCATCGAAAAAAGTGCACATTTAACCTCTTCCTCGTTGATCTCCGGTGAATCCTCTTCAACTTTACAACTCTATAACTTTCTGATCTTCTTATAATTTCCATGTCAGCTTCTGAGTAGCCCTGTGGGTCAGACGGAAGCAGCGAGTCTAGCAACTTTTCCGTCAGCATACCAATATCGTGTTCTATGTAGCCTCCAAAATTCATTGTTGATATCAGCAGCTCTTTTTTACTCTGACCTCTCACAACTTTATAGGGCATGCCCCACGGATCCCGATCTCCTTCTACGGTGATAACTTTTTCCCAAGCACTCCTTTTTCCCTGTCTTACCATTGCAAAGTATCTATTACGCGCCGCTCTATACCTATTTTTTCGAACATCCCTTTCCTCTACTGTACCAGTATTAATTTTTCTTCTTAGTCGTCTTACATTCCGCCTCTCAAACTCTAACTCCCTGTTCCACCAATAGACAGTTCTTAATTTCTTGCTTTCTCTGGGTATAGCATCTTCAGCCGCTGCTACTATCGTAGTTATCAGGTCGACCGCTTCCGCTTCTAAATCCCCATTCACTGCATATGGTTGCATCATCCTATCATTGAGGCTATTTGTGAACTTATCCCAATCAGCTTTCCTGATGGCAAAACGCCTTTTTTCTCTTAGATCTCTCCTGTCCCTGTTAACTCTTAAGCTTTGAAGCGTCCACCTTCCAGTTTTCTATCCAGAGATTTTCTGTGCACAAAGTAATATCTATATTTGTTTCAACGATCGCCCCCGGCACCCCGGCAAACGTTGATAACTCCCCTTCTGTATTACAAATATTTAATACATTTTCCATTATGAACGCTTCAAGCTTCTCTCCCCTGCTGTCAGTGTTCCTATCAAACCACAGTTCAGATTTTGCATTCACATCTCCAGCCAGTATAACCCTTTTACCATGTAGTTCTAACATAGTCCTTTCCCAATGTGTGATGTGTACTTCGATATCATCTCTATACTGGAAGTATGAGCTCATCATGTACACTTCCCTATCTCCTACTATCACCTTTACGGATACATGATGTTCTCCTGACAGCTCTCTCACAAATAGCCCTTCAATGTTTTCATTTGTGATGACTATCGCTGCCTTCGGTCGATCCGACGCATAGTAAACCCTGTACCCGTCGAGGTGCGGTATACGCCATCCGCACGAATATGGCTTTTGAAGCAAAACAATTTCCAAGCATCTATCCCTAATTATAAAATTGAGTTCTTCCAAGCATATATTGGAACCCATAACATTGATCTGCCCGACTCTTATTCTTCTAGTTTGATCTTCCATGCTATCCATTGGTAGTGCGTCATAGCTACCTTCCTCACTAGTGCTCTAAGTTAGATTGGACACTCCCTAGTGCCGCATCGATGGTTAGATGGTTTCTTTGCGGCTTTACACACGACGCAGTCTGGGGCCTGCTCCCTTTTTTCGCATTCCCTAAACGCGTGTCCCTCTTGGTCGCAGTGTGAGCAGATTTGCTTGCCCTTTCCTTTGCAGAACCGTTGAATATGCCCGTATTCTTGGCACTGTAACACCGTGCCACTGCCAAGTAATCAGTGACTCTACAAGATGCAAAGTCGATGTAGATGCGCTCTTTGGAAATAAGCTCGTCCCGAATTGTTGGTGGGTATTCCACCACCCAATTAAAAATTTCATCGTTACGGCGCCCCGTTCTAAATCTAAATTGGACTTCATCTTTCACCTGCTTTTCGGTTATACCAGCGTCTTCTAGATTTTGCTTAAACAAACACTTCTTCAGCTCTTCTTCGTTTAACTCAACATCTACATCAAATATTTGCACCATGGGCATCCTTCGACTTGGTTCCACACATTTAATATTAGGCTTGGTGCTGGCTACTTCTTTTATCTTATTTACGGTCTTTACCGACTCCGCTTCCACTTCGACGCCTCCCTTCCTCACCTTACGCAACGATCTGATCTGCCATCCTTCGTCCTTGGGTTGTATCATTTCCTTAATGACTTTCTTTACCTCTTCTGAGTCCTCCTTTGATTCATCAGTTGGGTAGACCAAAACGGTTTTTTCTATTGGTTTAGGAGCCACCTCTTTCTTCCCAATCTTTGGCCTTGGAGCCCCGACCACATCTGCAACAGACTTTTTTATTGCCACTTCTCGAGTCTCCATTCTTCTTTCTAACAGCTGTCCTTCCAATTTTGTAACTCGTACCCGAAGATGAATGTTCTCCGCCTACAGTTTTGCGAAACTAGCCAATATATTCTTCGCAGCAGTCTTATTCACCTTATTATTTTCGTTGAAAATTATTAGACTTCTCCAGCTCCTGTCTAATCTTTATGTACCCTCCATCTTCCTCGCCTTCCTCCTCGTCTCGTCTCCTCTTCGACGCTCCCACCGAAGCCACTGAGCCTCTACGCTCTCCCTCCACTTCTCTAGTTTCCATTAGTTCTCCAGTAGACATTACAACAAAAATAACAAAGAAAATATACAATTGTTTCAAATCGCACCAATGTGCGATTTGATAAACTTAAGTCCTCTAAAGATTTTACAAGAATTGTTGCAGCCCAAATTATTCAAACAATTTTAATCAAAAATAATTATTGTATGTCACTACATACACCCCTAAATTAGTCCATGTTTAATAACTCAATAACTTAAAAAATAATAATCCACTCACAAAAAAAAATGTTTTCTAATTATCGAAATTTTTCTAAGTCTTTTCTTCGTTTACAATTTTTTCTGGAGTTTTGAAAAAATAAGTATATATTCTTATTACAAGGATTAAAAAATAGAAATTATAACATTCAGTTCCCTTCCAGTACCGTCCTTGTACCGGAAAAATAAATAAAGTCCCTCCGAAAAGGGAAATTTCCCTCTACCCGGTAGTATTGACTGTAGCCACTTGCCAGTCAAATGGCCGCCACAACTTCCCTCAATATGGCGCCCTATGCAGGAAAAAACACCAATTTACGAGGTTATGTTTCACAGTACCGCCAGTTCAGTTACGATTCAGTTCACAGATACCGTTCACTACAACAGTTCGGTACTTGGCTCCCCGGCGGGAAAACCAAGTTTCTAGGTTATGTTCAACTGCGCGGGAAATACACTTACTGACAGTTCCACAGGTTAAATTTTCCTGTTTACACAGTCAGCTGATTTTCAATAAACAATTATTAAATTAATAAAACCTTCTTAACTATCTAAATATTGATTGTTTTTTGTCCTAAACCTATATAAACTATATTGTAAAAATGTCTAAATGTTTTTTAACCTTAAACTAGCCCTAATCTTACACTAACACACTGAAAAATCAACTAATTAATAGTGTCTATTTCACTCCTATTCCTACCCTATCCTAACACATACAACATGAAAAAAACACTTTTAAAGTTACTGTAACGCACTTCTTACCTTTTCAAAGGTATAGTCTCAAGCCTAAAAACGTCCAGTAACCTTTAATCACACCTTAAACGCTGCAAACTAAGATAAATCCACAATTTTAACGTGAGAAACACGGAGCTATCCAACACACGTCTAACTCGTGTAACCACGCACAAACAAGTAAAAGGACTCTCCTAACAGGACGATCGGGAAGTCTGGGTGAGACCGACGGCAGCAAGACAGTTACAAGCAGGGGGTCGTGATCGGACGAGAGGTCCGACACCGCGCTGACTTGAAGATGAAAGGGGATGGCCTTGACAATTACAATCTCAAGGACATCCGGTGGATAATCCGCACTGGGAAAGTGTGTCGGTTCGGACGGGCCGATGATGAGGACACTGGGATCATCTTCGATAGCCCTACGGAGTGAATTGCCGTAGGGGTTTGATGTTCTGCTGTTCCAAGAGGGATGCTTGGCGTTAAGGTCTCCGGCTACGATGGTTGGGAGATCGCTGTCTAGGAGGGCGTCCCACTCCTCGTGCGGCGGAGCTTGATGGCCGGGCGGGAGGTACGCAGAAACAAAGCGCACCTCCAGGCCGGCAACATCGAGCGCCACAGCACATGCTACGATGAGGGTCGTTGCAGGGGCAGGGAGTTCTCTATGAGAGTGCCGCCTGTGGACTAAGATCGCCACTCCGCCAGATGCGATGTGGCGATCGGGATCATTCCTGTCTTTCCTGTAGCAAGCATAGGCTGGTAGGGAGAATCGACGATTAGGGACAAGATGTGTTTCAGAGAGGAGTACGACATCTGCGTCGTACTCCACAAGGAAAGCTGCCAGTTCGGCCCGACGCGCCGGAACACCATCGGCATTCCACGCGACGAACCGAAACTGTCTAGCCATGGTTAGATGTAGGGACAATCAGAGCGATCAGCGATGTTAGGAACGCCATGAGCATAGACGGGACATCCCGAGCAGCAAGAATTTGCGGGACAATGCCGCTGACCCAGGCCATCAGCTGAGCCTCAGTGACCAGTGGTGAACCACTGGCCGCAGGGGCCTGACTAGCCGGCGCTGGGGTCTCGGAAGGAGAAGATGCCGCCTCCAGGGGAGGTTGGGCAGTTGGAGCTGGCTGCTCGGGGGCGGGCGAGACTTCCATGGAAGTCGCAGGGGACTCGGCAACAGAAGCAGGCTCCTGGCCTGGTAGATGCTGGGCAGCCGGTGGCGCGATGTTAGCCTCCGGGTATAGTTGTTTTGCCACTAGTGGCTGTCTAGCCTTGCGCTTAGAGCGCCGTTTCTTAGGCGGCTGGGTCTGTGAGGGGGGTACTGCGGGCGTTGCCGCTTGAGGAGAGGAGTAGATAACCTCGGCATCTACGGCTCTTCCTGCGGCACCTGCCGCTGGAGGAACCATAACTTACGCTACAGCGGTCGCTACGGCGCCCCCTGTGGCCCACAGAACCTTAGCACCTGCCGGAGTTCGATCTCCTCAAGCGGCAACGCCAGCAGTACCCCCCTCACAGACCCAGCCGACTAAGAAACGGCGCTCTTAGGCGCTGTTTACTAATTAAAATATGTAATTATAGAGAATAATAGAAACTATGAGAGTATGCTAGACTACATTTTATGATTATAATGCATAAACATAATGCAATAAGACAGTTAATGCAGTAGAAGACATTCTAATTATCATATTTGACTTTTTTCCACGTATTATACAAGTGTAACTAATAAGCGAACGCACACTTTATTTCTATTCCACTTGACATTATACACACACATATTTTACTTTGATTCTCCAAAACGTTTTGTTATAACACAGTAAACTACTCTACACTTTCAACACATGTGCCACTTAAGTCTACGTTAAAGAGCGGAAAGAGCGCCTCAGTAACGGTGAAGCCATGTATACCTACCGGCTATTTACACCATACATAGGAACAGCCAATATAATTCCATCGTACTAGATAAAAGAATATTATTCTTCTCTGCATTAAAATACAATTAACTTCTACCCCATGAATGAAGTAATTTTCTAAACAAAGCCTACGCAACACTTGACAGTCATATTACCTTGAAATACAAAAAGTAATGTGCTGCTCAGGATTCGTAATACCTACATCTTAAAAAAAATATAAAGTATTCCAATATTAAAAAATTACTGTATTTTACAAAATAGAGCAAACATGTAATATTAATTTATTAAACAATATATCCAGAAAAGGAAAATATTCAAATTTCTAGAAAGTTGAGGAATTTGTAAATAGCATTTAGTCAGAATTTAGTACGTAGGCTTTCACGGCCGGTGTCATAATTAATTAAAACTTCCGGGCTGAAAGGCCGTGGTCGAATGCCTGATGTAATATTGCTAGACGTTTCGGCCACACCACCGGTGGCCATCTTCAGTAGCAAAAAATGTTCGTAATAGATGGTATGCCGAACAATTCGCCCAGTGAAATGGGACAAGCAACAGTGAGAGGCAGCAGCAGGGGCAGTGGCTGTGCGGGACGAAGGGCTTGCCCGTCGCCCGCTCGTGTACTACGTTCCGAGCTTCAGAAGAGCTCCTGCCGTAGGGACTACTGATGTTCTGGATTTAGGGTGTGGCCTGCTACCGGCCGTGGGTTTTCAATTAATTATTTAATTGAGGGTGAGTGTTCGCCGAGGCCGGGTCCAAGATCCTCCTGGCAGAGATTGGTAGCGACTGAGGGCGCTAATGAGATGGTTGCCCTGGAATCGGGCGGAGCGACGATAGAATTTGCGGGACAGTGTCCGTATAGTGGCGTCCAGGGAACGGACACGCAGGGATTCACGGATGGTTTTGTTAGGTGTCAGATAATGGGCTTTGCATTCCCAGCGCAATCCTCGGTCGAGGAGAGACTGAAGCTTTCGCTTATGGGTCTTGGCCAAGTAGCCCCAAACGGGCATCGCGTAGATAACCATCGGCGCCACATACGTGGAGACTATAAGCTTCCCTAGGCGGCGGGTCATGGCGTTGCTACAGAGTATGGGTCTGAGTTGATAAAGACGATGGGCGGTCTTTCGGGCTACTTGCGCAGAGTGTGTCCGCCAGGTGAGACGTCGGTCGAGGTGAACCCCGAGGTACCTGACCTCTCGAGACCAGGGCAGAAGTGTGTCGCCTACGTAGAGTCTGTCGGGGAGCCTAAAGCGTCTGGAGAAGACTACTGCTGTGCTCTTGGCTGCGTTGATGGCAACTCTCCATTTCTCTGCCCACTCAACGTATTCGTCCAATTGCTCCTGGAGCCAGATAACGGCCGTCTCAGCACGACGATCGACAGCATACACTGCCGTGTCGTCGGCGAACATGGCCAACCTGGTGCCAGGCAACTTGGGCACGTCGTTGACGTACACAGAGAAAAGCAGGGGGCCCAAGACGCTTCCCTGAGGGACACCAGCAGTAATAGCCCTTTCCGAGGAAAGGGTGTTATCAACTCTCACGCGAAAGGTTCTGTTCCGAAGAAAGCTAGCAATCAGATGAAGGTAGCAATCCGGAAGCAGAATCTCCGTGAGTTTGTAAAGTAGGCCTGGATGCCAAACACGATCGAAAGCCTTCTCGACATCAAGGAAAACGGCGACGGTCTGCTCGCGCGAGCAACCGGCCTCGGCCACGGTCTCCACGAAACGCATCAATTGATGCTTCGAGGAGTGCCCAGCACGAAAACCGAATTGCTCGGGGACCAGAATATCGAACCGTTGAAGGTGATCCGTTAGCCGCCGCTGGACTAGTCGTTCGAAGACTTTCGAAGTGGACGACAGCAGGCTGATAGGCCGGAGGTTCTCGGCGAACTTGTGGTCTTTTCCCGGCTTCGGGATCATCGTGACCGTAGCCGAACGCCATTTCTTAGGAAAGTAGGCGAATCGGAAGCAGGCATTGAACAAATCGACCAGGAAGCGAACTCCCCGGTCCGGAAGTCTCTGTAGGGCGGTGTTGGTAACACCGTCCGGTCTAGGGCTCTTCCGGGGCCGAAGCGCTAAAAGCCTGTCCGTTACCTCTTCCACCGAAGTGGGTTCAGGTTCGGATGTGATCGGGCTGCCAAGAGAAGCCTCAACTTCGGCTTCTATCTCCTCATCGGGGTCTGGGTCCCCGGACGGGTTAGGAGCAAATTGAAGCTCCAGGTACCCGGCCAGGAACTCTGATTTCTCATCCGGCTTGGCAAGGGGATGTCCACCAGGCCCGTTGATGGCCGGGAGTGGAGGACGGCGCCTCTTCCCGGTCATCGCGGTAGGTATCCTGTAAACGGAGGAGTCCCCCTCCGGTGCATCATCTGCCATTTTGGCGACCGTAAATTCCCAGCAGCTTCGTCGGAAGGCCTGCAAGTCACGACGTAACTTGCCGGCCGCCCGATTGAAGCTGGCCTTGTCGTCCGGATCTCGCGTCCGCTGCCACCGTCTCCGAAGTCTTTCTTCTCTAAAGCGAGAAGACGGACTTCTTCTGGGATCCGGTGATAATCGGGCGTGAGATTAGGCTTCATCCGTGAGCACACGCCGACGGAAGAGACCACGGCTTCATCGAACAAGGCGACCGCCTCGTCGATGTGCTGAGTGGTATCAAGCGGAACCTCCTCGGGAAGCCTGCGACAAAAGGCAGGCCCGAAGCGGTCCCACTCGACCAATCGTCGCGCTGCTCTCCCAATCGTGTGACGGGTAGGTACGTGCACCTCGATGGGACAATGGTCAGAGGACAGTTCCGTTAACACGGATACCTCAATCTGGTTGACAACGCCCTTGACAACTGCAATGTCTAGTATGTCAGGTCGGGCTCCAGGTCGGAGGGGATAGTACGTCGGTAGTCCAGGTCCGTAGGCTCGTAAGTGGTGGTCGTGAAGGTACCTGCTAAGCGCCCTCCCGGATGGCGTAGTCAGTCGACTACCCCAGTCGGGGTGTTTGCAGTTCAGGTCACCTGCAAGAATTACCTTCCTATGCGCACTGAAAATTGCGGACAGGTCGGCGTCTAGAACTGGTTTGGTCGGCGGTTTGTAAGCCGAAACCAGGAGGACACCTCCGAGAACTCCGGAGAGTTCAACGGCTGTGGCTTCGATATTTTGGCGAGGAGGCAAGACCACGCGGTGATGTGCAATGCAACGTTTCACCGCTATGGCCGTACCACCCCCCGCGTTCCGCCCAGGTCTATCGTCCCTGTAAAACGCATAGTTGGGCAATCTCACGTTGTTATTGGCCCTAAGCCAGGTCTCAGAGAGGAGAAGCACGTCGGGCTTGCGACGGGCTAGGAACTCTCTAAGTTCCTCGAGTTTGGGCTGAAGGCTGTTGGCGTTCCACGCTATAATGGAAAGGTCGCGCTTAATGGAGGTAATTCTGTTAGCGTGGAGCATTACAGAAGACCTATGGCGGCTGCAGCTTCCGCGAGGAGGAGGAACTTTTCAGTCGGGTTCGCCGTACGAAGACGCTCCCGGATTGATCGATAAAGACGGGCCACTTCTTCGAGGTCATATTCCTCGAGGAAAGACTTTACCTTGGCTAGAGCTGAGGGGGATGTGGATGACAATGAAGCAGATGGGGCAGGGTCGCTGCGGGCGGCGGCAGCATAGCTGCGGGCTGAATTCACCCGAGATGTGTTCCTGGGTGAGCGCTCGGTCCTTTCAGCTGCAGGACGGGGCTCTACTCTGGACTGCCGAGCAACCCCAGCGCCGGAGCGCTGCGTTGGTCTGGTTTGCGGTTTCTGGGCAGGGGGAGCGGGAGCAGCGTTTTTCTGTTTCTTCTGCTTCTTCTTCTTCCTAGACTTGGGTTTGTAGCGAGCCGCGGGTTGGGGAGAGTCAGACCTCTCAGGGACTGGCTCGTCTACTTCCGGGGCAGGTTCCTCGTCCATTGGAACGGGCTGATCTAGGGCCGATGCTGGCGTAGCATGCTCTTCCCGAGCAGGCTGGGACGATGCACGTGGCTGAGCACGTGGGCGAGGTCGGGCGGGAGGTTGTGGCACTGATGAGCTGACCTTCTCCGGGAGACGGGGAAAGGCAGCACGATCCGGGACGACTGGAAGCTGCTGGCGGGCAGGAGGGTTGTTCCTGTCCGCGGCCTGCCTCAGATGCTGCTGGAAAACCCAGCATCCTCGGTAATTTGCCTAGTGAGGTTCGCCGCAATTAATACCAAAGCGGCGCCCCGCAGCCGGCAATTGACAGGCCTTGGTCGGATGCGGCTTTCCGCATCTGACGCCGACCTCAGCGTTGTGGCAGCTGTCCGAGCCGTGCCCGAACCGTTGGCAACGATGGCACTGCGGGACGTGGCCAGCTTCGCGGCTCCTTTCGACTTTTATTCTGAGCCCGCAAAGACTGGTCAGGCCCAGCAGTCTGTCTGCCTGGTCCCCCTTCAGGAGAATCACCCGGAGGAGGGGTAACTTGCGCCTGGGTCCATATGTGGTGTAGAGCCTAATGCTCTCCTTAATCGGGAAGCCGAGTTGGCGGAGCTCGTCCGCCACCTCGTCCGGATCGGTTTCCTCGTCCAGGCCGCGAATAATCAGCCGGACGTGAGCCGCCTTCTCATTGGTGAACGTGTGAAATTGCAGGCCATTTGCCTGTAAGAACAGGTAGACGGCACGGTACTCTTCGTCCGTCGCGCAGCTAACGCGCAGGCAGTCCCTTCCACGAAGAGACATCTGCACGTCCGCCGAGAGACGAACGCCGAGCCGGAGGCGTCTGGAAAAGTCAACGACGTTCTTGACGCCGTTGACGAACAAGGGTGGAGGGCGGCTTCTACGGGAAGGAGCATCCAGATCTAGCTCCGGTTCATCGGGGAGCGGAGTTTCCTCCGCTTTCCGCTTTTTCTTAGATGTCACTATGGTAAATGACGACCCAGGCGCGGGCTGGGACGCAGTACACGTCGGGGCAGGAGTACCCCCAGAGGCAACGTTGGACGCGGCCGAGACCGATTGGCGGCCCTGAGAAGGACCACTGCACGATCCGACCGAGTCAGGGACAGGGCCGGGGCCTACTGAAGAAGCATTGGATTGGCCCTTAGCAGGACCATTCCGCTGCCCGGCCGCAACGCGACGGTCGCCCATCGCGTTTTGGCAAAGGTATTCGGGCCGAAGCCCTCCTACCGGGATACTTAACCCGCTTAGCGCCGGTATTGGAGGCCGCACCACGATTAAGCGAAGCGACCGACCGCTACCGGCAGGGACCTAACTTAGCCTACGCCAAGCTAAGCGGGCGATGCCTCCAAAAGCCGCGGGAAAGACAGTAAATTAGGCTAGGCTTACCTGAAGCGATCTCTCGAAGTAATTCCAACAGGTCCACTGGTCCGGAGCTTCTCGAAAGCCACAAACACCACACAGCACTAACACTGGTCCACTGCACTGCACTTAGCCGCCTTTTGGCACCGGGAGGCACACTACACACGGTAAAACACCAGCCGACACCAGACCGCGAACGGCTACTGCCGTCAAGAGACTCGCACACGCGCACACGAAAACTACCACGAACACAAGCCGAAGCAACCGATTTATCCGGACCAGTTGAGTCTGCTGCCACGCGGCCCTAACAAGGGACGCTGAAGGCGGTCGCACGACCCACTATTACGTGGCCGCAGCTAGCTTGGCTTCGCTCTTGATGTTACTGTACCGGCACTGCAGGTGATCCTGGAGTTTTCAACACCTTCAGTCGTGAAGACCTTCCTGCCGGCGCAAGCTAGGGCGGGAGTACCAACCGCCAGCAACGTTCTTCGTTAGAAGTCCGCGGTCCACGTCAATCTCGGAAGAGAGCTCCTCGATGTGAAGAAGTCAGCAGCTAGACGAAGACTCAGTGAGAGGCACACAACTGGGGGTTGCGCGGCCCGCGCGAAGCGCGGGTCGCGAGTAGTGCAGTGTCCCGAGTCTCAGTAAGGACTCCTGCCACTGGGTCTGGTAGAGTTCATTTTATACTTTTTATCTACTTATGGGGGGGGTCTGAAGCGACCTGCGATTGGTGGATTATACCACCGGGACTAGCAAACGAGGTCGCTTCCAGGACTCACCTGGTCGCGGGGTGTATTTACCAAGTCCGGCAATGAGGGAATTGTGGGTCACTCTGTCGGAACGAACATAGAATCGTCGCGCCAGGCGTCTCACGGTGTCATCAAGAGAGCGGACACCGAGTCCTCTCCTCAAAAGACGAGAAGAGTACCTCCGGGGGACTTTGCACGCGAGCTTCAGTCCCCGGTCGAGTACGCGCTGGAGCGTGATTCTATGACCACGAGCCAGGTATCCCCAAACAGGACAGGCGTAGGTAATCACCGGCAACACGTACGTGTTGACTATGAGCTTACCTAGCCGGGGGGTCATTGCCGGATTAGATAGCACGGGCCAGAGTCTACTGAGTTGCGCCGAAGCGCGTTGTCTGATGTAATTTGCATGGGTTCGCCAGGTGAGTCGGGAATCCACGTGGAGCCCGAGGTACTTGACGCTGTTGGTCCAGGGCACCTCGACGGGGCCTACTTTAAGCGGCCGAGGCCGCTTGCGTTTTCGCGAGAATATTACCGCGGCGCTCTTGGAAGCGTTAACGGCAACTCTCCAGTCATCGGTCCACCCGACATACGCGTCGAGTTGGCGCTGGAGCTTAACTGCCGCATAACTCGCGTTCGGCTCTGAGGCAAAAGCCGCAGTGTCGTCCGCGAACAGCGACAATTTCACTCCAGGAACTCGGGGCGTGTCGTTGACAAACAACGAGAACAGGAGAGGCCCAAGGACACTTCCCTGAGGGACGCCAGCGGTAATACGCCTCTCCGAAGAGAGAGCGTGGTCTACTCTCACTCGGAAGCTACGGTCTCGCAGAAAGCTGCCGATCAAATGAACGTAGCAGTCTGGGAGAAGGACCTCCGTGAGTTTGTAGAGGACACCCTCGTGCCACACGCGGTCAAAGGCTTTCTCTACGTCTAGGAAGATCGCAGCCGTCTGTTTGCCCTGGCAGCCAGCCTCGGTTATGCATTCCACGAGTCTCATCAGCTGATGAGTCGAGGAGTGCAGCTCACGAAAGCCGAACTGTTCGGGGATCAGCACGTCTAGTCTTTCTAGATGGTCGCGGATCCTACGCTGGATCAGACGCTCAAAAACCTTGGACGTCGCGGACAAGAGGCTGATGGGCCTGAGGTTCTCCACTCGAGAAGAATTCTTTCCCGGCTTCGGTATCACAATGACGGTAGCCGTTTTCCATTTCACCGGAAAATAGGCCAGTCTGAGGCATGAATTGAACAGGTCAGTGAGGAACTGGGTTCCTCGCTCCGGAAGGCGATGGAGGGCGGAATTCATGACTCCGTCCGGGCCAGGCGCCTTCCGGGGCTTGAGCTGAACAATCCTCTCAGAGACCTCCTCCGGGGAGATGGGCTCCGGTTGGACTGTGATACCGGCCGATAGAAAGCGCTCTACCTCGCGGCAGATGTGCTCAGTGAAGGCCGGGTTCTTGGATGGGTTGGGAGCGAACTGACGCTCTAAACTGTCAGCCAAGAACTCGGCCTTTTCGAGGGGGCGGCCAAGGGGTTGACCGCCAGGTCCGGCCAGTGCGGGGAGAGGCGCGCGTTTGCGCTTTCCCGTTAGGGCACTGGGAATCCGCCAGACATTACGGTCCTCGGCAGGGCCATCCATCTGTGTTACAGCTAGCTCCCAGTTGCGTCTACGGAACGCCAGCATGTCGCGACGCAACTTGCCGGACGCTCTGTTGAACGCAGCCTTGTCGGCCGGGTCACGGGTCCTCTGCCAGCGTCTCCGGAGGCGATTCCTCTCGCTAGCGAGCTGAGACACCTCTTCGGGGATCCGCTGATAGTCGGGCGTGAGCCCCGGCTTCATCCGGGAGGACACGTCAACCGCCGAGACGACGGCTGTGTCGAATAAGGCAACTGCCTCATCGACATGCTGGGTAGTGTCGAGCGGGATATGCTCTGGTAGGCGGCGACTGAACGCCGGGCCAAAGCGGTCCCACTCGATTACCCGCCGCTCGTCGCGGACGGTGGCGTGCTGGGTAGCTATATGCACACTGATAGGGCAGTGGTCCGAGGACAGTTCCGAAATGACGGAGACGTGGACCGGGCAATAAACGCCCCTGACCGCGGCAATGTCCAGTACATCAGGGCGGGAGTTAGCCCGAGAGGGATAGTACGTAGGCCCGGTAGGACCCATGACTGTGACCCGAGCCGCATCAGCATACCTGCGTAAGCGGGTCCCGTTTGGGTTCGCCAAGCGGCTCCCCCAATTGGGTGCTTACAGTTCAGGTCGCCCGCCAGGACTACCCTCCTGTGTGCTCCAAAGACGGCCTCCAGATCGTTCGACAGGAGCTCCGTGTGTGGAGGCTTGTAGGCGGAAACCACGAGTAGACCGCCGAGAGCACCATGGAGCTCGACCGCGGTGCACTCGAGGTTCCGCCGCTGAGGCAGGACAACGCGGTGATGGCGAAGACTCGCCTTCACCGCGATGGCTGTGCCCCCTCCTGCGCGACCCGACCGGTCGTCCCGGTGGCACACGTAGTTGGGTAGTCGGAAACGACGATGCGGGGTCAGGTGCGTCTCGCCAAGAAGAAGCACGTCGGGCTTGTGACGGGCAACGAACTCTAAGAGCTCAGAATGCCGGGAAGCGAGGCCGTTGGCGTTCCACGCCACGAGCTCGAGGTCTCGCTTGAGGGATTGCCGTGGTTGTCCGTTCATAACAGACCTGTAACACGGCATGCTTCCACCAAGAGGAGGAACTTATCTTGGGGCGAGGCTGTTGCCAAGCGTTCCTTGATTTTAAGGAAAGTCTGGGCTACTTTCTGCAAGTCGTAGCTTGCCAGAAAGTCTGATACGACGGCGAGATCATCGGAAGATGAGGCCGGGGGAGAACGCTTGGCGGCAGCTGCATAGCTGCGGCGGGGCGAGACGGTGGAAGCCTTGGGGGCTGGTACTGGAGCGGGTGGCCGCTCTGGCTTTTGGAGGACGGGCTTGGGTCCAGTGGCAGGTGGTTTAGGCTGGCCCGTGTTCTTGGCCGGGTTCCTAACTTTCTTGCCCGATCTGGGGAATCTAGGCTTGGGTGGCGGCGGCAATGGAGGATCAATTTCCTCGTTGTCCGGCAGCGGGACTTGGGTATAATGGGGGACTTCGCCTTCCGGTTCCGGGGGCGCGATGGTTGGTGTGGCCTGTGGAGCTTTGCTCGGGCTCACTGCACTGCTGGGTTTCGGAACCGGAGCAGACCTAGGGGCTGGTTTCCGGACCACAGGTTCAGCGGCTTTGGCCGGTTTTACAGGTTGTCTAGCATCATGTCGAGGCTTAGGCTGGACTGGTTTCTTGAGTTTGTCCAGCTGCTCGCTATATACTGGGCAGCGCCTGTTATTTGCAGCATGGGCGCCGCCACAGTTTACACAATATCGGTGGTTGGCCGGGACAGCGCAGGCCTGCGTCAAGTGGTCATTTCCACAGCGGACGCAGGTCGGCGCGTTCCGACAACCGAAGCTGCTATGGCCGAACCGCTGGCACCTGTGGCACTGGGAGAGTCGCCCGGTCTGACGGCAGGGCTCGACGCTTACGCAGAGCCCGAAAAGCCGTTTTAAATCTAATAAGGCCTGGGAGGATTCGCCCTTCTCTGCCAGGAGTCTTATCAGCGGGAGTGGTCGACGCGAGCCATAAGTGGTGTACAGCCGTGAGGCTCCCACAACCTTATACCCCGCGTCGCACAGTTCGTCAGCGACGACCTGCGGATCCGCCTGTATGTCCAGGCCCCGAAGGACGAGGGCTACAGGCTTGGTGCGGTTCATAGTGTAAGTGTGGAACTGGAACGATTCACGTTCCAGCCACTGGACCACTCCGAAGTGCTCCGATGCGCTGCGGCAGGTAACGCGCACAGTCTCGCTCGCAAGGAGCTTGACAGATGCGTTATCTGCCAGCGCAACGGTCTTACGGAGTCGGCGAACGAAGCCGATAACGTCCCTGACGTTCGTAACGAACACCGGCGGGACCCTTCCTTCGGAGGTGCGACTAGGCGCAACCTCGGCGGAGGCTTGGAGTGCCGCCGAGTCCGTGGCCGAACTCAAGGAGGTCAGGGAAGGAGACTTTCGCGGCTTGCCACCGCGCCCTACTGCCACCCAGTCGGTGGAAGCCGAGGTCTCCATATCTGGGGAGTCAGACTCCGGCAGAGGATTTGGGCTGCTTGGCCTACTAGCGGCCGTGCAGCCGGAAGGTCCGGCCTTAGCGGGCTTGGTCGGCCCTAATAAGGACCGATTTTGCTCACGTACTTGCGCGGGTTCAGCAGGGCTTCCCGCGCAAGTCGTAGGGTTCCCGGCTGGCCCAAGTGGCCGGCCGGGGGGCTCGATGCTGCCGCACAGTGCTTTGGGGACACTAACAGCGGGGCTACTGCCGACTAACTCGGCTCTTTGTCCAGCGGGTACCCGGGGGCCGAACTGTGACACCGTCACAGTGGCGGCACAATGCGCATCTCTATTGGTGAGTCCTACTCTCGGACTCCCCGGGTTTCGCTGGACAGCGCTACCTAGCACACTTACCGGCACTGCGCGGCAGGTCCCAGTTGTGTGCTGTTTGGCTTCGTCTTGCTGGCAAGGCGGCTGGTCCACTTCCATCTCGTGGTGTTGTCGCTGGCGATGTGGCGAGCGTTTTTCTTTCCCCGGCGGCTTCTTCTTAACCGCCTCCGTTGGCTGTTGAGAAAGCCTCTTCATGGCAGTAGAATAGAGGACGAGGCGTTCCTCTTCTGCGTTGTTCTAATGCTGTCACTGATGCGTGTGTCCACTTCGAGAGCTAGCAGTCGAATGTCACCTCAGTGAGAGGCGGCAACGCTGTTTCTATTTATAACTTTTTGCCCGCTTTAGGTGTATAACGCGAACCAATCAGAAGCCAACTCATCATTCTCCACTCTGATTGGCCGTGAAAAATAAACCATGCCAGACACTATTTAAGGAGATGCTTTCACCCCCGGGGTGACGTGAGGTGACATTCTGAGATCAGCCTGCGAACGAGAAGGTCGTGCCTACCTGCCGCTCCGTACGGGTCGACGAAGCTACTTGTGTTATTATTGTGCTCAGTGCAGTGAGTGAATATAGTGCCGTAGAGTGTATCTGTTCGGTTTCGACCTTACAATACACTATCCGTGTGTGTGTTCTCTGTGAGTTACGAGGTCCATAAGGTATTTATACATATAAATTAACGTTTTCCAAGAACGACTGAGTGTTGTGTGTGAAAGGACACTGTCACCCTTTGTCTGAGCAGCTCTGCTGCCCAGGCCGAGCTCTGTCAGTTGCTTGATTGAGCGCGTGTCTCAGATTGGACTGGAAATTCGCTCTACACCGCCTACGAACATAGCTCGTTAACTATCATATATCACTACCACATAAATTAATCAGTCTCCAACAACACTTTCGGTCTCCGGCTTCCCCGGGACCTCGTTCTGTGACTACCACACACACACACACACACAAACACATTAACACTCTCAAAAAAGTAGCCTTCCAGAATTCAATTACCTAAATAATATAGAAATACCGATTACTTCCTAAGAAATTCACTCCACAGTGCCAAACTTATAGTGTAAATGTAGTAAGCCAGTAAATGCAGCAATAAGTAGTTAGACTTAATTCACAGCTAAATATAGAAAGCGCCTAAGCGCACAAATTTTATTAATTAAAGTCAGTGTTGGTGTTAAAAAAATAAAAATAGTTTTAAACATTTAGTATATACTGTGAACAAAGGCCGCCAGACAGACGCTTTCTTCCACCACGTGGAGACAGTTGAAAAACCGTTAGAGCGGTTTGTAACGTATTTCTAACGGTTCTTTTCAAAAACTTACACACACACATCCCACACAGAAGCGTCTCCCACATCCACACGCGCCTCCCTTCCACCGAGCCCCAGACCCCACTACCTCTCTACTCCCACTACCAACGCTACTACCACACTATTGGCTACCCACTCTCTACTGCCACAACCGCCTACTTAGACACTTGAACCAGCCCCACTCACGGACTGCCCCCACTTAATTACTCACACCACTTCCACACTCTTGATTTCAAAACGTAACTGCCCATAAGCCGCCCCACCAGAGGATTCCCCTACTACTCTCTCTCTCTCGTTCACTCTCTCTCTCTCACTCACTCTCACTCTCTCTCTCACTCTCTCTCTCTCTCTCTCTCTCTCTCTCTCTCTCTCTCACACACACACACACACAAAATACTTATCGAACTACCCTAGCCAGCCAGAATACACAAACAAACAACAAACCCGGCTCACCGCCGCCATACCTATTCACCATGCCGCGACGACGCCGCCGTTCTAAATCTAAGTCTCCCCCCGCGGCAAAAACAAACCTCACACGCCGCTCGCCATCAACATCTAGCACATGCTCATCAATTTCGAGCACAGCCTCAGTAATCAACACCACAAACAAACCGACCACAGGTCCCACTACTAGAGCCAGGAGACGGCAACAATCTCCGCCAGTACCCACAGCCAAAGATCCAATCCCTCCCGCACAAATACCTCCACCAGCATCCCCATCAACCTCTCAAGCACCCAACCCAACACCACCCAACAAATCACAAACCCTCTTAATACAGAGGCATATCAAAAACCCTAACAATCCAATCTACCTTTCCAACCTCATCAAAACGCAATGCCCCAAACTCAGACTCCCACGCAATTACTTCTCCCCCAAAACAGGAACGACAACATTACAGTTTGACTCACTACAGGACCTCCAGAATTTTTGTAACGCCATTCCAGCTACCACTTTCGGACCGAACGCGGCATATAAGGCGTATCAGTCCACGAAAACCTCCCCGAAACCCAAGGATCCCCCAAGGAATCCACTCAAGACCCTAGTGATCCGTGGTGTCGAACCTTCGATAGACGTGAGCGACTTCCAGGAAGCGCTGGAGGAGGATAAGCGCCTCCAGATCGCTTTCTGCAAGCGAATTCAGTCAGATCGTGGTCCGACAGGACTGATCCGGGTCTTCACCCACAATGCCAACACTGTCCACCTCTACTCACAGAAGGCGCTTTCGTAGTTGGACGACACTTTAAGACAGAAGAGTCCCGCCAGCTGGAACGTCACATCCCGTGTCCACGTTGTCACCTATACGGCCACACTGCACACACGTGCTCTTACTAACCTAGGTGCAGGGTCTGCGGACATAAAACACCTACTTCTCTATGCCCACATAAAGACCACGACTTAAGCACGCCGTTCTGTGCGGCTTGTAACAGTAGCACCGATCACTACACAGGACAGACAAAATGCCCAAAATACCCGAGAGACACCCCCGTGCCAGCTTCCCAAGCCCCGGTAGTACCCATAGTCCCAGCCTCCCCTCCAAAAACCAATCCGTGGAAACCACAAAAAACTGATTTCCCGGCCCTTAACCAAGCACTAGCCACAGCTGAAATAACCAACACAAAAACCATAAATGACAATGACAAACAGACAGAGGAAACCTCAGACACCGAGACACAAACAGACACAACCACAGACCCCAAGACGACCACTACCATGGACGCCACCACAGTTCCCCAGATGTTTAAATCCATGATGGAGGACGTTCAAAAAATGGTGACGGAAATGACGAAATCAGTTTTTGACGCACTGATCGGTGTGATTTACAACGTGACCGAACCGACCTCCCATACAAAACTTAGAACGAGTGTTAACCAAATCACGAAGAGACTGTTTAACACCCGCACTCTGTTTAATAGGACCCCTGAAGGACTAACGATCCTTCATTCCAAGGCACAAAGATAAACAGTGTAGCGTGACAGATGTATGCATAATATTGAATGGCAATTGATCATTAGAATAATGAAGTTATAATATTTAAATTTGGAAGAAAGCATTAAGTTTAATATAAAAATATTAATTCATAGCAACTGTGGAAAGAAATCATTATTATAATGAAAATCCAAGTTCAAGTAAAAGGAGTTACTAGTGATGAGTCATCCAAGACCAGTATCATGACCAAAGGTTTTCAAGGTATAACCCAGGAAGGTAAAATAGTAAATAACAAAGCAGTACACAATATGACCAAACCCACAACGAGGAAGAATAAATAGAAGAGAAACCCTAAAATAAGCCAAGATCAACCAATACAGGTTGTGTATTTCTGTAATAAAGAAGAAGATGGAGAAGATCCCAAGAAACCTGATGGCAACAAGAAGAAGATGGAGAAGATACCAGTCCCAGAAGGCAGGAGAAAAGAAGACTGAAGAAAGAAGAAGAAGGCAGCATCCTGAAGAAGATGTCATGCTCTTATAAAAGACACCCAAATCCCTATATCCCCAAAATAAATATCTAACAACAAAAGTATAACGAAATAAAAACCACATGTATATAAATTTAAGAGAGAGAAGTGAACAAAGTAAAAGTTTCCTGTGAACTAAGATGAAACAATAATATAGTACCCATGGAACAAATCTCCATTGAAAAACGCTAACCAATTTATTATGTTGATAAGACTATACGACCATTTAGCATTAACATAATATATAAGTGAAAGTGAACCAGTGATAGTTTTGGGTATTATAAAAAATGAACCTTGTGTTTCATTCTTGGCAATCACAAACATTGGATGCAATGAAATATGCATTTTTCAATGACTTAAAATGTGTACGGTGACAATATGTTGTTCATAAGACATGAATCTGTTTAAAATAACATTTTGTTTTACATGAAAAAAGAAAAAACAGAGTTCATAATACCTTTTGAACAATTCATACTATTTATTTGTTAATGACAGGGTACAATTCCCCAAAGACAAGGTATAAAAGACTGTATAAAAACTGTAGAATCCTACTTATAATAATAGTTAGAAATAAGAATATAAATATAAGGTTTTAATGTATATAGTACAAGAATGTTTAAAAATGTTTTAGATATAAGGCCATTTGTTTGGGTCTGAAACAACTAACATCAGAACTATAAAAATAATTACCACTTGTAAATAGTAGAGAGTAATTAAGATGTTAGTTAGTACAAAACCTTTGTTGTAAGCCATATTTACATGTTGGAAATGGGAATTTTGTTGCAAAATGTCTGATTGGAAGACAACCATTTATTTAAAAAAAATGTTCTTTATTCTGTTTAACTATTATTTGTATTGTAACCAATACTAATTGTTTTTGTGTAATTTGAAAACATGTTTAATTTATAATACTATTTGTAAAAAGTCAGAGAGGGTATCACACATCATATATTGTTCGTAAATTATTTTGTAAGAAAAATTGTTAAAAAATCATAGGCCAAAAGAATGGAAACCAAACTTCATCAAAACAGAGAAATTGCTCATTTAAATGCAAATAAACAAAAGGGGTTTAGACAAAATAAACTTGAGATCATGCCATATAATTGCACATACCATTTAGAGAGATTTTAATAAATTATATTCAGAATTATAAATAAAAATAAAATGACTAAACTCAGAAATTTAGACATGGGAGTCATATATTTCAGAATAATGTTTCAGAATACAACTAATTCAATTAATTACCAGAAAATAAGGGAATAGGAACCTTTTAATACAATATAGAATTATTAATATTAAATATAACTGATAAAATGGCTGAATTTATATAATGACAGGAAGTAAATTTTAATGTTTTGACTTCCAAACAGAGTATACCAAACTGAAAGTGAAATTACTATTTTTTGGACAGAAAACACTATAAAATGGCATTATTTAATCTGAAAATAACCAGAAGGAACTGAAAGATTAATTTAAAGCAAATCTAGTGAATAAAATTGACAAATAACCAAAGTTTAGGCATTCATATAGTGAAAATATAAAGTATTCACAGGATGTGAAAATATTTTTGAACAATGTTAAGGATAATATTATATGGGCTAAGAGTTTAATTGAAACTGAAGGAAACAGTTAGTTAATTATTGGTTTTTGAACGGTTAACATGACATACATTTGGTAACGTGCATAACCTAACCTATAATAGACATACCAAGCGAATGTATAGTACGTTATTGTGAAATCGCGAGTGACTTGTGGAATACTTCTAAAAACTATCATATTATAACAGAAACAATCAAGTAACACTCCATAACACAGAACAATATAAATCTACTCCGAAAAACACCACAAAACACAAGAAAACTGTGTAATACATTAACCCAAATTAGTGATGGAACCGGGGAAAGTGTTTGAACTAATAATTATACGGATACACTAAATACAACTCAGAAACAGTACACTAGACACTACACAACATTTTACAAGAGATTCGCAGACATCAGAACAGGAATACTACAGGAAAATCTTTTATTTGGAACGTCCAATATACGAATGACATCTCACTAACTTCACGGCAGCCATTTGCAATATTGGTCTCATCATTGCCAGAACCCCGCCTTCTTTGTTCGACACAGCTGTTGGGTGAAAACAATTATTATATTTACAAATTATTATTCAATGTCTGTGTTTATTAATAACTATTAATTTGATTGTAACGTTATACTTTTTAAATATTAGCCCGATTTCTCTGACTTTGGTAATAACTGGCTGTTTAAAGAACCCTATATAATTTTTATAACATATACTTGTAACTTTTTTCGATATCCTGAGAATTGATACTAATCGATAAGAGTCAATATTGCTGTTACTTAATAAAACATTAATACTTTTCAATACTTAATAGTTCTTTATTTCTTCAATAATACTAATTACCAATAATATAATTCTAATTGATAATCTACAAGGACTTTACCACCCGTAAGTGAAGATAACCTAAAAAATAGAAAGGTAAACAAATATCGATTGGTTTACAGACAGTCTTATGAGTGGTGATAGATTATTTAAATTATACTAAAACTTTAATAAAAATTTTCAGAAGAGCATTACACTGTTTAAAACTTCACAGCCCTATATTAATTAATTGATCCTAATTAATTAATTAATAAAATTAAAATTTTTTTTTTATTATTATTTTTTATAAACATAATTTTTTTTTTAATTTTCTTCAAAACAATAATTTTTGTTTTGAAACTTTCGGTGAAGCTGAGCATATATATTTCTTCATCAACTTTACGCTACTCGACCGGTCTTGCTACCATTGGGACTCGACCAGCTGGGAAACTTAAGGAAGTGTTTCAGGCCAGTAAGACGTCGAGAGCCACACCAATCACACCAAATAAACACATTACAATACAACATATTACATTGGACTTGATTACATCGGAGTCACATACTCCATAATAAGTATATCATCAATACATACAGCAATTTTTTATTATTTTATTACAAATTGGCGCCCAACGTGGGGCTTTAATTAGCGATTGGCCTTCCAACCAATACTTTCTGCCCAATCACTAGTTGGAGCTAGGCAACAGCTACAAAGCCAGAGAATTTCAAGGGAAAATGCAACGACGTGCAACATCTAAGAAACGGGCGGCGGAGGCCGAAAAAGAAATCGAAAACGATATGGACAACAAAGAGGCGACACCAGTAGAGGCGGAAGAGTCATTGCCACCGGTGGCATCCAAACAACCTGAACCACCAGAAGAACAATCTGAGATGCCCACACAGACAGGGGAGGGCAATCTACAGGAGAAGCGGATGGAAAAATCCAAGACAACGGAGGATATTAAAATGGACAAATACCTGGAAATATTCCTGCAAAGGATGGAAGAGAAAATTAACAAAAATAGTAGGGAATTGACGGAAGACTTGAGTAAGAAAATGGACAAGAAGATAGACGAAAGTAATAAGGAAAGGAAAGAAGATAGCCAGTCTTTGAAAGAAGATATCAAATCCGGCAAGGAAGAAACAAATAAGAAGTTAGAAGATTTGAAGGAAGACAACCAGTCCCTAAATAAGAAGATGGAAGAGAGGATGGGAGAAAAGTTAGAAGAATTGAAGAAGGATAACCAATCCACAAAAGAAGAGTTGACTGGGATGAACAAGAACATGGAAGAATTGAAGGAAGACAACCAGTCCCTGGGTAAGAAGATTGATGAAACCAATAAGAAGATGGAAGAGAAGATGGAAGAAAATAGCAAGAAGGTGGAAGAGAAGATGGAAGAAAACAACAGGAAGTTGGAAGAAGAGATGGGGAAGAAGTTAGAAGAATTGAAGGAAGACAACCAATTGTTCAAGGAAGAATTCAAGTCGACCAAAGAAGAATTGATTAATAAAATTGAAAATACTAATCAGAAAATCGATGAAACCAGGAAGAAGATAGAGAAGAACAACCGACAATTGAAGGAAGAGTTGAAAGAAGATAACAGGAAGTTGGAAGAGAAAATGGGGGAGAAGCTGGAAGAATTGAGAGAGGACAATCAAATTTTGAGAGAAGAATTAAGAGAAGTCAATCAGGAGAATCTGGACAAACTGGACGAAAGGATGGAATTGTTGCGAGAAGAACTGAATAAGGAAATCACTGTTAACAAAAAAGCGATGAATAAGAAGATGGAAGAAGAAAATATAATGGTCAATCGACAGATTCGGGAGATTGATGGAAAGTGCAACCAGACCGAAAAGGAGGTGAATGAGTTTAAAGAAGTGGTGAACATCAAGTTCACAAATATCGAAGAACATAGTCGTAGGAAGGTAGAAGAACAGAGAAAGGAAAATCAAGAAGAATTCGGAAAAGTACGCAACCAGGTCACAGAACGATGTAATGATATACAAGAGACCATGGCCAATATCACCGGTCAGGTGCGACAAAGCCGAGAGGAGATGGAAGCGATTAGAAACAGACCGACTCATTTCACCGGATTGCCCGTCAACGAAAGCCGAGAGTGGCTCAACTTCCGGCAATACAAACGAAAGCCGATGGAGTTCCTGGCCAGGGTAGAAGAATATTTGACCAAGCATAAAATTACCCAATGGAGCCATAGCAGGGAGATATTCGACGAGTCTTTCCGAGACATAACAGATAATTGGTGGATGGCCAACCGGAGTGAAATTTCCGACTACCAACAGTTCCGGAAAATGTTTAAGACAAAATACTGGTCTGAGACCACCCAGAACTTGATACGTGACAATATTTGTAACGGAAGATACAGGTCACAATTAGGTAGCAGTATGACGGCATATTTCTTGGGGAAGGTGTGTATGGCAAAGCACCTTGAGCCAGCAATCCCAGAAGAATGTTTAGTGAATAAGATATCTTATCACTATGATGAGGACATTATCAGGGCCCGGAGAGGTAGTCAGATCAAGACGATCCAGGGAATGACTGAGTTATTGGAGGGATACGAGAATGAAGAGTATTATCGGCAGAGCAGGAAGAGAAATGAGAGACCAGAAGCAAGGCCGACTACTTACCCCAATAACGGCAATAACCATACAAATAACCGGAACCAGCCCAGTAATTACGACGGCCCTAACAACCAGCCACGTAATAACCAGTTTAACGGAAATTTTAACGGCGTTAGGAATAACAACCCCTACCCAAACAATAGAAACAATTTTTACCAACATAATAATGTCCCATACAGTCAGAGAAATCCATATCCCAACAATAATGGTAACAGGCCTTACCCACCTAACCGAAATTACTATAATGATAATATTAATAATAATAATAATAATAGCAATAGTAATAACCGAGTGTCGCGCCCTAGGGTAAATTTTATAAGAGCAACTGAAATGATGGACCCTGGTTGACACAGATACCAAACACCATCAAGAAAAGGGACGGAGATCATGATAACCGACTACGGCGAAAAACAATGTTGAAGGAGACGAAATAAATATCATTGAAAGGAAATGATACGAAGAATAAACATAGAAACAAAACTGGGTTTTATGAATGAAGACTATTTAAGAAAATGCACATTATAAATAAATAAGAATATGAGCAATGGAACGACATAAAGAAAATCGTCCATCTTCCTGGGTATATAAAAGAAAAGGCATTTATAAGGAAAGAAAAAGAGAAGATCAACTTACAAAAGTATAAATAATATGGGCCAGTGTAGAGTACAATATATAACCATATGTTGTGGTAAATGATAAGCATAACAATACATATGAGTTGAGGGAAATCATTTCAGGAAAAATCAAAGGAGTGTACAATCAAGCTTCTATGAAGAAATATTATGAAGAATGAGTTGTGAGTTTTAGAATTTTGAATTTAATTTTAAAAATCCTAAAATAATGTAAGTACATCTTACAACCTAATATTTTGAAAAGAACATTCTGGAGAATTAAAAGAAAAAGAATTTTTAATAATTTGAAAAAAAATTCTAAAATATGTAAGTACGTCTTATTACAACCTAATAATTTTGGAACAAACTTTATGGAAGAAAGAGAAAGAGAGAGAATTTTGAACTTAATTTTAAAAAAAAATTAAAATTAAGCAAGCACAGCTTACTACCACTGAATTATGAGAAAAACATTATGGTCAATAATTAAGAAGAATTTGAATTTGGAGAAATACCAAAATATTCAGAAATAATAGTAAAATCACAGTACTATAAACAATTCTGAATGAAACAATTCTGGGAATAAATGAATTAAACAGAATTTGAATGTTGATAGAACGTCAGAACTTTGAAACAAGATAAGATCAACATATTACAAGGATTTATGAGAAATATTTTTCAATTAATTAAAAAGAATAGTTTGAATTTTACATTAAAACTAACCAAGTTCCAAAAAAAAAAAAAATTATGTGTCAATTTTGATTGAATTGAGAAGAAAATAAAGTGATTAATTCAGAAAAGAGAATTAATTTTAATCCAGAATAAATGCTAGACATTCACAATAGCATTTGAAGGTGTAGAGAAGAATAACAAAGAAGAATGTAATATGCAAGAGAAGAAAAAATTTGGAAGCAAAGAGATTAATTACCTATGAAACGATAATGAAAACAGTTAATTAAGAGCAAAGAAGAACAACTCATACCAAACATATGGAGAAGATGATTTTGAACCAATGATAATAATAAGACCTATATGAAATGCAAAGAGAAGAAATACCACATGAAATATGATATAAATGAATTAATGTTAATGAATGCGAAGGCGGATTAATAACTTTCTAAGAGAAAGGAAAGAACCAAAATGTTTAAATAAAATGATCAATAGAACAATCTGTATATCTAATGTAAAGATACAATGTTAAAAAATTAAATATAATATATTAAGACCATTCAAATAATGAATAAGAAAGACTATATATAAAGACCATGCTAATACTATGAATAACCAGAAGAAAGTATAAAGAGAATTCAGATGAAGAAGAAAGAGAGTTACACTGTAAACAGTAACCAGAATTATTAAAAGAAAGGTTTTCAACCATAATTAAATTAAATATATCAGACAAGTTAAGAGTTTGAAAAAATATATATGTAATGAGTATAATAATGATTATGAAGATTTATTAAGATAGAAAATGTGAGATAATCTGAGAGACTACGAAGTGGAGAATCCAAAGATATTTTTATTAGTCGAAAATGAGACTACTTTTTATTTATTTATTCGATGACTGACTGAAGATAATTCCAGCAGCATTATGTTTTTTGAGCAGGGATGGATATGCCCCTGTACTCAATTTATAGAAGTGGTGTATGGCCAGCAGAGAAGTAGCGTACAGTGCCCCTCTGATCTGCCCCAGCCCACGTGATAGGGAATGTTAGGGAATAAATATCCCAAGGATACAAAACGAAGTTGATATAGAAAGAAAATGTATTACAATTATAATATATCTCAGAAGACACTAACTATCCAAAAAGGATCAGTAGTAAGACAAGTAACCATATATATAAAATTAATAAAACTCTAATATAAAAAAGTCGATATAAAAATGGAGAAGAAAATGAATTATAAGAAATGATGAAATTATCATAAGAAATTATTTCATCCATAAACATGTCTGAAATAATTACTTCTGGAGGAGAGCAATCTGTAGCGTGACAGATGTATGCATAATATTGAATGGCAATTGATCATTAGAATAATGAAGTTATAATATTTAAATTTGGAAGAAAGCATTAAGTTTAATATAAAAATATTAATTCATAGCAACTGTGGAAAGAAATCATTATTATAATGAAAATCCAAGTTCAAGTAAAAGGAGTTACTAGTGATGAGTCATCCAAGACCAGTATCATGACCAAAGGTTTTCAAGGTATAACCCAGGAAGGTAAAATAGTAAATAACAAAGCAGTACACAATATGACCAAACCCACAACGAGGAAGAATAAATAGAAGAGAAACCCTAAAATAAGCCAAGATCAACCAATACAGGTTGTGTATTTCTGTAATAAAGAAGAAGATGGAGAAGATCCCAAGAAACCTGATGGCAACAAGAAGAAGATGGAGAAGATACCAGTCCCAGAAGGCAGGAGAAAAGAAGACTGAAGAAAGAAGAAGAAGGCAGCATCCTGAAGAAGATGTCATGCTCTTATAAAAGACACCCAAATCCCTATATCCCCAAAATAAATATCTAACAACAAAAGTATAACGAAATAAAAACCACATGTATATAAATTTAAGAGAGAGAAGTGAACAAAGTAAAAGTTTCCTGTGAACTAAGATGAAACAATAATATAGTACCCATGGAACAAATCTCCATTGAAAAACGCTAACCAATTTATTATGTTGATAAGACTATACGACCATTTAGCATTAACATAATATATAAGTGAAAGTGAACCAGTGATAGTTTTGGGTATTATAAAAAATGAACCTTGTGTTTCATTCTTGGCAATCACAAACATTGGATGCAATGAAATATGCATTTTTCAATGACTTAAAATGTGTACGGTGACAATATGTTGTTCATAAGACATGAATCTGTTTAAAATAACATTTTGTTTTACATGAAAAAAGAAAAAACAGAGTTCATAATACCTTTTGAACAATTCATACTATTTATTTGTTAATGACAGGGTACAATTCCCCAAAGACAAGGTATAAAAGACTGTATAAAAACTGTAGAATCCTACTTATAATAATAGTTAGAAATAAGAATATAAATATAAGGTTTTAATGTATATAGTACAAGAATGTTTAAAAATGTTTTAGATATAAGGCCATTTGTTTGGGTCTGAAACAACTAACATCAGAACTATAAAAATAATTACCACTTGTAAATAGTAGAGAGTAATTAAGATGTTAGTTAGTACAAAACCTTTGTTGTAAACCATATTTACATGTTGGAAATGGGAATTTTGTTGCAAAATGTCTGATTGGAAGACAACCATTTATTTAAAAAAAATGTTCTTTATTCTGTTTAACTATTATTTGTATTGTAACCAATACTAATTGTTTTTGTGTAATTTGAAAACATGTTTAATTTATAATACTATTTGTAAAAAGTCAGAGAGGGTATCACACATCATATATTGTTCGTAAATTATTTTGTAAGAAAAATTGTTAAAAAATCATAGGCCAAAAGAATGGAAACCAAACTTCATCAAAACAGAGAAATTGCTCATTTAAATGCAAATAAACAAAAGGGGTTTAGACAAAATAAACTTGAGATCATGCCATATAATTGCACATACCATTTAGAGAGATTTTAATAAATTATATTCAGAATTATAAATAAAAATAAAATGACTAAACTCAGAAATTTAGACATGGGAGTCATATATTTCAGAATAATGTTTCAGAATACAACTAATTCAATTAATTACCAGAAAATAAGGGAATAGGAACCTTTTAATACAATATAGAATTATTAATATTAAATATAACTGATAAAATGGCTGAATTTATATAATGACAGGAAGTAAATTTTAATGTTTTGACTTCCAAACAGAGTATACCAAACTGAAAGTGAAATTACTATTTTTTGGACAGAAAACACTATAAAATGGCATTATTTAATCTGAAAATAACCAGAAGGAACTGAAAGATTAATTTAAAGCAAATCTAGTGAATAAAATTGACAAATAACCAAAGTTTAGGCATTCATATAGTGAAAATATAAAGTATTCACAGGATGTGAAAATATTTTTGAACAATGTTAAGGATAATATTATATGGGCTAAGAGTTTAATTGAAACTGAAGGAAACAGTTAGTTAATTATTGGTTTTTGAACGGTTAACATGACATACATTTGGTAACGTGCATAACCTAACCTATAATAGACATACCAAGCGAATGTATAGTACGTTATTGTGAAATCGCGAGTGACTTGTGGAATACTTCTAAAAACTATCATATTATAACAGAAACAATCAAGTAACACTCCATAACACAGAACAATATAAATCTACTCTGAAAAACACCACAAAACACAAGAAAACTGTGTAATACATTAACCCAAATTAGTGATGGAACCGGGGAAAGTGTTTGAACTAATAATTATACGGATACACTAAATACAACTCAGAAACAGTACACTAGACACTACACAACATTTTACAAGAGATTCGCAGACATCAGAACAGGAATACTACAGGAAAATCTTTTATTTGGAACGTCCAATATACGAATGACATCTCACTAACTTCACGGCAGCCATTTGCAATATTGGTCTCATCATTGCCAGAACCCCGCCTTCTTTGTTCGACACAGCTGTTGGGTGAAAACAATTATTATATTTACAAATTATTATTCAATGTCTGTGTTTATTAATAACTATTAATTTGATTGTAACGTTATACTTTTTAAATATTAGCCCGATTTCTCTGACTTTGGTAATAACTGGCTGTTTAAAGAACCCTATATAATTTTTATAACATATACTTGTAACTTTTTTCGATATCCTGAGAATCGATACTAATCGATAAGAGTCAATATTGCTGTTACTTAATAAAACATTAATACTTTTCAATACTTAATAGTTCTTTATTTCTTCAATAATACTAATTACCAATAATATAATTCTAATTGATAATCTACAAGGACTTTACCACCCGTAAGTGAAGATAACCTAAAAAATAGAAAGGTAAACAAATATCGATTGGTTTACAGACAGTCTTATGAGTGGTGATAGATTATTTAAATTATACTAAAACTTTAATAAAAATTTTCAGAAGAGCATTACACTGTTTAAAACTTCACAGCCCTATATTAATTAATTGATCCTAATTAATTAATTAATAAAATTAAAATTTTTTTTTTATTATTATTTTTTATAAACATAATTTTTTTTTTAATTTTCTTCAAAACAATAATTTTTGTTTTGAAACTTTCGGTGAAGCTGAGCATATATATTTCTTCATCAACTTTACGCTACTCGACCGGTCTTGCTACCATTGGGACTCGACCAGCTGGGAAACTTAAGGAAGTGTTTCAGGCCAGTAAGACGTCGAGAGCCACACCAATCACACCAAATAAACACATTACAATACAACATATTACATTGGACTTGATTACATCGGAGTCACATACTCCATAATAAGTATATCATCAATACATACAGCAATTTTTTATTATTTTATTACAACAGTTATGGATAGAGACTCCAGCGTAGTCCACAAAAACTATCTTACCCACCTCCATCTCAACTGCCGCGGGCTTCGGTCCAGGCAGGATGAGCTCGCCAACTTTCTACAGGAATCGCATACAGACGTCGCCACCCTCAACGAAACATTTTTAACTGCCAACAACCGCCTGTACTTTCCAGGCTATACCCTCTTCAGGCAGGATAACACGCCGCACTCTGGGGGAGTTGCGATCCTTGTTCGCAACTCTCTCAGGGCGCAACGACAGACCATACCGAACAACCCGACCAACACACTTCTGGTCAAGCTCAGCTTCTGCAACTCCCCTCCCATATTCATAGCAACATATTACAGCCCCCCTACTGCCGCACTAGACGTCGATTTCCTAAATCATCTGGCCACCTCATACCCCAGACTGGTCTTAGCAGCCGATCTTAATGCCCATCATCATAAATTTGGAGACAGATGGAAAAACACCAAAGGTACTATGTTACACAGGCTGTTGACTACATCTGGTCTGCGGCTACATCGTACCCCACCCACCCGCCAGCCAACTAACCCGGCGCATTTACCCACCAGTCCCGATAAGCTGATAACCTCAGCCGACATCACCCGGAGAATTCACGGGATTCGCCCAGGCCCGGACGTGGGTTCAGATCACGTCCCCTTTCTGTTTACAGTTGCCTACGGCCACGTTCAATACCAGTCCCTAGAACCCCGAGAAGTGGCCGTCACAGACTACTACGCTGCAGATTGGCCTCTCTTTTCACACGCTGTTGCTTCTTTGCTATCGCCGCTCCCTGCCCCCCCTTCCACACCAGACGAAACCGACACATTCAACGACACAATCACAACTGCCATAAAGACAGCGATAGCTATGGCCATCCCCACAAAACACATCAAATATTCCCAACAAAGACTGCCCCCTCCCATACTTGTACTGATCCGTAGGAAACGTTGGTTTCGCCGTCTCTTAACTAAAGACCGGCAAAACGAACTGCTCCAATCGGAATACAGAAGACTCTCGAACGAAGTGAAAACCGCCATTAGAGAACACCGGACCACGCGACTCGACAACCTCTGTACTTCAGTACAAGACACATTCCATAACGACCCCGCGCAGTTCTGGAAGAAAGTTAAGCGCTTCCACAACCCCCCAAAACCAACTACCCCTATCTTGGTGGGTGACAGTCTGATCGTTAGCGATAGCGAAAAGGCGGCCGCCTTCCGGGATACACTCCAGACGGTTCATAGCTATCCGACTAGCCCAGACTTTGACGCAGTCGCCGAACACACAATTAACTCCTTCATACACACTCACAGAGAACTCTTCAAACCAGACGACAGACTAAATGGACCATATGAACATCCACTGGAGCAGCCAATAACATCTGACAACATAAAAGACAAACTCCAGCAGTGCCGCAACTCAGCACCAGGCCCTGACGGCATTCCAAACAAAGTACTGAAAGCTCTCCCCGACATAGCACTTGACGCACTATCCCAGCTTTACACAACAAGTTTACAGCTCGGTTACGTTCCTCAAGCTTTGAAACATGCCCATGTCCTGATGTTTCCCAAACCATCGAAATCCGCCAGACTACCATCAAACTACAGACCGATATCGCTTACCCCCGCAATCTCCAGGTTATTCGAAAAAATACTAGTCGCCAGGATCCATCTGCATCTGAAAATCCACAACGTCCTACCCAGTACGCAGGGAGGTTTTCGCCCTGGGTACAATATATATGACCAGCTGGTCAGGGTGATCAGCGCCATCCAGGAGAACTCTTACCTAAGACACCCAACCATCATAGCCCTTCTCGACATCCGAAAAGCCTTTGACTCCGTCTGGCATAACGGCCTCAGATTTAAAACCCTCGGATGTCACTTCCCCCCAAACATCATAAAATGGCTTTCGCAGTTCCTGGATGGCCGAACAGCTCAAGTCCGAGTAAGCCAGCATCTCTCGGCACCTTTCCAACTACACGCTGGTGTTCCCCAGGGCTCAGCCATTAGCCCGCTACAATACATCATCTTTACCAAAGACACACCGCCCCCCCGCCACAGCTAACATACCCATCAGCAGGCTTGGCCCAATATGCAGACGACACTGCATACTGGGTCTCCCATCAACGTCACCAGCGAACACACCCTGCAGGATATGTTGCAGACTTTCTTTGAATAGTGCAACACATGGAGAATTACCGTAAACACGGACAAGACCCAACTTTGTGTGTTCAACCGCACAGGACGGAACATGAGTCACTTTTTTCAAAATCCAGTCCGTGTTGGCCTTTCAAATATAATTCCGAAGCGTGACTGCAAATACCTGGGCGTCACCCTTGACACCACGCTGACCTGGCGCCAACACATCAAGAAAATTAATGCCCAAGCGCGAGTCCGAATCCGAGCACTACGCACGCTTAGCACAAACGATCGCTGCTCCAGTGAACTCCTCACCAGGATCTACACCACTTGCATCAGGCCCCTAATAACATATGCACACCCGATCCTGCTGACGACTGAGACCAACAAACTCGACGCATACAGAATCACAGAACGGCGGGCCCTGCGCCTCATCTACCGCCGTCCTCCTATCACCAAACCCCCAAATACGACCTTATATGCCCTTAATAAACACTTCCCTGACCTGGACACATTCCTACATAAAATAAACTGGAAATACGCTAAGACAGCAAACACCCGACCAACATTACAAACCCTCCTCACCCCCGCTAATAGACCAGCTCAAAACGCCCGGCGATCACACTTCCTTCTAAACCGTCTCCTGACTCTTGCAGATGAACCCCCGCCCAGTATATTGCGTAGAAAACAACGCAACAGAAGGGTCCCCGGACCCGTCTAGGGCCCTCCTCTATCGCTATAGGGAAAAATATATATATATATAAATTAAAAAATCCTGAAACAACCTGTCCTGTTTCTTCCAAAAAAAAAAAAAAAAAAAAAAAATCTCATCACCCTTACATCTTCAACGTCGTCGCTACCCTTAAATAAAGAAAAACAAAACCCTCCATTGGTAGCCCAATTAAAACCCCACAACCTGTTCCTTAACCCGCCCATGCCCTTGACATCCCTTCGACGCTTCTCACTAATTTTAGCGTCATTTGCTGCAAACGACACTGGCATTACAGTCCGTAAGCTTGGCACTGATTACCCCACTACCCCCTCTCCTTGGGGCTACAAACACCTATACACCAAATTCCGCCCTTTTCCCTGGTAACAACACCTTCTCATCGCCCGGTCATTGCTGGCGTACGCTACCTACCCACATTTCCTTTTCCACATGGCTGAAGGGAGCTTGCTCCAAAACAGCCTGAGTGGACCAGTTTGGTCCCCTCAAATAACACAAAAAAAAAAAAAACCTCCGTGGTGAAGGCGGCCGTCCGGTGATCGGAGGCCCTTCCCCCTCGTCTCTATGGATTACCAAACATCCATAATGAGGACGTTCCGCTGAGGCCCATCGTTAGTGCAATTGGCTCGCCGACGTACAACTTGGCTAAGCACCTCACTGGATTGCTCAAGCCGTACATCGGGCAGACGGATTCGTTTGTCCAGGACTCTCCGCATTTCCTCCGGAGGATCCGGGAGTTGGTGCTGGAGCCTGGCGATGTGCTTCTCAGTTTCGATGTGGTCTCTCTTCCACGATGGTCCCTGTCCAGGAGGTCTTGGGGTATATAGGTGAACTGTTCCCGGCGGACATCACTGCTTTGTTCCGGCAGGTCCTAACAACGACCCACTTCCAATGGAACGGCGGCTTTTACGAACAGTTGGATGGCGTCGCGATGGGAAGTCCTCTCAGCCCTGTGGTTGCAAACTTCTATATGGAAAAATTTGAAGAGTTGGCAATTTCATCTGCGCCACTGAAGCCGAAGTGTTGGCTGCGGTATGTTGACGACACTTTCGTGGTCTGGAGCTATGGGGATGAAGAGCTGGGACGCTTCCTTGGACATCTCAACGCTGTGCACCCGCGCATACAGTTTACGATGGAGCGCGAGAGCGGTGATCAATTGGCATTTCTGGATGTGTTGGTCCTGAAAAGGACCGATGCCAGCTTAGGGCATAGGCCTAAAGTTTATAGGAAGCCGACGCACACTGACAGATATCTGCATAAGTCCTCCAATCATCATCCTAGGCAGAAGCGGGCGGTGCTGAAGACTCTGGTTGACCCGGCTAAAAGGATCTGTGAGCCCCGGTATCTCCAAGATGAGTTGCGCATCTCGAGGAAGCACTGCAGTCCAACGGCTACTCTGCTGCGGAGGTGAGGAGAGCTGCCCGGCCGAGAAGATCTGCGTCTCTAATATAATGCCAGTTACGTTCGTTAAACATTAAGTGGTCAATTGACAAAGAAATTCATTTTACTAAAGTTATGATCTCTTCAGTAGATCCAACTATCATTGGGATAATAACATGGATATCCTTTATCAGGTAAATTACTTATTAAATACAGGCATGTCCACGGTTTATCAAATGGTGGTACATCGACTTAACCTACTTTGGTTCAGTAGAACCTGCTGTCTTCACACTATTAATTATTAATTCATTTATAATTAGGTACAATAAATTTCATTAATGCTTATTTGACTTTATGAGGTTCAACGCCTCTTGAAAGTTCCTTTATTTATTCTTAATTCTACTTTGTGTCAAGTTATGTTCACTTCTTAGTCTACAAGAATGATATTATCACCATACTCCCTTTTATTTATATATAATACCGCGATTGCCTGGGATTATACACTGACAATCGTGTACCCACTACACTTTTATTTCTTATTTCACTTTATAAATGTCTTGTAGACGTTTGATTCGTAATTGTACTGAATCATACGTTACTCTCCGCACAGGTTAGGTAAAAATTTACTTTTGTTTCGTCGAGAACTCTCGTCGTGTTTCCTCCGTTGATCGTACAATAAGAATAACGCTTAACTTGGCGTCTCCTTGCTCGTCAAGCCTCGCTACAGGTAATTTGATTGGTTCTAATTTCAATGACACCTCACTGACAATTTACTGTCGAGTGGGTCTTCGGGACGGAAAGTACGAAAATATTTCCATTAATTTACACAAATATTTAAAAAGACATTTAACATTCTTATGGTACTTGGGAGTTCTAATTGACTAATCTCAATCGTTTTTAATTGTTCTCCAGATCAATTAGATACCCCTCAAGCCATAACTCTGTTAATGTTTGATACTTTTTTAATTTCACCACTTAGCCTATTACATTTTTCAATTAAAACTATCTTACTGTCTATTATTAACAATTCAATTTCACAATTAGGTTTATTGATGATTATTCAGTTTCTTTCTTTCCTTTAATCATATTATAAACCAGTTATCTGTGATAACAACTCTAAAATCGAGCATAAACCTTGCTGTACAGGTAGCATTATGGTTTGGATTTACCTTATGTTATTTATTGAAGGTATTTTAAGAATCAGTTACACGTCACTTCTGTTCTTAAAGGTCCCCTCCAACTTCTGGCTATCATGGGCTGGCTTAATCAATACCCCTTCTTGTAATATTTGGTTACTGACATATTCAGTGTTTGGCACCTAGGCCTTAAATTTATACTGTTCTAATCATACAATACATTGTTTAAAACTGGTTACAATTCAATCATTAGTTGGTGTTTTTGTCTAATTTATTATTTTACTATTATTTGCTTAGTCTGATACCATGTATAATTTCAATATTTAGTATCAGACTCTAAGCTCCTTTAGGCCTATTGCCACACAAGTTGGTTTTAACAGTGGTCTGTTCATTTCTATTTGATTACATTTGAATGTTGCTATTGGTTTATATAGATTAACTGTAACAACCTTTAGTTGTTACCTTGGGTGGTTTTGACATAATTGTACTCTGAATTATATTCCTTTCGTACCCCTATAGTTAAAACACTATATGGTTTTACAATCGTTCTTTTAACTCTTATTGATTTTTTAAATAGAGTGATCATTCTCCTTTACAAGATAGTGATAGTAATTATGAAGGTGTTACCATCATTTGATTGGTAATAGTATGTCACCTTGCTTTGTTATACAATAAAATATTTTGCATCTGGTGGCAAGATACCAGTATGTCTATTTTCTATTATCTTGTGATAAATTTAATCTATTTATAATTGGTTTACCTTATATAAGTGAAATAGAACCTTGCTGGTTCTATTGACACTAATTTCTCCTCTCATTTATCTCATATTGTTACAGTTTTAGTAAGATTTGTTAGATAACATCAAAATGTCTAACTTATTGTTTGTACCTATACTAATTGCAATACAATTCTACTGGTTCTATACATTGATTCTGTGTTGGTACCATCCTTTTAACATTTAGGTTCATTACCCTCCAACAGAAATTAGATTATTAGGCATTTAGATACTTAACTCTCCTGTTTTAGGTGCATAATTCACATTTAGTGAGGTTAAGTGTCCTATCATGGTTTGGCAACAATGTGTTTGTTTTATAATGATTTCAATGTCTTTTCATTTCACATTATCACATGATTACTAATGTTATTTATGATTTTAGGTTTATTATACACCCTTTTGTCTCTATTACCCATTTTAAACAGTATTTATACACATCATTTGATAAGTAATATCCCTACATTTTCTCTAGTCACACTAGACAAAGTAACTAGGCTGGTCGATATGATTCATGATTGTTATTCTTCCAGACACACAGTTAGTTTATACCTTTACTAATTTTATTTCACTCTCCTGACCTTTGTTCATTGTCTCATTTAATTACTATATAAGCTTTCTTTGTCGGCATAGTTATTTACATAAGTTCATCAGGTCACTCTTCGGTTCATCATTATTACTCTGTCCTTTACTCTGGGCTTTCTTGTACTCAATCCATTCATCTTGTCTTAACTCTTCTTTGGTTTTGAGCAGGGCATGTCTTATTCTTCATTCTGTTTTTGTATCTAGTTGGGCTTTGTAGTGTTCTTCTTTACTCCATTTATAGTTTCTTCTCTCTGTCCTTGGTTTTCACATTTTCACCTAATCTATTGAGTCAGTTGTCATTTAATTACATTTCGTCTAAGTCATTGTCATTATTTCCTTAGTCGTCTTCATCAGTGTGTTAAAGATGTATTCTTTATTTATTTAAAATCACCTTCTACTTGTCTTGGTTATTAACATTAAAGTTGTATGTAGCATTCTTTATGCTTTGTTACTGTTGGATTATTGGTTGTTTGGGACCCTGGTGGTCGTGATCTTATGTAACATTACAATATTAGTATCTAGAAGTTGTGGCTGAAACAAATCTTTTAAAATAGGAAGAGAAATAATCAGAATTTGTTGATTTACATCCATTACAACGTACATGCGCGAATTCTTGTATCAATTTCTGTTAAATTTTAAATAAAGCTTTGAAAATGTTTCGGTTTTTCTCTTTTACTCGATTTCGTTACTGCCTTTGTCTGTTTTGCAGATAAATTTTATTAACATACAACCGTGGAAATCGTATATATATTCTACTTCATACATTCTTAAAATTTAATTCCGCACCACAAATGTATGTATTGTATTTTATTCCGTATCAGAACAGAGACATGCAAAGTTCTTGATGACAAATCAACTAATATACGTTCTTCTTTTCTCATCAATTCGTATGAGGACATAGCATTTGCCAGTTCCCTCTCACACGTACTCTGTATGCCTTTCATAATTTTTACTTACATGATTTTAGACTTATCCGGCTTCTCTTCTTGTTGTATAACGAATCTAAGGAATACAAACTTTCAAGCTTTGTTACTGCACCACACAATACTCTTACTTCGTACATTATTATTGAATACAGACGAATTATAAAAAGGTTTTCTTTAAAAAATTTTTAAAACTTTAAAACATACAAATTTTACGGAAACTTGTTTAAATTGATTTACAAAATTACACTCAAATTTCCCAGTTGACACAAACACAAACTATATATTAAAAAAAAAAAAGTATAAGGATTTATGGGTACTGAATACAAATCCACACCGTTACACCGATTGCCACCAAATTTTGCACATTAACCTTTAACACAAGGTTAAAAATACTGTCTGACATGGAATTTGATATTTTTCCCCGTTCGCACGACTTAGGCCGTTTTAATTATGCCTTTTCGTTTACGCGTATAAAGATGTCAAAAACACCATGGCGACCACAATTAATTACCATAGTAACAAGTAAATAAACAAAAACTATTTAGCGGCATCGGAACTGTACATTTATCCATTCCTGCAGTACATTTTCGATGCAATATGCGATTGTATCGATATATTACGATGCGGAAAAGAAGAAGTGTAATAATTATAAATTGTTCTATTACTTAACGTAAAGCGAAAAAGAATTTCGACGAAACCGAAACATGATAATGTTTTTAGGCTTTTGAAACGTATAATGTGCATAAACTGCAAACTCTCCTGTTCAGCGATGTTCGTACGGATTTCTGACCGATTCATTACTACAATATATATTTACTATATAACAAACATTCTCATGTTAAAACGACAGAGACCGAAGATTTCTAGACTGTGGGGAATCGAAAGTGTGGAAAAAATATAGTGTTCGCCTGGAGCGTTACATTTTTCGATGGCGTTACACATTGTGCATCACGCATTTTGTGGAATGACCCCCAGCCTAAAAACATGATCATGTTAAGATACGTGTTGTTTTCATTTGCGAGGTTACGTGACAACGGTTTTTAGTTTCTAGTTTACTGCTGAAATAAATAAAAGCCATGATTGAGGAGAACATAACGTTTAATGTGTTATACAATGCTTCTAACAGAGTAACACTTAAAATAAAAAATTTAACGTTTTTGATTTAACAGGTACTTTATAAATATCTCCAAAGGCTTTATAAACGGGTACTTTTAAATCTCCAAAGGCTGTTGCACCAACATAATAATTTAGTACAAGTTAAATATTACATTGTTGAAAACAGCTTCGGAGAGAATTTGACTAATGAGTACAAAATTGTGATACGAACTGACTTCTGTTCGTATATGGCATTCTTGCCATATAGACATAGACAATAAAAATTATATTAAAATACTTATTAAAAGTCAAATATTTGCGTGCGAAGCCGCGGGTAACAGCTAGTATTGAATAAAGTAAGATCCTAATTAACATCTTGGTGTTTCTTTTGAGGAACTGGTGTAAATGCGGTATTATCCAAGTTTTCCCCTTTTTCATTTATGTTGCGTGGATGAATTCATCTACTATGCTGGCTACTACGCCCGGACGTCCGTGAACATTACTGTCTCCTATGGGAACCGACTGACAATACGTCGCGGCCCACCTATCCCTAACTCTAGCGTGGTTGTATACTTCGTGTATAAAGGAAAAAATTATAGCCCCGGATACGTTTTTTTGTACGTGCAGTAACTCTCTTACAAGTCCTTGCCAGTGATAGCGAACAATCATGAGAAGGAAGTGAATAACACATACTAGAGGATCTACAACGATTAACGCATGCGTCGTAAATGGATCTATGTTTCAAGGCGAGAGAGAACGATAAAATGTAACTGTTAACGTTAAAAACAAAGCGGTCAATAGTGGCTGGCAGGAAAGTAACGAATAATCGACAATAGTTACCCAGCCTAAGTACGTGTCAATGAAGCCATCAGTGTGGATGAACGGGACACAGTATTCGTTGCAACTCATATTACTCATACTATTCATATTACACTTATAATTGTTTTAACTCATATTAATATCTGCTAAGTGTAAATAAGTAAATATGACATATTAAATATATAAAGACAGCCGTAGGATATAATTTTAATCATTTTATATTTACTATATTTTAGGAAACGCAATTTTACAAGTGTACGCAAGGCAGACAGAGAGTGCCGACTTTATTGTTTTCACAATGCAAGTTACAGTAATGACAAGGAATGAAGTGACAGCGGGTAGAGAATCTTCAACAATTACACAGCGTGTGACCGTAAATGGAGAACATCAATCTGGGCGACACACTGCACGAACGTACATATCTATTTAAGTCACTGTTACATTACTTTGATACATATCAGAGTCAACGCTTGCGTCTGTTACTGTATGATTGTCCTCACACCAAACACTCAGGTGACGTACTGAGCTAATTACGGATCACGGTATCCTTAATGGATTTGTTGGGATACCGTTTCATACTGTGAGTATTTCCGGGATTATATCGCAGATCAGCTGTGTCTCTTGGATAGTTCACATCCTCGGAAGTAAGGCATAACTGAGGCATAAGAAAGTTATGTACAATAACAAATTTCATATCATTTCTAAAAAGTAATGAACGCGTCACAGTCTAGCCTCTAACCCAAAGACGGACGCCAAAAATTAAAAGTTTTAATGTAACTAAAGCGTTTGGGGTTGAGATTAAAGACTTTTCAACCAATGAGATGACCTAATTTTACTAGACGCCAGAGACGACTTCGCCGAGAAGCACTAATTGCCCTGGAACCATCACGGCGAGCGGAACGTGTGACAGTCAGCAAGATATTTTCAAATTTGTGCGCGTTACCCAGTATAGTTTAGCAATCTAACCTAAATAGAGTAACTAACTTCTTACGTGTGAAAGTGCGACGAGTGATTGTGATAAATAAGAACCATCGCTAGTGTATAATAAGGGCGATGAGAAGTGTTATATGCAGGGAGTACTATTCATTAAAAATATTTTAAAAAGAAATGAAATATAATAATTACCGATTGGTAAAGTTTATATTGAAACTACTCTAGTCAAGTACGGACTGTACATGGCTAAATTAGTAAATAATTGTCAATTGATAGGCACATGAGTAAAGGTTCTCGATTTTATTTAATTATATTAGTTAAATAAAATATTATTGAAATTTTAAAGAAAATAATACATGAAGTCAAAATAATATCGAATATCGAGAATAACAAGAATAAATATAGACGCTAACTTGACTATATCTAACGTTGAACCAAGTAAATCATAAAATAACCTCCGAGAACTATCATTGTCATTAATAGACATACTATCATTTCAAATATGTGTTATGTATATAGTTTTAAGATTTATATAATATGAAATAAAATATTTTAATAACTTACTCTGAACAACCAGTGGAGATAACCTATAAAGAACAAACGTTCTATGTCAACATTGAGTCCAATGTTAAACTTATAATCATTTTAAAGAGACTCTAGTAACAAGAACTTATCTATTCAATAAAATACCTTTCATTGGTAACAATTAACCAAATAATATTATTTCGATACGCAGCGTTTATGAACGCGTATCACACCTGTGTGAATAGCTGACGATAGTACATCAGTTGTACCATGATACGATAGTTTTTATATCGTATTTGAGGTTAAATTTTGTTGGATTATTAATTATTCTATATAAAGTAATATTGTTCAGTATTAACATCTTTGTAACTTGTGTCATGACAATTAAAAGAACTCATGAACATTGGTAATAATAACCAAAATTAACCAAATAAGGTTAACAATAATATTGTAAATCGTAGCAGTGTTACCAGCCCTGAGCTGAAAGATTCTCATCAAATAATTAACTTTTTTGTTGTTTAATGACTATTCATTGTTTTAAAAGGAATTCAACTTAAATGAATTTGATGTTAATAAAGTAATAGTTATCTTACCTGTGAATCAGTCGTATTTATTTTATTAAAATAGGCACAAGGAAAGTTCATTCAAGGAGCAATTGTTTCCCAAGGTGGCAGCACGATAATCGAGCGGCCAGTATTTAAATTTTAAATCAGTATTAAATACAAACATCATTTTATTTACTGCCTGCATGTTAGTGCTCAAATGAATTATTTTGTGAATTGTGTTGTGACTTTTCAGTAATACAGAGCCTACGTTGGAAGATTAAGGACATTCACTGATGGTAAGTGGAAAGGTAAACATACCAGAGTGCAACAGAGAACTTTAAAATTCCTTTTGACAACCTATATTAATTCAAATCATAAAAAACATAAACGGTAAACATAATATAAACAACATTATACGTTATTAGTATTATATTATAACGTGACGCCCATCGCGGTGCAGCTAACAACAACAAACATTCTTCATAGTTATTTTAAAAAGTTATATTATAAAGTAAACAATGGAGGCCAACGGATAGAGTTGTTGTACAAAGGCACGGTCGTATATTATCTAGACACGTGCTTAAGTGCGTGACGTCAGTATAAAATTTAATTTAGAAAAAACGGAGGCTGAATATTGTATTTGTGTAAATAGTGAAAAACATTAACGAGATACGGATAAGCTCAAATAATATTCCATCGTCGTATTGTTATCTGCTACGTTAATCGTCATGTCCTCAAGCTAAAAAAGTAAAGTTTTATCGCAAATAACTGAAAATAAAATAGATTATAATACCGGGTTCTCCATCAAAACAGGCGGTTTTAAACACTATATAGTTTGGTCTAAGTCTTTCACGGCCGGTGTCAGTTGTATTAGAAGAGTTTACCGGGCTGTTTGGCCCTTACCACAGTACTGTGGGCCTGACGAGAATAACCCGCGTTTAGGAGGTCTCGAAATTCTTTGAATTCCACTGATGATGGCAGCCAGTGGTGTTGTCGAAACGTTTGGTTTGTCTTTAAACCGTAGACCACGGCCAAACAGCCCGGTAAACTCTTCTAATACTATATAATAAGTGTTTAGTGTGTTTATATGGTAAGGTAAACGTGTCCAGCAGTGCCAGAGTGTTGCCGTATATCGACAGTAATCAGTGCTCCTAGATGCACATGCGAGTACGCAGATGGTCACACACAAAATATGATACAGTAGTTCCAACAATTCCATCAGCACTACAGAACAGCTGTATTGTAATTTCGCAAAACAATGCGATGTCCATATTCGCTCCTCTGTTCGTGCATAGACCGTGTTCGTGTCAGTTTGATTTTACATGCGCGCCCGGGGCCCGTGGTAAGGGTTTAAGAACTCAAACATACCTGATAGGTCTGAGCAGATAGTGTCTAGCAATGTCGTTAACGCACTGTGTACACATCACTCAGTTAACAATACAGATCTTACGTAGTAGACGGCTACTACGTAATATTATTAATTTACTTCAATAATAGTATACGGAATACTATCATATTTATATAGTTTAAATAAAACATAATATTTTCTCCGCCACAAGACGCCTATACGCGAGATGTACTCACACAACACATGTACAGGACTACATATCATGTGCTAAGCTGAGAAGGCATATAACGCGTTGTGTGAGACGTAGTACTACGCAATGGTCGCGAATCATCAAGACTTTCCATGTGCGCCTTCCATATTACGCTTGATCTTTCTTCCCGAATCTAGGTCATTTTTGTCACATACTACGCCACATAGGTAAAAATTCAGAATTTAGAAGCAAAGTTAGTTACTTCAGATTCGCGTTCCGGTGTGCGATATGTTTGGAGTTCTTGGTTTCCGTGATTTGTGAATTATTGTGTGACGATATGTGTAATTGGTGACTTGCATTATTTAGTGAGACACTACTTAATGGGTTACGTTTATTGTTTGTTACAACAGTGTGTATGCTTTGGAGAACGTAAACTTGAAAAATTGTTGTACATTCATTCATCATTCCATGGCGCTGCGGTCTTTCCAGACCTTTCAGCATCCGCAACAGCAGATTTCCACTTTTCCCTGCCTTGTACCAGTTATCTCCATCTTCTGACTCCCAGTTTCCCGAGGTCGCACTCCACTACATCCAACTAACTTTCGTGGCCTTTGGCTGAGGCGTCTTTCACCGGTTGCTGAGCTAAGAGACATTTTCAATTACAAAACAGACTCATAGCGTTTTAAATTCCGTGAACCTTTCTCTTAATCGATTAGATTTCTTAAATCTGTGGAATCGACGTATCAGTACTCACAGAAGCATTTGCTACATGTGTGTGTCACAGAAAAGGTAAAAGAGACCTGGTCTAAGATTCAAGCTGTAATACAAAAGATGATAATCTTTACGCTGCTAAAGTCCCGCTGGGATTCAGAGTCGTTTTCTCCAAATGTACGGTAAAGCTCAAAAACTGTAAATGTTTAACATTTCTATCTTACAGTGAATACTAGTTAAAAAATCAGGAACGTATTGTAAACTTTCTCTTGCTTCTCACTTTCTTTTAATCATAAAGACGACAAATGTAATCTCGAAAAAATTGTTCTTGAAGGACAGCCCATCGTACTTTCAGCGTGTTCCATGCTTGTTCTTCTACTTTAATTATAAAAATAGCTTCAAACCGATTAAAACCCCTTTCCTGTTCTATGCTTCATACTGTTTTTGTGTTTCGTGAAGTATTGTGTGCGGATATCTGTAAATGGTGACCTGCATTACTAAGTGAGATACTATTTATTGGGTTACGTTTATTGTTTGTTACAACAGTTCGTGTGCTTTAGAGAACGTAAACTTGATAAAGTATTGTACATTCATTCATCATTCTATGGCGCTGTGATCCTTACAAAAACTCGGCCTCCGCGACAACGGCTTTCCACTTTTCCCTGTCTACTACCAATTGTCTTTATCTTCTGACTACCAGTTACCTAAGGTCGCTCTCCACTAAATCCAACCAACTTCTTCGTAGCCTTATTCTCAGGCGTCTTCCACAGAAGATTACAGCTACGTGTTACACGCAGCTTTATTATAAACACAGCGTAAGAGCGGATAACACGTCTTGACAGCCTCGCATCTACACATCCTGTGAACGTTAGGCATCAACTTTCTATTGACAAAAACTTTGGATTCATCCACAAATCGTACTTTACATTTTATAAATTCTATGGAGTCTCTCTTCTGACATGATCACATTTGCAGGTGACTTTCTCCGGTGAATTTTGAATAATTCCTTCTATACATTATATTTCTTCCAAAACTAAGTTTCCTTTTCTGCCTAACCTTGGACAATGAGTGAATAGTGTAAACCGTTTCAATCAATATGGTAGACTACTAAGTCGGACATGTCTAATTTGTATGGTGTTACAAAAATAATTGTTGTCATTTAGTGTTTAGTTCAGAATTATCAATGCGATTTGACTGTTTTTCCAGACCATATGATATCTCGTTAATTTGACAAGGATTTGAGTCTATTGGTTAAAGTAATAGTACACAATATATTTTATGTTATGAAAGGGCTAACCTGTGTAAAGTAGTGCTGGAATTACGTTCTAATTGAACAGCAAACCATATCGGTGTAATAATATAAACATATCGTAAAAAATTGAATATACTATAATATAGACTGTAACACAGAATAGACTATAGACTATAACACTAGTTTCCGTAAGTGCCATTACGAAATTAATCGCCCAAAGCTCCTATACTAAATCCCCAAAATATTCTCTTATGCTAAATTGCCATTACCTTAAAAATTACCACAATCATAAAAATTTTAACATGGAAAGTAGCAAAAACATGTTTTATTCTGTACATAATTTATTATTTTACAAACGTTTTACAAAATTAATAGATAAAAATATTTTACAATTTTAAACTGTAATTTAACATACAACAATTAATCCAAAAATGTCATGTTTTTTATGTTTCAAACGTTTTGAAGACGACGACGACATTTGTTTGTATTTAGTACCCAATACTCTATACTAAGGTTTTTGAACAAACCACTGCATTTTTAAGAGATCACTTAAGTTTTACAGGACATGTTCATACAAAAACCTAAAGTTTCTAATTGATATAGATTAAACGTAGTTTATTCTATAGAACTAATGTTTGAAAATGTTTTAAAATACTTAACTTCAATTTATTTATTTTGAATCTGACTAATACATAACCTTACTAAAACTGTATATGCTTTTAAAAGTACAATGTGAGTTACAATGTGTACTACTTAACTGTAGTTTTAGAAACAGGAAAGGTAAAACAAAATCAATTCTTCAGCTTCAGTCAGGTTTACGGTTCTTTAAAGATAATATCATTATTACCAATAGTGAGTTTCAAAAAATAAAAGAGAAATAATATAAATAAAAGCAAGAGGAAGCAGAAGGATTAGTTTCTACGGACATATTCAAAGAATGAATCCTGACAGACTAACAGGGAAACGTTTTAACTACTTCAGAAACCTCAAAATACCCAATACGTAGTTCAAAGAAACAGAAAATGACATAGGAGAATTACAGATTACTCAAGAAGACATGGATGAACGCTTACCATTCAAAAATAAATTTTAAAATGCCCAAGGTCTTCAGGAAACCCCCAAGAAGAGGGCAGGTGCCGTCTAGACTGACGAAATTAGGGAGAGACATTGATCAAGAACGAAGGTGATACGGGAGAAGAGGAAGGGAGAGGAGAAGAAGGGAGGAACCAGTTGAAACGTAGTCCACAATGGCTTGTACGAAAAAAAAAGCAACAGTAAGAGAGTGTGAAGTACACAGACATTCATCAGAATTAGACCAGTGAGTGTGGTATCTGGCCAATACTCTAGAAGTCCCGGGTTCGCCATGACTTCGAGGTGTGATTTTCAGCCCCCCCCCTCAACAGTTGATTCATCTTGTGTAAATGAGATAGTAACATCCTTGGCTACCAACGAGCGGGTTAAGCGTACTGTTGAGCACACCTTCTTCCTTAAATGCCGTGAGGTAGCCTATACTGCCTACCTAGGTGGTGAAAAACGAGTCATTGTTATTAGTACACAATACATACATTACACACATACTTAATACTAATTCTGTAGGCTAGAACAGAATAATAAATACAATTACATATTACAAAACACAATTATATATTATGAAATATAATAAGCAGTATATATTTATGTAATACAAAATTTATCACACAATGCAATATTTAAAGTTGAAACTTGTGATAAATTAAAAAATTTGTCAGAAAACTCTAAAAAGCCACATGTTGACCCGTGTCTCAAACAACAGTGATGGAGATGGTATAAACTAATATTAAAATCAGTCAAACGACAAAAGCTGACAATTCTTATCTAATAAGTTTTAAAGACTTTTACGGTCCGTGTCTCAACATAGATATTAAAAGGTTCCAAGCTATTCGACAGTTGCGAGTCGATTCTTGTTATAGTTGTTTTTAATAGATTTAACTGTGCGCATCAAGTCACATCTACTGAAGGTGTCAGCCGCTAGAGCCGCCGAAACGTTAGGATTACAGTATAACAACAGACGACCAGGGAGGCTGAGCTTCAAGGGAACTTTTAACAGTCATGCTAATATTTATGTGATACCTGTCACGTTTTACAAATGTCATCGTCTTCTTCTTCTTCTTCTTCTTCTTCTTCTTCTTCTTCTTCTTCTTCTTCTTCTTCTTATTCTTATTCTTCTTCTTCTTCTTCTTCTTCTTCTTCTTCTTCTTCTTTTTCTTCTTTATTTCTACGTCTTCTTCTTCTTCTTCTTCTTCTTCATCTTCTTCTTCTTCTTCTTCTTCTTCTTCTTCTTTTTCTTTTTCCTTTTCTTCTCCTTCTTTACCTTTATAAGAATAAAGCTTAAAACATATTACGTCGCCCGTCGTTACAACTGATCTCGCCATCATTTCGTTGGCCTTCCCAGACTTCTTCTACCTTTAGACACATATTTTGCAAGTACGTGGTATTCTTGGTGCATCCATGCGTTTAACGTGATCAAACAATCTTTCTAGACAAACAAAAGTGCTTTAATCTTCCTGAATGGGCTACTAACACGATTCCAGGAAATTCCGGCTGTAACGCTGCTACCTTTGAGACTCCAGACCTGCCCTGTGTTTCGTGCGGAAACCCACCTTATTATTATTTACAACGCGTTTCGCCCCGCGTTGAGGCGACAATATAATTAAATTTACTTCACTTTTAACTGCATCACGTTTTGAGGCATCAATATAATAATATTTGCTTTGTTTATTTTGTTGACATAAATATAATTGGTACTTACTTGCTTGTGGTTTTATTAAATTGTTGGGCGCCAGAGCTGGACTCAATCTCAAGGGGTTATATAAATAATAACTCAGATCGTTCAGACTTAAAAGAACTTATGTTGACTGAATAAGATTACATACATTTAATATTTATCACTGATTAGAACATCCTTCAATATATCTTATGAATTATTCTTCATTGCTACAAGGTTTATAACATCTTCTGTTAATTAATACAAACAAAACATCTTTATTATACTGGTATTTCCGTTCAACTCACATTCTAGCATTTGATTTATCGTTTATCATTAATAATTTATAGTTTGAACTTGTCATATTAATATTTCTATCCCTATTAATTTAATCTCTATTACTACTCACACCAGTACCTCTCATATTACACATATAAATGCATTCTTATAAATTTTACTTAACTCTGAACGATTTGGGGGTTGTTTTAGAATGAAATGAGCATTTAAGTCAGACAACTAAGTTTGTTTCAGTAAATTGATAAACTAATGGACAATGATTTGGCTATAATACGTTTACTTGTTCTGTTGGATTCCAATAGCGGTTCTCCTGCTGGGTGCACTGCACTTCACAATCACTTAATTTCTTGTCTGGGAGATTGGCACATCACTCGCTTCGCGTTTTTACTGGTCGACGCGCACAGGTTATAAATTGACTGGTTAACTCACAATTCCGCGCACATAACATAATTATACTTTCCGATACTGACTTTCGCGTTTGTCCGCCCGTTCTTCATACACATATATTCATTTACCATTGACAAAACTATACGCCTTTCATTGTTCTGATAGTGCTACGTTCGTTTACTCTAACGTGCGGCTTGATTCCTTATTCTTCTAACTTTCAAACATACTTCCTCGTCTCAGTCCCTCGTCTGTACACTCAAACTTTCAACAAAGGTTTCATCGTTCGGAGTGACATGGACTCCACGTCTGGTTGTTATCGAAGACTCCCTGTTTCGCTGTTGCAAGTTGCAAGACCCCCGTTGTTTTTATGTGCTGACAGAGTTCCTCCCTCTACGCTGATGTCTGTCTGTTTTTCCAATTGGCTTATGTTTAAATTTTTCAGAGCTTAGTTTGAAATCATCCATCTGTGAGGCTCCTTTAGTTCCCGCTCAGTAGTGACGCCTTCGGTGATTGGTACATAGTTTGGGCGATTGACTTCTACCGCGTTTTTCCGTTATTTTAAAAAATGACGCTTCGCTTTCTAAAATCAGCCATTGGAGTGGGTGAATTCCCTTGTTTGGCTAAGGGCGTTAACAGTAATGCTAAGTTTTTTGCTGTATCGCAAATACAATGCATTTATAGTTTTATGGTCGGCACCGTTTCCGCTCAGTATTGTATCTTCTGCTTGCCGGGGTGTCGGCAAACAGACGCCTGCACCACTCCCTTATTCTCTAGTTACTTTGTCAAAATACTGCTTTTCGTTATTAGTCATACTACGTTTTTATTTTATTTAATACGCATTTCATTCCGAATTTACTTATTTCTATTATAATTCATAACTTCTTATTACCCTTATATTTATTACAAACTTTACTAACTTTATATTTATCTTATCTATTTACATTACAACTTGATTGACAAATTTTTTTTTTTTTTTTATTACACTTCATCAACAGCTAGGTACATATATATACATACGTGTGTGTGTGTGTGTGTGTGTGTGTGTGTGTGTGTGTGTGTGTGTGTGTGTGTGTGTGTGTGTGTGTGTGTGTGTGTGTGTGTGTGTGTGTGTGTGTGTGTGTGTGTGTGTGTGTGTGTGTGTGTGTGTGTGTGTGTGTAACGCTACAACCTCCTAGGCTCTTCCGCTTTCTCCACCGTTGAGAATTTTTCTCTTTCTCCTTCGAGACCGTTTCATTTGTCACCTGTTACCCTGGGTACCTGGGTTCTATAACAGGGTGCTCCCATCTAAAGCCAGACAGAGCCAGGGTTTTTAATGAGATCAAAACTCCTTCCGCTCTTTTTTCCTCATGATTTGCAAGATGAGGCCCCGAACAGACTGGGACCAGCGTACACCACTATTCCTAATGGCGTACAAGTCATCAGTACACGACACAAACGGCATGGCTCCAGTGCAAACGGGATTGGTGTTTGCACAAGAGATTCGTCTTCCTGGGGACTGTGACGATTTAATAAGCCTAAATCCCACACAAAAAATAAAAAAAAGTTTATAATACTAATATTAGCTTTAATAAGGTAATAAATGAACCCTTCTCCATGCCCCAAACCGGTAGTAACCTGCCGATTTTCCAATGTAGCAATTAATAAAATTAGATTTGAGAAACTAAATAAATCCGTAACTACCCCTAGTCACATAAAAGAGTAATCAAAGTAAAGAGCGATGTCATTAAGTTGTAAGCGAATTAAAGGAAAATAATTAATAATAAGAGATAACTACTTTTACGCTGAGAAGCTACAAGCGCGCGGACAGCCTCTTCACCCCCTATAGTTAGCAAGTTCAGTTGTATCTCAGACTCCACTGCTGATACAGCGTACAAAAGTATGTAGTTAATATAAAAACCTATAAACGAGGAGAAGTTTGTGTGAGATAGCCGGATGATGTAAAAATGTCGAAAATGACGTGAGTGTATGACAATGACATCTCTGTAACAAACTAACGTCACCTAAATGTGATGTTAAACTTTTAACATGTAACTGTTAACCGTGAGTAATATGTGCGGTACAACAATGTGAATATCAGTGAAAGTTACAACCCAAAACCTACCACAAGAATCTACAGACCCAACAGACGACTCATCTTTAGGAATAACAGCAGATTTCACCAAAACACTATAGCCAGAAGACCTCCAAGACACCCTGCACAACCGATAGAAGCGCCGATTCGCCGACGATGTTACACACAGGTGATACGGAAGTTCAACTTCCGTAGTTCAGAACTTAACTTAAAATAATACATGATAGACACTTAATTAACCAATAGAAAGTAAAGTAAAACTCGGAAGACTGACTTACCATAAAATTGTAATTTCATGCTTAGTAATAATATGTGTTAAGTTTAAGGCTTTTATGAATATAACACGTTAAAGTTAAATAAGCCCATTCTTCAGATGGCACGAAATAAAGATTATAATTTTAGTATCATATACTGAAACAGACTACTCGGATCCGAGGGCAGTACAAGCTATGTTAACTCATTAATTACTCTAATGCTATTTGTATAAGAGGTGCAAATGGTTTTATTTTTAATATACTCATTACTAAATTTCTTCGCAGATGTTACAACATTATGTAATAAAGAGATGTCATGGTCCAAAAAGGTGAGTGAATAAATCTACAAACCCCTGTCAATATTCCTCAATTCACGGGATCCTATTTAACATTTGTTTACTTTCCAGTTATTTATGAGTTTGTTAAGATTATGGCAGCCTGTTTAATTGACCTGAGCCAATTAACCAGGTTCCCTATATTATAACGACGAGACGTTATAGGACTTGGTGTTCGGATCACCCGCGACTCAGTTCCAAGAGCCACAGAATAATTCTTGTCAGTTAGAGAACCAGTTGCAAGAAACGAATAGTTTGATAAGAGGACAACTGACTATAGCCAGTGACAAAAGGAAACTGCTGTATAACATCGCAGTAAGAAAGAGACCCGGTTTCGTAACTTCAAACAAACTGGGACGATCTGTGTGACCGTTGTTACAATATTTCGTTATTAACCAACATGTTTAGAAGTTATTTAAGTTTATTAAAAAATTACGGTCCTTTTAATTGTATACATCTTTAGGATATTGGTAATTTAACTGAATGCTAGATCAGACTACGCGATAACTCAGTCACCGTTATTGTGGCTACAATTTCGAATTACTCTTCGTCTAAAGTAGTCTACCAAACACATACCCCGCGAATGTGCTTGAAAATTGTTGTACGATATTTAACAAGACTGTATTTTTACACCTTTGAAAGGGATTTCAATGCTTTTAGAAGTAGTAACCAAAGTTTCGAATGAAAGACAATTGTAGACAAAGTACATTATTTTTTTTCCTATATATTTTTAACAACTCTTTAAATATTAACTCAATATTACCTTATAATATTACATTATTACCTTACGGAAGTCTCAAAGGTGTATATTTTATTTTATCATAAATAGATGGATTTATATGTGTAGGTTTATAGAGCGTTTGTTTAGTAAGTTTATGTTCTTTCTGTTTTCCAATTTATTGATAGTTTAAATTTTGTATCCACTATTTATTACTATTTTTTTGATAATATTTCTTTCTTTGTTTCTTTCTCTTTCATTTAAAAGAATTCTATACATACGGTACATTATTGAAATGAATACTGCCATTTTATGTTGCGGAGATTTGTTTGGAATTATTAAATTAGTTTGAAATGGTTTTCTGTATATCAAGAAATCGAAACTATTTTCTTTTCTAATTTATGGCTGTGCCTAAGTAAATTAATTTATCATCTGATTCTTCTCCTAGCGTGAATTTTATTTTGCTATGTCAATTACTAATCGAATTTAAAATATTCGAAATGTTGGTGCCCTTATTTTGGGAAATATATAGAGTGTAATCGACGTATCTGAAGTAGGTTTCCGATGACTCGTTTTGGGACATATAGATACAGTGTAATCGACGTATCTCAAGTATCCGATGACACGTTTTGGGACGTATATATACAATGTAATCGACGTATCTGAAGTAGGTTTCCGATGACTCGATTTGGGACATATATAGAGTGTAATCGACGTATCTGAAGTAGGTTTCCGATGATTCGTTTTGGGACATATATAGAGTGTAATCGACGTATCTGAAGTAGGTTTCCGATTACTCGTTTTTGGACATATACAGAGTGAAATCGACGTATCTGAAGTAGGTTTCCGATTACTCGTTTTCGGACATATATAGAGTGTAATCGACGTATCTGAAGTAGGCTTCCGATGACTCGTTTTGGGACATTTATACAATGTAATCAACGTATTTGAAGTAGGTTTCCGATGACTCGTTTTGGGACATATATAGAGTGTAATCGACGTATTGAAGTAGGTTTCCGATGACTCGTTTTGGGACATATATAGAGTGTAATCGACGTATCTGAAGTAGGTTTCCGATGACTCGTTTTGGGACATATAGATACAGTGTAATCGACGTATCTGAAGTAGGTTTCGGATGACTCGTTTTGGGACATATATATATATATATATACAGTGTAAACGACGTATCTGAAGTAGGTTTCCGAAGACTCGTTTTGGGGCATATATAGAGTGTAATCGATGTATCCGAAGTATTTTTCCGATCACCCGTTTTGGGAAATATATAGAGTGTAATCGACGTATCTGAAGTAGGTTTCCGATGACTCGTTTTGGGACATATAGATACAATGTAATCGACGTATATGAAGTATCCGATGACACGTTTTGGGACATATATATACAGTGCAATCGACGTATCTGAAGTAGGTTTCCGATGACTCGTTTTGGGACATATATAGAGTGTAATCGACGTATCTGAAGTAGATTTCCGATTACTCGTTTTGGGACATTTATACAGTGAAATCGACGTATTGAAGTAGGTTTCCGATGACTCGTTTTGGGACATAGGGATACAGTGTAATCGACGTATCTGAAGTAGGTTTCCGATGACTCGTTTTGGGACATATAGATACAGTGTAATCGACGTATCTAAAGTAGGTTTCCAATGACTCGTTTTGGGACATATATATATAGAGTGTAAACGATGTATCTGAAATAGGTTTCCGAAGACTCGTTTTGGGGCATATATAGAGTGTAATCGACGTATCTGAAGTATTTTTCCCATGACTCGTTTTGGGACATATATAGAGTGTAATCAACGTATATGAAGTAGGTTTCCGATTACTCATTTTTGGACATATATACAGTGAAATCGACGTATCTGAAGTAGGTTTCCGATTACTCGTTTTGGGACATATATAGAGTGTAATCGACGTATCTGAAGTAGGCTTCCGGTGACTCGTTTTGGGACATTTATACAGTGTAATCGACGTATCTGAAGTAGGTTTCCGATGACTCGTTTTCGGACATATATAGAGTGTAATCGACGTATTGAAGTAGGTTTCCGATGACTCGTTTTGGGACATATAGATACAGTGTAATCGACGTATCTGAAGTAGGTTTCCGATGACTCGTTTTGGGACATATATATATATATATACAGTGTAAACGACGTATCTGAAGTAGGTTTCCGAAGACTCGTTTTGGGGCATATATAGAGTGTAATCGACGTATCCGAAGTATTTTTCCGATCACCCGTTTTGGGAAATATATAGAGTGTAATCGACGTATCTGAAGTAGGTTTCCGATGACTCGTTTTGGGACATATAGATACAATGTAATCGACGTATATGAAGTATCCGATGACACGTTTTGGGACATATATATACAGTGCAATCGACGTATCTGAAGTAGGTTTCCGATGACTCGATTTGGGACATATATAGAGTGTAATCGACGTATCTGAAGTAGGTTTCCGATGATTCGTTTTGGGACATATATAGAGTGTAATCGACGTATCTGAAGTAGGTTTCCGATTACTCGTTTTTGGACATATACAGAGTGAAATCGACGTATCTGAAGTAGGTTTCCGATTACTCGTTTTCGGACATATATAGAGTGTAATCGACGTATCTGAAGTAGGCTTCCGATGACTCGTTTTGGGACATTTATACAATGTAATCAACGTATTTGAAGTAGGTTTCCGATGACTCGTTTTGGGACATATATAGAGTGTAATCGACGTATTGAAGTAGGTTTCCGATGACTCGTTTTGGGACATATATAGAGTGTAATCGACGTATCTGAAGTAGGTTTCCGATGACTCGTTTTGGGACATATAGATACAGTGTAATCGACGTATCTGAAGTAGGTTTCGGATGACTCGTTTTGGGACATATATATATATATATATATACAGTGTAAACGACGTATCTGAAGTAGGTTTCCGAAGACTCGTTTTGGGGCATATATAGAGTGTAATCGACGTATCCGAAGTATTTTTCCGATCACCCGTTTTGGGAAATATATAGAGTGTAATCGACGTATCTGAAGTAGGTTTCCGATGACTCGTTTTGGGACATATAGATACAATGTAATCGACGTATATGAAGTATCCGATGACACGTTTTGGGACATATATATACAGTGCAATCGACGTATCTGAAGTAGGTTTCCGATGACTCGTTTTGGGACATATATAGAGTGTAATCGACGTATCTGAAGTAGATTTCCGATTACTCGTTTTGGGACATTTATACAGTGAAATCGACGTATTGAAGTAGGTTTCCGATGACTCGTTTTGGGACATAGGGATACAGTGTAATCGACGTATCTGAAGTAGGTTTCCGATGACTCGTTTTGGGACATATAGATACAGTGTAATCGACGTATCTAAAGTAGGTTTCCAATGACTCGTTTTGGGACATATATATATAGAGTGTAAACGATGTATCTGAAATAGGTTTCCGAAGACTCGTTTTGGGGCATATATAGAGTGTAATCGACGTATCTGAAGTATTTTTCCCATGACTCGTTTTGGGACATATATAGAGTGTAATCAACGTATATGAAGTAGGTTTCCGATTACTCATTTTTGGACATATATACAGTGAAATCGACGTATCTGAAGTAGGTTTCCGATTACTCGTTTTGGGACATATATAGAGTGTAATCGACGTATCTGAAGTAGGCTTCCGGTGACTCGTTTTGGGACATTTATACAGTGTAATCGACGTATCTGAAGTAGGTTTCCGATGACTCGTTTTCGGACATATATAGAGTGTAATCGACGTATTGAAGTAGGTTTCCGATGACTCGTTTTGGGACATATAGATACAGTGTAATCGACGTATCTGAAGTAGGTTTCCGATGACTCGTTTTGGGACATATAGATACAGTGTAATCGACGTATTTGAAGTAGGTATCCGATGACTCGTTTTGGGACGTATATATATACAGTGTAATCGACGTATCTGAAGTAGGTTTCCGAAGACTCGTTTTGGTGCATATATAGAGTGTAATCGAAGTATCTGAAGTATTTTTCCGATGACTCATTTTGGGACATATAGATACAGTGTAATCGACGTATCTGAAGTAGATTTCCGATAAATCGTTTTGGGACATATATATAAAGTGTAATCGACGTATCTGAATTAGGTTTCCGATGACTCGTTTTGGGACATATACATACAGTGTAATCGACGTATCTGAAGTAGGTTTACGATGACTCGTTTTGGGACATACATAGAGTGTAATCGACGTATCTGAAGTACGTTTCCGATGACTAGTTTTGGGACATATATAGAGTGTAATCGACGTATCTGAAGTAGGTTCCCGATGACTCGTTGTGGGACATATATAGAGTGAAATCGACGTATTGAAGTAGGTTTCCGGTGACTCGTTTTGGGTCATATATAGAGTGTAATCGACGTATCTGAAGTAGGTTTACGATGACTCGTTTTGGGTCATATATAGAGTGTAATCGACGTATCTGAAGTAGGTTTACGATGACTCGTTTTGGGACATACATAGAGTGTAATCGACGTATCTGAAGTAGGTTTCCGATGACTAGTTTTGGGACATATATAGAGTGTAATCGACGTATCTGAAGTAGGTTCCCGATGACTCGTTGTGGGACATATATAGAGTGTAATCGACGTATCTGAAGTAGGTTTCCGATGACTAGTTTTGGGACATATAGATACAGTGTAATCGACGTATCTAAAGTAGGATTCCGATGACTCGTTTTGGGACATATATATACAGTGTAATCGACGTATCTGAAGTAGGTTTCCGATGACTCGTTTTGGGACATACATAGAGTGTAATCGACGTATCTGAAGTAGGTTTCCGATGACTCGTTTTGGAAGATATAGATACAGTATAATCGACGGATCTGAAGTAGGTTTCCGATGACTCGTTTTGGGACATATAGATAAGGTATAATCGGCGTATCTGAAGTAGGTTTCCGATGACTCGTTTTTGGACATATATAGAGTGTAATCGATGTATATGAAGTAGGTTTCCGTATATTCGTTTTGGGACATATATAGAGTGTAATTGACGTATCTGAAGAAGGTTTCCGATGACTCTTTTTTGGGACATATATAGAGTGTAATCGACGTAGCTGAAGTAGGCTACCGATGACTCGTTTTGGGACATATATAGAGTGTAATCGACGTATCTGAAGTAGGTTTCCGATGACTCGTTTTGGGACATATAGATACAGTGTAATCAACGTATCTGAAGTAGGTTTCCGATGACTCGTTTTGGGACATATATATACAGTGTAATCGACTTATGTGAAGTAGGTTTCCGATGACTCGTTTCGGGACATATATATATACAGTGTAATCGACGTATCTGAAGTAGGTTTCCGATGACTCGTTTTGGGACATATAGATACAGTGTAATCGACGTATCTGAAGTAAGTTTCCGATGACTCATTTTGGGACATATATAGAGTGTAATCGACGTATCTGAAGTAGGTTTCCGATTACTCGTTTTTGGACATATATAGAGTGTAATCGACGTATCTGGAGTAGGTTTCCGATTACTCGTTTTGGGACATAAATTTATATACAGTGTAATCGACGTATCTGAAGTAGGTTTCCGAAGACTCGTTTTGGTGCATTTATAGAGTGTAATCGACGTATCTGAAGTATTTTTCCGATGACTCGTTTTGGGACATATAGATACAGTGTAATCGACGTATCTGAAGTAGATTTCCGATTAATCGTTTTGGGACATATATATAAAGTGTAATCGACGTATCTGAATTAGGTTTCCGATGACTCGATTTGGGACATATACATACAGTGTAATCGACGTATCTGAAGTAGGTTTACGACGACTCGTTTTGGGACATACATAGAGTGTAATCGACGTATCTGAAGTAGGTTTCCGATGACTAGTTTTGGGACATATATAGAGTGTAATCGACGTATCTGAAGTAGGTTTCGGATGACTCGTTTTGGGACATATAGATAAGGTATAATCGACGTACCTGAAGTAGGTTTCCGATTATTCGTTTTGGGACATATATAGAGTGTAATCGACGTATCTGAAGAAGGTTTCCTATGACTCTTTTTTGGGACATATATAGAGTGTAATCGACGTATCTGAAGTAGGCTACCGATGACTCGTTTCGGGACATATATAGAGTGTAATCGACGTATCTGAAGTACTTTTCCGATGACTCGTTTTGGGACATATAGATACAGTGTAATCAACGTATCTGAAGTAGGTTTCCGATGACTCGTTTTGGGACATATATATACAGTGTAATCGACGTATGTGAAGTAGGTTTCCGATGACTCGTTTCGGGACATATATATATACAGTGTAATCAACGTATCTGAAGTAGGTTTCCGATGACTCGTTTTGGGACATATAGATACAGTGTAATCGACGTATCTGAAGTAGGATTCCGATGACTCATTTTGGGACATATATAGAGTGTAATCGACGTATCTGAAGTAGGTTTCCGATTACTCGTTTTTGGACATATATAGAGTGTAATCGACGTATCTGGAGTAGGTTTCCGATTACTCGTTTTGGGACATATATATATATATATATATATATATATATATATACAGTGTAATCGACGTATCTGAAGTAGGTTTCTGAAGACTCGTTTTGGTGCATATATAGAGTGTAATCGACGTATCTGAAGTATTTTTCCGATGACTCGTTTTGGGACATATAGATACAGTGTAATCGACGTATCTGAAGTAGATTTCCGATGAATCGTTTTGGGACATATATACAAAGTGTAATCGACGTATCTGAATTAGGTTTCCGATGACTCGATTTGGGACATATACATACAGTGTAATCGACGTATCTGAAGTAGGTTTACGATTATTCGTTTTGGGACATACATAGAGTGTAATCGACGTATCTGAAGTAGGTTTCCGATGACTAGTTTTGGGATATATATAGAGTGTAATCGACGTATCTGTAGTAGGTTTCCGATGACTCGTTTTGGGACATATATAGAGTGAAATCGGCGTATTGAAGTAGGTTTCCGGTGACTCGTTTTGGGTCATATATAGAGTGTAATCGACGTATCTGAAGTAGGTTTCCGATGACTCGTTTTGGGACATATAGATACAGTGTAATCGACGTATCTGAAGTAGGATTCCGATGATTCGTTTTGGGACATATATATAAAGTGTAATCGACGTATCTGAAGTAGGTTTCCGATGACTCGATTTGGGACATATAGATACAGTGTAATCGACGTATCTGAAGTAGGTTTCCGATTACTCGTTTTGGGACATACATAGAGTGTAATCGACGTATCTGAAGTAGGTTTCCGATGACTAGTTTTGGGTCATATATAGAGTGTAATCGACGTATCAGAAGTAGGTTTCCGATGACTCGTTTTGGGACATATAGATACAGTGTAATCGACGTATCTGAAGTAGATTTCCGATGAATCGTTTTGGGACATATATATAAAGTGTAATCGACGTATCTGAATTAGGTTTCCGATGACTCGATTTGGGACATATAGATACAGTGTAATCGACGTATCTGAAGTAGGTTTCCGATTACTCGTTTTGGGACATACATAGAGTGTAATCGACGTATCTGAAGTAGGCTTCCGATGACTAGTTTTGGGACATATATAGAGTGTAATCGACGTATCTGTAGTAGGTTTCCGATGACTCGTTTTGGGACATATATAGAGTGAAATCGACGTATTGAAGTAGGTTTCCGGTGACTCGTTTTGGGTCATATATAGAGTGTAATCGACGTATCTGAAGTAGGTTTCCGATGACTCGTTTTGGGACATATAGATACAGTGTAATCGACGTATCTGAAGTAGGATTCCGATGATTCGTTTTGGGACATATATATACAGTGTAATCGACGTATCTGAAGTAGGTTTCCGATGACTCGTTTTGGGACATACATAGAGTGTAATCGACGTATCTGAAGTAGGTTTCCGATGACTCGTTTTGGAACATATAGATACAGTATAATCGACGTATCTGAAGTAGGTTTCGGATGACTCGTTTTGGGACATATAGATAAGGTATAATCGACGTATCTGAAGTAGGTTTCCGATGACTCGTTTTTGGACATATATAGAGTGTAATCGATGTATATTAAGTAGGTTTCCGATTATTCGTTTTGGGACATATATAGAGTGTAATCGACGTATCTGAAGTAGGTTTCCGATTACTCGTTTTGGGACATATATTGTAACGGTACATAACCCAGTCCCAATAAAGTAAATCATGAGAATAAAAGTCAGAAATGGGTAGAACTAAAGCTCGCTCAAAATTTAATTATATCACTCCACATAATAAACAATTCGAGTGGTATATAGTGCGAAGTGAGTGATAGTGTGCCCATTGAGGTGAAAAACCAAAGTGAAACTAATGTATTACTAAACTGTGCTGTATGTTTTGGATAGGATAAAACTATGGAAGTAGTATGTAATAATACTAATTGATTTTTGTAATTTTATTTATTTATTGTAATTTATATTGTATGACCCACAATTTGTTTTACCCAAGTTAATATTATATTGTTTCAAATAATTATGTTAGATAGTAAGAAAACCCAGGGTTAATTTTAAAAGACTTAAAAATTTTAACTACCAAAGATAATATAAAATTAAAATTATCCTATGAAGGAAATGACAACAGGAAGTAGTACCGGGAATGAACACTATTCGAGACTAAATAAATAATATATAAATTTATTTAATGATAATAAAATGATAAAATATTTATATACAATGTCATAAAAAAAATTAACCAAAACATATTATGTAAATTAAATTAGTAAAGAAACCGGAATGGAAGGGAATTATTTTTCCATAAATAAAATATAAATTTATAATAATCACAAACTGCCTACATAATAAAAATACTATGTGTTACTAAGAGTGATGAAAAATAACAAGTATTGTTAATAAGATAAAAAAATTTTGAACTAAACCGGAGAGTTGAAGAATCGATGCGACAAAAATTATAAAAAATAACCTTTTTCGGACGTTGGAGGAGGCGAAATTCACGCAAGAGTAATAAACAAAGTGAATACTAACTAATTATACCTGAGGAATCCAAATTAAATGGTGATATACATTCAAAACCAGTGGTGAAAACATTCTGAGGATCCAATATAGTTCGGCCTACTTCTAGTAGACAATCAGAAAATACTCGAAATGAAAAGGAAATACTAACGCAAGACGTACCTCATCACAGAATAAAACTTCATTCCAGTAAGGACAACACGGAGCGAGGTAATATAAACATTTTTCGTAATAAATCCAGAAGAAAACTCGTTTTTTAATAGTGAAATAGAACAAAAAATATTCATTTTATCATATGTTTCTTTCAAAAGTAAACAAATACATGCTGCTCTCTTACGGCAATTCCGGAAACTACGTAATATTTGAAAAATAAACAAAATTATTTATTAAATTTTGATATTTGTAAAGCGTAGCAATTAGCCATTTCTGACACTCTCAAAACACAAAGAATTCACCCTGAACCCTGGGGAATTAATAAGAATTATGTAATAACTGACGTATTTTATTATAGCGTAATATTGGTTAAATAACAACATATATGTTTTGTTCCTTAGACCGATCTATGTTTACTCGGTAAAGTCGAGATGATGTTTTTTTTAAAAGATTAATTGTGATACCTATATTTTGGTGGTTGGAGACAAAAGTCAATAATCAATAAAGCAATAGTATTGAAAATTAATATTGAATTATAACGTGTTATAATTTATTGTAGTGGGTAGTTAATGAAAATTTCAGCACAACATACAGAAAAAAAAAATCGTCACAACAGAGGGGCAATAATGATACTTACTCTCTCTTCTGTATAAGGCTGAACAAATTACCTCCTTGACCCCAAATCACACACTCTCGATTTCTTTTAGATTGAGTAAAACAAGATAAACGAGATCCTTTATTTATACCGTTTAAAACGTCAGTTAGTATAATTCAAAAGTGACGCATACTGCGTGAGGCATATAATAACACTTCCATAACACTGCACGAAAAAAAACGGTACGTTACAGAAATGGCGAACCCAACATTTGGGGCTTGACTCAGACTGACGTTTCGCTAAATAACGCCTCGTGAAAAAGCAGTACGTTACAGAATGGCGCCCAACGTGGAAGGGCGGTAATTAGAAAAGAATTTTGATATTTAATAAAAATATATATCAAAAAATCTAATTATCGTTGGCAGTTATGAGAAAACAAGAAATGCCTAATACCCGAGGAAAATCGAAGAAGAGGGCAGAAGAAAAGGAGATTGAAGAAGGTGGACAGGAACAAGAAATAGAATTAGTCACGGACAGTGAAATGGACCAACAGACAGGTGATACAGAAGAAACCGAAGTAGTTATGGACCCGGAAAAGGAAATAGTGGAAGAGGATGCCCAAGGGGATCAACCAGACAAAGCGGTAACCAGAGAAGAACCTAATTGGCAAGACATGATGAGATTTATGGCAGAACAATTTAAGGAACAGAATAAACAAACTAATGAACAATTTAAGAAACAGGAGGAAGCCTTGAAACAAACCAATGAGGAAAATAAGGAGAATTTTAAGAAACAGGAGGAACAAAATAGACAAACCAATGAGAAAATAGATAGCATTCAGGAAAGGTTAGTCAAACAACTAAATGAAAAAATAGAAACCATTCATGGAAATATAAAACAAACTATGAATGAACGATACCATGAACTGAAGGAAGCGGTTGAAGGGCAAAGAGAAGAGATGAATGCAAAATTTGAAGAGAATAATAAGAATTTAAAACAATTTGAGTGTAAAATGGAGAATTTTAATAAGGAGATATGGAAAACTTTCGGAGAGAAGTTCGAAAATGTTAATACGCGTATCCAAAAAGCAGATACATACCAAGAGGAGACAAATAAACAAATGGACCATAGTTCCAATAATTGGGATGAAACATTGGACAGCATTTCAGAAGGTATTAAAGTAAGTCCGAATACAGAAGAGAAGAGGAAGTAAATAGAAATTACAGAATACCAAGGTGTAATGCCATCTGAAAATAAAAATAGCCACAACAAAAAGGATATTCAAACCGTGGAAAAGAAGACCAAGGAAATAATAAAAACAAGTAGAAAGAAAATAATAAATACCAAGGAAGAATGGGAGATGATTACAGGTGGATTAATTAATGTATTCAACCTTCCAATTAACGAACAGAGGGAGTTAATTAAGTTTACATCCCAGTTAAATGTGTCGATGATTGAAGTGCATCAGAAGATATTAGTCAGATTATCAAGATGGAAGACAACATGCAAATATTGGGCAAATAATTCAGAGGTAAAAGGGAATGAAATGAGATTAAATATGAGCAACTATGTTATGTTAGAGGAGGTACAATACTGGTTAGTCAAAAAGGAACGAATTATGACGGAAGACTGGTACTTAAGTGAAATTTTCATAGCAGCAAAGTGGGAGAGCCGGATGGTAAGAAGATTATCAAGGAGAGAATTAATTACGAACACCCCAACAATCCGAGAACATGGAGTACCTAAAATAATGGACCACGGTTAAACAGACTCCAAACAAACCAGAAAAAAGGGACGGATTTTATGAATACAGGACCAAGCAACCCAGTGTAAATAGAAAACCCCAAAATTCTAAAAGCATGTAAGGACATCTTACTCAAGTAATTTCGAACAATATAATTTAAAATGAAGAAACTAAAAACCCCAAAATTCAAAAAGTATGTAAGTGCAACTTACTTAAGATATTTTGCAACCATTAGAATTAATAAAAAGTGTGTAAGTACAACTTACTTAAGATATTTTGCAACCATTAGAATTAATAAAAAGTGTGTAAGTACAACTTACTCAAGTTACTTCGAACAATATAATTTAAAATAAAAAGACAAAACACCAAGAAAATGTAAGAGCAGATTATATAATTTAGTTATAAAGAACTGATTTAAAATGGAATAATCGGAAAAATAAGATTTTGATGGTAACAAAAGAAGAATAAATAAATAAACAATTAATGGTAATGTGCTCGGATAAGAAGAATAAAGAATAATTTAATGACTCCAATGAAACTGAAGGAGGATGATAATTAATACAATAATTAGAATTTCTCGGAATTGAAGATTTTATAAGAAGAAATGATACGGAGAAATATGTCACAAAAAGTAAAGTCAAAAGAATTTTAACATAATGCCTATCAATGATGTTATATGCTATTAATTAATGATAAAAGAAGAAGGAATCAAGGAGAAGAAGAAATATATAAATAAATACAAACAGCTACAGTATGAAGAATCCCAAAAGTGTTTGGTACTACTCGCTAATTGACTACTACTTATAAGTTTTTTATTTTTATGTATTGAGCGTAGAAATGTTCCGGCAATAATTTTTATGAGCAGGGATGATGTTCCCCTGGTCTCAGAAGGTGTAAGGATGGACAGCGGTGTATGGACCCAGAGTGGCCACCCGACTGGAACCACCGCACAAGATGGGGAAAAATGTTAGGGAAATTGAATATTTAAGGGATAATAATTATAAAATAGCTGAAAGGAGTGATATTAGATTCCAGAAGTATAAATGAAGAAAATAGAAGGAAGATAGCAGACCGAAGCTTAATTGATAAAGCGAATTTATAGAAGCAAATAGAAATGAGTGTTGAAACAATTTTAATATGATTAATGTGACCAGTCCTTATCAAATAAAATGTGGAAGTACCACTAACCCCGAGAAATAATTGATGAATTTGCCTCCAAGAGAGAGAGAGCTAAGTAAGAAAATAGCAATTACCACCAGTCGGAATTACTAGAGAGTATAATCAGTCGGAAATAAAACACTATTATGAAGACAAAGTCAAGACCATTAGGAGACTTGAACCAATCAACAATTTATTTCTATCAACGAGTTGAACTAAAATAAATTTGTTCTAGTGGGGGGGCTTTATGTAACGGTACATAACCCAGTCCCAATAAAGTAAATCATGAGAATAAAAGTCAGAAATGGGTAGAACTAAAGCTCGCTCAAAATTTAATTATATCACTCCACATAATAAACAATTCGAGTGGTATATAGTGCGAAGTGAGTTCTAGTGTACCCATTGAGGTGAAAAACCAAAGTGAAATTAATGTATTACTAAACTGTGCTGTATGTTTTGGATAGGATAAAACTATGGAAGTAGTATGTAATAATACTAATTGATTTTTGTAATTTTATTTATTTATTGTAATTTATATTGTATGACCCACAATTTGTTATACCCAAGTTAATATTATATTGTTTCAAATAATTATGTTAGATTGTAAGAAAACCCAGGGTTAATTTTAAAAGACATAAAAATTTTAACTACCAAAGACAATATAAAATTAAAATAATCCTATGAAGGAAATGACAACAGGAAGTAGTACCGGGAATGAACACTATTCGAGACTAAATAAATAATATATAAATTTATTTAATGATAATAAAATGATAAAATATTTATATACAATGTCATAAAAAAAAATTAACCAAAACATATTATGTAAATTAAATTAGTAAAGAAACCGGAATGGAAGGGAATTATTTTTCCATAAATAAAATATAAATTTATAATAATCACAAACTGCCTACATAATAAAAATACTATGTGTTACTAAGAGTGATGAAAAATAACAAGTATTGTTAATAAGATAAAAAAATTTTGAACTAAACCGGAGAGTTGAAGAATCGATGCGACAAAAATTATAAAAAATAACCTTTTTCGGACGTTGGAGGAGGCGAAATTCACGCAAGAGTAATAAACAAAGTGAATACTAACTAATTATACCTGAGGAATCCAAATTAAATGGTGATATACATTCAAAACCAGTGGATGAAAACATTCTGAGGATCCAATATAGTTCGGCCTACTTCTAGTAGACAATCAGAAAATACTCGAAATGAAAAGGAAATAATAACGCAAGACGTACCTCATCACAGAATAAAACTTCATTCCAGTAAGGACAACACGGAGCGAGGTAATATAAACATTTTTCGTAATAAATCCAGAAGAAAACTCGTTTTTTAATAGTGAAATAGAACAAAAAATATTCATTTTATCATATGTTTCTTTCAAAAGTAAACAAATACTTGCTGCTCTCTTACGGCAATTCCGGAAACTACGTAATATTTGAAAAATAAACAAAATTATTTATTAAATTTTGATATTTGTAAAGCGTAGCAATTAGCCATTTCTGACACTCTCAAAACACAAAGAATTCACCCTGAACCCTGGGGAATTAATAAGAATTATGTAATAACTGACGTATTTTATTATAGCGTAATATTGGTTAAATAACAACATATATGTTTTGTTCCTTAGACCGATCTATGTTTACTCGGTAAAGTCGAGATGATGTTTTTTTTAAAAGATTAATTGTGATACCTATATTTTGGTGGTTGGAGACAAAAGTCAATAATCAATAAAGCAATAGTATTGAAAATTAATATTGAATTATAACGTGTTATAATTTATTGTAGTGGGTAGTTAATGAAAATTTCAGCACAACATACAGAAAAAAAAAATCGTCACAACAGAGGGGCAATAATGATACTTACTCTCTCTTCTGTATAAGGCTGAACAAATTACCTCCTTGACCCCAAATCACACACTCTCGATTTCTTTTAGATTGAGTAAAACAAGATAAACGAGATCCTTTATTTATACCGTTTAAAACGTCAGTTAGTATAATTCAAAAGTGACGCATACTGCGTGAGGCATATAATAACACTTCCATAACACCGCACGAAAAAAAACGGTACGTTACAGAAATGGCGAACCCAACATTTGGGGCTTGACTCAGACTGACGTTTCGCTAAATAACGCCTCGTGAAAAAGCAGTACGTTACAGAATGGCGCCCAACGTGGAAGGGCGGTAATTAGAAAAGAATTTTGATATTTAATAAAAATATATATCAAAAAATCTAATTATCGTTGGCAGTTATGAGAAAACAAGAAATGCCTAATACCCGAGGAAAATCGAAGAAGAGGGCAGAAGAAAAGGAGATTGAAGAAGGTGGACAGGAACAAGAAATAGAATTAGTCACGGACAGTGAAATGGACCAACAGACAGGTGATACAGAAGAAACCGAAGTAGTTATGGACCCGGAAAAGGAAATAGTGGAAGAGGATGCCCAAGGGGATCAACCAGACAAAGCGGTAACCAGAGAAGAACCTAATTGGCAAGACATGATGAGATTTATGGCAGAACAATTTAAGGAACAGAATAAACAAACTAATGAACAATTTAAGAAACAGGAGGAAGCCTTGAAACAAACCAATGAGGAAAATAAGGAGAATTTTAAGAAACAGGAGGAACAAAATAGACAAACCAATGAGAAAATAGATAGCATTCAGGAAAGGTTAGTCAAACAACTAAATGAAAAAATAGAAACCATTCATGGAAATATAAAACAAACTATGAATGAACGATACCATGAACTGAAGGAAGCGGTTGAAGGGCAAAGAGAAGAGATGAATGCAAAATTTGAAGAGAATAATAAGAATTTAAAACAATTTGAGTGTAAAATGGAGAATTTTAATAAGGAGATATGGAAAACTTTCGGAGAGAAGTTTGAAAATGTTAATACGCGTATCCAAAAAGCAGATACATACCAAGAGGAGACAAATAAACAAATGGACCATAGTTCCAATAATTGGGATGAAACATTGGACAGCATTTCAGAAGGTATTAAAGTAAGTCCGAATACAGAAGAGAAGAGGAAGGAAATAGAAATTACAGAATACCAAGGTGTAATGCCATCTGAAAATAAAAATAGCCACAACAAAAAGGATATTCAAACCGTGGAAAAGAAGACCAAGGAAATAATAAAAACAAGTAGAAAGAAAATAATAAATACCAAGGAAGAATGGGAGATGATTACAGGTGGATTAATTAATGTATTCAACCTTCCAATTAACGAACAGAGGGAGTTAATTAAGTTTACATCCCAGTTAAATGTGTCGATGATTGAAGTGCATCAGAAGATATTAGTCAGATTATCAAGATGGAAGACAACATGCAAATATTGGGCAAATAATTCAGAGGTAAAAGGGAATGAAATGAGATTAAATATGAGCAACTATGTTATGTTAGAGGAGGTACAATACTGGTTAGTCAAAAAGGAACGAATTATGACGGAAGAGTGGTACTTAAGTGAAATTTTCATAGCAGCAAAGTGGGAGAGCCGGATGGTAAGAAGATTATCAAGGAGAGAATTAACTACGAACACCCCAGCAATCCGAGAACATGGAGTACCTGAAATAATGTACCACGGTTAAACAGACTCCAAACAAACCAGAAAAAAGGGACGGATTTTATGAATACAGGACCAAGCAACCCAGTGTAAATAGAAAACCCCAAAATTCTAAAAGCATGTAAGGACATCTTACTCAAGTAATTTCGAACAATATAATTTAAAATGAAGAAACTAAAAACCCCAAAATTCAAAAAGTATGTAAGTACAACTTACTTAAGATATTTTGCAACCATTAGAATTAATAAAAAGTGTGTAAGTACAACTTACTTAAGATATTTTGCAACCATTAGAATTAATAAAAAGTGTGTAAGTACAAATTACTCAAGTTATTTCGAACAATATAATTTAAAATAAAAAGACAAAACACCAAGAAAATGTAAGAGCAGATTATATAATTTAGTTATAAAGAACTGATTTAAAATGGAATAATCGGAAAAATAAGATTTTGATGGTAACAAAAGAAGAATAAATAAATAAACAATTAATGGTAGTGTGCTCGGATAAGAAGAATAAAGAATAATTTAATGACTCCAATGAAACTGAAGGAGGATGATAATTAATACAATAATTAGAATTTCTCGGAATTGAAGATTTTATAAGAAGAAATGATACGGAGAAATATGTCACAAAAAGTAAAGTCAAAAGAATTTTAACATAATGCCTATCAATGATGTTATATGCTATTAATTAATGATAAAAGAAGAAGGAATCAAGGAGAAGAAGAAATATATAAATAAATACAAACAGCTACAGTATGAAGAATCCCAAAAGTGTTTGGTACTAGTCGCTAATTGACTACTACTTATAAGTTTTTTATTTTTATGTATTGAGCGTAGAAATGTTCCGGCAATAATTTTTATGAGCAGGGATGATGTTCCCCTGGTCTCAGAAGGTGTAAGGATGGACAGCGGTGTATGGACCCAGAGTGGCCACCCGACTGGAACCACCGCACAAGATAGGGAAAAATGTTAGGGAAATTGAATATTTAAGGGATAATAATTATAAAATAGCTGAAAGGAGTGATATTAGATTCCAGAAGTATAAATGAAGAAAATAGAAGGAAGATAGCAGACCGAAGCTTAATTGATAAAGCAAATTTATAGAAGCAAATAGAAATGAGTGTTGAAACAATTTTAATATGATTAATGTGACCAGTCCTTATCAAATAAAATGTGGAAGTACCACTAACCCCGAGAAATAATTGATGAATTTGCCTCCAAGAGAGAGAGAGCTAAGTAAGAAAATAGCAATTACCACCAGTCGGAATTACTAGAGAGTATAATCAGTCGGAAATAAAACACTATTATGAAGACAAGGCAAGACCATTAGGAGACTTGAACCAATCAACAATTTATTTCTATCAACGAGTTGAACTAAAATAAATTTGTTCTAGTGGGGGGGCTTTATGTAACGGTACATAACCCAGTCCCAATAAAGTAAATCATGAGAATAAAAGTCAGAAATGGGTAGAACTAAAGCTCGCTCAAAATTTAATTATATCACTCCACATAATAAACAATTCGAGTGGTATATAGTGCGAAGTGAGTTCTAGTGTACCCATTGAGGTGAAAAACCAAAGTGAAATTAATGTATTACTAAACTGTGCTGTATGTTTTGGATAGGATAAAACTATGGAAGTAGTATGTAATAATACTAATTGATTTTTGTAATTTTATTTATTTATTGTAATTTATATTGTATGACCCACAATTTGTTATACCCAAGTTAATATTATATTGTTTCAAATAATTATGTTAGATTGTAAGAAAACCCAGGGTTAATTTTAAAAGACATAAAAATTTTAACTACCAAAGACAATATAAAATTAAAATAATCCTATGAAGGAAATGACAACAGGAAGTAGTACCGGGAATGAACACTATTCGAGACTAAATAAATAATATATAAATTTATTTAATGATAATAAAATGATAAAATATTTATATACAATGTCATAAAAAAAAATTAACCAAAACATATTATGTAAATTAAATTAGTAAAGAAACCGGAATGGAAGGGAATTATTTTTCCATAAATAAAATATAAATTTATAATAATCACAAACTGCCTACATAATAAAAATACTATGTGTTACTAAGAGTGATGAAAAATAACAAGTATTGTTAATAAGATAAAAAAATTTTGAACTAAACCGGAAAGTTGAAGAATCGATGCGACAAGAATTATAAAAAATAAACTTTTTCGGACGTTGGAGGAGGCGAAATTCACGCAAGAGTAATAAACAAAGTGAATACTAACTTATTATACCTGAGGAATCCAAATTAAATGGTGATATACATTCAAAACCAGTGGATGAAAACATTCTGAGGATCCAATATAGTTCGGCCTACTTCTAGTAGACAATCAGAAAATACTCGAAATGAAAAGGAAATAATAACGCAAGACGTACCTCATCACAGAATAAAACTTCATTCCAGTAAGGACAACACGGAGCGAGGTAATATAAACATTTTTCGTAATATATCCAGAAGAAAACTCGTTTTTTAATAGTGAAATAGAACAAAAAATATTCATTTTATCATATGTTTCTTTCAAAAGTAAACAAATACATGCTGCTCTCTTACGGCAATTCCGGAAACTACGTAATATTTGAAAAATAAACAAAATTATTTATTAAATTTTGATATTTGTAAAGCGTAGCAATTAGCCATTTCTGACACTCTCAAAACACAAAGAATTCACCCTGAACCCTGGGGAATTAATAAGAATTATGTAATAACTGACGTATTTTATTATAGCGTAATATTGGTTAAATAACAACATATATGTTTTGTTCCTTAGACCGATCTATGTTTACTCGGTAAAGTCGAGATGATGTTTTTTTTAAAAGATTAATTGTGATACCTATATTTTGGTGGTTGGAGACAAAAGTCAATAATCAATAAAGCAATAGTATTGAAAATTAATATTGAATTATAACGTGTTATAATTTATTGTAGTGGGTAGTTAATGAAAATTTCAGCACAACATACAGAAAAAAAAAATCGTCACAACAGAGGGGCAATAATGATACTTACTCTCTCTTCTGTATAAGGCTGAACAAATTACCTCCTTGACCCCAAATCACACACTCTCGATTTCTTTTAGATTGAGTAAAACAAGATAAACGAGATCCTTTATTTATACCGTTTAAAACGTCAGTTAGTATAATTCAAAAGTGACGCATACTGCGTGAGGCATATAATAACACTTCCATAACACCGCACGAAAAAAAACGGTACGTTACAGAAATGGCGAACCCAACATTTGGGGCTTGACTCAGACTGACGTTTCGCTAAATAACGCCTCGTGAAAAAGCAGTACGTTACAGAATGGCGCCCAACGTGGAAGGGCGGTAATTAGAAAAGAATTTTGATATTTAATAAAAATATATATCAAAAAATCTAATTATCGTTGGCAGTTATGAGAAAACAAGAAATGCCTAATACCCGAGGAAAATCGAAGAAGAGGGCAGAAGAAAAGGAGATTGAAGAAGGTGGACAGGAACAAGAAATAGAATTAGTCACGGACAGTGAAATGGACCAACAGACAGGTGATACAGAAGAAACCGAAGTAGTTATGGACCCGGAAAAGGAAATAGTGGAAGAGGATGCCCAAGGGGATCAACCAGACAAAGCGGTAACCAGAGAAGAACCTAATTGGCAAGACATGATGAGATTTATAGCAGAACAATTTAAGGAACAGAATAAACAAACTAATGAACAATTTAAGAAACAGGAGGAAGCCTTGAAACAAACCAATGAGGAAAATAAGGAGAATTTTAAGAAACAGGAGGAACAAAATAGACAAACCAATGAGAAAATAGATAGCTATCAGGAAAGGTTAGTCAAACAACTAAATGAAAAAATAGAAACCATTCATGGAAATATAAAACAAACTATGAATGAACGATACCATGAACTGAAGGAAGCGGTTGAAGGGCAAAGAGAAGAGATGAATGCAAAATTTGAAGAGAATAATAAGAATTTAAAACAATTTGAGTGTAAAATGGAGAATTTTAATAAGGAGATATGGAAAACTTTCGGAGAGAAGTTTGAAAATGTTAATACGCGTATCCAAAAAGCAGATACATACCAAGAGGAGACAAATAAACAAATGGACCATAGTTCCAATAATTGGGATGAAACATTGGACAGCATTTCAGAAGGTATTAAAGTAAGTCCGAATACAGAAGAGAAGAGGAAGGAAATAGAAATTACAGAATACCAAGGTGTAATGCCATCTGAAAATAAAAATAGCCACAACAAAAAGGATATTCAAACCGTGGAAAAGAAGACCAAGGAAATAATAAAAACAAGTAGAAAGAAAATAATAAATACCAAGGAAGAATGGGAGATGATTACAGGTGGATTAATTAATGTATTCAACCTTCCAATTAACGAACAGAGGGAGTTAATTAAGTTTACATCCCAGTTAAATGTGTCGATGATTGAAGTGCATCAGAAGATATTAGTCAGATTATCAAGATGGAAGACAACATGCAAATATTGGGCAAATAATTCAGAGGTAAAAGGGAATGAAATGAGATTAAATATGAGCAACTATGTTATGTTAGAGGAGGTACAATACTGGTTAGTCAAAAAGGAACGAATTATGACGGAAGAGTGGTACTTAAGTGAAATTTTCATAGCAGCAAAGTGGGAGAGCCGGATGGTAAGAAGATTATCAAGGAGAGAATTAACTACGAACACCCCAGCAATCCGAGAACATGGAGTACCTGAAATAATGTACCACGGTTAAACAGACTCCAAACAAACCAGAAAAAAGGGACGGATTTTATGAATACAGGACCAAGCAACCCAGTGTAAATAGAAAACCCCAAAATTCTAAAAGCATGTAAGGACATCTTACTCAAGTAATTTCGAACAATATAATTTAAAATGAAGAAACTAAAAACCCCAAAATTCAAAAAGTATGTAAGTACAACTTACTTAAGATATTTTGCAACCATTAGAATTAATAAAAAGTGTGTAAGTACAACTTACTTAAGATATTTTGCAACCATTAGAATTAATAAAAAGTGTGTAAGTACAAATTACTCAAGTTATTTCGAACAATATAATTTAAAATAAAAAGACAAAACACCAAGAAAATGTAAGAGCAGATTATATAATTTAGTTATAAAGAACTGATTTAAAATGGAATAATCGGAAAAATAAGATTTTGATGGTAACAAAAGAAGAATAAATAAATAAACAATTAATGGTAGTGTGCTCGGATAAGAAGAATAAAGAATAATTTAATGACTCCAATGAAACTGAAGGAGGATGATAATTAATACAATAATTAGAATTTCTCGGAATTGAAGATTTTATAAGAAGAAATGATACGGAGAAATATGTCACAAAAAGTAAAGTCAAAAGAATTTTAACATAATGCCTATCAATGATGTTATATGCTATTAATTAATGATAAAAGAAGAAGGAATCAAGGAGAAGAAGAAATATATAAATAAATACAAACAGCTACAGTATGAAGAATCCCAAAAGTGTTTGGTACTAGTCGCTAATTGACTACTACTTATAAGTTTTTTATTTTTATGTATTGAGCGTAGAAATGTTCCGGCAATAATTTTTATGAGCAGGGATGATGTTCCCCTGGTCTCAGAAGGTGTAAGGATGGACAGCGGTGTATGGACCCAGAGTGGCCACCCGACTGGAACCACCGCACAAGATAGGGAAAAATGTTAGGGAAATTGAATATTTAAGGGATAATAATTATAAAATAGCTGAAAGGAGTGATATTAGATTCCAGAAGTATAAATGAAGAAAATAGAAGGAAGATAGCAGACCGAAGCTTAATTGATAAAGCAAATTTATAGAAGCAAATAGAAATGAGTGTTGAAACAATTTTAATATGATTAATGTGACCAGTCCTTATCAAATAAAATGTGGAAGTACCACTAACCCCGAGAAATAATTGATGAATTTGCCTCCAAGAGAGAGAGAGCTAAGTAAGAAAATAGCAATTACCACCAGTCGGAATTACTAGAGAGTATAATCAGTCGGAAATAAAACACTATTATGAAGACAAGGCAAGACCATTAGGAGACTTGAACCAATCAACAATTTATTTCTATCAACGAGTTGAACTAAAATAAATTTGTTCTAGTGGGGGGGCTTTATGTAACGGTACATAACCCAGTCCCAATAAAGTAAATCATGAGAATAAAAGTCAGAAATGGGTAGAACTAAAGCTCGCTCAAAATTTAATTATATCACTCCACATAATAAACAATTCGAGTGGTATATAGTGCGAAGTGAGTTCTAGTGTACCCATTGAGGTGAAAAACCAAAGTGAAATTAATGTATTACTAAACTGTGCTGTATGTTTTGGATAGGATAAAACTATGGAAGTAGTATGTAATAATACTAATTGATTTTTGTAATTTTATTTATTTATTGTAATTTATATTGTATGACCCACAATTTGTTATACCCAAGTTAATATTATATTGTTTCAAATAATTATGTTAGATTGTAAGAAAACCCAGGGTTAATTTTAAAAGACATAAAAATTTTAACTACCAAAGACAATATAAAATTAAAATAATCCTATGAAGGAAATGACAACAGGAAGTAGTACCGGGAATGAACACTATTCGAGACTAAATAAATAATATATAAATTTATTTAATGATAATAAAATGATAAAATATTTATATACAATGTCATAAAAAAAAATTAACCAAAACATATTATGTAAATTAAATTAGTAAAGAAACCGGAATGGAAGGGAATTATTTTTCCATAAATAAAATATAAATTTATAATAATCACAAACTGCCTACATAATAAAAATACTATGTGTTACTAAGAGTGATGAAAAATAACAAGTATTGTTAATAAGATAAAAAAATTTTGAACTAAACCGGAAAGTTGAAGAATCGATGCGACAAGAATTATAAAAAATAAACTTTTTCGGACGTTGGAGGAGGCGAAATTCACGCAAGAGTAATAAACAAAGTGAATACTAACTTATTATACCTGAGGAATCCAAATTAAATGGTGATATACATTCAAAACCAGTGGATGAAAACATTCTGAGGATCCAATATAGTTCGGCCTACTTCTAGTAGACAATCAGAAAATACTCGAAATGAAAAGGAAATAATAACGCAAGACGTACCTCATCACAGAATAAAACTTCATTCCAGTAAGGACAACACGGAGCGAGGTAATATAAACATTTTTCGTAATATATCCAGAAGAAAACTCGTTTTTTAATAGTGAAATAGAACAAAAAATATTCATTTTATCATATGTTTCTTTCAAAAGTAAACAAATACATGCTGCTCTCTTACGGCAATTCCGGAAACTACGTAATATTTGAAAAATAAACAAAATTATTTATTAAATTTTGATATTTGTAAAGCGTAGCAATTAGCCATTTCTGACACTCTCAAAACACAAAGAATTCACCCTGAACCCTGGGGAATTAATAAGAATTATGTAATAACTGACGTATTTTATTATAGCGTAATATTGGTTAAATAACAACATATATGTTTTGTTCCTTAGACCGATCTATGTTTACTCGGTAAAGTCGAGATGATGTTTTTTTTAAAAGATTAATTGTGATACCTATATTTTGGTGGTTGGAGACAAAAGTCAATAATCAATAAAGCAATAGTATTGAAAATTAATATTGAATTATAACGTGTTATAATTTATTGTAGTGGGTAGTTAATGAAAATTTCAGCACAACATACAGAAAAAAAAAATCGTCACAACAGAGGGGCAATAATGATACTTACTCTCTCTTCTGTATAAGGCTGAACAAATTACCTCCTTGACCCCAAATCACACACTCTCGATTTCTTTTAGATTGAGTAAAACAAGATAAACGAGATCCTTTATTTATACCGTTTAAAACGTCAGTTAGTATAATTCAAAAGTGACGCATACTGCGTGAGGCATATAATAACACTTCCATAACACCGCACGAAAAAAAACGGTACGTTACAGAAATGGCGAACCCAACATTTGGGGCTTGACTCAGACTGACGTTTCGCTAAATAACGCCTCGTGAAAAAGCAGTACGTTACAGAATGGCGCCCAACGTGGAAGGGCGGTAATTAGAAAAGAATTTTGATATTTAATAAAAATATATATCAAAAAATCTAATTATCGTTGGCAGTTATGAGAAAACAAGAAATGCCTAATACCCGAGGAAAATCGAAGAAGAGGGCAGAAGAAAAGGAGATTGAAGAAGGTGGACAGGAACAAGAAATAGAATTAGTCACGGACAGTGAAATGGACCAACAGACAGGTGATACAGAAGAAACCGAAGTAGTTATGGACCCGGAAAAGGAAATAGTGGAAGAGGATGCCCAAGGGGATCAACCAGACAAAGCGGTAACCAGAGAAGAACCTAATTGGCAAGACATGATGAGATTTATGGCAGAACAATTTAAGGAACAGAATAAACAAACTAATGAACAATTTAAGAAACAGGAGGAAGCCTTGAAACAAACCAATGAGGAAAATAAGGAGAATTTTAAGAAACAGGAGGAACAAAATAGACAAACCAATGAGAAAATAGATAGCATTCAGGAAAGGTTAGTCAAACAACTAAATGAAAAAATAGAAACCATTCATGGAAATATAAAACAAACTATGAATGAACGATACCATGAACTGAAGGAAGCGGTTGAAGGGCAAAGAGAAGAGATGAATGCAAAATTTGAAGAGAATAATAAGAATTTAAAACAATTTGAGTGTAAAATGGAGAATTTTAATAAGGAGATATGGAAAACTTTCGGAGAGAAGTTTGAAAATGTTAATACGCGTATCCAAAAAGCAGATACATACCAAGAGGAGACAAATAAACAAATGGACCATAGTTCCAATAATTGGGATGAAACATTGGACAGCATTTCAGAAGGTATTAAAGTAAGTCCGAATACAGAAGAGAAGAGGAAGGAAATAGAAATTACAGAATACCAAGGTGTAATGCCATCTGAAAATAAAAATAGCCACAACAAAAAGGATATTCAAACCGTGGAAAAGAAGACCAAGGAAATAATAAAAACAAGTAGAAAGAAAATAATAAATACCAAGGAAGAATGGGAGATGATTACAGGTGGATTAATTAATGTATTCAACCTTCCAATTAACGAACAGAGGGAGTTAATTAAGTTTACATCCCAGTTAAATGTGTCGATGATTGAAGTGCATCAGAAGATATTAGTCAGATTATCAAGATGGAAGACAACATGCAAATATTGGGCAAATAATTCAGAGGTAAAAGGGAATGAAATGAGATTAAATATGAGCAACTATGTTATGTTAGAGGAGGTACAATACTGGTTAGTCAAAAAGGAACGAATTATGACGGAAGAGTGGTACTTAAGTGAAATTTTCATAGCAGCAAAGTGGGAGAGCCGGATGGTAAGAAGATTATCAAGGAGAGAATTAACTACGAACACCCCAGCAATCCGAGAACATGGAGTACCTGAAATAATGTACCACGGTTAAACAGACTCCAAACAAACCAGAAAAAAGGGACGGATTTTATGAATACAGGACCAAGCAACCCAGTGTAAATAGAAAACCCCAAAATTCTAAAAGCATGTAAGGACATCTTACTCAAGTAATTTCGAACAATATAATTTAAAATGAAGAAACTAAAAACCCCAAAATTCAAAAAGTATGTAAGTACAACTTACTTAAGATATTTTGCAACCATTAGAATTAATAAAAAGTGTGTAAGTACAACTTACTTAAGATATTTTGCAACCATTAGAATTAATAAAAAGTGTGTAAGTACAACTTACTCAAGTTACTTCGAACAATATAATTTAAAATAAAAAGACAAAACACCAAGAAAATGTAAGAGCAGATTATATAATTTAGTTATAAAGAACTGATTTAAAATGGAATAATCGGAAAAATAAGATTTTGATGGTAACAAAAGAAGAATAAATAAATAAACAATTAATGGTAATGTGCTCGGATAAGAAGAATAAAGAATAATTTAATGACTCCAATGAAACTGAAGGAGGATGATAATTAATACAATAATTAGAATTTCTCGGAATTGAAGATTTTATAAGAAGAAATGATACGGAGAAATATGTCACAAAAAGTAAAGTCAAAAGAATTTTAACATAATGCCTATCAATGATGTTATATGCTATTAATTAATGATAAAAGAAGAAGGAATCAAGGAGAAGAAGAAATATATAAATAAATACAAACAGCTACAGTATGAAGAATCCCAAAAGTGTTTGGTACTAGTCGCTAATTGACTACTACTTATAAGTTTTTTATTTTTATGTATTGAGCGTAGAAATGTTCCGGCAATAATTTTTATGAGCAGGGATGATGTTCCCCTGGTCTCAGAAGGTGTAAGGATGGACAGCGGTGTATGGACCCAGAGTGGCCACCCGACTGGAACCACCGCACAAGATATTGAAAAATGTTAGGGAAATTGAATATTTAAGGGATAATAATTATAAAATAGCTGAAAGGAGTGATATTAGATTCCAGAAGTATAAATGAAGAAAATAGAAGGAAGATAGCAGACCGAAGCTTAATTGATAAAGCAAATTTATAGAAGCAAATAGAAATGAGTGTTGAAACAATTTTAATATGATTAATGTGACCAGTCCTTATCAAATAAAATGTGGAAGTACCACTAACCCCGAGAAATAATTGATGAATTTGCCTCCAAGAGAGAGAGAGCTAAGTAAGAAAATAGCAATTACCACCAGTCGGAATTACTAGAGAGTATAATCAGTCGGAAATAAAACACTATTATGAAGACAAAGTCAAGACCATTAGGAGACTTGAACCAATCAACAATTTATTTCTATCAAAGAGTTGAACTAAAATAAATTTGTTCTAGTGGGGGGGCTTTATGTAACGGTACATAACCCAGTCCCAATAAAGTAAATCATGAGAATAAAAGTCAGAAATGGGTAGAACTAAAGCTCGCTCAAAATTTAATTATATCACTCCACATAATAAACAATTCGAGTGGTATATAGTGCGAAGTGAGTTCTAGTGTACCCATTGAGGTGAAAAACCAAAGTGAAATTAATGTATTACTAAACTGTGCTGTATGTTTTGGATAGGATAAAACTATGGAAGTAGTATGTAATAATACTAATTGATTTTTGTAATTTTATTTATTTATTGTAATTTATATTGTATGACCCACAATTTGTTATACCCAAGTTAATATTATATTGTTTCAAATAATTATGTTAGATTGTAAGAAAACCCAGGGTTAATTTTAAAAGACATAAAAATTTTAACTACCAAAGACAATATAAAATTAAAATAATCCTATGAAGGAAATGACAACAGGAAGTAGTACCGGGAATGAACACTATTCGAGACTAAATAAATAATATATAAATTTATTTAATGATAATAAAATGATAAAATATTTATATACAATGTCATAAAAAAAAATTAACCAAAACATATTATGTAAATTAAATTAGTAAAGAAACCGGAATGGAAGGGAATTATTTTTCCATAAATAAAATATAAATTTATAATAATCACAAACTGCCTACATAATAAAAATACTATGTGTTACTAAGAGTGATGAAAAATAACAAGTATTGTTAATAAGATAAAAAAATTTTGAACTAAACCGGAGAGTTGAAGAATCGATGCGACAAGAATTATAAAAAATAAACTTTTCGGACGTTGGAGGAGGCGAAATTCACGCAAGAGTAATAAACAAAGTGAATACTAACTAATTATACCTGAGGAATCCAAATTAAATGGTGATATACATTCAAAACCAGTGGATGAAAACATTCTGAGGATCCAATATAGTTCGGCCTACTTCTAGTAGACAATCAGAAAATACTCGAAATGAAAAGGAAATAATAACGCAAGACGTACCTCATCACAGAATAAAACTTCATTCCAGTAAGGACAACACGGAGCGAGGTAATATAAACATTTTTCGTAATAAATCCAGAAGAAAACTCGTTTTTTAATAGTGAAATAGAACAAAAAATATTCATTTTATCATATGTTTCTTTCAAAAGTAAACAAATACATGCTGCTCTCTTACGGCAATTCCGGAAACTACGTAATATTTGAAAAATAAACAAAATTATTTATTAAATTTTGATATTTGTAAAGCGTAGCAATTAGCCATTTCTGACACTCTCAAAACACAAAGAATTCACCCTGAACCCTGGGGAATTAATAAGAATTATGTAATAACTGACGTATTTTATTATAGCGTAATATTGGTTAAATAACAACATATATGTTTTGTTCCTTAGACCGATCTATGTTTACTCGGTAAAGTCGAGATGATGTTTTTTTTAAAAGATTAATTGTGATACCTATATTTTGGTGGTTGGAGACAAAAGTCAATAATCAATAAAGCAATAGTATTGAAAATTAATATTGAATTATAACGTGTTATAATTTATTGTAGTGGGTAGTTAATGAAAATTTCAGCACAACATACAGAAAAAAAAAATCGTCACAACAGAGGGGCAATAATGATACTTACTCTCTCTTCTGTATAAGGCTGAACAAATTACCTCCTTGACCCCAAATCACACACTCTCGATTTCTTTTAGATTGAGTAAAACAAGATAAACGAGATCCTTTATTTATACCGTTTAAAACGTCAGTTAGTATAATTCAAAAGTGACGCATACTGCGTGAGGCATATAATAACACTTCCATAACACCGCACGAAAAAAAACGGTACGTTACAGAAATGGCGAACCCAACATTTGGGGCTTGACTCAGACTGACGTTTCGCTAAATAACGCCTCGTGAAAAAGCAGTACGTTACAGAATGGCGCCCAACGTGGAAGGGCGGTAATTAGAAAAGAATTTTGATATTTAATAAAAATATATATCAAAAAATCTAATTATCGTTGGCAGTTATGAGAAAACAAGAAATGCCTAATACCCGAGGAAAATCGAAGAAGAGGGCAGAAGAAAAGGAGATTGAAGAAGGTGGACAGGAACAAGAAATAGAATTAGTCACGGACAGTGAAATGGACCAACAGACAGGTGATACAGAAGAAACCGAAGTAGTTATGGACCCGGAAAAGGAAATAGTGGAAGAGGATGCCCAAGGGGATCAACCAGACAAAGCGGTAACCAGAGAAGAACCTAATTGGCAAGACATGATGAGATTTATGGCAGAACAATTTAAGGAACAGAATAAACAAACTAATGAACAATTTAAGAAACAGGAGGAAGCCTTGAAACAAACCAATGAGGAAAATAAGGAGAATTTTAAGAAACAGGAGGAACAAAATAGACAAACCAATGAGAAAATAGATAGCATTCAGGAAAGGTTAGTCAAACAACTAAATGAAAAAATAGAAACCATTCATGGAAATATAAAACAAACTATGAATGAACGATACCATGAACTGAAGGAAGCGGTTGAAGGGCAAAGAGAAGAGATGAATGCAAAATTTGAAGAGAATAATAAGAATTTAAAACAATTTGAGTGTAAAATGGAGAATTTTAATAAGGAGATATGGAAAACTTTCGGAGAGAAGTTTGAAAATGTTAATACGCGTATCCAAAAAGCAGATACATACCAAGAGGAGACAAATAAACAAATGGACCATAGTTCCAATAATTGGGATGAAACATTGGACAGCATTTCAGAAGGTATTAAAGTAAGTCCGAATACAGAAGAGAAGAGGAAGGAAATAGAAATTACAGAATACCAAGGTGTAATGCCATCTGAAAATAAAAATAGCCACAACAAAAAGGATATTCAAACCGTGGAAAAGAAGACCAAGGAAATAATAAAAACAAGTAGAAAGAAAATAATAAATACCAAGGAAGAATGGGAGATGATTACAGGTGGATTAATTAATGTATTCAACCTTCCAATTAACGAACAGAGGGAGTTAATTAAGTTTACATCCCAGTTAAATGTGTCGATGATTGAAGTGCATCAGAAGATATTAGTCAGATTATCAAGATGGAAGACAACATGCAAATATTGGGCAAATAATTCAGAGGTAAAAGGGAATGAAATGAGATTAAATATGAGCAACTATGTTATGTTAGAGGAGGTACAATACTGGTTAGTCAAAAAGGAACGAATTATGACGGAAGACTGGTACTTAAGTGAAATTTTCATAGCAGCAAAGTGGGAGAGCCGGATGGTAAGAAGATTATCAAGGAGAGAATTAATTACGAACACCCCAACAATCCGAGAACATGGAATACCTAAAATAATGGACCACGGTTAAACAGACTCCAAACAAACCAGAAAAAAGGGACGGATTTTATGAATACAGGACCAAGCAACCCAGTGTAAATAGAAAACCCCAAAATTCTAAAAGCATGTAAGGACATCTTACTCAAGTAATTTCGAACAATATAATTTAAAATGAAGAAACTAAAAACCCCAAAATTCAAAAAGTATGTAAGTACAACTTACTTAAGATATTTTGCAACCATTAGAATTAATAAAAAGTGTGTAAGTACAACTTACTTAAGATATTTTGCAACCATTAGAATTAATAAAAAGTGTGTAAGTACAACTTACTCAAGTTACTTCGAACAATATAATTTAAAATAAAAAGACAAAACACCAAGAAAATGTAAGAGCAGATTATATAATTTAGTTATAAAGAACTGATTTAAAATGGAATAATCGGAAAAATAAGATTTTGATGGTAACAAAAGAAGAATAAATAAATAAACAATTAATGGTAATGTGCTCGGATAAGAAGAATAAAGAATAATTTAATGACTCCAATGAAACTGAAGGAGGATGATAATTAATACAATAATTAGAATTTCTCGGAATTGAAGATTTTATAAGAAGAAATGATACGGAGAAATATGTCACAAAAAGTAAAGTCAAAAGAATTTTAACATAATGCCTATCAATGATGTTATATGCTATTAATTAATGATAAAAGAAGAAGGAATCAAGGAGAAGAAGAAATATATAAATAAATACAAACAGCTACAGTATGAAGAATCCCAAAAGTGTTTGGTACTAGTCGCTAATTGACTACTACTTATAAGTTTTTTATTTTTATGTATTGAGCGTAGAAATGTTCCGGCAATAATTTTTATGAGCAGGGATGATGTTCCCCTGGTCTCAGAAGGTGTAAGGATGGACAGCGGTGTATGGACCCAGAGTGGCCACCCGACTGGAACCACCGCACAAGATAGGGAAAAATGTTAGGGAAATTGAATATTTAAGGGATAATAATTATAAAATAGCTGAAAGGAGTGATATTAGATTCCAGAAGTATAAATGAAGAAAATAGAAGGAAGATAGCAGACCGAAGCTTAATTGATAAAGCAAATTTATAGAAGCAAATAGAAATGAGTGTTGAAACAATTTTAATATGATTAATGTGACCAGTCCTTATCAAATAAAATGTGGAAGTACCACTAACCCCGAGAAATAATTGATGAATTTGCCTCCAAGAGAGAGAGAGCTAAGTAAGAAAATAGCAATTACCACCAGTCGGAATTACTAGAGAGTATAATCAGTCGGAAATAAAACACTATTATGAAGACAAAGTCAAGACCATTAGGAGACTTGAACCAATCAACAATTTATTTCTATCAACGAGTTGAACTAAAATAAATTTGTTCTAGTGGGGGGGCTTTATGTAACGGTACATAACCCAGTCCCAATAAAGTAAATCATGAGAATAAAAGTCAGAAATGGGTAGAACTAAAGCTCGCTCAAAATTTAATTATATCACTCCACATAATAAACAATTCGAGTGGTATATAGTGCGAAGTGAGTTCTAGTGTACCCATTGAGGTGAAAAACCAAAGTGAAATTAATGTATTACTAAACTGTGCTGTATGTTTTGGATAGGATAAAACTATGGAAGTAGTATGTAATAATACTAATTGATTTTTGTAATTTTATTTATTTATTGTAATTTATATTGTATGACCCACAATTTGTTATACCCAAGTTAATATTATATTGTTTCAAATAATTATGTTAGATTGTAAGAAAACCCAGGGTTAATTTTAAAAGACATAAAAATTTTAACTACCAAAGACAATATAAAATTAAAATAATCCTATGAAGGAAATGACAACAGGAAGTAGTACCGGGAATGAACACTATTCGAGACTAAATAAATAATATATAAATTTATTTAATGATAATAAAATGATAAAATATTTATATACAATGTCATAAAAAAAAATTAACCAAAACATATTATGTAAATTAAATTAGTAAAGAAACCGGAATGGAAGGGAATTATTTTTCCATAAATAAAATATAAATTTATAATAATCACAAACTGCCTACATAATAAAAATACTATGTGTTACTAAGAGTGATGAAAAATAACAAGTATTGTTAATAAGATAAAAAAATTTTGAACTAAACCGGAGAGTTGAAGAATCGATGCGACAAGAATTATAAAAAATAAACTTTTCGGACGTTGGAGGAGGCGAAATTCACGCAAGAGTAATAAACAAAGTGAATACTAACTAATTATACCTGAGGAACCCAAATTAAATGGTGATATACATTCAAAACCAGTGGATGAAAACATTCTGAGGATCCAATATAGTTCGGCCTACTTCTAGTAGACAATCAGAAAATACTCGAAATGAAAAGGAAATAATAACGCAAGACGTACCTCATCACAGAATAAAACTTCATTCCAGTAAGGACAACACGGAGCGAGGTAATATAAACATTTTTCGTAATAAATCCAGAAGAAAACTCGTTTTTTAATAGTGAAATAGAACAAAAAATATTCATTTTATCATATGTTTCTTTCAAAAGTAAACAAATACATGCTGCTCTCTTACGGCAATTCCGGAAACTACGTAATATTTGAAAAATAAACAAAATTATTTATTAAATTTTGATATTTGTAAAGCGTAGCAATTAGCCATTTCTGACACTCTCAAAACACAAAGAATTCACCCTGAACCCTGGGGAATTAATAAGAATTATGTAATAACTGACGTATTTTATTATAGCGTAATATTGGTTAAATAACAACATATATGTTTTGTTCCTTAGACCGATCTATGTTTACTCGGTAAAGTCGAGATGATGTTTTTTTTAAAAGATTAATTGTGATACCTATATTTTGGTGGTTGGAGACAAAAGTCAATAATCAATAAAGCAATAGTATTGAAAATTAATATTGAATTATAACGTGTTATAATTTATTGTAGTGGGTAGTTAATGAAAATTTCAGCACAACATACAGAAAAAAAAAATCGTCACAACAGAGGGGCAATAATGATACTTACTCTCTCTTCTGTATAAGGCTGAACAAATTACCTCCTTGACCCCAAATCACACACTCTCGATTTCTTTTAGATTGAGTAAAACAAGATAAACGAGATCCTTTATTTATACCGTTTAAAACGTCAGTTAGTATAATTCAAAAGTGACGCATACTGCGTGAGGCATATAATAACACTTCCATAACACCGCACGAAAAAAAACGGTACGTTACAGAAATGGCGAACCCAACATTTGGGGCTTGACTCAGACTGACGTTTCGCTAAATAACGCCTCGTGAAAAAGCAGTACGTTACAGAATGGCGCCCAACGTGGAAGGGCGGTAATTAGAAAAGAATTTTGATATTTAATAAAAATATATATCAAAAAATCTAATTATCGTTGGCAGTTATGAGAAAACAAGAAATGCCTAATACCCGAGGAAAATCGAAGAAGAGGGCAGAAGAAAAGGAGATTGAAGAAGGTGGACAGGAACAAGAAATAGAATTAGTCACGGACAGTGAAATGGACCAACAGACAGGTGATACAGAAGAAACCGAAGTAGTTATGGACCCGGAAAAGGAAATAGTGGAAGAGGATGCCCAAGGGGATCAACCAGACAAAGCGGTAACCAGAGAAGAACCTAATTGGCAAGACATGATGAGATTTATGGCAGAACAATTTAAGGAACAGAATAAACAAACTAATGAACAATTTAAGAAACAGGAGGAAGCCTTGAAACAAACCAATGAGGAAAATAAGGAGAATTTTAAGAAACAGGAGGAACAAAATAGACAAACCAATGAGAAAATAGATAGCATTCAGGAAAGGTTAGTCAAACAACTAAATGAAAAAATAGAAACCATTCATGGAAATATAAAACAAACTATGAATGAACGATACCATGAACTGAAGGAAGCGGTTGAAGGGCAAAGAGAAGAGATGAATGCAAAATTTGAAGAGAATAATAAGAATTTAAAACAATTTGAGTGTAAAATGGAGAATTTTAATAAGGAGATATGGAAAACTTTCGGAGAGAAGTTTGAAAATGTTAATACGCGTATCCAAAAAGCAGATACATACCAAGAGGAGACAAATAAACAAATGGACCATAGTTCCAATAATTGGGATGAAACATTGGACAGCATTTCAGAAGGTATTAAAGTAAGTCCGAATACAGAAGAGAAGAGGAAGGAAATAGAAATTACAGAATACCAAGGTGTAATGCCATCTGAAAATAAAAATAGCCACAACAAAAAGGATATTCAAACCGTGGAAAAGAAGACCAAGGAAATAATAAAAACAAGTAGAAAGAAAATAATAAATACCAAGGAAGAATGGGAGATGATTACAGGTGGATTAATTAATGTATTCAACCTTCCAATTAACGAACAGAGGGAGTTAATTAAGTTTACATCCCAGTTAAATGTGTCGATGATTGAAGTGCATCAGAAGATATTAGTCAGATTATCAAGATGGAAGACAACATGCAAATATTGGGCAAATAATTCAGAGGTAAAAGGGAATGAAATGAGATTAAATATGAGCAACTATGTTATGTTAGAGGAGGTACAATACTGGTTAGTCAAAAAGGAACGAATTATGACGGAAGACTGGTACTTAAGTGAAATTTTCATAGCAGCAAAGTGGGAGAGCCGGATGGTAAGAAGATTATCAAGGAGAGAATTAACTACGAACACCCCAGCAATCCGAGAACATGGAGTACCTGAAATAATGTACCACGGTTAAACAGACTCCAAACAAACCAGAAAAAAGGGACGGATTTTATGAATACAGGACCAAGCAACCCAGTGTAAATAGAAAACCCCAAAATTCTAAAAGCATGTAAGGACATCTTACTCAAGTAATTTCGAACAATATAATTTAAAATGAAGAAACTAAAAACCCCAAAATTCAAAAAAGTATGTAAGTACAACTTACTTAAGATATTTTGCAACCATTAGAATTAATAAAAAGTGTGTAAGTACAACTTACTTAAGATATTTTGCAACCATTAGAATTAATAAAAAATGTGTAAGTACAAATTACTCAAGTTATTTCGAACAATATAATTTAAAATAAAAAGACAAAACACCAAGAAAATGTAAGAGCAGATTATATAATTTAGTTATAAAGAACTGATTTAAAATGGAATAATCGGAAAAATAAGATTTTGATGGTAACAAAAGAAGAATAAATAAATAAACAATTAATGGTAATGTGCTCGGATAAGAAGAATAAAGAATAATTTAATGACTCCAATGAAACTGAAGGAGGATGATAATTAATACAATAATTAGAATTTCTCGGAATTGAAGATTTTATAAGAAGAAATGATACGGAGAAATATGTCACAAAAAGTAAAGTCAAAAGAATTTTAACATAATGCCTATCAATGATGTTATATGCTATTAATTAATGATAAAAGAAGAAGGAATCAAGGAGAAGAAGAAATATATAAATAAATACAAACAGCTACAGTATGAAGAATCCCAAAAGTGTTTGGTACTAGTCGCTAATTGACTACTACTTATAAGTTTTTTATTTTTATGTATTGAGCGTAGAAATGTTCCGGCAATAATTTTTATGAGCAGGGATGATGTTCCCCTGGTCTCAGAAGGTGTAAGGATGGACAGCGGTGTATGGACCCAGAGTGGCCACCCGACTGGAACCACCGCACAAGATAGGGAAAAATGTTAGGGAAATTGAATATTTAAGGGATAATAATTATAAAATAGCTGAAAGGAGTGATATTAGATTCCAGAAGTATAAATGAAGAAAATAGAAGGAAGATAGCAGACCGAAGCTTAATTGATAAAGCGAATTTATAGAAGCAAATAGAAATGAGTGTTGAAACAATTTTAATATGATTAATGTGACCAGTCCTTATCAAATAAAATGTGGAAGTACCACTAACCCCGAGAAATAATTGATGAATTTGCCTCCAAGAGAGAGAGAGCTAAGTAAGAAAATAGCAATTACCACCAGTCGGAATTACTAGAGAGTATAATCAGTCGGAAATAAAACACTATTATGAAGACAAAGTCAAGACCATTAGGAGACTTGAACCAATCAACAATTTATTTCTATCAACGAGTTGAACTAAAATAAATTTGTTCTAGTGGGGGGGCTTTATGTAACGGTACATAACCCAGTCCCAATAAAGTAAATCATGAGAATAAAAGTCAGAAATGGGTAGAACTAAAGCTCGCTCAAAATTTAATTATATCACTCCACATAATAAACAATTCGAGTGGTATATAGTGCGAAGTGAGTTCTAGTGTACCCATTGAGGTGAAAAACCAAAGTGAAATTAATGTATTACTAAACTGTGCTGTATGTTTTGGATAGGATAAAACTATGGAAGTAGTATGTAATAATACTAATTGATTTTTGTAATTTTATTTATTTATTGTAATTTATATTGTATGACCCACAATTTGTTATACCCAAGTTAATATTATATTGTTTCAAATAATTATGTTAGATTGTAAGAAAACCCAGGGTTAATTTTAAAAGACATAAAAATTTTAACTACCAAAGACAATATAAAATTAAAATAATCCTATGAAGGAAATGACAACAGGAAGTAGTACCGGGAATGAACACTATTCGAGACTAAATAAATAATATATAAATTTATTTAATGATAATAAAATGATAAAATATTTATATACAATGTCATAAAAAAAATTAACCAAAACATATTATGTAAATTAAATTAGTAAAGAAACCGGAATGGAAGGGAATTATTTTTCCATAAATAAAATATAAATTTATAATAATCACAAACTGCCTACATAATAAAAATACTATGTGTTACTAAGAGTGATGAAAAATAACAAGTATTGTTAATAAGATAAAAAAATTTTGAACTAAACCGGAGAGTTGAAGAATCGATGCGACAAAAATTATAAAAAATAACCTTTTTCGGACGTTGGAGGAGGCGAAATTCACGCAAGAGTAATAAACAAAGTGAATACTAACTAATTATACCTGAGGAATCCAAATTAAATGGTGATATACATTCAAAACCAGTGGATGAAAACATTCTGAGGATCCAATATAGTTCGGCCTACTTCTAGTAGACAATCAGAAAATACTCGAAATGAAAAGGAAATAATAACGCAAGACGTACCTCATCACAGAATAAAACTTCATTCCAGTAAGGACAACACGGAGCGAGGTAATATAAACATTTTTCGTAATAAATCCAGAAGAAAACTCGTTTTTTAATAGTGAAATAGAACAAAAAATATTCATTTTATCATATGTTTCTTTCAAAAGTAAACAAATACATGCTGCTCTCTTACGGCAATTCCGGAAACTACGTAATATTTGAAAAACAAACAAAATTATTTATTAAATTTTGATATTTGTAAAGCGTAGCAATTAGCCATTTCTGACACTCTCAAAACACAAAGAATTCACCCTGAACCCTGGGGAATTAATAAGAATTATGTAATAACTGACGTATTTTATTATAGCGTAATATTGGTTAAATAACAACATATATGTTTTGTTCCTTAGACCGATCTATGTTTACTCGGTAAAGTCGAGATGATGTTTTTTTTAAAAGATTAATTGTGATACCTATATTTTGGTGGTTGGAGACAAAAGTCAATAATCAATAAAGCAATAGTATTGAAAATTAATATTGAATTATAACGTGTTATAATTTATTGTAGTGGGTAGTTAATGAAAATTTCAGCACAACATACAGAAAAAAAAATCGTCACAACAGAGGGGCAATAATGATACTTACTCTCTCTTCTGTATAAGGCTGAACAAATTACCTCCTTGACCCCAAATCACACACTCTCGATTTCTTTTAGATTGAGTAAAACAAGATAAACGAGATCCTTTATTTATACCGTTTAAAACGTCAGTTAGTATAATTCAAAAGTGACGCATACTGCGTGAGGCATATAATAACACTTCCATAACACCGCACGAAAAAAAACGGTACGTTACAGAAATGGCGAACCCAACATTTGGGGCTTGACTCAGACTGACGTTTCGCTAAATAACGCCTCGTGAAAAAGCAGTACGTTACAGAATGGCGCCCAACGTGGAAGGGCGGTAATTAGAAAAGAATTTTGATATTTAATAAAAATATATATCAAAAAATCTAATTATCGTTGGCAGTTATGAGAAAACAAGAAATGCCTAATACCCGAGGAAAATCGAAGAAGAGGGCAGAAGAAAAGGAGATTGAAGAAGGTGGACAGGAACAAGAAATAGAATTAGTCACGGACAGTGAAATGGACCAACAGACAGGTGATACAGAAGAAACCGAAGTAGTTATGGACCCGGAAAAGGAAATAGTGGAAGAGGATGCCCAAGGGGATCAACCAGACAAAGCGGTAACCAGAGAAGAACCTAATTGGCAAGACATGATGAGATTTATGGCAGAACAATTTAAGGAACAGAATAAACAAACTAATGAACAATTTAAGAAACAGGAGGAAGCCTTGAAACAAACCAATGAGGAAAATAAGGAGAATTTTAAGAAACAGGAGGAACAAAATAGACAAACCAATGAGAAAATAGATAGCATTCAGGAAAGGTTAGTCAAACAACTAAATGAAAAAATAGAAACCATTCATGGAAATATAAAACAAACTATGAATGAACGATACCATGAACTGAAGGAAGCGGTTGAAGGGCAAAGAGAAGAGATGAATGCAAAATTTGAAGAGAATAATAAGAATTTAAAACAATTTGAGTGTAAAATGGAGAATTTTAATAAGGAGATATGGAAAACTTTCGGAGAGAAGTTTGAAAATGTTAATACGCGTATCCAAAAAGCAGATACATACCAAGAGGAGACAAATAAACAAATGGACCATAGTTCCAATAATTGGGATGAAACATTGGACAGCATTTCAGAAGGTATTAAAGTAAGTCCGAATACAGAAGAGAAGAGGAAGTAAATAGAAATTACAGAATACCAAGGTGTAATGCCATCTGAAAATAAAAATAGCCACAACAAAAAGGATATTCAAACCGTGGAAAAGAAGACCAAGGAAATAATAAAAACAAGTAGAAAGAAAATAATAAATACCAAGGAAGAATGGGAGATGATTACAGGTGGATTAATTAATGTATTCAACCTTCCAATTAACGAACAGAGGGAGTTAATTAAGTTTACATCCCAGTTAAATGTGTCGATGATTGAAGTGCATCAGAAGATATTAGTCAGATTATCAAGATGGAAGACAACATGCAAATATTGGGCAAATAATTCAGAGGTAAAAGGGAATGAAATGAGATTAAATATGAGCAACTATGTTATGTTAGAGGAGGTACAATACTGGTTAGTCAAAAAGGAACGAATTATGACGGAAGACTGGTACTTAAGTGAAATTTTCATAGCAGCAAAGTGGGAGAGCCGGATGGTAAGAAGATTATCAAGGAGAGAATTAATTACGAACACCCCAACAATCCGAGAACATGGAGTACCTAAAATAATGGACCACGGTTAAACAGACTCCAAACAAACCAGAAAAAAGGGACGGATTTTATGAATACAGGACCAAGCAACCCAGTGTAAATAGAAAACCCCAAAATTCTAAAAGCATGTAAGGACATCTTACTCAAGTAATTTCGAACAATATAATTTAAAATGAAGAAACTAAAAACCCCAAAATTCAAAAAGTATGTAAGTGCAACTTACTTAAGATATTTTGCAACCATTAGAATTAATAAAAAGTGTGTAAGTACAACTTACTTAAGATATTTTGCAACCATTAGAATTAATAAAAAGTGTGTAAGTACAACTTACTCAAGTTACTTCGAACAATATAATTTAAAATAAAAAGACAAAACACCAAGAAAATGTAAGAGCAGATTATATAATTTAGTTATAAAGAACTGATTTAAAATGGAATAATCGGAAAAATAAGATTTTGATGGTAACAAAAGAAGAATAAATAAATAAACAATTAATGGTAATGTGCTCGGATAAGAAGAATAAAGAATAATTTAATGACTCCAATGAAACTGAAGGAGGATGATAATTAATACAATAATTAGAATTTCTCGGAATTGAAGATTTTATAAGAAGAAATGATACGGAGAAATATGTCACAAAAAGTAAAGTCAAAAGAATTTTAACATAATGCCTATCAATGATGTTATATGCTATTAATTAATGATAAAAGAAGAAGGAATCAAGGAGAAGAAGAAATATATAAATAAATACAAACAGCTACAGTATGAAGAATCCCAAAAGTGTTTGGTACTACTCGCTAATTGACTACTACTTATAAGTTTTTTATTTTTATGTATTGAGCGTAGAAATGTTCCGGCAATAATTTTTATGAGCAGGGATGATGTTCCCCTGGTCTCAGAAGGTGTAAGGATGGACAGCGGTGTATGGACCCAGAGTGGCCACCCGACTGGAACCACCGCACAAGATGGGGAAAAATGTTAGGGAAATTGAATATTTAAGGGATAATAATTATAAAATAGCTGAAAGGAGTGATATTAGATTCCAGAAGTATAAATGAAGAAAATAGAAGGAAGATAGCAGACCGAAGCTTAATTGATAAAGCGAATTTATAGAAGCAAATAGAAATGAGTGTTGAAACAATTTTAATATGATTAATGTGACCAGTCCTTATCAAATAAAATGTGGAAGTACCACTAACCCCGAGAAATAATTGATGAATTTGCCTCCAAGAGAGAGAGAGCTAAGTAAGAAAATAGCAATTACCACCAGTCGGAATTACTAGAGAGTATAATCAGTCGGAAATAAAACACTATTATGAAGACAAAGTCAAGACCATTAGGAGACTTGAACCAATCAACAATTTATTTCTATCAACGAGTTGAACTAAAATAAATTTGTTCTAGTGGGGGGGCTTTATGTAACGGTACATAACCCAGTCCCAATAAAGTAAATCATGAGAATAAAAGTCAGAAATGGGTAGAACTAAAGCTCGCTCAAAATTTAATTATATCACTCCACATAATAAACAATTCGAGTGGTATATAGTGCGAAGTGAGTTCTAGTGTACCCATTGAGGTGAAAAACCAAAGTGAAATTAATGTATTACTAAACTGTGCTGTATGTTTTGGATAGGATAAAACTATGGAAGTAGTATGTAATAATACTAATTGATTTTTGTAATTTTATTTATTTATTGTAATTTATATTGTATGACCCACAATTTGTTATACCCAAGTTAATATTATATTGTTTCAAATAATTATGTTAGATTGTAAGAAAACCCAGGGTTAATTTTAAAAGACATAAAAATTTTAACTACCAAAGACAATATAAAATTAAAATAATCCTATGAAGGAAATGACAACAGGAAGTAGTACCGGGAATGAACACTATTCGAGACTAAATAAATAATATATAAATTTATTTAATGATAATAAAATGATAAAATATTTATATACAATGTCATAAAAAAAAATTAACCAAAACATATTATGTAAATTAAATTAGTAAAGAAACCGGAATGGAAGGGAATTATTTTTCCATAAATAAAATATAAATTTATAATAATCACAAACTGCCTACATAATAAAAATACTATGTGTTACTAAGAGTGATGAAAAATAACAAGTATTGTTAATAAGATAAAAAAATTTTGAACTAAACCGGAGAGTTGAAGAATCGATGCGACAAAAATTATAAAAAATAACCTTTTTCGGACGTTGGAGGAGGCGAAATTCACGCAAGAGTAATAAACAAAGTGAATACTAACTAATTATACCTGAGGAATCCAAATTAAATGGTGATATACATTCAAAACCAGTGGATGAAAACATTCTGAGGATCCAATATAGTTCGGCCTACTTCTAGTAGACAATCAGAAAATACTCGAAATGAAAAGGAAATAATAACGCAAGACGTACCTCATCACAGAATAAAACTTCATTCCAGTAAGGACAACACGGAGCGAGGTAATATAAACATTTTTCGTAATAAATCCAGAAGAAAACTCGTTTTTTAATAGTGAAATAGAACAAAAAATATTCATTTTATCATATGTTTCTTTCAAAAGTAAACAAATACTTGCTGCTCTCTTACGGCAATTCCGGAAACTACGTAATATTTGAAAAATAAACAAAATTATTTATTAAATTTTGATATTTGTAAAGCGTAGCAATTAGCCATTTCTGACACTCTCAAAACACAAAGAATTCACCCTGAACCCTGGGGAATTAATAAGAATTATGTAATAACTGACGTATTTTATTATAGCGTAATATTGGTTAAATAACAACATATATGTTTTGTTCCTTAGACCGATCTATGTTTACTCGGTAAAGTCGAGATGATGTTTTTTTTAAAAGATTAATTGTGATACCTATATTTTGGTGGTTGGAGACAAAAGTCAATAATCAATAAAGCAATAGTATTGAAAATTAATATTGAATTATAACGTGTTATAATTTATTGTAGTGGGTAGTTAATGAAAATTTCAGCACAACATACAGAAAAAAAAAATCGTCACAACAGAGGGGCAATAATGATACTTACTCTCTCTTCTGTATAAGGCTGAACAAATTACCTCCTTGACCCCAAATCACACACTCTCGATTTCTTTTAGATTGAGTAAAACAAGATAAACGAGATCCTTTATTTATACCGTTTAAAACGTCAGTTAGTATAATTCAAAAGTGACGCATACTGCGTGAGGCATATAATAACACTTCCATAACACCGCACGAAAAAAAACGGTACGTTACAGAAATGGCGAACCCAACATTTGGGGCTTGACTCAGACTGACGTTTCGCTAAATAACGCCTCGTGAAAAAGCAGTACGTTACAGAATGGCGCCCAACGTGGAAGGGCGGTAATTAGAAAAGAATTTTGATATTTAATAAAAATATATATCAAAAAATCTAATTATCGTTGGCAGTTATGAGAAAACAAGAAATGCCTAATACCCGAGGAAAATCGAAGAAGAGGGCAGAAGAAAAGGAGATTGAAGAAGGTGGACAGGAACAAGAAATAGAATTAGTCACGGACAGTGAAATGGACCAACAGACAGGTGATACAGAAGAAACCGAAGTAGTTATGGACCCGGAAAAGGAAATAGTGGAAGAGGATGCCCAAGGGGATCAACCAGACAAAGCGGTAACCAGAGAAGAACCTAATTGGCAAGACATGATGAGATTTATAGCAGAACAATTTAAGGAACAGAATAAACAAACTAATGAACAATTTAAGAAACAGGAGGAAGCCTTGAAACAAACCAATGAGGAAAATAAGGAGAATTTTAAGAAACAGGAGGAACAAAATAGACAAACCAATGAGAAAATAGATAGCTATCAGGAAAGGTTAGTCAAACAACTAAATGAAAAAATAGAAACCATTCATGGAAATATAAAACAAACTATGAATGAACGATACCATGAACTGAAGGAAGCGGTTGAAGGGCAAAGAGAAGAGATGAATGCAAAATTTGAAGAGAATAATAAGAATTTAAAACAATTTGAGTGTAAAATGGAGAATTTTAATAAGGAGATATGGAAAACTTTCGGAGAGAAGTTTGAAAATGTTAATACGCGTATCCAAAAAGCAGATACATACCAAGAGGAGACAAATAAACAAATGGACCATAGTTCCAATAATTGGGATGAAACATTGGACAGCATTTCAGAAGGTATTAAAGTAAGTCCGAATACAGAAGAGAAGAGGAAGGAAATAGAAATTACAGAATACCAAGGTGTAATGCCATCTGAAAATAAAAATAGCCACAACAAAAAGGATATTCAAACCGTGGAAAAGAAGACCAAGGAAATAATAAAAACAAGTAGAAAGAAAATAATAAATACCAAGGAAGAATGGGAGATGATTACAGGTGGATTAATTAATGTATTCAACCTTCCAATTAACGAACAGAGGGAGTTAATTAAGTTTACATCCCAGTTAAATGTGTCGATGATTGAAGTGCATCAGAAGATATTAGTCAGATTATCAAGATGGAAGACAACATGCAAATATTGGGCAAATAATTCAGAGGTAAAAGGGAATGAAATGAGATTAAATATGAGCAACTATGTTATGTTAGAGGAGGTACAATACTGGTTAGTCAAAAAGGAACGAATTATGACGGAAGAGTGGTACTTAAGTGAAATTTTCATAGCAGCAAAGTGGGAGAGCCGGATGGTAAGAAGATTATCAAGGAGAGAATTAACTACGAACACCCCAGCAATCCGAGAACATGGAGTACCTGAAATAATGTACCACGGTTAAACAGACTCCAAACAAACCAGAAAAAAGGGACGGATTTTATGAATACAGGACCAAGCAACCCAGTGTAAATAGAAAACCCCAAAATTCTAAAAGCATGTAAGGACATCTTACTCAAGTAATTTCGAACAATATAATTTAAAATGAAGAAACTAAAAACCCCAAAATTCAAAAAGTATGTAAGTACAACTTACTTAAGATATTTTGCAACCATTAGAATTAATAAAAAGTGTGTAAGTACAACTTACTTAAGATATTTTGCAACCATTAGAATTAATAAAAAGTGTGTAAGTACAAATTACTCAAGTTATTTCGAACAATATAATTTAAAATAAAAAGACAAAACACCAAGAAAATGTAAGAGCAGATTATATAATTTAGTTATAAAGAACTGATTTAAAATGGAATAATCGGAAAAATAAGATTTTGATGGTAACAAAAGAAGAATAAATAAATAAACAATTAATGGTAGTGTGCTCGGATAAGAAGAATAAAGAATAATTTAATGACTCCAATGAAACTGAAGGAGGATGATAATTAATACAATAATTAGAATTTCTCGGAATTGAAGATTTTATAAGAAGAAATGATACGGAGAAATATGTCACAAAAAGTAAAGTCAAAAGAATTTTAACATAATGCCTATCAATGATGTTATATGCTATTAATTAATGATAAAAGAAGAAGGAATCAAGGAGAAGAAGAAATATATAAATAAATACAAACAGCTACAGTATGAAGAATCCCAAAAGTGTTTGGTACTAGTCGCTAATTGACTACTACTTATAAGTTTTTTATTTTTATGTATTGAGCGTAGAAATGTTCCGGCAATAATTTTTATGAGCAGGGATGATGTTCCCCTGGTCTCAGAAGGTGTAAGGATGGACAGCGGTGTATGGACCCAGAGTGGCCACCCGACTGGAACCACCGCACAAGATAGGGAAAAATGTTAGGGAAATTGAATATTTAAGGGATAATAATTATAAAATAGCTGAAAGGAGTGATATTAGATTCCAGAAGTATAAATGAAGAAAATAGAAGGAAGATAGCAGACCGAAGCTTAATTGATAAAGCAAATTTATAGAAGCAAATAGAAATGAGTGTTGAAACAATTTTAATATGATTAATGTGACCAGTCCTTATCAAATAAAATGTGGAAGTACCACTAACCCCGAGAAATAATTGATGAATTTGCCTCCAAGAGAGAGAGAGCTAAGTAAGAAAATAGCAATTACCACCAGTCGGAATTACTAGAGAGTATAATCAGTCGGAAATAAAACACTATTATGAAGACAAGGCAAGACCATTAGGAGACTTGAACCAATCAACAATTTATTTCTATCAACGAGTTGAACTAAAATAAATTTGTTCTAGTGGGGGGGCTTTATGTAACGGTACATAACCCAGTCCCAATAAAGTAAATCATGAGAATAAAAGTCAGAAATGGGTAGAACTAAAGCTCGCTCAAAATTTAATTATATCACTCCACATAATAAACAATTCGAGTGGTATATAGTGCGAAGTGAGTTCTAGTGTACCCATTGAGGTGAAAAACCAAAGTGAAATTAATGTATTACTAAACTGTGCTGTATGTTTTGGATAGGATAAAACTATGGAAGTAGTATGTAATAATACTAATTGATTTTTGTAATTTTATTTATTTATTGTAATTTATATTGTATGACCCACAATTTGTTATACCCAAGTTAATATTATATTGTTTCAAATAATTATGTTAGATTGTAAGAAAACCCAGGGTTAATTTTAAAAGACATAAAAATTTTAACTACCAAAGACAATATAAAATTAAAATAATCCTATGAAGGAAATGACAACAGGAAGTAGTACCGGGAATGAACACTATTCGAGACTAAATAAATAATATATAAATTTATTTAATGATAATAAAATGATAAAATATTTATATACAATGTCATAAAAAAAAATTAACCAAAACATATTATGTAAATTAAATTAGTAAAGAAACCGGAATGGAAGGGAATTATTTTTCCATAAATAAAATATAAATTTATAATAATCACAAACTGCCTACATAATAAAAATACTATGTGTTACTAAGAGTGATGAAAAATAACAAGTATTGTTAATAAGATAAAAAAATTTTGAACTAAACCGGAAAGTTGAAGAATCGATGCGACAAGAATTATAAAAAATAAACTTTTTCGGACGTTGGAGGAGGCGAAATTCACGCAAGAGTAATAAACAAAGTGAATACTAACTTATTATACCTGAGGAATCCAAATTAAATGGTGATATACATTCAAAACCAGTGGATGAAAACATTCTGAGGATCCAATATAGTTCGGCCTACTTCTAGTAGACAATCAGAAAATACTCGAAATGAAAAGGAAATAATAACGCAAGACGTACCTCATCACAGAATAAAACTTCATTCCAGTAAGGACAACACGGAGCGAGGTAATATAAACATTTTTCGTAATATATCCAGAAGAAAACTCGTTTTTTAATAGTGAAATAGAACAAAAAATATTCATTTTATCATATGTTTCTTTCAAAAGTAAACAAATACATGCTGCTCTCTTACGGCAATTCCGGAAACTACGTAATATTTGAAAAATAAACAAAATTATTTATTAAATTTTGATATTTGTAAAGCGTAGCAATTAGCCATTTCTGACACTCTCAAAACACAAAGAATTCACCCTGAACCCTGGGGAATTAATAAGAATTATGTAATAACTGACGTATTTTATTATAGCGTAATATTGGTTAAATAACAACATATATGTTTTGTTCCTTAGACCGATCTATGTTTACTCGGTAAAGTCGAGATGATGTTTTTTTTAAAAGATTAATTGTGATACCTATATTTTGGTGGTTGGAGACAAAAGTCAATAATCAATAAAGCAATAGTATTGAAAATTAATATTGAATTATAACGTGTTATAATTTATTGTAGTGGGTAGTTAATGAAAATTTCAGCACAACATACAGAAAAAAAAAATCGTCACAACAGAGGGGCAATAATGATACTTACTCTCTCTTCTGTATAAGGCTGAACAAATTACCTCCTTGACCCCAAATCACACACTCTCGATTTCTTTTAGATTGAGTAAAACAAGATAAACGAGATCCTTTATTTATACCGTTTAAAACGTCAGTTAGTATAATTCAAAAGTGACGCATACTGCGTGAGGCATATAATAACACTTCCATAACACCGCACGAAAAAAAACGGTACGTTACAGAAATGGCGAACCCAACATTTGGGGCTTGACTCAGACTGACGTTTCGCTAAATAACGCCTCGTGAAAAAGCAGTACGTTACAGAATGGCGCCCAACGTGGAAGGGCGGTAATTAGAAAAGAATTTTGATATTTAATAAAAATATATATCAAAAAATCTAATTATCGTTGGCAGTTATGAGAAAACAAGAAATGCCTAATACCCGAGGAAAATCGAAGAAGAGGGCAGAAGAAAAGGAGATTGAAGAAGGTGGACAGGAACAAGAAATAGAATTAGTCACGGACAGTGAAATGGACCAACAGACAGGTGATACAGAAGAAACCGAAGTAGTTATGGACCCGGAAAAGGAAATAGTGGAAGAGGATGCCCAAGGGGATCAACCAGACAAAGCGGTAACCAGAGAAGAACCTAATTGGCAAGACATGATGAGATTTATGGCAGAACAATTTAAGGGACAGAATAAACAAACTAATGAACAATTTAAGAAACAGGAGGAAGCCTTGAAACAAACCAATGAGGAAAATAAGGAGAATTTTAAGAAACAGGAGGAACAAAATAGACAAACCAATGAGAAAATAGATAGCATTCAGGAAAGGTTAGTCAAACAACTAAATGAAAAAATAGAAACCATTCATGGAAATATAAAACAAACTATGAATGAACGATACCATGAACTGAAGGAAGCGGTTGAAGGGCAAAGAGAAGAGATGAATGCAAAATTTGAAGAGAATAATAAGAATTTAAAACAATTTGAGTGTAAAATGGAGAATTTTAATAAGGAGATATGGAAAACTTTCGGAGAGAAGTTTGAAAATGTTAATACGCGTATCCAAAAAGCAGATACATACCAAGAGGAGACAAATAAACAAATGGACCATAGTTCCAATAATTGGGATGAAACATTGGACAGCATTTCAGAAGGTATTAAAGTAAGTCCGAATACAGAAGAGAAGAGGAAGGAAATAGAAATTACAGAATACCAAGGTGTAATGCCATCTGAAAATAAAAATAGCCACAACAAAAAGGATATTCAAACCGTGGAAAAGAAGACCAAGGAAATAATAAAAACAAGTAGAAAGAAAATAATAAATACCAAGGAAGAATGGGAGATGATTACAGGTGGATTAATTAATGTATTCAACCTTCCAATTAACGAACAGAGGGAGTTAATTAAGTTTACATCCCAGTTAAATGTGTCGATGATTGAAGTGCATCAGAAGATATTAGTCAGATTATCAAGATGGAAGACAACATGCAAATATTGGGCAAATAATTCAGAGGTAAAAGGGAATGAAATGAGATTAAATATGAGCAACTATGTTATGTTAGAGGAGGTACAATACTGGTTAGTCAAAAAGGAACGAATTATGACGGAAGAGTGGTACTTAAGTGAAATTTTCATAGCAGCAAAGTGGGAGAGCCGGATGGTAAGAAGATTATCAAGGAGAGAATTAACTACGAACACCCCAGCAATCCGAGAACATGGAGTACCTGAAATAATGTACCACGGTTAAACAGACTCCAAACAAACCAGAAAAAAGGGACGGATTTTATGAATACAGGACCAAGCAACCCAGTGTAAATAGAAAACCCCAAAATTCTAAAAGCATGTAAGGACATCTTACTCAAGTAATTTCGAACAATATAATTTAAAATGAAGAAACTAAAAACCCCAAAATTCAAAAAGTATGTAAGTACAACTTACTTAAGATATTTTGCAACCATTAGAATTAATAAAAAGTGTGTAAGTACAACTTACTTAAGATATTTTGCAACCATTAGAATTAATAAAAAGTGTGTAAGTACAACTTACTCAAGTTACTTCGAACAATATAATTTAAAATAAAAAGACAAAACACCAAGAAAATGTAAGAGCAGATTATATAATTTAGTTATAAAGAACTGATTTAAAATGGAATAATCGGAAAAATAAGATTTTGATGGTAACAAAAGAAGAATAAATAAATAAACAATTAATGGTAATGTGCTCGGATAAGAAGAATAAAGAATAATTTAATGACTCCAATGAAACTGAAGGAGGATGATAATTAATACAATAATTAGAATTTCTCGGAATTGAAGATTTTATAAGAAGAAATGATACGGAGAAATATGTCACAAAAAGTAAAGTCAAAAGAATTTTAACATAATGCCTATCAATGATGTTATATGCTATTAATTAATGATAAAAGAAGAAGGAATCAAGGAGAAGAAGAAATATATAAATAAATACAAACAGCTACAGTATGAAGAATCCCAAAAGTGTTTGGTACTAGTCGCTAATTGACTACTACTTATAAGTTTTTTATTTTTATGTATTGAGCGTAGAAATGTTCCGGCAATAATTTTTATGAGCAGGGATGATGTTCCCCTGGTCTCAGAAGGTGTAAGGATGGACAGCGGTGTATGGACCCAGAGTGGCCACCCGACTGGAACCACCGCACAAGATATTGAAAAATGTTAGGGAAATTGAATATTTAAGGGATAATAATTATAAAATAGCTGAAAGGAGTGATATTAGATTCCAGAAGTATAAATGAAGAAAATAGAAGGAAGATAGCAGACCGAAGCTTAATTGATAAAGCAAATTTATAGAAGCAAATAGAAATGAGTGTTGAAACAATTTTAATATGATTAATGTGACCAGTCCTTATCAAATAAAATGTGGAAGTACCACTAACCCCGAGAAATAATTGATGAATTTGCCTCCAAGAGAGAGAGAGCTAAGTAAGAAAATAGCAATTACCACCAGTCGGAATTACTAGAGAGTATAATCAGTCGGAAATAAAACACTATTATGAAGACAAAGTCAAGACCATTAGGAGACTTGAACCAATCAACAATTTATTTCTATCAACGAGTTGAACTAAAATAAATTTGTTCTAGTGGGGGGGCTTTATGTAACGGTACATAACCCAGTCCCAATAAAGTAAATCATGAGAATAAAAGTCAGAAATGGGTAGAACTAAAGCTCGCTCAAAATTTAATTATATCACTCCACATAATAAACAATTCGAGTGGTATATAGTGCGAAGTGAGTTCTAGTGTACCCATTGAGGTGAAAAACCAAAGTGAAATTAATGTATTACTAAACTGTGCTGTATGTTTTGGATAGGATAAAACTATGGAAGTAGTATGTAATAATACTAATTGATTTTTGTAATTTTATTTATTTATTGTAATTTATATTGTATGACCCACAATTTGTTATACCCAAGTTAATATTATATTGTTTCAAATAATTATGTTAGATTGTAAGAAAACCCAGGGTTAATTTTAAAAGACATAAAAATTTTAACTACCAAAGACAATATAAAATTAAAATAATCCTATGAAGGAAATGACAACAGGAAGTAGTACCGGGAATGAACACTATTCGAGACTAAATAAATAATATATAAATTTATTTAATGATAATAAAATGATAAAATATTTATATACAATGTCATAAAAAAAAATTAACCAAAACATATTATGTAAATTAAATTAGTAAAGGAACCGGAATGGAAGGGAATTATTTTTCCATAAATAAAATATAAATTTATAATAATCACAAACTGCCTACATAATAAAAATACTATGTGTTACTAAGAGTGATGAAAAATAACAAGTATTGTTAATAAGATAAAAAAATTTTGAACTAAACCGGAGAGTTGAAGAATCGATGCGACAAGAATTATAAAAAATAAACTTTTCGGACGTTGGAGGAGGCGAAATTCACGCAAGAGTAATAAACAAAGTGAATACTAACTAATTATACCTGAGGAACCCAAATTAAATGGTGATATACATTCAAAACCAGTGGATGAAAACATTCTGAGGATCCAATATAGTTCGGCCTACTTCTAGTAGACAATCAGAAAATACTCGAAATGAAAAGGAAATAATAACGCAAGACGTACCTCATCACAGAATAAAACTTCATTCCAGTAAGGACAACACGGAGCGAGGTAATATAAACATTTTTCGTAATAAATCCAGAAGAAAACTCGTTTTTTAATAGTGAAATAGAACAAAAAATATTCATTTTATCATATGTTTCTTTCAAAAGTAAACAAATACATGCTGCTCTCTTACGGCAATTCCGGAAACTACGTAATATTTGAAAAATAAACAAAATTATTTATTAAATTTTGATATTTGTAAAGCGTAGCAATTAGCCATTTCTGACACTCTCAAAACACAAAGAATTCACCCTGAACCCTGGGGAATTAATAAGAATTATGTAATAACTGACGTATTTTATTATAGCGTAATATTGGTTAAATAACAACATATATGTTTTGTTCCTTAGACCGATCTATGTTTACTCGGTAAAGTCGAGATGATGTTTTTTTTAAAAGATTAATTGTGATACCTATATTTTGGTGGTTGGAGACAAAAGTCAATAATCAATAAAGCAATAGTATTGAAAATTAATATTGAATTATAACGTGTTATAATTTATTGTAGTGGGTAGTTAATGAAAATTTCAGCACAACATACAGAAAAAAAAAATCGTCACAACAGAGGGGCAATAATGATACTTACTCTCTCTTCTGTATAAGGCTGAACAAATTACCTCCTTGACCCCAAATCACACACTCTCGATTTCTTTTAGATTGAGTAAAACAAGATAAACGAGATCCTTTATTTATACCGTTTAAAACGTCAGTTAGTATAATTCAAAAGTGACGCATACTGCGTGAGGCATATAATAACACTTCCATAACACCGCACGAAAAAAAACGGTACGTTACAGAAATGGCGAACCCAACATTTGGGGCTTGACTCAGACTGACGTTTCGCTAAATAACGCCTCGTGAAAAAGCAGTACGTTACAGAATGGCGCCCAACGTGGAAGGGCGGTAATTAGAAAAGAATTTTGATATTTAATAAAAATATATATCAAAAAATCTAATTATCGTTGGCAGTTATGAGAAAACAAGAAATGCCTAATACCCGAGGAAAATCGAAGAAGAGGGCAGAAGAAAAGGAGATTGAAGAAGGTGGACAGGAACAAGAAATAGAATTAGTCACGGACAGTGAAATGGACCAACAGACAGGTGATACAGAAGAAACCGAAGTAGTTATGGACCCGGAAAAGGAAATAGTGGAAGAGGATGCCCAAGGGGATCAACCAGACAAAGCGGTAACCAGAGAAGAACCTAATTGGCAAGACATGATGAGATTTATGGCAGAACAATTTAAGGAACAGAATAAACAAACTAATGAACAATTTAAGAAACAGGAGGAAGCCTTGAAACAAACCAATGAGGAAAATAAGGAGAATTTTAAGAAACAGGAGGAACAAAATAGACAAACCAATGAGAAAATAGATAGCATTCAGGAAAGGTTAGTCAAACAACTAAATGAAAAAATAGAAACCATTCATGGAAATATAAAACAAACTATGAATGAACGATACCATGAACTGAAGGAAGCGGTTGAAGGGCAAAGAGAAGAGATGAATGCAAAATTTGAAGAGAATAATAAGAATTTAAAACAATTTGAGTGTAAAATGGAGAATTTTAATAAGGAGATATGGAAAACTTTCGGAGAGAAGTTTGAAAATGTTAATACGCGTATCCAAAAAGCAGATACATACCAAGAGGAGACAAATAAACAAATGGACCATAGTTCCAATAATTGGGATGAAACATTGGACAGCATTTCAGAAGGTATTAAAGTAAGTCCGAATACAGAAGAGAAGAGGAAGGAAATAGAAATTACAGAATACCAAGGTGTAATGCCATCTGAAAATAAAAATAGCCACAACAAAAAGGATATTCAAACCGTGGAAAAGAAGACCAAGGAAATAATAAAAACAAGTAGAAAGAAAATAATAAATACCAAGGAAGAATGGGAGATGATTACAGGTGGATTAATTAATGTATTCAACCTTCCAATTAACGAACAGAGGGAGTTAATTAAGTTTACATCCCAGTTAAATGTGTCGATGATTGAAGTGCATCAGAAGATATTAGTCAGATTATCAAGATGGAAGACAACATGCAAATATTGGGCAAATAATTCAGAGGTAAAAGGGAATGAAATGAGATTAAATATGAGCAACTATGTTATGTTAGAGGAGGTACAATACTGGTTAGTCAAAAAGGAACGAATTATGACGGAAGACTGGTACTTAAGTGAAATTTTCATAGCAGCAAAGTGGGAGAGCCGGATGGTAAGAAGATTATCAAGGAGAGAATTAATTACGAACACCCCAACAATCCGAGAACATGGAATACCTAAAATAATGGACCACGGTTAAACAGACTCCAAACAAACCAGAAAAAAGGGACGGATTTTATGAATACAGGACCAAGCAACCCAGTGTAAATAGAAAACCCCAAAATTCTAAAAGCATGTAAGGACATCTTACTCAAGTAATTTCGAACAATATAATTTAAAATGAAGAAACTAAAAACCCCAAAATTCAAAAAGTATGTAAGTACAACTTACTTAAGATATTTTGCAACCATTAGAATTAATAAAAAGTGTGTAAGTACAACTTACTTAAGATATTTTGCAACCATTAGAATTAATAAAAAGTGTGTAAGTACAACTTACTCAAGTTACTTCGAACAATATAATTTAAAATAAAAAGACAAAACACCAAGAAAATGTAAGAGCAGATTATATAATTTAGTTATAAAGAACTGATTTAAAATGGAATAATCGGAAAAATAAGATTTTGATGGTAACAAAAGAAGAATAAATAAATAAACAATTAATGGTAATGTGCTCGGATAAGAAGAATAAAGAATAATTTAATGACTCCAATGAAACTGAAGGAGGATGATAATTAATACAATAATTAGAATTTCTCGGAATTGAAGATTTTATAAGAAGAAATGATACGGAGAAATATGTCACAAAAAGTAAAGTCAAAAGAATTTTAACATAATGCCTATCAATGATGTTATATGCTATTAATTAATGATAAAAGAAGAAGGAATCAAGGAGAAGAAGAAATATATAAATAAATACAAACAGCTACAGTATGAAGAATCCCAAAAGTGTTTGGTACTAGTCGCTAATTGACTACTACTTATAAGTTTTTTATTTTTATGTATTGAGCGTAGAAATGTTCCGGCAATAATTTTTATGAGCAGGGATGATGTTCCCCTGGTCTCAGAAGGTGTAAGGATGGACAGCGGTGTATGGACCCAGAGTGGCCACCCGACTGGAACCACCGCACAAGATAGGGAAAAATGTTAGGGAAATTGAATATTTAAGGGATAATAATTATAAAATAGCTGAAAGGAGTGATATTAGATTCCAGAAGTATAAATGAAGAAAATAGAAGGAAGATAGCAGACCGAAGCTTAATTGATAAAGCAAATTTATAGAAGCAAATAGAAATGAGTGTTGAAACAATTTTAATATGATTAATGTGACCAGTCCTTATCAAATAAAATGTGGAAGTACCACTAACCCCGAGAAATAATTGATGAATTTGCCTCCAAGAGAGAGAGAGCTAAGTAAGAAAATAGCAATTACCACCAGTCGGAATTACTAGAGAGTATAATCAGTCGGAAATAAAACACTATTATGAAGACAAAGTCAAGACCATTAGGAGACTTGAACCAATCAACAATTTATTTCTATCAACGAGTTGAACTAAAATAAATTTGTTCTAGTGGGGGGGCTTTATGTAACGGTACATAACCCAGTCCCAATAAAGTAAATCATGAGAATAAAAGTCAGAAATGGGTAGAACTAAAGCTCGCTCAAAATTTAATTATATCACTCCACATAATAAACAATTCGAGTGGTATATAGTGCGAAGTGAGTTCTAGTGTACCCATTGAGGTGAAAAACCAAAGTGAAATTAATGTATTACTAAACTGTGCTGTATGTTTTGGATAGGATAAAACTATGGAAGTAGTATGTAATAATACTAATTGATTTTTGTAATTTTATTTATTTATTGTAATTTATATTGTATGACCCACAATTTGTTATACCCAAGTTAATATTATATTGTTTCAAATAATTATGTTAGATTGTAAGAAAACCCAGGGTTAATTTTAAAAGACATAAAAATTTTAACTACCAAAGACAATATAAAATTAAAATAATCCTATGAAGGAAATGACAACAGGAAGTAGTACCGGGAATGAACACTATTCGAGACTAAATAAATAATATATAAATTTATTTAATGATAATAAAATGATAAAATATTTATATACAATGTCATAAAAAAAAATTAACCAAAACATATTATGTAAATTAAATTAGTAAAGAAACCGGAATGGAAGGGAATTATTTTTCCATAAATAAAATATAAATTTATAATAATCACAAACTGCCTACATAATAAAAATACTATGTGTTACTAAGAGTGATGAAAAATAACAAGTATTGTTAATAAGATAAAAAAATTTTGAACTAAACCGGAGAGTTGAAGAATCGATGCGACAAGAATTATAAAAAATAAACTTTTCGGACGTTGGAGGAGGCGAAATTCACGCAAGAGTAATAAACAAAGTGAATACTAACTAATTATACCTGAGGAACCCAAATTAAATGGTGATATACATTCAAAACCAGTGGATGAAAACATTCTGAGGATCCAATATAGTTCGGCCTACTTCTAGTAGACAATCAGAAAATACTCGAAATGAAAAGGAAATAATAACGCAAGACGTACCTCATCACAGAATAAAACTTCATTCCAGTAAGGACAACACGGAGCGAGGTAATATAAACATTTTTCGTAATAAATCCAGAAGAAAACTCGTTTTTTAATAGTGAAATAGAACAAAAAATATTCATTTTATCATATGTTTCTTTCAAAAGTAAACAAATACATGCTGCTCTCTTACGGCAATTCCGGAAACTACGTAATATTTGAAAAATAAACAAAATTATTTATTAAATTTTGATATTTGTAAAGCGTAGCAATTAGCCATTTCTGACACTCTCAAAACACAAAGAATTCACCCTGAACCCTGGGGAATTAATAAGAATTATGTAATAACTGACGTATTTTATTATAGCGTAATATTGGTTAAATAACAACATATATGTTTTGTTCCTTAGACCGATCTATGTTTACTCGGTAAAGTCGAGATGATGTTTTTTTTAAAAGATTAATTGTGATACCTATATTTTGGTGGTTGGAGACAAAAGTCAATAATCAATAAAGCAATAGTATTGAAAATTAATATTGAATTATAACGTGTTATAATTTATTGTAGTGGGTAGTTAATGAAAATTTCAGCACAACATACAGAAAAAAAAAATCGTCACAACAGAGGGGCAATAATGATACTTACTCTCTCTTCTGTATAAGGCTGAACAAATTACCTCCTTGACCCCAAATCACACACTCTCGATTTCTTTTAGATTGAGTAAAACAAGATAAACGAGATCCTTTATTTATACCGTTTAAAACGTCAGTTAGTATAATTCAAAAGTGACGCATACTGCGTGAGGCATATAATAACACTTCCATAACACCGCACGAAAAAAAACGGTACGTTACAGAAATGGCGAACCCAACATTTGGGGCTTGACTCAGACTGACGTTTCGCTAAATAACGCCTCGTGAAAAAGCAGTACGTTACAGAATGGCGCCCAACGTGGAAGGGCGGTAATTAGAAAAGAATTTTGATATTTAATAAAAATATATATCAAAAAATCTAATTATCGTTGGCAGTTATGAGAAAACAAGAAATGCCTAATACCCGAGGAAAATCGAAGAAGAGGGCAGAAGAAAAGGAGATTGAAGAAGGTGGACAGGAACAAGAAATAGAATTAGTCACGGACAGTGAAATGGACCAACAGACAGGTGATACAGAAGAAACCGAAGTAGTTATGGACCCGGAAAAGGAAATAGTGGAAGAGGATGCCCAAGGGGATCAACCAGACAAAGCGGTAACCAGAGAAGAACCTAATTGGCAAGACATGATGAGATTTATGGCAGAACAATTTAAGGAACAGAATAAACAAACTAATGAACAATTTAAGAAACAGGAGGAAGCCTTGAAACAAACCAATGAGGAAAATAAGGAGAATTTTAAGAAACAGGAGGAACAAAATAGACAAACCAATGAGAAAATAGATAGCATTCAGGAAAGGTTAGTCAAACAACTAAATGAAAAAATAGAAACCATTCATGGAAATATAAAACAAACTATGAATGAACGATACCATGAACTGAAGGAAGCGGTTGAAGGGCAAAGAGAAGAGATGAATGCAAAATTTGAAGAGAATAATAAGAATTTAAAACAATTTGAGTGTAAAATGGAGAATTTTAATAAGGAGATATGGAAAACTTTCGGAGAGAAGTTTGAAAATGTTAATACGCGTATCCAAAAAGCAGATACATACCAAGAGGAGACAAATAAACAAATGGACCATAGTTCCAATAATTGGGATGAAACATTGGACAGCATTTCAGAAGGTATTAAAGTAAGTCCGAATACAGAAGAGAAGAGGAAGGAAATAGAAATTACAGAATACCAAGGTGTAATGCCATCTGAAAATAAAAATAGCCACAACAAAAAGGATATTCAAACCGTGGAAAAGAAGACCAAGGAAATAATAAAAACAAGTAGAAAGAAAATAATAAATACCAAGGAAGAATGGGAGATGATTACAGGTGGATTAATTAATGTATTCAACCTTCCAATTAACGAACAGAGGGAGTTAATTAAGTTTACATCCCAGTTAAATGTGTCGATGATTGAAGTGCATCAGAAGATATTAGTCAGATTATCAAGATGGAAGACAACATGCAAATATTGGGCAAATAATTCAGAGGTAAAAGGGAATGAAATGAGATTAAATATGAGCAACTATGTTATGTTAGAGGAGGTACAATACTGGTTAGTCAAAAAGGAACGAATTATGACGGAAGACTGGTACTTAAGTGAAATTTTCATAGCAGCAAAGTGGGAGAGCCGGATGGTAAGAAGATTATCAAGGAGAGAATTAACTACGAACACCCCAGCAATCCGAGAACATGGAGTACCTGAAATAATGTACCACGGTTAAACAGACTCCAAACAAACCAGAAAAAAGGGACGGATTTTATGAATACAGGACCAAGCAACCCAGTGTAAATAGAAAACCCCAAAATTCTAAAAGCATGTAAGGACATCTTACTCAAGTAATTTCGAACAATATAATTTAAAATGAAGAAACTAAAAACCCCAAAATTCAAAAAAGTATGTAAGTACAACTTACTTAAGATATTTTGCAACCATTAGAATTAATAAAAAGTGTGTAAGTACAACTTACTTAAGATATTTTGCAACCATTAGAATTAATAAAAAATGTGTAAGTACAAATTACTCAAGTTATTTCGAACAATATAATTTAAAATAAAAAGACAAAACACCAAGAAAATGTAAGAGCAGATTATATAATTTAGTTATAAAGAACTGATTTAAAATGGAATAATCGGAAAAATAAGATTTTGATGGTAACAAAAGAAGAATAAATAAATAAACAATTAATGGTAATGTGCTCGGATAAGAAGAATAAAGAATAATTTAATGACTCCAATGAAACTGAAGGAGGATGATAATTAATACAATAATTAGAATTTCTCGGAATTGAAGATTTTATAAGAAGAAATGATACGGAGAAATATGTCACAAAAAGTAAAGTCAAAAGAATTTTAACATAATGCCTATCAATGATGTTATATGCTATTAATTAATGATAAAAGAAGAAGGAATCAAGGAGAAGAAGAAATATATAAATAAATACAAACAGCTACAGTATGAAGAATCCCAAAAGTGTTTGGTACTAGTCGCTAATTGACTACTACTTATAAGTTTTTTATTTTTATGTATTGAGCGTAGAAATGTTCCGGCAATAATTTTTATGAGCAGGGATGATGTTCCCCTGGTCTCAGAAGGTGTAAGGATGGACAGCGGTGTATGGACCCAGAGTGGCCACCCGACTGGAACCACCGCACAAGATAGGGAAAAATGTTAGGGAAATTGAATATTTAAGGGATAATAATTATAAAATAGCTGAAAGGAGTGATATTAGATTCCAGAAGTATAAATGAAGAAAATAGAAGGAAGATAGCAGACCGAAGCTTAATTGATAAAGCGAATTTATAGAAGCAAATAGAAATGAGTGTTGAAACAATTTTAATATGATTAATGTGACCAGTCCTTATCAAATAAAATGTGGAAGTACCACTAACCCCGAGAAATAATTGATGAATTTGCCTCCAAGAGAGAGAGAGCTAAGTAAGAAAATAGCAATTACCACCAGTCGGAATTACTAGAGAGTATAATCAGTCGGAAATAAAACACTATTATGAAGACAAAGTCAAGACCATTAGGAGACTTGAACCAATCAACAATTTATTTCTATCAACGAGTTGAACTAAAATAAATTTGTTCTAGTGGGGGGGCTTTATGTAACGGTACATAACCCAGTCCCAATAAAGTAAATCATGAGAATAAAAGTCAGAAATGGGTAGAACTAAAGCTCGCTCAAAATTTAATTATATCACTCCACATAATAAACAATTCGAGTGGTATATAGTGCGAAGTGAGTTCTAGTGTACCCATTGAGGTGAAAAACCAAAGTGAAATTAATGTATTACTAAACTGTGCTGTATGTTTTGGATAGGATAAAACTATGGAAGTAGTATGTAATAATACTAATTGATTTTTGTAATTTTATTTATTTATTGTAATTTATATTGTATGACCCACAATTTGTTATACCCAAGTTAATATTATATTGTTTCAAATAATTATGTTAGATTGTAAGAAAACCCAGGGTTAATTTTAAAAGACATAAAAATTTTAACTACCAAAGACAATATAAAATTAAAATAATCCTATGAAGGAAATGACAACAGGAAGTAGTACCGGGAATGAACACTATTTGAGACTAAATAAATAATATATAAATTTATTTAATGATAATAAAATGATAAAATATTTATATACAATGTCATAAAAAAAATTAACCAAAACATATTATGTAAATTAAATTAGTAAAGAAACCGGAATGGAAGGGAATTATTTTTCCATAAATAAAATATAAATTTATAATAATCACAAACTGCCTACATAATAAAAATACTATGTGTTACTAAGAGTGATGAAAAATAACAAGTATTGTTAATAAGATAAAAAAATTTTGAACTAAACCGGAGAGTTGAAGAATCGATGCGACAAAAATTATAAAAAATAACCTTTTTCGGACGTTGGAGGAGGCGAAATTCACGCAAGAGTAATAAACAAAGTGAATACTAACTAATTATACCTGAGGAATCCAAATTAAATGGTGATATACATTCAAAACCAGTGGATGAAAACATTCTGAGGATCCAATATAGTTCGGCCTACTTCTAGTAGACAATCAGAAAATACTCGAAATGAAAAGGAAATAATAACGCAAGACGTACCTCATCACAGAATAAAACTTCATTCCAGTAAGGACAACACGGAGCGAGGTAATATAAACATTTTTCGTAATAAATCCAGAAGAAAACTCGTTTTTTAATAGTGAAATAGAACAAAAAATATTCATTTTATCATATGTTTCTTTCAAAAGTAAACAAATACATGCTGCTCTCTTACGGCAATTCCGGAAACTACGTAATATTTGAAAAACAAACAAAATTATTTATTAAATTTTGATATTTGTAAAGCGTAGCAATTAGCCATTTCTGACACTCTCAAAACACAAAGAATTCACCCTGAACCCTGGGGAATTAATAAGAATTATGTAATAACTGACGTATTTTATTATAGCGTAATATTGGTTAAATAACAACATATATGTTTTGTTCCTTAGACCGATCTATGTTTACTCGGTAAAGTCGAGATGATGTTTTTTTTAAAAGATTAATTGTGATACCTATATTTTGGTGGTTGGAGACAAAAGTCAATAATCAATAAAGCAATAGTATTGAAAATTAATATTGAATTATAACGTGTTATAATTTATTGTAGTGGGTAGTTAATGAAAATTTCAGCACAACATACAGAAAAAAAAATCGTCACAACAGAGGGGCAATAATGATACTTACTCTCTCTTCTGTATAAGGCTGAACAAATTACCTCCTTGACCCCAAATCACACACTCTCGATTTCTTTTAGATTGAGTAAAACAAGATAAACGAGATCCTTTATTTATACCGTTTAAAACGTCAGTTAGTATAATTCAAAAGTGACGCATACTGCGTGAGGCATATAATAACACTTCCATAACACCGCACGAAAAAAAACGGTACGTTACAGAAATGGCGAACCCAACATTTGGGGCTTGACTCAGACTGACGTTTCGCTAAATAACGCCTCGTGAAAAAGCAGTACGTTACAGAATGGCGCCCAACGTGGAAGGGCGGTAATTAGAAAAGAATTTTGATATTTAATAAAAATATATATCAAAAAATCTAATTATCGTTGGCAGTTATGAGAAAACAAGAAATGCCTAATACCCGAGGAAAATCGAAGAAGAGGGCAGAAGAAAAGGAGATTGAAGAAGGTGGACAGGAACAAGAAATAGAATTAGTCACGGACAGTGAAATGGACCAACAGACAGGTGATACAGAAGAAACCGAAGTAGTTATGGACCCGGAAAAGGAAATAGTGGAAGAGGATGCCCAAGGGGATCAACCAGACAAAGCGGTAACCAGAGAAGAACCTAATTGGCAAGACATGATGAGATTTATGGCAGAACAATTTAAGGAACAGAATAAACAAACTAATGAACAATTTAAGAAACAGGAGGAAGCCTTGAAACAAACCAATGAGGAAAATAAGGAGAATTTTAAGAAACAGGAGGAACAAAATAGACAAACCAATGAGAAAATAGATAGCATTCAGGAAAGGTTAGTCAAACAACTAAATGAAAAAATAGAAACCATTCATGGAAATATAAAACAAACTATGAATGAACGATACCATGAACTGAAGGAAGCGGTTGAAGGGCAAAGAGAAGAGATGAATGCAAAATTTGAAGAGAATAATAAGAATTTAAAACAATTTGAGTGTAAAATGGAGAATTTTAATAAGGAGATATGGAAAACTTTCGGAGAGAAGTTTGAAAATGTTAATACGCGTATCCAAAAAGCAGATACATACCAAGAGGAGACAAATAAACAAATGGACCATAGTTCCAATAATTGGGATGAAACATTGGACAGCATTTCAGAAGGTATTAAAGTAAGTCCGAATACAGAAGAGAAGAGGAAGTAAATAGAAATTACAGAATACCAAGGTGTAATGCCATCTGAAAATAAAAATAGCCACAACAAAAAGGATATTCAAACCGTGGAAAAGAAGACCAAGGAAATAATAAAAACAAGTAGAAAGAAAATAATAAATACCAAGGAAGAATGGGAGATGATTACAGGTGGATTAATTAATGTATTCAACCTTCCAATTAACGAACAGAGGGAGTTAATTAAGTTTACATCCCAGTTAAATGTGTCGATGATTGAAGTGCATCAGAAGATATTAGTCAGATTATCAAGATGGAAGACAACATGCAAATATTGGGCAAATAATTCAGAGGTAAAAGGGAATGAAATGAGATTAAATATGAGCAACTATGTTATGTTAGAGGAGGTACAATACTGGTTAGTCAAAAAGGAACGAATTATGACGGAAGACTGGTACTTAAGTGAAATTTTCATAGCAGCAAAGTGGGAGAGCCGGATGGTAAGAAGATTATCAAGGAGAGAATTAATTACGAACACCCCAACAATCCGAGAACATGGAGTACCTAAAATAATGGACCACGGTTAAACAGACTCCAAACAAACCAGAAAAAAGGGACGGATTTTATGAATACAGGACCAAGCAACCCAGTGTAAATAGAAAACCCCAAAATTCTAAAAGCATGTAAGGACATCTTACTCAAGTAATTTCGAACAATATAATTTAAAATGAAGAAACTAAAAACCCCAAAATTCAAAAAGTATGTAAGTGCAACTTACTTAAGATATTTTGCAACCATTAGAATTAATAAAAAGTGTGTAAGTACAACTTACTTAAGATATTTTGCAACCATTAGAATTAATAAAAAGTGTGTAAGTACAACTTACTCAAGTTACTTCGAACAATATAATTTAAAATAAAAAGACAAAACACCAAGAAAATGTAAGAGCAGATTATATAATTTAGTTATAAAGAACTGATTTAAAATGGAATAATCGGAAAAATAAGATTTTGATGGTAACAAAAGAAGAATAAATAAATAAACAATTAATGGTAATGTGCTCGGATAAGAAGAATAAAGAATAATTTAATGACTCCAATGAAACTGAAGGAGGATGATAATTAATACAATAATTAGAATTTCTCGGAATTGAAGATTTTATAAGAAGAAATGATACGGAGAAATATGTCACAAAAAGTAAAGTCAAAAGAATTTTAACATAATGCCTATCAATGATGTTATATGCTATTAATTAATGATAAAAGAAGAAGGAATCAAGGAGAAGAAGAAATATATAAATAAATACAAACAGCTACAGTATGAAGAATCCCAAAAGTGTTTGGTACTACTCGCTAATTGACTACTACTTATAAGTTTTTTATTTTTATGTATTGAGCGTAGAAATGTTCCGGCAATAATTTTTATGAGCAGGGATGATGTTCCCCTGGTCTCAGAAGGTGTAAGGATGGACAGCGGTGTATGGACCCAGAGTGGCCACCCGACTGGAACCACCGCACAAGATGGGGAAAAATGTTAGGGAAATTGAATATTTAAGGGATAATAATTATAAAATAGCTGAAAGGAGTGATATTAGATTCCAGAAGTATAAATGAAGAAAATAGAAGGAAGATAGCAGACCGAAGCTTAATTGATAAAGCGAATTTATAGAAGCAAATAGAAATGAGTGTTGAAACAATTTTAATATGATTAATGTGACCAGTCCTTATCAAATAAAATGTGGAAGTACCACTAACCCCGAGAAATAATTGATGAATTTGCCTCCAAGAGAGAGAGAGAGCTAAGTAAGAAAATAGCAATTACCACCAGTCGGAATTACTAGAGAGTATAATCAGTCGGAAATAAAACACTATTATGAAGACAAAGTCAAGACCATTAGGAGACTTGAACCAATCAACAATTTATTTCTATCAACGAGTTGAACTAAAATAAATTTGTTCTAGTGGGGGGGCTTTATGTAACGGTACATAACCCAGTCCCAATAAAGTAAATCATGAGAATAAAAGTCAGAAATGGGTAGAACTAAAGCTCGCTCAAAATTTAATTATATCACTCCACATAATAAACAATTCGAGTGGTATATAGTGCGAAGTGAGTTCTAGTGTACCCATTGAGGTGAAAAACCAAAGTGAAATTAATGTATTACTAAACTGTGCTGTATGTTTTGGATAGGATAAAACTATGGAAGTAGTATGTAATAATACTAATTGATTTTTGTAATTTTATTTATTTATTGTAATTTATATTGTATGACCCACAATTTGTTATACCCAAGTTAATATTATATTGTTTCAAATAATTATGTTAGATTGTAAGAAAACCCAGGGTTAATTTTAAAAGACATAAAAATTTTAACTACCAAAGACAATATAAAATTAAAATAATCCTATGAAGGAAATGACAACAGGAAGTAGTACCGGGAATGAACACTATTCGAGACTAAATAAATAATATATAAATTTATTTAATGATAATAAAATGATAAAATATTTATATACAATGTCATAAAAAAAAATTAACCAAAACATATTATGTAAATTAAATTAGTAAAGAAACCGGAATGGAAGGGAATTATTTTTCCATAAATAAAATATAAATTTATAATAATCACAAACTGCCTACATAATAAAAATACTATGTGTTACTAAGAGTGATGAAAAATAACAAGTATTGTTAATAAGATAAAAAAATTTTGAACTAAACCGGAGAGTTGAAGAATCGATGCGACAAAAATTATAAAAAATAACCTTTTTCGGACGTTGGAGGAGGCGAAATTCACGCAAGAGTAATAAACAAAGTGAATACTAACTAATTATACCTGAGGAATCCAAATTAAATGGTGATATACATTCAAAACCAGTGGATGAAAACATTCTGAGGATCCAATATAGTTCGGCCTACTTCTAGTAGACAATCAGAAAATACTCGAAATGAAAAGGAAATAATAACGCAAGACGTACCTCATCACAGAATAAAACTTCATTCCAGTAAGGACAACACGGAGCGAGGTAATATAAACATTTTTCGTAATAAATCCAGAAGAAAACTCGTTTTTTAATAGTGAAATAGAACAAAAAATATTCATTTTATCATATGTTTCTTTCAAAAGTAAACAAATACTTGCTGCTCTCTTACGGCAATTCCGGAAACTACGTAATATTTGAAAAATAAACAAAATTATTTATTAAATTTTGATATTTGTAAAGCGTAGCAATTAGCCATTTCTGACACTCTCAAAACACAAAGAATTCACCCTGAACCCTGGGGAATTAATAAGAATTATGTAATAACTGACGTATTTTATTATAGCGTAATATTGGTTAAATAACAACATATATGTTTTGTTCCTTAGACCGATCTATGTTTACTCGGTAAAGTCGAGATGATGTTTTTTTTAAAAGATTAATTGTGATACCTATATTTTGGTGGTTGGAGACAAAAGTCAATAATCAATAAAGCAATAGTATTGAAAATTAATATTGAATTATAACGTGTTATAATTTATTGTAGTGGGTAGTTAATGAAAATTTCAGCACAACATACAGAAAAAAAAAATCGTCACAACAGAGGGGCAATAATGATACTTACTCTCTCTTCTGTATAAGGCTGAACAAATTACCTCCTTGACCCCAAATCACACACTCTCGATTTCTTTTAGATTGAGTAAAACAAGATAAACGAGATCCTTTATTTATACCGTTTAAAACGTCAGTTAGTATAATTCAAAAGTGACGCATACTGCGTGAGGCATATAATAACACTTCCATAACACCGCACGAAAAAAAACGGTACGTTACAGAAATGGCGAACTCAACATTTGGGGCTTGACTCAGACTGACGTTTCGCTAAATAACGCCTCGTGAAAAAGCAGTACGTTACAATATATACAGTGTAATCGACGTATGTGAAGTAGGTTTCCGATGACTCGTTTTGGGACATATATATACAGTGTAATCGACGTATCTGAAGTAGGTTTCCGATGACTTGTTTTGGTACATATAGGTACAGTGTAATCGACGTATCTGAAGTAGGTTTCCGAAGACTCATTTTGGGACATATATAGAGTGTAATCGACGTATCTGAAGTAGGTTTCCGATGACTCGTTTTGGAACATATAGATACAGTATAATCGACGTATCTGAAGTAGGTTTCCGATGACTCGTTTTGGGACATATAGATACAGTGTAATCGACGTATGTGAAGTAGGTTTCCGATGACTCGTTTTGGGACATATATATATATATATATACAGTGTAATCGACGTATCTGAAGTAGGTTTCCGATGACTCGTTTTGGGACATATAGATACAGTGTAATCGACGTATCTGAAGTAGGTTTCCGATGACTCGTTTTGGGACATACATAGAGTGTAATCGACGTATCTGAAGTAGGTTTCCGATGACTCGTTTTGGAACATATAGATACAGTATAATCGACGTATCTGAAGTAGGTTTCCGATTACTCATTTTGGGACATATAGATACAGTGTAATCGACGTATCTGAAGTAGGTTTCCGATTACTCGTTTTTGGACATATATGGAGTGTAATCGACGTATCTGAAGTAGTTTTCCGATTACTCGTTTTGGGACATATATACAGTGTAAACGACGTATCTGAAGTAGGCTTCCGATGACTCGTTTTTGGACATATATAGAGTGTAATCGACGTATCAGATGTAGGTTTCCGATGACACATTTTGGAACATATATAGAGTGTTATCGACGTATCTGAAGTAGGTTTCCGATGACTCGTTTTGGGACATATATATACAGTGTAATCGCCGTATGTGAAGTAGGTTTCCGATGACTCGTTTTGGGACATATATATATATATATATATATACAGTGTAATCGACGTATCTGAAGTAGGTTTCCGATGACTCGTTTTGGGACATACATAGAGTGTAATCGACGTATCTGAAGTAGGTTTCCGATGACTCGTTTTGGAACATATAGATACAGTATAATCGACGTATCTGAAGTAGGTTTCCGATGACTCGTTTTGGGACATATAGATACAGTGTAATCGACGTATCTGTAGTAGGTTTCCGATGACTCGTTTTGGGACATATAGATACAGTGTAATCGACGTATCTGAAGTAGGTTTCCGATGACTCGTTTTTGGACATATATAGAGTGTAATCGATGTGTCTGAAGTAGGTTTCCGATTATTCGTTTTGGGACATATATAGAGTGTAACCGACGTATCTGAAGTAGGTTTCCGATGACTCTTTTTTGGGACATATATAGAGTGTAATCGACGTATCTGAAGTAGGCTTCCGATGACTCGTTTTGGGACATATATAGAGTGTAATCGACGTATCTGAAGTAGGTTTCCGATGACTCGTTTTGGGACATATAGATACAGTGTAGTCAACGTATCTGAAGTAGGTTTCCGATGACTCGTTTTGGGACATATAGATACAGTGTAATCGACGTATCTGAAGTAGGTTTCCGATGACTCATTTTGGGACATATATAGAGTGTAATCGACGTATCTGAAGTAGGTTTCCGATGACTCGTTTTGGGACATATATATACACAGTGTAATCGACGTATCTGAAGTAGGTTTCCGATGACTCGTTTTGGGACATATATATACTGTGTAATCGACGTATGTGAAGTAGGTTTCCGATGACTCGTTTTGGGACATATATATATATATGTATACACAGTGTAATCGACGTATCTGAAGTAGGTTTCCGATGACTCGTTTTGGGACATATATATACAGTGTAATCGACGTATCTGAAGTAGGTTTCCGATGTATCGTTTTGGGACATATATTGTGATGGTACATCTCATCACATATGTATAAGATATATTATAACGATAAGATATAAATAACAAGTACTAGCACAAGCCAGAAAAAAAAAACTTATTAAAAAGTATGTAACTAACATTAAATTATCAATTCCAACATCCAACAAAAGTAACCAAAGAAGATTATATTATTATTATATAAGAAACAGTAGTTATAAAAGGAAATTCAGAAAAGAACAAACAAAGAAAAATTTCTAATAACGTGACAAAACCCAATAGTTATGGTAGGTGAGGGGCATGAACATTAACACGAACAATATGAACTATATGAACAATAACACGAACTACAAATGGACTGATAATAAAAGAAAAATGAAACGGGCGACTATGAATATCACAAGAAATATCAACATTGAATAGAAGAAATGAGAAGAGGCAAAGAATCAGATTTAGAACTAAGAAACAGAAGTTTGTACCAAAAAACATGACAAATTGACCCAATCTAATGAGTAAACTAATCCCATTCTTTTAATAAACAATACAATTGATAGGAGTACCCAATAAAGATAATATAAAATTAAGAATGCAATGCAGTAGAGTAAATAATAACAAAATATGTAATAATTTAAGAAACCAGTGTAAATCTATGAGTTCAAACAAGTGAAAGTAGTGAGAGCCCAAAATAATTAAATGATGATCAAAAGATCATAATATAAACCAGTGGGGAAGTGAAAGCCAGTGGGGGTTATCATTAAAGTGATAAAGGTCTTATGAACCACATATATGGAAATAAGAACCAAAATGTAGTGACAAAGTGTTTTTTTTATTAAGTGTTTTGGTAAACTCCAATGTACTATGTTATGTATAATTATTTATTCATAAGGATTGAACACTTATTCATTTTTAAATAATGCACAGTTATTGGCCTTTGCTATAATTTAAATAATAAGATATAGTGACATATAAAAGAGTTAGGGTAATAAACACCCATGTTCAGTTATATTAGAAATAGTTAATATCTAATAACTATGGTGCCTGTGTGCACCATTAATTTATATGTTATAAAAAGTTTTGTTAAAAAAAATGTTAGTTATTTAGTGAACAGAATGTTCATAAACTGTTCAAAATGTTAATCAGGTAATTGGGAAAGATCTAATATTATAAAAAGGATATTGTACAGAAATAACTAACTGTTAGACATGTAGGCCTAAGGAATTGAGCCAGACCCAAGCAACATTGAAATAGTTAGATAAACACTACTAAATTAAATAAAACTAAAAACAAAATCTTGGTTTTGATAAAATATAAAGCTGTTAATGGAGGGAGATGTATAAACCATCCATTGCTATCATAATATAGATAATGAACATAATTATAAAGTGTTTAGTAAGCCACTAAGCTGACATGGCTTCAGTATTATTGTTATTGTCAGAAAAATAGGTGTAGATATTTTAATTAATGATATTGTATGAAAAGTAGGAATACTCAGAATTATATTTGGTAGTAAGAATAACAATATTAGAAGATATTAGATCTGTAAGACATACAACAAAAATGTCAAACAAGATTAAGTCAATGCCTCAAAACACAAAAGTATAAACCTGCCAAAACAGTAGATAAGAGGCCAAAATGGGGCGAGATTAGTATCAAAACTATTTAATTTTAATGAACAATAAAATGGTACTAATTAAAAATAAATGTAAATCAAAATAAATAAAACGTAATCTGAGGTGACAAAATTAAAAACGCCAATTTTCAAAAATAACTTAGTCTCGTGACGTGGGGTCAAGGCTCTAGACCAATCAAAAACACCAAAAGCTAGGTCACCAACGAGATTTAAATATTTTTAGAGAGACAGTTGGATTGTTAGATATAAAACTAAAAACTTCAACAGCATATTGCTGGCAGTAAAAAATTAATATTAAAAGAGTGAAAACTTACTCCAGGAGAGGCGATTCCGATAAAAGTAATACCGAAAAGATCGACAACACATGACACGACACCAGAACCAAGAAAAACCAACACACTAACGAGAATCTGAGAAAATAGATACCCAACTCAGAAGCGTCCATCGCGTATATACACAGCAACGGTGAGAAATTTTGGTTAATTCCAGCAGAATACTACATAACATCACAACACAATTTCCACTACAAAACATAGCTGTTCCAGATAAAGGAGGCTATATACCAACTATTGGTAACCCAACTATTATTATAAACTACTATAACTAAGACTTTATTTAAAACACTTTAATTGGAATTTAAAGAACGTATTTTTCTGAGGTGAGAACTCAATGGTCCGCCATGTTGTGTTACTGAAGGCACTGTTGCAAACTGTAAGCGAACAACTTTGGAAAACATTATTATATACATTTTATTAGTCGATAAGAAGTAAAAATATTTTGTAATGCATTGTATTTTTAAGTAGAAGCATATTTCCTATCTTTCCTAGCAACTCCAAGTACCCATTACCTGAGAAACATAAAATATATATATTGTGAATTGTCTTTGTTATTACGGACTATTTGTTACGGCGGATGAACTCATCCAATTGTAAATCCTCGAATAATAAAACGGTAATTTGACCAATGTTCCAAAGAAATTACGAATAAAAGATATAATTTGTCAATCGTACCAGTCCTATTTTATTCCAATAAAGTAATTATAAAGACTATTAATTACAGGAACCAGAAGAGAAAATTTGAGGAGGGCGCAAGGACATCCAGACACGAAAGTAGATCCAGTGGGCTGCTTACACGATCTATTTGACCATTACTAAACAAATATTATTCACGCGCTGATTTCAAACGGACGGTGACACACTAAATTCTCGTTCCTATACAATCGTTGCTAATCAACGAATACTGAACGACAACACAGGAAACGACAACAAAATAACTAATATAATTAATAGTCACAACATAAGGACATTTACGAACCGATTAACGAGTACAACCAAGTTTTGAAGGGTAACTTATTTCGTTATCCGCAGTTCGTAAAATACACCCGTAACTATTCTGATTGTTACAGATTGGTGCACCAACGTTTCGGGCTGAAACAAGAAGAAATAAAAATAAATTTGTTCTTTAATAACTGTATTACAGGTCATTCATTTTCAGCCGGCAGTTGTTAGAAGATAAGGAAAATGCACAGAAGAGCTACGTCGAAGAAACGCGCGGCGGAGGCCGAAGAAGAAATCAACGTGGAAGAGAAGGAGGTATCTTCAGTGGAAGAAATAGAAATGACGGGAAAAGAAGAAGCCAGTGGAGGACCAGATTGGAATAAATTCATGGAACAAATGATGAACAGTATGACGGAAAAATTTGACAAGGTGGACGAAAAATTAGACAAAAATAAAGAAGAAATCAGCGAAGATTTAATGAAACGAATGGATAAAAATAAAGAAGAAATCAGCGAAGATTTAATGAAATGAATGGATAAAAATAAAGAAGAAATCAGCGAAGATTTAATGAAACGAATGGATAAAAATAAAGAAGAAATCAGCGAAAATTTGATGAAACAAATGGACAAAAATAAGGAAGAAAATAGCGAAAATTTTAAACGTTTGGAAGAAAATAATAAACAGACCAGCGAAAATTTTAAACGCTTGGAAGAAAATAATAAACAGACCAGCGACAATTTTAAACGCTTGGAAGAAAATAATAGACAATTGAAGGAGGAGTTGAAGCAAATCAATGAGAACAACTTCAGACAAATCAATGAAAGGATTGAACATACTAACAAGGAAGTGAGGGACACTATCAACAGACAGAATGAAGAAATAGGACAAACAGTCAACAAGAAAATCGAGGAAGCCAGTAAAACCATTAATCAAAAAATAGACAAAAACGACGATGAAAGAAGACAGGAGATAGCTGAGACAAATAGAAGGCTGGAAGGAATCGATGCAGTTGTTACACTGAATAGGGCCGAACTAGAGGCCAGAATAGACCAGGTAGGAGACGAAAACCGAACTCAAGTAGAACAACTACAGACAGACTTCGGAAATCAGTACCGAAATATAAGTGCAGTCGTCAACGAAGTCCAGGTACAGGGACATCGCAACCATGAAAGGATCGAAAACCTTCAACGATCAGTTGACAACCGACCAGCGACAATAGCATATACCCAACCCATGGAAAATCGGGAGACTATCAATTTTAAGTCTTTTAGAGGAAACCCGATGGAATTTTTGCAACGAGTCAGCGAGCAATTGACAAGAACCGGAGAGAACAGATGGCCAGTAATCCGGAGCTACCTGGACGAGCATTTTAAAGAAACAAATGATAACTGGTGGATAGCCACCAGGCACGATTTGCGAAACTATGAAGAGTTTAAGGAGGCATTTAAAAAGAGATACTGGTCAGATGCCACGCAAAACATGGTAAGGGAAAGCATCAGGTATGGAAGGTACGATCCTAACAGGGGTAACACACCGACCACATACTTCCTTGGAAAAGTGTGTGTGGCAAAACACCTTGAGCCGAATATCCCGGAAGAAATATTTGTCGCCAGATTGGCATACCATTACGACAGCGGGATATCTACAGCACGTTCGGGAGGACAAATAAAGACAATACAGGCAATGACAACATTATTAGAAGTGCGTGAACGCGAGGAGTACTTGAGAAGAAGCCGTCAGAGGAATGACCAATACAGGAGCAGGAACATTCCGGATTACGAGAACAGAAACAATAATAACAATGGTAATAATCGTAATAATAACGGAATGTACCACCAAACAAACTATAACAACAGGTCGAGTAATAATAACACCCATAATAATAACCATGGGGCATACCAACGGCCAAACTACAATAACGGCCCAAGGAACAATGGGAATAACTATGGCAACAGGCAAAACATCCCGAATAACCAGTATAACCGCTCATATAATACAAATCAACCGAACCAGTACAACAACAACCGGAATTGTAACCATAATAATAATAACAACCGCAACCCGAACGATCAAAATCAAAACTATCGAAGGGTCAATCATATATGGGCAGATAACAGTGGCAACGGTAGATCATACTATCGCGGGCGTCGAAGCTTTAGTCGGGATGACGACTGGAACCAAGGTAACCATGACAATAATCGAACTAACAGAGGCAGGAGTCGAAGTCAAGAGGACTACCGACGAGTGAATTATGAGGAGGATCACCAACGACCCCAACCCAGATCGACGAGCAACGAAAATGTTCAAGCGAACCAAAACGGCAGAGGAGATGAAGGATCCGAGCCGCCTTTAAACTCTACACGGCAGTGAAAACACCATCGGGACCCTCACTGAACCACACTATTGGGTTTAACAGCGTCAACAGTCACGTTAAAAATAATAAAAATCATATTACAATAATTCATAATAACTACCTGAAAATTTTAAGAGAAGAATTGTTGGAAGAAGAAGAAGGGAATCTGAAGAAAAATAATAATGAAATTATATACATAACTGCAGGAATCAACAGTGTACAAACAACAATTATGATCGACACTGGAGCTAACGTGTCATTGATCGACGTAGTAGAATTAAATAAGATAATTGAAGAAGGGAAGAAAAACGTACTTACTCTACCGATCAACAACATTGTGTTAATTGGGGCGACGGGACGCCAGAATAGAACAGTCCGAAAACAAGTAAGTCTAGAACTGACCAGCAATAATGAAACAGTTACAATGAATTTCTTAGTGGCCAGTGGCTTGCCATTTAAAATGCTAATCGGGTGTGACATGTTGAAAAAGTATTCCGCTATCATTGACATGAATAAATCAAAATTATTTCTAAAAATGGAACACAGAGAATGGACGGCTAATTTAGTGGACAGTGATAGAACAACATCAACCCGAATAACGTATCATATACAGGGAAGCGTAGAACAGCTAGGGCAGTTACAAGACAATGAAATCCTTTACGAGTTGGACAATGAACAATTATGGCGTGACAAGATTAACGAAATTCGTACTTTCAAATGTGATATATCTGATGTGCAAAAGGAAAAACTGATTAATGTGTACAACAGGTATCGCCACGTGTTTTCGGATACTCCTGGCAAGGTGAGAAACTACCAGTGCAAAATAGAGTTTCGTGAACCAGTGAACTTTAATAGAAAGTCATACCCGATCGCCTACTCACAAAAGGAAGCGGTGAGGGCGGAAATCAATCAGTTAATAAGCGAAGATATCATAGAACCAAGTTGCTCCCCTTATACAAGCCCTATCCTCGCCGTTCCGAAGAAAGGTGGCAAAGTAAGAATCTGTTTGGACGCGAGGGAAATCAACAAGGTAATAGTGAACGACCGAACATCCCCAGGGGAGATCGAGGAAATAATAAAAAAGTTCTATGGGATTAAGTATATCAGCACTTGGGACACTGTCTGTGGGTATTGGCAGGTTGAACTCCACCCAGAGAGCCGCAAATACATGGCGTTTATATTCGAAGGCCGTAATTATCAGTTTAAACGATTACCGTTTGGACTGGTAAATTCAGTGGCCGTGTTTGTGAAAATAATGGACCAAATCCTTGGACAGGACACTCTGCCATATACAACCGTATATGTAGACGACATTTTAATCACTTCTACCGATTGGGATGACCATTGTCAACGAGTAGAGCATATACTGGAAAGGCTGTCAGAAAACCACATTACACTGAAGTTGGGGAAATCAAAATTGATAGCAAGGGAGGTACAGTTTCTAGGGTTTAACTTGTCAGAGAAAGGAATCACTCCATCCGAAGAGAAAGTCGAATCCATCCAGAAATTCCCAACACCAAGGAATCGAAAGCAACTTCAATCATTCCTAGGATTGTGTAATTACTACCGAAAATTCCAAGGTAATTATTCGGAATTAACAGCAAAATTCGCAAGACAGTTATCGTCAAAAGACAAGTGGACGTGGGGAGAAGAGCAAGATACCACGCTTAAACTAATCAAAGATAAGTTTCTGGAATCAGTGATTTTACACCATCCAAATTTCAACAAATAATTTTTTATGAACTGCGATGCCAGTGATGTCAGTTTGGGAACCGTTCTCTATCAGGAAGACGATGAAGGAAGCCACCAAGTAATCAGTTTTGCCAGTCGAGTTCTGAATAGCTGTGAAAAGAACTATAATGTCACAGAGAAAGAGCTTCTAAGCGTTGTATTCGGCTGTGGCAAATTCAGAACGTACATATTAGGATATAGGACTACCATCAGAACTGATCACAAATCAATATCATTCCTGAAAAATTGCAAGTTGAACCATGGAAGGTTAACCAGATGGAGCTTGATACTTCAGGAATACAACCTAAATTGGGAATATATTCCTGGGAAGAAGAACGTTGCTGCAGACACGTTATCAAGAATTAATATCAGGGATCAAACGTTCGAGGGCGAAAAAGAAACTGTAATTAAACTGTACAACATCATTAGCAGTAGATCAGACCTGGCTGACATCATAAAAGAACTAGAACAACGACAGAAGCAGGACACCAAATTGAGTAAAATCCTTGACAGACTTGCCAAACAAGATGACCGCATAACACCATTTTACTGCACATACCAGCAAATCTTATTTATCAGGACCCAATACGAATTTAATAAATGGAAAATTGTGATACCATGTAATATAGAGAAAGACCTCATCATTGATTACCACATCAGGTATGGCCACATGGGAACATTAAAAGTTGTAAAGGCGCTCCAGGTGCATATATATATCAAAGACGCCAATAGAAAAGTACGAAACCAAATTAAACACTGTCACATATGCCAACTCGTAAAGATAAATAATGACAAGAAAGAAGGTACCATGATGCCCATAACATCAGCAAGCAGATTAGAGAAGGTATTCGTGGATATTTGCGGCCCATTCCCACGAAGTGGCGGGAGGCACCAATATAAATATTTTGTAATATTGTTTTACCATTATACTAGATACACAAAATTGTACCCAATCAACCGGGCAACAACGCAAAAGATTTTGACCATTATTCTCCAGCACTATGTAAATGAGGTAGGAGTACCTAAGTCCATTATTGCCGACCATGGGACGCAGTTTAAGGGTAACAGATGGAAAGAGACACTACGGGAGGATGGAATCAGAACATACAAGACATCTGTATACCACCCGAGCAGTAACTCGGCCGAACGAGTTTTAAGGGAAGTAGGAAGGATCCTAAGAACGTATTGTTTCGACCAACAGAGACAGTGGGCAGAGTATTTGCCAGCTGCTGAAGACTTCTTGAATTTATCATACCATCAATTTATTGAAACTACTCCGTATACTGCAATGTTTCAGAGACCACCGCCCAGAGAGATCACAGAACTAATTCAGTTCCCTAACGAAAGTGAATACCAATTTGACAATGTAAAATTCTATGAAAAAATATTAGAACGGACTGAAAAGACGAGAAGGAAATATCAGCAACTACAACCGAAGCCAGAACGTTACCTAGTAGGAGACAAAATACTGCTAAAGAACCGGGAATTGCCTAGCACAATGGAGGGCATTGCAAAGAAACTGTTGTTATTGTACACTGGACCATATACTGTAAACAGAGTTAACGGTAACAACACTTATGAGATTGTAGATCCCCATACTTTAAAGAAGAAAGACACATATAATCAATCATCTATGAAACGATACTACTAAATCAGTGATAACAAGATTATTACGTTAATATTAACTAGTACAGAATATGAAAAAAAATAAATAAATTAAATAAAATAAAAATCTTATACATATAACTAAAAAGGAAGATATATACCACCCATCACTAAAATGAAAGAACAGAGAGCTAAAATAATATGAAAGAAGAAAGTGAATAGTAAACATGATTAATGTTCAAATAACTGAGATGAAACCAGCACAAGTAATCGCAGAATGATTTTTTAGTCATAATTAAGACTATTTTTTAGAGATTTTAATTTAAATGAGTTGACTGTAGATGATTTCCAGCAACCATGATCATGAGCAGACGATACGTTCCTCTGAACTCATAAGGTGAAGCTTTGGACAGCGGTGAATTAGAGCCAAAAAGTGCCTACCCGAACTGTACCAACTCACATAAGTAGGTAAATTTTATTATTCAAGGGATGAAACAAAGAAGGAAGAAAATTGTGTAAAGAGAAGGAAAAATATAATATATGTGAATCTATATAAGGAATAAAATAAAAAGAGCTCGAATAAATAAACTGAAAAAAAGTAATGATTATTTCTCCAGTATCTGAAAGACATCTTCCGAAATAATCAGTTTTAGTGACAGGGCAATATGTGATGGTACATCTCATCACATATGTATAAGATATATTATAACGATAAGATATAAATAACAAGTACTAGCACAAGCCAGAAAAAAAACTTATTAAAAAGTATGTAACTAACATTAAATTATCAATTCCAACATCCAACAAAAGTAACCAAAGAAGATTATATTAATATTATATAAGAAACAGTAGTTATAAAAGGAAATTCAGAAAAAAACAAACAAAGAAAAATTTCTAATAACGTGACAAAACCCAATAGTTATGGTAGGTGAGGGGCATGAACATTAACACGAACAATATGAACTATATGAACAATAACACGAACTACAAATGGACTGATAATAAAAGAAAAATGAAACGAGCGACTATGAATATCACAAGAAAAATCAACATTGAATAGAAGAAATGAGAAGAGGCAAAGAACCAGATTTAGAACTGAGAAACAGAAGTTTGTACCAAAAAACATGACAAATTGACCCAATCTAATGAGTAAACTAATCCCATTCTTTTAATAAACAATACAATTGATATAGGAGTACCCAATAAAGATAATATAAAATTAAGAATGCAATGCAGTAGAGTAAATAATAACAAAATATGTAATAATTTAAGAAACCAGTGTAAATCTATGAGTTCAAACAAGTGAAAATAGTGAGAGCCCAAAATAATTAAATGATGATCAAAAGATCATAATATAAACCAGTGGGGAAGTGAAAGCCAGTGGGGGTTATCATTAAAGTGATAAAGGTCTTATGAACCACATATATGGAAATAAGAACCAAAATATAGTGACAAAGTGTTTTTTTTATTAAGTGTTTTGGTAAACTCCAATGTACTATGTTATGTATAATTATTTATTCATAAGGATTGAACACTTATTCATTTTTAAATAATGCACAGTTATTGGCCTTTGCTATAATTTAAATAATAAGATATAGTGACATATAAAAGAGTTAGGGTAATAAACACCCATGTTCAGTTATATTAGAAATAGTTAATATCTAATAACTATGGTGCTTGTGTGCACCATTAATTTATATGTTATAAAAAGTTTTGTTAAAAAAAATGTTAGTTATTTAGTGAACAGAATGTTCATAAACTGTTCAAAATGTTAATCAGGTAATTGGGAAAGATCTAATATTATAAAAAGGATATTGTACAGAAATAACTAACTGTTAGACATGTAGGCCTAAGGAATTGAGCCAGACCCAAGCAACATTGAAATAGTTAGATAAACACTACTAAATTAAATAAAACTAAAAACAAAATCTTGGTTTTGATAAAATATAAAGCTGTTAATGGAGGGAGATGTATAAACCATCCATTGCTATCATAATATAGATAATGAACATAATTATAAAGTGTTTAGTAAGCCACTAAGCTGACATGGCTTCAGTATTATTGTTATTGTCAGAAAAATAGGTGTAGATATTTTAATTAATGATATTGTATGAAAAGTAGGAATACTCAGAATTATATTTGGTAGTAAGAATAACAATATTAGAAGATATTAGATCTGTAAGACATACAACAAAAATGTCAAACAAGATTAGGTCAATGCCTCAAAACACAAAAGTATAAACCTGCCAAAACAGTAGATAAGAGGCCAAAATGGGGCGAGATTAGTATCAAAACTATTTAATTTTAATGAACAATAAAATGGTACTAATTAAAAATAAATGTAAATCAAAATAAATAAAACGTAATCTGAGGTGACAAAATTAAAAACGCCAATTTTCAAAAATAACTTAGTCACGTGACGTGGGGTCAAGGCTCTAGACCAATCAAAAACACCAAAAGCTAGGTCACCAACGAGATTTAAATATTTTTAGAGAGACAGTTGGATTGTTAGATATAAAACTAAAAACTTCAACAGCATATTGCTGGCAGTAAAAAATTAATATTAAAAGAGTGAAAACTTACTCCAGGAGAGGCGATTCCGATAAAAGTAATACCGAAAAGATCGACAACACATGACACGACACCAGAACCAAGAAAAACCAACACACTAACGAGAATCTGAGAAAATAGATACCCAACTCAGAAGCGTCCATCCCGTATATACACAGCAACGGTGAGAAATTTTGGTTAATTCCAGCAGAATACTACATAACATCACAACACAATTCCCACTAAAAAACATAGCTGTTCCAGATAAAGGAGGCTATATATCACATATCTGTGGTTGTGGTATCTGTTGTGATATATATCATATCACACACAATAATGCAACATTGAAGGACCAAAGACCAACAAACCACCTTAATAACATCCAGAAGCCAACACACAAATACTGCACCAGAAGCAAGATGGCGAAGGCTGAAGATGGGAGAACAGGATCTCCCGAAACATGTTCCTAAAGGAAAAAATATATCTTGAGGTAAAATAGTTATAAGTATTATAGTATTATATACATCAAGAAACGGACTGTAGCAGAAAGTTATTGAAATATATATTGTAATATATATGTGTAAATTGTGTGGGTATAATAAAATAAATAAAAGGTTGATGTATGTAGATTGTGCTCTCCTGTAAGTCCCACTGGTTGTGCTAGCTGATTTTGTAATAAAACGATATTGCAAAATATAGCTTAATTTATAATATGGGTAGTACGTAGCTAATATCTTCTTGTCTTCTAAGCTCTCACTGCTGGTCTTCACTTTGGTAATATATAATTGTAATTGTAATGGTGTTCTGGTATAATATTACCCAGATTGACTTTTATGGTGCGTAGGTGTAGTAATGACGTTCCGCTCCGGGAGACGTCGATTTGGTAATGTTCCTAAATAATGCTGTTATCAAATGTTCTTGGTGTATGTTGTTGTTGTAGCAATTTGAAATGTGATATAATTTTATAATTCTGAAATAATTGTTTTCGAGGTGTTTATATTCTTAAAATTTAGTAATAAATTGAGATTATTGATTGTAATTATAAATAGTATGGTATGGTGTGTCTTCTAGTAATGATCTTCCCTTCGTTAAATTTATTAAAAAGACAATCCACTTTGAATTAGGCGCGAACAGCTCTCTTCTTCTTCCTCTTGAAAGGTTGTAATTCGCATATATTGCCTTTAAAGGTTGTCGAGTTTTCTTTATTAATTAATGGTTATATTCCTTTATTAAAGAAATCAAATTCAATTCACTAGATAACAAGCGTTTATTCAACAAAATAATGAATTTGCTTAATTGAAAACAATGTTATAATGCCGTATCGACTCACTCAGGTCCGGTCGATCTATGACTTTTATATTGGTATTATACACATATAGGTTCTTTTAACGGTTATTTATAAAAAGCCAGAGAAGGTCAGGGTCAGAAAGTATAACACTTACAATGCTGAAAATGTATTAAAATTAAACAATAGAATGGTAATTAGTAATAATAAAAGTTTATATATAATTTCTATTCACCACAGTTCAGCAAACAGTCGACTGGTTGTGTTGATGAGATCAGTCAAAGTGGCCGTCTGGCGCATGCGTGGATTTCACCTTCTAACATTGACAAAGTACTTGTGGAATAAATATGTTCCTTCTGCGATTAAGTCCTCTTCGTACTCGTTTAATCTCTTCTTGGGTATAGTTTAATGTCACTGGAGTAAGATGGAAAAGTCACTGGGTGTAAAAATGTTGTTAAATAAGTAGATCAATTGGTGTTTATGTGTGTCCGTTTAACCTCGAATATTCACTTGGTATTTGGTGTGATTCCAGTGTTATTTCGTTTAAATAGTGATATGTGATGCTGTTTATAGGTGTTATGTAGTTCATAGGGCAACTTCACCACTTCACAATGATTAGAATAGTTTAAAAATTAATTTTTACACAAAAACTGATTCCGAACTTTAGTTATACGTAATCGCCATTAAGGTTGGGTTTTATAAAATATTCACGTAAAGTGTGCTCTTCAATGTATAATAATGAACTGCCTGGATTTCCTTCGTCATCCGAAACGTCTTAGCCAATTTAATATTAAAAAGACATTGTTTAAAATTGCCATAACTTCCGACACACTTTAATTTCGTGCACTATGCTTATAAAGTAAATTCGTTATTACTTAACTGTTTTAAATATAAAATACATATTCGTTTTCACTATTCTATTCTACTTATTTTGATAGTAATTAAGTTAGTATTACAAAGTTTTATCTGAAAATTATTTCTTATAATTTTTTGGGAGGTAGGCCTAAAATTATACTTCCCTGTCTTCTATGTAAATAATAGCCATTTTAACTAATATAATTATTATTCTATGAAATCTGAAATTTGTATAATTATCAATTCTCACTTATTTTATTGCAATTTAGTATATTAATGATGGTTTTTTCATATAATTCAGTTGTATATGATTCCCCTTCTGATAAAGTTAGTGAACCTATTTCAGTTTCAAATGGTATTTCATTATACAAATAAATAATTTTACTCATAGAATGACCATATCTTTAGAAAGCCTTATTTAAATAGTATTTAATATGTTGGGTGTATCTTGCCTAAATATTGTCAGTTTGACTGGTTTATAAGATTAGGTTTATTAATTATTCTGCATTTTAACTTTATTATATTGCCTAGATTTGAATTGTGGCTATTTGCAGAATGTTTTATTAATGTAATTATTTTATTTCCTTCTCTGACTTCTGACTCTGATATATTTGATTAAAAATTAGTTCTCTGATCTGGCATAACAGTAATTATAGATTATACAATTAAAATATAACACCCAGATATATAAAACTGGTGTTCTTAATAACATTGTTTTGGTATATCACCTAATAACATAATAAAAAGTATTTCTACCACATTGGAATGTTATCTAATTTTAGATAATGCATTCCTAAATTAACATGAACAATAAAATAACAATTATAATACTAGTATTTCTTATGGCTAACCCTTACTTATCTAAATGCTATATTTAATTAGAACCCCACATTTGGATCCATATATAATTGTTAATACCTTCTACTACTCCATCATAAACAGTTAGTTCTGTAATTCCCCATTTTATAAGATTTATGCCCCCTCTTAAAGTATAACCCTGGCTATCTAAGTTATATTCCATTCTATGGAATGTTCATACAGTTTTAGTAGCTTTTTATTAGTAAAATTACTACTTCATTATCAAAGTAGGCACTGTTCACAAAACTTAAAGTTTGTTACTTTGTACTGCTACTCATGCACCTTTCTTAAAGTTTATTAGTTATAATTTGATCACTTACACCTTTCCATGGTAAATTATTACTATATTTACTAGTCTTTTTCTAGTTTTTAATATGAAATATTCAACCATGGGGGAACTGTGAAGATTTGTTTATGCACATTACACAATAACTTTTTGAATGCACTAATATTTACTACAGCTAACACTTTTAGTTTTTTGTCAGTTTTACAGTGATATGGTTTTTTATTGTGTTATACTTTCTTTTTTGGGCATTCATTGATTTTGGGGTTTTTTGGGGGTTCTTTCCCTATGGAGTTTTTGTTTTATATGGGTCGTCTTAATTATTCTTCTTTCTTCTTGAGTCTGGTTATTCTTCCTTCTTCTGTAGTTTTGGATTATCCTTCCTTCTTCCTTCTTCTGTAGTTCTTATTTTTATTATTCTTCCTTCTTCTTTGAGTTTGGTTCTTCTTTATTCTTCCTTCTTCCTTCTTCAGTAGTAGTAGTTTTAATTAGTCTTCCTTCTTCTTTCTTCAGTAGATTTAGTTTGTTCTTCTTTCTTCAGTAATAGTAGTTTTAATTATTCTTCTTTCTTCTGTCTTCTGTATCTTTGATTGTTCTTCTTTCTTCAGTAATAGTAGTTTTAATTATTCTTCTTTCTTCTGTCTTCTGTATCTTTGATTGTTCTTCTTTCTTCAGTAATAGTAGTTTTAATTATTCTTCTGTCTTCTGTATCTTTGATTGTTCTTCTTTCTTCATTCTTCAGTAGTAGTAGTTTTAATTAGTCTTCTTTCTTCTGTCTTCTGTATCTTTAATTGTTCTTCTTTCTTCAGTAATAGTAGTTTTAATTATTCTTCTTTCTTCTGTCTTCTGTATCTTTGATTGTTCTTCTTTCTTCAGTAATAGTAGTTTTAATTATTCTTCTTTCTTCTGTCTTCTGTATCTTTGATTGTTCTTCTTTCTTCATTCTTCAGTAGTAGTAGTTTTAACTAGTTCTTCTTTCTTCATTAGATTTAGTTTGTTCTTCTTTCTTCTTTGAGTTTTAATTGTTCTTCTTTCTTCTTTGAGTTTTAATTGTTCTTCCTTCTTCTTTAGCTTTGATTGTTCTTCCTTCTTCAGTAATAGTAGTTTTAATTATTCTTCTTTCTTCTGTCTTCTGTATCTTTGATTGTTCTTCTTTCTTCATTCTTCAGTAGTAGTAGTTTTAATTAGTCTTCTTTCTTCTGTCTTCTGTATCTTTAATTGTTCTTCTTTCTTCAGTAATAGTAGTTTTAATTATTCTTCTTTCTTCTGTCTTCTGTATCTTTGATTGTTCTTCTTTCTTCATTCTTCAGTAGTAGTAGTTTTAACTAGTCTTCCTTCTTCTTTCTTCAGTAGATTTAGTTTGTTCTTCTTTCTTCAGTAATAGTAGTTTTAATTATTCTTCTTTCTTCTGTCTTCTGTATCTTTGATTGTTCTTCTTTCTTCATTCTTCAGTAGTAGTAGTTTTAACTAGTTCTTCTTTCTTCATTAGATTTAGTTTGTTCTTCTTTCTTCTTTGAGTTTTAATTGTTCTTCTTTCTTCTTTGAGTTTTAATTGTTCTTCCTTCTTCTTTAGCTTTGATTGTTCTTCCTTCTTCAGTAATAGTAGTTTTAATTATTCTTCTTTCTTCTGTCTTCTGTATCTTTGATCGTTCTTCTGTCTTCATTCTTCAGTAGTAGTAGTTTTAATTAGTCTTCTTTCTTCTGTCTTCTGTAGTGGTAGTTTTGACTATTCTTCCTTCTTCTGTAGTTTTTCGCCGTGTATGCCTTCGTTTCTTCTGGTCTGGTTTCTTTGACGGGGTATATTAATTGCCTGCTTCTATCTTACCTGGGTAATTTTGTTATTATCATTTTTAGTCTTCTGGGTTTTTAAATTTGTATTATATTATATTGTTTGCAGAAATTTTCTTTATTCAACCTTTCTTGTGAATATATTATTAAACAGTGCATTTTAATTAATTCTCATCTGGATATTCCATATCTTAGAGCTTTATTAATGATCATTGAGTAATGTATTTGTGTGGATTATCTGTCATGCTACAGATTGCTCTCTTCCAGAAGTGATTAGTTCAGATCATACTTAGTTTGTCTGAAATAATTGCTTATGACATTATATTATAAATTATATTTCTTTTACTTCCTTTACATTTCTAAAAATTTTTTCTCCTATATTTTTGAGCTTATCTATATTTCATTATTAACTGGATTCTTACTGATAGTAATAGTCATCTGAGGTTCGTTATTTTTTATTTTTCCATTTTCTTCTTAACTCGTTTCTTTATCCTTGGGATATTTATTCCCTAAAATTCCCTAACACGTTAGCTGGGGCAGTGTCCAGAGGGGCTCTGTAGGCATCTCACTCTGCTGGCCATACTACGTCATTTATTGATTACAGAGGTAAATCATCTCTGACCAATACATAATAATACTGCTGGACTTATCTCAGACAGTCATTTATAAAAATTATATAAGAATAGTCCACCTTATGACTAAAAAAAAAATTAAATATCTTTGGATATTTCACTTCGTATACGAACAGATCTATTAATATTTCTATCTTAGTGAATCTCTATCTCAGTTATTTTTCTCAATGGTTAGCTCTGCTGGCATTTTATTTCTCCTTGTGATTGGAAGCTGGTATAATATAATTATCACTCCTTATTCAGTGTAAAGTTTTTAATTCTCTGTCATTTTTTGACTGTTATCACAATCTCCTTCTGGTCATTGGTAGCATATATTTTGTATTATATTTTTGTTCCTTTCTTAATTCTTGTGAATCGTTCCACTAGTATTATGTTTTTTCAATTACTCTTTTAATTGTCTTTCTTATAACTGACATTTATATATGATCATCTTTTTCTTATGGACTTATTTATATATGGTTTTTTCTTTCTTTTTTAAAATTTTATTCTGCTCTTGCTTTTTATCCAAATGCACTCTTTATTATTAATGTCATATGTTTAATATCTCTGTTTATTTGACATAAAATTCTCATTAATTTCACTTCACAATAAGTTTATTCATTTAAATGGTATTAGTGGTTTGTATTGCCATTTCTTTATTCTGGAAAGTTTTTCAGAATTGGTCCCATATATAATTGTTTGTAATGTGTTATCCAAATTCTTTTTCTCCTTGTTCATTTCTAAAAGTTGTTTTTAAAATAAGGTAGTAAATTGTTTTTACTTGGGTTTTTGAATTTTGATGATTTAATTCAAAATTCATTTTCTCTTTGATTCATAAATTGTTTCCTAAATGGTAGGCAGTAAGTAGTCATTACTTCATTTTTGAATTTTTACTTACTTCTTCTATACCTTCCATTATTCATAATATTTTTTCATAAATATGGTTAACATATCATATTATTACCCTAAATATGGTATTAGCTCTCCTCTTTTCTTTACTTCAAATGTACTTCTTATAATTGTTTTTCTTTTATATACCCAGGTTGAAGATTTTTATTAGGTTGGACAATTGCTCATAATTTCTTTTTCTTTGACATAGTTTTTTGCCGTTGCCGGTTATCATAACATCAGTCCCTTTTTGTGGAGGTGTATGGTATTAGACTTAACCGTAGTCTGTCACTTCAGTCGCTCTCATTGTCTGGATGACCATAGTCTTCATCATCGTTCCGGTACTAGTGACATCTCTGGCCTTTGTCTTGTATTTCATTTTTCCAGCTGCTATTCCTTTGTTGGCTGCTAAGCTTATTCGGCTCCCTCTATCATAGTGTGTTATACACCAGTACTTCTCTGGTCCATATGTGGTATTGCATGAGAAATATCTGTGAGGATCTTCTTTTGAATTATTAATTATTTGCTTATCTGAAGCCCCATAATCTGGTTCATCATCACACATCCACCCTGAAGGAATACATTTTAGTGTACCTGTACACTGGAACTGTCCTGGATGGTACACTAATGGAACACATCCTGGTGATTCATCTGTGCCGTCATCACAGTCTGGTAAGATGTCATACTTCCATCTTTCTGGAATACACTGTCCAGTCCTGCGCTGAAACTGATCTAGTCTCCATGTTTTACTCAGTTTACCTCTGGTCCCTTCCCAGTGGTAAACTACTGTCTGCTGGTAAACCATCTCTGAGATTACCCTTAATCTACTTCCATTATTCCTGGAACTCAAGATTTCTTCATGGTTGGTAATAGGGATGTTATTGCCATCAATTAACCCATGGATCCTCATTTCCAACTCTTCCTTCGTTTTTATTACATTTCTTGGATACACTCGCCTTTTCCTTTGTTTAATATTTTCCTTGTTTCCGTTAGTTTTAACTCCAGGTAATACCATTACTTGTTCCTGCCTTATATCATTTGGTACTTCTTCTGGTTCTGGTTTGCTATCATATTTTATTTCTTTGGTCCTCTCATTTCTTAATTCTTCCCTTTTTAATCTGTCCTCTCTTAATTTTTTCCTAAACAGTTCATTATCATTGCTTAAATTTTCCACCATTTTCTTGTTTATTTCTTCCATGTCCTTTTTCATTTCTTCCCTGTCCTTTTTCAAATCTTCTCTCATTTGCATGAACATCTCCATTAATTTGTCCATTTTACTTACCTCTGTAAGTTCTTCCATTTTGCTTGTTGTTGTTTCCTTTTCTCTGGCTGGATAACCGCTGACAAGCTGAATTAGGAATTGGGTAAGTAATTACAGTAATTTCAACCCCTAATTACAGCCCTTTAGTTGGACGCCAATTTTGTAATATATAATGTGTAAATTGTGTGGGTATAATAAAATAAATAAAAGGTTGATGTATGTAGATTGTGCTCTCCTGTAAGTCCCACTGGTTGTGCTAGCTGATTTTGTAATAAAACGATATTGCAAAATATAGCTTAATTTATAATATGGGTAGTACGTAGCTAATATCTTCTTGTCTTCTAAGCTCTCACTGCTGGTCTTCACTTTGGTAATATATAATTGTAATTGTAATGGTGTTCTGGTATAATATTACCCAGATTGACTTTTATGGTGCGTAGGTGTAGTAATGACGTTCCGCTCCGGGAGACGTCGATTTGGTAATGTTCCTAAATAATGCTGTTATCAAATGTTCTTGGTGTATGTTGTTGTTGTAGCAATTTGAAATGTGATATAATTTTATAATTCTGAAATAATTGTTTTCGAGGTGTTTATATTCTTAAAATTTAGTAATAAATTGAGATTATTGATTGTAATTATAAATAGTATGGTATGGTGTGTCTTCTAGTAATGATCTTCCCTTCGTTAAATTTATTAAAAAGACAATCCACTTTGAATTAGGCGCGAACAGCTCTCTTCTTCTTCCTCTTGAAAGGTTGTAATTCGCATATATTGCCTTTAAAGGTTGTCGAGTTTTCTTTATTAATTAATGGTTATATTCCTTTATTAAAGAAATCAAATTCAATTCACTAGATAACAAGCGTTTATTCAACAAAATAATGAATTTGCTTAATTGAAAACAATGTTATAATGCCGTATCGACTCACTCAGGTCCGGTCGATCTATGACTTTTATATTGGTATTATACACATATAGGTTCTTTTAACGGTTATTTATAAAAAGCCAGAGAAGGTCAGGGTCAGAAAGTATAACACTTACAATGCTGAAAATGTATTAAAATTAAACAATAGAATGGTAATTAGTAATAATAAAAGTTTATATATAATTTCTATTCACCACAGTTCAGCAAACAGTCGACTGGTTGTGTTGATGAGATCAGTCAAAGTGGCCGTCTGGCGCATGCGTGGATTTCACCTTCTAACATTGACAAAGTACTTGTGGAATAAATATGTTCCTTCTGCGATTAAATCCTCTTCGTACTCGTTTAATCTCTTCTTGGGTATAGTTTAATGTCACTGGAGTAAGATGGAAAAGTCACTGGGTGTAAAAATGTTGTTAAATAAGTAGATCAATTGGTGTTTATGTGTGTCCGTTTAACCTCGAATATTCACTTGGTATTTGGTGTGATTCCAGTGTTATTTCGTTTAAATAGTGATATGTGATGCTGTTTATAGGTGTTATGTAGTTCATAGGGCAACTTCACCACTTCACAATGATTAGAATAGTTTAAAATTTAATTTTTACACAAAAACTGATTCCGAACTTTAGTTATACGTAATCGCCATTAAGGTTGGGTTTTATAAAATATTCACGTAAAGTGTGCTCTTCAATGTATAATAATGAACTGCCTGGATTTCCTTCGTCATCCGAAACGTCTTAGCCAATTTAATATTAAAAAGACATTGTTTAAAATTGCCATAACTTCCGACACACTTTAATTTCGTGCACTATGCTTATAAAGTAAATTCGTTATTACTTAACTGTTTTAAATATAAAATACATATTCGTTTTCACTATTCTATTCTACTTATTTTGATAGTAATTAAGTTAGTATTACAAAGTTTTATCTGAAAATTATTTCTTATAATTTTTTGGGAGGTAGGCCTAAAATTATACTTCCCTGTCTTCTATGTAAATAATAGCCATTTTAACTAATATAATTATTATTCTATGAAATCTGAAATTTGTATAATTATCAATTCTCACTTATTTTATTGCAATTTAGTATATTAATGATGGTTTTTTCATATAATTCAGTTGTATATGATTCCCCTTCTGATAAAGTTAGTGAACCTATTTCAGTTTCAAATGGTATTTCATTATACAAATAAATAATTTTACTCATAGAATGACCATATCTTTAGAAAGCCTTATTTAAATAGTATTTAATATGTTGGGTGTATCTTGCCTAAATATTGTCAGTTTGACTGGTTTATAAGATTAGGTTTATTAATTATTCTGCATTTTAACTTTATTATATTGCCTAGATTTGAATTGTGGCTATTTGCAGAATGTTTTATTAATGTAATTATTTTATTTCCTTCTCTGACTTCTGACTCTGATATATTTGATTAAAAATTAGTTCTCTGATCTGGCATAACAGTAATTATAGATTATACAATTAAAATATAACACCCAGATATATAAAACTGGTGTTCTTAATAACATTGTTTTGGTATATCACCTAATAACATAATAAAAAGTATTTCTACCACATTGGAATGTTATCTAATTTTAGATAATGCATTCCTAAATTAACATGAACAATAAAATAACAATTATAATACTAGTATTTCTTATGGCTAACCCTTACTTATCTAAATGCTATATTTAATTAGAACCCCACATTTGGATCCATATATAATTGTTAATACCTTCTACTACTCCATCATAAACAGTTAGTTCTGTAATTCCCCATTTTATAAGATTTATGCCCCCTCTTAAAGTATAACCCTGGCTATCTAAGTTATATTCCATTCTATGGAATGTTCATACAGTTTTAGTAGCTTTTTATTAGTAAAATTACTACTTCATTATCAAAGTAGGCACTTTTCACAAAACTTAAAGTTTGTTACTTTGTACTGCTACTCATGCACCTTTCTTAAAGTTTATTAGTTATAATTTGATCACTTACACCTTTCCATGGTAAATTATTACTATATTTACTAGTCTTTTTCTAGTTTTTAATATGAAATATTCAACCATGGGGGAACTGTGAAGATTTGTTTATGCACATTACACAATAACTTTTTGAATGCACTAATATTTACTACAGCTAACACTTTTAGTTTTTTGTCAGTTTTACAGTGATATGGTTTTTTATTGTGTTATACTTTCTTTTTTGGGCATTCATTGATTTTGGGGTTTTTTGGGGGTTCTTTCCCTATGGAGTTTTTGTTTTATATGGGTTGTCTTAATTATTCTTCTTTCTTCTTGAGTTTGGTTATTCTTCCTTCTTCTGTAGTTTTGGATTATCCTTCCTTCTTCCTTCTTCTGTAGTTCTTATTTTTATTATTCTTCCTTCTTCTTTGAGTTTGGTTCTTCTTTATTCTTCCTTCTTCCTTCTTCAGTAGTAGTAGTTTTAATTAGTCTTCCTTCTTCTTTCTTCAGTAGATTTAGTTTGTTCTTCTTTCTTCAGTAATAGTAGTTTTAATTATTCTTCTTTCTTCTGTCTTCTGTATCTTTGATTGTTCTTCTTTCTTCAGTAATAGTAGTTTTAATTATTCTTCTTTCTTCTGTCTTCTGTATCTTTGATTGTTCTTCTTTCTTCAGTAATAGTAGTTTTAATTATTCTTCTGTCTTCTGTATCTTTGATTGTTCTTCTTTCTTCATTCTTCAGTAGTAGTAGTTTTAATTAGTCTTCTTTCTTCTGTCTTCTGTATCTTTAATTGTTCTTCTTTCTTCAGTAATAGTAGTTTTAATTATTCTTCTTTCTTCTGTCTTCTGTATCTTTGATTGTTCTTCTTTCTTCAGTAATAGTAGTTTTAATTATTCTTCTTTCTTCTGTCTTCTGTATCTTTGATTGTTCTTCTTTCTTCATTCTTCAGTAGTAGTAGTTTTAACTAGTTCTTCTTTCTTCATTAGATTTAGTTTGTTCTTCTTTCTTCTTTGAGTTTTAATTGTTCTTCTTTCTTCTTTGAGTTTTAATTGTTCTTCCTTCTTCTTTAGCTTTGATTGTTCTTCCTTCTTCAGTAATAGTAGTTTTAATTATTCTTCTTTCTTCTGTCTTCTGTATCTTTGATTGTTCTTCTTTCTTCATTCTTCAGTAGTAGTAGTTTTAATTAGTCTTCTTTCTTCTGTCTTCTGTATCTTTAATTGTTCTTCTTTCTTCAGTAATAGTAGTTTTAATTATTCTTCTTTCTTCTGTCTTCTGTATCTTTGATTGTTCTTCTTTCTTCATTCTTCAGTAGTAGTAGTTTTAACTAGTCTTCCTTCTTCTTTCTTCAGTAGATTTAGTTTGTTCTTCTTTCTTCAGTAATAGTAGTTTTAATTATTCTTCTTTCTTCTGTCTTCTGTATCTTTGATTGTTCTTCTTTCTTCATTCTTCAGTAGTAGTAGTTTTAACTAGTTCTTCTTTCTTCATTAGATTTAGTTTGTTCTTCTTTCTTCTTTGAGTTTTAATTGTTCTTCTTTCTTCTTTGAGTTTTAATTGTTCTTCCTTCTTCTTTAGCTTTGATTGTTCTTCCTTCTTCAGTAATAGTAGTTTTAATTATTCTTCTTTCTTCTGTCTTCTGTATCTTTGATCGTTCTTCTGTCTTCATTCTTCAGTAGTAGTAGTTTTAATTAGTCTTCTTTCTTCTGTCTTCTGTAGTGGTAGTTTTGACTATTCTTCCTTCTTCTGTAGTTTTTCGCCGTGTATGCCTTCGTTTCTTCTGGTCTGGTTTCTTTGACGGGGTATATTAATTGCCTGCTTCTATCTTACCTGGGTAATTTTGTTATTATCATTTTTAGTCTTCTGGGTTTTTAAATTTGTATTATATTATATTGTTTGCAGAAATTTTCTTTGTTCAACCTTTCTTGTGAATATATTATTATACAGTGCATTTTAATTAATTCTCATCTGGATATTCCATATCTTAGAGCTTTATTAATGATCATTGAGTAATGTATTTGTGTGGATTATCTGTCATGCTACAATATATATATATATATATATATACACAGTGTAATCGACGTATCTGAAATAGGTTTCCGATGACTCGTTTTGGGACATATAGATACAGTGTAATCGACGTATCTGAAGTAGGTCTCCGATGACTCGTTTTGGGACATATATAGAGTGTAATCGACTTATCTGAAGTAGGTTTCCGATGACGCGATTAATTTAATTATATTTATTATTTCTTCATCAAGTTTTTGTAAAAAGATTTCACATATGATAGCGGAGGTTAGAGCTCCCCTAGCAAGGCTGTCGGAGTTTTGGTATAGTTTATTATTATATTAAAATAATTTTGTTTTAAAATAATTTTCAAACTGTTAGTTAATTGCTTAATATATGTGTCGTTTTCATTATTTGTTTTCACCGTATTTGTTATACTATTTATAGTATCGCCAACGGGAATATTTGTGTACATGTTTGAAATATTGAAACAATATAATTTCGTGTTTTTGTTTTTTCCGTGACTTCGATACTGTTTTCCAAATTGTACTTGGCTTAAATTTTATTTTATGTTTTAAAATAGTTGATAGTCATTTAGACATTTTAAAGTTTCGTGCTGATCTAGCATGTATTAAGGGCCTAATAGGTTTGTCAACTTTGTGTAATTTTATTAGGGAATTTATTTGTTTTATTGAATTTATTTATCATGCCTACGTTTTTTGAACGAACAAAGCACCGTTTGGCATTTTTCTGTCTATCTGTTTGGGGTTTGGCTCATGATAACTTGTAAACACGATAACCGGTTTTCGTAAAACTTGGCATGAGTGTTCAAATGTTTACCTTACTCAACATACTAATTTGTACATAAAAGTTTTTACATAATTTATATTTATATTAGCAACATTAATCTGTTTATATAAAACAACAGAACTTAATATTTAAAACATATATTTGATTTTGGTACTCTTCTTTTAATTAATATGATAAATGTTTTAATAATTGACTTCTAAATTAAATTAAAATTATTTTTCTTTATTTTTTGCTTTTCTAAAAGTATTTAGTTTTTAACTTTTGTTTTTTCGTATTACGTCAGACAATATTATCACGTTCAACATTAAGAACGTTTGTTAGTGTTTACAAACAAAGCATTATAACAAACCTCAGAGTGCGTTGAGAGAAATGTTGTTATTTAGTTGTAGAGAAATAACGGAACACCATAACACATGTTGCAATTTTGCCGGACCAGCAACGGAACGTCAAGATGCTCACAGTAAATACATGAAGCATGTTTGTAGTTGAATACAGATTGTGACACAAGTGTAAAAAAGCTATGTAAGCTAATATTTTCTTTCATAGAATGTGTGTGATTGTCAGTGTTTACACATTTGGTGTTATTCGACGTTTCAAAACATTAAAAGCGCTAAAGAAGGAAAGAATTCCTGGGATTTGCACAAGGTACAAACATATGTGTATGTTGAGTGTTTGCGTGTCTGTGCTCGAATATATACGTGTTATTGTTTGAAACTTTTATTAAGTACAAATTTCAGGTCCAAGAAAAGTTAAACTGAGTACAAATTGTGTACTTAGGACGGGATAAATTTTTCTTAACAAAAATGTTTCATTGTTCAATAGTCAATACTACAGACTTCTCGTATGAAAATAAATTTAAGATAATAAACAGTTGAAACTTTTAGAAATTGTATAAGGTCAACATAATTGCCTAACCACTGTTTTTATTTACTTTAGCTTACTATCTTTAAAAGTGTTGTTTTAATTTTTATAATTAATAAGATAATTTAACATATTACAAAACCCCTATGGGTGTTTAGTGGATACCAAATGAGTATTCAAACGCATTAAAACTATTGCAGGTTTAATTAATTACTTTAATTAAAATCACACTTAATTCAAAATCAATTATGCACTATTCAACGCGCAGTTATATTAATTACAATGCACAAAACCTTTATTTTAATAATATTAGCCATAAAACATTTTAAAAACTAATAAAATTGAAACTTTAAATATAACCGACAATTTATATTTTACCGTATGTATAAAATTAGTAACAATTATTCTTGTTTATTCATAAATATTAATAATAAATAATATTCAATAAATATTTCAAATTTAAAAATAGAAATATTATTTATATTATTTTAAAGAATGTTAATGTTTTATATTTTAATTTATAATAATATTCATGACAATTATGAAATAATTAAATACCAGATCTAGACGAAAATAAATATTGTTCGTGTGCCATGAACAAGAAAAGTAACTCAAGATTAGTTGGATTGGGCAAATCCAGATTTAAAGTATAAAATGGTTGTTATAGTTAAGCGTCATGCGATTGTGAGTGTGTGTGCGGGGTGTGTGTGTGTGTGTGTGTGTGTGTGTGTGTGTGTGTGTGTGTGTGTGTGTGTGTGTGTGTGTGTGTGTGTGTGTGTGTGTGTGTGTGTGTGTGTGTGTGTGTGTGTGTGTGTGTGTGTGTGTGTGTGTGTGTGTGTGTGTGTGTGTGTGTGTGTGTGTGTGTGTGTGTGTGTTACACGATTCAAACTTACGTAAATATAAACAGAAAGGTCAAAAAGCAGGTAAGATACCATCTTTTCTCTTCAACCGTAAAAATATTCTTTGACATTCCCCTAACATACTTTTTAACAAAACACAACTTGTAAATGAAGCAACACTTTTAAAGGTAATAAAGCTAAAACAAATAAAAACAAAGTTATTAGGCAATTCTGTGACCGCGGAACGTATCTCGCGCGCTAAGTAGGGAATTACTGTAATGTCAAATGTTTTATAATGCAGACATAAACAAATATTGTACGTGTATTATGAACAAGAGAAATACTCGAGGTAAGTTGGATTAGGCAAATACAAATTTAAAGTAGGCCTATAAATGTTTGTTATAGTTAAACATTGTGTGTGTGTGTGTGTGTGTGTGTGTGTGTGTGTGTGTGTGTGTGTGTGTGTGTGTGTGTGTGTGTGTGTGTGTGTGTGTGTGTGTGTGTGTGTGTGTGTGTGTGTGTGTGTGTGTGTGTGTGTGTGTGTGTGTGTGTGTGTGTGTTACTGCATATACACACAACTCAAACATACGTAAGTACAAACAGAAAGGTCAAAAAGCAACCAAGTTGCTCTCTTTCCTCTTCAAACATAAAAATATTTTTTGTCATTTCCTTAAAACTTTCTAACAAAACACAACAAAGCGTATTCGTTTAGACAATTCATTCCTCGCTTACAACTGTGTTTACATATTTCATGTGACTTGTTAGATCTCTTCGAATTTCTTCTTTTGTACCTTGTTTTTTATACACGTGTGTTTGTGCAGTGGTAGAAAGTGCGTCCGCATGTAGTTTCCTTACACGTTCTACAGCTAGACACGTGCATGCATCGCTTAAAGGTGGCATTGCAAGTTAGTAGATTATCTCTTGCTTCTTTTTATTGTTTTCCTAAGAAGAACGTGAAAGGAATATTTTACTGTGAACAAATATTATGGCCCGCATCGTTTCATCTCTTATTCAAAACCTAATTATATGAACATTAAATTATACTTTAATTTATTTTATATTTAATTTTTATAACACATTTACCTCAAGATATTTCTTTCCTTATTGGGAACATGTTTCTGGTACCATTTTTGTACCCATCCTCAGCCTTCCGGTTTTTGTGTCTGGTGAAGTACATATGTTTTGGTTGGTCGTTATTGTGGCGACCAACCAAAACAAATGTACTTCACCAGACACAAAAACCGGAAGGCTGTGGATGGGTACAAAATGGTACCCGAAACATGTTCCTAATAAGGAAAGAAATATCTTGAGGTAAATTTGTTATAAAAATTAAATATAATATATACATCAAGAAACGGACTGTAGCAAAAAGTGTTTGAATTTAATTTATTTCTATCTAAACTTTTATTGTTTTTTTATTTCTGAATTATTTAAGAATCAGAGTGCTGAAATGGAGTCTGTTTTAAGTACTTTAAATTATATAGGCCTCTTGCAAGATAGAATAAGGAATTAGGATGTCAGAGCGGAACTCGAAATGAAGGATATAAATTAAATTATTTCAACTTACAGAAGACAATGGTGGGATCATCTGCAAAGGATGGCAGAGGATCGATTTCCGACAGTGGCACTGAACTATAAAACCATTGGTAGAAGAGACTTGGGTCGTCCGAGGATGAGATGGGTGCCGGAACAGGTTTATATAACCTAATCCTTGAAGAGAAGAAGAAGATTTAAATAAGTATAAAAAGTTCATGTTCTCTGTTGTCGCAGTCTTAATGGTGAGAGCGAAATCTCTCACACTCATCCAGGAGTACATCATAACGACGTTAACAGTTTCGACAATGTCTGGATTTGTGAAAGCTATTTTTCTTTTTACTGTATAAAACAATTAGTACGCTTGAAGCGAATTGTTAGAGCCCAAAGCGCTGTGGCCCTTTTTAAATGCCTAACAATATTTAATATAATTTATGAGTTCTGTTTTCATTAAGATTATGGTTTTTAAATTACTCAAAGTTGAAACTTGTGTTTTGGGGGAATAAACAAGTGAAGCGCCATTTTAAAAGAATCATATCTCATGAAGTTCTACAAAAATACTTATAAACAAATCGTTTGTCATAAAATAGATTTTGTTTCGTATTTTATCTTTACATTGATAAATTAATATTTTTGAGTAAAAATTAAATTTAATAATAAATATTTATAATATATAATAAATGTAATAATATATTGTCCTCTTTGTTGAAATTACTAAAATGAGTTAACATTTAAAGCCTAACAGTATCTAAATAAAAAGTTAAATAAGTCAGAATATTTAATCATGCTGAGAGTACTTTCGATAAATGGAAGTATTAAGGAGACGGAGATTGTGGAAGAAAATGAGATTTTTAAAGTATTTACTTAATAGCAAATAACAGCAGCAAAATTTCAAATTTTTACAAATAGCAAAATTAAATATACAAATAAGTTTTTTATCACACCATTGTTATTTTTATTAATATAATAATAAATACTAATGTCAATTTTAAAGATAATTTTGTTACTTTAAATTTTGGTCATAACAAAATACATGGCAATACCTTCATCAAAACTTGATATTGGAGGAAGACGTGGGGAAGATTTCATATACAGTGGATTACAGGTATTTAAGGGTGAAAATAACGGCCAGTGAGAAGCAAGACAAAGAAATACAATCCAGAATTAATTTGGGAAACATGGTTGTATTTACATTAAATGGAATGCTGCGGGATAAGCAAATTACAGCAGAAACTAAAATCAAAATATTTAAAACCATTGTTGAAGTATCATGACTTGGCTCAGAAGTTTGGATTACTAATAAACACACAAGAGCAAAATTATTGACAGCAGAGGTAGACTTTTGGAGACGTTCCGCAAGAGTATCACACGTGAGAAGATTAGAAATCAAGTCATTAAGGACAAAATGAATGTGAAAAATTCAATTGTTGATTTTATCCAAACAAAAAAATTACAATGGTATGGACACACGAAAAGAATGGCACAGGAAAGATTACCAAGGAGAGTTATGGAATTGACCTCACCAGGAAGAAAGAAAAGAGACAGACCACCTATCAACTGGATAAAATTAATTCATACTATATTGAGGGAACGAGAAATTGAAGAAGATGTTTGGATGGACAAGAATCAGTGGAAGATGGGAATTCAGTCACTTCTGTAATCTTTGGTTCCGGTAAATGGGATAAACATTGTACAGCCGGAATAATAATAATAAAATTTTGGTCATAAGCAATTTTTTTTTCGAACTCTGAGTTTTGTATTATCAAAGGTTAAAGAGGTATCGATTGTAAAGAAATTAAAGCACCATTTTTAAAAAACAATACTCCGTAAAGTATTGAACCCACAGGAATAAGAAAAATAGTAAATCATTTCAAGTAACATAAACTCTTATAAATTCCTGCAAATTGTTTTGATAAAGTCAATATTTTTCGACTTAAGCAAACAAGCATTGTCACAAGGTAACGATTTTAAGGGGGGGAGTCAATTTTTAATTGTTTTAAATTACAATAATTCAAAAACCATTGCCTTTTATGAAAAATGTATATTATTCATTTTGTTTTAATTGTCTCCAAGTCACGTTATTAACTATTTAGAATTAATATTAGGTGATTACCTGTATTAACTTCCGTCTTGTGACATATTTGGTTTTTTCTTAAAACGACGCGTTTCGAGAATAAACTCTCATCATCAGGTTTCAATACTATAGAAACATCAAATTCACCCAAAAGGGGTCGTCAACTAGTTAAAACACACAAAACACAAAAACACCACACATAATTTAACACCGACACAGTCCCGGCACAGTCCGATGCGCATCGTCTCGTTGCCAACGACCAACTGTTGCACTTTGTCTTACGTGACCGTTTTCATTGCCCGCTGACCTATCGATATCGATGGCCGTGTTGTACAGCAGATTCGATCGGAATGAAACTTTGTCATTAAGTAGTTGGTCCGTTTTTAACTTGGAAGCCTTGTATATCTCATATTCTTCCACAGCGTTTATGTATGCATCTTTTTTACAATTATGAAGTAGTTTAAAGTTTGTGTGGAAGTCTGACTACTTATGATTATACAGTGTCAGTAGATTATAATGCTGAGCGTAACTGGATCTAGTTTTCGAGATATCACTTTTAGGCAGGTGTTCTTTAAAACGTTCGGCTGACGGCCTGCCCGTTTGTCCTATATAAAATTTGTCACAGTCATCGCATTCAAGCTTGTACACTCCAGTTTTCTCTTCAGCCGGGATATGAGTTCTTTGTCCCAAACGTTTTTTGATGTTATTTGTGGTTTCGAAGGCCACTGGTATTTTACGGTTTTTTAGCTCATTCTTTACAATGACTGTAGTACATTCGTGTACTCAGTTACTATAAACTTAGTATCTTCTTTAGATGGGCCAGTTAATCTGCTTTTACTATTGATTTTTACCGAGTGTTTTCTTATAAGCTGGTCTACGATTCCACTGTTATACCCATTAGCGATAGCTATACTTTTGATTATATTAGTCTCTTCCACTCTGTCTTTTTGCTCAAGGGGAATAGCAAGCATTCTATGAAAGAACGCGTTGAAGGCTGCCATTTTTTGGGAATATGGATGGTACGAATCAGCATGAATAGTAATATTCGTTGTGGTGGGCTTTCTATAAATTTTGAATCTAAAACGGTCATTATATTTGCTGATAGTGAGATCAAGAAAGTTCAGGCAGCTATTATTCTCCATTTCTAGGGTAAATTGAATTTTCATGTTTATGCTGTTCATATATCCTTTCAAATTTTCTATTTGTCTACTCGTTCCATTGAATATCATAAAAGTGTCGTCAACGTAGCGTACGTAAAATTTAATTTTATCTCGCTGTTTATTAAGACTAGACAATAAAAATGTATTCTCAAAGTGGTTCAAGTACAGGTCCGCTAAAATTCCTTATAAATGTGACCCCATTGCCAGACCATCCTCCTGCATGAAATATTCGTTATCATAAGAGAAATAATTTTGTTTGAGTATTGTTTTAAGCAATCGCATAAGTTCATCAATTTCAATTCTACCTAACCTATTTGTATTAATTAAGCTATTTCTGAGAATTGTCATTGTCTCATCTACCGGCACATTGGTGTACAGATTAGTTACGTCAAATGAAGCCAACCTATAATGCGGTGCTGATTTAATAGTTTTAATTTTATCAACGAGATCGTAGCTGTTTTTTATGCTGTAGTTATTTACTATGTCAATGTTCTCTTTTATGATTTTTACTAATCTTATTACCGTCCTATAACCAGGGGCAGTCGTGTAGTTTACAACCGGGCGTATTGGCATATCTTTCTTATGTATTTTGGGTAAACCCGTAAGTTCTGGGGCCCTGGCATTTATGGGTTTTAAATAACGTCTAGTGCTTTCATTGAGGAGATAGGGGTATTTATTTATAGCGTTGTTTAATTCCTTGACATAGGCGCTGGTGGGATCCTTGTGTAGCTTTTTATTATTATTGTTTTTTATGAATTCCTGTACCTTATTGGTATATATATTTTTGTTAATAATAACAACCGTATTACCCTTATCAGCCTTCGTGACGATAGCGTTATCATGTCGAAGTTTTTCGTAAACATTCCGTGCAATACGCGCGTCACGTTTGTATTTATTTTGCAGGTTAGCGATGGGGGTATCCTTCTTAATAACTTTATTTATTTTGTTATTTATGATGGAACGCGTTTCCTCCTGATGCGAAATATTATCAATAGTTTTTATGGCAGCTTCTGCGCATATTATTTCACGGATCATAAAGTTCTTATTAAACGAGGGAATGTTATACATCAAACCTTTGTTCAATAATGTCATTTCGTTATTTTCAAATTTAATTCCGGTGTAATTTGCAACCCGTTGATGAAATACGTGGCTATGTTCTACTGTATTATTATTGTCATTGTGTTGTTTTGTATACAGGTTTTGAAACTTTCTTAACTGATTACGTTTAAGAGAACTGACGAATTTGTTTATCTGTCTATTTACAATGTCGAAAATGCCGTCTATTACTGCCGGGTGAAACTCGTTTAAAATTTCCAGGTGGGCTAGATAAAGCTTAGTATTTAGACCACTTTTTAAAATATAAAGTCGTTTGATTTCTTCCTTAATCCAGATTGATTTTATTTTTTCGGGGCAATGTCTGCTGTTGATGTTGGAACTTATGTACTTCGGTGTGATGTTGTAGTGAAGGCATCTTTTGGTATACTTGATATTCTGCGATGCCTTAATCAGTTTTAATTTGATGTTTTTAAATTTATAGACAATACGTGCCTGACTGGCTTCTAGATTCATTTTGTTTTAATTGTCTCCAAGTCACGATATTAACTATTTAGAATTAATATTAGGCGATTACCTGTATTAACTTCCGTCTTGTGACTTATTTGGTTTTTTCTTAAAACGACGCGTTTCAAGAATAAATTTTCATCATCAGGTTTCAATACTATAAAAACATCAAATTCACCCAAAAGGGGTCGTCAACTAGTTAAAACACACAAAACACAAAAACACCACTCCTACTCGCTGGCACCGATAGGTCAGCGGGCAATGATAATGGTCATGTAAGACAAAGTGCAACAGTTGGTCGTTGGCAACGAGACGATGCGCATCGGACTGTGCAGGGACTGTGTCGGTGTTAAATTAAATGTATAACATTCCCTCGTTTAATAAGAACTTTATGATCCGTGAAATAATATGCGCAGAAGCTGCCATAAAAACTATTGATAATATTTCGCATCAGGAGGAAACGCGTTCCATCATAAATAACAAAATAAATAAAGTTATTAAGAAGGATACCCCCATCGCTAACCTGCAAAATAAATACAAACGTGACGCGCGTATTGCACGGAATGTTTACGAAAAACTTCGACATGATAACGCTATCGTCACGAAGGCTGATAAGGGTAATACGGTTGTTATTATTAACAAAAATATATATACCAATAAGGTACAGGAATTCATAAAAAACAATAATAATAAAAAGCTACACAAGGATCCCACCAGCGCCTATGTCAAGGAATTAAACAACCCTATAAATAAATACCCCTATCTCCTCAATGAAAGCACTAGACGTTATTTAAAACCCATAAATGCCAGGGCCCCAGAACTTACGGGTTTACCCAAAATACATAAGAAAGATATGCCAATACGCCCGGTTGTAAACTACACGACTGCCCCTGGTTATAGGACGGTAATAAGATTAGTAAAAATCATAAAAGAGAACATTGACATAGTAAATAACTACAGCATAAAAAACAGCTACGATCTCGTTGATAAAATTAAAACTATTAAATCAGCACCGCATTATAGGTTGGCTTCATTTGACGTAACTAATCTGTACACTAATGTGCCGGTAGATGAGACAATGACAATTCTCAGAAATAGCTTAATTAATACAAATAGGTTAGGTAGAATTGAAATTGATGAACTTATGCGATTGCTTAAAACAATACTCAAACAAAATTATTTCTCTTATGATAACGAATATTTCATACAGGAGGATGGTCTGACAATGGGGTCACCTTTATCAGGAATTTTAGCGGACCTGTACTTGAACCACTTTGAGAATACATTTTTATTGTCTAGTCTTAATAAACAGCGAGATAAAATTAAATTTTACGTACGCTACGTTGACGACACTTTTATGATATTCAATGGAACGAGTAGACAAATAGAAAATTTGAAAGGATATATGAACAGCATAAACATGAAAATTCAATTTACCCTAGAAATGGAGAATAATAGCTGCCTGAACTTTCTTGATCTCACTATCAGCAAATATAATGACCGTTTTAGATTCAAAATTTATAGAAAGCCCACCACAACGAATATTACTATTCATGCTGATTCGTACCATCCATATTCCCAAAAAATGGCAGCCTTCAACGCGTTCTTTCATAGAATGCTTGCTATTCCCCTTGAGCAAAAAGACAGAGTGGAAGAGACTAATATAATCAAAAGTATAGCTATCGCTAATGGGTATAACAGTGGAATCGTAGACCAGCTTATAAGAAAACACTCGGTAAAAATCAATAGTAAAAGCAGATTAACTGGCCCATCTAAAGAAGATACTAAGTTTATAGTAACTGAGTACACGAATGTACTACAGTCATTGTAAAGAATGAGCTAAAAAACCGTAAAATACCAGTGGCCTTCGAAACCACAAATAACATCAAAAAACGTTTGGGACAAAGAACTCATATCCCGGCTGAAGAGAAAACTGGAGTGTACAAGCTTGAATGCGATGACTGTGACAAATTTTATATAGGACAAACGGGCAGGCCGTCAGCCGAACGTTTTAAAGAACACCTGCCTAAAAGTGATATCTCGAAAACTAGATCCAGTTACGCTCAGCATTATAATCTACTGACACTGTATAATCATAAGTAGTCAGACTTCCACACAAACTTTAAACTACTTCATAATTGTAAAAAAGGTGCATACATAAACGCTGTGGAAGAATATGAGATATACAAGGCTTCCAAGTTAAAAACGGACCAACTACTTAATGACAAAGTTTCATTCCGATCGAATCTGCTGTACAACACGGCCATCGATATCGATAGGTCAGCGGGCAATGAAAACGGTCACGTAAGACAAAGTGCAACAGTTGGTCGTTGGCAACGAGACGATGCGCATCGGACTGTGCCGGGACTGTGTCGGTGTTAAATTATGTGTGGTGTTTTTGTGTTTTGTGTGTTTTAACTAGTTGACGACCCCTTTTGGGTGAATTTGATGTTTTTATAGTATTGAAACCTGATGATGAGAGTTTATTCTCGAAACGCGTCGTTTTAAGAAAAAACCAAATAAGTCACAAGACGGAAGTTAATACAGGTAATCGCCTAATATTGATTCTAAATAGTTAAATGTATATTAGTTTTTGTCATAAAATTCGAAGTTCTATCAAGTACAGGTGTTATTTTTTTATTTTGTGTCCATTTAGAAGGGATACATACCACCATCTAAAGGAAAGCACCCATTACTTTTTTTAACTTTTATCTGGATACTATGTAGAAGATATTACGAAAGTTTTCTTGACGATTCATTCTGCTACAGAGGATTTCAAGGTAAAATGCTTCGCTGACTGGTCTATTTGTCTCTAGAAGGAAACAAAGAAACTGACTTTATCCGGGCGCACAGCTGACTGCATAAAGTCTGATTTACCTTCTCACACCCGAGTGTCTACACTAGATATCAAAGTAATAGTGAAGGTAAAATACACAATTACTGAAAAACGTGGAGTTAGATAAAAATACTTGCCATCGTATAATGGTAGTTTGATAGTAAATAAACGGTGGTGTGCGTAACATTGTTTTCAGTGTCAGTTGTTTTTTAAGAATACGATTATGGCTCAAGGTGTAGACAACAGAGAACTGGAGATGAAAAAATATAGTCTTCTGAAGTTTGGTACTTGAATCCTAAAGATGTCATGGGCCGACTTTTTGACACAGAGCATTTTCTAAATAAACGTGAATAGGCTACTACCACAGTTTGTAGATGGCAATTGTGTAATGAAATGACCAATGGAATTAACAACTGCATACGAGGTAGAAATTGTCTAATCTATGATACTGCAAACAGGATAGAAGAAAAAATAGCCATAAAGAACGTACCAGGCTGCCAAAGGCCCTTGCGGCACCATGTACATAAGGTAGGAATTAAATATAAGCAATTTTTCTGACAGAGTATAAAACAGAGATAATTAAAACGGAAAAACTACTGCCAAATAATATACCGCTAAAAGTTAATAGAAACTCATATGATATCTCACGTGGTCAAAAATATAAACAAAAATGACAACAAGTATGTCGAAAGGGCATATCAGTTATTAAAATTTAGTGTACGCCTTCAAAGTTAAACTAACGTAATGAAAGATATACAAATTATCTTTATATCTTTGTAATCGGAATATGCTAATTATAGAGGCAATTTTACTTCCTTGTTCCATAAGGAAATGGAAGTATGGTGATGGCAAAAAAAATCGTGTTCGAGATAATTGCAGATTCTGATTGTACTACCCTCAAAACATGAAAAAAGTCATTTTTCGGAAAGTGTCTGTTACTGTCTGTCTGTATGTCTGTCTGTCTGTCTATCTGTCTATGTGTCCGTAGATTTTTTTTTTATGCCAAACGATAACAGCCGCAAATTCAAACAGAATCAAATATTTTTTTGCATACGTCCCTGAATTGTAAAGGACTAAAGGTTTATTGATTTTGGTGAAGATCGGTTAAGGGAAAGTGGTAGTTTACCGGCAACATTTTATGTTTTAACAAGGGTAATTTTTTTTTACGAACGATAACTGCCGTAAATTCAAACATAATCAAATAATTTTTTGCATACATCCTTAAATTGTAGAGTACAGAAGATTTATTGATTTAGGTGAAGATTTGTTAAGGGAAAGGGGTAGTTTACCAGCAACGTTTTATGTTTTAAAAGAGTAATTTTATTATTATAACGAATGATAACTGCCGCATACACAAAGGGAATTAAAAAAATTTTTTTTTGCATACTTCCCTCAAGTTGTAAGTACTTAAGGTTTGTTGATTTTGGTGAAGATCGGTTAAGGACAAGAGGTAGTTTACCAGCAACGTTTTATGTTTTAACAAGGGTAATTTTTTTTATGACGAATGATAACTGCCGTAAATTCAAAGAGAAACCATTACTTTTTTGCATACGTTACTGAATTGTAGAGGACTCAAGGAATATTGATTTTGGTGAAGATCAGTTAATATAAATGGGTAGTTTACCAGCAACGTTTTATGTGATAACGAGGGTAATTTTTTCTATGACGAACGATAACTGCCGTAAATTCAAACATAATCAAATAATTTTTTGCATACATTCCTAAATTGTAGAGCTCAAGGCCTGCTGATTTTGGTGAAGATCGGTTAAGGGAAAGGCGTAGTTTACCAGCAACGTTTTTTACTTCCATGTTCCATAAGGAAATGGAAGTATGGTGATGGCAAAAAAATCGTGTTTGAGATAATTGCAGATTCTGATTGTACTACCCTCAAAACATGAAAAAAAATTTTTTCGAAAAGTTTGTGTATGTCTCTGTATCTGTGTGTCTGTGTGTCTATCTGTAGATTTTTTAAATGGCAAACGATAACAGCCGCAAATTCAAACAGAATCTAATAATTTTTTGCATACAGCCCTGAATTGTAGAGTACTCAGGACCCATTGTTTTTGGTGAAGATCGTTTAAGGGAAAGGGGTAGTTTACCAGCTACGTTTTTTTATCAATGGAAATTTTTTGGCAAACGATAACAGCCGCAAATTCAAACAGAATCAAATAATGTTTTGCATACAGCCCTGAATTGAAGAGTTCTCAAGACCTGTTGGTTTTGGTGAAGATCGTTTAAGGGAAAGGGGTAGGTTACCAGCCACATTTTATGTTTTAACAAGAGTAATTGTTTCTATGACGAACGATAACTGCCGCACCTTCAAACAGAATCAAACAATGTTTTGCATGCATCCCTGAATTGTAGAGGACTCAAGGACTATTGATTTTGGTGAAGATCGGTTAAGGGAAAGGGGTAGTTTACCCGTAACGTTTTTTTTTTATCAAGGGTAATTTTTTTACTTCCATGTTCCTTAAGGAAATGGAAGTATGGTGATGGCAAAAGAAAATCGTGTTCGAGATTATCGCAGATTCTGATTGTACTACACTCAAAACATGAAAAAAAATCATTTTTCGAAAAGTGTCTGTGTGTGTGTGTCCGTCTGTGTGTCTGTCTCTGTGTCAGTTTGTGTCTGTAGATTTTTTTTTTATGGCAAACAATAACAGCCGCAATTTCCAACATAATCAAATAATTTTTTGCATACAGCAATGATTTATAGAGATCTCAAGGCCTATTGTTTTTGGTGAAGATCAGTTAAGGGAAAGGGGTAGTTTACAGGCCACGATTTAAGTTTTAACAAGGGTTTTTATATGGCAAACGATAACAGCCGCAAATTCAAACAGAATCAAAAGATTATTTGCATACAGCCCCAAATTGTAGTTCTCAAGACATTTTTTTTTTTTTTTTGTGAAGTTCGGTTAAGTGAAAGGGGTAGTTTACCGGCAACGTTTTATGTTTTAACAAGGGTATTTTTTATGGCAAACGATAACAGCCGCAAATTCAAACAGAATCAAATAATGTTTTGCATACCGCCCTGAATTGTAGAGTTCTCAAGACCTGTCGGTTTTGGTGAAGATCGGTTAAGGCAACAGGGTAGTTTACCAGAAACATTTTATATTTTAACAAGGGTAATTTTTCTATGAAGAACCATAACTGCCGTAAATTCAAAGAGAATCAACTACTCTTCTGCATACCTTTTTGAATAATACATAACTCAAGGTCTGTTTATTTTGTTGAAGATCGGTTAAGGGAAAGGGGTAGTTTACCTGCAACTTTTTTTTATCAAGGGTAATTTTTTTCTATGGCAAACGATAACAGCCGCAAATTCAAACGTAATCAAATAATTTTTTGCATACGTCCTTAAATTATATAGATCTCAAGGCCTATTGATTTTTGTGAAGATCAGTTAAGGTAAAGGGGTAGTTTACCTGCAACTTTTTTTTATCAAGGGTAATTTTTTTTACTTCCATGTTACTTAAGGAAATGGAAGTATGGTGATGGAAAAAAAAACGTGTTCGAGATTATTGCAGATTCTGATTGTACTACACTCAAACATGAAAAAAAGTCGTTTTTCGAAAAGTGTCTGTGTGTGTGTGTGTGTCTGTCTGTGTGTCTGTCTGTGTGTCTATGTGTCTGTCTGTCTTAGAGTTTTTTTTATGGCAAACGATAACAGCCGCAAATTCACACAGAATCAAATAATCTTTTGCATACAGCCATAAATTGTAGAGTACTCAAGATCTATTGTTTTTAACAATTTTTTGTTTTAACAAGTGTAATTTTTGTATGACGAACGATAACTGCCGCAGATTCAAACATAATCAAATAATGTTTTGCATGCATCTCTGAATTGTAGAGGACTGAAGGCCTATTGATTTTGGTGAAGATCGGTTAAGAGAAAGGGGTAGTTTACCAGCAACGTTTTATGTGATAACAAGGGTAATTTTTCTATGACGAACGATAACTGCCGTAAATTCAAACGTAATCAAATAATTTTTTGCATACGTCCTTAAATTATATAGATCTCAAGGCCTATTGATTTTGGTGAAGATCAGTTAAGGTAAAGGGGTAGTTTACCTGCAACTTTTTTTTATCAAGGGTAATTTTTTTTACTTCCATGTTACTTAAGGAAATGGAAGTATGGTGATGGCAAAAAAAAACGTGTTCGAGATTATTGCAGATTCTGATTGTACTACACTCAAAACATGAAAAAAAGTCGTTTTTCGAAAAGTGTGTATGTGTGTGTCTGTCTGTGTGTCTGTCTGTGTGTCTATGTGTCTGTCTGTCTTAGAGTTTTTTTTCTATGGCAAACGATAACAGCCGCAAATTCACACAGAATCAAATAATTTTTTGCATACAGACCTGATTTGTAGAGTACTCACGACCTATTGTTCTTGGTGAAGATCGGTTGAGGGAAAGGGGTAGTTTACCAGCAACGGTTTTTTTTTATCAAGGGTAATTTTGTTTGTTTGGCAAACGATAACAGCCGCAAATTCAAACAGAATCAAATAATGTTTCGCATACAGCCCTGAATACTAGAGTTCCCAAGATATGTGGATTTTGGTAAAGATCGATTAAGGTAAAGGGGTAGTTTACCTACAACGTTTTATGTTTTAACAAGGGTATTTTTTATGGCAAACGATAACAGCCACAAATTCACACATAATGAAATAATTTTTTGCATACTGCCCTGAACTGTAGAGCACTCAAGACTAGTTGTTTTTGGTGAAGATCTGTTAAGGGAACAGGGTAGTTTACCAGCAACGTATTATGTTTTAAAAGGGTATTTTATATGGCAAACGATAAGAGCCGCAAATTCAAACAGAATCAAATAAGTATTTGCATAGAGTCCTGTTTTGTTGAGTACTAAAGACCTATTGTTCTTGGTGTGAAGATCGGTTAAGGGAAAGGGGTAGTTTACCGGCCACGTTTTTTGTTTTATCAAGGGTATTTTGTATGGCAAACGATAACAGCCGCAAATGCAAAGAGAATTATATAATATTTTCAATACAGCCCTGATTTGTTGAGTTCTCAAGACCTGTCGTTTTTGGTGAAGATCGTTTAAGGGAAAGGGGTAGTTAACCAGCAACGGTTTTTTATCAAGGGTAATTTTTTTCTATGGTAAACGATAACAGCCGCATATTCAAACAGAATCAAATGATGTTTTGCATACAGCCCTGTATTGTAGAGTTCTCAATATCTATTGGTTTTGGTGAAGATCGGTTAAGGGAAAGGGGTACTTTACCGGCAACGTTTTATGATTTAAAAGGGTATTTTATATGGCAAACGATAAAAGCTTCAAATTCAAACAGAATCAAATACGTTTTTCCATACGGCCCTATTTTCTTGAGTTCTAAAGACCATTTGTATTTGGTAAAGACCGGTTAAGGGAAAGGGGTAGTTTACCAGCCACGTTTTTTGTTTTATCAAGGGGATTTTCTATGGCAAACGATAACAGCCGCAAATTCAAACAGATTCATATAATATTTTGCATACAGCCCTGAATTGTAGTGTTCTCAAGACCTGTTGGTTTTGTTGAAGATCGGTTAAGGGAATAGGGTAGTTTACCAGCAACGTTTTATGTTTTAAAAGGGTATTTTATATGGCAAACGATAAAAGCTTCAAATTAAAACAGAATCAAATACGTTTTTGCGTACAGCCCTGTTTTGTTGACTTCTAAACACCAATTGTTTTTGGTGAAGATCGGTTAAGGGAAAGGGGTAGTTTACCAGCCACGTTTTTTGTTTTATCAAGGGGATTTTATATGGCAAACGATAACAGCCGCAAATTCAAACAGAATCAAATAATTGTTTGCACACTTTCCTTAGTTCCAGAGAGCTCAAGGTCTGTTGATTTTGGTGAACATCAGTTAAGGGAAAGGGCTTGTTTACGAGCAACGTTTTATGTTTTAACAAGGGTATTTTATATGGCAAACGATAATTGCCGCAAATTCAAACAGAATCAAATAATCTTTTGCATGCAGCCCTCATTTGTAGAGTACTCAAGACCTATTGATCTTGGTGAAGATCGGTTAAGGTAAAGGGGTAGTTTACCAGCAACGGTTTTTTATCAAGGGCAATTTGTATTTGGTAAACGATAGTAGCCACAGAATCAAACAATGTTTTGCATACAGCCCTGAAATGTAGAGTCCTCAAGACCTGTTGATTTTGTTGAAGATCGGTTAAGGGAAAGGGGTAGTTTACCAGCAACGTTTTATGTTTTAACAAGGGTATTTTCTATGGCAAAAGACACCACCCGCAAATTCAAACAGAATCAAATAATTTTTTGCATACAGCCCTGATATGTAGAGTACTCAAGACGTATTGTTTTTGGTAAAGATCGGTTAAGGAAATGGGGTAGTTTACCCGCAACGGTTTTTTATCAAGAGTAATTTTTACTTCCATATTCCTTAAGGAATGGAAGTATGGAAGGGGTAGTTTACCTGCAACCTTTTACGTTTTAACAAGAGTAAAGTACTTGAAAATTCATTTAAACTTTTTCAAACAATGGTAATTGTTGAAAATAAAATAATTTTGTTGCCAGGCAATCTGAAAATTTCAGATTTTGTACCACAAAATCTGAAAAGATTATACGATAGTTTATGAAATGGTTAATAATACGTCAGTGGAAGGTGTAATGAGAAATTAGCAGAAATGGAAACCTGGGGAATGTTAACTGTTCTGTAGATACAATTTTGTCAGAATGTTTGGAAATGATCATCAACATTGAAGAAAAAGTAAGCATATTAAGAAACATATGTAAGTACTTATTATAAAAAAATAATGTTTGTTTTTTGATAAAGTCATTTTGATTATAAAATATAAATATTTACAACAAGAAAAGAATTTTCAGTTTTCAAAATTTAAATATATTTTTATAAAACAATGGGTTCTTCATTGAGGTGGGGACCATGTCACTCACTCCATCTCAAGCCTCCTCTCTCATTTTGCAGAAAAAGAGGACCCTGTCAAGGCTGATACTTTGACGACAGTGACAGGGCTTTCCACCAAATTCAGCAGAGTGACAGGTAGGCCCAACTCTGATTGGCTCCTCAGATTTCCCCAGCGTTAGTAGGTTCTATGAAAATATTTTATTTCAAAAATGATTTGAAATATAAATCTTAGATATGTTTTATAAATCTCATGTTTTATGTTTTAACATGGGTAATTTTTTATATGACGAACCATAACTGCCGTAAATTCAAACAGAATCAAATAATTTTTTACATATGTGCCTGAGCTATAGAGAACTCAATGTCTGTTGATTTTGGTGAAGATCGGTTACAGGGAAAGGGCAGTTTACCTGAAACATTTTTTGTTGTAACATGAGTAAAGTACTTAATTTTGATAAAGTATCCTGATAAGATCTTAATAATCCACTGTAGAAACGTAGATGAAATATCTATAAATGAAGAGGCTAGTTGAACGGGCTGGGGGTAATTTTCTATAAATCAAAATTATAGTTGAAGGGGGAGGGGATAATATTTTGTATATGTGTACTACGTTATTGGCAAGAAAGAAGTATTTTTTTGTTAAAATTCCTTCCCTGGCTGTTTGGCTGAAAATGATTTTAAATATAAACCTTAGAATATGGAAGTCATGTATGGTTCTCCATACCGATATTACTTCCATGATCCTTAAGGAAATGGAAGTATGGTGATGGCAAAGAAAATCGTGTTCCAGATTATTGCAGATTCTGATTGTACTACACCCAAAACATGAAAAAAGTGGTTTTTCGAAAAGTGTCTGTGTGTGTGTCTGTCTGTGTGTCTGTGTGTCTATGTGTCTGTAGATTTTTTCTATGGCAAACTATAACAGCCGCAAATTCACACAGAATCGAATAATTTTTTGCATACAGCCCTGATTTGTAGAGTACTCACGACCTAATGTTTTTGGTGAAGATTGGTTGATGGAAAGGGGTAGTTTACCGGCAACGGTTTTTTTTATCAAGGGTAATTTTGTTTGTTTGGTAAACGATAACAGCCGCAAATTCAAACAGAATCAAATAATGTTTCGCATACAGCCCTGCATTGTAGAGTTCCCAAGGTCTGTTAATTTTGGTAAAGATCGGTTAAGGGAAAGGTGTAGTTTACCAGCAAGGTTTTATGTTTTGACAAGGGTATTTTATATGGCAAACGATAACAGCCACAAATTCAAGCATAATGAAATAATTTTTTGCATACTACCCTGAACTGTAAAGTTCTCAAGACCAGTTGTTTTTGGTGAAGATCTGTTAAGGGAAGGGGTAGTTTACCAGCAACGTTTTATGTTTTAAAAGGGTAATTTTTATGGCAAACGATAAGAGCCGCCAATTCAAACAGAATCAAATACATTTTTGCATACAGTCCTGTTTTGTTGGTACTAAAGACCTATCGTTTTTGGTGAAGATCAGTTAAGGGAAAGGGGTAATTTACCAGCAACGGTTTTTTATCAAGGGTAATTTTTTCCTATGGTAAAAGATAACAGCCGCAAATTCAAACAGAATCAAATGATGTTTTCCATACAGCGCTGTATTGTAGAGTTCTCAATAGCTATTGGTGTTGGTGAAGATCGGTTAAGGGAAAGGGTTAGTTTACCAGCAACGTTTTATGTTTTAAAAGGGTATTTTATATGGCAAACGATAAAAGCCGCAAATTCAAATATAATCAAATACGTTTTTGCATACAGTCCTGTTTTGTTGAGTTCTAAAGACCAATTGTTTTTGGTGAAGATCGGTTAAGGGAAAGGGGTAGTTTACCGGCCACGTTTTTTGTTTTATCAAGTCGATTTTTTATGGCAAACGATAACAGCCGCAATTTCAAACAGAATCATATAATATTTTGCATACAGCCCTGAATTGTAGAGTTCTCAAGACCGGTTGGTTTTGTTGAAGATCGGTTAAGGGAAAAGGGTAGTTTACCAGCAACATTTTATGTTTTAACAAGGGTAATTTTCTTTGACGAACGATAACAGCCGTACATTAAAACAGAATCAACTACTCTTCTACATACGTTTTTGAATTATGCAGAACACAAGGTCTGTAGATTTTGTTGAAGATCGGTTAAGGGAAAGGGGTAGTTTACCGGCAACGTTTTATGTTTTTGTTTTAACAAGGGTAATTTTTTTAAGACTAACGATAACTGCCGTAAATTCAACGAGAATAAAATAATGTTTTGCATACAGCACTGAATTATAGATTTCTCAAGACCTGTGGATTTTGGTGAAGATCGGTTAAGGGAATAGGGTAGTTTACCAGCAACATTTTATGTTTTAACAAGGGTATTTTATATGGCAAACGATAACTGCCGCAAATTCAAACAGAATCAAATAATGTTTTGCATGAAGCCCTCATTTGTAGAGTACTCAAGACCTATTGTTCTTGGTGAAGATCGGTTGAGGTAAAGGGGTAGTTTACCAGCATCGGTTTTTTATTCAGGGTAATTTATTTTTGGTAAACGATAACTGCCGCAAATTCAAACAGAATCAAACAATGTTTTGCATACAGCCCTGAATTGTAGAGTTCTCAAGACCTGTTGATTTTGGTGAAGATCGGTTAAGGGAATAGGGTATTTTACCAGCAACATTTTATGTTTTAACAAGGGTATTTTTATTTTACGAACGATAACTGCCGTACATTCAAACAGAATCAACTACATTTTTGTATACCTTTTTCAATTATACAGTACTCACGGTCTGTTGATTTTGTTGAAGATCGGTTAAGGGAAAGGGGTAGTTTACGAGCAACGCGTTATGTTTTAACAAGGGTAATTTTTTTATGACGAACGATAACTGCCGTAATTGCAAAGAGAATCAAATAATATTTTATATACTGTTCTGAATTGTAAATGTCTGAAGACTTGTTGATTTTGGTGAAGATCTATTAACGGAAAGGGGTAGTTTACCTGCCACCTTTCATGTTTTAACAATGTTAATTTTTCCTATGACAAACGTTAAGAGCCCCAAATTCAAACAGAATCAAATAATGTTTCGCATACAGCCCTGAATTATAGTGTTCTCAAGACCTATTGTTTTTGGTGAAGATACGTTAAGGGAAAGAGGTAGTTTACCTGCAACGTTTGGGCCGGTGTGAATCCGGCTATCGAAGATTTTAGTTAAAGTTTTTTTATTGTAATAGAACGCGAACGCGAGTACGCTAAGGCGACCCTTGTACTACGAGATAAAGGGACGGTTGCGCGCGCAGCTTAGGGTTGGGGTCGACTTGCCTTGTCGGGTACTGCGGCAGTCTACGCTCCGCCTGGCTCAGAGAATTAACCGACTCCCTCTTCGAACATTTACGACGCAGTGTTCTGTCTCTTCATGGCGTGCTAAAGCGTAAATCGACTCCCGGTAAGAATTCCATTATTTTTATTATTACTGTAATAGTGTGAGAAGTTTTGCAAGTGTCATTGTCATGATAAAGGTGTACAACACTAAATTATTAAATGCTAAAACTTAGTGAGTGGGCAGGGTATGTACTGTCCATGCAGGCAATAGACTGTCGGGGAGTATTTAATTAACTGAACAGTAGAGAGTTTCTTTGTGTGAACTTCCTTAGATGAAATTTTATTAATGTTAAAACATTCTTAATGCTGTGAGTGCCTTGCTGTTGAATTTTTTTGGTCAAATAATGATTATCGCTCACCACGTGGTGCATAACCTGTTAAATTCTGTCGAAGCATGTGGAGCAAGTGTAGATCTTTTTTATATTACGCCACGTTTATTAAAGTGTGTTCATTATTCAATTTTCTTATTCCATGGCTGATTTTCTACCTTTTAAGCTGGTTGCAAATACATTATTAATGAATATTGTGCTTTTATTGAGAGTTAGCTGGAGGCCCGTTGAGGTTAATTACCTTAGCTCGGGTGTACATTTTTAGTGAACAGTTCTCTAATTTATTTTAATGAACAGGGTTCTTGAACTAAGCCGGATACCTGGCTTGCTGATGGCCGTACACCTGCCTAAGCCGTGAACCATGAACAAGATCCTGTCTGAAGAGGGAGATGGTGACTCGTTCTCAATGTAACATTTGCCAGCTGTGATAAGGTGATATGCACTCTATTATTTTCTTATCAAATATCATTGCATCCATGGGCCCACGTGTGCAGACTCTCTGCTAGAATGGGAAGCCGCTGTTCATGACTCAGAACTTTACTAGTTAAATTCAAGTACACTTTTTATAATTGAATTACATAACGCTACGTGCACTGCCTGTAAGTGGGTGATGCACTGGGGGAGCGTGCCAGAGATATTTTCACACTTGCACATTGTACAGTTTGCTCATCATTGTCATTTTAGTTTTTACAAAATGTATTGAACAGGTTAGTATCTCTGTTCCGGCTGGAACAGAGATGAATATATTTTAACTTCACTATGGGTTCACATGTAAGGGCTGGTGGTTTTCCTGGGGTTTTTCTTTGGACGTTTTCTGGGGTTTAAAAAGGGGACTTAGTTTTTCTCTGACTCATGCTGGTGCAACCTCAGACAGGTTGGAGGCCGGTCAAATTTTGTCAACTACATGCTGGCGCGCTGCCACAGATGCTAGAGCTCCACCACCTTATTGTATTTTTTGATTTTTATTATTTGTATATAGCCATTTGGGGTTAATAGAAATAATTTGCTATTTTTCTGGAAATATATTAGTTGATTTTGCTCCTTGCACAAGGGCTATACTGATTGTTTTTCTTAACTGGCAAAACACATATTGATTGACTTCCACTGGTAGTATCTGCTGTTTAATTTTCTTCAACTATAAAACATGTACTCATTATTTTTGGTAAAACATATATTGTCAAAATTTTCTGAAATTGTAAAGCCTCGAGTGATGAATTTCTGATTGTTAAGGTACATAAGGATTTTTGATTCCTTCGGGATTTGTGAAGTAAGATAACCGTTTAGAATTCTATAATCACTGTGTGAAATCAGGTGATGTAGTTCTGTCAATTTTTATTTAATACTGTGAAGGGAACTTAAGGTTCATACGCTCATGAGGGGTCATTGATCAGTGGAATGCTAGACAAATGGGGGGGTCCGGTTTTATTTAGGCGTCATGAATTATTATCATCCTTTCTGGGGTTTTGGCTTTTATGTAATTCTACAAAACGGGCTGTTGATGGGCGAATATGTTATCACTGCTGGGTTAGGAATATTGCAGTTACACTGCCTGCAGGGCGGGTGCATTCCAGGGGCGGTCGTGTTAGAATTAATGTAATTGTGAGTTTGTGTGCCTTAGGTTTCTGTGTGTGTTATGTTGTCCGTGTCTAGCTAGACACAAGATGGGGGAGAATTTTATATTTATATATATATGTATGTATATTTACCTTGTACACATTTATACACGCTTGTTCTGATGTACACTTGATTTTATATACACTGGTTATGATGTACCATTTTTATATTTTTATATATATGTATATATATTTACCTTGTACACATTTATACACATTTGTTATGATGTACACTTAATTTTATACACACTTGTTATGAGGTACACATGTATGAATTCTAGGAATACAATAAATCTGTTATTGTTGCATTACGGCGGAGTTCATTGCAAGTCCCGTCATACTGGACCCGGCACAATTTTTGCTTCCCTAGGCTCCTGCCTAGTCCTAATTGACTTGTGACTTCTCTTTCAAAAACAATTAATTAAAATTAAAGAAGTTGTTTGATATTCAAAAAATACATAAAAGGAAAGAGGGGTTACACGTTTGATGTTTTAACAAGGGTATTTTATATGTCAAACGATAACAGCCGCAAATTCAAACATAATCAAATAATTTTTTGCAAGCAACTCTGAATAGTAGAGTTCTCAAGACGTATTATTTTTGGTGAAGATCGGATATAGTACAGTCACTGAAGGAATAAATTTCAAATTAAGTTGCTTCTATGTGATTCTTTGCATGAGGCTAGATAAAAGGGTGGGAAACAATTTAAAACAAATTACAAAAATTCAGTCGCGGATTTTCGAAAAAAGGGAAGGGAAGGTACAAAAAATAAATTTTTCGTGATTATCTTAAAAAATTAAAAATTTACGAAGAAAGACAAATCACAAAAATTAAAGAGCACGAAATTCTCTACAAAAAAGCTATTTATTATGTTTTTTGTCAGGCCAATACTTTGTGAGAAAAATGGAATTGAAATATTAGAAAAAAATTGATTGTCGCAGTCCGCCCCGATGAGCGGTGAGGCTAATTTTTTCTGACATTGCAACATAAAAAATTTAATAACATCCGCTATAATAGTCGTAGAGACAAAAAACAAAACGCATTTTAAAGCTAAATGTTTGTGTTTTTACATAAAATGAAAAGAAAATAATTAAAGTATTAATAAATACATAAAATAAAGTAATAACTTTTTTGTTTTTTATTTTTCTCAACTAATGCATAAACATATTAACAATTTATTACAAATGTATTTACATTTAAAAAAACTTCACAATATGAACTTTACATATAAAGGTCTTTGAAAAAAATAATAAAAATTAGTATTGATATATTGGCATAAAATAAGCAAGTTTTCTTAGCTTAAAGTCATCATTTACTTAGCTTACAATTTCTACAGAAATTTTGAAAATAAATATTTTTTAACAAAATTATGAACACGTATTGTGTGTGTGTGTGTGTGTGTGTGTGTGTGTGTGTGTGTGTGTGTGTGTGTGTGTGTGTGTGTGTGTGTGTGTGTGTGTGTGTGTGTGTGTGTGTGTGTGTGTGTGTGTGTGTGTGTGTGTGTGTGTGTGTGTGTGTGTGTGTGTGTGTGTGTGTGTGTAGATTTTTTTATGGCAAACGATAAATCCGCAAATTCACACAGAATCAAATAATGTTTTGCATACAGTTCTGAATTGTAGAGTAATCAAGAACTGTTATTTTGGTGAAGATCGGTTAAGGGAAAGGGGTAGTTTACCTGCAACATGTTATGTTTTATGTTTTAAAAGGGTATTTTATATGGCAAACGACAAAAGCTTCAAATTCAAACAGAATAAAATACGTTTTTGCATACAGCCCGGTTTTGTTGAGTTCTAAAGACCAATTGTTTTTGGTGAAGATCGGTTAAGGGAAAGGGGTAGTTTACCAGCCACGTTTTTTGTTTTATCAAGGGGATTTTTTATGGCAAACGATAACAGCCGCAAATTCAAACAGAATCATATAATATTTTGCATACAGCCCTGAATTGTAGAGTTCTCAAGACCTGTTGGTTTTGTTGAAGATAGGTTAAGGGAATAGGGTAGTTTACCAGCAACATTTTATGTTTTAAAAAGGGTAATTTTTTTGGACGAACGATAACTGCCGTACATTAAAACAGAATCAACTACACTTCTGCATACGTTTTTGAATTATGCAGAACTCAAGGTCTGTTGATTTTGTTGAAGATCCGTTAAGGGAAAGGGGTAGTTTACCGGCAACGTTTTATGTTTTAGTTTTAACAAGGGTAATTTTTTCTATGATGAACGATAACTGCCGTAAATTCAAAGAGAATCAAATAATGTTTTGCATACAGCCCTGAATTGTAGAGTTCTCAAGACCTGTTGTTTTTGGTGAAGATCGGTTAGTGGAATAGAGTAGTTTACCAGCAACATTTTACGTTTTATCAAGGGTGTTTCCTATGGCAAACGATAAGAGCCGCAAATTCAAACAGAATCAAATAATTGTATGCACACTTTCCTTAGTTCCAGAGAGCTCAAGGTCTGTTGATTTTGGTGAACATCAGTTAAGGGAAAGGGGTTGTTTACGTGCAACGTTTTATGTTTTAACAATGGTATTTTATATGGCAAACAGAATCAAACAATGTTTTGCATACAGCCCTGAATTGTAGAGTTCTCAAGACCTGTTGATTTTGGTGAAGATCGGTTAAGGGAATAGAGTATTTTACCAGCAACATTTTATGTTTTAACAAGGGTATTTTCTTTGACGAACGAAAACTTCCGTACATTAAAACAGAATCAATTACTCTACTGCATACCTTTTTGAATTATACAGAACTCAAGGTCTGTTGATTTTGTTAAAGATCGGTTAAGGGAAAGGGGTAGTTTACCAGCAACGTTTTATGTTTAAACAAGGGTATTTTCTATGGCAAACGATAACAGCCGCAAATTCAAACAGAATCAAATAATTTTTTGCATACAGCCCTGATTTGTAGAGTACTGAAGACGTATTGTTTTTTTGAAACATCGGTTAAGGAAATGGGGTAGTGTACCTGCAACGGTTTTTTATTAAGGGTAATTTTTACTTCCATGTTCCTTAAGGAAATGGAAGTATGGTGATGGCAAGAAAAATCGTGTTCGAGATTATTGCAGATTCTGATTGTACTACACTCTAAACATGAAAAAAAGTCGTTTTTCGAAAAGTGTCTGTGTGTGTGTCTGTCTGTGTGTCTATCTGTGTGTCTATCTGTGTGTCTGTGTGTTTGTGTCTGTAGATTTTTTTTTAGCAAACGATAACCGCCGCAAATTTACACAGAATCAAATAATATTTTGCATACAGGCCTGATTTGTAGAGTACTCACGACCTATTGTTTTTGGTGAAAATCGGTTGAGGGAAAGGGGTAGTTTACCAGCAACGGTTTTTTTTTATCAAGGGTAATTTTGTTTGTTTGGCAAACGATAACAGCCGCAAATTCAAACAGAATCAAATAATGTTTCGCATACAGCCCTGAATACTAGAGTTCCCAAGATATGTTGATTTTGGTAAAGATCGATTAAGGTAAAGGGGTAGTTTACCTGCAACGTTTTATGTTTTAACAAGGGTATTTTTTATGGCAAACGATAACAGCCACAAATTCAAACATAATGAAATAATTTTTTGCATACTACCCTGAACTGTAGAGCACTCAAGACCAGTTGTTTTTGGTGAAGATCTGTTAAGTGAACAGGGTAGTTTACCAGCAACGTATTATGTTTTAAAAGGGTATTTTTTATGGCAAACGATAAGAGCCGCAAATTCAAACAGAATCAAATAAGTATTTGCATAGAGTCCTGTTTTGTTGAGTACTAAAGATCTATTGTTTTTGGTAAAGATCGGTTAAGGGAAAGGGGTAGTTTACCGGCCACGTTTTTTGTTTTATCAAGGGTATTTTGTATATCAAACGATAACAGCCGCAAATGCAAAGAGAATTATATAATATTTTGAATACAGCCCTGAATTGTTGAGTTCTCAAGACCTATCGTTTTTGGTGAAGATCGTTTAAGGGAAAGGGGTAGTTAACCAGCAACGGTTTTTTATCAAGGGTAATTTTTTACTTCCATGTTCCTTAAGGAAATGGAAGTATGGTGATGGCAAAAAAATCGTGTTCGAGATTATTGCTGATTCTGATTGTACTACACTCAAAACATGAAAAAAAGTCATTTTTCGAAAAGTGTGTGTGTGTGTGTGTGTGTGTGTGTGTGTGTGTGTGTGTGTGTGTGTGTGTGTGTGTGTGTGTGTGTGTGTGTGTGTGTGTGTGTGTGTGTGTGTGTGTGTGTGTGTGTGTGTGTGTGTGTGTGTGTGTGTGTGTGTGTGTGTGTGTGTGTGTAGATTTTCTCTATGGCAAACGAAAACAACCGCAAATTCAAACAGAATCATATAATTTTTTGCATACAGCCCTGATTTGTAGAGTACTCGCGACCTATTGTTTTTGGTGAAGATCAGTTGAGGGAAAGGGGTAGTTTACCAGCAACGGTTTTTTTTTTATCAAGGGTAATTTTGTTTGTTTGGCAAACGATAACAGCCGCAAATTCAAACAGAATCAAATAATGTTTCGCATACAGCCCTGAATTGTAGAGTTCTCAAGAACTGTTGGTTTTGGTAAAGATCGGCTAAGGGAAAGGGGTAGTTTATCGGCAACGGTTTTTGTTTTAAGAAGGGTATTTTATATGGCAAACGATAACAGCCGCAAATTCAAACATAATCAAATACTGTTTTGCATACTGCTCTGAATTGTAGAGTTCTCAAGGCTTTTGGTTTTTGGTGAAGATCGGTTAAGGGAAAGGGGTAGTTTACCGGCAACGTTTTATTTTTTTAAAGTGTATTTTTTATGGCAAACGATAAGAGCCGCAAATTCAAACAGAATCAAATACGTTTTTGCATACAGCCCTGATTTCTTGAGTACTAAAGACCTATTGTTTTTAGTGAAGATCGTTTAAGGTAAAGGGGTAGTTTACCGGCCACGTTTTTTGTTTTATCAAGGGTTTTTTGTATGGCAAACTATAACAGCCGCAAATTCAAACAAAATCATATAATATTTTGCATACAGCCCTGAATTGTAGAGTTCGTAAGACCTGTTGTTTTTGGTGAAGATCGGTTAAGGGAAAGGGTTAGTTTACCCGCAACGGTTTTTTATCAAGGGTTTTTTTTTCTATGGTAAACGATAACAGCCGCAAATTCAAACAGAATCAAATGATGTTTTGCATACAGCCCTGTATTGTAGAGTTCTCAATACCTATTGGTGTTGGTGAAGATCGGTAAAGGGAAAGGGGTAGTTTACCGGCAACGTTTTATGTTTTAAAAAGATATTTTGTATGGCAAACGATAAGAGCAAAAATTCAAACAGAATCAACTACGCTTTTGCAAACAGCCCTGTTTTGTTGAGTACTAAAAACCTATTGTTTTTGGTGAAGATTTGTTAGTGGGAAGGGGTAGTTTACAGGACACGTTTATTGTTTTATCAAGGGTATTTTATATGGCAAACGGTAACAGCCCCAAAGTCAAACAAAATCATATAATATTTTGCATACAACCATGAAATGTAGAGTTCTCAAGACTTGTTGTTTTTGTGAAGATCGGTTAAGGGAATAGGGTTGTTTACCCCAGACGGTTTTTTATCAAGGGTAATTTTTTTTATAGTAAACGATAACAGCCGCAAATTCAAACAGAATCAAATAATTTTTTGCATACTGCCCTGAACTGTAGAGCACTCAAGACCAGTTGTTTTTCTGATTGTACTACACTCTAAACATGAAAAAAAGTCGTTTTTCGAAAAGTGTCTGTGTGTGTGTCTGTCTGTGTGTCTATCAGTGTGTCTGTGTGTCTATGTGTCTGTAGATTTTTTTTCTATGACAAACGATAACAGCCGCAAATTCACACAGAATCAAATAATTTTTTGCATACACCCCTGATTTGTAGAGTACTCACGACCTATTGTTTTTGGTAAAAATCGGTTGAGGGAATAGGGTATTTTACCAGAAACATTTTATGTTTTGACAAGGGTATTTTTTTTTTGACGAACGATAACTGCCGTACATTAAAACAGAATCAATTACTCTACTGCATACCTTTTTGAATTATACAGAACTCAAGGTCTGTTGATTTTGTTAAAGATCGGTTAAGGGAAAGGGGTAGTTTACCAGCAACGTTTTATGTTTTAACAAGGGTATTTTCTATGGCAAACGATAACAGCCGCAAATTCAAACAGAATAAAATAATGTTTCGCATACAGCCCTGAATACTAGAGTTCCCAAGACATGTGGATTTTGGTAAAGATCGATTAAGGTAAAGGGGTATTTTACCGGAAACATTTTAGGTTTTAACAAGGGTATTTTTTATGGCAAACGATAACAGCCACAAATTCAAACATAATGAAATAATTTTTTGCATACTGCCCTGAACTGTAGAGCACTCAAGACCAGTTGTTTTTGGTGAAGATCTGTTAAGGGAACAGGGTAGTTTACCAGCAACGTATTATGTTTTAAAAGGCTATTATTTTTGGCAAACGATAAGAGCCGTAAATTCAAACAGAATCAAATAAGTATTTGCATAGATTCCTGTTTTATTGAGTACTAAAGACCTATTGTTTTTGGTGAAGATCGGTTAAGGGAAAGGGGTAGTTTACCGGCCACGTTTTTTGTTTTATCAAGGGTTTTTTGTATGGCAAACGATAACAGCCGCAAATGCAAAGAGAATTATATAATATTTTGAATACAGCCCTGAATTGTTGAGTTCTCAAGACCTATCGTTTTTGGTGAAGATCGTTTAAGGGAAAGGGGTAGTTAACCAGCAACAGTTTTTTATAAAGGGTAATTTTTTTCTATGGTAAACGATAACAGCCGCAAATTCAACAGAATCAAATGATGTCTTGCATACAGCCCTGTATTGTAGAGTTCTAAATATCTATTGGTGTTGGTGAAGATCGGTTAAGGGATAGGGGTAGTTTACCGGCAACGTTTTATGTTTTAAAAGGGTATTTTATATGGCAAACGATAAAAGCTTCTAATTCAAACAGAATCAAATACGTTTTTGCATACAGCCCGGTTTTGTTGAGTTCTAAAGACCAATTGTTTTTGGTGAAGATCGGTTAAGAGAAAGGGGTAGTTTACCAGCCACTTTTTTGTTTTTCAAGGGGATTTTTTATGGCAAACGATAACAGCCGCAAATTCAAACAGAATCATATAATATTTTGCATACAGCCCTGAACTGTAGAGTTCTCAAGACCTGTTGGTTTTGTTGAAGATCGGTTAAGGGAATCGGGTAGTTTACCAGCAACATTTTATGTTTTAACAAGGGTAATTTTTTTTGACGAACGATAACTGCCGTACATTAAAACAGAATCAACTATACTTCTGCATACGTTTTTGAATTATGCAGAACTCAAGGTCTGTTGATTTTGTTGAAGATCCGTTAAGGGAAAGGAGTAGTTTACCGGCAACGTTTTATGTTTTAGTTTTAACAAGGGTAATTTTTTCTATGATGAACGATAACTGCCGTAAATTCAAAGAGAATCAGATAATGTTTTGCATACAGCCCTGAATTGTAGAGTTCTCAAGACCTGTTGTTTTTGGTGAAGATCGGTTAGTGGAATAGAGTAGTTTACCAGCAACGTTTTATGTTTTTCAAGGGTGTTTCCTTTGGCAAACGATAACAGCCACAAATTCAAACATAATGAAATAATTTTTTGCATACTACCCTGAACTGTGGAGTTCTCAAGGCCAGTTTTTTTGGTGAAGATCTGTTAAGGGAAGGGGTAGTTTACCAGCAACGTTTTATGTTTTAAAAGGGTAATTTTTATGGCAAACGATAAGAACCGCCAATACAAACAGAATCAAATACATTTTTGCATACAGTCCGGTTTTGTTGAGTACTAAAGACCTATCGTTTTTGGTGAAGATCGGTTAAGGGAAAGGGGTAGTTAACCAACAACGGTTTTTTATCAAGGGTAATTTTTTCCTATGGTATAAGATAACAGCCGCAAATTCAAACAGAATCAAATGATGTTTTGCATACAGCCCTGTATTGTAGTGTTCTCAATACCTATTGGTGTTGGTGAAGATCGGTTAAGGGAAAGGTTTAGTTTACCAGCAACGTTTTATGTTTTAAAAGGGTATTTTATATGGCAAACGATAAAAGCCGCAAATTCAAATAGAATCAAATACGTCTTTGCATACAGCCCTGTTTTGTTGAGTTCTAAAGACCAATTGTTTTTGGTGAAGATCGGTTAAGGGAAAGGGGTAGTTTACCAGCCACGTTTTTTGTTTTATCAAGGGGATTTTTTATGGCAAACGATAACAGCCGCAATTTCAAACAGAATCATATAATATTTTGCATACAGCCCTGAATTGTAGAGTTCTCAAGACCTGTTGGTTTTTTTGAAGATCGGTTAAGGGAAAAGTGTAGTATACCAGCAACATTTTATGTTTTAACAAGGGTAATTTCCTTTGACGAACGATAACAGCCGTACATTAAAACAGAATCAACTACTCTTCTACATACGTTTTTGAATTATGCAGAACACAAGGTCTGTTGATTTTGTTGAAGATCGGTTAAGGGAAAGGGGTAGTTTACCGGCAACGTTTTATGTTTTTGTTTTAACAAGGGTAATTTTTTTTACGACTAACGATAACTGCCGTAAATTCAACGAGAATAAAATAATGTTTTGCATACAGCCCTGAATTGTAGATTTCTCAAGACCTGTCGATTTTGGTGATGATCGGTTAAGGGAATAGGGTAGTTTACCAGCAAAATTTTATGTTTTAACAAGGGTATTTTATATGGCAAACGATAACTGCCGCAAATTCAAACAGAATCAAATAATGTTTTGCATGCAGCCCTCATTTGTAGAGTACTCAAGACCTATTGTTCTTGGTGAAGATCGGTTCAGGTAAAGGGGTTGTTTACCAGCAACGGTTTTTTATTCAGGCTAATTTTTTTTGGTAAACGATAATAGCCACAAATTCAAACAGAATCAAACAATGTTTTGCATGCAGCCCTGGATTGTAGATTTCTCAAGACCTGTTGATTTTGGTGAAGATCGGTTAAGGGAATAGGGTATTTTACCAGCAACATTTTATGTTTTAACAAGGGTTTTTTTTTTTGACGAACGATAACTGCCGTACATTAAAACAGAATCAATTACTCTACTGCATACCTTTTTGAATTATACAGAACTCAAGGTCTGTTGATTTTGTTAAAGATCGGTTAAGGGAAAGGGATAGTTTACCAGCATCGTTTTATGTTTTAACAATGGTATTTTCTATGGCAAACGATAACAGCCGCAAATTCAAACAGAATCAAATAATTTTTTGCTTACAGCCCTGATTTGTAGAGTACTGAAGACGTATTGTTTTTGGTGAACATCGGTTAAGGAAATGGGGTAGTGTACCAGCAACGGTTTTTTATTAAGGGTAATTTTTACTTCCATGTTCCTTAAGGAAATGGAAGTATGGTGATGGCAAAAAAAATCGTGTTCGATATTATTGCAGATTCTGATTGTACTACACTCTAAACATGAAAAAAAGTCGTTTTTCGAAAAGTGTCTGTGTGTGTGTCTCTGTCTGTGTGTCTATCTGTGTGTCTATCTATGTGTCTGTGTGTCTATGTGTCTGTAGATTTTTTTTCTATGGCAAACGATAACAGCCGCAAATTCACACAGAATCAAATAATTTTTTGCATATAGCCCTGATTTGCAGAGTACTCACGACATATTGTTTTTGGTGAAGATCGGTTGAGGGAAAGGGGTAGTTTACCAGCAACGGTTTTTTTTTATCAAGGGTAATTTTGTTTGTTTGGCAAACGATAACAGCCGAAAATTCAAACAGAATCAAATAATGTTTCGCATACAGCCCTGAATACTAGAGTTCCCAAGATAAGTTGATTTTGGTAAAGATCGATTAAGGTAAAGGGGTAGTTTACCTGCAACGTTTTATGTTTTAACAAGGGTATTTATTATGGCAAACGATAACAGCCACAAATTCAAACAGAATCAATTAAGTATTTGCATAGAGTCCTGTTTTGTTGAGTACTAAAGACCTATTGTTTTTGGTGAAGATCGGTTAAGGGAAAGTGGTAGTTTACCGGCCACGTTTTTTGTTTTATCAAGGGTATTTTGTATGGCAAAAGATAACAGCCGCAAATGCAAAGAGAATTATATAATATTTTGAATACAGCCCTGAATTGTTGAGTTCTCAAGACCTATCGTTTTTGGTGAAGATCGTTTAAGGGAAAGGGGTAGTTAACCAGCAACGGTTTTTTATCAAGGGTAATTTTTTATATGACGTACGATAACTGCCGTAAATTCAAACAGAATCAAAGTACTATGTTATCGGCAACAAAGAAGTAGTTTGTTGTTAAAATTCCTTCCTGGGCTGTTTGGGCTTGATCCAATGTTTTCTACAAACCCAGACTTTTCGGCAGTGCTATCGACTGGCATCGTCAATGAAAATTGAGTGCACTATCGTGAGGTGGTATACGTTAGTGATCACAGTACTGTGGTTAAGGCTGAAGAAAGAAGTAGTTTCTATGGAAATAGTTCATTTCGAAAAGCATTTAAAATATAAATCTTAGAACATGAAATTCATGTATGGTTCTCCATACCGATATTTTATTCTAGCGTTAATTTTGTTACCCATGCTACAACACATAATCAAGGAATTCTAAATGTTTTGTTAATTGTGATAATTAAAGGTGGGTATTAGCGACTTCTTTTGGTGCCTTGTATTTTGTTTTCCACTGTACCATGCGACGAACAAGGAGACCGGCGCAACAGTACTACGCAACTTTATTGTTATCATTAGTTTTTCCTTTCGTACAAATATTAAATTAACGAAGGATTCTTTAAGGATGAGATTATTTATTTAATGTAGTGATGCCGCTTACGGTAATTTATTTTTATTTTTATTGTTTTACAACACTCATACTAACTCGAGATAATTTACTTAACACACGTTTTAAATTTTCTGCTTAATGTTGTAGCGATGTTTTGTCTAGTTTTGCAGTCAGTCCTTTAATCAAAAGCAGTCATGTATGACGCAGGTGGTTTCCAGTAATAACAATTTTTTTCTTAGAATTTTTCTTATTTGTTTGAAATAAAACCAGTAGAAAAATGTTAACACGCACACCAACATACGGAAAATACACCTGTGCACACAGCTGCTACTCTAGCAACCGAAATGATATTTCACAATCTACTGTTATTTCATGGGGAATTAATTTTTTTACTCGTTAATGTAAACAATCACTGATGTTTTGTTAGTCGAGCAAGTTTTGCATTTCACAAAAATCATATTGTTTTCTACTATAATCATTATCATTATCATTATCATTGTCATTATAATTAACATTGTTGTTATTATTACTTCATCATCATCGTCGTCGTCGCCGTCATCATCATCATCATCATCATCATCATTACTACTACTACTACTACTACTACTACTACTCACGGCCTGGATTTAGCCACTGATAAGACCAATATAGTACTACGCATCCTGCGACGGGTTTCCACTATCGTACCGCTACAAGTGGGAGCTGAGACAGTATTTAGAAAGAAAGCTGTGAAATACCTAGGGGTGAGACTAGACGTAAAGCTCTCCTATTGGGATCAAATAAAGTATGCAGCTGATAAGGCGGCAAACGTTACAATGAAGCTCAGCAGACTTATGGTCAACGTAGGAGGTCGCACTGCAAACAAGAGGCGATTGTTGATGGCGGTCACAGAATCCATCCTTCTGTACGATTGCAAAATCTGGGCCGATGTACTAAAGATGGAAAAGTACAGAAAACGTATGGAATTGGTGCAGAGAAGAGGAGCCCTCAGAGTAGCATCCTCTTACCGGACAGTGCCAGACCCAGTAGTCCTGGTGATAGCGGGAGTGATCCCCATAGACCTGTTGGATCTAGAGCGGAAGAATTTATTCAAAATAAAAGAGGAAATTGGAAGAGATGCCGCAAAGCATGAAGCCAGGGAACTCACTCTCCGGCACTGGCAAGATCGTTGGGATAGAGAGGAAAGAGGAAGATGGACCCCAAGGCTCATACCAAACTTGAAGGTATGGATCGACCGCCAACACGGTGAGGTCAACTACCATCTGGCCCAGTTGCTCAGTGGGCACGGCAATTGTAATGGCTACCTCCATAGAATGGGAAAGTGCAAATCCCAGCATGCCAATACAGAGACTCTACCCATGATGATCCATCGCACACGTTTTTCAAGTGCTGCAGATTCGAAAGGCAGAGGATGACACTGGAAATGGAGCTCGGGGAGTTCACGCCCGAGAGCGTAGTTGCACTTATGCTTTGTGGGAAGGCGGAATGGGACCGCATCAATGCATTTGTTCAGTGGGTCCTACTAGAAAAAAAAGGCAGGCCCAACTTGCACCCAACAGGCAGTAGAAGAGAGGAACATCTAGAAGGAGCTCGATAAGGGCGCAGTAGGCTCCACCCTGAAGTAATGCGGTAAGTGGTTCCAGGATGGTTATGAATGCCTGAATTAGAGGTGGTTTTTTTTGTGGGTGAATGTCCCACACACCAGAGGAAGCACAAGCCTCCTCTCTGACGGTGCATAAAGCATTTTTCCCCTTCTTCAAAAAAACTACTACTACTACTGAAACCCCCCTTTACGTTCTAAGTTTTTTTTTTTTAATTTTTATTGAAATTTTTATTTTATGTTATTTTTATTAAGTTTTTTTTTGTAAAGGGGAGAGACATCATATTTAGAACTAGGTGGAGAACCTAGAGGAAGCAAAAGTGTGCAAGGCCCAATTACAATTACAGACATGTCCCCCCCAGGTGAATGACAGGACTTGCAAATGAAAAAGTCTTTTAACCAACAAGCGTATGCTTTATTAAGCCTGCAAATCTTACATGAGATGACAAGTTATCGATTGTACAAGCACAAAATTAACTGCAGGATTGTATATATATATATCAATTAATATTCTTAATGGCATAAAATGTAAGTGAATTGAATATTAACATAAATTGCAAAAATCCTGCCTCATTATGTATAAGTTAATGGTAGCAATAATCTCATTCACAAAATAGCAATTCACTAATCCATAAGTGTTGTATAGATTTCAAATAGGCTAGCCTTTTCATCTTGGTAAGCACATTTATGGTCTTTTAATTTATAACATATTCCCCCAGCAAAATATATTAAGATTACACACACAAGCACATACACAACATAAATAACACAACATCCCTCATTTCAGTACTAAATCCCTCATAAACCCATTTCAACTACCGTAAATGAATGCACAACAATATATATATATGTATAAATATAATTAACAAGGTAATCCGATAAATCACAGCTCCGAAGCATAGATATGTCTTGGTAATCAGCACCAGAGAATGCAAGTGACCGCCCCCCAACTAAACCAGAGACTCAACATACTAAACAACCCTGACTTTAATCATAAAAGCGATAAGTATATGTGAACAGGAAAATAGTTTCTCAACTAAAACATCAGACAGCCCCCGTTACGTGATTAAAACTCTGCCATGACCGTATGACATGAAAGCACAAGATAACTAACTCCCTAATGGTTTTAATTGGATAAAAAAGGAGAACTTACAGCGGACTGCGGATATGCGTGTGTGTGTGTAATTTTCTTACACATTATAAACAGTTATAATAGATTTCATTAGGTCTAATGGTGTAATGTTCACACATGCAGTCACAGAACTGAACATGAGAGTTTGTGCCAAAGTTTACGGTTAAAACTTCATGAGTGAGCTTCTGGGAGCTTCCGTGCATTCACCATGTCGTTGAGATAGAATTAGATAATTAGAATGTTCCCACCTGGATTGTCCGGTGTACTTAGGCAATACTGGCGCTGATCAGTAGTGTCTCGGTCGTATTACAAGTCCTGGGGCAGCGTAGCGTTGGAAGAGTGTCTAAACGGTAGCTCTCAACTGACGGCAGTCGTGGCTAAAGGATCGTCTCTGCCAGGAGGGTGGACAGTTGTTCGTCACACCCGACACCCATCTCGCCCTTGTTCGAGCACCTGCGACATGTAATGGGTTGTATAGGGTGTCATAAGGAAATGATCTCGCCACATAGGCCGTCCGCATTAAATTTCTAACACCAACTTTAAACATCAACAGCCCACACACACATCGCCACTAATTCATATTAATCAGTATTAAACTCCCCAGCTGTGACTTATTTCACTCATCTACCAATTACTTTTTAAGTATTTCGTTGAAAATGTTCAAATTAATTAACTGCGTATTTCTAATTATTAATGACACAAAACACAGCTGAGTGCAAGATGCATTATCATTTTCTTTATTGAGGTCAATTTGACCCACAACATTTACATTCATATTAAGTTAATCTTTAATTGCGTTAACGCCCAAATTGAAAACTAATCTACACGCACACACACAAGTATAGTTTATAATAGAAGCTGAAACACAAAAATATATTTGGGGTTAGAATATTTTTAGAACCAGACAACTTGTACATACCTGGAGCAGAACTTTATTCAGCCAACCATAGAAAAGTCGACGAAGTCCTGAACTGAAGAGTGCCGCCAGTCTAGAGCAGATGACCAGGTTGAGGGTTCGAATAGAAATGAGACAGATTCAATGTGTCTGTCTACCCAAGAAAACTCTCGATGCAGGAATGCACAAAAACAGCTGGACGCGCCAACTGAATTTCGTAGCTACACAACAACTGTGTGCATAGCCGGACGGCGACGAACTGCCGTGGCCGTGCGTGACGTCAAAGCCGCTCGTTTTAAAAACACTTAGCCTACGCTGCCGAACCCAGTACGGCACACTACTACTACTACTACTACTACTACTACTACTACTACTACTACTACTACTACTACTACTACTACTACTACTACTACTACTACTACTACTACTACTACTACTACTATTATTATTATTATTATTAAAGACAATGTCGTGACTTTTCCTGGAAGACAATGTTAGTGAAATATGACTTCCATATTGCTAGTATTATGGTATTATTACCATAATAGACTCCAACAGGTCTATGGGGATCACTCCCGCTATCACCAGGACTACTGGGTCTGGCACTGTCCGGTAAGAGGATGCTACTCTGAGGGCTCCTCTTCTCTGCACCAACTCCATACGTTTTCTGTACTTTTCCATCTTTAGTACATCGGCCCAGATTTTGCAATCGTACAGAAGGATGGATTCTGTGACCGCCATCAACAATCGCCTCTTGTTTGCAGTGGGACCTCCTACGTTGACCATACGTCTGCTGAGCTTCATTGTAACGTTTGCCGCCTTATCGGCTGCATACTTTATTTGATCCCAATAGGAGAGCTTTGCGTCTAGTCTCACCCCTAGGTATTTCACAACATTCTTTGTAAATACTGTCTCAGCTCTCACTTGCAGCGGTATGATAGTGGGAACCCGTCGCAGGGTGCGTAGTACTATATCGGTCTTATACAGTCATCCTACTTCCCTGTTAGGTAAAAATCTTCAAGCTGGTTGAGATGGCGATAAGGAGAGATCTGAGGACAATCACTAAAAAAAAGTATTCTTACTATTGCTACTGTTAATACTACTATTATTACAATTTAATTTATATTATTGTTACTATAAGCCATAACGCTGTGGATTTTGACACAGAAACTTGAAGAAATTTAAATAGGAAAGTATAAAGACAGATACACTATCTTGTAAATGTAGGGAGAAAAGTGAATAATTCGATAGCACTGCCACTAATCACATCCGTGCAGTATTAGGGTATTTAGGATACGATTAAACGGTTCTTATTTACACAGTAGGCCAGAGCGTATTAGGAAAAAATAGCAGTTTTGTATCCGTCTGTATTTGAGAATAAATGACAAGTCTGTGTGTTTAGTAAATGGCAATCAGAAACAAAATTAAATTAAGCCTTTATCATACGTGTGTCTTATAAGATATTGTACTGTTTCAGTGGTACAAAACGTCGGAGAAAATAAAATAGAAGTTTTTGTTAGTCGGGCTCAGTAGCAACGTGCACGCGGATTATTACGTTCCTTGTCAACGATAAGGTACTCAATAGTTTATATTTCATCACACACGAGCAATATTTCTTCTCCCAGTGGTGTGGAAAACGCGCGCAAAAAAACAGTCCAACGTTTTCCTAGAACAAGGCTGTCATCATCATCATTAAGGCTGCCCTGGAATTAAGAGTAATTTACGCTAGAATGTCGTGGTTTAATGTCTACCTATGCGTTTGACATCAAATGCTTTTGTGTTTCAGAATAAACAATTTCCTTAATTATTTAGACAGAATTTTTTTACAAAGACATTTACTTCAGATTCACATATGAATATAGAATGCATAGATTTGAATTCCCTATTGACTTCAGAAAATGGTCTTACGGGAAACTGTAGAAAAATTTTACAATTATAATTAAGTTACATGCAATTTGATTACTTCCATGTTTCATAAGGACATGGAAGTACGGTGATGGCGAGAAAAATCGTGTTCGATATAAGAACTGATTCTGATTGTACTATCCTCATAACATGAAGAAAAGTCATTTTCTAAAAAGTGTGTGTGTGTGTGTGTGTGTGTGTGTGTGTGTGTGTGTGTGTGTGTGTGTGTGTGTGTGTGTGTGTGTGTGTGTGTGTGTGTGTGTGTGTGTGTGTGTGTGTGTGTGTGTGTGTGTGTGTGTGTGTGTGTGTGTGTGTGTGTGTGTGTGTGTGTGTGTGTGTGTGTGTGTGTGTGTGTGTGTGTGTGTGTGTGTGTGTGTGTGTGTGTGTGTAATTTTTTCTATGGCAAACGATAACTGCCGCAAATTCAAACAGAATCAAATAATTTTTTGCATATGTGCCCGAGTTGTAGAGGACTCAAGGCCTATTGATTTTGGTAAACATCGGTTAAGGGGGAGGGGTAGTTTATCTGCGACGTTTTATGTTTTAACAAGAGGAAGGTACTTAATTTTGATAATAAAGTGTCCTGAAAAGAAGGTCATAATAATCCACTGTAGAATGGTATATGAAATATCTATAAATGAAAAGGGTAGTTGAAGGGGAAGGGGGTAATTTTCTATAAACGAAAATGATAGTTGAAGGGGAGGGGATAATTTTTTTAAAGGCGTATTGGTTTTCATGTGTAATTTTAGTTTAATGTAACCTAACGTTAATTTTTTTCGTCACAGGTACATCTGAGTCATACTACTGCTGGAAACACGTTTGTAAAAAAATTACAATGAAACAAACTATTGCAATCGTCAACAAACTATTTTATAACAAACTAACATACGCAAATTAGTGTTCACGGTGTCTATTATCTAACTAAAATTATATGTGGTATTCACTACATATCGATGCCAACAATCGCATAATCGAAATATCGAAAATGAGTGTGGTTACGGTTATTGGAAAGTAACGCAAACTGTAACCAAATAATGCATCTGGGTTTTGCAAAAAAGCCTTACAAAGTTTTGGAAAAGTATCTCTTTCCAATAAAAATGTACTTGTTCACATCTACAACTATAATATAATTGCATGTAAATATGAACCTTCTGCACCAATTAGTTTTTAAGATATCACGTTCACAAAAAAGTATTTTGTGAACATAGAAGGTATTGTTCACAAAAGGTATAGTTTTCGGATTATAGAAACATACACTTCGTTCGTTCTAATTATAATACTTAAAAATAATTTATACAGTTCACACACAGAACTCTGTAACATAACTTTTGCTCCTGAATTATTAGTACTAGGTCTATATCATGTGCGGAAACTGAGAATTCATATAAATAACTCGCAACAGTGTTTGTATTCCGAGTTACATTGCGTTTCAAGTCCATTTTTCAAAACATCTCGCACACGATATGGTACCAGTAGTGACTAACCGACAATTTGTCTGACACTAGACATATATAAGTGGGTCTGTGGTCTTTGTGTCTAATCAAATTGTATATGTCATAATGGAGTCACGATTAAGACATTTGAGAAAAATTCTGCTTTAAAAATAAGTTGTATAAGCCCTGACTAAAATTAACCAGCCGTAGTTCTTGACGTGCTATGTTTATGGCCCTGTTAAGGTAGATGATGATTGGAGAGTAACAAATAACCAGGAGATAGATGAGCTATTAAAGCATCAAGATATTGTAAGATTTGTAAAAGTTCAACGAATACAACTGCTACTACTACTAGTACTACTGCTACTACTACTACTACTACTACTACTGCACGGCGCTACAGCTCATGAAGAGCCCTGGCCTCCAGAATGACATGCCTCCACTCCTCTCTATCCTGTGCGACTCTTTGCCACCTTCTGACTCCAGTCGTCTCATATCTTCATCTATATCGTGCACCCATCTTCTTCTTGGCCTTCCTCTTGCTCTTCTTCCTCTTGGTCCTACAATGTATACTTTTTTCACTGAACTTTCCTCTGTCATTCTTTGTACGTGACCTGCCCACATAATTCTGACTTGTTTTATTGCTGTGACGATGTCCGGTTCCTTGTGCAGCTCGTACAATTTGGCATTTATCCTCACACGCCACATTCCGGCATCTAGTACACCTCCGTATATCCTCCTCAATCTTTCTTTCCCATCTTCTGATCGTATCTGCTTGGGTTAAGGTCATGGTCAGGCTTCCGAAGTATATAGTACTACTGGCCGCAATACAGTTTTATAAATCTGGACCTTGGAGTTTTTAGAAATGTTTCTGGACTTTAGGACAAGCAGCAAAGAAAAGTAGGACCTATTTAATATAATGGCTAGGTCGTCTAGAAAAGATCAATAATCAGTGTATGCCAAAAAATCCTGAGATAACAGGCGTATAAAAGCAGAAAGAGGGGTCCTACCTAGGGTGCGACGGTTGGATTATGTGCTGGAAGATCTCAGAAGAATGAACGTGAGGGGTTCCGCTGCGATGACAATGCACAGGAGACGTTGGAGAAGACTGACGCTGGCGGTTCACATTGGGTTGAAGAAGAAGAAAGTTCTTGACTTTGTTGTAACGAAGAATGATTGAGGTGAAGTAGACTGATAGAGTGAGGAACGATGAAGTATTGACTAGAATATGAGAGTAAAGTGAAATTGCAGAAAGTCATAAAAGAAAAACGTCTTAGTTGGGGATTATACTGTGCAAAAACTGGAACTAAGGATCATAGAGGGAAAGGTGGAATGAAAGAGAGAACGAGAAGCAAAATTGAAATTGATGACATCAAAAACGGAAGGAGCTCTAGTCGATGAAGACAAATGCACAGGACTGAGAAAAATGGAGAGTATCCAGTTGGAACCTGTCATAAGACTGTTATAATGAAGAAGAATTGTTTATATAACTAGTTATCACGTCGGAAAGTCAAGTAGTGTTGTAAAACAAAAACATCCTTTACATAACACTCATTAGTACATTCACCAAATTACGATAAAACATTAATGAAGATCGAAAAATTTTGTAATCAATAAACTCTTTATTGCGTAAACAAAATACAGATTACAATATAAAATTCCAAATTATAATTTTATTTTCATCTGCGCGATCCTATAACCAAATATTGTAGGTCATAGAATCGCGTTGCACCCTCTTCCATCAGCCAGTCTTGCCCAGGAGTCACGAACGTGGACGTTGGAAGTAGGATTTGCTGGCAGAGCTGACTCGAGCCGGTTAGCTCGAGCTCTGACTCGTTCGTCAGTATCAGTGGGCATTAACCGAACTCTCAGTTCGGTACCCGTTACCAGCCTTTGACTCCCAGAACCGACGTAGCCTACGTGTTCCTGCATACATAGGTATATATCTCATTTTTTCGAATTTAAGCATATATGTATTTGTCTGCTTTATTTTTTGTGTGTGTATATATATACCGTATATATGCAGTACGTCATACGTAAAAACTGATAAATACAAATACACAAATACAATACATAATACAATACATAAATACTAATCTACCACGCAGCGGCGGCCGAGTCCACTTCCGTGCAGTCAGTCGCCTGATGTGTAACGTCGGTCGGCTCCCCTTCTGTGTAGCGTCGGTGGGCTCTCCTTCCGCGCAGCGTCGGCCGGGTCGTCCGCTTCCGCGTAATCAGTCGGCTCTCCATCCGTGTAGCGTCGGTCGGCTCCCATCCGTCTGCGTCGACTCGATGACTCTTCACCACGTTCAGCAGTAGCAGCTGCAGTCCGGACTCCAACAACTATACAAGGACAGGAACTTAGTAGAGTAAAGAAATATGACTAAATTGGGGATGGATGGGTGAAAAGAATGGACAATCTTCGAGAGCAAAAAAGATATAAAAAAGAGAAGTAATGGGTAGCAGAGGTAGAGGAAAACCTACAACTCGCTTGTAAGGTAACATACGAAAGACCCTCAAAATTTGAAGAAGAGAACCGATGGCTAGGGAAAACGGTCTTGGTAGGTCAGAAGGTGAGGACTAGAAAGGCGTAAAAACGTGAGAAGAACAACAACAACAGCAATATCCGACTCCACATGCCATGGTGCTTTACATGGATCAAATGAACTACTAATACTTTACCTACTTCGACACTATTATTATAGCTCTGATTAAGAGTGGTCATAGAAAACAAGTGATATATTGAACCGCCAGTAGAACCCCTAACAAAAGAGCGTAATCAGATACTGAAAATTTTATGATGGCTGCTCACCTTATATTTTGCTAGTGAGAAAGACTCTTGATCCCAAACACAAAATACAGCCGATAAAACGCTGCGAGACGTGAAGGTATGTGACAAATTTAGAAATCACAACATAACATCAGTTGGCAAAAAAATAGAACAATTAGAAAGGACGAGTAACGAAGACCGCTAAAAAACTATCATAGACAAAGCAAAAGATGAGAAGAATCGAAGGATGGCAAAAGTAAAGAAGATCAGATACTTACTGGAAGACGAAATTACAAACCCCTGAGCCTGTGGAGGGAAGACGATGATAAACGCTGGACAGAAATTATTTGCTACCGTCCCTAGCCAATTTCGAAAATCAAATGAAAAAAAATTAAGTTCGTTACCTTAGTTACGTATGATAAAATTAAATCCATTATTGCTTAATAGTAAATAAATATTTTTTTTTAATCGGAAATCGAAAATAAATTACTAAACAACGTAAAGTTGTTACAGTCTCTTCTGTGAGCACAAAAGTAATTTCTAAATCGTTTAAGTTAAAGGTGTTGTTTGAATGTGTTTTGCGACAAAACATTTATTGAGTAAGCACATTTATTTCAGAAAATTAATTTGATAAAATCTATGTTAGTCCAATCAGAAAATTTTCGTAAATGCTGCTCACAAATTTTAACATATTTTGATTTAGATCCTGACTGAAAGAAGTGTAAATGATTATATCTGTCAGCATTACATTCTACTATAAAACGGAATATGAATTTACGAGAGTTGTTTCGTTTTGGCCGATGTCAACAGCTGTTTTGTCTGTACTGATATTGTGATGGCAGCGACACACTCCAGGCTGGATTAATCGCAGGGAGCCATGTGATACGTTCACCCAGGAGTGTGACCACACCATGGTGGAATGGTGCAAGTCGCACCACTGGAATTTTCGAGGGGGGTTGTTCAAAGCGATTTTTCTAATTTTGCGGTGGAGCTTTTCCACGGTACTCAAACGTTTTCTTTACCTTTAAATTCCCTTCACGTATTTTAAATTCCCATTCCCAATTTTAAATGGGAGATTCATAGCTATCATGTCTCATCGTTCTATCATGCGAGAGGGACATCTTAGAAGACATAAAGAACGATGACATAATTGATTCATTTGCTAAAACAACCAAGAATAGACAATCTCTGTTGTTCACTAACTGACGGTAGAACCAGTGTAATAAACTAAATCATTGTTTATATACATCTTTATATGCAAAAAATAAATTGTGTTTCAAAATTTAGTAGATTTTTATTTTATTACTAAACCCTTCCTGGCATTAATAATAATCTTTTCCTTTCATAATCCCTTGTTGGAAACAGAAGTTACATGAATTTAAGCCAGTTGCGTAACCAGGGTCTAATTACTCCCTTATAAGCGTCGTAAATCAAACAAATCAGTGAAGAAAACGAATACGCTTACAAAATCAAGTTAGATTATCTTGATAAGGCCTAATGTACTACTAATTATGTTAAGCCAGGATTGACCAGGCTTTAATATTTTTCATAATTCTCATAATGTAGTTACTGATTAGAGGCATACTAGAAAAATTTTGTTATTGATGAAAAGAATAACATTAGCTTTTTGATTCAAATAATTGCTTAAATAGCTTTAGTTTTACAAAACATTTTTGGATAAAGCCCCAAAGTCCACAGTTAACTAGGGGTTATTCCATTCCTCCGTATTGTGATCCCCCCTACCCACGAAATCAAATTTTAAGGGCAATTTTGGAATAGTTGTGACGGGGACTTCTGCGTTCACCACAAACATCTGGCGGGCACCGAGAGAGCTCACAGCAATCGGGAATCGGCATCCTTCTGATAGGCCCGTGGCAACATCAACCTGTCAGGAATAAAATAAGCGCGGCTAGGAAAAAAATTCTCCCCCGCTTGTGGAAAACTGCCAGCATCATTATGATCCCCAAGCCCAGAAAGCAATCGTCCCATTTCTCTCTAAGGTGTTCGAGCGTCTCCTGCTCGCCCGTACTTCGCCACACACAGTTCGCGTTCCACAGAGAGCACTGGACCACTCTTTAGTTAGTCCGCGTTATTACGCATTTGTCTGACGCCGCCAAAAGGAAAGCGTCGGCGGCCACCGTCCTGCTGGATATGAGTAAGCCCTTTGATAAAGTCTGGCACGAAGGCCTAATCTTTAAGCCGGACCATTCTCCAATTTCTCCATCCACTGTGCTTTTCTTCCTGTCGTATCTTAGCTACCGTACCTTCAGGATGAGCGTCGACGGCTCCTGTTCTTCAGTTCTACCTATCGCTGCCGTCGGCCTCGTTCTCTTCCCTCTGCACGATTTGCCAGTTCTGCCTGGAGTCACGTTGTATCTCTTCGCGACGAAGCTATGTATCATCGCAGCTCACTGTGCCCGCGATTGCGAGTACAAAGGTGCAGCGTCAGTTGAACTTGCTTCCGGATTGGCTAAGGAAGTGGCGGGTGACGATCAACACTGATAAATCCGAGGCGATCTGTTTCACATGTAAGTCCATTTCTCGATGTCAGTCACTCTCCCTAGAATGGAGGCCCATCGTCTGGAAACAGTCGGTGAAGTATTTTGGCCTTCAGCTTGACCGGCGCCTACGCTTAGACGCCCATATGAACAAAACCCTCGACAAGGCTTGCGGTGTTTGAACCAAATTATTTCCATTCCTCTTCTGTCGCAACTCCCTGACTCTGGGCAAAAAATTCACTATTTATCTTTTGTTTCTTAAACAAGTTAACAATTTTGAATACCTGGGCTACAGTTTGCCTTATAGTGCACACTACTATACCTTATAATGCATGCAACGATGTTGTTAATATGTTGCATAAGTTTAACCTTATCTGCGGGACCATTAGGCGAACCCTTAAGTCAGCAAATAAAGAAACACGCCTAAAATTCTACAAGGTGACGACTCTTCCCACACTTCTTTATGGGTCTGAGAATTGGACTTTAACAAAAGGCCAGGCCAATCGCATTGAAGCGGCTGATATAAGAGTTCTTAGGCACGTGGAAGGGTAAACTCTCCACAAACATAGAGGAAACACATATATACGGCAGGAACTGAATATTATGTGTATACTCGACAGGATCGCCCAATATCGGCTGAATTGGTGGAAACATCTTTGCCGAATGGATAACTCCCGCATCCCCAAACAACTCTGGAACTGGACGGAGAGGTGTGGGACGTCCGAGGAAGCGCTGGAGTGACCAGCTCTAATCTTTGCCTATTTGAGACCGGAACAAACCATCCTTGGTTTAATCCGTGAAGAAGATGATGGATGATGACCTTTTGTTTCTCAGGTCTTTACTAACCTATGCGGCTCATGCATGGTGGTTACTTCTGTCGACCACCAACAGGTGTAGACTGGAAAGATTCCAATCAAAACCCTCCATTCATTGTCGGGATCTCCTTGGTTTGTCAGAAATGATGTAATTCGTGGAGGTCTTCGCGTTCCTATCCTGTGTGCTTTTGTTCGGTCGTTGGCTGTAGCTCTCTTTGCTGTAGGTGCGACCTCCTCCTTTCCTTTCTTAAGGACCACCAGAGCCACAAAACCTCCACCACCGATCTGTGTAAAACGCTCTCGGGCGATTCTTTATGACCCGCCATAAAGACAACTTTGTTCATAACTTCTTGTTTCCAGGCCTGGAGCTGACATACTGAGAGCTGTCCCTTCTTTCTTCCTAGCACGCTGCGCCGGCATACCCCTGTCTGTGCCTCGCAGAGAGCGACCGACGCCTCTAGGCGTCTGCATGCTGGGCGGCGCATGTCGCCTGAATCGCTTCCAGCTGCAGTCGCCCACATTAAAGTCTTAATCTCCCGCTATCTAGCAAATAAACTCGTTGGCGGTCTCCCTTATAGTGTTAGGCACTTGTCTGCTGTACCGGCAGTAAAGTTGTACTCACAGTGCATTTTGGTAATGATTTTAGAGAATGATCAATTGTAAATAACATTAATGCCACTGAACTGAAGTTTTCTCTGAAGGTGATGCAGTCCGAATAGAACAGAATATAAGAGACTAAAGACTGATACTAGGAATACCATTATAAATTTGTGTGTGTGTGTGTGTGACCTAAACCGATCGTCACCAAAATCAATAGGCCTTGAGTCCTCTACAACTCAGGCACATACGCAAAAAATTGTATGATTCTGTTTGAATTTGCGGCAGTTATCGATTCCCATAAAAAAATTCTACACACAGATACTTTTCGAAAAGTCTCGAACACGATTTTTTTCGCCATCATCATACCTACATTTCCTTATGAAACATGGAAGTTAAGGCAATAAGGCAATGACGTAACATCAAACAAATCGTACAGTATACAGTGATAATACCTGTTTTTGCCTAAACCCTCAAATAAGTAGACTACATATATTTGCCTGATAACAAAATTTTGGTAAAACAGAAAATTATAAACAAAGTAAATGTTTTTTTAGAAAAAAAAAATCAAACACACACGCACAAATATATACATATAATTTAAATATAATATGAATTTAAAATTAAAATAAATTGTTTAAATAACTAGAAGACTTCACAGTGTACAGGCGGCTGTATTTTCAGGAATCAGGAATATAAATGAACACCCATGAAATATATATAAAAGGCAATAAAGCATCATTCCAAATGTCCATGCTGTAACAGCCTGGATATTGTTACAGTGTAAACATCAATTGTTAAAACTTACGTTCACTTATCATTCCATATATTTGTCTCCACAGTATTAATTTATCTAAGCTTACCCATAATACTTCACAGATAAATTTTAGCTTTGAATCATGGGGAACGTTAAAATACATAAAAATAATAATAACAACACAAGTAGTTAAAGTAAAATATTTAAGTAAATGTTAAGCGATTGAAACAGCTAGTTCAGAATTGAGTTTGTAATACAGTCTAATTTATAAAAGCATAAATTTCAAGGACTGTTGACTATTAAGTACAAATTATGTTGAAGCCTCGATACAACACACACAATAAATTATCAGATAAACAATCTTAACTCGCAAATTAGTACATAAACTACATTAGTTTACTCCTTACATAAGCTACTAATTGCAAACCTATTGAACAAGTGGTTACATAATAGTGCAAACAGGTAATATCTTAGTTGCTGTTCAGGAAATGAACAAAAAACATATAGAGAAAATGAATAGAAAACAGGAGAAAATGAACAAGAAAAATACGGACAAAAAATAAAACGTTGGAATAAAAAACAATATAAGTATACCAATACCGACTCCCAACACAAAGTTTTTATTGGTAAAAACGTACAAAGTTTTACCTTATAGCCTGAACCAGTTTTCGCTTATTATAAGATTCATCAGAGGCTACCACTGGGAGCTCTGTCCGCCTTGTCCTTGGCGACGGCATCTACTTTTAAAGGATCGATGTTGTGTGTGTGGGGTGTGATACGTTCGAATAATACGTGTGAATTGAATTGTGTATGTTCGTTTAGGATGTCGTTTTTATGTGTTTTTGTGTGTTTGTATACACACAAAAGTGTTCAAGAGTGTATAGTTTTTGGCCTTTTGTGTGTACGTGTAGAATAGCTATGTTGTTTTTGATGTTTGTGTATGTGTGGTTTGCTTCAATGAGGTGGTTTGGGAAGGTGGATTCGGTAGTGGAGTGTAGTGCCTTCGTGTGTTTATTGTATCTTCTTTGCTTCAAACCGAAAGTACTTAATTTTGATAAATAAAGTGTCCTAAAAAGGAGGTCATAATAATCCACTGTAGAAAGGTATATGAAATATCTATAAATGGAAAGGGTAGTTGAAGGGAAAGGGGTAATTGTCAATAAATGAAAATGATAGTTGAAGGGGGAGGGGATAATTTGTTATATGTGTACTACGTTATTGGCAACAAAGAAGTAGTTCCTATGGAAATATTTCATTTCAAGTTGCCAAACATAAAACTCGATTTACAAGGAACACACCTAACTTGTTACAAATTATCAAACCGAATTCAAGTAAATGATTTTAAATATATCTTATTAGAACATGGAAGTCATGTATGGTTGTCCATACCGATTTTTTAATTTCAATTAAAGTTAACGGATCTTTAAAGTAATACCTGTATTGAAGAAAAGCTGAAAATTACTCAAGCTAAAATAAAAGTTAAAGATCACTACTAAAGAAAACCTAATAGAGTCAGGCTTAAAAATTTATACTTAAAGCAGCAACATTGATAGTATTAACACTATGAAGGAAAAATATCAAACATTGTGTTAAAAATTAAAAATATCAAAATATGTTTATGCTACGGGCTTAATCTAAAGCGAATTGACTGTGACGGATTCTTGGGCGTTATTGCTTGTGTAACGATCTTTGAGGTGAAAACCTAATTCAACACCAAAGACACAAAATACTTATAGTTTCGTTAATAATTTTTATTTAACTCACAGTTACTTCAGCAATCCTTTTATGCAAATTCAGTAACTCCATTACTGACTAGTTAGGATAGTTAGCAGCAGTTAACACTAAAGTTTTTAAAGTCACTATACAGCAGTTGGTGGTGGTTAGTGATGATGATGAGTAATTTGCGAATACAAATTTGAAAAATCGAGTTACGAATATTTTCATAACTAAGGTTAAACTCGTTAATCACACGTCAGTGTTGCATCTCTGATCAAGCAATTTTACATTTTAAATTACCAATAATTTGTTTTTTTACAATTTGTGTGTCTTGTGTTTTTCTGTTTCTTTGCTAATTACATAAGATTAACCTTAAAAAATGTTTTTGTGAATTTGAGAAATGGACTTTTTTTATATAAACCAAGTGGTTAAACATTAAAATACAAGTAATCACAAATCTATTGTTTGTTGATAATTTGTTAATTCTTAATACACGTAGTACAGATTTTTGAACGAATAGATGTTGAGGAGGATACGAATACGCAAAAATCTAGACGAGAGTTATTTTACTTGCGGATGGGTCGTTTTATATGCTGAAACATTTCTTTTCTCACACCGTCTTTGAGCTTGTGATTCAGTGCTGTAATTTGTTTGGCATGACCCCAAGCTAAGGTAACGTAGAGAAAATAGGAGATAAAGGAAAAGCTTATTAACTTTGTCCACGCTGCTGGGACGCAGTTTCTGTATAGTGCTTCGTATAGTTCTCGGTATTAAATTATGTTATTTCTAAAACAAAATTATTACTTATTACTTATTACTTATTACTTATTACTTATTACTTATTACTTGTTACTTGTTACTTGTTACTTGTTACTTGTTACTTATTACTTATTACTTATTAATTATTACTTATTACTTATTACTTATTACTTATTACTTATTACTTATTACTTATTACTTATTACTTATTACTTATTACTTATTACTTATTATGTATTACTTATTACTTATTATTTATTATTTAATTTATTATTTATTATTACGGTGTAGTACTGTATCAATTTCCCTGAAACTGTTGTGTACACGTTTAAGTTGTCCAACATATACTAACGTAACAAACATTTACTGCCACCTAATTAACAGTGTCACAATACATAATACAAGACACCAATTACGGATGTCCGCACACAATACTTTACAAGTCCGATAATAACAAGAACCCCTATAACGCACATAAAATCGTAGATCCAAACTGACGAACTCCTCTTTTGAATCCTATATGTATAACCCGGCTGTGTGGCGAAATATGTGACAAAACTGACCTGGGTTCCAGTAGAACAATCAACCACAATCTGTAAGGCTCTAGAAAAGTAGTTCATTATAATCATCTTATCAACGCAGCATAGGCAAGGTGCTGCCTGTTCCGCCTTTAAATATCCTCTAGCCATCTCTTCTTGGGTCTAACCTCACACTTGTGTCTTATAGGTTTGTACTTCCAGTATGGAATCTTACATTCTTCCTAAGTGTTCTTTCTACCGTTGTCTGAAATCTCTTATTTTTTCGTTGAAGTTAAAAACTTGTAACTATTCTCTTATGGCCTCATTCTTTATACGGTCAAGTCTAGAACACCTTTTAACTCCTCTTAAGAACGCCATTTGCAAGGCCTGTATTTTACTGTCTTGTTTCTTGGTTTTTGTCCATACTTCACACCCATAAAACAATATAGGGACTTCCATAACTTTGTAGAACATTAATTTTGTACCCCGACGTACCTTGTTTTTAAAAATACGGTTGATTGTCCCACAGAACATCCAGAACTTACCTAACTTAACATCAATATCATAATTCCTATCATAGCCAATATCATTTTCCAAATAATTAAAATGGCTCGCCTGTTCTAGAATTCTATTATCAATAATTATTTTTGTTCTAATTGGTTTCATGCCTTGTAATACCATTACCTTTGTTTTATAGTGAAAATTTTTATACTGTATTGTTTGCAAATCTGGTGCAGCTTAAAAACAAATTTTTGCAAATCAGATTCTGTATTTTGAAGAAGGAGCAAACACAAGCACATTCAAATATCTGTCTCGTGATAACTTAGTCTCGTTATTACTAAAATGAATACTTACTAGACGTTTCCATTAAAAGAGTGGTTTCTAACTTAAAAATGCCTGGACAGCGAGCCTCGTCATAAATTTTTGACAAATAACGCAAAAATAAAAAAAGGCAGTATTTAGTTATTTAGAAGTAGAAGGCAGCAGGCAAGTAGGTGTGCGGTCAATGCAGTGGCGGTCTGCTGTAGGCGCTAAAACTTAGCATTTTCTGTGTGTTGAGTCATAGCTTAAAAGTAACTTTGGATAACAGACGCTATTGATTACCAATCAAATACGAAACATCAGACAAGAGCGTCTGTTTTGTCTAGCCGAGGGATGGAAGAAGACGTGGTCTTGTAGTACAATGAAAATGAAGGAGGAGTGGAGCAAGTACACAAGTAAAGTGAAATGTACTGTATGTTTATTAGTGAATCAGTGAACGACTTTTTCATAGGTTTCTCCTGCAAGAAGATTCCAGGTAAAATAATAGTGTCATACTCATTCGCTTATTAAATAGAGTAATTATTAATTTTGTCTTCTAAGTTAAGGTCACGGGCCGCAAGTTGGAAATCACTGGTCTAACTGCGTAATCGCGAACACTGCGTAAAACTACTGCTCACACAGCGCGAGCAAAGCGTCACGTAGCCATACATGTTATCTATCGACTCAGCGTAGCATTTGGTATGTAGACCTATACATGTGTTGTGTGTCAACGTGTAGGTACATCTCGCATATATACGTACTGTAGAGGCGACAATAGTGTATCTGATTTATACTATTTAAGTGTCCTAGGACAAGGATTAAATTTTATAAGATAATTGTAATACTTACATTGACATATGAGAGAGAGGCGTGCGTCGTGACAAAAAAGGCAAGATTGAGAGTGCTGAAATGCAGTTTCTACTACTTTAAACTATACATTGCAAAACAGAATAAGGAATGAGGATATCAGAGCAGAACTCTATGTAGAGGACACAAATGAAATTATTTCAGCTTATAGAAGAAAATGGTGGCATCATATGCAAAGGATGACAGAGGACCATTGAACTATAAACTCATTGGCAGAAGAGCCGTGGGTCGGAGGAGGATGAGATGGTTGCCGCAACAGGTTATATAACCTAATCCTTTAAGTGAAGATGATGACGATGAACTGTCCTAGTGTTCCATATGTCAACACGGAAGTAAATACATAACATTTATGACCGTAATACTAATGACGATGTATGGTCTGTTTTGTTAGCTGAGTGATTAAGCCACAGTGCTTATGCAACATTGCTACCCCACACACACACGCACGCACACCACATACACACACACACACACTGCTAGCCTATCAGGTGTGTATAAGTCATTAATCATTTACCACGAAGCCCGTGACCACATTTGTGAAAAGCTTCTGCTCACCCATTTACAACAGTAAGTGTTTCATGAGTTTGTCATAAATCAAACTGACACGAACTAGACCAGTTGACCAACGAACACAGCAGTTCTGCCCTGCTCGGATCGTGTGTGTGTGTGTGTGTGAGAGAGAGTGCGCGCGCGTGCGCGAGCGCATCTAGAGAGTGCACTGTGTACTGTCAGTATACGGCAGCACTTTGACACTGCTGGACGCGTTTACCTTACCATAGAAACGTACTACATACTTGTTTTGTAAAACTAAAAATAAAGCAGTTGGAAACATTGTTAGCCGGACCGTTAGGCCGTGGTCTAGAGTTTATGATGACAGACGATTCGGCCTCACCAGTGTCGATAACAATTGGCACGGTGTCCGCCAGTTTACCCCAGTGATGAGGCTAGCTCTACATCATCACTGATGAAGCCGAAACGTCTGTCAACACAAACTGTAGACCACGGCTAATGTTTCCAACTACGTAGTCCCCGCCTGTGAAAGTCTTAGGAATTTTCAAAACGGCCTGTTTTATTGGGAACTGAGTACTTATTATAGTCTATTTTATTGCAAATGAGTTGCCACAAAATTGTTTCATATTAAAGACGTAGTAAATAACAGTACGATGATGAACATTAATTGAGCTTATCCGTATCTCGGAATAAAATGATGCGCCTCCATGTTTGCAGAATAAATTCTGTACTGACGCCCGAATAATATACGACCGTACATTTGTACATTAAATCTGTCCATTTTGGCCTCCATTGTTTACTTTGATAGACTTCATCTTTCATCGCCCATTGATTTTCTGTCACTCGCGGTGCGGTTGCAAGCACCCCTTCCGGTTTTTTCTTGACCCCTATTTACTACAAAAGATATTGTGCAAAAAATGGTTTATACTACATTTTTACCGTGTTTGTTTAAGTTGACGTTTGGTATTGAACCCTCTTCTCTGACATTACCTACTCTACTCACTACTTACCTACATTCACTACTCATTTAATTTCTACAGCATACATATAGTAGAAAAACATAGGTAGGCCCATTTTAATATCATTTTAATTTCTAGGCTTATTTTTAAAAACGTAACAATTACTGGAATACTAATAAGCTTTAAAACAACTCTCTTACATTTTCTGAGTTAAATACAAAAAGATTTATAGTCCTTATTACTATCCTTCCTACACGGACAGCTGTTAAGTTGATCGTAAAAAAAAATAAAATTATTATGAAAAATGAAACGATTAGAAAATTAAAAATATTTATTATACTTTTCTAATTAAAGACAGATTAACCACGTATTCCGGATTATTAATTTTTACGTTATTTTTAAATTGGTTATCACTTTACAACTATAATATACTGTAAAAGTCCAAATGTAAATAATCTGACTGGTTCAACAAGTTACTTGTTTGGGTTACATGAAAAATTGGGTACTTAGATTCAGGCAAATCTGATCATTGTCTAAATCGATGTTTTTAAACAAAAAATATTGCCTTGATTTTCAATAATATACCAATTACAATAAAAACCAGTAGTAAGAAAATCAATTATGTTTATTAAAAATTTAAGAATTCTTATATTTAACAAATAAAAACATAGAGTGCAGATAAGTAAAGAATGCAATAGCGGTACAATTGCAAAATAAAAAAAGTAAAGAAAAGTAACAGTAAAGGAAATAAAGAAGTTTCAGAGTGTCTGTTTAATATTGAGGGAAATATACAACTTACTTATGAAATAACAATTTAAAAATCAAAAGCCACTATTTCTTGGAATATCTTCATGAAGTTACACAGGAATCTTAAAAACTATAAAGCAGAGAGAAATTTAAAAGAATCGTTGTCTATATTGAGAAAGGATTTCAAATGTTATCCAAAGTGGTGGCAGCAACATTATATGTTCTATACAAATTCTTTGAACGGCTTTTTACTCGTTCGTATTAAATACGAATTACTCATAAAATCTAAGAAGCAAAATGCGTGCGTTTTGCTCTACACATCTGGAGTGCCACAACATATTGTTATGTAATTACGGAACGTTATCAAACAATGGAGAGTGTCGTTCTAAAATTTCTCGGCTTGCACAGCAGGTGCGTGTTTCTGCCAAGGCAGATCTCAACTATCCTCTAGAGTTTTCAAGTGCTTGTTGATGCATATTATCTAACATTAGTTTCGAACCCTACAGTCTATATATACTATAGGCGACAGCTATCGCTTAGAAGTCAGTTTACGTTGGCGATTTACTGGGTGCGTCTCAAGTGGTTATTAGTGAAAAGTTATTACTGTGCGGGACTCTATTAGTTGACATTATTATTGAGTGTGGATAAATTTAACTTGAATTATTGTAAGAGTATAATATTGCTGAATAACTTGTATTACACTCTTACAATATTGTAGACTGTCATTTGTGATTAATTACAGCTGGTGATTAGTGACTTCATAGTGACTTCATACAGTGTCTGTATTTTGTTCTTCACTGTAACATACGGCGATCACTGAGACCATCGTTACAATATATTTGGTCGCACAGTTTGTGTGTTATTATGAGTAACTGTATTCCTGTCCCAATTGAGGTCTTCCCACTTCACTGGTAATAGACCACTTGAGTTCAAAAACCATGAAACAGATGTTTTTAATAAGAAAGTCGTTAGGATACAAATTTCGTCGAATGTAAGGATAAACCATAACCTTTATCCTGTACAACGTCCGAAGCTAATTTCAGCCACTGACGTACACGAGTAAAGACAACAGGTAAGGAAACAATATCACATTAAGACACCTGCACGATTCCATCATTACGCGTTTCTAAACCTACGCCATAGCTTGGCATAGTTTACCAATGCATTAAATTTTCAACGCACTAATACGTTATTATTCCAGTATTGTGTTTCACTGAGATGTCACATTTCTCGCATTTAAGCTCTCTGTCCTATAAACACAGCACCGTGACGCCATAGTCGTGGCAAAGCATACAGCGTGTATGACAATTCCCAACGAATCCATTAAGCATAAAGTTATTCATAATTAGCTCAGCACATCACATGTGTAGTCTCGCGTCAGGACAATCATACAGTAATAGACGCAAGGATTGACGCTGCTGTGTATCACAGTAATGGGACACTGAATCAAACAGGTATATGCAGCGGACGTTAATAAAAAAGTAGGACTACTGTCACCACTATTCATGCTCGTGATGTCTCGCCCAGACTGATGTCCCCCGCTGTGTAATTGTCGGAGATTCTCCACCCGCTCTCACTTAACTCCTCGTCAATACTGTACTTGTACGTATTGTGTTAAACTATAGAGTCGATCCTCTCAGTATGATGTTAATATACGCGTACAATGCTGTTTGCTAAAGCTTAGCACATACAGAACAGTTAAAATTACGTTCTTGCTGGCTTTATGAACCTAGTATAGGTATGCTAAACTAGTATTTAAGTCACAGGTACGAATGAAACGGTATCAAAAAAGTAACGGGTACAAATACCTGTATTATATACCTATTATACATAGACCTATATTATATAATTTGTTAGAAGAAATAAACTAAGCTTGAAACTAAAAGTGTTAAAAGTGTTACTTTACACTCTGATTTTATTAATCTGTTACTGTTTAAAAGAAATTAAGAAACAAAAGAATATATAGGCCTATCTCCCTTTGGGAATACTAATTTAAGTTTTCACTAGAAGTAAACAAACTGACATAGATTTAATATTAAATTATTGATTCCATTTTGGTTAGACAAATCAGTTACGAAACTCATGGAATGAAATTTAGAGTGCAAATAATAGCACAACAAATAATGTAAAAAAAACATCAAAAACAAAAAATCAAACATAACAGAAAGCGACAAGAGTGAATGAAAATAAAAACAATTTTACAAATAAAAACAATAAAAATAATAAAAACAACTGTAATAAAATAGATATAAATAAAGCATTTAAACTCTCTATCCAACAAACCCAGCACTGTGACGCCAAAGTGTCAGACAATTCCCAACGGAACAATTAAGCATACTGTGATTCATAATTAGCTGAGCACATCAACGTGTGTAGTCTCGCGTCAGAACACTTATATAGAGTAACAGGCGCAGGCATTGACGCTGCTGTGTATTGCAGTAATGGATTGGTGAATCAAACAGGTACGTGCAGCGGACATTAATCAACAGGTACTGTCACTACTGTGGTGTCTCGCCCAGATTGATGTTCCCCATTTACGGACACACGCTGTGTAATTGTAGAGATTTTCCACCCGCTGTCAAGTCACACTTGTCACACTGTAACTTGCATTGGGTTAAACTATAAACTCGGCTCTCTCTGTCGCCCTTAGTATACGTGTAAAATTGCGTTTTCTAAAATTTAGTACATATAAAATGATTAAAATTAGATCCTTTGATTGACTTTATGTATATAATATACGTTTAGTTCTTTCCACACAGCGGACGTGTTATGAATATGAGTTGCAGCGAAACCTAACATACAAATACTGTGTTCCATTCATCCACCTTGATGTGCTTCTAATGATAATGTGATGTATTTATAATATAAATTACATCACATTATATTTTGAACGTAAAACGTACGTTTGTGTTCAAACTTTCTCGAGAATTGATTTTGTTGCGGAATTATGTTTATTATTATATGCGATCTATATATTATATCAGCTGATTTCTGTATGTTGATTTTCATTTTGCCGCAATATTTTAAATGTGATGCGATTTTTGAAGTCCGTTATAATGTTCAATAGATTTTCGTGGCCCTCTTCTTTCACATGTTTGTATATTCGGTATTGTTCATATTTATTAGATTTTATTTCATCACAGTATGTTTTCAATACGGTTAAATGTTGCTGTATTGGACCATATTCACAAGACTGTTGTTTTATGTGTTCGGGTACTGTTGAGTTCGGATTTGAATGTTGAGAATGTCTGGTGTGATCAATATATGTGTGTATAAAGGATCTTGAAGTAAAACCTATGTATTTCTTGTTGCATCAAACGTTATATTCTGTCGTGTTAACAGGCTGACATTAAATGCTTTTCTTTTTCGTATTGCTTATTTTTAGATTTTTTAGATGTCACTGTTTGTTCTGAACGCTAATTGATAGTCGTATTTTGGAAACAATACAGCTAATTTTTACTTCCATATTTCTTAAGGAATGGAAGTATGGTGATGGCAAAAAAAATCGTGTTCGAGATTATTGCAGATTCTGATTCTACTACACTCAAAACATGAAAAAAAGTCGTTTTCCGAAAAGTGTCTGTGTGTGTGTGTCTGTCTGTGTGTCTGTCTGTCTGTCTGTGTGTCTGTCTGTAGATTTTTTTTCTATGGCAAACGATAACTGCCGCAAATTCAAACACAATCAAATAATTTTTTGCATACAGCCCTGATTTGTAGAGTACTCGCGACCTATTGTTTTTGGTGAAGATCGGTTGAGGGGAAGGGGTAGTTTACCTGCAACGGTTTTTTTTTATCAAGAGAATTTTTTTTTTTTTGGCAAACGATAACAGCCGCAAATTCAAACAGAATCAAATAATGTTTCGTATACAGCCCTGAATTGTAGAGTTCTCACGACATATTGTTTTTGGTGAAGATCGGTTAAGGGAAAGGGGTAGTTTACCTGTAACGTTTTATGTTTTAACAACGGTATTTCCTATGGCTAACGATAACAGCCGCAAATTCAAACAGAATCAAAAGATTATTTGCATACAGCCCTAAATTGTAGAGTTCTCAAGACCTATTGTTTTGGTGAAGATCGGTTAAGGGAAAGGGGTAGTTTACCTTGCAACTTTTTTTAACAAGGGTATTTTTTATGGCAAACGATAACAGCCGCAACTTCAATCAGAATCAAATAATGTTTTGCATACGGCCATGATTTGTAGAGTACTTAAGACCTGTTGTTTTTGGTGAAGATCGGTTAAGGGAAAGGGGTAGTTTACCTGCAACGTTTTTTTATCAAGCGTATTTTCTATGGCAAACGATAACAGCCGCAAATTCAAACAGAATCAAATAATTTTTTGCATACGTCCCTGAATTGTAGAGGTCTCAAGGACTTTCGATTTTTGTAAAGATCGGTTAAGGGGAAGGGGTAGTTTACCTGCAACCTTTTACGTTTTAACAAGAGTAAAGTACTTGAAAATTCATTTAAACTTTTTGAAACAATGGTAATTGTTAAAAATAAAATAATTTTGTTGCCAGGCAATAAAATTATAATTTTTTCATTTTAATGTAAATCTGTACATAGTATAAAGTAACGTCGGTCCGTTTTCTCTCTGTGTTTGAAATCGCTAATCTCAGGAAGTACTGAACGGATTTTATTCAAGTTTTCGCCAATAGATAGAGTGTCTATCGAGGAACATTTATGTGTATAATTAATACATATATGTTGTACATTAGCTTAGCTATCACGGTTTATGTCAAGTAAGTGGTATAGTTTACATCTTATATATAAAATGAATGTTTCTTTGTTTGTCCCGTATGCGTTCCTATACCATTCATCCGATTGCGATGAAACTTCGGTGAGTTGTTGTGCGCATGTCCGCGAAGGTTTCTTCCACATCTCCTCCTAAACCACTGTATCGATTTCATCCAAACTTGGCACAAATATTTTACGCAACGGGAGAACCAACATAGGATAGGTGTTTTTTCGATGGGGTCCTTTTGGGGGTTCTTTGGGGTCTTCCACATCGCCTCCTAAACCACTGGACCGATTTCAACCAAACTTGGCACAAATATTTTACGCAAAGGGAGAACCAACATAGGACAAGTGTTTTTTTCGATACGATCCTTTGGGGGGTCCTTTGGGGTCTTCCACGTCTCCACCTAAACCATTGGACCGATTTCAACCAAACTTGGCACAAATATTTTACGCAACGGGAGAACCAACATAGGACAGGTGTTTTTTTTTCGATACGATCCTCTGGGGGGTCCTTTGCGGTCTTAAAAAACTATTACATCTGGTTACTATGGCAACCCAATAGAATAGATTCTGTTCTAAATATATTATCGCATTAAATTGAAGACCACGCGAACAAAGTTGTGGGCAACAGCTATCTATTTTTAAGAAGCCTACTTTAATTAAACTTTATTATTAATTAAACTAACATTTTCATTACGTACAACGTGAAACTCCGTAGCGAAGCACGGGTATTCTGCTAGTCATGTATAAGAGAAAATATATCGTGCGTGGCAGGCAAGCATATCTCAGTTATGTACTGTTTACGTTTCCATTTTATTATTATCACTACCGCAATAAAAAGGCAGGGAAGACACACACACACACAATTCGCGTTATTTCTGGCCTCATTCATGTTTATATCTTACATTTGCACGGTTTCTAAATGGAAAGTGCCGAACCCATACCAACATAACGCATGCAAGCCGAAAAAGTGTCCAGCGTGGATAGCGATTTGCTTCCTGTGGATCGCTGGGCAGTGTAACTGCACGTGTTTACAGAGGAACGATTCATAGACAGACTTTTCGTCTTTAGGGAATGAACCCTCTGCAAGATGCTGAGGGTCCATGAGTGACTTCGGAGCGCTCCTTCTTTTCCGCGTGTTTGTTCTGTGAAACGTACACTGTAGATTCGCAGATTTATTCTAAGCAACGCTCAATAGGAAATGTTGAAAATTTTTGTCCACGGTGAACCCTCATACACACTAAACCTGCTCTGATGTTTTAATTACGGACATCATAATATTAAAACTTTGGAAACTTGAGCACTACTTAATGGAGATCAATCATTAACTTATACAACCATTAATTTTATGCATATTTTTTATATATATGTGTACAACGTTATCGGCAACAAAGAAGTAGTTTTCGTTAAAATTCCTTCCCGGGATATTTGGCCGTAGTCCAATGTTTTCTACAAAACCAGACGTTTCGGCAATGCCATTGACTTCCATCATCAGTGAAAATCGAGTGCGATAACGTGAGGTGGTATATGTTAGTGACCACAGTACTGTGGTTAAGGCTGAAGCAGTAAGTAGAAAGAAGTAGTTTCTATGGTAATATTCCATTTCGAAAATGATTTTAAAAATAAATCTTAGAATATGGAAGTCATGTATGGTTCTCCATACCGATATTTGAGAGTTGTCGTCGATATATCTTTATGTTTGGTATCGTATGGTATCTTTAGGTTATGAACAATGAATACACCACAGTAGAAGATTGTGATGTGCTTCATTTCAAAGGCGTATTTATCGGGGGAGGAGGGGCAAACAGGACCGGACCCACCAGAAATTCGAAAATTTTTACGAGGAATTTTGTTAGTCTCTTAATTTTTATGCGGTTTCTTTTTTTTCATAATTTTTTCAGCTGTGTGGGCTAATATAGTAGTAGGCCTACTCTTTGCTTTTTACATATACAACCGGGTTTATTACATACCGTTTGTGTGTACGTTTGAAATATGAAATATAGAAAAATGAATGCAGTCACCACGGAAGAAGTTGTTAATGAAATGGCCAAAAAGTCAAGGCGAATAGACATTAAAGTTTAAAACTTTTTCAAACTGTGTATGTTTTTTGATATATAAAATTTTCTTGGTTTACTTTTTTTTTGTTAAACTGTAGTTATTGTTTTAAATGTAAATTGTCAATAGCCTAAATATTTTGTAAACAATGTTTCATTAACACGTTATTTTTATTATGTTATTACCGTTTACTTTAATGCGATTGATTTTACGCTGTTATCACTCGTCTTTCAGCGACTTTGAAGATTGCAATATTGATTAGTCTTAACTTGCTTTTTGTTTTATATGAAGACGACAAGACCGGGCCCCGCCCCTCCGGACCGGACCAAATTCTAGATTCGCCACTCGTCATGTACACATACACAGGCTGTGTAACACTTGTCGATTCTCTACTCTTTATTACTTCCCTGCCAGTCACTATTGACCGCTCTGTTACTACCGTTAGCAGTTAGGGTTTATAGTTTCCGCTCACCTTAAATCGTGGCTCCACTTATGACGCATATGTTAACTACTGTAGATTCTTTACTACCTCTTACTTATTTCCTACTCATGACTGTCGCTATTGTTGGCAGTTGGGAAGTGTCAGAGTTGGGTACTACATGGAGGAGACAATACCTCCTTGCCTACACTTTGCCTTATACAGAAAGCACAGAACCGTGACAGCTTGTGTGGTAGGTCGGCATAAGATTAAATACAAGAAAACCGTCAGAAACAAAATAGTAATTGGTAACAGGCCTCTTGAAAAAGATACAAATTTTCATTATCTGAGGCGCGATGCCAGTTTTGAGAAATACCATGATGCTGAAATAAAATTCCACGTAAACGTATCGCATGAGCAGATAGGAAAGATGATCAAAGAAAGTGAAGAAAGGCTAATCAAATTCGATTGTGCAACATTGTGACAACGTGGAAACGTAGGATGTTTCGAGTCGACACTCGGATAAGAGGTGCCGGAGACGAGACAAGGAGTGTCATACAATGCATCGCAGAGAACAAAACAAGGAACCAAGACACTGTATAAAAACGAGTTTAACGTTAGGTAGAATAGAGTTGAAATAATGTGTTCAAATAATAGAAGTCCAGAGCTGCCGCGTCTTGTAAATGTGGGGGTTAAAGTGAACAATTCGATAGTGGTAACACTAATCTATTAATGCAGCATTACGCTATTTAGGACACGATTCGACAGTTCCTATCTGCACAGAAGGACTGAGCGATTTAGGAAAAACTAGCAGCGTGATTAAATGACAAGTCTGTGTTTACTAAATAGCAAACAGAAGCAAAATAGATATTCTGCCAATAGCCTTACATTTTCGATGTTTTGGAATTGTGATTGTATTGATATACCACGATGTGAAGCAGAAGAAGTGTATTAATTGTAAATTGTTCTATTTCTTAATGTAATCCAAAAATACGTAATGCTTTGGTTTATCAGGTAAAGCAATAATATTTTTGGTTTTTTGTTTACTACTTAAAGAAATAAAAGCCATGGTTTGAAAAACCACATTATACATTAATTAATGCGCATATCACTTTCACGTGTAGGATAATGTTTGAAAGAGAGTAAATTAAAAAGAAAGAACATAGTGTTTTTAAGTTAACAACACAACAACAGACAATGTAAAATGTTGTCCATAATGAGTATTTTTTTATTTTGAAATAATATTTAAACCTAATCTAACAAACCTAAACTTATGGGAAAAACATAGTTTTCCCCACAAGAAGAGCTGTGGCATAGAAACAACAGCATAACAACAAACAGCTACAGTAAGCGACGACAAACATCATGTGCAACATTTTCAATTTACAACGAGCTGGTTGCTTTCCCAGTGATTTGCACAAACACGAGTATTAGAGACGAAACGAGTATTAGCAAAAACGAGTTCTGCCACAAAATATAGATAAGTATAATAACAGACAATGCACACATCGGTGTTATTTCAGTGCTACAAACATTATTCAAAAAAATAAGACAAAGGAAAACGTTAATTTTCTTAATTTTTCATCTTCTTAAACAACAATTTTCATTGGTATGCAAGTGCAGTATTTCGTTTTAACTGTTTTTATAGGCTTGATAAAATCTGTAACCGACAATTATGGAATTCTACGTATTGAAACGAATGAAACCGCTTAGAATAGCCGATAGCGTACTCCACCCGTCCTCCACACACTAGTAGTGCAGGTGTTGCCACAGTCAAGGCCGCGCTAAAGTACGTTCCAGAGTCCTCTGGAGACCAATTGAAATACGCAGTAGCTCGCACACCACAATGAGGATGAAAAATGTCCAGAAGTAGTGAGGTGTCTATAAAAAATCATAGCAGCCGGCTTGTCAGTCAGTTGTGTTGAGTGGTTTTCCTTAGCGCGAATGGGGGATCGAATGGCGATTTACACAAGTGCGGCTGTTTTCTGTTATAATTAGTGTGGAATTCTTTATATTTGACATTATTATTGCGTGTGGACAAATTTTATTTTAATTGCTGTAAGACGCTATCTTGTTGATTACAAATTATTAATTGTGATAATTAAAGCTGGTTATTAGTGACTTCATTGGTGTCTTGTATTTGGTTTTTCCACTGCACCATACGACGATCAGCTACACCGCCGTAACAGTAATCCGTTCTACTTCCGCGTAATATTTGTTTCTGTGCACATCTTTACGCTCTCCGTTTTGTTTTGCAATATTTGACTTGTTAACAGTAGTTTAACCTTTATAATAGTAGTACAGATAGTTGATTCTTTAATACTCTCTACGATTGGCTCGTCAAGCGAAGCGCACGGGTACCGCTATTCACAAACACTGCGTGTTTTTTGTTCAGAGCCAGCACAACTGTTCACTTAAGTTAAAAAATATTTGGTACCGGTTAACACTAGTTACCTGAATTTGAATTCGAAAGTACTTGTGTAATTCTGTACGGGTCGTCTCATAATTGTAACATGGACTGAGGATGCGGGGCGATAATGTCAAAGATATTCTTCAGCCGAAATGAGGTTTTCTCTGGCCTTAATTATGTTACATGGAAACATAATGGAAATTATATGGCGTCCGCAAATGTTATGGAAGTGCATGATGCTGTATATTGGCTCAGATCCGTGCGCTACACAATAGATTACAATAACGCCGGGCATTCACATACTACAAGGCCAAACCACTTACATTTATACAACCTTTAGAACTAAGTTTGATGGAGTAAAATCAACATTATTTATACTGTTATGGACTCCTGTCACCGTTAATAATTTGAAAAAACATAACGTTTCGATCGCTAACAATCTTTGGTCGTCTTCAGTTGAAGTAGTAAAATTATGTCAAACAATATAACAAAATCGGTATCACAAACCGGATATCGTAGGTACAGTTCATTTTCCAAGAAGACCTGCTGGCTGAATGAGAGGGACACGTTGTTATCAACGAGATGAGACGGATGTTGTTATCAACTGTTTGGCCTCACCTATGGAGGCCATCTTCAGTGAAAATGGTTTTAAATACAACTGACACGGTGTTCGTCGGTGAAACCATAGTACTGTGGCAAAGACTACACGGTTCCAGAGAAGACCGTCTTATTCCAGCGCGATGCCAGCTGAAGAAAACCACCATCAGCCAATCAGAAACAAGAACAATGCTACAGCCTATAAGATTACATCACTCATTAATGATAAAAGTTACCTAGTCTGCTTTGCAATAAATACAAATAGTTCCATATCTGCGCGCGCGCGTGTGTGTGTGCGTGTGTTATTTACAACAACAATTATTAGTACTGTTCACAGTAATTGACTTGGTACCTTTAACACTGCGACTACTGCTTTCACTTAATTTTCACACTTGTTTTAAACTTATTAGTATATAATTGAGAAATGCAAAACAACAAAAATTAACGTATAAATGCATAAAATCATTATGAAATATAATGTTAACATTCTGAATCTTTTGGGTTAGAGCTGACACGATACGGGTCTTGAGATTTCATCACTGCCAAAAACGTCTTTTACGTTCGTCTTAGCACAAAAATAAAAGAATCAGATGATAATATATTGAGTAGAGTGCCGACTTGAGAGGGAGACTTAGACCTGCGTGTAGACGTACATTTCTAAAACTGCATAAGCACGGGCGTTTAGACAAATATAAAATATAGTGGCAGGGTATACTCTCTATGATCACAGAAGGAACACAGATATACGCCAGGAACTGAATATCATGAGTATACTCGACAGGATCGGCTGCCCAGTAGCCTGTCGGCTGAATTAGTGGGAACATCTTTGCCAAATGGATGACTGTCGCATCCCCAAACAACTATGGAACTATAAGCCGAAGAGACGGAGAGATGTGGACGTCCGAGGAACCGTTGGAGTGACCAGCTCTAGACTTTGCTTGTTTGAGACCGGAACAAACCATCCTTGGTTTAATCCTTGTAGATGATGATGATGATGATGATGATGACGTCGACGTCGACGTCGACGTCGACGACGACGACGACGACGACGACGATGATGATGATGATGATGATTATGATGATGATGATGATGATGATGATGATGATGATGATGATGATGATGATGATGATGATGATGATGATGATGATGATGATGATGATGATGATGATGATGATGATGATGATGATGATGATGATGATGATGATGATGATGATGATGATGATGATGATGATGATGATGATGATGAAATTAAGTCTATAACAAATCCTAACAAAGCTAACAAGTCAAATGACATATGTAAACACAGTTGTGTATGAGGGAGGCAATATGTAAACGAATGCATTGTTATGTCACTGTTTAGTTGTTTTCTTAAAAAGTTTGTTCAGCAAATGTCAAAGAATATTTTCGTGTTTCACAGCTACTTGGCTGCTTTTCAACCTTTCTGTTTGTATTGACGTATATTTTGTATTGCGTTTGCAACACCCACAAACACACACACACCAAACGTTCGACCGTAAAAACCACTTTATACTTTAAAATTGGAAGTGTAGTTTATATAAGTTACAATTATATGAATGGAAGTTATAATCTATACAATTTAACTAACCATGAGTTGTTTTTCTTATTCATGGAATACTCACAGTCAAATTTACCTTCTTAGTATCTTACACATTCATGTCGGCATTTGATAATTAAATATTTCATGATAATCGTTTATTACATATTACACTAAGAACTCGTTTATCCGAATCGCGTTTATCCGAAAATCCGGTTTATCCGAAACAATTTTTAGTAAATTTTAAAAATACACAAAAGCATTTTCCTGTCGCTATAATCTATATTTAATAGCGTAGACAAGCGATTCCACGTGATATAAAGTAGAAAGTCAATAATCAGAACTAATTGGGATAAGGGGTACTCCGAATTATCGATTTGTTCGGATTTTCGAACATAAATTATTATGTTCATATATTGTAATCATAAAGTACTGTATACTGTTGTGTATTATAACAGTACATTTCTGCTTCCTTTTAGAAGCCGCAGGTGACACAATAACAACAGTTCACATAAAACAAGCCTATGTTAATAAACAACTGTAATGCGACTACTGTATAAACTGTACGGTAATAAAAAAACAGCTGTCTAACGATCGAAAAGAACAGAAATTTATCAGCTGTTATCCGATGACGAAATTGTTACACAATGTTCACAACAGCCCGGTGAGGACAAAACCTCTGACGATGAAGTAGAAGAGAAAACGGGAGTCAACCACACAGAGGCAACATCAATGTTTGAAGAGCTACTGTCGTATTTGGAGCGACAAGTCGAAACTTCCCCTGCAGAACTTCTAACAATGAAACGATTTCAAGATCGGGGAGGCAGCAAACGAGCTTGAAAGCTAAGCCAAAAAACTATGATTGATTACTGTATGAACAAGCAATAGGACTGTTCCAGAACTGTAGAAACTATAATTTACAGTGCGGTGCAGTTTTATAGTTTATTGTGTCATATTCACTGTAAGTAACTTTTAAATTATTATTATTAAATAAAGTTACCGTACTTGCATATGTATTATTATTTAAATAAAAGTTTCGGTTTATCCGAAATTTTGTTTATCCGAAACAGGCGAGGTCCCATCAAATTCGGATAAACGAGTTTTTAGTGTACATGTAAATTTAAGTTGTAGTTTATATACAACATATTTCAATTGTATTAAATGTTATTTGGCAAATAATATAAAGTTTAATATTTTGCGCGTTATAATTAACGCATAGTGATACCAAGGATACCAAAGTTTTAAATTGCCGTTCAGTAACTTAATGACTTTAGTGACTGTAGGGGTTTCTGTGGGTAGAACGCAATTGATTTGTGATTAAGTTTGATTTTAATTAAAGTGTTTAATTTAACTTGCTCTGCTCATTGAAACGTGGTGAACTAAAGTATTAAATAACACTTTAAAGCTATTAAATTTAAGGAAATACAGTAGAATCAAAGAGGTTAGGAAATTCTGTTTCCCTTAAAAAGTTTTAATTATTTTGTTAAGGTATATAGATTTATTTCTTTTTTATAAAGACCGTAATTTGGACCATTTAAAAAAATTAAAAATATTTTTTTAACTTTCTTTCCATCTGAATAAGTCGGTACCCTGTGCAATTGTTATTCATTGTCTCTCTTCTTGTTTTGTAATTTGTATTAACAAAGTTTCAAACAATAAGCACATGTACTCGAACACATATACAAACACGTTTTATACACACCACACACACACACATTTCAAAATTAGAGAAATTCTTTTGTTCTTTAATGCCTTTAATGTGTTGAAATATAGATATTGAATTACACTATATAATCGTATATATTGTACATAGGCAGTCTCACACGTGTTATGAAAGACAATAGCTTTTTTGCTCTACTATCACAATATGAGTTCAATTAATTGAGATATAAATATTTACTGCAAGGGTCTCTAGAATACTTACTTTTGTGAGACCGTAATATGTGTAATTCTGTTCCATTATTACTCTACAACTAAAGACCTAATAACATGTTTCTCAGTCGAGTCTGGTTATAATACTTGTTTGTACACGCTAACAAAACTTCCTTTAACGTTAGACCGGATTATGTAATAAAATAACTACAAACGATAGTAATGAAATATTTAATTAAACATGATGTTCGTTAAAGCATGATGGAGAAACGTATTCAGCAACACTTTAAAGCTAATTTTAACATGAAATTTACAATTTCTTTAAAGAAAGCAGAATAAAAGATGCTAGGAAGTTCTGTTTCTCTTACAAAATATTGAACAGTTTTAATTCTTTATTTCGATTAGACTTAATTTCTGTTTTTAAAGGCCATAATTGGTGCATCTAAACCAATAATAAAATATTCTACATAAAAAATAATTTCCTAATTACCTTGTTTATAAAATTATTAACTTTAACATTTACTTAACATGTCTTTCCTCTATCTTCCAATGTTTTGTCTAACTCGTGGAGCATAGTTCATAATTTTTGTTTTAGCAGCCTTATGTGTTACTTCTAATACAAATGCTTGTTGGTTGTATACTTGAAAATGAGAAATTAAACATAATTTAGATAAAAATTTATTTTTCTTACAATTTATAGAAATTATAAATTGTGTATATGTATATTTAAAATTAACATAAATTTAATTTGTGTTCTCGCCTACATAGAATTATCTTGCTGCTTATAAATGATTAATTTTATAATACTGGGCGTGGTAATGAATACGGAATCGTAAAACATTTATTAAAAGCCAATTTCATTATCATATTGTTCTCTTACAAAACGCTGCCTGTTAATAACAGAATGTATAATAAAACATGTCTGTGGATAATCACCACGGTTGTCTGTCACGCATCATTGTTTACGCTGATAACAAACATTTATCATTCTATTATTGATTCCCCGACAGCGAGTACGCAGTAAATGCAAATACACATCACACAAACACAGTTAGAACCAACACATTTAATCAATAGGACCAAATAAATGTTTTTTTAGTTTCAATGAAATCTATTTGTTTGAAGTGTCATTATTATTAAAGTCTTATTATTTATAAGGCACTGACAGTCTTCCTGTCCAACAGATCGGTGTCCAAATTGTTGAATGTTTAGAAACATATCAAATGTCAGAAAACAAAAAAAAAACGCTTAAATAAAATTCTGGATGGAATAATATTTATGAATCTATTTTTTTCACTACTTCAAAGTAATCTGTAACTTTTTTAAATATATTTTAATAATAGTTAGTTTGAATACAGTGCTGCTTCTGGATGACCAGGTAATAATCCAAAACAATAAATGCATGGTCTAGAAATCGATGTTTCAGTTACAAGTCTGTACAAAAAAACTTCTGTGCAGAAGACAAAAGCTATGGATTGTTAGGAAAGCGCTCCTTGCAAAGTACAATTATATTAGAAAATAATAGTATACAGCAAGTGGCAAGTTATAGAATATTTCTACTGTTTTGGATGTGACATTACGGATGACATGATGCTGATCACAAGTTGGCCAAGGTTTAATCAACGTATAGAAGAATTCGTCAAGTACTGCCAAGAAAAATAAGGAGAGAGACCCGTATCGTAGTAGGATACGTAATAGATGATTGATGGTGTACAATAATGTGGGAATTATATTAATGGAAGGTTGGCTAATCTGTTTTATAATCCAATTCTGCTTGCAACTGCAGACATGACGTTACAGTGCTCTGAGCGTTCAAATACAACAGACGTTGCTTACGCTTGTCGCGTTTCGCCTGTCGGTTTAAATATTTCATATCGCGACATATTATGTAGGCCTTAGGCCTAAATTATTTCACGTCTTCTTTACGTGTTACATAATTGCGTTTCATTTCTAAAAATGTAATTTTTTCTTTCGTAATGTGATTTTCTCGGACGTCATGATGCATAGAAGGCTGCTACCCTTCTTGAAATCTAAATTCATTTGTACCATTTACGTACAATAAATGTATTAAATTACAGTCCGCTTATCCACAATTATTTTCACCATCCTGGCCAATTTAACTCCACGACATTATTAAAATGATCAACCAAGGAATCTACACGTCAAAATTTTTAGTTCAACAAAAATATTAATCAAACACAATTCTTAACATTTTTTGGTCACTCCGGGCCTGGATTTATCATTCAACCTTCTTTTACAACCTTATACCTTGCGAAGCGGCTTCTCACTTAATCATTTTTTACTTCAATTTCTGGCCATCACGGGCGATTCAGTATGTTCACTGATCCGACCGTGTCGGTACTTATTTCGACACTTCTTTCGTCGCTGAGATTGGACTCCATAGACAGCACCACAGTACATAAAAAATCCACGTGTTAACGCCTACACGCCAGGTTTTGAGCAGTTTCAAGTTGAGAGTACTCATCCATCCAGTCTGTGCGTGTCTACCATCTGCTGCACGACCTCAACGCTGCAAGACATCTCACCGAACACACGACATCAACATCATCAGTAAAAGGTGCGTAAAAAATGACGGAAGAAAGTTTAAGAGTGTTAGTTAAGAAGAGAGGCGGCTTAAAAGTCTGCCATAGTGAGAATTAATTCCGCAGTAGTTAACTTTGATAAAAATAGCAATACCAAGCATTTTCTAACTGTAAGACTTGAAAGTTTAAAAAGTTTGTCAATAAAATACGATGAGGTCCAGTCTGAGATCGAACTAATTTCTAGAGACATAAATGCTGCCCAAGAGGACAGAGTCGAGGTTGAAGAGCTTTTATATTCAACCGAGGCTAAGCTTTTACAACTATTAGACACTTTCAACATCCGGACTGAATCTCAGACATTAAGTAGTAACATTCAATTAAAACCTATCAAGCTGCCCTGCTTCACAGGTAACATTCTCGAATGGCAGCACTTCTATTCGATATTTTTAGACTTGGTAGATGCTAGATCAGACTTAACCTCAGTGCAAAAATTACACTACTTATATTCATCTCTCAAAAATGAACCACTAGATTTAATCAAGTCTTTGCCTATTTGTAACGACAATTATTCAATAGCGTTAAGTTTGCTGTCCGCTAGATATGACAATAAATTCATATTAGCTAAATATTATATTCAAAATTTATTAGAAGTAAAATCTACGACTAAAGACTCTGTACAGAGCTTAGCAGAATTTACAAATACCATAACGTCTTCTGTCAATTCTCTGACAGCCATGCAATTGTCAGTAGATTCATTTGAACTTATTGTCATACAGCTATTGTCAACAAAACTTGATCATTTCACCTTTAAACTATGGAAAGAATCTATAGATTCTGAAAATCTTCCCAATTTTCAGATTTTGTACAATTTCTAAATGCCCGTAGGCAACTATTAGAAAACACGTTACCGCTGGAAGCTGGACAGCAGCTTAACAAACCGACTCTAAAATTTAACCATAAGTCTGGAAAATCTAAGTTACGAAACTCTGCTGGCGGCACTGTATTTAAAAGCTATCATTCTACTTCAAATAATTATTCATGCCTATACTACAAGGCAAGTCACCCATTTATATGTGTGACAAATTTCGCAATTTGAGCGTATCGGAACGAGGGCAATTTATATTAAAACACAAATGCTGCACTAATTGTATGAGACCAGATCATTTTTCTCCTAATTGTAAGGTCAAGCAGTCGTGTAAGGTCTCTTCCAGACGGCACCATACATTACTTCATATGAATAAGGAGTTAAATTACAGTCCTGCCAGCAGTAGTAATTACTGCTCATTTAAACTGCAATCAGCGAACAATGTTATCTTATCTACAGCTGTCGTATTTGTTATCGACAGCGCTGGTAACAAGCAGCTTGCGCGAATCCTGCTAGATGCAGGATCGCAAGTTAATTTTTGTACTGCATCCTTTGCAAAAAAATTGCAACTTAACTTAACCAAATCTAATATACCAATCTCAGGTATTAATAATGCAACATGTTGCGCTAATAATTTGGTATCAGTTTGCATTGTTTCCGTTATCAAAATTTTACTTTTAATGCTCAATGCGCAGTGTTATCTACTTTGACCCATAAACTTCCAACGCAATCTTTTGACGTAAAACATTTTAATATTTCAGATAATATTTTCCTTGCTGACCCAATTTTTAATATATCAGCTGACATAGACATATTGTTGGGAGCGCAGTTTTATTTAGACTTGATTCAAGCTAACAAATATGTTCGTGGTCCTAACTTTCCTGTCATACAAGAAACTAAGTTAGGCTATATTCTAGCAGGCAATTTGCCTAAGCATTGTCATTTAAAGGGTCCTGCTGTTTCGTTTTTGGCAAGAAACGACGATGATCAAATTCTAGCGTCTCTTGAGAAGTTTTGGGAGACTGAAACAGTCCTTGATAATGCACCCATTGTTAACGACTCAGTTTGCGAAGAACATTTTGTTAAATCTACTAATCGTAATAATGAGGGCAGATTTGTCGTCTCACTGCCATTTGTCTCTGATAAAGTCCAGCTGGGTGATTCCTATGCTACCGCTGAAGCAAAATTTTTAAGTCTAGAACGCAGGTTCAAGCGTGATGCTGATCTTGCGCGTGAATATGCAAATTTCATACAGGAATATAAGGATCTTGGCCACATGACGCTGGTTGAAGATTGTTCTGTTGATGCCAAGGTTTCAAATACCTACTATTTACCTCATCATGCCGTTTTTAAACAATCTAGTTCCACGACCAAGCTTCGCGTCGTTTTTGATGGTTCTGCTAAAACTAGCAATGGTCTATCTCTCAATGATATTTTGTTAGTGGGCCCAAATATCCAGCAAGATCTTTTCTTTATTCTTTAGCGATTTCGTACACACAATTATGTTCTAATCGCTGACATCGAGAAGATGTATCGGCAAATTCTAGTTTCTGATAACGATTGTCATTACCAACGTATTCTATGGCGTGATTCTTCGGTTGAACAATTTAAACATTTCGTGCTGCGAACTGTAATATACGGTACTGCTAGCGCTTCATTCTTGGCAACTCGCTGCCTCATTCAGATTGGTAAGGATAGTGAAGCTTCATTTCCTGACGCTGCTTCAGCTATAATTAATGATTTTTATGTCGATGATTTGTTGACCGGTGCAGACACCATTTCTAATTTGATCAAATTAAAATCTGATTTAAGTACGTTGTTGAGTCAATATTGCTTTACTCTACATAAATGGGCCTCAAATGAACCAAATGTAGTCACTGATTATAGTAATTTATCACTTCCGCTAAACAAACAAGGCAATGTGCGTACGTTGGGCATTCTTTGGAACAACTCTGCAGATTCATTCATGTTTGACATCAAATCATTTCCAGTTGATTCAAGTATTTCTAAGAGAAGAATCCTGTCAATTATAGCGAGTATCTACGACCCATTGGGACTTATTGGTCCAATTGGTTTCCTTTACAAACAGTTTATGCAGCAACTGTGGTTGTGCAATCTTGGATGGGATGAGCCAATTTCTGAGCAATTATATTCGTATTGGCGTTCATTATGTAACAAGTTGTATTTAATTGGTGAAATTATTGTTCCACGCTCCATACGCAGCAAGTCTGAGCCCAAGTTAATTGAATTGCATGGATTCGCAGATGCTTCTGAAAAGGGTTATGGATGTTGCATTTACATTAGAGTTATTTATCAAGATTTAATGGCCTCTTGTCACCTTTTGTGTTCTAAATCTCGTGTGGCTCCACTTCGACAGGTTTCACTACCCCGCAATGAGCTCTGTGCTTGTTTTTGTTATCGCGACTTCTATTCAAGGTAACCTCTGCTCTCCATTCCTTTGTCCATAGCGTACACCTCTACTCCGATTCCATGGTGTCTCTTTACTGGATTCATGTTCAGTCTTCTAGGTGGAAGACCTACGTCGCTAATCGTGTTGCTGAGATTCAGCGTCTCACTGAAACCCACACATGGCATCATATCGATTCGCAACATAATCCTGCTGACATTATTTCTAGAGGATGTCACCCTGACGTTTTGCGCGATTGTTCGCTTTGGTGGCACGGTCCCACTTGTCTGTCTCAATCTTCTGAGTCCAATGTTTTTTCACCTTTTTCACCTTCTAATGTGCCGCTTCCTGAATGTTCCGTTGAGGAGAAACAAACCTCCAAGCTTTCTCTAATTTCTACCTTACCTACTGATCTCTCTAAGGACTTTTCCTCGTTGCACCGACAGACCCGCGTGTACACTTATTGTTTTCGATTTATCAAAAATGCTAGATCCTCAAAGGCAGAGAAAATTTAGGGAGTTCTCACCCCTACTGAAATCTATTCTACAGCTAACTTTTTCATAAAGCAATCCCAGTCGATCCATTTCGCTGCTGAGCTGAATTACCTTCGAAATGGAGCTTCTGTCTCCATAAGGAGTAAACTGTCTTCTCTTGACCCATTTCTTGATGAGTTCGGCATCATGCGTGTCGGCGGACGTCTACAGCAGTCGCAGCTACCCTATGATAATAAGCATCCTACTGTTTTGCACCCTTTGGCTCACATCACTCGCCTCATAATTGAGAGTGAGCATATTTGACTTCTCCACGCTGGTGCTCAACTTGTCCATCATTCACTTCGTCAACGCTGGTGGAATATTAACGCCAAGATAGTGATTCGTTCCATTATTCGTAGATGCGTCAAATGTCTCAGGTTTAATGTTAAATATCAAGCTCAAAGTCTCGGTGTCTTGCCATCTCCTAGGGTTACTCCCTCCAGGCCATTTTTATTTTGTGTAGTAGATTATGGTGGTCCTTTCATGATCCGTCATGGCGGGAAGAGATCTAGGACTCTGTCCAAGTCGTATGTGTCTCTATTCATCTGCTTAGCCACTAAGGCCATTCATTTGGAATTGGTTTCCGACCTCACAGCCAATGCCTTTATAGCCGCCTTACGTCGCTTCATGGCCCGTAGGAGCATACCTAGCCAATTGTATTCTGACAATGGCACGAATTTTAAGAAGGCCCGCAACGTCTTGCGTGAGCTTTACAATCTCTGGCATAACAAGGATGCCACTTTAACAATTCAATCATTTGCAACTTCTCATGGTATTAAGTGGTCATTCATTCCTCCTTCGTCACCTCATTTTGGTGGGCTTTGGGAGAGCGGTATAAAGAGCTTGAAATATCATTTGCGCCGCGTTGTCGGCAAGTCTATACTCACATTTGAGGAGTTTACTACGGTTTTATCACAGGTAGAGGCCTGTCTAAATTCACGTCCATTATTTGCCGTTTCATCGGATGTAAACGATCCAGTGCCACTTACCCCTGGCCACTGTTTAATCTGTGCACCATTAACGGCAATACCTGATCCTGATTTGTCACACGTTCCTATCTCTCGTCTCGGCCGTTGGCAACTTCTCCAGAAGTTTGTCCAAGCTATCTGGAAATCATGGTCGCGCGACTACTTACACCAATTGCAACAGCGTCACAAATGGAAGTTCGCTAAATAAAACGTCTCCATTGGTGACCTAGTCCTTCTAATCGAGGATAACTTGCCTCCATTAGCATGGAAATTTGGGGTAATTACAGCCACATTTCCCGGACCAGACAATTTAATTAGGGTAGTTTACGTTCGTACGCCTGCTGGCACCTTTCGCAGACCAATTCACAAGTTATGTTTGGTGCCAGCGAGGGACGAACCGTAGACACTACATCAATGTAGCTACTTAACACAATCGTTATGTATTATGTATACGCATATTATACATTTTACATCCTCGGATATGTCTATTTTACTACTATGTATCATTGAATTTGATATCATTATATCAATACTATGCATGTACATTATTATGTTCTTTCTTTATTGTATTTACTATTGTGTCTCTATCATTGTATTACTATATTGAGTCAGTTTTTTGAGGATGTTTTCTTTATATAAATTAAAGGATGTCGCTTATTTTCTGTTAAAAATTAAATGTATGTATTTACTAAACATATGTTAATATTTCAAAGAAGATTACGTTAGTTACATAAGCACTTTTATTTTTATCATGAGCTTTAGTTTGTATCTTTTCAATACAGAAATTGCTTGTTTTACTTTAAGCAAAGGTCAATTTATTTAAGGTGTAAAGCTTTCAATTATTTTATGTATTTTCTTGTATACAACATTTGATTCATGTATTGTCACTTGTACTATTATATTCTATTTTATGCCTTGTATTTATGTATTTTGTAATTATGCAACACACATATATTCTATTGTATTTTATCATGTATTTTGTAACTATGCAACACATATTTTGTATCCATATACTTTGTATCTATGTAACACATATTATTGTACCCGCATCTATTGTCTGTGATTGTGCACCACGCATATATTTTTACACATTTTTGTATTTGTATTTTACGATCATGTATCGCACATATATTATTATTCATGTATTTGTGATTATGACACACATGTTATTTCATTTATATACTTGTAACTATTCAACAATGTATCATCTATTCTCGCATGTCAATGTATTTGTGCATTCTTGCAATTGCTTGGTATAGCATGCGCTATTTAATTATTATACTACAGCGTTATGCTTAATCTATGTTCTATATGCATGTAACGTTTTGTAATAATCATTGTCTATTCATTTTATATAATATGCAATATTATTATGTATAAATCAGCTGGCTTGGTCTGGCTTAAATTATTAATCATGACTTGCATAAATATTTGCAACTTAAATCTGGCCCATCAAAGGATGAGTCACAGATTATTCATTATCTAGCTATCATGTTTTGTATTGTATGCATGTCTGCTGATTCATGCACGTTTATAATCATGTATGAATCAGTTTGCAAGCCAACTTTGGCCTGTCTAACTTTATCATCATCAACCAGTCCAAGGTTTTATCTCTGGGCAACTTAATGTCATAATCTTTGTTATCTAACATTTCAATGTCGATAATTAAGACATAAAATTACTAATGGTTAATCTCTATTAGTAAGAACATACATGTTTGTGTTTTCTTTATAATATAAATTGTTAACAATGTATCACAAAAAAAATCGCTCGATTTTTGCGGGCAGTTATGTACAATAATGTGGGAATTATATTAATGGAAGGTTGGCTAATCTGTTTTATAATCCAATTCTGCTTGCAACTGCAGACATGACGTTACAGTGCTCTGAGCGTACAAATACAACAGACGTTGCTTACGCTTGTCGCGTTTCGCCTGTCGGTTTAACTATTTCATATCGCGACATATTATGTAGGCCTTAGGCCTAAATTATTTCATGTCTTCTTTACGTGTTACATAATTGCGTTTCATTTCTAAAAATGTAATTTTTTCTTTCGTAATGTGATTTTCTCAGACGTCATGATGCATAGAAGGCTGCTAACCTTCTTGAAATCTAAATTCATTTGTACCATTTACGTACAATAAATGTATTAAATTACAGTCCGCTTATCCACAATTATTTTCACCATCCTGGCCAATTTAACTACACGACATTATTAAAATGATCAACCAAGGAATCTACACGTCAAAATTTTTAGTTCAGCAAAAATATTAATCAAACACAATTCTTAACAGATGGATTACATAATAAATTCACACACTATTACCATGCATTGTACAATGTATAATTAAATGTACCCAGTATGTAATATATATTATATCTTACTGTATTCTATAGTATTATATAATTTGTGTATCTGGGACTCACAACAATATATGCATGACTATGGAATTAAATAAAGTTTGGAACGTTGGATAAAATCTGCGTTTTTATTACGACCAGAACTCGTAATGGGTTGAAAACATATTTTCAACAAGAAAATATTTTTAAAAATACAGAAAACAATACAAACTACTGTTTATTCTTCAGGTTCAAATCACAAGAATAATGTGAAAAATTATGAATATATACATATATATTATAACGGTACAAATTTATTTGTGTTTGAGGAGCCCCACGTTCTTGGGACACCAATTTTATATAACGGTACCGAGTATTTAAACAGTTATAACGATACCAGGTGTAAACGTATATAACGATACCAGGTGTAACTGTAATAAGAGTAGTAAATTTATGAGTAGTTAAAAATTCATGTTTATTGTTTAAAAAGCGTTATAAATAATAAAACATTGTTAATAATCTCCAATCAAGATATCACTCATTATTAAGTGTTTATCTCTTAAGCTATACGGTGTTACACACATTTAAAACACTCTTACATCTAGACATGTTAATAATCTTAATCTAGACATTTATTCAAATTGATTTAATAAAAGAAATAAAAATATAAATGTAATTCATTTTTATTTTAATTGAATTCATTTAAATCAGATCTGACCTCGGCTTGCTCAGTCTATACCAATTTTTTTTAAAAATAAATTTAAAATTATATTAATTACTCTTAGACTGGCATTTGTTTCATATTCAAAATTTAAATTATTCTTTTCTACAAAATGCAAATATCAAATCATTTCAATTATTTTTCTTTGATAAAAAAAATATTATCTCAAAATTAAACTCTTTTTTTCTATATTTATCTATATGCGATCGCTCATTCTTACGACTAAACCATTTACATAAGACTCTATTACATTCTTTACCTAATTATAAACTTTTTTGTTTTAATTCATTGTCTCTTTATGTAGTCTTTATGAGCTCTTTAAAAAAATCATTTATAAAAACATTATGCATGTCACCTCGAGTTTTGATGACCTTACGACTTATTGACGGGGTCCAGCGTTGTCCTGAGTTGGGTTACCGTTACTCCTGGCTTGGCGTGGTCCTGGATATGTCCAGAGTCCAGCGTCGTTCTCCAGCACTGTGTGGTCCGTCCCAGAGAATTAATATCGGCTGCGAGGTGGATCTCGTTCTGCTGTTAGGCGTCTAAAAAGCATCTCCTAACGTCCAGCATCTCGCGTCGCTCTTTGTAGCTTCTCTGTAGATACTCTTGCTGACTTAAACGGTCCCGGTTCTCTACGTTTCCCGTACTAGTGTAAACATAATTACTGAAAATGTCTTTATTCGTTCGTAGATGAGACTTATAACAAAATAAAACTGTTCTGCCGACGGACAGAGTGTCCGACTGCAACTGTGTCTTGAAATGAAGAGAAGGGCTTCCAGTCGAACCCTTAATTTATACCCTCTCGAGATACCGCACCTGTTGGTTCCGAAATTGTCCTGTCGAGACCTGCAGATCACATGATAGCCCCCACTGCCGAACCTTTTCATATATTTGCAAGTTTCTGTAAATGGGAATATTTAGTACGGAATCGAGATAGCACAAATCATAGATAATTTGCTTAAGCACTCACTGTATTAATTTGAGCGTCTTAGTGTAATTTGCGTATTTTTGGCACTTATTTTGCACTGACTTCGCGTAGTGTATCCTACTAACGTCATTTTCTTACTGTGGATAACTATAAAATTTACACACAATTTGGTGCCTTTTGTTTGTTTATACACTAATTAGTTTTCACACAGTGAATTAAAATAATTATTTTAGTAATTAATTGGGGAGGGTTGCTGGGATTCCTGTCTGTACATGCACAACACACACAAGATACACGCGTAACACACATACAATCGAGCAGGTGTTTCTTGCCTGTTGTAACAGGTTAATTTCTCCCTAGTATAACAATAAAACATTTTTACAATCCCAGACATGTCCATTTACCCCAAACTTATAATAATTTTACAAATTTTACATCTATTTAAATCAATGCTCAATACAGCATATGGCTGTATCGTTGCAATATATTATGAATATAGCAATAATATACTATTTCCTCAATCAGATAGAAACGTTTTGGTATCAATATGCGTCTTGACTCAAAATACATTGGACGTCTGAATACCTTGCTTATAAGTCATTTTCTTTTATTATTGAAATTAATTTTAAGGCAAACGCGCGTGAACGCACACATGCAATATTCTCTACTTTTCTCGGACGTTCCACATAACTATCTTCAAAGTCTGTCTCTTACTCGTGTCCTTACCACCTTCTTGCCAGTTTCCTTTATCTACCTGACTTTCTTCCCCCTGTGGGTTGTTTGGGTTGTTAATTCAACACAGCCTATGTTTGGCCGTTTGTCGTACAGATCATACTAAATCAATTGTGTCTGTCGTCTGTAATACAACATGTAACTCTCTTGTATGTATTAACGTATATTACAAATTTATGTAGGGACTAACTCGTATTAACTCGAGTAGTAGATCGTGTATCGTATCTAGACTTCTGACATAAAATAAAATATTAAATTTAGCAAATTTAATATAAAGAAATTTAATTAGAGATAAAAGCCGGGTAAATTTGCTATCTAATACCAATAGCTTTTGCGGCCTGACCTCTAGTCCAAACGTAATTGGTTGCAAATAATAAATTAAACTTACAGGAATAAATAGGTCTGTAGAATAACGCTCGTTAATCATTTACATTTTATTTTTATTTTATTTATATTAATTTGTATATTTTATTTCAGTCTCGGTTTATGAATGCACATTCCGTGTTGAATAATAAGCGTACGTATTTCAAAGCGACAGTTTTGTCGCAATTAATAAAGCTCAACAAACTACAAGCGTAACTCTGGCCAAGTAATCTGGACGTTGTTATTAATGGTTGAGTGAGAGAGACGCAGTATATCATGCTAACTCATGCAGAGCGCAATTTGAGTTAATCCACCGGTATGACATTGCGCTACTGCAATCTGTCTTATCCAAAGGTACTGTAGTTGCTGCTTACAAACCTCAGTAACAGTTTAATATTACATGTGCTTAGAGATTTACACCATGATAAACCCAGACAGCTGATTTTATGAAATTTCAAATAGAGATAAACTTTGTTCACTTTATAGCCATTTAGGTGTATTGGAAATTTAAATTTTCAATCATATCTTTTAAAATTAATCTTTTTCTTATATGGTGTCACAGTTCGGAGTCAAACCTTAGCCTTCATAATCATCCGCCTCCATTTTTCCTTCTCCTTGGCAATCGATGTTCAGCGTTTTATTTTAAGTAAAGTATCAGCATCCCTCGCCACTGCGTCAATCCAGCAATGCTTGGGTCCAACAGGCTTTTTACCCTTGATTTGACTAAACATTACCTTTCTAGGTATTCGGTTACCTTCCATCCTAGTGACGTGTCCTGCCCTTTGCAATCTATGCAGTAGGATGGTGGTGGCCAGATCATTGTCTTTATATAGCTTGTATAGTTACTTGTTGTGACGCATTCTCCGTATCCCATTGACTTAGATTGGTCCATATATTCTCCTCAAAATTCTCCTTTCAGAGGTATTGACTATGTTAGCGGCTTGTTTGTTCAGAGTCCAAGTCTCGCTGCCATATTTTATCACCGGTCTAATCACAACTTTATATACAATGTGATCTTGGAATGATGGTGGATATTTCTAGTCTTGAACATAGTTGTCAACGAAGAATATGCTTTATTTCCGGTCTGTGTCATTTTCCTTATTTCGTGTATTTCCTCATTATCTTTTGCCATCCAACATCCCAAATATTTAAACTGATTAATTATTTCCATGTTTAGTGGTTTGATTTCAAACTGTTTAGATTTCCTGGTTTTCCTTAGAGCGGTGATGATGACCTTTTCTTTAATCTCTATTAACCAATAATCCTAACTCTTCTGCTTTACCTTTGAACTGCTGGAAGGTCTCTTTTGCTCTTCCTTGGGATCTTGCCATAATACTAATATCATCTGCATATCATCTAATAAAATTAATAGAATTTGTTTACTTTAATAAATGTAAAATAAACGAAATATGAGTAATATAAAAATACGTTCTTGTCACGTGAAGAAGTACTTGACATACTTAGCTACGTAAAATGTAATAACATTTGTGTATTAGCGATTTAGCAATTTATTAACAATATCGCTGTGTTTTAGTGTAAAACACACGATCGGCAGAAAAGGACACCCATAATTGAACAAGTCGATAAAAGGCTTTAACTGAATATTGCAACACTGTAACTGGAAACACTGTAATTATAGTAGAGTAATTATCAATTAAGTATTCTCACGGAAGTATAGCGCCAACACTCCAATAATCTAGTAAGAATGCAGATATTTATTTTGATAGTACGGAATATTTTCTTGGTTAACTTAAATTTGATTAACAAAAATAATTTGTATTTTAAATAGGTGTATCGTTTCTAATTATATAGCTACAGTATGTAGAACTTGGCAAATAAAACTAGTCGTTGGAATCTTCACAAATGCTTCACTAAGAGCGAGTCATTTTTTCACAAGAAACTAAGAGTGATTTTGACTCCAGGCACTTCTTTTGCCATCAGATATTGTTAGTTACCTATTTTCAACGTAGAACTGAATAACACAACAGAAAATAAAATAATTTCAGTCACATGGTTTAAGGTTAAATGTATTCTGACAAGAGAACTGTAGTGTTTCGCAAAGGTTTAGAGAGGACAATTGTGTCTTTCTGAACGAGATAACAATTCAAAAATACGGAAAATAAAATATGCTAATTTTTGCGAATTTTCAGATGTGTGGGTGAACGGACATTTGCAAATTAGCTACGATTTTTACCAAATATTTTGAAATGTTATATTATGTGCTTATATAGTGTTAAAAAATAATGCCCTTAAATTATGTATAAGCAGATATTATTTCAAAGCCTCTTAAAGCAGTAAATTAGCTGTATTCTACGTAAACAACAGACAGTACACAATTATAACTACAGCAAAATTGCGGTTAGAAATAATAATGTTACGACATCACAGAACAATCTACATGTTTATTGAACGTTCCAGAGGGATCCAGAATGTAATGCGGTGGTGTACGTGACACTTGACGCATTCACGAGACTTTTCTCGAAGCCGCCAGCCGCGCGGACTGTGTCAAGGCCGCAATTAATTACGTAGTACACACTGGCGCTAACACGCAGTTTGGAATCTTCGCGTTGCGGAGACAATCTTGGTCTGTGCGCGGACGTATAAATACAAGGCGGCAGCGGCCTTAGTTTTCAGTATAGTTGCGATATATATACAGTGCGGTTCGAGTTTATTGTCGGGCGATTACAAGACATTATCTGGAGGTATTACTGTGTGCGTTCAAGTGGTTATTAGTTAAGTGTTTTGTTTTATAATCGGACGGTATATTGTAATGCAATTGTGTTTTAATATTAGTTGACATTTATTTGCGTGTGAACAATTTTTATTTGATTTGTTATAAGAGACTGTGTTGTTAATTACGAACTGTTTAACTGTGAAATTAAAGCTGGTGATTAGTGACTTAATTGGTGTCTTGTATTTTGTTTCCACTGCACTTACGACGATCAAGTAGACCGTCGTAACAATAATAATGAAATGGGAAAATTGCGGATAGTCCGCTTTGTGGCTTTAGCCTAACCTTGGGAATTCACGTAAGAACCAAAATTATACCAAAGGCTCAATTGTTTAACCTCTTTACCAGTTTGTTTGGAGCGGTCGTGGCGTAGTGGCTAGCGTGTGGCGCTGCTACGCTGTCGGCGCGGGTTCAATTCCCGCCGGGGGCCATCTGATTTAGATACGACCGTTCCCCCCAGCAAGGCAATGGCAAACCAGCGAGAGGTATCCTGCTTAGTATAAACCTTCCCCAACTATGCCGTTCGGATCCGGCGTTAAACTGTAGGTCCCATATACCTGTGAGAGACTCAGTACCACACGCACCACGGGTATATGCGGGGAGGGTACAAACCAGTCGAAAGACTGAAGGACTACGGAATCAGTTTTTTAAATAATCTGTTTAACTAACTAGTTAAACATTAGTGTACAGTAGAAGTGTTTTAACTTTGTGCGTTAGCTACACAAAGGTAGCTAATCTGTGATCAACACGATCAGCATAATCATCTTTAGTCAGGATTAGACTAAAAATAGTTTGTCACGCAGAAGGACTAGAGTTGGCCACTCCAACGCTTCCTCGGACGTCCCACGCCTCTCCGTTCTTTCGGCTTGTAATTCCATAGTTGTTTAGGGATGTAGCAGTCGTCCATTCAGTTAAGATGTTTCAAACGTATTAGCCGATGTTGTTCAATTCTATTAAGTATACTCATAATATTCATCTCCTGCCGTACATCGACATTTCTTTTGCGATCTTGAAGAGTATATCCTGGCGGTGACAGAGAAATATCATTTCGGCCGCTTAAATACGACCGTCCTGGGACTACGTTAATAGTAGTTGTACTGTATAACCACCATTCTTGGACCCGTAGAGAAATGCGGGGACAGCCATCGCCTTGTAGAAACTCAGGCGTGTTTTGTTTTACAAATAAATTTGCAAGTTATGTTGATGGTCCCACACATATGGTTGAACTCGTGCAGTTCTTCATCACATCATTGTTTGTAATGTAAGATACATTCCAACCGAGATATTCAAAATTGCTAATCTGCTCCAGAACAGTACCATCTACAAGAATCTTTGCTGGCAAGAGGCCAGGCTCCATGGTTAGCCATTACCTTGGTCTTCAATGTAAAAAGCTGCAATCCGAAATCCTTGCAGATTCAATTCAATGAGTGTACACCTATCTGCAAACCGCTTTCCGAGTTCGACAGGATAGCCTGGTCGTCAGCAAATAACAATGTGCCAACTGCAGAGTTACCAACCATAATATTTTCTAGAACGTTCATCTGCCAATAGCGTACGACAACGTCTACATATAAATTAAAAAGAGAAGATGTCGATGGGCATCCTTGTCGTACTCCACAACGATCACTGTGCATTAGCAACTTTTGTAATTTTTAAAATTATTTCTAAAATTTCTTTAATGCTTTTCAATTATCTGTGTTGGCTGGTTTTGTAATTTACAATATTTTAATTTACAGCAGGCCTATGTGTGTAGTTTCTTTAGAACATTCAATTTTTGTCTTCTGTACCGACCATACAATATATGTTCAAAAAATGTTTAAGTAACAACTTTTTTGTCTAAAGTAACGCCATCACGGTCAACTACGTTCTTTAAAAGAAATTTTAAGGATGTTACAGTCTGTCTGTAGAGACATTTGCCCATTATTTGAATCCTGATACGACTGTATATTGTTTACAACAGTCCAATCACGTAAGCGATATGAAGCATGCTCTCTAAATTACTTAATTGCAGAGTAAAAAATTTAATATATATTTAAATTTGTTTAAACCCTGAGTTAGGTGTTTGGTATGCAGCAAGTAAATACATGAACTGTAACTAAAAATCATGTTTTTTTCAGTCATATTCTTAATTTGATTAACGAGCTTTCGCTATTTATATCTGTACCCTGTATCCAACACCTGAAAAGAGTGCAACCTAACCTCTTTCCGATAGGTATAATCCTGTGATAAGTTGAATAAATATATAAAAATAAACTGAATAGTTATACTCTAGTATCACTTTACTAGCGGTTGTACAATAATTGTTAACATCATACTTGTAAAAAGTGGAAATTATTAAGGCGTCACATTCCAAAGTTAAGTTTGTAAACCACTTACTAGAATTGTTTAAATCTTGTGTCTGGTCATGTAATGTAAGGAGTCACACTTTTGTAGTTTGTAGCCTTATTGTATTGATATAATCTAACCTAGTAATATAGTATGTAACGTAACACATATAATATGTATACATTTTATTTTTATGTATATATTTTATGAAATATAATTTTTTTTTTTTTTATTATAAAACTGAATCAATGTTCTTACGTAATCTAAAATAAGTAAACCAAAATTAAAAATCGTACCTAGTGGATAGTCTCCTAGGTGACATTTGACATTTTAATGTAATCCTTAAATTTAATTAAACGATAAACAAATTGTAAGTATATATTTGTTGACTAAAATGTTAAATTGGTGTAACTTGTGTTTTTCTATAGAGAGTGCTAGTTTTCAAGTAAATTTCCCAAGTCAAGTAGTGAGTCTTCATCTGTTTGCCGTCTCCAATCCAAAACTGCTCTTGTCATTGTTGTTTCATGATAGTTTCCCAATTTGCCCTCAACGCGTAGCAATCGCTGTAGCAATTAACCGATATTTATGTGCACTTTAAGGGATTAAAAGACAATTATGTATCATAAACAACCTGACACGTAGGCCCGCAACACTCGAACAACACACACACACAGATATGTGAGCATTTGTACTTTGCAGTCTGAGGCGCTTATGTTTGTATATACTCTTTTCGAGAGTACTCGTTGCTTGTTGCAACTATTAGAAACCTTACGGAACAAACTTGCAAATACAATACATCAGTGTACAGCAATTTGCATACCGGCGCCGTATGTAATTTGGAAAAAGTACATTTTGTCTACTTTGGTGTAATAAAATACAAGCTGTCCAAATATTTACTTTAATATATATATGCAATAAAAACCTGTTAAGGGGAAAATATTCAGTATTGTATGTGATAAATTGGTGCTTTTGTCTTGTATTAATAAGTCGTGTTTATCGGTAAGTAGAATAAGCCATTTTCTGATTAGCAGAATAATTAACATTAAGTTAAGAAAGAGATTTGTTCATTCTTTTGTATGGGGAATTATAATGTACTCATCACAGAAACGGGCCGTGAAGAACAAATAGGAAATATAATGAAGCTTTGAAATGCTAATGTGGGAAATGGTGGAAGATTAAATGGAGAAAAATACAACAAATGAGGAAGTATCAAAACCAGTGCCTTATAAGAGGAAATTTGTTGGCGCTAATGAAAGACGAAAGCAAAATTTGCTTAATTTAATTTAATAATTTAATTAGATTGGTCATATTCTGACAAACGACTGTTTAGGGAAAATAATAGTAGAAGAAGAGCTTGCAGTGAAGACAGAAAATGAAGAATGAAGTATTGTATATTAACGGACGGATTTGATAATGGGGCGAAATTACAGAGACCTTGAAGACGAGAGCAGGCACAGACGTCACAGAGATAACATCTAACTGAACTCTGTCTGAAGACAGAATCACAATTTATGTTGATGACTTGTCAGTACAGCTGTGATCTGAGTGTAGTGATATTAAGTAATTTATAATAAATTTAGTCACTGTAGTATATTTGTTGCCACTTACTGTAAATAGTGTGTAATTGATTATCGCACTTAAAGAAGAATTACTTAATTAAACTTAATTAAATGTCTGTTGACAAAAGTCTCCTTTTAATTAAATGTTTGATTCTTTTATTGTATCTGGTGTAGTTTGGTGTAGTCGAACATTGCACAAACTCTAATACGTAACAACATATGTATTATAAATTACGTCCACAATATATAAACAAGACAGTAGCTAAAATTTTCTTATTGTAGTAGAAGTAGAAAACAGCACGATTACCTTTTAACATCGCATGTCAGCATAAAATATATAATTTGGTCGACGTTTATTTTGCCATGTTCTTTCGTGTATACCATTAGAGACGTGCCTCACAGCTACTGCGTACGAGTCATTTATCACTCGTGGGATTTGGCAGACGATGTTGGTGACGTGTAAGAGTGACAAATGTCGTGGTCGCCCAGAATGCATTTTTAAAAAATGGCGTAAATTGTGCTGCTTGATAATATGTGATTATTTTAATAAACAAACTGTATGAATATAAATTTTCTATAAAGAAAAGAATGTATATAATAAATATATATGATTCCTGGTAACAGATATTCGTCTAATAGAGAGGGTTCGAACATTTAAGTATCTAGAAGAGATAATTCCAGAGAATGGCTTGGAAAAATCTGCTATAGAAGAAACGATTCATAGACGGAAAGGGCATATGGTATAACTAAAGATATTTACAATAAAAAGTGCATATCTAGAAATGCGAAAATAAGGCATTACAGTACATTAGTGAAGCCAGAATGCCTATATGCAAGTGAATGTCTAGCACTGAATTATAATTCAGACAAATTAGAAATACTGGAAAGACGAATAATTAGGAAAATATTAGGCACACGAAAAACTTCAGAAGGTTGGAAATTAAGAAGTAATGATGAAATATATCAAAGTATAGAAAACGTAAGAGAAACAATGAGAAAAAGAAAACTATTATTGTTTGGACATTTATATAGAATGGATGACAATAGGTTGACAAAGCAAATCTTCAAATATCTGGGGAGGGAAGAAGTCAACATCAAGTTGGATTAAAGAAGTCCAAAAAGATTTAGAAAAAAATAATATACACGCAGAAGAAGCAATTGGAAGAGATGTTTTTCGGGCAAAAGTGTTAAAAATGGAGGGAATCCAGGGTAGGAGAGAGAGAAAAACGTAGGTTCAAAGTGGACTGAAGACAGGAAGAAGAGACACAGTGAGAAGATGAAAGAATATTGAAAAAAAGAAAATAACAAACAGTAAAGAATTGAAATTGGCATGTGGTCCTTAGATGCCCGATAAAAAAAAATATATAAGAAAAATAAGTTTTCAAAATTAATTAATGTTTACGAACTATAATACCGTTTGTTAAAATTTGTCTTGCCGGGCTGTAAGCCCGTGGTTCAGTGTTGCTAATAGCAAACGTTTCGGCCGGTTCTTCGACGGCCATCTTCAATGCAAAAGGCTGAAAACACTGATTTGCAGTCAGTGACCACAGTACTGTGGCTAAGGCTATACTGTGGTCACTGGCTACAAAACCTTTGGCAGTGTTTTCAGCATTGAAGATGGCAGTCAAAGGAACGGCCGAAACGTTTGCTATTAACAATATTGGACCGCGGCCTTACAGCCCGGCAAGATAAAATTTTAACAACCTTGACGCCGGCAGTGAAAGCCTTAGATAGAATAACGTTTGTTACACTCCATTACTTTAAGTGACTTGCGATAAGCGCATTCGAGCGATACAGTCAGGGCCGGTTTTACCTAACGGCGGACCCGGCGGCCGCCGGGGGCCTCGCGCCAGGAGGGGCCTCACGAGGTGGGGTTTTTTTTTATTGTATAAAATTAAATATGTAGGATTTTGAAGTAAAATGGGATTTCAAATAATAAAAAAAATAATAATAATAAATAATAATCAATTTCAGCAAATTATTACCAATTATCAAGTTTTAGTAGCGCCATAATACAGAAATTTTGGTAGTGTACATGACAGTTGCTGTCGGCAGGATATTCTATGCGCAGGCGTGCAGCTGGGAGCACGTATAGAATTGTTTCGGTAGTAAAGTTCCTTACTGAACGAGGACTTCCTTTGAGGGGTGACATTGACAAGTTTGGATGTGCAAACAATGGAATCTATTTAGGTCTGCTTGAATTATTAAGTGAGTATGACCCGATTTTGAAGGAACATATAAGAAAGTATGGTGGCACTGGCAGTGGCAAAACGTCTTACTTATTACCTGCGATGCATTTATTGATATTATGGGAAAGCGAGTGTTTGAAGAGATTGTGGAGGAGGTAAAGGCGTCTAGATACTACTCAATATCAGTAGATTCAACTCCAGATGTTGCACACATTGATCTACTAACTTTTATCATTCGATATGTTAAGTTTGGAGAGCCTACAGAAAGATTTTTAAAATTTATTCCAATACGTGGACACACAGCAGATAACCTATTCAATGAAGTAATTGGCTTATTAAATAAAAATAACAACCCAATCTCTGACTGCCGGGGCCAGTCTTACGATAATGCGACTAACATGAGTGGATGTTACAATGGCCTCCAGGCAAAAGTTAAAGAATAAAACAAGTTAGCAGAATTTATCCCTTGCTCGAGCCACTCGTTAAACTTGGTTGGAGTTTCTGCGGCTGAGTGCAACTCAGAGGCCGCTAAGTTCTTTCACTTCGTACAATCATTGTACTTCTTTTTTGCTCGCCCACTTCCAGACGGAGGGTGCTATTGGCTTCTCTGAAAGGAAAAAAGAAAGTTGTCAAGGCGCTATCAAGCACAGGTGGTCGGCTCGTGCGGATGCAGTGGCTGCACTGAAAGAAAACTACATCGAAATAAAATCTGCTTTATAAACAATAATTGATGACAGGGAATAAGCAGCTGATGCGAAAGTACAAGCTTCTGGTTTTAGAAAATCTATGGAGCGATTTGAGACAATATTTCTCACCCATATGTGGAACGAAATTTTAAGTCGCATAAATAATGTAAACAAAGTATTGCAGAAGCCAACATTGACCCTTTCGACCTCAGTGACGGTATTAAATTCCCTTACAGATTAATTTCCAAGAAAAGGGACAGTTTCGAAAGATACGTCACAAAAGCTGAAGTAATTTTTGGATCAACTTACAAAGAGTCTGAGAAAACGCGCACTACCAAACGTAGTTCAAGGATTACCTATTTTGATAAAACCCAAACACCAGAAACTGTCCTTACAGGGAAAGATAAACTTAAAATAGAAACTTTTCTACCTATTATAGACACTATTATTAGTTACTAATCTAAAAGAAAGATCTTCAAAATATGAGACAGTAGCTAAGGGATTTGGATTTTTAGAAGATTTGGTCGTTCTAAATGAAAGTGACTTAAAAGTTTCTTGCAACGCTTTTTCGGAAAGATACAAAGATGATGTTTGTGGAAATGAACTGCTCGAAGAGTGCCTTCATCTTCAAAGTTTTGAAGACGATGACGACATCACAGGTGGAATATTTGAGCAAGAGGATCATGAAGGAGGAGAGAAGGTCCAAGAAGGTTCATGGCACTGGATCTCATTCTTCGTCAAACAGACTTAACCTGAAGATCACGTACAAACACTTGCAAGAAAATGGACTTTTAACTGCTTTCCCAAATGTCGAAATTTGCTTAAGAATATTTTTGTGCATGATGGTGTCTAACACATCTGGAGAAAGAACATTTTCTAAACTAAAAATTGTGAAAAGTTTTCATAGAAGTAGTCTTAAACAAGAGCGATTACACTCTTTAAGCATCCTAAGTATAGAAAATGACATTTTGCGTAAGCTAAACTTTCATGACGTAATTGATGATTTCGCTGCAAAGAAATGTAGAAGGAAGGCGTTTTAAAAGTGTTTGATTTTATTGATATATATTTTATTCAGCCACTGTCCAAATTTGCGTTAATTGTGTTAATGACTTGTTAAGAGTACAGAGGCAAACTCTAACATAATTATATTTCTTTATAGAATGTACTATGTAACATATTTGTTTTTTACTTATGTTAATAAAGTAACCAACCTAGTAGTAAGTAACCTAGTTTTAAAGACCTACATTACTAAAACCACTTTAATAATTTGTACAAAGAAGGTAAAATGAAACTTAGCTCTTTTTTATTTTGTGGGTTTCAAACTGATGTTAATAAAGTAATTATTCAAAGACTTTTGTATTTGTGATGTTTTGATGATTATTACAGTCCCTTATTTATTGGTAGTAATGCAGATATAATTTATATATGTTTATTTATCACTGAATGAAATATATATATATGTGTGTGTGTGTGTGGGGGGGGGCCTCATTTTCGAATCCGCCAGGGACCTCAGAGGTTCTAAAACCGGCCCTGGATACAGTTACTCGAAGCGAAACAAAAGATAACATATTTCATAAATACTTCAAATAGAAACACTGTGTGAAATAGCTCGTGTTAGAAGAGTAGTCAGCATGCGTATGCGAAGGGATACGACACCGATGCAGTATAGGAGAATCCATGGCGTTTACTCTTACTAGTTATTACCTCGTTCAGCAGATGCTGAAAGATAGTGAGAAACATGAGCTGTAGTCGAGAAGTCTGACGTTCTTAACAACAGTTCGTGACTCGATAAACCGACAATTTTATCGTTGTACCATTTGCATAACTCAGTTTAATTTTCTATAGATTTTTCTGATTTTGTAACAATTTTTTTTATGTAATTTAAAACAAAATAATATGTTTCTATGACTCTCTATAAGAATTCTGCAAACCGTATTAACTGCGTTATTTAATGAGGTTTCTGCTCTGACAGAAACTGTATCACTTTTTCATGTAATAAACCATACATTTTAAGCATACATAATAACAACTATGTTATAAATTAAATAGAAAATAGATTATTTTGAAATTGTTTATAAATATGCTCTTAAAACCACATGCTCTTAACATGTAAATCTATATTGTTATTACCGATTTTTACAAACTATTTTAAATATTTTAAAAATCTATTATAGTTGCTTTGTTTTGTTTTTGTTGAATAACCTTTGTGATGTGGGCAAATTAAATAATAATAATAATGGCTCCCATGTGTACCACCGAAGCAGCTTAGGAGTCAGGCTGCCTTATGCGAGCCGTACGGCATACAAGGAAGGCAGTGTGGCCAGCACTACGCTTCAGCCGCCCATTATTATCCCCAAGATCTTATCCCAGGTACTCATTTTCAACAGGCTGAGTCGACCTGGGGGCCCGGGACCTTGAGTGGGGGCCTTTGACCTTGATTGATTGGGGAGAATTAACGTTGGGGGCTGAAAAACACACCTTGATTTTATGGTGCGGGCCCGGGAATCGAACCACTGGACCAGGTGCCATACCCACTAAGCCTACTGAGCCGCCATGGGCAAATTAAAATTTTTAAAATAATAAGTGCGGTAGGTATTATAATTTAACTGAAATAATTTACAATATTTTTACGATGGTCTCAGTGATCGTCGAATGGTACATTGGAAAACAAAATACAGACACCAATGAAGTCACTAGTCACAAGCTTAAATTAATCACAAATAACAGTTTGTAATCAACAAGTTATTCAACAAGACTATACTCCTACAATAATACAAGTTAAATTAATCCAGACGCAATAATAACGTCAACAATTCAAATTTCACACGAATAATAACGCACTTCGTTACAATTCTTCGAACCGCACTTGAATAAATCGCCAATTATAATTGACTTCTAACCGGCAGCTGTCCCCTATATATTAGCCTCCAGGGTTCCAGACTAATGTTCTATAATATGCGTCCTTAACAAGCACTCGAAAACTTTAGAGGATGTTTGAGTACGGCCTTGACAGAAACACGTAGAACGACGCTCTTCATTATTCGAGAACGTTGCGTCGTTTCAATATCATATAATAATGCAATGTTTCTTTTAAAAGCAATAAAAAGCATGTTATTACATAAAAATGTATATAATATACCTTATTACTAGACGTTTAGCTTTAATAAAATTTGCTCCATCTATATATATAAAACTCAATGTCTGAGGATTTATGGGTACTGAATTTAAATCCACACCGTTACACCGATTGCCACCAAATTTTGCACAAGTAACCTTTGACACAAAGCGAAAAATACTGTCTAACTTGGTATTTTATATTTTGCCCCGTTTGCACGATTTAGGCCCTTTTAATTATGTCTTTTCGTTGACGCGTATAAAGATGCCAACAACACAATGAAGACCAGAAAATTAATTACCATAGTAACAAATAAATAAACAAATGATATTTAGCAGCATCAGAACTCTACCTTTATCTGTTCCTGCAGTTTTTAATATGCGATTGTATCGATATATTTTGTAATTTTTTATACAGATACGTCTATATACGTATATATGTATATAGTATATTTTGTAACTGTCTTAAACGATTATAAAATTTATGTTTATACGTATTTCTTGTGATGCAATGAACAAGTAATGAAGTATATTAAATACTACTACTAAAAATGTCAGCAACACCATGGAGACCAGAATTAATTACCATTGTAACAAGTAAATAAACTAAAACCTTTTAGCGGCATTGGAACTGTACATTTATCCATTCCTGCACTACATTTTTGATGTTTTATATAATATACGACTGTATCGATATATTACGATGTGGAAAAGAAGAAGTGTGCTAATTGTAAATTGTCCTATTACTTAATGCAAACCGAAAATACGTGTTGTTTTCATTTGCGAGGTTAGGTGACAACGGTTCTTGGTTTTTAGTTTACTGCTGAAATAAATAAAACCAATGGTTGAGGAAAACATAAAGTTTAATATGTTATACAATGCTTCTAACACAGTAAAACTTAAAATAAAAAATTTAGCGTTTTTGATTTAACCGGTACTTTATAAAGACCGTAAGGTAGGGTGACTGCCTACTAACACTGAAAAATATTGAATTCAAATTTCCCACTCATTCAGTGTTCCCAACAATACAGTGACCACGCATTCTACAGTCAATTTTTAGTTTATTTTCTATGGAGTACAAAGAGAAAGATGTATCTTCGAATGATTAGTTGGTAAATGAGTAAAATTCTAAATCATACAGGCATAGGCTGGAATGTTTATGGTTGAACTTCAGTACGTTATTCTGTCGTTAAAAGGATTTTTGCAAAGGTAAGTGTTTTAATATATCTAGTCTGCACATATAGCTGTACTAACTTGTTAATAGATAAATACGCGGCCGAAAGGTGCGTACGTAGTTGTTGTAGCTTGTCTTCACAATTCCTCTCGTCTCGAGCACAAACAACAGTGTACTATTTTAAATCAGCAGTAACAAGCGTAGACATAGGGTATGTCACCGTTGCTGTACACCTACCACAACAGTCTAATTGTGAATCACACAGGTATGAGAGTACAGCGGACATTAATCATCATGTACTGTCAGCACTGTCGACAGGCAGGGTGACTCGCCCAGATTTATATTCTCCATTTACAGACGCACATTGCAAACGTTGCACATCATATGTTTCCTTTTACTTGCACGACCACCCTGACACGAATTTTACACACTTACTTTAACACTTTCCGGTCTAAGCCCGAGTATATGTCGGACAGTGTGCTTTTGTCTAGCGGACGGAGCCCGAATATACCTCGGAGGGCCGTGTATTCGCTCGCCTTGCTATTGCATTAAGGATACGTATCGGGTTCAGAAATCACGAAATGCTTTTACAGCGATATATGATTGTGTACATTGCGCTCTGGTTTCAGTTTTTGTAAACACAATCGACTCTTAAACAGCTGATTCAATTTGCTTTTAGCGTGTTTCTAACCTCTTTCATTGTGCGTTTATCGTTACCGTGTGTTCATTGTTGTTTTTCTAATTAAAGTGAGCGAAGTGTTAAAATTAACGTAAAGCCTTTATGTATGACAGAATGTTTCCTAATGTACCACAGAGTTGCCAATTACCTCTAGAAACTAGGCGTTCTAATTCTTTTACTTTATAAAATATTGACATTTTGAAAGAAATAGTATTATTTTATTCGTAAATTTGTGTATATATTAATGCAATATTTTAATAAAATAATGTCTGAATATTTATTTAATATGTGATACATATAAAAAGTATTAAGAAATACAGAGCCAAGAAAGTCGGCAAAATCGACCAGACTAGGACTGTACCCTCAAATGGGAAAGTATTAATTATTTCTCGGCGTGCGGATAATTATATGGATGTTAACCATTAGCCTTTACCATAAGCTGTTGAAATCATCATTATCATCAGCGGTGCAACAACCCATTACTGAGTCAAGGCCTCCTTTAACAGCCTCCGCCAGCTGTCCCGGTCAAGTGCACATGCTCTCCAGTTCCGGGTCCCAAGGATGTGGCGCGCATCATAGCTCACACCGTCTTCCCAACGTAGTTTGGGTCTACCAACTCTCCTGGTGCTATAGATCTATTCTGTGAGTGCCTTTCTTGGTATTTCATTCTCCCACATTCTGATCACGTGTCCAGCCCACCTGAGGCTACCAAGCTTTATAATTTTCACAATATCTGGTTCATTCAGAAGTGTGTTCAGTTCTTGTTTGGTTCTTTTCCTCCATTCACCTCCCACACATATTGGACCAAATATACTACGGAGGATTTTGCGTTCATGAACCAGCAGGCTTGACTCAGACTTTCTAGAAATGGTCCAGGTCTCAGAACCATAGGTGAGAACTGTGCGGATCAGTGTTTTATACAAAAGCAGCTTGATGCTCCTGGCAATTGTTCTGCTTTGAAACAGGGGTCTGAGACCAAAGAAGCACCTATTAGCTGATGTGACTCTTTGCTTTATTTCCTCTGTTGTTTCCCCATCAGCGTTAACTTGGCATCCTAAATAAACAAAGTTGTTGATTTTTTCGAAGTAATAGAAAGTAAGCTGTTGAAAAGCGTCGAAAAATAAAACAGGGCCATCTTGTTCGGGTACACTGAATACGTACCAAAATATGTACAGTAAAATGTAGCATCCACGAGTCTGACGGTATCTTCAGTATTTTGGTGAGAAAAATGAGGTATTAGTGACATCTGTAACAGTGAAATGATCCGAACGTCTTTACAACCGCTTCCTCAAATACGTAAGTTTTAAAAAATATTACTGACATTGTTAAAATTACTCCTACTATCTGGGCAGTTAGGCCGTGGTCTACACTGTTGTGGACAAACGTTTCGGCCCCTCCATCGGAGCCATCGTCAGTGTCTGAAACAATTGGCACGCTGTCCGCCAATTCACCCCAGTGATGAGGCAGGGACTATGTTTGGTCCAACTGTGTGCAGAAAAGAATACTCTGTAACACAAAGAAAGATAGTAACATAAATTTATGTACTACACACGGCAACAAAATATGATAATTTTGTAGGTGTATGTACACTTCATCAAAGCAAGACACTGACTGATTCAATCGCTTATTTTTAAATTTTAATAAGTATTAGGCTTTGATAAGTATTTTAAATTATTTTTGTATGTTATAAATTATATCACTAATAAACAATAACCTAAAATGTTGACGGTGTCTGTAGCGCAAAAGTAAACAATCACGCAACACCAAAGTTTAACTCAATTTTTAAAAATACGTACACAATTATGTTAATATGCAAACTGCTAAAACTAAACTAGATATACGTGGAAAGATATATGTTGGTTTACTAATAGCACTTATAAAATTAAAAACACAATGATACAAACAACTTAAACACAACCAACCCGAACGCCGATAGCAAAACATCAGCACCAGAACACTGCCATTTCAATACAATGTCGCTGCTAAAAAAAAGAAAATAATGCTATTTGGTAACTGAATTGTAAACCACAAATGTTTGTTTTGCATCTGGAACGTTGGCAGCCCTCAGAATCGATTCCTGTAAAAGCAGCTGAAATTCAAATGACGTCCGATATACCAATCGGGAGTCGGCTTTCAAAACAGTAACATAGTTACTAAAAGATCCACGGTATTCGACTGTTGTCGATTGATGTTACAATTTAAGCTAAACGTTTCGACGGATCCACTTGCAGCCATCTTTAGTAGCAAGAGCTTTGTGTGCACGACCCAAACAATTGAAAACAATAACTGTCCCTAGACGTTTGAGACGCACTGAAAATGGCTGCCACGTGAGTCGCTCGAAAGTTTTAGCTCAAACTATAACAACAAGCTACCACGAAGGTCGAATAGCCAGGAACAATATTGACAATATGACAACAATATTGACAAGGACCGTAACTTATTAGATACCAACCCAATACCAATCCTCTTCCTTTGTCGTTCGGATAGTTTCTGATATTTAACCCATCTTCAGCGCTATTATTCGAGATACGGTTTAACTTGTCGCCCTGTGATTTAATACAGTTTTTTGACAATTTTTTTTTAATTACCTCAAGTTTTAACTTTAAATATTACATTGTGTGGTAAATTTTGTACCATATAATTTTATATATTATATTGTATATTATATTTTATAATATATAATTGTGTTTAACAACGTGTAATTATGATTTGAATATGTAGTTCTTCTTCTGTCCTAGCCTACAGAATTTGTAGTAATTATTGTTCCGTGGAAACAGGGATGTACGCTGAAAACGCACCTTGATTTAATTATGCGCCCGGAAATCGAACAGAGACCCTGGGGTCATATCCTCTGGTCTACTTCTACTTGTGATGAATGTCTGTCTACTTCACACTTTATTCCTCTCTTTTTAATTGTACCTGTTTGTCGTTGGAACTCACTGTTGCTGATAATAGTATCGTCTTAAAAAAAATGTAAACCAACTTTAAGCATAAGTACTTTAGCTTAAGTACTTAGTTTGTTTTCCCTTTTTATCTTTCTTATTAAAAACTCTTAAGATTATTTTAGTACTGAAAGGTTATAGTTTTTTGGCAGAAATAAATATTTGTGAGTTTTAAAATAAATAAAGCTGATTTAAACCTGTTTAAATCCTGTTTTAATTATTGAGTGGAATTCCAACCTACTTCCAACACTCCCTTACATAGGTTAGTCCTCCCCGTAACATAAAATGTTCGTATGAAATTAATTGACTTAACAAATTTAAATGATTATTAATTTAGTCATATACTGAATTACCTTGAAAATAGGTCAAGTCTTCTGTTAGATTTGATAATCCCTAACTGAAAAATAAATTATAACAGTAACTTTCCTTAAGGACATAAAGATTAGATACGTCTTTGCAGTAAAACGTACACAGTAGTATTTTTTATTGAAAAACACACACACACAGTATTTACAATAATAGTCAATAGCAGTAACACTGTGCGTAGGCGTGTCTTATTAATGTTAGTATTAATGGTATAATAAACTTCTTTACTACTACTTCTTCAGCACTACACCTCATCGTGAAGAATGGCTTCCAACACCAATCTTCTCCAATGTGTTCTATCCAGTGTCATAGCAGCCTAACCCCTTACACACATTCTTCTGAGATCTTCTAGCACATCATCCAACCGTCTTACGAACCCACTTTCTGCTTTTATACACCTGCGCCCTCAGGATTTTCTTTAGCATACGCTGATCATCCATCAGATCTAGGTGATCTAACCGTTGTATTCGTTGAGCCTTTATGAATCTTACAATATCCTCATGCTTCAATAGTTCATCTGTCTCCTGGTTATTTCTTATTCTCCACATCTTCTTTTTTAACCGGGCCATAAACACGTCCTACGATCTTCTTTTAAACCTTTGTGTTTCGTGTTCCTTTTTTCCAATGTCCATGTCTCGCCTCCATAAGTAACAACCGGTCTGATAAATGTCTTATATATTTTCATTGTTGTGTTACGGTTAATGAGCTTCCTTCTCGATTCTGTTGGCATAATATACCCTTTTCCCTATTTGTATCCTGTCATGTATTTTCGTGTATATAGACCCTTCATTATCCATCATATTACCCAGGTAACTTATTAATTGCATTAAATGAATTGTCCTCTATGCTTAAATTATATTCTTCTCCTTTCTGACGCCGAAATCAGCATGTATTTAGTTTTGCTGATATTTACATTAAGTCCCATTCCAGCGGTTTTTTTATTAAGTTCCCCTTGTATACCTCAACTTGCCGTATAATAAACTTGCTTTTTAAGCTATTGTTCGAAACTGTTTATACTGTGCGTTCACTGTCCAAGGTTAGGCAGAATATAAAACTTAGGAAGGAATTTAATATACGGAATTTTCCAAAACATTAAACCTCAATTCCCGACGGAATTATTTTTGCGGAGGATTTCTGTATAGAATCTGTAAATCTTATAGTAAGATTTTTACATAAATCTAAAGTTTTGTTTAGCACAGAGGTCATCCTTAAAGTTCACATGAATAATGCGAGGTTTCCAAAACGTGTTATCCGCTCTTCGGATGTATTCATAATAATTTTACATAGAGTACTATTTCAGTGCAAAGCATGAACTGAGAACTACTATTGAATTGTTTGTGTGTTCATCATAGATGTAAAAGAACAAGAATAGAACAAGCAGAAAGTGCGGTGCGTTGTCCTTTAAAAACCTTTTTTTTTCTTGATACTAGATTAGTTTTCGTCGACTCGAAAATTAAAGAATGTAAAGTAGTTACATTTGGTATTCCCATTTTTAACTTCTATTCACGACAGACAAGCTTGAAATGTTGTTAAACATTCACGAATTCTGAGGTTTACCAAACAGTAGGAGAGGACTACACTGTGTCTCAGTGGTACTTGAGCTGAGTAAAGATTTTCGTACTTTCTTTCACACACAGCTGGACTCTTATAACAGGTCCTCTATCTCTCTCTCTCTCTTTCTCTCTCTCATTCTCTCTAGCACGGATCGTCGTCTTACACAGTGGATTAAATAACTGAACACCAAAGAAAACGTTAATCACAAATCTAATAACAAAAACACTCTAATACAACAATCTTTCAAGCATCGTTGCAAACAACAATATAAACTATCGCGACAAACAATATATCTCACCCAATTAACCCTGCCGCACATAGTAATGAAGACTTTACACAAAATATCGCAGGCTGTGACATTTCTTATAACTCCGAACGCAATACACAATTGATTACGGCGAGCAAGTGTTATTCTACTTATATGTAGCTGGCAGAAACAGCACAGTAGGATACGAGATAGTTCCTCTGTGTTGTAGATTCTCGGGCGGGGGCTGACTCTACGAAGGTGCAAAAGGACTGCGCTAGCTTGCTGTTCTCATAACGCGTTCAAACCGTTAGAAAAGCCACGTATATTTGCCTACACTATCAACATTATTAACATAAATTCAATTAACAATTTACATAGGAAAATAAAATTTACAACATAAGAAGAATCAAATAATAAACTGAATTACTTAGACCTAATTAGAAACAGAACTGAAAATAATTTTTAATACTCAATATACAGGAAACCATCTCAAACTAATTTAATAATTCAAAATAAGTTTAATCATCCTACGCAATATAAAATGGCAGCATTCAGTTCATTAATATACCGCATATTTAGAATCCCATTTAATGAACAAGAAAGAAACAAAGAAAGAAATCTTATAAAACAAATAACAGTAGACAACGAATACAAAATAAAAACTATCAATACATAAAAAAATAAAATAAAACATAAACTAACTAAACAAAGACCACACAAACCTTCGTGTAAAAATCTACTAATGATAATATAAAATATATTGCAACAATACATATATTTGCATATTTGCCCAGGGCTGTATGTTTTATATTGTAATTAGTATAAATAGAATAAGGAACAGTTTTATACAATTTTGTGCAGGAATTGACAATATCTAACTTGTCTACAGGGACACCTGCTGTGGTAGCGTAAGTTACAGAGTGTGTGTGTTTGTGTGTGTGAGCACGCTACGACATGAAAATATGGGATGATGCGAACGACTTAGTGTTTTGTCTGTAATCATGTCTTAACAGGATTATAATAAATTAATTACTTGTGTTAAACCTGTAATCAAAGACTTACTCCAATTATAAAAACACCATTGAATTGAGGAATTTTTAACGAATGCAGTGATATAAAAATATTGCAGAAATTTGCAATATTAATGACGCTAAGTAATTAATGTTAATTACGGGTGTAATTAAAGAGTAATTAACATGTGTGTTGTACGTGCGTGAACAGGAAACATTTCGCAAATAATGATATCGCGCATGCTACAAGCGTGTTTACGAATTCGCTAGAATGAACAAAAAAGTGATTCGAAATTAAAAGGACGCTTTGCATGAAAGTTACAATTTCTAACATGTCAAGAGCAATCCTAGACATGTCAGATTGAGTCCAGTATAAATACGACCAACAATTTTGGGTCATTCTCAGACTCAAGGAATCTCTACACGAGGACACTATGTCCGTTTGATAAGCTATTTCCAAAGGACGTCACGCTCCTGGTCTGCCGGTCGACTGAACACACTTTTACCACACACACAAGACGTATGGAGGAACTCAGGAGCAACAACAACAACAACCCATAGAGACAGAGAACACAGCATCATCATCATCATAAAATTCTCAGGATTCAGGACGCACACACACACACACACACACAACGGTAACGCCAGCAGTATGCAGGTGATGACTAAATATTTATAATTTTGTTGAAGAAAGAACTTTCAGAAAGACAATTTTACATTAACAGTAAGACTTAAACATTTAAATGTAAATAATAGTTAAAGTCGATAATTTAATTTTATAAGAAAATTTGAAAGTTACTAAATCTTTTGTTACATGTTAAAAATTTGGGTGTGTCAATAGAGTTAAATAATAGTTTGAAAGTAAATGTAATTAGTTTTTTTGTCTATAGCAACTACTAATTTTATGCTTAAGTTTAATATTATTTTTGTTTCTTTTTAAATGAGTTGCTATTAGCATTCGAAGATTGAATCAAAGTCAGACACAAAAATGAAAGAATTTAGATGACATATTTAACATGTCTGTTTAGTGAATAAGAGTATATGGTTGCTAAGTTTTTAGATGTTATGAACAGCCTAATATGTGTGAAACTTATAAAAGTGGATATTTGATCTATCTAATGTTTGAATTTTTTAATATTGGAATATTTTTCTATTAATGAATAAATCTTAGGATGATTATTTTTAAATAGTTTTAAATAATTATTTCATGTCAACAACATCTCACTCCTATTTAAAATTTATTTAATTATTGTGCAACTACATACACTTGACGCAACGAGAAACAAAAATCCTGCGACCTGGCCGGTGTACTACACTTAATAGTTGCGTTGAGTACATGTTTCTGTATTTGTGTGAATTTATGAAATAATCGTAACGTTGAACCAACTTTACTTATCACGGAAACATAACTCGTAAACTAAGCAAATTATTTAAAGACACAGACTTCAAAATTTTTATAACACAGATAATATTGTTTTTAATTAAAAAAACCTAAAACTAAATTCAACGTTATAACGTTTAATTTTTTATTATTTCAATTTATTTAAATTTATTCTGTATTGATTATTGTGTACCGCCCCACGTTGTTGGAGCCAAACTATATAACATGATATTTTATTAATTATTTTATTTATCGTGAATGTATATTGTATTAAGCCGTTACGTATGGATTAAAAGCCACACGTTGGTTGCGTCAATTTGTAACTATTCTCGAATCGCTCTCTCTTCTATATGTGTTATTATTTCTATTTAAGTGTGTTTACGGTATTTATGTTGCTCGTTAACCTTCGCTCTTGAATTAATTTAGTTAATGTATTATTATTTTATTATTTATTAATTTGTTAAACCCCATCATTAACGGAACAGTAGGTTTCTAGTAGATCTGATTTAGTGTAATTGCATTAGGAATGAAGTAGAATGCGGAGCATCGTCCGTGGTACTCTTCACTTGACGTCGACTCTAAATCGGCTAAAACATATTGGGAGTAATCATGTCGGGTTAAAATTATTTACTTATTTTGTATGCAGTGTAGTTAGTCATGATCACCTATTTAAAGAAGTCAGGATTATAAATAAACAAATATAATGGTTGAATCTTTTCACTTTCGGTGGCTTTGAGTGCTGCCAAACATTACACAAGTAAACATAATCTGTCCGCTAATAATTAAATAGTTATAAAATTTAAATTAACTAAGCTCCATTAAGGGTTAAGAATAAAATTTGTTCAACGTTAAATATTACTAAATCATGATAAATACATTGGTTTACTTTAACTTGGGTTCACAATTAATGAATTTGGTTGAAAAATATTACAATCTCAGGGTGTCATTTTGTTGACGAGAATCGTCTTAAGTAAAATTTCCTAAGTAGGTTCTTTTAAACTGCATAATACTGACTATATAACGTTAATGTTAATTATAAGATCTCTGAATAGGAGAGTACTTACATTCTATGATCGTAAAATCTTAATACTATTACACAAATGGAGTATGAATAAGATCAATCCTTTTAGGTTATTTGGTTAATCAACTCGAAAAATTCTTAAACTTAATTTATTTCTACAGTACAAAGGAACATTAAAAAAGTTATTGTGCATCTAGTTGAGTGTTCAGTTAATAGAATCATTCATAAAAGTGTTATTATTTCAAATTACTTGGTTGGATTATACCATAACATGTAAATAACAATAAGTACACGATACTTTCCTTTATTTCCCTGAATTGCCAATTATTGTACACCAGGCAATTCCCTAATCACTTTTAACTCGATTTCACTTCATCGATTATAAATTACCATACTTTATTAAATATTAAACCGCACTGGTTAGGTTATAAACATTTGTTGACATTCGTGGCACAGGATGCTGGGTAACAATGGCGGCAATTTGATCCGTAGAAATTCGTCAACTGTATTGCATCGAGGTTTGACCAAAAGTGTTCTTAGGTGACACTTAAACTCGCCGTTCCAATTTGCACTACTACCGGCTTCGGTCGTTTCTCACTTTGTGATTGGTGGAATTTATGCTATTCCATACTGTAGTCATACTCTCTCTCATTTAGGAAATAATTTAATTGTACTGTCGGCTTGGGTGGATGGGTTGGAGGTTAAAAAACAGACGCTAACTTTCTTACTAAAAATCATTGAAATTGTTTCTAATGGACATAAGTCTATTATACCACAAGTAAACTCACATACGGCTTCACCACTATTTGTCTTTTTCAATTCTGCACGTTTTAACACCTCTTATGATATAATTTTGTCCATTAATAACAAAGGTCCTTAATTTTACTTATATCTTAATACAGTAATCCTTATTAAACTAATTCTCACTATCTATTTATTTAAAATTCCATATTGTTTCTGTCGAATTTAGCTCCTACAATGTCTTTTGTTGTGGTGAGCTAAGATTCTAAACCCTTAATTATAAAATAATTACAATAATTCTTGTTCTGCTCATGGTGTCTGTAACATCATGAATTAGTTTATATTTGTATTATACTCTCAGGTTATTTATAGTCTTGTCAATATTTTCTATTTGTTCTTGACTACTCCTACCAACTTGTGGTTAACATATTCTTGTTAATGATATGATTCTATTCTTGTATTTTGTGATTAAAAAACACATGAGTTCTGGTACTATGAAATGGTTGTAATTTCCAATTATTTCTTTGTGAGACTTGATTATTTTTATTAACATCTGATCTCTAATCAAACATGATGTTTACTATGCAGTTTGTGACATTTTGTCTCTGCTTGATTTTCTTTCTTATTACTGGTTTTACATAATAGATCTTACATTTAGGTACAAACAGTCATATTCCTTCTACATACATAATTCATGGTTTCACCAGTGGTAGGTATTACCTTGTTTATATTACAATAGTTAGGTGATTTCTTACTGGTACTTTTGATAGTAATCACTCTCATTTTTATTAAGTATTTAATTTGGTGTGTATTGTACAATGTATGTACCGCCTTGTGCATTGCATCATCAAAGTACATTTCATTAATTATAATAAATACAACCTTCTAGTTGTCTTGTATTAGTGATCAGAATGATCCTAGTGTTATTTGTTTTCATTTAGTTATAATCCACAACCGTTTTATATCCTGTTGATTACATTTATTATCATTATAAGAGTGCTTTTATAGGTTGCTAGGTTAGTTTGCCTCACTTTTCCTTTCTCTGACTAACTCTAATTTATATTGTTGGCTCTCACTGGTTATAGTTTTAAACTATAATCATCTATATACAGTATTACTCATTAATTGTACTACTGGTTATTATTATCCAGTTTTACCTTATTATTTTACCTACGTTTTTAATTAGCAATCAGTCTTTTCTGATATTCTAGGATTTTCATCACTGTCATAGTTAATATTTAAAATACATGGTTATTCTCTTATATTCTGTCTTATTATATTAGTTATACTCATTTATTATTTATTTTATCACTCTCCTAATCTAGTTGGGTCTAATAGTCTTAAGTCTCAGACATTATTATTCAGTATTTGGATAAGTCTGGTCTGCCAATGGGGTATCTTGTTTCCTTCGCCTTGAACTCATAGTTCTCTCTTAATTAATTTTACAGTTTTATCTAGTTCCTCTTCCTGGTGATGGTTATGGTCAATTATCTTTTATCTTCATAATAATCTGGGGTTTCTATTTCTTTTCACGATCTTAGCTTTTTTAATCATGAATACTTTGTTACACTGAATTTGGCTGTTGTTGCTGCTGTATTATTCCTAAATTCATTGCTTATAATTACTCTTTGATCTCTGTACCTTTGGTCATGTTATAATATTATTTATTATTGTACTCTTGAATTAATCTGGGTTGGTCTTAATTTCGGGTTGTCAACGTTGAAATGACTTAGTTATCATGATTTGATCTGAATAAATAAAAATAAGAATTTTGAGTAAGTAGTTTTTTCTAAAATAGAAAATTGAAGTATTTTATTTCCTTAGTATTTACCTTAATTTGTAACTATAACATTCAACACATACAATTACCCTTGACTATACTAGTTGAGTTGTGTGAAAGTTGGCAAGACTCATCCCAAGTATAAAAAAAATATTACTTTTATTTTAATTTGATCAGTATTAATGGATTTTTGACTACAAATATTAATGTTACAAAAATACCAAAAGAAAGTACAAAATAATTACAATATTTGTGGATCTTATTCTAATACTAAATTTGGTTAGTCAGCGTAACAGTTGGCAATACAAATTTCGTAAAGATGGCGGACCTAGGTTTAGTCCAGTTCTGACTTCTTTCGATTCGAAGTAAACGAGATGAGAATATAATAAATTGCTTAATTCTCTCCGATAAATGATTACCAGTGTCAAAATTTACATAAAATAGTGGATTATACGTTGTAGTGTGTACAGTGATAAATAAAGTTCATCAGAAATAAGTGTCGTGATGGTTAGAGAATTTCGGGTTATATTAATATAAAATTGTCTTTATCTCACCAATTAATAATATTTGTGACTGATTTTCTGTTTTTGATTATTTCACTTTAATTAACTCTTCAATAATATAATTCAACGGAATACACTGTTTCTTCTAAACACTGTTTGGTTCAAAATAACCTGCCTTGGTTTCGATTATTAACTTTTTTGATATGAATTACTACGGAGATTATATCTGTACACAACCACGTTCAACAAAGGAATGACTTTTTTTTCTCAATTTCGCTGGCGTCCCTGTCCAAAAATGTAAAATTTTCTGATTGGTTGGATTAGACTGTCATTGTTAACTGACCAGCCTGGCTTGTTGCTAAAATAACGAGTTGATTTTTCGTTCCCAAACCCTGAACTTATGCAAAATTTAATTTAAAATACGTTGGTAGATCTAAAATCTCTGTTTGATGCTGACAATTTTGATATCTCACAAGCCATATTTTGGTTGCAATATTAAATTACTGAAATACACTATCCAAACCCACATACTAAATCCTATCTGAATTTACAAACATTTAACATAAACAATGTGAGTATAATGTGAGTTGCTTGCCAATTTTACTCCTAATCTCAGTTTAGAATGGTGTGAATATTAATTTACTTAAGTTACTAAACAAAATACATATTACAGCATCTTTTAGTTATTAACATAAAATCTCATTAACTGTAACATTAAAACTAACATTGTGAAAATTGAAAAGCATAAACTTTAGTATAGAACTAACACTTAAAAGTTAATGTAGTAGATTACTGTTAAAATATTTAATGACTTTCTGTTTAAAGACTGACATTTAGTTTATACATTTCAATACCATAACTTTCATACAAAACATTCTCTCCATCATTAAATACAAAATTCATTTACATTATGTTAAGCCAAGACTCGGTACAGATCCCTTAATATTATAAACCTGCTATGTGTACTAATACTTGAAACCTGCATATGTAGAAAACTATGATTATTTTCATTAATGACAGCACATAATACATATAAATTATAATAACGTCATACAAACAAAAAAGAAAATATTCAATCCATCTTTTGCTGTAAGTATTAAGTATTAACTTGTATTCAAAGTTTGTTAACGTTAGATGCAGTCTACAATATACCTGCACATTAACCATGTCCCTTGTAGATCTTACATTTATGTCAGTTTTTCACTTATAACCTTGTTTAGAATCTATTGATACTTTTTAAACTAATATAAAGCACTTTATTTGTACTTAGTGTCACTTCTCACTCACTGTATCTAGTATGTCACTTTTACACACAGTATTTGTTTTAACATTTGTGTGTCAATTTCACTTTCTTTTGTTTTCTTAGTCCTTCATTAGTTATTTGGGCAGATTACTTATTATTAAACATCTCTTATATGTTATTAATACAAACATAATTAATAACTTAACACAAAACCTCTAACTATATATTAATTAATGAACATAAATTATTTTATTGACATTATACCTAACCTAAGTGGTCTAGGCTCTGTTTATTTTGTACTTTTTTATTGATTTTGTACTTTCTTGTAGTCATGGTGAAAAATAGTTATATGTTAATAATTAAGCTTTATTATTCAATTTTTCTATATTCAGTCTATTTAAAATGGTTTGTTAATAGTTAGGTTTAATAGAAAGGGCTTTTGGTGATCATTGAGTGTTAAATCATAGTTTGTTATGGAAGGTGCAAACTGTCACGTTACAACGTTCATAATAAAAACGGAGTTTACAAAATAGAATGTCCAGATTGCAATAAATTTTAAGTAGGCCAGACGAATAAAAAACTGTCCGAGAGATATACTCAACATCGCAATGCGTTTTTAAAACCTAATATTCACAAACCTAATTTAGCCACACACTGTTTAAACAATAAACATAAATTTCCAGACGTTCAAAATGTCAAATTAATTAAAAGCGTACAAAAAGGTGACAAAATGAATATCTGGGAAAATCTTAATATTTACAAACACAATAATAATAATCTACTAATTAAAGAAAAAATTCAAATAAAAACAAAACAAGATGATTTATTTAAAATCACAATTTTCATTAGAATTATAAAATAAAACATGAAATATACAATAAATAGCTGACTACATAAATATTAAAACAGTAAAAAATAAAATCGAAGTAAATCGATTATCCGTTAACCGAAACATTTAAGTACAATTCAAACAAACCTCTGAAGATACAGAATAATTTCTGTGAAACGTGCGTCAGGTGAAAATAAACCTACTTGCGTTGTATTTATTTGATAATATTACATGGGAGACCTGCAGCAAACTCAACGTGTTACTTACAAATGAATAATTTACTGTCAACATAAAAATACCAATTTCATACATTCTGCTTTCCATACTGCTCTACATGTTTGATTAACTTCAATTTAAAAGAAACGAGGACAGTGTCATTAGCTTACAATCTCATAAGGACAAAATATCGCTTCAGTACAACATTATAGAGCAAGAACAAATGTAAAAGTAAAACTACATTTGTGTTTTGATTGATCATATGTATACCGTATATACTGTTTGACTGCATGAGTTATGAAATACTTATAAAACGTCTGTGTGTTCAGTTGTAAAAATTAAATTATTAACTCTCCGCACTTGGCGTACAGATTAGTCTGTCAGTCTATTCTACTCTTACAAGAAATTTTGATATCACAAAAATGAGTCTACTTTTCTGTAGTCAGTAATTAACTAAACCAACAAAAGAGGAGTAAGGAAGAAGATAGGAGCTGTAAAACCTTTAGCAACACACAAACTTCCAACAAGAAAGTTTTAATATATCAGAAAAAGTATACTTGTCTCAGCTTTGATTAAACGCGTTTGAGCGAGTTTGCCATTGCTGAGGATTTGCTGTCAGAAAATCAATACAATAACGACAAATGTTCTTTCACAAAGTCAATGATTGCGCGATGACAGGCAGCGGTAGAACACGTTGTTCAGAGCATGGCTTTAGTATATATTGTTCTTAAAAAAAAATGTTTGTGATTGCCCATAATTTTATTGTGTTGTTTAGATGAATATTATTTCTCAACAGTGGGCAATTTGTGTAAGAAAATTTGAAACGATAATGATACAGAAAACTCACGGCACTTAATAATTAATGTTTCTGTATCACTACAATATTACTAGTGATTATATCAGTTGTTTATATCATTAAAATTTTGTATACTTATATGTAGCCAAGTGATGGTGAAAATAGATAAGAATGTAATTTTATTTTATATTAAGGATACAAATCGTATTATGTTATTGAGGATATTGTCACTTTCAATGAAGATACGTAAGACAGAAGATTGCTGAACCAAATTATGGAATGCGTCTCAGCTGTGATACTACTTGAAGACAGACGAAACGATACCATGAAATACACGTCATAACAAAAGTTAGCGCATGTTCTTTTGCTAAGATTGCTCCATGAATGTTACCGATTCCGTGACAATGAGAATGATAGATGCAACTGTACAATTGTTTAAACAAATAACGCGCTTGCTTTCTATATTTGTAAGTTAGGGGTGTGCCACAACACATTTGCAAAGCGCCAAAGTCAAAAAAATTACACATCTTTATTGATAAAATGTTGAGATGAGATAATTTAATAAACTTTGGAGAAGTCTTAGGAATTTATGTTCACTTTCAGTTGAACATCTTGTAATAGGACAATTAGATTTCCAGATTGTTGACGATTTTTTTCTCTCTAAAAGCAACAAAGGTTACTTGAGCAATTTAATTTACACTTTGATACAAACTGCTTAATATTTATTGCTGTAGTAATGCTCTATTTTATTATCAAATAATCTCTATGTATATTGCTTTAATACTCTATGTGTTTGACACATCCTAATATTATTCACCTAATAATTATTGTTTGACGTTCTATGTTTTGTTATATTACTGTACCGGAATTTAAATACAAATATGTAATTATCTTGTTGGTACATCCTCTTCGTTCAGTTTTTTTAAATATTATATATAATATAAACTTTCACTATGAACTTACTTTGGTAAGTTCCCAAACGTTTCAACGTGTTGTACGTCTTCTTCAGTGGGAGTAAATACTGAATGTACATGTATATGTATTTGTATTTTGTGTATTTTCGTATACCACAATCACACACAATAATACAACTTTAAAATACCAGAGACCAACAAACAACCTTAATAGCATCCAGCCAACACACAAATACTTCACCAGACGCAAGATCGCGAAGGCTGAAGATGAGAGCACGGGAGCTCTCGAAACATGTTCCTAATAAGGAAAAAAAGGTATATCTTGAGGTAAATTTATTTATAAATATTAAATGTATTATATACATGAAGAAACGGACTGTAGCAGAAAGTGATTGAATATAAATTTATATATGAGGTAAAACAAGTTTAAGACACTTTTAGTTTGGGAATTGTGTAGATAATAAAGTCAATTTTATCGAACTCAAAGTCAATATCAAAATCAATTTAAGTAGCAAACTTACATAATCCAACAAACCTGAAAAAAACGTTTTGTTGTTAGCTGTATACAGAGGCGATATGATTTTACAGCGGATATACAAATGTAATTTAATAATTACTAAATATAGATGAATAAACACAGGGACAGATAAAATACCTTGTAGGTACTTGTTATTAGTATGTATGTACTCCTGCTCTTAACTATAATTCAGACCAACAAAAACCCAAACTCATACCCATACATATACGGAGAGTATTCGTTAATAACACCGTGTGCACACACGCACACACACAATTTGGTAATATTTACAGTTTTTTTTATTATTGAGCCTACGTTATTATCACGCCTATACCAAACTTGAAACATTATTATAATGTGTGTATTACAATGTTTTTTGATACTGTAGCCTGATGTAGTTTAAGGCATCCATATGTCATATGTCCACATGTTACGTGATAATCGGCAACTATTTGTTGCGTGGTTCAAATTAAGAAACAAACATTCCAAGTTGCGCCGTATACTTTCTTTACATTTTTGCTCAAAATATCCTCAAGAACGTGCATTTTTAAAATTCGTTAAAATACAAGAGAACCTCATAAAAAATAAAAACCTGTATTAAAAACAAATGTCAATAAAAATAAATCAAAAATTTAATTCGACTTTTACGTATATAGCACACACATAAAGCCGTTTGATTATATAGGCTGTAGTTTACATCTAGTTGTTGTTAGTTGCCGAGGCACTGTTGACACTCCCTTTTCTGTCTTTTTAACGTTTGTAAAAGGTATTGACAGTAGAAGAGTTACCATTACTGACAGTAATAAAGGGTAGTGACAGTGGAACTGTTACCATTACTGACAGTAATAAAGGGTACTGACAGTAGAACTGTTACCATTACTGACAGTAATAAAGGGTACTGACAGTAGAACTGTTACCATTACTGATAGTAATAAAAGGTACTTGACAATAGAATATCTTTACCATTTTGTGTGACATGTGAGAATAACTGTTTGAGTAACCAAGTTACACATCGTGGAGTACACAAGGAAACTCGTTCAATAAAAACTGAAAGTAAAATGAACGAATGTGGAAAACAAAGTTATTGATTTAGTCAATTTGTGTTCGAATTATGAAACGACATGTTTTCTAGTTCATTGTTACAGAATAATAAAATCATGACCTAAGTTGTACAGTGTTTAGAGAAAGTGTTTTTTAAAACATTACAAATTTTGTTTAAGAATGTTGAAGGTATAAAACTCGTCGGGTACAAAGCACGCAGTTCCACTTCTTATGTTCCGATGGTAAGGAAACAGATAAATATACATAAAGCTTTTGCGTAGACACGTTCATTCAATAAATGCACTTTACTTACAATGGAGTTGATTTTCTCTACGACATCCGCTTTTGTCCATACATTGCCGCTATGATACTGGCAGTAACTTAATGACGCTTCATAAAAGTAGCAGGACGTGGAAAAAGTAACTTGTGCACGAAGTTATTTCTCTCTGTTGTTGGAAAAACGTTCTCTATTTAGAGTTTCTTTACAAGATGAAAAAATACGCGCGGCTTGTATAGTAGCGTAAAGTATCCTCGAATATTATCGAACTTTCTTTTAAGACTTAATTAAAAACAAACTTAATTATAAAATTAATTGCACGCTATCCACAGTAACAGCACAGTCACTAAAGTCACTAAGTTACTAAATTGCAATCTAAAACGAAAATAAAATTTAATAACAATGACCAAAACATTTAATTTAATATTTTCTACAACAAATAAGATGTCTATAAAAATAAGATGCATATAAGCTACACTTTATATTTTAAATAAAATACATAATAAAACAATACTTATAAAATATTTATAGATCAGATACGGACATGAGTCTCATCTGTGTGATATTAAGAACGAAAAACTGATTGCGTGTATGTTGTGAACAAGAAAAATAATTGAAGGGTAGTTAAATTGGATACTTCCAAATTTTAAGTATAAAGTGGTTGTTATTATTCAACGTTTGTGTGTGGGGGGGGAGAATCACATACATTATTACAAAAAATATACGTAAATACAAACACAAAGTTAAAAACTACCCAAGAAGCTGTGCTTTTCTCTTCAAAAAATAAAATATTCTTTGACATACGCTCAATATACATTTTAACATAACACAACAAAACAGTGACATAACAATATATTCGTTTACAAAATTCTCCCCTCGTATACAACTGTGTTTACATATGCCATGTAACTTGTTAGCGTAGTTGGTATTTGTTACATACTTTATATTTTTCTGTACGCCCGTGCTTATGCAGTGATGGAATTGTATGTCTACATCTAAAGCCAAGTCTCCTTACACGTCCTTCACGTTAAACTCATGCATACGCTCCTCTCAAGTTGCCACTGCTACTCAATATATTATCCCCTGCTTGTTTTGCCAAGACTAACGTAAAATACGTTTTTAGCGGCGTTGAAGTCCTGACAAATTCTGATGACTGTTCTGATATTGAATCAGAATCAGCTCTGGATAAAATGTCATAATATTAATATTATATTCAATAAGAGTTTTGCTACTTCTAAACTGATTTTTATGCTTTCAGATTCTCAATTCTACGCTAACGAATTTAAAAAAGTGTGAAAAACGAATGTAAACTGTGCTGGCAGTTTAATGAGACGTCTCTCTCTCACTCAGCCAGCAGGTCTTCTTGGAAAGTTAACTATCCGACGAGATCTGCCTGACGTAATTTTACATGTACACCTAAAGACGACCACGAATTATTAGAAATAGAAACTTTATGGCTTCTTAAATTATTAACTTGGCGGGCGTGTGTAATAGTACAATTAATGTTAATTTTACGCCATGCGAACTTAGCTGTAAGGGTAGTAAGCGGTTTGACCTCATAGTACATGCACGCTCGTCATTACTATAAACTACTGTATAACACAAGATAGAGCCAATATACAGCACATCATACACGTTATACCGACGCCATATCATTTCCAGTATGTTTCCATATAACATACTTAAGGCATGAGAAAATCTCATTTCAGCTAATAAATCTATGACATTATCGTCCCACGTCATAGTTATGCGGCGACTTCTCCAGAATTCTACAAGTACTTTAAAATTCAATGACATGTGGCTTTAGATAACTAACGTTTACCGGTACCAAATATTTACTCAATTAAGTGAACACTTGTGTTGACTTGAACTCGTTCTCTGAACAGAAAGCAAATGCAGTTCTTACTTCTGACTAAGGTAATATGCCATATCTAAAAGTTAGACGTCTTTTAAATAAGTACATTTCTATCTACAAGTTGTGGCTGCGGTACATCTTAAAAAAAAAAAAAGACAGAGAAATAGTCAGAATTTGTTGATTTAAATCGAATGCAACTTGCATTCGCAAATGTTTATGTATAACTGTCTGTGGAACTTTAAAATGAAACTTCAAATATGTCTTTCTGTTTACCTCTTTTTCCCGTTTTTAATACAAACACTATGTGCTTGGCAAAAAATTTTTGATTAACATACACACGTGGAAATCATACATTGAAATCCTATACTATATAAGTACTATACTTCATACATACTTAAATCGTAATCGATCAGCGAAGCATTCCACACGCAATCCCAATGAAGTATTTGGGTGCCAAACTTAAGTGGAAAGAGCGTGTTAAGAAGAAACGGGAAGAACTTGGATTAAAATTTAAGAAAATGTAGTGGCTGCTTGGAAGACACTCTGAACTGTCGCTGTATAACAAGCTGTTGTTTATACAAACAAGTCTTGAAACCAGTTTGGGTGTATGGAGTACAGCTTTAGGGTTGTACTAAGAAATGTAATACTAAGGAAATTCATACTTTTTAAAATAAGGTTCTTCGCAGTATTTTATATGCAGCATGGTACGTGAGAAATTATGACGCCCATTGGGACCTGAAAATGCCTACGGTTGCTGACGAGATTAAACAGGTTGCGGATAAATATGAAAGAAGACTTCACGAACACGTAAACATTGAAGTGCTACAACTGCCTGATAATGCTGGACTCGTTCGGCGAGTGCAGAGACGGTAATCATTAGAACTAGTGAACTAAGTATGTATAGTAATACTCAGCACATGAACATAGTGTAACTGTACTGAGGAATGCTCCAGTGTAAACTTATCCCACACACTGTTAACTTATGTATTAGAATAAAATTGCTAGATACTTTGTATCTAATTACAATGAAGTCAAAGTAAAAAAAAAAAAAATGGATACGTATAATTTAATACCGCACCACAAACGCGAAAATGCATACAACAGGTATTTCTATTTTCCTTAGAACAAATATGTTTGCAAATATTTATATGGGTAGTCAATCGTTTAATATATTTAAAATTTTCCATTTTATTAATTTGTTTATGTTTACAGACTTTAAACACTTGTATATTTTAAATAATTCTAGGATTATTCAATCTTTCTATTGTTAGACATTTGTAGTAGAGAATCTACAATAGTTAAGGCATGCGCCGTAAATAGAGCTATGATTCAAGGCTAGCGTAAATTATAAAATAATGCAACTGGTAACGCTAGTAACAAAGCACTCAATAGTGACAGGCAGGGAAGTAATAAAGAGTAGAGAATCGACAAAAGTTACACAGCCTGTCTATGTGTAAATAAGGCACATCAATCTGGATGAACGAGACGCAATATTTGTAGGTTAACGACCGCTGCAACTCATACTCATGTTTGCAGCACATCCGCTGTGTGTAAAAAAAGTAAATATAACATACTAAGTGCTAGAGGCGGGCCGATATACCTGTAACAGGTATTTTGGAACGATTACTTTTTGAGAACGGATATAACAGTGATTGAAAAGTTGAAATACCTGTTCCGATTATAAGGATTTTGTCTTAAAATATACAACCTTGCTCCAGATAACTGTTTATGTGTTCCATTATTGTTCCACATATGCCTAACATTTGTTTTGTCGCAGTACATTGATGAATGAATCTGAAGATTATCCAGGTATGTAATGCATTTAATTTACTTTTGTTGTTACTTATTATTTATAAGTTTTTATTTCTTTATTTATGTATATTTTATTACATTTGTTTTTATTATTTTTATTGTTTTTATTTGTAAACTTTTGTTTATTCTCATTCATTCTTGTGGCTTACTGTTATGTTTTATTATCTGTTTCTGATGATTTTTTTCAAATTATTTGTTGTGCTATTATGTGCACTCTAAATTTTATTGCCTGAGTTTCGTAACTGATTTGTCTAACCAAAATGGAATCAATAATTTAATATTAAATTTATGTCAGTTTGTTTACTTCTAGTGAAAACTAAAATTATAATTCGCAAAGGGAGATCATTCTCTTGTTTCTTAATTTCTTTTAAACAGTAACAGTTTAATAAAGTCACAGTGTAAAGTAACACTGTTAATACTTTTAGTTTCAATTTATTTCTTCTAACAAATTATGTAACACAGGTATATGTATGATAGGTACATAATAACAGGTTTTTGTACCTGTTACTTTTTTTGTAACGGTTTCATTCGTACCTGTGACTTTAAAATACTAGTTTAGCACATCTCTACTAAGTACATAAAGCCAGCAAGAACGTATTTTTAACTGTTCTGTATGTGCTACACTTTAGCAAACAGCATGGTACGCGTATATTAACAACATACAGAGAAGATCGACTTTATAGTTTAACACAATACGTACAAGTACAGTAGTGACAAGGAGTTAAGTGAGAGCGGGTGGAGAGTCTCCGACAATTACACAGCGGAGGACATCAGTCTGGGCGAGACATCACGAGCATGAACAGTGGTGACAGTAGTCCTACCTGTCCGCTGCACGTACACACATACCTGTTTGATTCAGTGTTCCATTACTGCAATACACAGAAGCGTCAATCCCTACGCCTGTCACCGTATGACTGTCCTGACGCGAGACTACACACGTGATGTGCTGAGCTAATTATGAATCATGGTATAATCAATGGATACGTTGGGAACTGACACGCTGTAAGCATTGCTACGACTATGGCGTCACCGTACGTGTTTGTTGGACAGAAAGTTTAAATGCGAGAAATGTGACATCTCAATGTGAATCTCATACTCGAATATTAACGTATTAGTGAGTTTAAAATTTAATGGATTGGTAAACAACTAAGCCAAGCTGTGGCGTAGGTTGAGAAGCGTTAATGATGAAATCTTGCAAGAATCGGTGTCTTAATGTGCTATTGTTTACTTAGTCATGGTCTTTAGGTCAGTAAGTCGGCTTTGAATGTTGTACAGGATACAAATTACGATTTATATATATATATAATTATATTAAATTTTTATAATAAATTTACTTCAAGATGTTTCTTTCCTTATTAGGAACATGTTTCGAGAACCCCTTCGTGTGTTCTCATCCTCAGCCTTCGTGACCTTGCGTCTGGTGAAGTATTTGTGTGTTGGCTGGACGCTATTTTGGTTCCTTGTTGGTCTCTGGTATTTTAAAGTGGTATTATTGTGTGTGATTGTGGTGTATGTATTAGTATTTTGTGTATTTTCGATGTTGAGTGCTTTGAAAATTGTGTCATGTTTTGTATTGATTTGTATTTGTTCAGATATTTGTTTGTTTTGTGTTTTATGTTTGTATGTTTGTAAATTTTCCTAAATGTTCATTATGGTGCCTTTGTGTAGTATGTGTTTTATTAGTGTCATGTTGGTTATGTCTGGGAATTCATGTCCAGTTTGCATGTCCAGAATCCATGTTTATGTTTATTTCATGTGTGGCCAATTAAATTTGTATATTTCTGGTTTTTTGTATGCGTTTAGGTGTTCAAAATAACGTTTTTTCAGTTGTTTTTTGTTTGTCCTATGTAACATTTATTGCAATCTTGGCATTCAATTTTGTATATACCATTGGTTGTTATATTATCTTTGTTCTGTGGGTTATTTAGTTGTAGTGTTGTTAGTTGTGTTTAGTTTGTAGATAATTTTTATTAGTTTTGTATGCTATTTTAATGTCTGTGTTTTTAAACAGTTTTGTTAGCTTTGTCATTTTATTATTTACTAGCCGATTTACCCAGCGTTGCTCGGGTTCATAATTTATTCATAGGCACATAGGCACCTATTCTTGTTCTAACGTTATATTACTTCTATATTGTATAATCTTCCTTATATAGTTACATTCGCATTCTCACTGGAGGAATACTCTGTAGCCCACCTGTTTAAGAACATGTCATAAACTTTATTCTTATATCTGGAGAAGAATGCTGTTGCGCGTGATGCTCCTGCTCGATTTCTAACTCTGGGAGAGGGCGAACAGCTAAATTAGTTTTCAATAAAATATCTACAGTACTTGCACGCGCTGCGTATTCAACTGTCGTTTTATAATTCATTCTGTTAATGTTGAATTAAGGTATTTGTTAAATTAGTGTCTCCTAAACTTATTCTAACAATAAAATACCTCTATAGATTTCAGTTTATCAATTTTTAAATTCAAACTGAAGCAAGCGCATTTATATTTTCTGAACACTACGATCTGAATACATTCGCTATCAAAACGTTGTTTTTTATACTCGCTTATAACTTTTCTTCGATCTTAACTTATCCACTTTTATATTCAAACTGAAACAACTCTGAATTCACGCACTATTAAGAAGTTTCTTAACATGCATACACCACTATAAGGTTACTGTGGAACACATAAATTAATTCAATATGTGTACAGTATAGATAAAAACTCAATTATTAATAGTAATTATAGAGATATGGTAGTATAAGAATTTGTAATATACATATATGTAAGTAATATGTAAGATAGCCATTTGAATAGTACAAGGTTCGACTTGCCGCGACAATCCGGCGTCGGCCGAAGTACCTGTAGTGAATAATATACCCGAGGTACCTAGTATGTCATAAACAAATAAAATGTTTTGTGTATAAGAAACAGCAAAAAACGAGCAAGGTCGGTGTCCTTCAGAAGACAAAAGATGACACCCCAATATTTATTGCAAATTTAGAAAGTAGCGTCGTTTTTTAACAGCATAACGGCTACGCGCATAAATTATTCACCCGCACTGTTTCAGCCAATGGCGGATAGTGTCAGTCCAGCGCGCGAGAAAATAACGATACAGGAATGGAGAATTTCAAATTCACCGGGGAATATTTCAAACCCTGGCCAATGAAAGTGTCATCAACCAGGACGGTGTTGAGGGAATGAGTAGACAAACTATAAAAAGAGAGAAGCAAGTGAAAAAGAAAGTTTTTTAAGTTTAAATTTCAAGACAAGCACGGGAAATCTGCGTTACTCTGTACAAGTATTCAATAATATAATTATAACGGAACGTTAGACTAGCTTTGTTTAAAATGTATAGATTAGTTCGGTAAAAAAAGTCGAGAAGCAACAAGTTAAGATATAAAGAAGAATATTTTATTGGTGCGCGTAAAGTACGTATTATGAAGATATTTCATATGTGCGCGTAAAGTTGAATCAAGAAAGTATATTTATTTTATGTGCGTGACGTTAAGTACAACGCGAGCGTGTGATACAAAGTTAAGAAGTGGTAAATCAATTATGTTTGGTGAAAGTGAAGTGCAATGAGCAACGTAGAACGACCAATCAGAGTCTTGGAATCCTGCAAACAAGTAACAGTATACTAGCTTAACAATTCACAACTCTAATATACAAAACATTGAAATTAATGTCTACCATAAGTATAACACATCTCATTCTCAAAAAACCCACACTTGTTCAGACACTAACATTTCAGTTTATGTGATATGGCATGCTAGAAAGGGTATTTAGTAGAATTATTCTATAATCAAGTGAATGAAACAAAATATAATAAGAATAGCATTCTAGTACGAGTCGAATACTTGCATATAATAATTATTAAGAAAATTCATGTTAGTTAAGAAAATATTATGGTATATGTTAATTAGAGTATTGAATATATATATATATATATATATATATATATATATATATATATAGGTGTCAGGTGAATAAAATATAATATTGCGACTCGCTAAACCGAAGAATACTTAAATAATGGTAATCTTGAAGAATAGTAATCAAGTTAATATTATTACTTTGAAATTAGTTGTAAAATTGTGTATCAAGCATCTCAATGATATTATATTAGAAACCATAATGTTTATGATCAAATTTCAGATGCCATTTTTGTAATAAGAATGAAATAATATAGAATATTAGTATCTGAACGGAATGAGATAAATTAATTTATTAATTATTTATTAATAAACCCTGAGATACTATGCTCTGGCGTCCAACCGAATTAATGATTGATATAATAATGAGTGGATGTATTTAGTAACACAGATATTAAAATCTAATTCATAAATATTATAAATCATTATAATTACTGCCCAAACGAAGTGCTGTCTTCAAAATTGTTTAATTTAGCACTCAGATACATAATAATAAACAAACTTGAAGAACAAAATGAAGACACACAATATATAACTGAAATAAAAATAGCCTCCAACTAATACTAAAATAAAATTACTTTGAATTCAATAGCAAAATTTATCAACAACAAGAAGGATTGGCAATGGGTTCTCCATTATCTAGCATTATAGCAGAAATATTCTTACAACATATAGACACCAAAATACAAAATATTATAAGCCTTTGATCCAAATAGCATTTGGATAAGATATGTAGATGATGAGCTATACATATCAAGTAACAAAAATACAAATGCAGATAACTTATTAAAACAACTCAATAACATACATCCAAAAATACAATTCACAGAAGAAAAAGAAAATCACAACAAAATCAACTATTTAGACACAGCCATCACAAGATACAATAACCACCTACAATATGCAATATACAGAAAACCAACTTCCACTAACATCATTATACATAACCATTCTGACCACCCACCACAACATAAAATGGCAGCATTCTATTCACTATTTAACAGAATGTACAAAATGCCCATAAACAAACAAGAAACAAACAAACAAAGAAATATAATTTACCAAATTGGTTATGAAAATGGATATAATAAAAATACTGTAAACAAAATGGAAAATAAAATCAAATAGAAAATAAAAACTGAACAATTAAGAGTTAATCAAAATGAACAAAACAAAAATAATAACAACAATAAAAAAAGGGCCACATTCACATACATAAATAATAAAATGACAAAGCTTACAAAACTGTTTAAAAACAAAGACATTAAAATAGCATACAAAACTAATAAAAATTATTTACAAAAACGAAATAACCCACACCACAAAGATAATACAACAACCAATTGTATATACAAAATTGAATGCCAAGATTGCAATAAATGTTACGTAGGACAAACAAAAAAAACAACTGAAAAAACGTTATTTTGAACACCTAAACGCATACAAAAAACCAGAAATATACAAATATAATTTGGCCACACATGCAAAAAAGCACTGGACATGAATTCCCAGACATAACCAACATGACACTAATAAAACACATACCACACAAAGGCACCATAATGAAAGTTTGGAAAAATTTACAAATATACAAACATAAAACACAAAACAAACTAATACCTGAACAAATACAAATCAATACAAAACATGACACAATTTTCAAAACACTCAACATCGAAAATACACAAAATACTAATACATACACCACAATCACACACAATAAAACCAATTTAAAGTACCAGAAGCCAACAGGAAGCCACAATAATAACCAACCAATACATATGTACTTCACCAGACACAAAATCCGGAAGGCTGAGTGAATTTTTTTTTTTTGCAACGTTACAAATTATAACTGCATAGATAGGTTACTTTGAAATTTTTACAACAGAGTCTATATCTGGAGATAGGAAAATTTTATTCATTAACAGATTAAAAATTACTATTGTCTTATGGTTTTATAATACAAAATTGTTTAATAAAGAATTGTCTTTCAATAAATGAGTCTATTGGTTAATTTTACATATAAGTTACTTGTACGTAGAATTCCAACTGTTTGCGTAGACACCAGGCGCTCCGCTCGCTGCTCGTCTGCACCGCTGCAAGTCGACCGACCGAAGATCACTAACGCTGAATATCTACGTCTCGGCGCACACGCTCTGCGATATGAAACTGTTATTGTTTATAACTTAAATACTCTTAATCTCAGGGATCAAAACTGGGTATAAACAGATCGTGTTTTAGGCTTACACAATTCCGGCCTCTTGAAGTGTTCTCGCGTTAATCATCAGAACACCACGATAGATATTCTGCCCTAATCCGGAAATCTTCCACTCTTCGCAAAAAAGCACTGTAATTTGATCTATTTAAAGATATTTGAGTTCTATAATGTGGCAATGGTTACAAATGACTAGTACCGTCCACCAACTACTAAGTCTTATGGAAATCGACTTGTCTTGTCACGAAAATCTGGTGAAAGCGAGTACGTCTTTCTATGGGAAGACTTTGGAACCGACTGACTGACCCATCCGCTGTAAACGACCGTCTCAAATAATTTTTAGACATTCAGGTTGGTGGAAAATTTAGCAACGTCATAGATCTGGACACTGAGAGACCGAACTCAAGTTAAAACTCTGTCCGATTCTGCAAAGGCCTGTCTAGATTTAATCTACAAATTGTATTACTCTCCAGGAGATAAGGAAGTAAAGAAGAACTTATTTCATTAAAAAAATATATAAAATTATAATTGTGAAGAATTGAGTATATGGAAAATGTAGTTTATAACCATGAGAATACCCTGCCAAATTTTCAGAATGAAATGTCAATTTTCAACGAAGTTATTAAACAAAATGTAAATCACACGCGCACCCGCGCACTTACACACAAATAGTTTACATGACATAAAAGAGTATAAAATTATGCACATTGTGACATAACATACTTTTTTAAACATAGCTTGGTTCAAAACTTATTACTATTTTACAAAGAAAAGAACAAAATCAATTTTTAACGTATCTATGGCCGTCAGAAAATGTGTTACAGCATTAGTATTCCACTTATATGAACTTACATCTTGTGTTCTGTTGCAATATATATATTTATATGTTAACAACCTTTAGTAGAATCGACAGATATAGAATACTTTGTGGATGGGTGCGTTAAAATTTATGGGGAATCAGCATCATCACTTGATTACATAGGTTAGGTTAGGTTAGGTAAAGTTAAGTTAAGTTAGGTTAAATTAAGTTAGGTTAAGTTAAGTTAGGTTAGGTTACGTTAGGTTTGTACACAAAAAATGGCAATCAAAACTTACACGGGAGGTAACTAGGTAACCATTTGTGATAGCAACTCAGGAGAAAACTATATAACATGTAATTTTCAAAATTGAACACACTGATGTGAATGCAAAATGTGACGGAATAAAAACACTAATGGGACAATGTACTGAGAAATTTATTGAAAATATATGCTGTAAATTAAAAATAAAATTAAATAGTAACTCTGATAAATAATGTGGGTCCACGCGACACTATAGAGAGTTGCAGGAAGTATACGCTGGTGGCTGATATGACAGAGAAATGCCTTTAGAGGATAATAATAACTGTAGTATACAGTGCCTCAAATTTGTTACGGTCTTTGACCTGCTTCTCTTTGAATATCCTGCAAATTTTTCTTTTGCCGACGATTTATGTGTTGTGTTTTGTTTACTAAGATGTCTTAAAGTGTGCGATATTTTATCAGCAGAATAAGGGCAACTCTGTTCTCTAACTCACCAAGGGAAAGGGTCAAGCTACAAAATTTATTTAAGATATTCCAGTACATAAAAAACACGTGGCTGTTTTGAATAATATTTCAGCAAAGAAACTATACATACAAACTACAGTATTTCACTAACAATTATTTTCACTATAAATATGAAAAATTAAAATACTTCGTTTGTCTACGTTTAAGTTGATTACATATTATATGATGTATGTGATTAAAAAACTCATACCAATTAAGTATTACAAGTATGTATTAATTGTTTAATTACGAAGTTAAGTCACTTTTCATATTTACACATTTTAAAAGGTGCTTTACCACATGCGCGCGCGCGCGCGCATTCACTTTTCGGCTTCCTATATACTTTCGAGTATAGTAAACTTACGTATTAGTATAACGTTATTGAATTCACATAATATACGTACTGTAAATATTACATTACCGCGGTTTATTATTTCATTTTTAAAAATATCGGTATAGAGAACCATACATGACTTCCATGTTCTAAGATTTATATTTAAAATCATTTACTTGAATTCGCTTTGGTTTTTTCTAAAAAAGAAAGATCCCTCACTCTCAAACTATCCTCACTATTTATAGATATTTTTGTTATTATGGGGTAGTTTTTAGTATAATGTTACGAGTCATTTTTCGAATCACTTTATCTATATAAATAAGGTATTTTATTCTTATAAAGAAACTGAACTACGCAGATTACCATCCTTCCTCCTCAACCGACCCCAACCATTAGTGATATTTACACGTTCATAGAGTAATAGTTTTATTATATGCAATTGCTAAGGTACCGTATCTTTCAAAATTAAATATTCGTACTTTAATTGATATCAACAGAGTAATTTTTACAAAATCATCACCTGCCCCTTCAACTAACCTCTCCACTTACAGAGATCACATTTACCATTTTATAGTGGATTAATATGACTTTATTTGTGGGGAACTTATTGTACTGGCCTTTTTCATAGATCTTGGTCCGTTAATATTAAATTTACTTTGTTTTTCCTTTCCATACCATGAATTAATGACTCTTATATCTTAAGGTTGCAGTATATAAAAATAAAAATTATTTAGAGTTTTCGAACCAAGTTATTTATTAATGAATGTATTGTTTTTTATACAATTTATAAAAAGAAGAAAAAAAATTATTTCTTTCAAAATTTTAAATTTCCAAGTTATTTATTAATAACTGTATGATTTTCCTTTTTTTATACAATTTATAAAAAGAAGAAAAATTATTTCTCTATAAATTATTACAGTTTCTGTGTTTTTCAACCAGGTCGCAGTACTGGCTGTAGAGTTACCAAATAATTCCACACTCACTCGCCGAGTCGCTAGTCAGTGAATAAACTACACTGTTAACTATAAAATGGTTATTGGCTTCTAGTTATTTCTTTTAAAACAAACACTATTTTATAAGTTGCCAGTTTGCATTAGTATGTTTCTCATTCGTTAAAATTATTTTCGTCTGTATTACACAGGATGTCGATTAAACTGTGTGTCTGTGTGATTAATTTCACTTTCGTTTTAAAAAGTCAACGTTTATAGGTTAGTTCGCTGGTATATGAACACGTAATGTTACCTGACAGGTGAGTACCCTTTACATCAATATTAATTTAATTTTATCTTCTTTTTTATACTTCTCGTTAATATATTCATTTCTTAAGTTAACTATTTCATTTTTATTTGACTCTTGCACTTTGTATTTACTCGAATGCTCCCGAACACGTTAATTTTTATTTCACTTCCTCACAATACGTCTGCACTGGATGACTGTTAAAATAAGAGTGACGCTTTTTCTAAACCCATGCCTACTTAAGCGTCCCGGAACTAGAGAGCTTTACTTTTTTCTTACCAATAATCACTTTTATAATTTCACACATTTAGCAATTATTATTGTCCTAGATTCACTAAAAATACTTAACCTTGCTAAATTTTACATAGTTATAGTCCTTTTTACCTTTAATTTTCACATATTGAGTGATTTATCAATTTGTTATAATACAAAAGTTGTTCATAAACTGTAGGTAAACTTGATTAGTTATTCACACAGAGGTTCTATTTGTTCTATGACATTCTATCAAAACACAATTTGTAGCTAAACTAAATCCACATTATTTAAAACAATTTCTGATTAACTTCAACTTAATAAGTTTTATAAATAATTACAATAATTTTGGGGGTTTAATTAGTTTTTTATACATCAAATGTTTATACCTAGCCAAAGCTTGGTCTGAGGCTTTTAACATATATTCAATATGGCTGACAATATTATTTTGTAAATTACTAAGTTTTTCAATTTTACATAGATTTAGGCCTTAGTATGTACTGGTGTATTTTACAGCAGTACATTATTTATAAAAATTAAGTACTTTACTCTTGTTAAAAACAAAACAATGCAGGTGAACTACCCCTCCTCCTTAACCGAAAACCCCCATTTTGATACTTACACTTTTATTGAGTAATGTGTAAATACTAAGGTATCTTATTCTTCATAATAAAGTAGTTTATTCGACATCAGAAAAGTAATTTTTAAAAAATTACCCCTACTTTTTCAACTACTATTTTTATTTGTAGAAAATTGCCCCCTCCCCCTTCAACTACCCTTTTAATTTACAAATATTTCATCTACGTTTCTACAGTGGTTTATTATGGTCTTCTTTTTAGGATATTTCATTTATCAAAATTAAGTACGGTACTTTACTCTTGTTAAAACGTAAAACGTTACAGGTAATCTACCCCTCACCCTTAATTGATCTTCGCCAAAAGCAATAGACATTGATTCCTCTACAACTCGGACACATATGCAGAAAATTATTTGATTCTGTTTAAATTTGCGGCAGTTACCGTTCGTAATAGAAAGAGTCTACACACACACACACTTTTCGGAAAATGACTCTTCTTCATGTTTTCAGGGTAATACGGTCAGAATCAGCCCTTGTCTCGAACACGATTCTTTCGCTCTCACCATACTTCCATTTCATTACGGAACATAAAAATAATAGCCGTTGCCAACAATGCGGGAGTTTCTATGGAAATTCAATAATTTGTTCGATTTTTTGTAACAAATTAAACTACATAAAGGTAGGTACACGTTTGAAGATTTCAAACGGTAAGTGCATACGTTTTAGTGGTATAAATACTTTTTCTTCAGCAAACTAAAAACCCTAACCATTTATTTAGTATTAGTTGTGATCACGTTAGAGTTACACGCAATTTGTAATGTATTAGATAGGCGTGTGTATTTGAACGCGGTAATGTTGATCTAATGAAATTAAAAATAAATGTCAATACGTTAATATAAGTAATTATGTATTGTATGTTATAATGACTGTAATTAATGAAAGGAATTTAAATGTGACAGAACAACAAGAACAAAAACAACAACAAAAACCGCAACAACAACAGCAACTAAGAGGGTCCTGTTTTAATACCACTGACAGCCTTTTGTGAGCATGTTATGAAATGCACAGTGACGGGTGTTTGTAGTGCTGCCTTCGCGGCTGCGGCGGTAAGATATTTTAATATTTTCACCAAACTAAAATTTCTTAGTGACACAAATATTAAAATTCTTGGTAAATTAAAAAACATCCTGAAAACAATTTTTGATTTTTGACTATATGAAATAATCTATTTATCGTGAGTAGTTTCTTTTCAGATTATCACTTGAAATGTTCAGCACTGAAACTTAATTTTCTATTGCAATAAAAATCAGCTCATATAATATTCACACAAAGTACTCCTTTTGTGTTTTTCAAAGTACTCTTTTTTGCTGCACACACACTCACACTATACTGTGTCTCATTTATAATTTAAATTTTAGTAAGAAGTGCATATGCAATTTACGATTGTATGTGAATATTAACATATATATATTTAATTTTGTGTCAGCACTTGCACAATTTACTTATAGTATTACAAAATATTTTATAATTTTTCAGATTGGCGGCGGAGCTCTGGCCATTTATTACGGCCCCAAATTTTATAGTGCTTTAAAAAAGAAGAAGGTAATTTACTTTTTTGAACAGATTAAATTAACTTACCTTTTGCCAATTAATAAAATTCGCAGTTATTTTAATTAGAATTATTTTTAAGTCTCGTTTGTTATCTGCTCCTGCTTAACTTTGACAATGTGTTTCGCTTCTCGAAAGTTCAATCAAAAACCGACAAACCTCAGCAACCAGAGACGAAAAAATATTAAGGAATTTACATAAAGGAACGCAAACCTAAGATATTATAATAATACTAATAATTTCGTTAGGTGGTATTATTTTAAAGTCCGTTAGCACTTCAATGATTTGTTTCGTCAAGTAAACTTATTATTTACTTCGTGTTGCAGAATAACCAGATTTCATCATCATCATCTTCTTCTTCACGAAATGACTTGGGCTGTAGCCCAATTAATAGTATATGAATTAGTTGATATTTCTTTGTAAAATTTACAAAACCCAAGTATCATACACCTTAAACTGAAAGCTGTAAATGTTTACAGTAGAAGCATTTTGGTTAGACTATAATGTTCTATTGGAAGAAAACTGTCCTGTGAATTGTAGAGTAATTCTTTTCCATAAACATACCCTTTCGTTACGTACTGTTATTCGGGCAAACACTACTGACGAACACAATAGGTAACCAAGACTGCTTAATACCTAAACAGTTTTAATTATAATTAGTTTTGAAAATTAACCTATATGAATAATAATTACTGTGATGTTTGTTTTAAGTAAATATTTTATTCTAACATATTGTTGTCATTATATTTCAGGAATCTCAGGAAAAACAAGCAAAATTAATAAATGAACGTGAAGAATTAGAGGAAATCAACGAGTTAATTGTTCTAAGAATATCAGAAACAAGAAGAAAATTGAGAGTATTGAAAAAACTAAACCATATCTTGAAACACGTTTTCTATCACAGCTAAATTTACGTTAATTTAACAATACTATTCAAAAACTGTATCTATTGGAAGAAAACTGTCCTGTGAATTGTAGAGTAATTCTTTTCCATAAACATACCCTTTCGTTACGTACTGTTATTCGGGCAAACACTACTGACGAACACAATAGGTAACCAAGACTGCTTAATACCTAAACAGTTTTAATTATAATTAGTTTTGAAAATTAACCTATATGAATAATAATTACTGTGATGTTTGTTTTAAGTAAATATTTTATTCTAACATATTGTTGTCATTATATTTCAGGAATCTCAGGAAAAACAAGCAAAATTAATAAATGAACGTGAAGAATTAGAGGAAATCAACGAGTTAATTGTCCTAAGAATATCAGAAACAAGAAGAAAATTGAGAGTATTGAAAAAACTAAACCATATCTTGAAACACGTTTTCTATCACAGCTAAATTTACGTTAATTTAACAATACTATTCAAAAACTGTAGTGAATTGAACACCCAACAAATTATACGTATTGAAATTTGTAATTTGTAATAAACATTTTATTAAAAAATTCTAATATTGTTATTGTTGCTTTCGTTTGTGTACATTTATCTATTTTGCCAATATACAGCTATTATGTAATATGTCCTGCACCTGAAATGTGGCTTGCCCCTCTAATATAGCTATGCTTCTCACGCGCGCGCTCGCGCCCATACATACACACGCACACGCAAAGTTGTATAGACCGCTTTTATGCAAGTACTTGTTTCTACAAATGTTGTTATGTAAACTTTTATTTATAGTAAATCTTGGTGTTTCTTGAAGTAAATATATCTTGTAGTAAAAACCACGATATAAAGTTTCTTATGCAAGCAAATATTTTCATTATTATACAGATTAAATAGAAGAGAACGTACGAACACATTTTCTGCGAAAATTTTGAGCTAGAACATTATGCTTAAATAATACTACTAAATAATACCAAAAATAAAATATTGTTTAGTAGAGTATTTCCCCCCCACCCAATTCCCTCGCCGACAGTTGTAACATTTTCTTTTTTCAGAAACTTTACTATTATGCTTTGTTTCCAGACGTCGGGACTGTTTTGAGTTTCAATACATCTCAAAGGATAGGTTCAAGAAAGCAGGGAGTGTGTCAGAACTCTTAAAAATTTTGCTGACTTTCTGTCGGGTTCTGCAGTAAAGAATATTCCACATCTTTTAGTAATTATGCATGTGGAATAACAGGGATCGTTTAGTTAGTTGGTGATTTTAATGCCAGAGTCGGTAACCAAGATATTGAAAATGTTATTGGTCTTCTTGGAGAGTCGTCTATTAACGAAAAAGGGATAAGACTGCAAGAATTTCCTAATAAACGTGCACCTAAAGTAACAAATACTTTTTTTAAAAAAAAGGGCATTAACAAATTTGAAGAACTATATACTGACCACAGTTCCATGCACCTATACATTGCAGCTGGCCAATGCCAAAGTAGGTCGTGGCTATTTCTGTCTTTGAAGCATTCGAGGATCAGTTATTTTTGTTATTTTTATTATGTTATGTTCATCTTGAGGCAAAAGTATTACACATTTAAGAAAAATAATTTTAAAAAATTAACTTGTAGTTTTGACACATCATAGCTCTGTAATGCCTTTCTTTATTTGCCGAATGGGCGGCCGATGAGCATTTGATGTCTTGCCGAGTTCCTTCGATGAGACTTGTCTATCTTCGATTCCGCTACCCGTTATAAAGCAAACACTTTCCTGCCACATTTTCATTTGTTTCTCTTATGATATTTCTGTGTATTCTCTTGTGTATTCTGTCATTGCTTTACAGACGTTTGTTGTTTCTTACTGCTGTATGTAACACAACTGTTTCGTCATTATATAATATATTTCCCTGAGATTCTTCTTTGGTGCGGATTTCTGTGTGCCTTCTGGGTTTGTTTGTAAACTCAAAATTTTCCGGCCCTGCAGACCATTCACTTAACTGTCCGATTTATCTTATACAGTTGGTCAAAAAATTTCTGTTTCACGGTTACTGAGTCGACAGCAATGATTTGATTGTTTATTAGCTTTCCCCTTTTAAATCTTAAGTTTTATTCGTGACCCACTTTTCTCTTGCTTTGGCCCGTCTTCCAAGAAGGTTGATGCCAGTTTCATGGATGCCTTCTCTATATCTGAACCAATTTCCCGTATACCCGTCGGTTTCTATATTTACTCCTCATTCTTCTTGTATTGTTCTACTAAATGTATGTTTTAGAGGTAGAGTTTGCAGTTTTTCTAAATTTTATTCAGTGTGATGGCAGTTAATGCTGGCCCGTTTAGCAGCATAAAATTTGTGTTGTGTTACAGTTAGGAAACAGTCGAGCATCTAGTAGCGAACTAATTTCCTGTTAATGATGACGAAAGTTCTCTGATATTATATTTTATGATCTGTGCTGACTAATTGGAGGAACAAAGCCCCTAGACAAGTCGCAATTTCTACATTTCAGAAAAACAGCTGGAGCTTGGTGGTAACCGGATTCGTTCAAGAAAGGGCAACCTCGATTACAGTTGACACAGCGGCAACAGTTTCCATTGTGCGCCTCGACGTGGTGAAAAATCTCAACCAATCTGGTGCTCTTGCAGCTTGCGAACAGCTACTGGACGGCCTGTACAAGTGTTTAGAAAAGTGGAAAAAACACCTACCCCTCGGTCTACTTGATTAGATCATCATGGTTAGAACTGAGATAGATAATAGGGGCAACCAGTGCTCTAGATTCGAACACCAGGTAGTCAGCACACCGGGCATACTAATTCCCAGAAGTTTAGTAAAACCTGACGAAACCGGAAATGTACCTATTAGAGTGGATTTTGGATTGGATTGATTTTGGATCAAGCTGTCACTTTACAAAGCAATACGCTCCTAGGCAAATTTGCTCCTGTGGCTTGGGTAGCCGGAATAACGCAAAGAAGATGCAGTACTACGGACACTTCCGAATTACCAGAGGAACTGCAGGAATTATTAAACAGATCTTCTAACGACCTCTCAAGTGGTGAGGTAAAAGAACTCAGACGGTTTTTACATGAATTTAAAGATTCTTTTGCAGTTCGGAGCCAGTAATTGGGAAGAACCTCTCTTGTACAACATCGCATCAATACCAGGGACACAACACCGATACGCCAACCTCCTCGAAGGCCTCCATTATTTAAGCTAGAGTACATTGTTCAGTTAGTACAGGACATGTTGACAGAGGGAATAATCGAACCTTCGTCAAGTGCTTGGTCTTCTCCGGTAGTGCTGGTAGCGAAGAAGGATGGCGGATTACGTTTCTGCGTGGACTACCGGAGGTTGAATGACGTTACAAAGAAAGACTCCTATCCTCGCGTCAACCTCGCGTTGACGATACACTCGACACGCTGTTTGGAGCACAATGGTTTTCCACATTGGACCTAAAGATTGGATATTAGCAAGTGGGTCTTCATCAAGAAAACAAGGAAAAGACCGCTTTCTCGACCCCAAGTGGTTTATTCCAATTTGACGTCATGCCATTTGGACTCTGTAATGCACCGGCAACATTCGAAAGATTGATTGGCCTGGTACTCCGAGACCTGACATGGAAAACTTGCCTTGTTTATTTAGACGATGTCATAGTCATCGGGAAGATTTTCAAAGACCATTTGAAAAACCTTAAGGAGGTTCTAACTAGAATTCACGCTGCCCAACTGAAGCTGAGCCCGAAGAAATGTTCTCTATTCCAGAAGGAAGTACAGTATTTGGCCATCTGGTTTCGGCAGCGGGTGTTAGCATGTATCCTAATAAAGTTAACACCGTAAGAGACTGGCCAGTTCCGAAGAGTAAACACGAAGTTCGGATTTTCCTGGTGTTATGCTCATTTTACAGACGTTTTGTGAAAGGCTTCGCTACTATTGCTAAACCAATACATGAGCTAACGGAAAATAAACGAAATTTTCAGTGGTCGGGAGAATGTGACTAAGCATTTAGGACTTTGAAAATTGCATTATGTTAGCAGCCAATTTTCCCAACCTCCGGAGGGAAGTACGTCGTAGACACAGACGCAAGCAATACTGGTCTAGGAGCAGTTTTGTCTCAAGTGGAAAACGGTGAAGAACGAGAAATAGCGTATTACACCAAGACGCTTTCTAAACCAGAGAGAAATTATTGCGTTACAAGGAGAGAGTTGCTGGTAATTATCCGAGCTTTGGAGTACTTCCATAATTAGGCCTACCTCTATGGAAGGTAGTTTTCACTACGCACCGACCATGCCGCGCTTGCACATGAACATGTGAAATATGTGCTGCAAGCAAGGGCCCACAAACCAGAAGCAGGGAAAAAAATGAGACAGTGTAACACTGGACTGCCTTTTGAGAGAATTGCCATAGACATCGCTGGACCATTCCCAGTTACTGACGATGGAAACCGGTACGTCATGGTTGTAGGTGACTACTTTACTAAGTGGGCGGAAGCCTATGCAATTCCAAATCAGGAGGTTACCACTGTGGCAAAGGAGTTACTTCACAACTTCTGTTGCCGTTATGGAGCCCCTGTGGAAATCTATAAGGATCAAGGGAGAAATTTCAAATCAGGAGTGTTCAAAGAACTATGCCGTCTACTCGGAATTCGAAAGACCAGAACAACGCCTCTCCATCCTCAGTCGGACGGGATGGTTGAGAGCTTCAATAGGACACTTGAGCAGCATCTTTCGAAGGTTGTTGACGAAAACCAATCAGACTGGGACCAACGTATACCACTATTCCTCATGGCGTATAGGTCATCAGTACACGACACAACCGGCATGACTCCAGCAAAATTTGTGTTTGGGCGGGAGATTCGTATTCCAGGGGACTTGATGTTCGGATCATATGAGACTCAGTCCCAAGAGCCACAGAACTATTCCTTGCAATTAGAAACCCAACTGCGAGAAATTAATCGCTTGGTAAGAGGACGGCTGAAGATTGGCAGTGATAAATGAAAACTCGGTATGACATTCGCAGCAATAGTGTAGTTTTCCAAGAAGGAGATCAGGTTTGGTTGTAAAACCCAAGCGCCGTCGGGGTCGCTCACCTAAACTCCAGACTAACTGGGAAGGACCTTACATTGTGAAAAAAAGAATCAACGGTGTTGTCTATTAGTACAATCACTGAAGCCGACAAAAAATAGAAATTGCTAATAAAGTGGCTTCTACGAGATTTTTTTCATAGGGCTAGATAAAAAGGTAAGAAAGAATTTTAAAAAAAGTTTACAAAAATTCAGTCGCGGGTTTTCGAAAAAAAAAAGGAGGGAGAAGGTACAACAAATTCATTTTTCGTGATTATCTTAAAAAATATTAAATTTATGAGAAAAATATAAAATACCAAAAAGAAAGATCATAACAGTCTGCATAAAAAAGGGTATTAACAATTTTTTTGTCAGGGCGATATTTTTAGTAGAAAAATTAATTCAAATTTAGCCAAATTTTTCACAAGGTGGATTTTCACATAAAATATATGTTTATTTAATAGACATGCAATTTTTTCAGGAATATAAGTTTAAAAACTCATTATTATTCATTTATGTATATATTATTATGTATAATTTTTACTTATTTATTACGCATTATAATAAAAATGTTATTAAAAATGCACTTTATAAATATATTCAAAAATAGTTTTTCTTCCAATCATTGAAGATTTTGACAATAAAATAACTTTCAAAACACATTTCTTATACAAATTATAAATTATTTACTTATAACTTATTATGATTTACAAAATTATTAAAATATCGTTTTTTCTTCAATTCACAATTATCAAGGTGGAAATTAACTTTTTAGAACATTTATTATTTATTTATAAAATTTAATTATAACAATTATTTTTATAATGATAAATGTATTTAAAAATCGATTTCTTCTCCAATTTCTTGAAAATATTCAGAAGTCAAGTCTTCTATTTCTATTTCTCCCTCATCATACACAATATTTGAAAAATTTGTGCACCAAAATTAAATTCTTTAATAAAATTACACAAAATCAATAAACCTATCCGACCTTTAATAAACGCTAGAACCGCACCAAATTATAAAATATCAAAATTACTAACACAAATCTTAAAACATAAAATTGAACTTCCAGCAAAATACAATATAAAAAATAGTATCGAATTCACGGAACATTCAATATCGAACTGCGTTAATTCAATATCTGTATGGCGCATATACTAACTGTCCTTGCTCTCCATAAAATTCTTCAACTTTCAGGGTCTGTTCTTTTTATGCCCATGCACGGATATAAATTCTCACTATGTAGAAGAGAAACCTCAAATATTGTAGTTTTACGTACAACAGTTACATATTAATATTTTTTTTTAGTTTTTAGCTATTAATATTAATACGCGCAATGGCCATATTTCTACATTTATTAATAAAAGTTACATTTATTTAAATTTAACTAAATTTTAACAAAATTCTTTACACCGCAGTCTTATAGAAGACACTTTGACCAATACGTGTTCATAATTTTGTTAAAAAATATTTATTTTGAAAATTTCTGTAGAAATTTTAAGTTAAGAAAATGATGTATACTTGCGAACTCAAAAAAATTATAAATTTTGAAACTCGCTCATTTATGCCAATAAATCAATACTAATTTTTATTATTTTTTCAAAAATCTATATATGTAAAGTTCATATTGTGAAGTTTTTTTAATTTAAATACATTTGTAATAAATTGTTAATATGTTTATGCATTAGTTGAAAAAATAAAAAACAAAAAAGTTATTACTTTGTTTTAAGTATTTATTAATAATTTAATTATTTTCTTTTCATTTTATGTAAAAGTGCAAACATTTAGCTTTCAAATGCTTTTTGATTTTTATCTCTATGACTATTATAACGGATTTTATTAAAACTTTTTGTGTGTTGCAATGTCAGAAAAAATTAGCCTTCCCGCTCATCGGGGCGGACCCCGACAATCAATTTTTTTCTAATATTTCAATTCCATTGTTCTTACAAAGTATTGGCCTAACAAAAAAATTATAAATAGCTTTTTTGTAGAGAATTTAATGCTCTTTAATTTTTGTAATTTGTCTTTTATTCGTAAATTTGTTATTTTTCAAGATAATTGAAAAAACTAATTTTTTGTACTTTCCCCCTCCTCATTTTTGAAAAACCGCGACGGAATTTATGTAAACTTTTTTTTAAAATTGTTTCTCACCCTTTTATCTACCCTTATGCAAAAAATCTCGTAGAAGCCACTTAATTTGAATTTTTTTCCTTCAGTCACTGTACTATATCGGATTCAACAGGAAGGACAGCAAAAGTTCAAGGTCGTCCACCTATGGCTAAGTATTACTTCAGAGACGGGTTGCCAGTTTGAGACGAACAGGATTGAGGAGGGGGAGGTGTTACGTAATGCGGAAAAACTGTTACAACATTACAGGACATTGTACGTGTTTCTCGATTGTTCCAGTGAAATCCGGCTATAATGTTGTGTGCGTACGTGATCTCAATATGCGTTAGCGATACTTTTCTAGACTTCGCGGCCGTGCGCACTGTGTCAAGGCCGCAATCAATCACGCTCTAGTATAGCGCTGATGCGTAGTATGGATGTTTCTGGAATTTTAGCGGGGTATAAATATAGGTATTCAGCGGCGCTTAGTTGAATTATTGTCGGGCGATTTACACAGTGCGGTTCGAAGTATTGTGGCAAAGTGTTATGTGTTTTATAATTGTGTAGTGTAGCGCTAATACAGTTGCGTAGTGTAAGAAAATTGTAATAAATACAATTGTGTTTCATTGACATTATTATTGCGTATGAACAATTTTATTGCGATTTTTTGTAAGAGACTATCTTGTTGATTACAAAATGTTTAATTGTGATAATTAAAGCTGGTATTTTAGTGACTTCATTGGTGTCTTGTATTTTGTTTCCCACTGTACCATACGACGATCAGTTAGACCGTCGTAACAATACAGACGAGGCAAGCTGGCCTAGTCGAGAAGCGTGTAGAACGACGCTCTCGACTGTCCAGAGTGCTCCGTAATTGCGCAACAATATTTTTTTTCATCTTTAAAATCGTTTTACATTTTATGTTAATTTTAGTTTTGTATTTATTTAACTTAACCCGTCCGTATAGGAAGGGTAATGAAAAGCACTATACGTCTCTTTGTATTTAACACGGAATAGTGTAAGAGAGTTGTTTTTAAAGTTTATTGGAATTCCAGTAGTTGTATTTAAGTGACGTTATGGAAGTTGAGACACAACAGAGAAATTAAAACACCTATTTTTTTTACTATACGTGTGCTGTATGAACTGAATGAGTAGTGAATGGAAAGGTAATGCCAGAGAAGAAGGTAATGCCAATAATGAACATCAACTTAAACAAAAACGGTAAACAAAATGAAGTATAAACTATTTTATGCGCAATATTTTTTGTATTAAATCGGGTTCAAGGAAACCAGAGTGGGGTGCTTGCAACAGCGAGTGACAGAAAATCAATGGGCGATGAAAAATGAAGTCCATCAAAGTAAACAATGAAGGACAACGGACAGGGTTGTTGCACGAAGGTACGGTTGTATATTATTCGGACACGTCCGTAAGCATATGACGTCAGTAGAGGGTTTACTTTCGCAAATTACTTTCGCAAACATGGCGGCACATTATTTTATTTCTGCAATGTTGTGAAATAAATAACCAGGACTCGGACAAGCTCGAATATTCCTTCGTCATGCGTTCCCTGCTACGTTAGTCTTTATGTCTCATGCTGAAAATATACAACTTTATGACGGCAATTCATTCACAATACCATAAACTGTAATGAATCTTTAATTTAGTAGTGACTGTTGATCAATAAATTTTGACGATTGAAGGTTTAGCAAGGATCGGTCAATAAGTATAATACAAATTTTAAATTATTTGTGTCGAGGTTTCGACAATATTTATTGTCATCATCAGGAACTGTGGACGGTTACAAATATCAAATACAACAACATAAAATAATTGAGTGACTGTGTTTGTGTATGTATGTGCGTGTGCGTGGGTGCGTGCGTGTTTGTGTGTAAGGGGGTTGAAACAGTTATTTTTACATTATCAAAATAATTGCAATCCTTATATACCGTTTTACTTAAAACACAGGTCCTGATGATGACAATAAATATAGTCGAAATGTCGACACAAATAATTTAAAGTTTGTGTTATAATTGTTGACCGTACCTCGTTAAACCTCCCACCGTTCGAATTTATAGACTGTAATAGTCATCGCACCAATAAAACGGGTGGTTCTGAAAATTTAATAGTTTTGTTTATCGTTTTACAAAACAAGTACGCAGTGTGTTTATGTGGGAAGGTAAAGACGACCAGCAATGTCGGCGTGCTGTCATATATTGACAGTACTCAGTGCACCTCCTAGATGCACACTCGCACCCGCGAACACGCACGCTCACACTTCTTCTCAGTCATTTTTTATTGAAATCTGAATAGTTGTTGTAACAGATGTTTACTTGCGTTAATGATGATAAACGTGTGATGATTGGCAAAATATTCGTTTTTAAAAGCACGCAGATAGTCAATATGCACTTTTTTTTTATCTGTACATTTGTTTTTTTAATTTGCAGGTTACGTCGTGACAATCTTAAAACTGCTAATCACAATGTATTTAACTGATGTTTAACTAACTTACTTAAAGCTGTAATGTATAAATCAGTTAATCTATCCGTGAAAGTATTGTGTGTGTGTGTGTGTGTGTGTGTGTGTGTGTGTGTGTGTGTGTGTGTGTGTGTGTGTGTGTGTGTGTGTGTGTGTGTGTGTGTGTGTGTGTGTGTGTGTGTGTGTGTGTGTGTGTGTGTGTGTGTGTGTGTGTGTGTGTGTGTGTGTGTGTGTGTGTGTGTGTGTGTGTGTGTGTGTGTGTGTGTGTGTGTGTGTGTGTGTGTGTGTGTGTGTGTGTGTGTGTGTGTGTGTGTGTGTGTGTGTTCTTGTGAATCCGTGCGCGCGCCCGTATAAGGATGTGCATATATACCTCGTACATATATGTGCCTTTTGTAAGCCATCAAAATTATATTTTAAAACCTTGCGTATGCGAATTATGTTTGCTAATACTTAACAATATTTATAGAGACTTAAGATTACATTCTAAATTAGAGAAAGGCAGCTACGTTCTCTCTTACGTTTTTGATTTACGAATTTACAAACAAGAATTTAAAATGTTTAATTTTAAAATCTGTAAATAGAACATAAAAGATTTTATTATAAAATTAAATTAAATAAGTTCTCTGAGGGTTTATATTTGATTTGTTCTAAAATATACCTAAGTAATAATTGTATATTTAGTTGTAAGATTCAAGTAATAAAATTTAATTTAATTAAATGTAACATAAGAACACGCTCTCTGTGGATTATTATATGAACTAAGTATAATATTTTAAACATAATTAAAATTCTGTCTTAAGGCAAGCAATGTTGATTTTATTAATTACCCGAAGCCATACAGCCCTTGCACGTTTATTGTCGTCAGTGCACAAGACTAATCGGATCAACAAAAAACATTTTCTTACAAAGCAGCTTCAGAAAAGTTTAAGGTCTTATAGTAATTATTGCAATAATTATAATAAACAAGTGCAGTTTCAAATAAAAGGCAATAAAGTTGTTTATATTTCATATGCCAGTTAGTTATTTGTTGGCTACAGTTTCAACATTATGTCGACAACTTTAAAACTTTCACTTATTCCCAGTTGCTTGTCCTTTTTTTTGGTTGCATCCGTTTACCATTAACGGGACCGGGCTCTTTTCTTTGAATATTCTGAGTACATTAATTTCCCCATAACAGGGTATCAACCCATAGATAGGGCTGCCTCCTTACGGGCCATGACTCCCGGTAACTTTAATTCAAGGCTGTCTTGCCCTAGCCTTTGATGCTCCAACATCCAACTGCAAGGCAGCAGCAATATAGAATCCCATAACAATACAACGCACCAATACAGCCGACTAAGTCCAACTAGATCCACGCACGCCTGTAATATTCCAAAGATAAACCGGTCAAGGATCATTTCCCTTACGCTTTAACTTGGTACTGATGTGTACTGCTGACCTCCACCAAGGATAATAATTATTGACCTCCCGGTCTAGATACATACTGATCTGCTTGAACATGGCCACCTCTGATGCAACTTTCAAAACTGACCAAACAAGTCTGTAATAAAAACCTATAGGACGCAGGTATTTAGGTGGACCCAGGAAGAGATGCCTGGAGGACCTGTGAAGGCGGAACAGCCAACATCTTGCCTATACCGTGATTTTAAGATGATGATGATGATGATGATGATGATGATGATGATGATGATGATGATGACGCAACTTCACCATCATTTAAAAAAAATTATGTCGTTTCTACATAAACTAACTTTCAAGTATACGATACGTGTACGTTTAGTTGATTACAAATTGTTACACGGCTTCTAAAATTACTAAGGTTTAAAAATTTTTCATGTCAAAAACAAATATAAAAGAATGAAAATCCGAATAAGATGGTTATATTATCTTGTCTTGTATAACGTTTATACCAGCTGTTTAAATTAATGGGGCTTACTCTTCAGTCTGAGAAAGGTAGATAAAATATTACTTACCCGTATACACAACTAGCCACATAAATTTTTACTATTTTTTATGAAATTGCTTAAACTGCTACGATTTTTGTTGTTTACACAAAGCTTTTCGTCATCACTGACATCTTCAGGTCTTAAACAACAACACCTGGTTTGGTTGTTTATGACCTGAAGATGTCAGTGATGACGAAAAGCTTTGTCTAAACAATAAAAATCTTAGCAGTTTAAGCAATTTCATAAAAAATAGTAGCCACATAAAGTAGATTCAAAATACAGATAACCTGGTTTATCCGTAATGCCATAACGTTCCTCTTTATTGTTTTCTTCTGATGAAAAAGTAACGTAGACATTCCTCCTCCTCCTCCTTCTCCTAGGGCGCTACAGCCTGAAGTCGAGCATTGACCTCCTCTATCCTGACCCTTCACCTCCCTCTATCAGTAGCAAAGGACTTCCATCCTCGCACTCCCAACATCTCTCTTGAATCCACAGCGACAGCATCTTCCCATCTTTTCCTCGGGCGGCCTTATGGTCTCTTCCTATCCAAACTCTCCATAAGGACTCTTTTAGGTGTTCTTTTGTCATCCATTCTTACGACATGGCCAGCCCATTGCACCCTCCTCAGTTTTACGTACACTTCTACCGCTGGTTCGTTGAAGTGACAACATAATATCTCATCATTACACCGTATCCTCATATCCACCGTATCTTCAGGCGTTCAATTGCTTTTGTGTTAATATCCAGGTTTCATTCCCATAGCACAGGATGGGTCGTACGATAGTTTTGTATATGCGCTTTATTGACTGCCTATGAATAACTCTTGACTGAACGGTGGAGATAAACGCGAAAACGTATACATTGGCTTCTTGAAATAATACCTCTATGACTGTGCAAATCCGAAACATCGCCTTTATTTACGTTTCCTAAAAACAACTCCTAAATAATTTATCATTTTTCACGTCCTTGGCCTTTTATTATTTATTTCACCTTAAAACATAAAATATGTTTGACATAAAATATGAAATTAAATAATACCAACTTGCCTGATTATTTATGTTTACTTTTATACTAAGACATTTGTATTTATTAAAATCATTTTTAATTTTAACTACAGACAAAACATAATTTTTTGTTGTATCTAATAAAAATAAACATCACTCGTTAATTGTAACTGAGAAAAGTTATGTACTATTACATGTACTCGTAGATAATAAATAAATAATAATAATAATTTTGTTATTCAAATAAAATAGTTTTACGCCGACAACTGTACAACGCAGTGTACAGAAACTGCGTCCCAGCAGCGTGGACAAAGTTAATAAGATTTTCCTTTATCTCCCTATTTTCTTTACGTTATCTTAGCTTGGGCTCAGGTCAAAACAAATTACAGTACTGAATCACGAGCTCAAACACTGCCCTCGTCTTTCTGACAGAGTGAGGAAAGAGAGGTTTCAGTATATTGTTACGACGGTTTACTTGATCCTATTAGGTACAGTGGAAACAAAATAAGTACAAGACACCAATTAAGTCACTAATCACCAGTTTTAATTTTTACAGTTAAACAGTTCGTAATTAACAACAGAGTCTACTACAACAAATCAAATAAAAATTGTTCACACGCAATAAAATGTCACTAATATTAAACACAATTGTATTACAATTATACCGCCCGATTATAAAACACAACACTTCACTAATAACCACTTGAACGTACACAGTAATCTCGCCCGATAGTAACTCGAACCGCACTGAAAATATATCGCTCCTATATTGAACTGAGCGTCCCTGAGTAATTGTATTTATAGCCGCCGAAAATCTAGACGATTCCACATACTACGTATTACCTTTAAACTACGACCTAATTGCTTGCGGCCGTGACACAGTGAGAGCGGCCGCGTGAATTCTCTATGCACACCGTCTAGCAAATGCGACTACAAGCACTTACGCCACACACGTTACATTCTGGATCCCTCTAGACCATTCGATAATCACGTAGATTGTTCTGTGATGTCGTGACACCGCCCAGTCCTTAAGCCTGTTCGTCCCGAACTGCCAAACCGTCTCTCAAGTAATACTTAGCTAGGCGATCTAGGTGGACGACCTTGAACTTTCGCCGTCCTTCCTGTTGACTCCGATAAACAACATCGTTGATTCTTTTTTTCACAGTATAGGGTCCTTCCCAGTTAGTTTGCAACTTAGGTAAACGACCATGACGGCGCTTTGGGTTTTACAGCCAAACTTGATCTCCTTCTTGGAAACCCACACTGTTGCTGCGAATGTCATACCGAGTTTTCATTTTGTCACTGGCAATCTTCAGCCGTCCTCTTACCAAGCGATTCATTTCTCGCAATTGGTTTTCTAATTGCGAGGAATAGTTCTGTGGCTCTTGGGACTTCATAACGTCCACACCAAGAATTGCTTCAACCACAATGTCTGCAACAAGTACTTGATGATTAAACTCAAGTCGACCGAGGCGTAGGTGTATCTCCACTTTCCCATACACTTTTACAGGCCGTCCAGTAGCTGTTCGCAAGCTGCAAGACCACCAGATTGGCTTGAGATTTTTCACCACGTCGGGGCGCACAATAGAAACTGTTGCACCTGTGTCAACTGTAATCAAGGATGGCCTTTCTTCAACCAATCCGGTAACTACCAAGCTCCCGATGTTTTTCTGAAGTGTAGAAATTGCGTATTGTCTAGGGGCTTCGTTCCTCCAGTTAGTCAGCACACGCCCCGTTGTACCGACTACTGCTCGTTTCCCTGCTGCTGAACTCTAACCCGACAATCCCGTTGTAGATGTCCAGGTTTCCCACATCGATAACACTTCGGTCTTCCATCCTTTCTTACTTTATTCTGTGGCGCCGACCGTCGAGTCTCTGTTCCTTGTTCTTCTTCGTCATCGTCTGTGCCGTTGCGATCTTTTAGCGCGCGCACTTCATGACTTCTCCAACCAGACGCTGATTTGGCGGCCTGAAATTGCAAAGCATGTACCAGGGCGTCCGCACTGTTCTGGTGTCTTGCCATTCGTACACTTGCTGTAGTTCATTATCTCGGACACCGGCAGTAAATGTCTGCATCGCAAAACTCGTTCGAAAATCTTCTGACGCTTCAGGATAGGCCAGTCTAATTAGTCTGTCGATACTTGCTTCAAACTCTTGAAGGCTCTCCCCGGAATGCTGTCGCCTTGCCCTCAACTGGGTGCAGTACACATCTCGCAAATGTTTATCACCATACCGTAATTCTAGAGCTTTCGGCATAGATGTTCTGGCTGTCATGTGGCACTTTCTGTAGTAGTACTGCCGCGGGTCCTTTTAATGCGAGAACGAGTGAGACTGCCTTGTCTTTCTCTGTCCAATTATTTGCGCATGCAGCAGCTTCAAATTGGCGGAGGTACGTTGCCCACTGACTACTTCCGTCAAAGGTTGGAGCTTTGACACGAACTGTCCCTACTGCAGCCAAAGTGACTTTCTCTATTAACTTATTTTCTGCGTCTTTTTCTGTCTTTATCATTGGTACAGTCTGTTCACAAAGTTGTTTTAGTTGTAACTTCAGGCACTGCTCGACTTCATTTTCAATCTGCTCTTTTATATTTGTAATCGAGTCTTCTATTTTTGTTGACATAGGTTTTTTCCACACTCGTGACAGATTTTTCTACTTCAGCTATTTTATTTGACATGGATTCTTCTACGTCAGATATTCTGGTAATTTGATTGTTAAGCTCACCTCGTAATTCACCTACGTCACCACGTAGGAGACCCAATTCTGCTGTAGTATGTTCTTGCATCTGCTTTTGCTCTTGAATTAACGCTTTGATGTCATCTGTTTCCTGCTTACGTTTTTCATCCTGTCGTTTTTCTGCTTCTTCTCTTTCTTGTCTTCGTTCTTCTTTTTGTCGTCTTCCTCCTTCTTCCGCCTCCTGCCTGCGTTTCTCATCCTGTCGTTTTTCTGCTTCTACCGCCTCCTACCTGCGTTTCTCATCCTGTCGTTTCTCCGTCTGTAACAACAGCGCCTGCAAATTTTCCATCATCTGACTGGCATCCATTGTTTTCCGATTAATTACGAAATACACTCGTCTTGTACAAAGTGTCCACTGTTTCCACTCTTAACCGTTTTATCCTACTTCTGACACCACTGTTACGACGGTCTACTTGATCGTATTAGGTACAGTGGAAACAAAATAAGTACAAGACACCAATTAAGTCACTAATCACCAGTTTTAATTTTTACAGTTAAACAGTTCGTAATTAACAACACTGTCTACTACAACAAATCAAGTAAAAATTGTTCACACGCAATAAAATGTCACTAATATTAAACACAGTTTTATTACAATTATACCGCCCTATTATAAAACGCAACACTTCACTAATAACCACTTGAACGTACACAGTAATCTCGCCCGATCATAACTCGAACCGCACTGAAAATATATCGCTCCTATACTGAACTGAGCGTCCCTGAGTAATTGTATTTATAGCCGCCGAAAATCTAGACGATCCCACATACTACGTATTACCTTTAAACTACGACCTAATTGCTTGCGGCCGTGACACAGTGAGAGCGGCCGCGTGAATTCTCTATGCACACCGTCTAGCAAATGCGTCTACAAGCACGTACGCCACACACGTTACATTCTGGATCCCTCTAGACCATTCGATAATCACGTAGATTGTTCTGTGATGTCGTAACAATAAAAAATAATTAATGCATAAATAAAATAATTCTCTTGTAGATTTTTGCGTATTTGAGTCCTCCTCAAAATCTCTCTCATCAAAAACCTGTACTACGCGTATTAATAAATGACCAATAATATACTTATGTACATAGACGGCATGCTGAGAGCATGGAAATCCAGAGTGATTTCAGGAATACAGCTTAACAGCTCAATTTCTATGGGTTCTCTGCTATACGCTGATGACATAGTTCTTATTCAAGAAAATGAGGATGATTTGCGAAAAGCTATGTTTCAATTACAATAAGTGGCAAGAGAGTGCTCACTGACAGTTTCAGTAAGAAAGACCGAAACCATGGCTTTTTAAAGATAAATATCCAGTGAGGACTAAGATAGTTATAAACAACAGCAACTTACAACAAGTGAGCTGTTTCAAATATCTCGGCTGTGCACTAAGCTGTGAATGTGAATATGATACAAGAGAGAAGATAAATAAATTTAGAAATATTTGTTGTACGATTCATAGAAATCTTAGAAATAAAACAAGACACAGCACAAAGATTTAATGTTATAAAACCATTGCAATATCCACGTTGATTTATGCAAGTGAGGCGTGGGTCATGACAAAAAGAGAAAGCGGCAAGATTCAGAGTGCTGAAATGCAGTTTCTTCCAAATACTTTAAATTATACATTGCAAAGATAGAATAAGGAATGAAGATATCAGACGAGAACTCAAAGTAAAGGACATAAATGAAATTATTCCAATTTGCAGAAGGCAATGGTGGGATCTTCTGTAAAGAATGACAGAGGATCGATTGCCGAAAGCGGCACTGAACTACAAAGCCATTGGTAGAAGAGATGTGGGTCGTCCGAGGATGAGGTGGGTGCCGGAATAGGTTTATATAACCTAATCCTTGAAGAGGAGAAGAAGAACAATAGATTTATGTTAAAAACTTAATGTTAATGTTTAACTACTTCCTGTACACAAAACCCGTCAACTTCTACAATTCACAAAAACAATTGTAATAGGGTAAACTTATTTAATTATACAAGCAAATCCACAAATTTAATTGTAACACTTAGATCCACAAAGTTAAAAAAACAAAGCTCCGTTATTTTAAAAACTAATATTGCTTGTTTAAAAAATTAAGACGGATAAGTTATTAATGTCATGAGTCTTGCCTTTTAACCTTCCTTGAGTAAATATTTATAACTTGATTTTGAAATTTTCGTATTTGCAAAACATAGTTCAAATATTCGAGCCTGCAGCGAGGGTGACATTGACCAAGAGAAGAAGAAGAAGAAGTCCACATACACAATGTTCAAAAACGTGATGACAACGATAAGATGGAGACGGATTTCCCCCTTAAATTTCACCACGAACATTTCCCTTAAAATAAGCCCGGATAATCACAACCGTTCCCAGCAGTCACGATACACGTTTAAAATTTCCGCGGTGGTCATGCGATATCTCCCTCCAGTCTGCCGACACAAGATTTCGACCAAAATATTAACCACGGCCATCTTCATCTCTCACCTAAATTTTACCATCAACATTCCCTATCAAATTATGCCCAACCAATCACAACCATTCCCACCAATCACGTAACACATTTCAAATTTTCGCGGTGGCCACGTGATATGACATATTTCAAATGTTTCCGCCAGTCACGCGATAACCTCCACAAACCTGACGTCATAATATGGCGACCAAAATATGAAACATGGCGCTCGATACATTAAACACGGCAGACTTGATCTCCCGCCTAAATTTTATCGCAAACGATTACCACAAGTCACAACCGGTCCTATCAGCCACGTGATATCCCCACGGCCACGTGGCCGATTTCAGATTTTCCCGAGTCACTCGACAAGTGGCTCAGAACTGTCATTTCCGCCTTACTAGAAGAAGAATTAGGAAACGTGGATTCGAAAACTAGAAAATTACCATGAATGGACTATTGCACCTAAGAACTGATATCCACCGATTATACTTACCGCGAACTGAAGGAGGAAGAGTCTTAAACAAATAGAATTATTAACATCAAATTACGTTAGCGCACTTGAAAACTGCTGAAGATAAACATATGAACATTCTGGAAAGAGGTACTCTGAAATCAGTAATAGCTACAGGTAAAATAGTTATAGATATGGAGAATATATAGAGCTTAGAAGGAACAATACACGCAAGTGAGATAAAAGAACAAGCTGAAAAGAAATTTTAAACAAAGAAAAATTGACTGGATAGGGAAACCACTGCACGGGCAACACGCAAAGGAAATACAGAAAGAACATATAAACAAAACCCTTACAATCCAGCGGCTTACTAAGGAAGACATAAAAAGGCAAACACAAGCATTAATAACTGCATATCAAGATCAAGCAGTTAGCAATAATTATCACAAAACCAACAGAATACTAAAGACCCAATAAAATGACACCTGTACATTATGCCAGAATATATAATCTGAAAACATTATCCATCTTACGAGCGGGTGGTCTATCCTGGCTTCCACAGAATAATACATAGAACTTGAAGCTGATATTCAACCATATCATTTGCTAATCTGGTAACGTTGAATATAGGCCTATGTAAACTGGTGTCCCTGTAACCTAGACTACTTCGCCGGAAATACACAGCGTCCATGTTCACCCGTGGGCAAAATGTCACTGGCGCTTGTCAGGCGGATCATTCGCTTGAAAAAAAAGAAGTAGTACACTAAACACTCGTTTATCCGAAAATCCTGTTTATCCGAAACAATTTTTAGTAAATTTTAATACACAAAAGTATTTTCCTGTCGCTATAATCTACATTTAATAGCGTAGATAAGCGATTTCACGTGATATAAAGTAGAAAGTCAGTAATCAGGACTAATTAGGATAAGGGGTACTCCGAATTATCGATTACTCGGATTTTCGAACATGAAGTATTATGTTCATATATTGTACATAAAGTACTGTATATTGTTAAAGTCCCCTGCAGAACTTCTAACAATGAAACGACTTCAAGATCAGGCAGCCAGCAAACGACCTTCAAAGCTTAGGCAAAAAAATTATGATTGATTACTGTACGAACAAGCAATAGGACTGTTCCAGTACTGTAGAAACTATAATTTACAGTTCGGTGCCGTTTTATAGTTTAGTGTGTCATATTCACTGTAAGTAACTTTTAAATTATTATTATTAAATAAAGTTAGTGTACTTACATATGTATTATTATTTAAATAGAAGTTTCGGTTTATCCGAAATTTCGTTTATCCGAAACGGGCGCGGTCCCATTAAATTCGGATAAACGAGTTTTTAGTGTAACTACCTTTAAGAGTTACTGTTTTAGTGTGCTCTCGTATTAAAAAATAAAAATACAGCCCCGTGTATTAATAACATAAAAATAAAGCAGCGCAGTAAAACAGAAACTCTTAAGGATAATTACCACTTCTTATTCTTCAAGCAAATGATCCGCCTAACCAGCCGCCAGGTGACACCTTGGTCACGTGTGAACATGAACGTTGCGGATTTGCCGGCAAAGTAGTCTAGGTTACAGGGACACCAGCCTTCGAAAATCGAATTGAGTTGGCCGATTACATGTTTCTTTCAGTGGCTGAATCTACGAATAAGGCTGCCTTGAATAGCTTTCCTGGTGGTGTCATTTGCAAACCACACAAACGACTTCCTTCTGCCTTTACCGACGTAAAGGCAACCGGATGACGCAAATTTCTGTACTGGAATCTTGTCAGTTTACAAATAATTCTCTTATGCTGGAGGAGTTAAAATTTATACGCTCGTAACCGTCGAAAGAAATAAATTCGTTACTATGAAACGTAATAGATTCAATAAACAATCAACTTGAAAAAGATTTAATCAATCAATTTAAAAATTTAATATATATATATATAGGCGGGGATCCCACAGCTACTGCCGCATCCCGCATCTTAGTTTCCACATCAACTTATTCTGTGTATCTTCATTCTTTAGATTCTTTTCTTCCATACTCCTTTCGATCCCTTCTATCCGTTTTAATCTAGGTCTGCCTCTTTTTCTTCTGTTTCTAGGTCTGTATTTGAACACACTTACAGGTATTCTTTCTTCACTCATTCTCATTAGGTGTCCATACCAGGAAAGCTGTTACGTTTTATATCTTCTATTACAGTTTCTTTTTTATTTGTTCTTTCCCTTATTACGTCGTTTCTTACACGTTCCAGACGAGAAACTCTGGAAGCTCGTCTAAGGTAGTCCGTTTCTACAGCTTCAATCTTCCTGCGGTTCTTTTCGTTGATTGTCCAACATTCTGACACATAGGTGGTATTGGTTCAACAATGACTTTATAAATATTGATCTTTGTCGGTAGCCCGATTTTGGTGGACCATAAAAGTGAGTTTAATTGGCGTATGGTGCTTTTTCCTAAAACTAATCGATGTTTTATATCTTCATCACATATTCCATCATCTCTAATTATACTTCCTAAATATTTATACTTTTCACATTTCTTGATGGAAGTATTATCTGATAACTGAAGATCTGATGTTCGACTTCCTGTGGCTAAGTACCCTGTTTTTTTTAAGTTTATGTTTAATTCCCATCGATCGTATTCTTCTACTAGTTTTCTCATCATATAAGTGGTATCTTCTTCATCATTGGCTATCACCACTTGATCATCTGCGAATAAAAGACTGTATAAACACTTCTTTTCTAATTCTATTCCCATTCTGCTGCACTTGTTTTCCATGTCTCCAGTGCTCCTTGTATATATACTTTAAATAAAGTTTCAGTCCCTTAATAATATTAAACGACTCGGGCACTACTTGTCCTATTTTCACTCTGGCTTGAACATTTTTGTAGATGTTATTTACACTTCCTACGTATATGGGGTTAATTCGACTATTTTCTAAAGTTTCAAATAATTTGACTGATGGGACATTGTCATAAGCCTTTTCGAGGTCTATAAATACCAAATGCGTTTCTAAATTCCTTTCCGTTCGTTTCTCAACTATTTGTCGCAACGAAAATATGTTGTCGACACAGCATCTTCCCGCTCTAAATCCACTCTGTTCTTCCACATTGCCAATTTCTCCTTCAATTCTGTTTTTTTTTAGGATTCGACCATACAACCTTCCTATTGAACTAGTTACACTAATCCCCCCTGTAGTTATTACAATCATTTAATTATTGTAATTAATATTATTATTAGTTATTTTAATTAAATGTATTTTTAAAAAATTCATCTCATATAGTTAAATATCTATCAGATTTTGTAAAGAGACTGCACACACACACACGCACACAAACTAATGTACCTACATTAAGTAGTTTGGTTAATTAGCCTGTACGGTAAAAGTAGATAATTTCAGAAGATTATGGTTGGTTAACACATTAAGCGAATTAGGCGGACTGGAGGTAAAAATACATAGAACGATGATTTAATACAAAATTAATCCGAGGAGGCATGTATAATTGAATATACAATTTATAGCGTTGAGATTATTCGTGACGCGATACTTAAACCGCTCACATTTTACAAGCATACGATCAATACGATGAGAGTTTTGTGTTTATCACACAGTATTACAAAGTTTGTCGGCTGATAACATAAACTGAAGGGAAGGGAACGTAACGTAAGTTTGTCGGGTGAAGGGAAAAAATCTCGTTTACTTAATCAATTTCCCATACTGTACTGAAAACACCAGAAGACGCTGTAAAAACATATTTACATGGAACTGGAAGGAAAGGTTCCAGAGTGATATGGAAATAAAATGCTTTGTTGTCAGGCACAGTGTAACGCCCAGTATTTGCAGCGGTAGACAACCGGTGATAGTGCAAATGACTACTCCGCATATCTCTCAATAAACTTCAATTGTGGCATTATCACAATTATGCTTAAAACAATAGCACGTGATTGTAAGAAAAAAACTTTTCCGATCATCTAGTAACGTTAAAATTTTTAAATTGGTAAAAAATTGAATTATTATACTGTGTATTATATTAATTATAACATAATATATAAGAATATCATATTATACAATTATAATATAAATATACAGTAATTATCACATTCTACTTTTCAACTAAATATTGGGTAAATCATGTTTTTACATTGAAAAAAATTATTTGTTACATATTGTTTGTACATGTATGTATACTGAAAATAAACGGCGTGTGATATGATTCTATTTAGGGTCACTGTAAATACCGATTCTTATTAAAACAATACATATAAACACTATTGTGCCCTCGTCTCATTTAATTATCCGTTCACTCTTATTTGAATCTTTATTTTTTTATAGCAAAATCTGTCTTACTTCAAATACGTACGACCAACCCTTTATACGTTGAATAAGTTCACTCGCCACTCGGCACTGAAGTTCTAGCTTCTGACGTCGATCCCACGACACAATCCAATTTTTTTTCTGACAACTCACTTTTCACATAGAACAGTACATTTTACACATGTATTTTTTATTTATTTTTTTTTTTTGCCACTGCAACCTATTTGTGGTTGTCGCTTTTGGCTGGGTCAGTAATACATTTACAATGTTTTTTAATCGTTATGCGTGCCGTGTATACGGTTACAAGACAGTCTGTAAAGGTAAAATATATTTTGTTTTTTTTAGGGTGGGAGTCCTACAGTCTATGCCGCATCCCGCATTTCGATCACCATTTCTCCCTATCCTTCCAGTCATCATATTCAATACCTCGATCTCTCATCTTTTCCTTATTCCTGTACTCCATTTGTGTTGTCAGTCTTCCTTTTCTTCTCCTGTTTTGTGGTGTGTAAGTCAATGCTTTCTTTGGCCATCGCTTCTCCTCCATCCTCATTACGTAACCATACCAAAACAACTGTCTGGATCCTATTCTTTCTGCTATTGTAAATACGCATCCTGTTTTCCTTCTTATATATTCGTTTCTAACATGTTGCATTCTAGAAATATTACACGCTCTTCTTAAGACGTCCATTTTCCACAGTTTCTATCATTGTTTTCTCTTTATCTGAAAGTTGCCAGCATTCGCAGCCATAAGTTAAAATGGGCTCCACAATAGTTGTGTAGATTGTCAGTTTAGTTTGAAGTTTCATTTTGTTCGACCAAAGTAACGAGTTTAGCAAACGAATAGCTTTTTTCCCTGTTGTATCCTACTTTTGATGTCATTTTTTGTTATTCCGTCTTCTGAAATAATGCATCCCAAATATTTGAATTCGCTACACTTCCCGATCCTATGGATTTGCAGATCTGGGTCTTCTTCTTGCATGTCTCCTATTTTCAGATATTCTGTTTTGGTATATACTTCGTTTGCAAAGTAATGTTTTGCAAAAATGTAATGTTTTTGTTCGTAACGTTAGGTTCTTTAGGTAAGGTTTAAATATACTCCTACTGTAATAAAATACATCGGCGTTTTAAGTGAAGGTTCACCATGTTTATGAATGAAGAACAAGAAAATGCTTGAAAGTAAAATGCTTAGTTCAGTTTGCCTTTAGTTCTGTGCGCGCGCGCGGGTGTGTGTGCTGAGATTGTCACCAAGTGTCAGTCTGTTACAATCATTGAATTTACTTGGCAAATAAGTAACAAAATGTTACATTTTTGTCAACCATGAGTTTTTTTTTTACTTTAAACAATAAATAAACCGGAAAATTTCTTACGTTACCTCATGCACTACCACATTACGTAGTTTCGCGTTACGTTCAGCAATAGAATCATTTACAATTGGTACCGGTACACTTCTTCTTCTTCACATCGTGGTATATCGATACCATCGAACCATCGAGGTATTCAAAACATCGAAGATATACTGTAGGTACGGTTATTGGGAAAGTACCAAAACGCATTATCTTGAGACACTCCTCTGACCAGTAGCGGATGAAACTAATATACATAGTTGACTGGATCATTATTGATTTGGAGCGGATTTTTTATTAGTTTTAATTTTGTTACTAAACACAAGAAATGGAGAAATTACAAAAAAAACTACGAATTACGGATCAAGTCTCAAAACTAATCTTGAAAGTGTGTTAAACATAAATATGGTTTCTTCATCTCATCTTTACTGTTTCGATAAAATATTTCGTTATTTTACTGTTGATAAGCGTTTTTAAATAAAGTATTTTTTTTATAAATATTGTATAGCCTTATTTTTATACGTTTAAAAATATGATAAAATTTAATAACAACATTCTCAGTATTTGATTTGTAAAGAACAGCTGTTATCAGAAAACAGCTGTTTCTTTATTACAAAACAAAATGTTTAACTCAAAATAGGTGCTCGTTGCGTTTTGACAGTATCAAATTAAGTAGGCCTATTTCGAATATGTGACAGTAAAACGGTTGTGAAGTTTGTACAGTTAATAATAAATGCGTAGTTTAATAAAGTGAGATGAAATTTCTGTTAAACCATAAAATGTGCAGTGGGTGAAAACAAGTTCAGTGAACAAATCTATGGTATAAACAACCAATCCGTTGGCAATGGCAGGCAACGGATGTGACATGGCGGCACAACAGGCGGCAAACCAACGGTTCAACTGTCGAGGTAGAACTGCAGTTACGTACCTGTACCTGGGCACGGCTTTGCTCATAACGATACTGTCCACCGCCACAATAATGCAAGTGGAACCTTTACTGTACTTCACTAGAAACCATCGATTACTGTGTATACTCATAACGTTCGTAGCGCTGTCGTTAACCAACACATTGCTGGACAACATTCGCTACGACATACGGACCAACACGAAAACGCTGATCTGGTCGATCCACGCCGCGCTCTTGGGACCGCAGATGACCTACTTTCCCGAAGAGATCTTGATCAAATCGCTGTTCTGCACGCTCCTCTTAGTGATGTCACTGACCCTGTTGTCTTTCCTGGACAAGAATAACCTCAGCTCGTACTTGGCGGACCCGTTGTCGGCGCTGTTCGGTCTCATCACCGCCAGCACCATCTTCTCCGTTCTCCTGGGCGTGCCGAAATCGTTTATCGGCATATTCTTGCTGTTTATCAGTCTTCACGGCGGCTTCTTTCTTTACTGCGGATTAATGGTCGTCAACACGCAACGGCTGTTCGTCAACTTGCGAACACAAACGCACCACTTCGACCCTATCTACATGTCGGTAGTTTTGTACATAAACATTGTGAACCTGTTTCTGAGGATCGCTACATTTTCCTTACTACACACTTCGATTGAGAAGACAGTTGAATAATCGAAAGTCAATTTTGGGTTCCACAAAAGTCAAATGTAAAAACTGGTATGCACAAAAATTGTTCTTTCTCGATTAAAAAATTACCTTCAGATAAATTTTTCTTTTTATTTGTTTCTATTAGTTTTTCAGCTTTGTAATTTTATAACTTAGCCTACTTATTTCCATTTCTTTTGTCATAAATTAGCAGGAGTCTGGAAAGTTTAATGTAGTTACTAACGGTTGTAACCGGCCCAGGCGGGCCTATTGCAATTTGCCAATTTGTACGAAGTGAAGAACTATTACAAAAATGACAATAACTTGCGTTATTTGTAAGAAACAGCCTATACCGCATGATAATAGTCGCAGTTTTCATAAGTAAGTGTTATCTGTTTTTTAAATGATAGAGATAGAGAAGGGTCAGGAGCAACTGCGCATGCGTCATCAAAGAGAGATAGTGAAGGCTCAGGTACTTTTTTCTCTTTCTATCTGTATAACACTTCCGCTTACGAGTGCTCCCATGTCTCCCCGACTCTATCTGTAATACCTCTATGAATCAATCAGATATAGAATTTTATTTCCTGCCCCAAGGTAATTTTAGTAGACTTGAAGTAAGTAAGTCATGGTTCCAACGCACATTTCAATTCTTGGACAAAAAGGTTTTAGTTTACTGCCTGCTAATCTACATATACATAAAACTCAAGTCTGAGGACTTATGTGTACTGAATGCAAATCTACACTGTTACACCGATTGCCACCAAATTTTCCACAGGTAACCTTTGACACAATGTGAAAAACACTGTCTAAAGTGGAATTTGATATTTTGCCCCGTTCGCACAACTTAGGCCCTTTTAATTATGCCTTTCCATTGACGCGTATAAAGATGTCAAAACACCATGGAGACCAGAAATAATTACCATAGTAACAAGTAAATAAACAAATGATATTTAGCATCATCGGAACTGTACATTTATCCATTCCTGTAGTACATTTTCGATGTTTCATATAATGCGCGATTGTATCGATATATTACGATGTGGAAAAGAAGAAGTGTACTAATTGTAAATTGTCCTATTACTTACTGCAAAGCAAAAATACGTGTTGTTTTCATTTGTGAGGTTAGGTGACAACGGTTTTTGGTTTCTAGTTTACTGCTGAAATAAATAAAAACCATGGTTGAGGAAAACATAACATTTAATGTGTATATACAATGTTTATAACACAGTAACATTTAAAATAAAGAATTTAGTGTTTTTGATTTAACAGGTACTTTATAAATATCTCCAAAGGCTTTATAAACAGGTACTTTTAAAAGCAGATTAATGAAGAAAGTTGTGTTAGTGGTTAAAATCACAAGCAGAATTATCACTGTTGCACACCACTATATAAAAATATTCTGATTAGCGCTTTCAAGCTTCACAGCTCATCGTCAGATCGGAAATGAATGAATAACTTAAAAATAAACCCTTCACCCCCACCCCACCACACCCTGCTCCACACAAGCTATAATTCAATGTCCCTTCCTCCCCCTGAGCCCTGTCCCTCCATCTGGACAGTTACATATTTTTCTAGCAAATTCCTTGTGTTTCAGTGTGTGTGTGTGTGTGTGTGTGTGTGTGTGTGTGTGTGTGTGTGTGTGTGTGTGTGTGTGTGTGTGTGTGTGTGTGTGTGTGTGTGTGTGTGTGTGTGTGTGTGTGTGTGTGTGTGTGTGTGTGTGTGTGTGTGTGTGTGCATTCCTTTTAAATCTACTGTCTTTCTCCCCCACATCTGGGCCAGTCACACAACATAATTAAGAAGTAAATGATAGAGGACAGATAGATAAGATTAAGAATTAAATTGCAGGACTAATTTGATATTTTTAAATAAGGGTGTGTGACTGGCCCAGATGTGGGGGAGAAAGACAGTAGGTTTAAAAGGAATGCACACACACAACACTGAAGTACACAGAATTTGCTAGAAAAATATGTAACTGTCCAGATGGAGGGACAGGGCTCAGAGGGGAGGAAGGGACATTGAATTATAGCTTGTTGTGTGTGAGCAGGGTGTGGTGGGGTGGGGGTGAAGGGTTTATTTTTAAGTTATTCATTCATTTCCGATCTGACGATGAGCTGTGAAGCTTGATGAGCTGTGAAGCTTGAAAGCGCTAATCGGAATATTTTTATATAGTGGTGTCCAACAGTGATAATTCTGCTTGGGTACTTTTAAACAACATAATAATTTAGTACAAGTTAAAATAGTACAAGTGTTGAAAACAGCTTTGGACAGAATTTGATTAATGAGTACACAATTGTTATACGAGCTGACAGAACACCACATAGACATAGACAATAAAAATTATATTAAAATACTTACTAAAAGTCAAATATTCGCGTGCAAAGCCGCGGGTAACAGCTAGTATTAAATACATACAACCAATTAAATAATTTAAAAAGAAAGTATAAAACTGATTGTTGGGTAAAGATAGTATTGATGATTTACTTAAATTAGAAATCTAGCGTTCATCTGAGACAAGCCAAACTTGTATATTTATACTTTGTTCAACGAGTGTTTGCAGAAAATGTTGGCCTATTACGACACTGGCGAATGGTAGAGGCCGGTTCACAGGCGGACGTGCGGGGGGCGCACGGGCTACCGAGCATCTAATAAATTGATGTTTTGTGATCGGTGGACGTTAGTATTAATAAGCCTCCGAGGGAAACGTCAACCCCTCCACCTTGTCGGAGATCACTCTTTTTATGCTAGGGGAAAGAGGCTTCCACAGGCCTAGATCACATAAACCTGTGGTACGGAGAACCCCGGACTAAAATTATAACATAGGCGGGCCCATTTGCTATCACAATACTAAAATCTACAATGAAATTAATTATAAAATAAGCCTATTTGCTATGATAATACTAACATGCCATTTACTACAATATTTACATCAGCCTATCTACTACAGTACGTACGTACATTGGGCTATTTACAACAATGGAAACTACGTTTATTCCAATTCCGTAGCTAAGTCGGGGTCACTGCTAGTGTCATCATTACCAACATTTATAATCAAAGGGCCACTCTTCTCCATTTCTTCTATTAAGTTGTCCAATTCCCACAGTTTCGCCTCTTCTTTCTTTACGTGCTCTATACACTTCTTCCAGTCTTCTTCAGTTACTTTTTCCACCCCTTCTTCCAACAGCCGTTTTACATCTGCAAGCTTAAATGTTGTGTTGTTAGCCGCAACATGATTTTTCACTTGAGCCCAGATCAACTCGATGGGATTTAACGCACAGTGATAGGGGGGTAATCTCAATACTGTCTTGTTTTCCTTCTTGGCCATCTCATCAATAACATATTTGTCGTAATTTCCTTTTTCTTGTTCTACTATATAAAGAAGTTCTTTCTTTAGATAACTACTATCAGCATTAAAACCTTTTTGTTTTAACCAATGTGCTATTTCATTTTTTTTCCACGACATGTTTGGAATTTTCTCACACTTTACTGAATGATATGGTGCGTTATCTAACACCACAACAGAGTTATCTTCCAGGGAAGGTAGGAGTTCTCGAAAGTAATCTTCAAATACATTCCCGGTCATTTCTTCGTGATAGTCAGCAGTAGACTTTGATTGGAACACCATTAATCCATCTTTCAAAAAGCCCTCTTCACAGCCCATATGCACAACTATCAGGCGGCTCCCTTTCCCCTTCGGACTTCGTAGTCCTGTCGACAGACCTTTCAAAAATGCATCTTTCGGCGACTTAATAGTTTTATCTTGCCAAACCTTATTTTTGACATGGCCTGCATTTACCCAAGTTTCGTCTTGATAGTAAATTTTACGGCCTTCATCACGAAACTGTTTAATTTTGCGTAGGTAATTCCGTCGCCATACAACTATATCATCCCTGTCACAGATAAACATGTTACGTCTTCTTTCATGAAATTTAAAATTCAATGATTTTAACAGTTTATATAGCGTAGACCGTTTGAAATCCGGTAAGTCTTTATCGTTGTTAACTGCACTCAAAATTTTATTTATTGTCGGTTGTTCATTTTTGAAAAAAAATTCGTGAACTTTTCTCCTAATAGCACATTTTGTAAATTCGTCCAATTTATCTACTGCCGCTACTCTAGATTTTTTATTTTTTGGTGCACTCAAGCCTAACTTTTTTTTTTCAAATATACATTAATAACACTATAAACACTCCGCTTGCTAACACCGGTCATTTCAGCAACTTTTTCCATGGCCTTGTCCTTTTTTATGGTAGGATTCTCTGTACTTAAATGATTAAATTATTCACTATACACAATCTCTTAGCACTATGTATAACTTTGCCACGTTTGTTCCTTGCTATTGGGGAAAGAGTCTCCATATTGTACAGTTTTAGTCCAAGCTATTAGTAATAACTAAACAGTAAAAACAGACCCAAATGACACGTTATTCAACGGTGAAAACGGAAGGAACTGATCTTCAGTAGATTTACGCACAGTACCTACAGAACGTGACGAACAGGAAATATGAGTTGGCGGACTGCTGTGAAACGGGCGTTGGAATGTTACCGATAACAATAGAATCCGACCCTCATCAACGTCATTCGCGTGAATATTTTCTGCAAACACTCGGTGAACAAAGTATAGTAATAAGGATTTGGGATGTGAATGTTGGTTAATTTTGAGTAATTTCTATATTAATTGTAGCAGATTTTACTTGTTTGATAAATTATAAAAATAGTATTTAAGTGTTAAAACACTTTTGTGTTTATATAGTTGAGTATTCCTTTTTGTTTACTTAGTTGTTTGAAGCTTATATTTTACAAAATTTAACACCACCACATTGTTACAGCATTATTTTGTTCATTGTTTTTGTACGATGCAGACTCACCATCTACTGATGTAGGTGGCTAGTTTAATTTCCTATTGAAATTGTAACAAAAATGTATATTTTTTTATACAAATAAAAAAAAAAATACCGCACGACTTGCTCCCGGGCGTGGGTTAAAAGGTTGGCTAATATCTCTCTGGCTGGGGTGGGACATAAGTTCTATCACGGCCGGAGAGCGCAACAGGTGGAGAAGAAGAAAACAAAAAATATTTATCTACTGATCTATATATATTTTTTTTTTTTGCATTTCAGAATGTATAATAGAAACAATGTGCATGATCAGTTGATAATAAATAAATAAATAAACAAATAAATACTCCAATTATTGAGGTGTTTCTTTACACAAGCAGCTGTTTTGATGTTTCGTTGAAGTTCTCAAATTTTCAGATTTTCTTTATTTTTAATAATATTCACAGTTCTAAATAAATCACCTTGTTAGTTTTTATTTGTATGTGCTCGTTATATAGTGGTTTACTATTATTTGTTTATATATATGGTATTAAGATTTTTCTATATATTCATTTTATATCTTTTTTGGATACTTTTTATTAGTTTAATATATTACCTTATATGCTGCAAATACTTACATATGTAAGTCGAATTTGATGGTCCCATTTTTGGTGTGTGAGACGCCACACTTCCTGCACTCCCATGGACTATGTTGCCAGCTGCTGTATAGACAAAAGAATTCCCAGACGCTGATGTCACCATCTACATCCCATATCGCCATTAGCTGATGGCTTTGATGGATTACTCCATTAAGTAGTAGGAATTAATTTTCACTCAGGGATTTGAAATGTTCTTTACTATCACCCCCAGCTGCTATTTGAATTCCTTAATTTATATAATTGTAACATCAAAACCACTATAATCCACAATATGCTAGTATGTGGTATTACGCAAATAATGCACTACATGGTATTAATTTATTTATATTTTTGACTTGTCCAAATGTCAAGATTTGGACCAATTACTTTTGGGAACAGTGAGCCAATTACTTATGAGTTCATTTTTAATTATGCTCCCATCACAATTTTAGTTTTAAGACAAGTCCCTCTAATTGTGACGGACACTGTGTGATCACCTAACTTTCTGACTCATGTTTTAGATTTTAACTGCCAATTATTTCCAGATTTTACATTGTTCACACTCAGAATAACTGTTTCTCGGTTTTGAATATACCCACACATTTGAATTTTGAAGATGAAACGATATGTATGGGTTTCTTGTACTATGCACTAAGAAGACGAACTGGCATCCACTGCATCCACGAAGTTTTTATAATACCGTTTCTTCAATTGTCTTCGCTTTTATACCTTTCATCACACGTTTATTTATATTTCCCTTTATAAATATATAATATTTTAAGAACTACTTTTATCATGTGATGAAATCACTTCTCATTACAGTACGTGTTACCAGCAATATATACATACAATACACCCCCGTCTATATTTTCTTCAGTGGTATTGTCGTCACCAATGTCATTCATTCCTCTTTAGTTTACACATCATACACAATTTAAAATACGATAAAAACATTTTTTGCATTTTTTACCACTTATACATACATTGCAAAACCTCATTTGGAGGCCACATTCCTTTTCAAAAGCTGTCCTTTTAGTGGACTCTAAGTCTGCCATCCAGGCAACATTCTCTAATACAGGAGCAGCATCCAGGAGCATACTGGAAGCAAGACGACTCACCAGGCAACTTACAGCACTTAACAAGGAGATAGTTATTCAGTGGATCCCATCTCACATAGGCATCTCAGGAAATGAGACAGCGGACACCTTGGCAAAGCGAGGGACAATGCTCTACCACCGAGAAAGTACCTATGACTTCAGCACCCTAAAAAGACTAATGACAAGGAAAACAAACTCTCGCTTCCTGGAAGAAGCAAGAAACATATCAGAAAGAAAAACATGGTCAGGGATTGAACAGTTGTGGACTAACAACTGTAGAAAACCCAGGAAGGAAGCAGTCGCCAACTTTAGACTGGAAACTGGCCATGACTGTCTCTCAGCGCATCTCTACAAATTAAAAATTTCCACCACAGAAGAATGTGTATTGTGCAGGAGAGAATACTCAAAAATGAACAAAAATCATCTATTGGAGTGTGTGAAGCTGAACCGGGAAATGCAAGAACTCAGAAATTACAGTGGTCTTTATTGGGAAGCTCGGTACCAAATGGGTTAAATGTACCAAGGGGGAGCCATTGGAAAACAACAACAACAACAACAGCAACATACATTTTCAACCAAGTACTACCCACCTATCGATCTACCGATCGCACTATCGATTTTTTAACTGACACGCTTTTTCAAATATATGCTAGACTGTACCATTACAAATGCACACTAACAGCAATAATCTGTGCCATGCAGCACTTTTTTTTCCAAACACCAACGTCAATAAGGAAATGCTAACATGATAAAAAAAAACTGTTCATAAATACATCAAAAATTTACTTCTACAAAATTTACACTTTAGGTTTACGTTTTCTCTTCGATTTTTTAGTGTCTGTTGGAGTTTCTGGAGGTTCATCTTCACTGCTATCTGCATCGCCACTCTGAAACGTAAGAACAGCATTCACTTAATCAAATATTAAGTTTACTGCCCCAAATTATTCTTTGTTTAATCATCTTTACTACACCACTTTTCTCAAACAACTTTTTTATATACTTCAACCCGTAGGATTAATTTCAGCTGCCCACTTGGTTTACATTTTAATATGTTCTTAAAATGTAATTTTATATTATATATTAAAACAAAATAAAATGTAGTTTTCCTTCTAGCCTTCCTATCAAATAAAATTATGATGTATATATTCTCCATGGACCTGCAATCCGGTCTTTCAAAAATCTTTATTGGTGACCTAAGGCCTTTATTACACTACACAACTGATTACATCCAACTGATTACAAAAAAAAGTTGTGGGGCACTGGTTTAAATGTAGCTTATTACACTTACTGTAATTGGTTGCATGGTCTGCAATCAATTGCAAGACAGTTGCAAGCCTTGCAACTGCTCATGCAACTTTTAGTTTCACACACTCGCTGTGGGGCATTGATTCACATGTAGTTTATTACACTAACCAACCGACTGCATGCAATTCGCCTCTGCATGCATTCTGTAGACAACGAAGAAATTTCATGGCATGGGACCAACACAACATACAATTTTTACAAAACCGCCAATATCTTGAAAACGAAAAGGAGGATTTTATTAAAACAAAAACCAAAATAAAATTTGTAACTGTTTTCTAAATTTTACTTGCTGACACCATATAGTTATTTCTTATAGAACAAAAGTTTATCACATGCCAAAAATTTCACTATGTAACTCTTCAATTTTTATAAGTTAATAAATTCTTTACACATTTATAAAAAATTTACGACTTTTTCTTACCTTCGGGTTCCTTCCACGGTTCTATAGACGAAACAGTTGCAGAGTGATTATTTAGGTTTAAGTGGCAAAATAATAACACTAGCACAAGGTATTGTTTTTAACAAATTACTCATCTTTTATTGAACAAGATGGGCTTTACTTTACTTCGTTATTCAATAGTATACAATATTAATATGTTATACTGTCTCTATTACATCACCTAATAATCATATGGTTTGGTTATACAATCTTACACTCTATATTCCTACTTTCAAAAAGAACAGACAATGATAGGTCAAAACTACTTTCCTTAACTAATTTGTTTATTATGTTTCTATTGAACGAACCAGTATGTAACCTTTACCTTTGTCCCCCCCCCCACACACACACACACACCCATTCTTTCTTTTACATTGGTATTCTACTAAACCCCATTTTGAGATCTCATTATTCTGTGAAACATCCCCGGTATAAATTTGAATGTGGTTAAAGATTTTGAATTTAAATTGATTATATGGGTACTCAGCCTGGTTGTAGATCTGGTCCAACTGTTGAGTCACTTATTTCACCACGCACTTCGAAAGTCGATTGAAAATAGTTAAAAGTTTTTTTCCTTTTGACTGGCTTTGATTGTTCACTTGGCTATATTTTACGCCGGGTTTTATCACATTCAGCTTTTAACAATTGTGTCGGCCGACGTAACTTACTTGCACACTGATATAGGGAACCGCGCGTTAGCGCATCTGCGTGGTTCAAAAGATCTTAGTCGACTAGTTAATGACTCGCACACTAGGTACTGGAACCGCGCGCTCATTTACTGACCCGCGCGGCTCTGCAGTGTCTACTCGACTGGCCCAACGATGACTGCCGCTGTTGCCTCCTGATGAAACTAGCTTGTGTCAATTACAGGTTTTACTGTAATTCACAGACAGCACAAGCTGTAGACAATTGCATAACGCGTCTAGCCAGACTGACACTAGACATAAACACACTGATGTTTCATAATAAACTTTGTCTCTTGGTTAAACAGAGGTTCCCCAAAGGTTGTACAATATTTAAGTTGACATTTATTAGAATTCTTTCTCACCCCATTCTGTACCGTTACAATACCCCCCCCCCAATGAGAGGTTTTATGCCGACGCATAAAAACTCTCATTGCATAAAGCCTAAGAGGATCAGCGAGGATATAGCACCATGACCTCCCCTTAAATCCTTACTAACATCATGGGTTACTTACCCCCCTAGTCCGGTGGCTGTAGCTGCACCTATCCGACCTTACTGGACTTCTCTTGTCGAGATCCCAACACCATAAAATCAGACAGGCACGTCACCACAGTATCACCTGACTCTGAAACATTCAATCCAAATATCACTAAAGGGCATTTCACTATACCATATCCTCAACTGATTTGTTTTCTCTTAGTTGTACTGGTTTGTTGTTAACAAAGTACTGGTTCGATTTGTATTTATATACATACTTCACATCAACTCACTACAAACTATAAACATTACTTACAATATCTTTACCATTTATTACACAATTCTAGTCAAAATAAATTTCCAAAATTTATTACCCAAGGTTTCCATCTTTTAAATTAATTAGCCCATCTCAAATTAATTTAATTTCATCGTCTTTCAAAGCATTGTGGGTTACTTTAAATTACACCATCACAGCAATTTCAATTCATCATAATCAAATTGACTACCAAGATTTCTATCTTTTAAATTTCTTATTTTCTTACCTTTGTTAGGTCCATCTTGTGACTTTTATCTTTAGAAGAAAATTAGTGTGACGCGTTTCAGGTCATCTGACCCATCGTCAGACACTTGCTCGAAAAGAGGTTGTCATATATTAAAATTCAATTAAAATAAAAACACACATATGTAAATTCATTGTCAATAATTAAATGTTCAAAAACATGAATAACACTGTTGTCGTGGTGCACCACGCGATTACCGATCGATACTGAGTAGTGTAACTTTTCAACGTTTTGTTTTTGCGAGCGCTAGTATTGCTGTATCATATAGCGGGTTGCTTTTGAAATTCAATTTATCATTCAATATGTTGTTCTTATATACAGGGTTGTTATGACCCCTGTATATTTCAAATTCTTCAAGTGCATTCATCCTGAGTCCTTTGTCACAAAAATGTAGGGGTATGAAGTTTGTGTCAAAACTTCTATATGAGTGCTTATTATCTATCAAATGTCGAGCATAATTGGATTTAATATTATCTAGGGAGCCGATATTTTTACTAATTGATTTGTGAGGGGTATGTTCTTTAAATCTTTTTAATCTGTTTGACCCACACAGTAACAATCACAATCGTCACATGTTAATTCATATATACCTGTTCTTGTCTTAGTGGGGACATGACGTTTATGTCGTATTAGATTTAATATTTGATTGCAGGTCTTGAAAACTATATTATATCCTATTTTATGAAAAGTAGGAGTTAGTATTTTTGGCATTATTTCTGTGAATATGGTAGAAACATATTTGGTTGTTGGTTGCATACTATGTGTTTGTCTCGATAATCTGGTTTTTTGTTTCTTGACAATATTATCTATAATATGATGATCACATCCATTTTTCGTGGCTATGTGTTTAATTATATCTAGCTCAGTGTTATAATCATCTTTTTCAAGAGGAACGGATAGTAATCTGTATATAAGACTATTGTAAGCAGCTAATTTTTGTGGATATGGGTGATGTGACTCAGCGTGGATGGTTACGTCAGTAGTAGTAGGTTTACGATATATTTTAAATTTCTGGTTATCTCTATTTTTGATGACTGTTAAGTCCAGAAAGCAAATTTCATTTTCGGTCTCGGTTTCCATTGTAAATTGGATATTGTTATTTATTGCATTTAAAACATTCTTCAAGTTGTTCAACTGGTGCAGAGAACCATTAAATATTAAAAATGTGTCGTCGACGTATCGGCCGTAATAAATTATATTATTTGCAAATGTGTTATTATTGAAAAAGAAATTGTTTTCGTAATAATTTAAATATATATCTGCTAATATGCCGGATAGCGGTGACCCCATGGCGAGACCGTCTCTTTGGAAATAATAACCGTCGTCGAATGTGAAGTAATTCTGTTGTAAAATAGTTTTCAATAAGAGTATTAGTTCTTGTATCTTTTGTGTGTCCAGTTTCTTAGCAGTTAGTAAATTGTTGTTTAAAATTTCTATAGTTTGTTTCACAGGTATGTTTGTATATAAACTAACAATGTCTAAGGAAGCTAATTTATAATTAGGTGAAATTTTAATATCGCGTATCTTGTTTATGAAATCCAAGTTGTTTATAATAGTTCGATTATTATTTAAAACGATGTTCTCTTTAATTATTGTCGCTAGCTTTTTTGCTGTCTTATATCCTGGCGCTGTGGTAAAATTTACCAGCGGTCTAATCGGAGTATTCGTTTTATGCAGCTTAGGTTGACCAGTCAGCATGGGTGCTCTTGCATTTATGGGCTTTAATTGACGTCTTGTGGGTTCATCCAATAAGCTTGTACATTTATTGATTGTTTTGTTTAAAGATATTGTGTATGAATTTGTAGGGTCGTCATTCAATGTTTCGATATTATTTTCCAATATAAACTTATGTACTTTTTGTTTATAAGTGTTTCTGTCAGTTATTACGAGTGTATGATCCTTGTCAGCTTTTGTGATAAGTGCGTCGTTATCTATTAATTTTACTTTTATGTTCTGCACCGTTTTGAATTCTGTGCGAGCTTTTATTTGTTTTTGTGTGTAATATTTATTATCATTATACGTATTTAATGTCTTTACAAATTTATTATTAATTAAATGTCTTGATTCCATCTGTGTATTAAGATCAGTATTTGCCTTAATTGCGCTTTCAGCACTAATTATTTCATTGAAAATTTGTTGCCTATGTGTAGGTGGAATGCTGTAGTTTAATCCTTTATTAGAAGGCAGGTTTCATTATCATCGAACACAATGTTTGTGAGGTTAACCGTGCGTGGATAGAATGAATGTTTACATTCAGATGGTGATTTCGGATGTTGTGTAGATATTAGTTTTTGAATTTTTAAGTTTTGTTTACGTTTTAAATTTCGCATGATATCAGAGACATATTTATCTATCTCATTTACTATGTTGTCAATAACTGCAGGATGAATCTGGCTGAGTAATTGTAGATGTATTTTCAGTAAGGATTTATTTAGTCTAACTTTCTTCTAACTTAATAAATTATTATTTAGATAATAAGCACTCATATAGAAGTTTTGACACAAACTTTATACCCCTACATTTTTGTGACAAAGGACTCAGGATGAATGCACTTGAAGAATTTGAAATATACAGGGGTCATAACAACCCTGTATATAAGAACAACATATTGAATGATAAATTGAATTTCAAAAGCAACCCGCTATATGATACAGCAATACCAGCGCTCGCAAAAACAAGACGTTGAAAAGTTACACTACTCAGTATCGATCGGTAATCGCGTGGTGCACCACGACAACAGTGTTATTCATGTGTTTGAACATTTAATTATTGACAATGAATTTACATATGTGTGTTTTTATTTTAATTGAATTTTAATATATGACGACCTCTTTTCGAGCAAGTGTCTGACGATGGGTCAGATGACCTGAAACGCGTCACACTAATTTTATTCTAAAGATTAAAGTCACAAGACGGACCTAACAAAGGTAAGAAAATAAGAAATTAAAAACACGTGACTTGGACCGTTAACAAACAAAAATGTTTATCTTTTAAACATTTTATATTAATTTCAAACAACCCTGTAACTGGACTACATAAAATACAATGTCCACATAGCAATATAACCTTACTGTATACTTACATCTAATACATATAAATCCCATACACATTATATACTGGTAATTTTCTCCCCTAACAAAACACTATTCCCCACCAAAATTACAAGTTCATTACATATAATACAAGTAAATAATAACCACCCTACTATCGAATACATGTTACATACACCAAATACATTGTTACCAACTTACAATGGCAAAACACAATAATCACAACTCAATCTTAAACAATTTTTTTTTATATTGTAGCACAACGAAGTTTTTACCTTATTCTACAAATTAAGATCATATAGGAAAAGAAGGGAAGAAGTCATCTGGAAGGAGTAATATCAACTTAAATAAAAGTAACAGAAAAAAGTAATTACAATCATAAATAAAAGGATTTAACAGAACTAGGAAAATCGATCCAAAGAAATTACATATAGTCAATTTATAGCCAAAATGTGTTAAAAAACAAATAGTATGAGTATCATCTCAGTAAAATAATTAGTAGACCCAGTAAGATACGGAGTAGTAAGGAATAACAGCCCAGAACAAATAAATTAAAAGGACAATTCTCAAAATAGGGAGTAGTAAGGAATAACAGCCCAGAACAAATAAGTTAAAAGGAAATAATATCAAGATACCCAAAAACCCTATTTTTAAGACAGAAAACTCTATAACTGTAAACCACATCAATGAAAGATTAAACTATATTAGCTATATCAACCTAGATAAAACAAATAGCCAAAAAAGAGAATCCAATACAAATAACTAGAAATGATGTAAAATTCGTTATAATTAAAATAAGTGTGTAATTGAGGGTAACACCCCAAACCAATTTTAAAAAGGACAACAAAAGACAATCATTAATATAAAGTTTTAATGTGTTTATTTATATAATTATTATGTGTTATTATTTTTTTGTGTACACCATACAAAATATGTTGATAGTAGTAAATACTAGATGTTAGTATGTAAGAGTTTATTGTATTAGAATCATGTTAATTAATGTTGTATTTTTGTGAAGTAAGGAAAGGCAAAATAATAATTCAAACGGCCCATAAATAGTGAATCAGAAAATATAAAACTAATAAGGTGAATTAATAATAACATTGCTAGGAAAATTGAAAATTGATGACCAAGACAAATTTCACTTTGACCATATAAATCAAATCAGAGAATATAAATTAACAGAACCTAGACTAAATTGATATAAATTATCCCATTCAGAATACAAATACTTTATCATAATGATAACAACGACCTATAATAGTGATTAAAAGAATCAGCATGTAAAATTGACTTAAATGGTGATTGTACCAGATAAAGCCATATTCAGTAAAGTACAATAGTAAAATACAAATAAATTGTTAAATGTTTAGATAATAGCCTGATATAAAAAGTAAATTACAAATATTTAATTAGTAATCGAATGAGAGGTAAATTGTAACATAAAACATATTGTAAGCCATTTAATAGGTATTTATGTGAATCAAAATAAGGCCTAGAGATAAATTTCAAAGAATGTAACTCAGAAGCTTAATTCAAATCAAAATAGGTCAAATTTAGTATTAACTTGTATAAAATAAAAGTAGGAATATTGTTATATAATTAGAATTACATAAAAGTACTGAACAAATAATTTATAGCCAATTAAACATAAAAAATGTCATTTTTTTATATATAAGATTGAATTTAGATACGAACAGCTGATGGGGAACAATGAGAAATGAGACCAAAATCTTATAGAATTTTCTATATGAAGGAACAAATACAGTTGGTTGATTCTTAAAAACCAAGCAAGACGGACGTGTCAGAATACATTTCAGAGAAATATGAATGGAATTTTTAAATAACACAAACCAAGATAAAATATGAATTTATAAAAAGATAAAGAGAATATAAATTAAAGTAACTAATACTGTAATAACGTTCATTGAAATCTTAAACTAAATTAAACACTACTAAATCGAGTTGTCACTACGTATGGACACGACGGAAGAATATATTTAACCTAATACCACGAGCATCTGATTGAAGGAACCATTTGACACAGCACACCTATTACCGAACAAAAACCAAGTGGAGGAATAAACTACATACTACAGCTGGTGGATATTCCAATATCAACATCGCTGAAGAGGAATTAACCAACGGAGACATTTATTTGAAGGAAAATCTTGTAGCTGAATTCACACCGCAGAACGATTCATGAATACGGCCATCTTGTAATTCGCACAGGTTGACGGGAGAGGAACGAGTGACGTCTGAGACATCAGCTGGTTCGATATCAACTTTACTATACACTATACTTTATTATATTTTTGTCTGTTTAATGAATAAGTTTTTATAATTTGTAAGTATTGAATTCTCTTGCCTTTCCTGACTATTTCTACAGTTAAAAGAACCTTTATAATATAATAATTTAATTTGAATATTTTTATATATGTAATAATCGACCTGGAACCTAGTCTCGAATCAGACTCGAGCCAGTCGCGGCAATTCAAATAATTACTTTGGACATAATAAATCTAATTACAGTACTCTTAACTATCCAACCTAATGTGGCGGTCGGCCGGGTCGGATAGCAAAAAAGTCGGATACACCGGAGCAATAGGCATACCAGCCTCTGTAAGGTCAATGACCGCCACCCTATTGCGTTGAATGTACGTGTTGCTATTTGGATGCGTACGTCATATCAGTTTGTCCTTATAAATGTCGTACAGTAATAAATGAATTAGAAAGAAATGAAATAAGAATTCGCAACTACAGTATCTTTCACAAAACCTTTATTTGAAGGACGAAACAAAATGTGTAGTTAACAATAAGTTGAATGAGTTTTAATTTATACGTAAGCTTTCAACCAAATTAGTTGTTAATATAAATCAAATTATAATAACCTAAAACTACGTACTGTATAATGAAAGAACAAGTGAAACTTACATTGTCTAAGGTTTGAAAAAGTCTGTAATTGAAACCTGCTTCTTTCCTCGCATTAATTTCCTCGCCGCTATATCCTTCCACTTACGTAAACATATGATGGTCTGCTGGTGTTGCTTCTTCTTGCTGGCCAATGTATTCCACTGCCGTCTCGATCGCCTTCAGGCCTTCGGAGTGGGTTATACGATCGGAGGGTTCATCACCTTGTTCCTCTTCAATCGGCTGTTCATTTAATACCATCGCTACAATATCTTTGTCTGCAATTTCTTCGATTTCGTCCTTTGCCAACCACTCAGTGATGTCTTCCAATGAAGCTTCCTCACATCCGGGAACTTTTTCTAACAGCGATACAAGCGCAGTGTTATCAGTTGCATTTTCCACATCACATTGCTGTTCTACCTCTTCCCACTTATCACTGGCTCTGTGATCCAGCAAAATTTTCCACGATCGCACAAGTGTTAAAGATGGAATTTCATCCCATGCCTCGGACACCCATCTGATGACGTCAAGCATGTCTGACTGTAGTGCCGTCGCAACTTCTGTATTATCAATTGTCGCGATGATATAGCTTAGTAGCCTACGTCGATATTTCTTTTTCAAAGCTTGGAGCACTCCCTAATCCATTGGCTGACATATAGATGTAACATTTGCAGGCAAGAACAAAGCTTTTATGTCTCCATCTTTTAATTGGTCATTTGCTGGATGTGAAGGAGCGTTATTCAAAACTAGGATTGCTTTCCTTGTTAAATTGTTTTCAGCTAAATGTTTTTCAACTTGTGGCACAAATTCCTGTTCAAACCAATTTTTGAAAATTTCTCCATTCATCCATGCCTTTTTTTGATGGGTATAATGCAGGGGCAGAGAACTTAAATCTTTAAGATTTTTAAAAGCCCTAGGCTTGCGAGATTTTCCAATCAAGGTCAGTCTCAACTTGTGGTTTCCGGTTGCGTTACTACAAGCTAAAACTGTAACGCGGTCCTTGCTCTTCTTGAACCCTGGTGTTGCCTTTTCCTGTTTAGATGCTAGTGTTTTAGACGGCAACATACGGTAATTCAAACCCGTCTCATCACAGTTGTACACTTGTTCTCCGGAAATACCTTCCTTATCAACCAGGTCAAAAAAGTGTTTTTTAAAGTCAGGGACAGCGTCCTTATTAGCAGACAATGCTTCACCACTAATCGTCATCTGACGAACACCAAAACGTTTCTTCCAGCAATCAAGCCACCCGTCACAGGCAGTAAACTCACCATCGTCTCCTTCGATCTGTTTTTTAAACTGAATCGCTTTTTCTTGGAGCAAGGGGCCTGAAACCGTCAATCCTTTCCCCCTCACATTTTCATACCACAGATATAAAGCCTCTTCAACTTCCACATGTTTTCCTTTTTGCATAGTTTTTCTAACTTTCACGCCACTGCCACTTGCTTGCTTAGAACACCATTTTTCAATCTCTGCGCGATTTCTTCGCCAATCACCCTCAGTAGTTTTTCCAACTCCTAACTCCAGTGCAATTTTATTTACCGACTCACCAGAATCCATTCTTTTTATTGCTTGCAGTTTTTCTTCCAAAGTTACTACCACTTTCTTTCGTTTGTCACCCATATTTCACTTAAAAATAAAAGCCACCAACAATACTGTATACACACTTTATAACAAATTAACAATCCACGAACGACTGAACCGCACGGACTGACTTCTGGATACAGACTGACTGATGCACCTGTTACACACTCAAGTAGGAACACGAAACTTTCCTGTCACAACATGAATCAATTGGTGTACCGTATTGGTAACTGGTGATTCACGCGTAAGCGCCTTCACCCGCGTGGCGGGATTGCTCACATGACGTTTGAAGGCGCTAGTAATCGGATCGGAAATACTGCATACGTACCGTACTTTTTTTTTTTTTTGAGTAGCGGGTCGGGTTGGATAGGCCGGAGGTCGAATAGTCGGGAGTCGGATAGCAAAGAGTCTACTGTATTGTTTTAACATTGTTTTATTGATTATTTAAGTCATAAATTAAATTACGTTAATTATTAAAAGCTAAATGTGAACTCCTGAAGGAAACGAACGAGCAGAAGAAGAAGTACAGGTACTGAATCAGCCGCTACATGCAATCGATTTTGCCACGATAATCTATTTAACGTGAAGAAACAAATAATTCTTCATCAGAGCATACACAGTTATTAATCAGTATTTTTTATTAACTGAACATTGACAATAAAACAATAAAAACCAATTAAAAAATTAAATTAATTATTTAAACTAAATATAAAAAATAAATCCATAAAAGAAATTTCATTAACCAATTATTATTAGAACATTATTTGTAAAAACGAGCAAGTCGCTTTTTATTACAAATTGGTGCTCACAACAGTGGGGCATAACATAAACTCGAGCAAGTCTCGTTTTATTACAATATACACCCCCAACCCCCCTTTTTTCCCTTAATCCCTGATACCCCGTTACAACTGTGCAAATGACCTCACGGACAAACCGATATCTGCCCATTCACACGCACTGATATCACATCAATGCCCTGGCTTGTAACAATGGCCAACACCCATCCACACACACACACACACACTATTACCCCGCCTGGACTGTAGCGCCCAGTTGCCTCCACAAGGACTGAGCCGGAAAGGGTGAACATTTTTTTCTTTTATTTCACCCCGTCCTTGCTTTGGCGTTACAATAAAATTCGGTATGACTGGTCTACTTAGTACCAGTAATCCTACTACAGTAATTATGTGTAAGCCCTTAAGCAGTCTCTCGCCTCTTTCGGTGCATAGCCTTTGATAAAAAAATTTAGTAGATTCCCCTAAACTACCCTCCAATTAACATTCACAATACACCGTTTTGACAAGAGACAAACCATGATCCGGTTACAATAATTTTATTCATGGTTTGCTATAAATTAACTACTCCGCGGTCACGGTTCGACGGGGAATCTACAATTAAACATATAACAGGTTTTTTCTTCTCTCTACCTGTTTACCTCATCGGTTAAATAAACAACTTATCTCAACATACACATTACCAAGATGATATTGAGACACACATTTCCTTTTTGAATTTACACTGAGTTTACAAATATGACCACTTCAGCTTCAATTTTCAATTTGAATAAATATTTTAACCATTACGTTTTAAACAGTTACCATTTACTTTACAATTCAAATCAAAATTCAAATCAAAATAAATTTAAATTCATTACTAAAATTCACATTTTAAATTAATTTAATTCCTATTCACTATCATTTAATTTCTTCCTTCTTTCCAAACAGTTTAAGTTACTATAATTACATTATTCAAAATGATTCTAGTTTATCTAATTTATTTAGTTTCACCTTTGAATTTAAATAAAATTTACAGACATTACCATTTTAATCTCAATTGCCAATTAAATAAACATTTTCTTTGTTTACCTTTCATTATCACTTCTATTTTACTTTTATATTCATTATTTTAATCGTTTAATTTTAATTGCCTACCATTTTAATTTTAAAACATTTTACATTAATAAAATCCTCTCACATAGATTATAATTACATATATATAAACCGTACATTATGATCAAAAACTGTTAATTTACGTCCATTATATTATTCAAAACAAGTTAACTCCATTTTATTACATCTTGTATTTATTTTATTTCATAATAAAATTTATTTATGTCAATTATTCCTCAAAGTAAAATATTACTATTGTTGTCAACTCCATCATAACTGTAAACACTGATCATACAACTTACAATGTACATGTCAACAACATATCAGCTGATGCACTACCAGAATATCAACATAACCTTGTGAAGGTCCTCGCCTTCTGCACTTATATTTACTAATACACTCATCATAAAATAATACTCACCACTGCCAGAATTTTACTTACCGTCATAGTCCCCGTAAAACTTACCTTTAAAAATTACCCAGGTCGCCACGATATTTTATGGTTTAATATCGAAACCATTCTACACACTTGCCCTTATAAAAATCCCGCTATCTGACCATAATAAAACTCAGAAAATCCCAAAGATCGTTAAACGAGTTGTCAGCACAGAAAACTAGGAAATGGTTATGGCGTAATGACTTACTCTAACACATACTTTATATTAAATAAAATCTGAATTTATTTTAAGGTGAAATTTTATGAATTAATAAAATAAACATTTCTTAATCAACTAGCCTCTAACAAACTATTATGAACCAGTAGTAAATTTTTTCCCTTAGAGATCTCGTTTGAAATTTAATACGTTATACATGACAAAGGAAATTACTAAAAATGGTGTTTGATTTTATTCAATTGATTATGTTCTTTAGTTGGCTACTCATCTGGTCAATGCAATCCACAATTTCCGCCACCAAGGTAAATGTGTTATTATATAATATTATGTACTTACGTGACTATATCCTTACATATCGTAATATATTTAGGTGTGCACAACCCAGCACTTAGTAATTACTCACGCACACGCAATCTCTCTCTCTCTCTCTCTCTCTCTCTCTCTCTCTCTCTCTCTCTCTCTCTCTCTCTCTCTCTCTCTCTCATGGTACAATTTGTTATGTTATGAGCTCATTTGTTTTTTAAAAGTGACATTTTGAATAATTGAATTTATATGTTACGTGGTCATTTTAATGAAATTTGATGTGAAAATAAAATAATCTTGTGTGTGATGGAACGTTCTCACCAAAGTCATGTAGGCCTCCTCGCACTTCTAGAATCGTCCAGATTAGCACAATCGGTAAAGTTTTACTGCGATTTATGGCGCACCGTCATGTCGACCTACGTAACACCCCGGACCGATTCTATACGCCGATCTACATGGGACGATCCATCGGCCGATAACGCCTACACGGAGCCGAACTTTTAACGTTCCTTATCACATGTTTTAGATATTTATACTGTTTATTAACCACTTACAGTGGTTTAAATATTAAAATTCACGTATGAGTGAACGGGTGGCCAGCCGGCTCTGCTCACTGTTGCAGATGGAATGACGAAGAGTCTTTGTTATATGTTGCCGAGGTGGGGTGAACCTACGTCACACGTTCTTTGTTAAGCTGTTGACAGCATCGTGTTGTTGATGTAAACACATTCTCAGCCGCTGACGTAATTAAGGATCGGCACTGTTATCGCAACAAATTACATACTGTTTTTGTGATGTTTCACAGTTTTTGCTATGAATCGGTCCAAATCCTGGCAAATATTATTATACACTCCACTCACTATATATTCATACTGGTTATTTAAGGTTGGTTTGATTATGACCAAACTAAGAAAATACAATAGTTATGGTTTTATTTACCATACTTAAGGTAATTATAAAATGTACCATGATTGTACCCTTACAAAACCCCCTCAATGAAAGATTTTTTGTCGAAGCACAAAAACTTTCATTGACCCTTTCATACTTCCTAAAGGGATCAGCCAGGATAAGTGCAGCCACAACACCCGTACAATTTTATATAAAAGAAAAGAACAACTCACCCTTAGTCTGATGATGATGACCGTACCTACATGACCTTACTGGACTTCTCCTTCGAGATCCCAACACCATAAGGCCACTTAGGCTCTTAACGTCCCTGCTCTGACGCGCTGGCCAGCTCAGGACCGCTGTCATATCACCAAACACTGAAACAATACATGATAAATATTAAAATAGTGGCTTGGTAAATCACTCCATCCTCAACTGATCTGGTTCCCCTTAGCTAAGTGCTGGTTTTGTGCTAATAAGCACTGGGTTGGCTTAATAAAGTTATAAAAGTTATACTACTAAAAAAAATTCTCAAGAATTAGAAAGAATTTCCCTTTTTCATATTGACAAATCCTGCATTAATGAATGGTTTCGATTACTATCGACAATATTTATCTCATTCTCTGTTATAATTACTGTAATTATAACATAAACACATTGATATAAAAAGAATTAAACTCCATTTGAAAATATGAAAATCACACTATATATCTCCCAAACCTGGAGAAAAACAACTTAAATTGATATAAAAGAATTAATAAATCTGTATATTTATTTATTTATAAATCTTATTGAATGGTTCAAATAAAAAAAAAACATCATTATTATTATTATTATTATTATTATTATTAACAGGTAATAGTCTGGTATTAACAGCGCCATTTCTATTTATCCCTTTTACACATTATTTCCATATTATAAAAGCATGTTAAAAATTTTATAACATAAATACATAATAATACATTGATAATTAACACTGATACATTTAATACATTGACATGATTGATTCATTTTTAATCTTGATTAAGATTTACATTACGATTTGCATATTCTATTTACAGTTGCATTTATATCATTTAAAAATTAAAATATCACTTAAACTTTCATTAATTATACATCAATTTATTTGTTTATAAAATTCATTTCAAATTATTATTACATTCTTATAATATTATTATTTCATCATTCATTTTCATTACCTCTCTATTCTGAGTTTTCTACCTACCTAACTACCTAACCTTTCACCTTCTATCACTGTTTAGTCTGGATAACTCCTATATTCACTATACTTTTATATTTTTACTCACCTTCTTCTAACTGACCACCAAATTTACCTATCAATGACACCAATATCTCAATTATAAACACCATTACTAATTTCATTTAAATCCTATGGCACTGCTCGTCTTTGCAATGGGTTGGGTGTTCCCTAACTGGCTATATACATCCATAATATTTTGCCCTTCCAAAATAATTCGGCAAACACTCCCTTAAACTACGCTAATACCTGCCACAACACTATTGGTTGGCTACTCTTTATCACCTCACCCCCACTACAGAATTCATCAACAACAAATATATGTTTATACCTTTACTTAAACACCTTTACAAATAATCACTAACTACTGTGTCCCTAAATATCTAATAATTTCTCTTTGTATTATTTACTTCAAAATTCTTAACTATCTAACTCCATTTTCATAAATAACTCACCTGCATTTATCTAGCATTTATCTATACCCAGGCTCTATCCCTGTTTAAACACTTACTTTACTGTAATCATTGACAATTGTCTTATAAAATACATCTCTCACCTACTCATAACAGTACTTCTCACTTATTTAAACATTTATTATTATTCATAAGGAATTACCTTCCTTACAATTAAATAATGATTGAACCTCATTAAAAACTTTCTATGACAATTAATACCTTACTTCTGTTATAAAGTAATACAACTTTCTTTTGTACTATAATTTATATAACTATAAAGAATGATTACTCCTTATGGTTATTCCATTATTAAAAAAAATATTATTATTAAACATGTTATTAAAATACATAATAATACATACTGGTGTACCTGTAATACATAATACACATCAAAAATACATTGATAGATAAATACATATAAAACAATGAAAAATATACACTCCAACTCATTATTTTGTTATTTACCAAACTCAGTTCATAGCAGTCCAATTCAATATCACTTGTCACATATATGTTTAATGTTCATTTCACAATACAACAGTCTATCCACCATCGTTGAACAACAAACGTATCTTAGGTCTATTTAATTTATTACTTAATAAATATATTTTATGAATATTAATATTATATTCATGTTCATTTCTAAATATGTTATCAAACAAATATTTCAAGTCACGATCGAGTAGGGTTCCGTTTGTCTCAGTAATCTCATATGTCATTAATTGGTTATTTATTCTATAATTTTCCACCACAGGTAAGTACTTAATACCTTTATTTTCATTATTTATTGTTATTTCAACTTCATTGTTATTATCAGGTAAGTATTCATTATTTTCATCCACCTTGTCTAACCCTAACCTTTCTAACAATTGTCTGTAATTTCTGTTTACTTTAAATATTTCTATTACTCTCTTACTCTCACAATATCTCTCTATATTTTCTTTATTAATACATTTCTCTCCATAACACCAAATTACACTTTCTCTCTCCAAATATGCAGGGGTCCCTAACATAAAATTGTTGCACCTCTTATTAGGTACACAAAAATACAAAGAAACTTTATTTGTAGACCTTTCGTCTCCCAAATATAAATTGAAGGAACTCTTATCCTTATAAAAATTACATGAAGACTTGTCTTCACCCCCTAACACAACATCAAAAGAAAATTCTACCCCCTGCACTCCTTGTACAAAAATACTTTCTCCAAACTTTCTTTCTGACTTAATACACTAAAACATTTCATTATCATTCATAATACTTTCATTATCATTTTCTAACACCACATTCTTACTACTTGTAATATTCTTACTATCAGTACATTCATTATTTGAGTTATCTTTTTTAAATTCGTTATTATTCAGTACTGCATTTTGCTGGGTACTACTATTTACCTTCTGGCTTACTAATAGACTTAAATTCTCATCTATTTTTGTTATTACTTTGTCAACCTTCTTAACCAGATTGTCATGACCTAATTGAATTTCATTCTGTAATTCTTTGAATTGTTTATCAAATTTGTCATTCAAATTTGTGAATTTAATATGAGAATCGTTTTTCTGCTCATCTAGTTTTTTGTCTAATTTTAATAGTAATTGCATCATTGCACTAGTTTCATCCTTATTACTATCTGACATAGCTGATATGGATGTATCGGTTTTCGTTGTCTCTACAGATACAGGCGTATTTGCCTCGTCAGTCTGACTAGCTTGATTTGATTGTACATCCATCTCGCCAGTCAAATTTACATCAGTTGTACTGATTTCTTTTGTAATATTGTCATTTGTACTCATGTTGGCAATTTTAAAATACACACATTCATACAATTGTATAACCTAACTATTAGGTTATGTTTATGTATTACAATTTTAGTATTTATTACCTCAAACAACTTTTTCCGCTCTCTTTCTAGGCGTACTCTATATAAATAATATTACATAGAGTCCCTGTTCGCAGGCGACCATCTGTAACCTTACGATTCTGCTGATTTTAATTATACGATAGATTACATGTTAAACTTATAGTCATGTTTACAAAATTCGGGCGCCATCTTTATTACATATGTTGTCATACATTATAGGGCAGGAATTCGTTAAGCGAAGTTGTGAAGAACGGAAGTTGCTTGAAATAATAAGATATCTGTTTAAAATTGTTACCAATGAAATACCCTTTTTATTTTATAGACATCTTACATAAACAAACTCTAAACCCTCCAAAATCATAATACAGGTAAATGTGTTATTATATAATATTATGTACTTACGTGACTATATCCTTACATATCGTAATATATTTAGGTGTGCACAACCCAGCACTTAGTAATTACTCACGCACACGCAATCTCTCTCTCTCTCTCTCTCTCTCTCTCTCTCTCTCTCTCTCTCATGGTACAATTTGTTATGTTATGAGCTCATTTGTTTTTTAAAAGTGACATTTTGAATAATTGAATTTATATGTTACGTGGTCATTTTAATGAAATTTGATGTGAAAATAAAATAATCTTGTGTGTGATGGAACGTTCTCACCAAAGTCATGTAGGCCTCCTCGCACTTCTAGAATCGTCCAGACTAGCACAATCGGTAAAGGTTTACTGCGATTTATGGCGCACCGTCGTGTCGACCTACGTAACACCCCGGACCGATTCTATACGCCGATCTACATGGGACGATCCATCGGCCGATGACGCCTGCACGGAGCCGAACTTTTAACGTTCCTTATCACATGTTTTAGATATTTATACTGTTTATTAACCACTTACAGTGGTTTAAATATTAAAATTCACGTATGAGTGAACGGGTGGCCAGCCACTCACTATATATTCATACTGGTTATTTAAGGTTGGTTTGATTATGACCAAACTAAGAAAATACAATAGTTATGGTTTTATTTACCATACTTAAGGTAATTATAAAATGTACCATGATTGTACCATTACAACCTCATTACATAAGTAAGCCAAGTAATTACCATTAACTCAAAATAATTAAATGTTCATTCACCATCTCTCTAACCGCCATCATCAAAATTAGTCTTATGCCCGCGTTACACATTTCATTTTTATCTATATACATTATATGATTATCATTTATATAATGACCATTTAACTCCTTTTTATCCGTTTTGCCGTAATAATAATTCCCAGGGTCATCCCCCATTATTATTTTATCATAAGCCATGTCTACTTTAGTGTTTTTAGTACAGTCTCCATTACTATTATTTGTCTCAGTTGAATAGTTTATACAGTACTTTCATCATCGTAGCCACCATCTGCTATTAGTACGCTAATTCTCACAACAGGTAAGTGTATATTATCATCAATGTCGATATAATCATCGTTTACTACTATACAAGGTAAGTCATCAATATCATCAGTTACCTCAGTCTCATTACTAGGTAAATTGATTTTATCCCCTCCCTCTCTGATTAAAATCTCCACTAACTCTTTATGACCTCTCTTTAACTTAAACAACTCTATCACTCTATCTCTCTCTTCATGATCACTTTCCCCACCCCATATCACATTCTCACTCCACACAGAGGGCAATACAACATTATTTAAACACCATCTGGCCTTACCAGATACACCAAAAACCAAGGGGCATTTTGAAGAACTTTTATCTTCTACCAAAACTATCGAGGAACTCTCGTCCTCCAAAAACAATTGTGAAATCTCTGCTTCACCAACATCATGGGAAAATTTTACCCTCTGTTCACCCTCTACATTTAAACTCTCTTCATACTCCCTTTCTAACTCAATAACAGTCACTAACACTCCATAACTAACCTCTACTGATTTTACACTCTCATTCTTACTACCCCTATTTACCGTATCATTCTTAGATACAGCCATTTCACATACTTGGTTAACATCATCATAATTAATCTCGTTAACATTATTACTCACCTTGTAGTCTATCACTTGATTATTATTCGTAATTATTTCTCCATCATAATTACCACTTGTTTTAAAGTCATCACTTACCTTATTATCTGTACCTTCATTATTTCCAATATTCCTCCCAAGCTTATCTAACTGTTGTATCAATTTAGTATTCATTTCATTTCATTTCTATCAATATTCTTTTGTGATTTGGTCTCTTTATCGTTTACTGCATTAATATTAATATTTTGTTGTTTCATTTCCCCTTTATTTCATTAAATTTAGCGTCGTTTACATCAAATGGTTTATTTAATTCATCCAATTTATTATTTTGTCCATTAAACTTAATATCAAAACGATTATTGATGTCGCTACTTATTTCATTAAATTTAGCATCATTTGTGTCCAAACGTTCATTAATATCACCCCTTAGTTCACTAACCTTACTTTCTAGCTTAACATTTCATTCTTTCATTTCATTAACATCACTAGACATTTTACGCAAAAAATCGTCATTACCATCAAATCTCTTATTCTGTTCATTTAATTTAACGTTAATATCACCCCTTAGTTCATTAAGCTTAATATTCTGTACACCAAATTTAACATTTACTTCAGTGAAATCATTTTTTACTTCATTAATATCCCTCGATATTGCTCATAAAATACTCATTATATCATTAATATCAGGTTGATTATTTTTATTAGTTGAAATTGGTGTTAATTGAATTCCAGAGTCATCTGTAACAGCTGACTCATTTAATTCTGTTTTGGACTACGATTGGAGTTCAATGAATCTCCAACCTGCTCATAACCGTTGACTCGGTGATTGCTTGAATTTCTGACTCATTAACGCCAGTTACATTTATTTGATTCTCTGTATTCTCCATTTTTTTTTTTATGATGGCTTACACGTACACTTATGATCACACTTTGAATTCAATTTATAGTTTTACTTTACTACTTTCTAACCACAATCTATAATCATTTATAACAGTGCCATCACTCCCAAATAATCCGTCTCTGCAACTAAAATTAGGTCTACTTTATATAATTAAAATAAATTATATCAACCGTCCCTGTCCGGGTGCCATTTGTAACTCTTCAATTTTTATAAGTTAATAAATTCTTTACACACTTATAAAAAATTTACTATTTTTTCTTACCTTCGGGTTCCTTCCAGGGTTCTATAGACGAAACAGTTGCAGAGTGATTATTTAGGTTTAAGTGGCAAAATAATAACACTAGCAAAAGGTGTTGTTTATAACAAATTACTCATCTTTTATTGAACAAGATGGGCTTTACTTTACTTCGTTATTCAATAGTATACAATATTAATATGTTATACTGTCTCTATTACATCACCTAAAAATCATATGGTTTGGTTATACAATCTTACACTCTATATTCCTACTTTCAAAAAGAACAGACAATGATAGGTCAAAACTACTTTCCTAAACTAATTTGTTTATTATGTTTCTATTGAACGAACCAGTACGTAACCTTTACATTTGTCCCCCCCCCCACACACACACACATTCTTTCTTTTACATTGGTATTCTACTAAACCCCATTTTGAGATCTCATTATTCTGTGAAACATCCCCAGGTATAAATTTGAATGTGGTTAAAGATTTTGAATTTAAATTGATTATATGGGTACTCAGCCTGGTTGTAGATCTGGTCCAACTGTTGAGTCACTTATTTCACCACGCACTTCGAAAGTCGACTGAAAATAGTTAGTTTTTTTTTTCCTTTTGACTGGCTTTGATTGTTCACTTGGCTATATTTTATGCCGCGTTTTATCACATTCAGCTTTGAACAATTGTGTCGGCCGACGTAACTTACTCGCACACTGATATAGGGAACCACGCATTAGCGCATCTGCGCGGTTCAAAAGATCTTAGTCGACTAGTTAATGACTTGCACACTAGGTACTGGAACCGCGCGCTCATTTACTGACCCGCGCGGCTCTGCAGTTACTCGACTGGCCCAACGATGACTGCCGCTGTTGCCTCCTGATGAAACTGGTTTGTGTCAATTACGGGTTTTACTGTAATTCACAGACAGCACAAGCTGTAGACGATTGCGTAACGCGTCTAGCCAGACTGACGCTAGACATAAACACACTGTTTCATAATAAACTTACATGTCTCTTGGTTAAACAGAGGTTCCCCAAATATTGTACAATATTTAAGTTGACATTTATTAGAATTCTTTCTCACCCCATTCTGTACCGTTACAACTACATGCAAATTAACAAAACTTTTATGACATAGGACTGTTTTAAATCTCTGTTCTTAAAAACTATTAAAGTTAATGGTTCAAATTTAAGTCTAAAACCGTCCTGAAACTTCAAGGAGCTCAGTGGAGGAAGAAATTTTTTACCAAATCAGTAGTTTCTGAGGTCAACTAGTTTCATGTAGGCTTGAAATCAGTTGCGTAGTGTAATAGAGGCCTAAAAGTACCAGATTATAATCTACACATTTCTATTACCAAAAACGTGTTATGTTAATTCTGATTATGTTAATCTTACAAAATATTTTAAAGAAGTTTAATCTTTTCATATTCATACTAAAATGTTGGAGACACTTCCAACAGGCCACCAGAATTAGTGTTGTATGTACTGCTATATATGATGACCACCAAAAGCAGTAACCACTAACAACATAATGTTTGCACTGTTTGTATAATTTTTTGTGTAGTGCTATGGTTTATTCAATTGCAGCATTAAATAATGAAACATGAATAACAATAATGTTATTACAAATACTAGAAATGAAAATACATACGAAAAGTGGAGTGACAACAGTGATGATACAGCAGATTCTTGGGTTCCAAAGTCATTAGGAATTAAAGCCAGAGCAAGTGGGCTGTCAAAGGAACGGATGAAGTTATCAGCTACAGTGAAGCTATCTGAACAAATCTGAAATGGTTTGACCTTGAATCTGATAACGATGATGATGATGATGATGATGATGATGATGATGATGATGATGATGATGATGATGATGATGATGATAGCATAAACCATAAAAAATATCAATAAATGTTCAGTACACAGTACACTCAAAGGATTGAGACAGAGGTAGAATAAAAATTTTAAGTTAATGGTGAAAAACAACACAAAGAAGCACCAACATTGACATAAGTTAAACTGCTAGTTTGTCACAACTAAATAACCTAACATTCATCACTCGATTCTTACAAAATGCATACCTGAAAAATGCAAAAACAACAAGAAAATCATTTAGGGGGCTCAAAAAACATTTAGATATATCAGTTTATAAATCATTCAAAAACAATTTATATATTGTCACTTATATAACTGTGGTGGTAACCACAGTTTTATCTGTAAAAGTAATAGTTACCCAGTTGTGAAGCTGCATAGTTACATGAATGGATCAAGTTATCTTGGTTCACATTAAATCTGAAATTATGACATTTAAAAATGCTGTCTACCCAATAGATGGACCTGAAGATTGTTTTTATAGGAGAATAGTGATGGAAGTAATACAAAGAGAGTTGGCATAGCGTTGAGAGTGAATGAACAAATGGTAATGTTACACTGTGTTTGTATTTTTTTTAATGTTTTCATAAATTCTATATGTAATTGTAATGATTTTAATAATATGCAAAAGTAACTACTATTACTAGTTACATTATTTTCATCAAATACATACCATTATATAAATTTTATTTTACAAACTTGGTCAATTTTATTTTTTTACAAACTGACTTTTACCTTCTTTGAACACCTTCTGAATTGGAAGCCATCTTATAATCAGAGTAACTTACAATGTGGTAAATACAGTAATTTGTATGTATACTTTTGACAACAGATTGAATATCATTCTTCAATACCAACATCAACACACTTTTCCATAGTTTAATATCCTTATTGTACAATATTTTTACCTTTCTCCACTCCTTTTTAAGTTCTTGTAACATGTGAGGTGTTAGCAAACCTTGAGCAATGAGGCGTTCTGTTAACCGACCTCTGCCTACAGACTCGGTCTTCTGCCCTGTAATTACATACAAATATCAGTTGCATTTTATGAATATATAATGTACAGTGTGCAGTGTACACATGGACATAACTAAACATGTTCACATACAAAAACATTGTATAAAAAAAAAAATGGAAGTTATTATCATTTTAACTCTTTAAATTGTGTTACCATTATCAGTTAACAAGTTTCCACTACACTATTATCTGTTGTGTTACCTCGTAAATAGGACTCCTGACGTTGCTTCATAGCAAACTGTTCTTGAACATCTTCCCCAGTTCCTGTGGAAACTCCAGTTTCAGAATTACGGAGCAGTTTTGTAAGCTGAAACACTCCTTGCTGAATGACAGCATCAAGTTCAGTCTGCATATCTCTAACTAAATTTCCATCAGGAAATAAATCCATGAAACGATAACTGTAAAATAAACACAGTTTCCATTTCTAAAATTTAAATAAAATTCTTTATATAAAAATGAATATATAAAGTCTACATATTTTAGTTAATTATATTATCCTTTAAATACTGATGTAAGTACAGTAACCCCTTGACTGATTATTTACAGACATAATGATAAATTATGTTTTTGAAGCCTTCCTCCGGTATGGACTACGTCAAAAATGAGACCTCAGGATACTCATTGTAATATAAGTGAAATGTCATACAAGATATTTTTGATGTGGTTCATACTGGAACAAGGGTCACATAGACCTGAGGGTACTCACTATAACATGAGTGAAAGGTGCAAGACAATACAAGACATTTCTGACATGGTCCACAATTGAAGAAGACTTCAAAAACATAATGGACGCTGACCACGGAAGCCTATGTGAGAATCTAATGATATATTGTCCAATAAATGGTGTAGTGCAATTTATTGGACATCCATGTACCCTGAAGCACATTGCTCTGTAATAAACAATCTAGTGTACGGAGTAAAGAGCCACTATTATTTATTTACACAGTGTAATGATCCCACAGACTTTCAAAGTAATGCATAAGGTGCAAATACCTCAGTTTGGGTCTAAAGTTCACAACCTAAAGACCATCTTGGCTCAGATGTTCTCCAGTCCTGGGCTTCCACAAGATTGTAATGACTATGGCCGTGGCATCCTACCAAAGTAAATGTCCTATGGAGACTACAACCTATCACCAATACCATCATGACTCTACATTTCTGTAGATAAGCTCCACAGGAAGCCACAAGCCATGGCCTCAGATGAGGTAGGCAAAAGTACTATACCACCCACTCCTAGGAGTAACAAAAACAGTTAAATCCACCTCATTTGTTTTGCCATATAGGATTCAATTTCAACAAGCTTGTGCGTGCCTTAGGCTTCTTTGTAAAAGCTACCAGCCCCCATTTTATTCTTGGCACCCCATCAAAAGCAGCTGATGCTCCGTGGCAGTCACGAACTATTTCCCACAATAGCACAGTTCATAGACAATTTCCATTGGTGGCTACTGCCTCAAATATGGAGACTCACAGCAGTGCATCCATAAAACAAAATTAATAAGATTAATTAAATAACAAAAATCACATGCCTTCACTGACTGTACACTACAGCTGTACAGCGAAGATCTGCATCCTAACTTCTCTGTTCTGCAAACCTCTGGTGAAAGAACTGATTTTCATTGAGCTGTGACTGTGCACTAAGTGTGCACACAATTCGTTACATCAACAGTCAATCAGAGCAAATTCAGTAGTCTTTGTTCAACACCCAAGCCTATCGCTACCACACCCTCGTATCAATGTGACTGACTTTATTCTCCCCTCAACACATTCCAGGGAGCCATGGAGCCATTGTCTTATATGCAGAGGCTTGCCACAGTACAGGAACAAAAACTGAGCCTTCCTGTATGCCAAAGGCATATAATCCTTTTATTTAATGCATGTAAATCTTGTCCTAAACATTCTTATTAGCAACGTAATATACAATCACAGTACAGTTATATCCTAGTGCTCGCTCATCAGGGTAAGGACCCAGACTAGTAACATCATCAATGTGAGTTCAGGACACTGTGTCCCTGTCTGCCTGTCCACAGGGAGTCTCTATATATCATTTTAACAACAATAACTCAATGCTTGCAATCTCATCACCATTATTTCACACCTGATCCACTTATTCAATATATAATTTACTACATTCATAAGAGTGAGTACATAGCATATCCTAATAAAATGTAGGACTATCTGCTATAATTATTCTAGAAGTCTGTGCCTATTTCTATTGAGACAGCCTTAGACTAAAAAAAAGTATTCTACTATGAGTGGTCACTATACCAGTTAGATCTTTGTTGCTGAAGTCAAAAATTAAGAATCGGACAGGTTTGCAATTTCTGCAAACCGTCACAAACATTAAACTCTGGTTCCTATTTAAAGTTCTCCAGCATCTCGTTGTCTTAAAATACTATGTCCATACAAAATGCCAACACAATGTCTTACTGTTACATCAACAGTACTGCTACAACCACAGTTTATGAAGCTTTTCAACAAATTACAATTGATATACAGTTTACAGAAGTATCAGTATTTCAAACATGGCGTAGTTGTCTATAAAATACTGATTATTCATAATGCAATATCGTAATGTTTGCAGGTCTCTTTCAGTAATAGTGCATCAATTTCCACAGAAGTGTCATGACCTTTGCTATCATTTTAACACATGTATGTACTCCGCACATTTAAAACTGTGATACAGCATATGTGCAGACAAATAATGGTTTTACATTCTTTAGATAACAGAATGCTTAGCTAACTCGTACTCTAGTGTTATGTTATGTAACTACTGGTCCATGTTTATAAAGATACTTTATCAATACCTGTTCTTTATTTGGTCTGTACCAAGATTTTCAAAAATGGGGTAAAAGTTAGCCTACTTCTGCTACTTCCAGATTAATCATTTCATAGCACAAATGCTAACACTGTACAATACTTTATATAAATCTATCGTATTGTGATATGTAATGTGTAGTGTTGTGTAATAGTATTATTGTCAACTCACTAGTATGTATAAAATGTGGTAGTATGAAATGAGTAAATAAGAAAACACTGTGGAAAACTGTTTTCTTCTATATTTTTGGTTAAGACTGTTGAGTCTGAACATTTATTCTTCTATAACACAAAAAGATCTGTGTTAATTCAGTCAATCTGTTAACAAATAAAACTGTACAGATAGCCGCATATGCAGATGACATTAACATCATGTCAAGACGGATCACGGCAGCTAAAGAAATATTTATAGAGCTTAAAAACAAAGCCAAGGAAGTTGGGCTAGCCATAAATATGGATAAAACAAAAATGCTTATCCAAACAAGAAGGGACCAGGTTCATAACAACATCGAGATAGAGGAGGACACAATTGAGGTGGTGGACAATTTCACGTATCTCGGAGTGAATCTAGCAAAGACTGGATCAGAGGAGCCGGAGATCCAAAGACGGACCACCATGGCTGACAAGGCGTACTTCGCATTGCTGCCATCATTTAGGTCTGGGGATGTGCACAGGGAAACAAAAATGAAAATATATAGGACTGTCATCAGACTGGTGCTATGCTACGGGTGTGAGGCATGGGTAATCACACAGAAAACAGTCGACATAGTAGACACCTTTGAAAGGAAAATCCTCAGACGCATTATAGGCCCAATATAAGAAAATGGCTCATGGAGACTGAGATACAACAACGAACTGTATCAAATATATAAAGAGATACCAGTCTCAAAATTTATAAGAATTCAAAGATTGCGTTGGGCCGGACATGTTATGAGAATGGAGGGTGGCAGGAACCCTAAGAGGGCTTTGCTGGGTACATGGGAGGGAACGAGACCTAGAGGTAGACCGAGGAAGAGGTGGGAAGATGGCGTTGCAGAGGACGCGAGAGACATGGGGATAAGAAACTGGAGGAGGGTTGCAGTGGATAGAGTGGATTGGAGGCGGAGATTGGTGGAGGCCAGGGCCCGACTTGGGCTGTAGCGCCATAGGAGAGAGAACACAAAAAGAAGCTGTATTTAAATGAGTAATTGTGAACAACAGCACTTTTACTTATCAAGTCAACAAAATTCATCATTCCACTTTTCATTAAAATAGCAAATATTCTTACCACATATAAACTAATTCTACACACACACACACACACACACACATACACACACACACACACACACACACGCACACACACACACACACACACACACACACACACAAATAGGTAAAATATACATTTACAACATATTTAAAAATTAATTATCATCATGAATCAATCAAAATACGTTTTGTTAAAGTTCTGGTACTATTACATCAGTCTTCTACGATCAGGTTTGTATATATTAGGCATTGTAAGATTTGCAATTTCTGACATACCCACAATTATGTTTTGTGCATACCATAAACCAAATCTTCACATACCTCATAAATTACACATCACATCGTAAACAAATACACCACGGTATTAATTTCTTAACCTGACACATATAATTATTTAATAATTCTTTTTTTTGCAAGCATGTATCTATATTTTTCTTATTACAAAGTTAATTTTATTTAAGAATTCGTACCTGAGCCACAGATACAAGTCCAAAACATCGAATACTCCTTCCAAGTGAACCAAATCGAGAATAGTTTTAGGCATTGTAACAGGCCAACCAATGTTGCGGCATAACCAGTCAAATGTTAATGCTTCGTTTTTACTGTACTGCCGTGCAAACTGCAAAACCGAGTAATGTTACAAATCTATCTTTTTTTGATAATAAAATTGAAACCAAAAGCTACACACCTTATAAAAATGTGCAAAATGTTAACATATGCTATACTTTTCACACTTATAAAAAAATGTATTAATGTTAATTTTATTACTACCAAAATTTTGATGTTAAAGTTTTGATGTTAAATATTCTACTTCAAAGAAATAATGATTTTTTGTTAGAACTGAAGAATACGATGCCAATACTAAATGCACTACCTGATACATGAAAAAGACACTGTTTGATTTATTAAAAGATGGAGAATATGACTGTTGATGAATGTGGAGAGAACAGGTAAGAAGAGAATTCCTAACAAGATGATAAGGAGACCACTCCTTTGCAAAAAAAACAAACAGAAATACTGACAAAGATGATGTTTTGGAAGGTCCAGTAAAGATGGCAGTTCGTGGATGGAGGAGACAGGCAATGAAGAAAGATGGATGGACATGAACAATGGAGGAAGCCACAGTCCATCCAATGGCTGTAGAGCCAGAAGAAATACTTTTACTTCCATATCGAGGTGTATAATTTTTCGAAGTCACTGTGTACAAATTAGTTTATTCCTGTGTTCAAACAAACAAATTTTCTAAAACAATTCTAAAATGTCTATAAAACAATATATCACAATCCATATCAGTACCTTTATTGTAATTACAAATAAATAATTTTCAATTCAGAAATTATATTAATGAATAGAGATTTTTGTCATTTTCTTCCTTTTTTGTAAATAACATACAATCACAGAATATGAATAAGTCAAATAGTCTATGATGCCAATAAATGTGAACGTTAATGAAGTATAATAAACTTTTGAAATCAGAATAATATAAGAAAATATTTAATTACATTTTCATCAGCAAAACACATATGCAAGTATAAATAAACTGTAAAATAAGTAAAACAATTGTCTTCCGTATATTATAAACAGAATGTAGAAGAAAACAATATCTAGAAAATAATAATATTCTGTATGCAGCACAGTGGATTTCAGTTATTTGGGATTCATCATGGCTATACTCCGAGCCACCTTTTGAGCAGAATAAAGTGGAAGTGAGGGAGTAGGCCAGGGGAAGGTGCGGGTGAAAGGGGCAGCGCCTATGGTGTTGTCAGATGGTAGGAGAGGGGCAGGGGCGCACGCCTGTCAGCACGAGTTATGGCAATGCTGTCGCCAAGGCGGAGCTGCCGCACTTACTTACTCTGTGAATATCTTGACCACGTGGGTTACAGTTTGAGGGGTGAGTTGTGCATGGTGTAGTTACGAGTCCGTTTAAAACAGCAGTGAGAGAATTTTATCAGTGTGCTTCTCTATTAAAAAATAGTGTATGTGCGTATTGTGTGTGTAAATTCTTCGGGCCTCTTGTATGTTTGTTGGTTTATTCTTACTCTTACTCGTTACTGAATATTATTGTGTATACATAGACCTTCATGCAATGGATCCGAACAAAAATTCACCAGACTGTTATCAATTGAAAAAGAAACGCAAGATATTTACATCCGGTAAGAGGAAAATGATTCTGTCTGTTTATAAGCATTTCTGAGCGAAAACTATTGACGGCGGGATTACTACTGTTCATGAAGCGGCGAGACAGACAGCTGAGGCAGTGGGAGCTTCCTATACAACCGTGCTCAAGTAAAAGCTGATTATAGAAACGGGAAAGGGTTGGAGACACCCCGAAAGCATAGAGGAACAGAAAGGAAAGTAACTCGGCTACAGAAGTATGATTCCTTTACTCAAGCGGCAATAAGGAGGAAAGTTCACATGTTGTACAGGGAGAATGATCTACCAACATTAAATAAAGTGGTATCAATTGTTAATAAGGATGATAATCTTCCAATGTTCTCTAAAACAACCATGCAAAGACTACTGTTAGATATCAGGTTTAAATATATAAAGCGAAAGAGAGAATCATTGTTAATTGACAGGGAAGACATTGTCGCTTGGCGCCATAGGTATTTACACAGCATTCGCGATAAAAGGGCCAAGGGAAAACCCATAGTGTACACAGATGAGACATGGGCAAACGCCGACCACACGAAGTCCAGGGTTTGGGTTGATACATCTATTAAGACGGCCACGCAGGCATGGAGGGAGGACTCAGCTCAGGTAGCAAGGCACCCTCGGGCAAAGGGGGGGCGTGTACTGCTGATCCATGCAGGGACTGAATGTGGGTTCATGGAGGGAGCAGAACTTATATTCGTGGGCAAGAAGACAGGCGACTACCATGGGGAAATTGACGGTGAGCGGTACGAGGAATATTTCACAAAGCAACTTTTACTGAACATACCACCTAATTCGGTTATTGTCCTAGATAATGCTTCATAATACTCAGTGAAAATCGAGCATGTGCCCACAAAATGTGCTACAAAACGTGTTATTCAGGATTGGTTGACTGAATAAAATATTCCTTGGGAACCCTCAATGAATAAACTTGAACTTGTGGAACTACTTAATAAAGTTCGGGCAAATTATGATGCCAACTATCACATTGATAATCTGGCAGCAGCTGAAGGTCACCATGTGTTACGCCTCCCTCCATATCACTGTGAGCTAAATCCCATAGAACTTGTGTGGAGTCAAGTGAAGGGATACATTGCGGCTAACAACAAACGTTACAAGCTCCCAGAAGTGCAACAATTAATGCGAGAGGGAATACGTAAAGTGACCCCGGAACAGTGGCGAAATTATGTAGAACACATGAAACAGACGGAGAATCACATGTGGGAAGCTGATGGCCTCATAGAACGTCTTCACGACAAAATTGTGATCAACCTCAACGACGATGACAGCTCCAGCTCCAGTGACGACCCTTCATGTGCTGACCCTGACTCTGATTCTGACCTGGGTGTGCAGCCACTTGATGCAGATTAATTACTGCTGCACAATGTAAGCTGACGCAAAAAACATGCTTCATGACTATATAAACATATTTCATGTCAGTCTAATAATCCAATAATAATAATAACATTTAGACCCTAATAATGTTTATATTTATATTTATTTATAATAATTCATTTAGTGAAATTTGTGCCGGACAAAGCGGAGGCGGGGCAGGTTTCCGCCTGGATCTCCGATTTCCTCTGTCAATTTCAAGTTAATTCCAGTACCAGGTACATAATTATTACTTCTTTCACTTATTCATCAATTATCGCTGCTTCTCCAGCTGGTGCAATTAATTCAAATACTTGGAGCTGGGGCATAGGTGGGGCATCCATTCCTGACCTGTTGTCTTTGACTGGAATCAGGCCATATATTTAGATAATAATAGTGTTTGATAAATAACAAAATAATGTAGGCCTAATATATATTGGTAATAATAATTTTATGAATGTAATACTTACAGTATTGTTTATGTCAAAAGAATTCGTTCGCAATGCTTTAAGCGTGAAATTGCGGTTAATACATCAATAAATTAATTCAGTAAATTGATTTAAAGATGTAACCGTTAAATGGCGGTATGGGACTCCACGAATACGTTAATGCATTAATTCTTTAAATATCCTTAAGTTACAATTGGTGAGCACGTTGACAGCTGTGCTGTATTGTAGTGCTAGAGCACAACTTTGAATCGCGCGCCGGTTCATTTGGCAACCAAGGCGAGTGTGACGAGGCGACGACATCACTTCCGCTTTAGTCTGTTCAAAAGGTGGCCCGGAATATAGTAAACTTTGGAATGATTAAGCAGCTCCATCAATTTATCTGAAGTTTCGAGTAATTAAATATATATTGCAACGTTACAATTATACATAATATAGTTGCACAATAATTAAAATTTTTTTTTAAAGAGGAGTGAGATGTTGCTGACTTGAAATAATTAATTAAAACCATTTCAAAATAATCATTCTAACATTTATTCATTAATAGAAAAATTTTAATTATTAAAATTTCAAAACTTAGACAAATAAATATTCACCTTTATAAGCTTTACAAATACTGTAACCTGCTATGCTATTCATAACATAAACAAAAATAAACACCCATATAATCTTACTAACTAAACAAACGTGTTAAACAAATTATTTAAATTCTTTTTATTTTTGTGTGTCGGAAATTAACTCAAATTTTAAATAATGATAGCAACTCATTTACCAACAAAATAATATTAGTATTCAAGAATGAATTTATTGTTCCTATAAACAATTATAGAATATTACATTTACTTCCAAATTATTACTGTGCCGTTGCAAATGTATTGCCCCGGCGAGGTTATATTATCGCGCCGGGACATCGTAGCAGAAGACACCCAAAGTCGTAATTATCTACGTAAATGCCGCGCTGGCGAACGGTGACGCGATTCAGGGCGCAGCTACTGTCTCGCGACGACATTATAGAGTGGGCGGTTAATCAGCTGATTGACTGATTGCTACAGGCTAGTTTTCAGTGGTCTCGTGTTTTAAAGAAACCATGTCTTTCTCTCATTCCTCATCTTACACTCGACTGAATCGTTTGGACTGGCGGCCTGATTTTCCTGTATTCGTTTGCTTCTACTAGATGGAAGCCTAATTCTAAAGAGTCCCAGGTAAGCCTCAAAGCTTATTAAAGTAATCTAATGGAATTATGCGCTATATAATTTATTTAATAAAAGAATGTGTGTGTTGATGGACATGTGCATGGGCGTAAGTACTTGTCAAGTCAGGTGTTTGCAACTTTAAAAGTATATCATACACTCAACTACTATTTATCAATTGTAAATTAAAATAACCCTGTTATGCATAAAGTTTATAACGTAAATTCAGTGAGTTAAAATCAGGGAAGTAATGTAGTGTGATTACTGGTTTTAGAAGTGGAAGAAAGTGCTCGGGATATATTTCGAAATTAAGATATGAATTTGCAACATTTATGTAATTGTGTAGTGTTTGTGTAGGCGAGCTGTAAGTGAGCATGTATAAGGTTTTGTTTGACACCCAATACATAGAATACATGTCCTAGGGTTCTCGGACAAGCCAATGAAGGGGTGTCGGAGGATGACCGTCCATCTGTCATCCTCTCGTGCAGAGAAAAGCATCTAAGCTCCTCGACGCCGCCAGTCATGAACAGCCCACAGATGAGGATGCAGCTCCAGAAGTAACCTTACTGTCATCACATGTGTATCTGAACCACATGCCCGGATAAAACTAAAGTTGGAAAACTCAGGTGGGATCTTTCTGTATTATATCATTTCTTCTGACATCTAATACTTTCATCCAGTTTAATCTGCAGAAGCCATGTGATAACAGACTTATAAATTGTAAAATCATGAAACATTAACCTGTAAGGTTTGGTGTGAACATGCATCAGGCATGTGTGAAACTGTAGTCTGCTTTTGTAAGATGGGATCCCATACTGAATTAATTGTGTTTTACATTATTCAAATATTTTTGATAAACTCATGTAAAGGAGGAATATTTACACACACACACATATATATATATATATCTCTGAGTGAGTAACTTACATTCAAAGTCACGTGTACACTGTTTACATATAGCTGGGTATGAGTGGGTGATACGAGTCCCCTTATGTAGCTTTTCAATCTTACATAATCTGGTGTGATAGATGATTAAACTACACATTTCGGGGATATGAATCTTAAAACGGGTTTATGAGTTCTTAATTCTATCTTATGATTTCTTCCTGAGCACATCGACACTGGAGTTGGGTTCATTATGAATTGCTGTTATAATACGTTCCAGGAGACATTGGGTTATTTTTTTGATGAATTGATGTTACACTTTGGGGAGATATTGATGTGGTGTTACCAGCAAGGGGGTTTCACCCAAGATAGTTAGTTGAATTAATTGTGGGTAGTATGTGTATGTTAATGTGTTGTGGTATATGTATGTATGTGTCTATTTTTCTCAAGGGGGTTAATAATGTATAACTGTATAGTAGCACATGTGTGAACTGTTAACTGAGCTGGCTGATCCCATGCATTGGTACTTAAGAAGTCTCAATGAGATAATTCTCTAATATCTTATTATAATTGGTGTATAAATAATAATATCTTATAAATAACTGGTGTCATGTTATATCTGCATATCTCTAAGCATGTTAGTCAACTTAAATGTCTGTATGTGTTGCAAATGAAGAGATCAATAACAGCTTTAAAGCATATAATACTGTTATACCATGTCATGCAAGTTTTATAAATTTATAAAAGTAACTGAGACACCAATAAATAAGAAATTTGTTATTGTTATATGAGTATTTCATTCTGCAAGTCCTGTCACCATTGCCAGTTGACATGTTTCAAATGGTAGCTTGGGTTCCAGCACATTTTATGCTTCCTCTAGGTTGAGTGGTTAAGTATGAATTCAGTGGTTGAGTTCAGTGGTCTGAATTGATTAAGTAACCCCCCCGCAAAAAAAAAAAAAAAAAAATACAAAACTTACACAAAATTTGGGGGGGGGGGTTCAATGGTAGCCCAGAGCGTGGTTCATGGTCTATTTAAGGTCAATGGTGCACAGTGCATGATTTATTGAATTTTATAGAAGTTTATAGAATCTATGGTTGACTAGCTGTAATAGATGTTAGCTGAAAACTTAGCGTGTGTGTCTTGGCATGTCATGCTGGTGTCAGGACTTGCAATACTCTGAATTGATGTTGGGAAATATATACAAGAACTTTGAGAGAGTTTAAATTTTGCCTCAGTTGAGATTTTATATTGAATATTTTTTAAATTGATTTGAATTACATCTGTTTAAGAAAATTAATTGAAATTTAGATTGATTTAATTAATTAATGGAATTTTAGATTGAACTGAATGTTGAAATGAAATGAGTAGAGATTTACTGGGGTTAACATGTTAGAATGTAAGCGTTATTGTTGTAATAGTGAGTGTAAGATAGATTATGTGGGGTTATTAATATGTTATTAATATTATGTCAAGGGTGAAATTGGACATACTTTATAATTCTGCCGGCACACACAAATTTTAGAAAATTCTTGACATGATCAGGTTCCGTCAGTCCTTGTCTGTTTTGGTTGCGACCCGTTCAGTTTGTGGGGGGTGGACTTATCCTCTGTAGCACACCAGGTTATGCAATGACTTGCTACTTCTTGTCTCTGCGGGTGTTATTTTTAATGATTTATGTAGATGCTCATGTTATAATGCGGATTACCTTATGGTATAATGGATTGTTTAATTAACCAATGAATGTCTTGGAGTTGTAATTAGTTGAGGAGACTTTGATAAAAATTTTGGAATTTTGGTCACGCATCACGATTTTTGACATTTATTTAATTGTTGTAGCTCAGGTGTATTTGCTACTTGTTAAATGTGATTGATCGTTAATTTATTTAAATGTGATGTGTTGTTGTTTGTTGATTACGTAGTGTGAGCTTATACATTCAGTGTGTTCGTAATGTTTTCTTCTGTGGATTTCAAAGAGCTCTCTCTCTCTCTCTCTCTCTCTCTCTCTCTCTCTCTCTCTCTCTCTCTCTCTCTCTCTCTCTGCCTTTAGTATACACCCCTTCATTGCATCGATAGAGTACTCTGGGGCCACTTGAATGAGATCAAGTCCTTCCTTTTCCGAGTTGTGATATGTGGTGTTAAACGGTTGTTTGTTTTTTTTTCTGCAAATATGGACATTTGAAGGTAATAATTAGATTTTGGCTAGTATCATGGGTAGCGTCAGTCAAGAATTTCCCAGTTGTTTTTTAATTTGGTCCACGCCGCATTATAAGGTAGGTGTCCCACGTCATGGCGACGTCTGTTTATTCTGGCTGTGCTGTAGAAAAGTTACCTCCACCTCTACTTACTCACATATTAAGGTTAGCAATTTGATAAAGCGATCTGGGATTGATGTTCGGGTGCCCTTGGTGCGGTCTTCCCTGCCTAGTTAATCGGGGTCGTCCGCCCTAGTGTCGGGAGGTGGATCACACACATACCAAGGCTTGTACTCACCTTGTATCACATTTTATGCTTCCTCTACATTGAGTGCCTAGTCTTAAATATTAAGTAACCCCCCTCAAAAAAAAAAAAAATTACAAAACTTACACAAAAATTTGGGGGGGGTTTACACCCAAAAATACAACAAAAGATTAGTATTTCTTTTCTAGATTTGCTTGTTAAATTACACTCTCTTATCTAACTACTATTTTACTTTAAAATTCTAATTATTATCTGTACATACTTAAGTTCTTTTCGAGAGCTCTCTTCACCATAAAAAATATAATTGTTTTTTATTACCTGCGTATATCTGCCGTTACCATTGATTGTGTGTGTGTGTGTGTGTGTGTGTGTGTGTGTGTGTGTGTGTGTGTGTGTGTGTGTGTGTGTGTGTGTGTGTGTGTGTGTGTGTGTGTGTGTGTGTGTGTGTGTGTGTGTGTGTGTGTGTGTGTGTGTGTGTGTCCATAATCCTGAGAGTATGCTGATGATGATGATGATGATGATGATGATGATGATGATGATGACTATGCTGATGTGGTGTTTGTTGTCTCTATGGGTTGTTGCTGTTGGTGATGCTCCAGAGTTCCTCCTTACGTCTTGGTGTGAGTGTGATACAGTGTGTGTCCTGGTCGATCTGCAATCGGGCAGCGTGACGTCATGTGTAGATTTCTTGAGTCTGAGTGTGTGATCGCCCAAAATTGCCAGTGGTATTTATACTGGTGGCGATTTGACAGGTACAGGCCTGTTTTCGACATGTTAAAGATTGTCAGTTCGCGCCAAAGCGTCCTTTTTATTACACTCACTTTTTGGTTAATTATCGCGAACTCATGAACATACTCGTAACATGAGCGATATCATTGTTTGCATAATTTTTTTCTGGCCACTCACATATACCACACATATTAATTACTCTTCAATTACACTAGTAATTAATATAAATTAGTTAGCATCTTTAATATTGCACATTTGGCAATAAATTTTATATCACCATATTCATTAAAAACTCCTTAATGTAATGATGTCTTTATAATTGGCATAAGTCTTTGTTTACAGGTTTAAAACATATAATTAGTTTATTTTAATCCTGTTAAAACCTGATTAATTGACAACAAACAGTTCGTACGCATCACCCCATATTCTTGTCACAGCTGGCGTCACACGCACAAACACACACACGCTGTACTTTTAACTATCGAAACAGGTGCACTCTCGACAGGCCAGAGCCTGCATTTTCCTGCACAAAATTGTATAAAACTGTTCCTTATTCTATTTACACTAATTACAATATAAAACATACCGCCCTGGGCAAATATGCACATATATGTATTGTTGCATATATTCCCCAGGTGGGTTTATATTAACACAGCTATATAGGTGTATCTTACAATTACAATTACATCTTATTAATTACATTACAATTGGTTTTTAACTCTTTATAAAAGTAAATATTTTTATCGGATGTAATAAACATTCCCCTGTTGTGGAGGGTGACAAATTCTTTTCCCCCAATATCAACATAGCTTCCAGTTTTCTATTGTTGTCGTCGAGACACACACTTGCTGTTATACCTTTTGTTGTCGGCTTATATTTCTCACTGTTTCTCTCTCTCACTATCTGCGTTCATGCATCACGAGAATCAATTATATTACACCAGTTATTTTTTCTACTGGAAATATTTCCTCATCGATGAAGCATCATATTTGCCAATTTCTTTTTGTCTTTCCGTGTCATATGCTATAAAGGTTTGGGCTCCCCATCTTGTTTGTAGAATATAGGGACCTTCATATAATCTAAAGAATTTTTTTGCAGTTTTCTCTATTCTCTTCCCTACTGGATTACATTGTATCAATACCATATCTCCAACTCTAAATTCCATTAACTTGTGTGTTTGATTGAATCTCTCTACCCTCTTCATACCCTTATCTTTTATCCTATTTCTTGCGTTATCTAATTTTTGATTCATAGGTATGGGTAGATTCTGATTTTCAGGTTTACTAACGAAGTTCTTCCAAAATCTAGTTGGTTTCTGCTCTTCTCCAAATTCAATTGGTGGGTATCCAGTAGCTTCACTATAATTTTCATTGATAGATTTCTCAAAGAACGACAAGTATTCAGCCCATTTGTTATGCTGATCATGACAATATATACGCATATACTTGCCCAATTCTTTATTAACACGTTCTGCAAGGTTACTCTAAGGATGCCTAATTGATGTGAGCATGGGTTTTATTCCTTGCTGCGTTAACGTTTCAGACCATAGCTTATTCCTAAATTGTTTGGCTTGATCCGCAATTATCTTCTTCACATAACCATATGTGGGTATATACTTTTGCAGTAGTATCTTCAGAACAGTCTTTGTGGTGGGTCGCATAATAGCGTATAACTGGACAGCCTTGGTAAACACATCTACACATACAAGAATGTGCCTAACACCCCGACTTGATCGAGGCAGGTGACCCAAGAAGTCCAGAGCTAACAACTCCCCTTTCTCCTTTGCTCTGATGCTTTGCATAGATACATAGGTATGCAAATCTGGATGTCTAGCGGTCTGGCAATCATGACACCTTTTTAAGACGGTTTTAATCCTCCTATACATAGGATTGATGGTGAAATCTTCTCTCAAAGTCCAGTAACATTTTAATGCTGACGCATGGGCTAGACTTTTGTGACATGGTATAATTAACTATTGTTACATTTCTGGTAATAACATTACTTTCCAGTCTTGGTTCATTAACTTAAATAGTATGTTATTTTTAACTGCATACTTATCGTGAGACGGTTGTTGTTTTAATTGCTGAAGTTTTGGATCTTTATCTTGCTCTCTTGCTAAGTTCTGGAGTAGCTGTTTTACTTCGTCGTTTGCTTTATACTGGATATGCTGTAATTTCAAATCTTTATCATTGGAGAAATGAGTCTCTTCCTTCTTCTCCGTGACATATTGACTTAGTGTATTTGCTGTCTTGTTGTCGATTCCTCTACAGTATTTAATGGTAAAAGAATATTCTTCTATGGCCAGAATCCATCTCATCAGTCTCGCATTTGTGATTCTGCACCTCAGTAAGAATGATCGAGCTTGGTGATCAGTGTGGATTTCAAAGCGCGTTCCATATATGTAATAGCGGAATTGTTTCAATGCATATACGATGGCCAATATTTCCTTCTCCAAAGTATAGTAATGTTTCTCGGCACCTTTGAACACTCTGATTGGATAGGCGATCACTCCAAGTTCTCCTTTTTCATCTTCTTGATAGAGTATGCTCCCTATAGCATAGTCGCTGGCATCCGAATAGATGACGTACTTTCCTTCACGTTGTGGATGGTGTAGCATAATATTTTCTACAAACAGTGCCTTGACCTTGTTGACTGCATTGGTGTGATGTTGTTCCCACTTCTTTCACTTTCTTCTTTGTAAGCTACAATAGTGGTTTCATTTCTTCTGCATATAATGGTGAAAATCGTCTATAGTACCCCATTAGACCTAGGAATGCTCTTAACCCTTTCACATTTCTTGGTATTGGGAACTCTGTGATACTGCTTATTTTGCATGGATCTGGTCGTATACCTTCCTCAGATACAATATGACCCAAAAATTTTATAGACGATCGCATAAATTCACATTTATCTAAGTTTAATGAGATGCAAGCTTGTCAAAACTTCTGAAAAATCGAGCATAAATTAATTATATGTTCTTCTAACGTTTTCAATATGACCAATATGTCATCAACAAAAATCATGGTGTAAGGTTCTACTTCCGGACCTAATGCAATTTCTAAATATTTTACTATAGCTGCTAGGCTTGTGCTCAGACCAAAAGGTACTACCTTATGCTGGTAGCATTTACTTTTATACAGAAATGCGGTATATTTTCTATCGCTTTCTCTAATGGGAATCTGCCAAAAACTAGAGATTAAATCGAGTTTAGTTAAATACTTAGCTCCTTCGCACTTTGTGAACAACTCATCTGCTATGGGTGCACAGTCAAAATCCTTTTCTACGATGCTATTCAAATTCCTCATGTCCAAACATAGTCGAATTTCATCATTCTTCTTTTTCACCATAACCAACGGGTTAAGAAGTTACTGTTCGATTGTTCTATGACATCATTATGCAGCACTCTTCTGATTTCTTTCTCGACTTGCTCCTCATACTTCATTAGAATTGGATACGTCCTCACGAATTTTGACGGATCTGTGACTTTGATATGATGTTCATATACATTTGTTTGTGTAGGCAGTTCGCTAAATATGTTTGTATACTCTTTAATTAATGTGTCTATTTGTTCTACCCCTTGGTGTTCACCATTGTTTTCTTCACTAAGATGTTTATCATGAGCATAGGTTACTGCAGGTCTGGAGATATTTACCGATTCATTTATATTTGACGACTGATCTTCTTCGCTTACATTCAATTTAATATTTTGTGTGACATTATTCAGAGTGCACGTCATCGTTTGATCTGCTATATTGATTACAGCCTTAATTTTATTTAAAGCATCTATTCCTAATATACAGTGTCGAACTAGTTTATTTGCTACTAACATAGGTAATTCATAACGCACATTCCCACACGTTATATTCGCAAATATTTGTTGCGTACCTCGTTCCCTGGTACGATTAGCAGTGGTTATGTAAAGTTCATTAACAGCAAGAGTGGGTGTCAATTTAAAATACTGTTTGTTGTTGTGTAGCCATGTCTTACTAACATCAGATATTTCGCTTCCCATGTCGATCAATGTCTGCACTTTACAGTTGTTGATATACACAGTAACAGTCGGGCAGTAATTACATTCATTCACACGTCTTGCAGTTGTATCCGGTTCTGTTATGTCGGCGTACAACTCAGGTGGAAATAGGCTGTTCATTTTTACTTCACGTTACGGTCAAATATTCTTTGAAGTAGACGGCATATCCAGTGTCGGTCTCTGACCAATTGTTTGTACATTTCGGTATATGGCTTGTTAAATCTTTTATTCGAATTTAGCCAAGAGTACCCCCCCCCTTCGTATTACTTCCCTGTTTTATTCTCTCCCTTGCGCTCTTCTCTTCTAAACTCTCTCCCCCCTACGTTCTCGGCATACCTTCTCTCGTCTTCGACATTAGTTTTGTTTCTGTAATCGGTATGAAACATGTGTTCAGACTGCGTGAGTAAAATTAATAAACCTTCAACAGTTTTAATTCCTTGTGTGTAAATAGCTAATCTAATATCTCTGTGGAAGTGATGTGCTAATTTCAGCACCAATTCGTGTTGTGTAAATGTGGGTCTACGATGTTTACTTCTTTCTACAAGTTGGATTACATATTCTTCTAAGGTAAACCTACCATTATGTTGATATTTACCATATTTTAATCGGTCTCGTACTTGTCTTTGTGTGTGAATATTCCAATAGTGGCCTTCAAATGATTCTTTAAATTGTTGATATGTAGTTAAATTATCTCTGACAATAGTATACCATCGTGCAGCACAATCTTGAAAATGCTTACTAACAAAATCGATTCTTTCTTTATCAGTTAACGGACTACCTATTACCTCCATTTCCCATTCACACTGTAATAAAAATTCAACTGGGTTTTCTGTTTTCAAACCTCTGAATATTCATTTGGTCCGTTCCTCTATCTGTGTTGGATACATCATCATCTGTGCCGGTCGTCTCCTTAGTTCCTCACGAAGTTGATCCATTTCACTCTTCACTTGATCCTTCATATTGGACATCTATCCAGAACAATCTTTCGCAGTCTTGGATGTTTCTTCTATCTTGTTCTCTATTACAATCGTGCGAGATTCTATTTCACTCGTTTTACTAGTAGTCGCTTGAAGCAGATCATCAACATCCTGTATTTTATTGTTCTGTTCATGCTTTATCACCTTCATTTGTTCATTCAACCTGTCATTTAATGTTTATGAATGTCCTGTAAGTCTTTTTTCCATTCTATACGTAACTCTTTCTGCTTATTCTCTAACCTAACAGAGTGTTCATGCAGGACTTTCTTAAACTTAAACTCTAATTCAATTATGCGTGTATTCGTGTCGCTAATTTTATCAGTTAACTGCATAGTACTATCTGACTTCTCTTGTTTCAATTCGCCTAGTCTATTATTTAAATCTCTCTTTAAATCTTCTGTTTGTTTATTTATATTTTGATTTCATTCTTCTTTTAACTGTACATACTCTTGTTTTAACTCACGCTTTACTTCATTTAAATTTTCTGCAATTCCGCCTAGTTTGTCGTTTATATTTTCTTTTAATTCTTCTGTTTGTTTTGTATTAAATTCTTTTAACTCTTCTATTTGTTTTCTATTATCTTCTTTTTGTTTTATACTTACTGCGTCCACCCAGGCACGCATCATATTTTGAAGTGCTTCCATATCAAAGCCTTTTGATTCTGCCATGTTGAATGTTTTGTATTTATTATATTATATTTTAAAATAATTATTATTGGTGAACCGTGACTCTATTGGTTTTTTAGTTAATATTATTTATTTATATTTGTTATTATTATAAATTATCCCATACCAACAATTTCTCTCCTCTTTTAGTTTTGTTGAGCGCCAGTTGTGAAATGCACAACAATATTAAAATTACAATACAATATTATTAATAACAATACTCTTATTAATTCTGAGCATATATGATAATTAACATATATCAAGCACGCCAATTTATTAATGCACCTTGAATATCGGGCCCCCACTTTGGGCACGCTAATTTATTATGCAACGTTACAACAATTATACAAATATATTATCATGTACTCAACGCAACTATACAGTGTATTACACCGGCCAAGTCGCAGGATTTTGTTTCTCGTTGCGTCAAGTATATGTAGTTGCACAATAATTAAATAATTTTTTTTTAAGAGGAGTGAGAGTTATTGACATGAAATATTAATTAAAACCGTTTCAAAATAATCATTCTAAGATTTATTCATTAATAGAAAAATATTTAATTATTAAAATTTCAAACATTAGACAAATAAATATTCACCTTTATAAGCTTTACAAATACTGTAACCTGCTATGCTATTCATAACATACAACAAAAATAAACACCCATATAATCTTACTAACTAAACAAACATGTTAAACAAGTTATTTAAAGTCTTTTTGTTTTTGTGTGTCGGAAATTAACTCAAATTTTAAATAATGATAGCAACTCATTTACCAATAAAATAATATTACGATTCAAGAATGAATTTATTGTTGCTATAAACAATTATAAAATGATATATATAATACTTTCACTTATGAACTTACTGTTGTCACTTCCCAAACGTTTCAAGATGTTGTTTCTCTTCTTCAGTGGGTTGAGTACTAACGTTAACGTACGTACTAACGGAGTTAGTACTCAACCCACTGAAGAAGAGAAACAACATCTTGAAACGTTTGGGAAGTGACAACAGTAAGTTCATAAGTGAAAGTTTATATATATTATTAAATTAATAAGTGAACGAAGAGGATGCAACAACAAGATAATTATAAAATGATATTACATTTTCTTCCAATCTATTATTGATTTATACTGATACACCCAAAAATACAACAAAAGATTAGTATTTCTTTTCTAGATTTGCTTGTTAAATTACACTCTCTTATCTAACTACTATTTTACTTTAAAACTCTAATTATTATCTGTACTATTGTAATGGTACATATAAAACACCCAACATTAAAGTATCACAAATGGATTAAAAGCCACTATAAATGAATTTATCTACAAACGTTGAACCTACAATCATGAACAGAGGAAGTATTATAACCAAAATAGGGGAATAAAATTATCTATGATTTACAAGTAAATGTACAACTGAAGAAAAGAAGACAAAACTAACGACAAGACAACGTACCTAATTACCCAACAGATCAAACAGTGAGAAGGAAACCAATGACAACAACACCAAGAAGAAACTTACTAAGAATGAGGAAGGAATCAGTGCTAATAAGGAGAAAACCTAATCAGGTCAAACGCCAAAGGGAGATAATATAAATGAGAACAAATTAACATATGAAAATAAAAGTATTATTATTGAAAAAGAAAGTAAAAGTAAAATAACCAACATGATTTAAATCCCTAAGCTGTGACTTGACACTGACAAACTCATTAATCAAATACAATTAATAACAGTACAATACAAACAGAACTCAAATATCCGTATGGAGAACCATACATGACTTCCATGTTCTAAGATTTATATTTAAAATCATATTCAAAATGAAATATTTCCATAGAAACTACTTCTTTCTACTTATTGCTTCAGCCTTAACCACAGTACTGTGGTCACTAACGTATACCACCTCACGTTTTCGCACTCGATTTTCACTGATGATGGCAGTCGATGGACTGCCGAAAAGTCTGGTTTTGCAGAAAACATTGGACTACGGCTAAACAGCCTGGGAAGGAATTTTAACAAAGAACTACTTCTTTGGTGCCGATAACGTAGTACACATATAAAAAATTCTCCCCTCCTCAATCAACTATAATTTTCATTAATACAAAATTACCCCCGCCCCGTTCAATTAACCTCTCCATTTATAGATAATTCATCTACGTTTCTACAGTGGATTATTATGAGCTTCTTATTAGGATACATTATTTATCAAAATTAAGTACTTTACTCTTGTTCAAACATAAAACGTTGCAGGTAAACTACCCCTTTCTCTTAACCGATCTTCAACAAAATCAACAGACCTAGAGTTCTCTTTAATTCAAAAAGGAATGCAAAAACGTAGTCGATTCTGTTTGAATTTCCGGCAGTTATCATTCGTCATATTAAAAATTACCCTTGTTAAAACATAAAATGTTGCAGGTAAACTACCCCTTTCCCTTAACCGATCTTCACCAACACCAATAGGACTTGAGAACTCTACAATTCAGGGCTGTATGCAAAACATTATTTGATTCTGTTTGAATTTGCGGCTGTTATCGTTTGCCATAGAAAAAATTACCCCCGATAAAAAAACGTTGCAGGTAAACTACCCTTCCCCTTAACCGATCTTCACCAAAAACAATAGGTCTTGAGAACTCTACAATTCAGGGCTGTATGCAAAAAATTATTTGATTCTGTTTGAATTTGTGGCTCTTATCGTTTGCCATAGGAAATACCCTTGTTAAAATATAAAACGTTGCAGGTAACCTACCCCTTTCCCTTAACCGATCTTCAACAGAATCAACAGACGTTGAGCACCGTATAATTCAAAAAGGTATGCAAAAGAGTAGTTGATTCTGTTTGAAATTACGTCAGTTATCGTTAGTCATATAAAAAATTACCCTTGTTAAAACATAGAATGTTGCAGGTAAACTACCCTATTCCCTTAACCGATCTTCACCAAAACCAAACGGTCTTGAGAACTCTACAATTCAGGACTGTATGCAAAACATTATTTGATTTTGTTTGAATTTACGACTCTCATCGTTTGCCATAAAAAATACCCTTTTAAAACATAAAACATTGGAGGTAAACTACCCCTTTCCCTAAACCCATCTTCACCAAAAACAATAAGTCTTGAGTACTCTACAATTCAGGGCTGTATGCAAAACATTATTTGATTCTGTTTGAATTTGCGGCTGTTATCGTTTGCCATAGAAAAAATTACCCCCGATAAAAAAACGTTGCAGGTAAAGAACCCCTTCCCCTAAACCGATCTTCACCAAAACCAATAGGTCTTGAGAACTCTATAATTGAGGGCTATATGCAAAAGAGTAGTTGATTCTGTTTGAATTTGGGGCTATTATCGTTTGCCATAATAAAAAATTACACTTGTTTAAAAAAAAACCGTTGCAGGTAAACTACCCCTTTCCCTTAACCGATCTTCACCAAAATCAACAGGTCTTGAGTACTCTACAAATCAGGGCTACTTGCAAAAAATTATTTGATTCTGTTTGAATTTGCGACTCTTATCGTTTGCCATATAAAATACCCTTTTAAAACATAAAACGTTGCAGGTAAACTACCCCTTTCCCTTAACCGATCTTCACCTAAAACAATAGGTCTTGAGTACTCAACAGATCAGGGCTGTATGCAAAACATTATTTGATTCTGTTTGAATTTGCGGCTCTTATCGTTTGCCATAGAAAAAAAAATTACACTTTGTCAAAAAAAAAACCGTTGCAGGTAAACTACCCCTTTCCCTTAACCGATCTTCACCAAAATCAATAGGTCTTGAGAACTCAACAGATCAGGGCTGTATGCAAAACATTATTTGATTCTGTTTGAATTTGCGGCTCTTATCGTTTGCCATAGAAAATACCCTTTTAAAACATAAAACGTAGCAGGTAAACTACCCCTTTCCCTTAACCGATCTTCACCAAAATCAATAGGTCTTTAGAACTCTACAATGTAGGGCTGCATGCAAATAAACATTTGATTCTGTTTGAATTTGCGGCTGTTATCGTTTGCCATATAAAATACCCTTGTTAAAACATACAACGTTGCAGGTAAACTACCCCTTTCCCTTAACCGATCTTCACCAAAAACAATAGGTCTTGAGAACTCTATAATTTAGGGCTGTATGCAAAAGAGTAGTTGATTCTGTTTGAATTTGCGGCTGTTATCGTTTGCCATATAAAACAATTACCCTTGATTTTAAAAATATCGGTATGGAGAACCATACATGACTTCCATATTCTAAGATTTATATTTAAAATCATTTTCGAAATGAAATATTACCACAGAAACTACTTCTTTCTACTTACTGCTTCAGCCTTAACCACAGTACTGTGGTCACTAACGTATACCACCTCACGTTATCGCACTCGATTTTCACTGATGATGGAAGTCGATGGCATTGCCGAAATGTCTGGTTTTGTAGAAAACATTGGACTACGGCCAAATATCCCGGGAAGGAATTTTAATAAAAACTACTTCTTTGTTGCCGATAACGTTGTACACATATATATCAGTGGCGAAGTTACATGGAGGCAATTGAGGCAATGCCTACCCTAAAAAATTCTGTAGAATAAAAATTATAAATACGTATGAACTACATAACGTAAAGATTATACATTGTTACTGTGACTGTCAAATTTATTAAACCGAAACGTGCTTTATTGAGCGACCGCTAGATGGTGACAGGTGAGATTCGGCATAGTTCGTTTAAAGCGAATGAGGCAACCTGAACTTGCCTCAGCGTTTTTTGTATACATCGTATGTAAGCAATGTAGTGGTGTGATAGGGAAGTGAAGGGAGGGGGGATTGTCCCACGCTGTGCACATAGAGCGTTGAGGCATGCCTCACTTCTGTGGTCCAAACAGTTAAGTTAAAGCGCCTGTGTTGTTTCTAAGTGTTTATTTTATGCGGTTATTAAAAGTGTCACTGTTATTCCGCTGAACTAACAGATGATCAAGATTGTTATTTGAATTATTTGTAACATTAAACATATATATAGAAACTAATCAAGTTTAAAAATTTGATCTTCAATCAGTTGTATTATTGTGTATGACTAATACAAGGATTGTTCAATAGAAAAACATATAGAGCTGTAAAGCACTTTTTATTCAACAATTTTAAAAGAAGTCTCCATTAACATTAAGACATGAGTTCCACTGTTGCACTACCCTGTAGATTCCCTGCTAGTAAAATTCTTACGGCTGTTTGTGAAACCATTCGCTTACAGCAAACTCAACCTCAGCGTCCGATTTGAACCACCGTCCTTTTAGTGATTCCTTAAAAAAATTTAAGATAAGATTTTTGACTACCCATTCATTAACTACTAGCTTCGCCACTGCTCCGAACGCGCGTGACGATTCTCTCGTGACGCTTCTCTCGTAACGATTTTTTCCTGCTCAATCCTCTCCGTGCGGACCCCCGACATAAAAAGCTTCGCTTTAATAACTGGAATAAAACGAACGCTGTAATAAGGAGAAGTTTAAAATTTTGATCAATCAATCAATATTATTATTAATCAATCAGTTGTATTATTGTGTATGACTAATACAAGGATTGTTCAATAGAAAAACATATAGAGCTGTAAAGCATTTTTTATTCAACGATTTTAAAAGAAGTCTCCAATAACATTAAGACATGAGTTCCACTGTTGCGCTAACCTGTAGATTCCCTGCTTGTAAAATTCTTACGGCTGTTTGTGGAACCATTCGGTTACAGCAAACTCTACCTCAGCGTCCGATTTGAACCACCGTCCTTTTAGTGATTCCTTAAAAAAAATTTAAGATAAGATTTTTGCCTACCCATTCATTAACTACTAGCTTTGCCAGTAAGCAAATTGATGTCCATTTTTTCGGCTTGCACGCGTTATGTTGGTGTGGGTTTCGGCACTTTCCATTTAAAAAGCGTGCAAATGTAAGAAAATAAACATGAGTGAGGCCAGAAATAACGTGATTTGTGTGTGTGTGTGTGTGTGTGTGTGTGTGTGTGTGTGTGTGTGTGTGTGTGTGTGTGTGTGTGTGTGTGTGTGTGTGTGTGTGTGTGTGTGTCTTACCTGCCTTTTTATTGCTGTATTAAATGAAAAATATTATATTACATTAAAATGAAAAATTTATAATTTTATTGCCTGGCAACAAAATTATTTTATTTTCAACAATTACCATTGTTTTAAAAAGTTTAAATGAATTTTCAAGTACTTTACTCTTGTTAAAACGTAAAAGATTGCAGGTAAACTACCCCTTCCCCTTAACCGATCTTCACCAAAATCTAAAGACCTTGAGTCCTCTACAATTCACTGACGTATGCAAAAAATTATTTGATTCTGTTTGAATTTGCGGCAGTTATCGTTTGCCATAGAAAATACCCTTGTTAAAAAAACGTTGTAGGTAAACTACCCCTTTCCCTTAACCGATCTTCACCAAAACCAATAGGTCTTGAGAACTCTACAATTTAGGGCTGTATGAAAATAATCTTTTGATTCTGTTTGAATTTGCGGCTGTTATCGTTTGCCATAGGAAATGCCCTTGTTAAAACATAAAACGTTACAGGTAAACTACCCCTTTCCCTTAACCGATCTTCACCAAAAACAATAGGTCTTCAGAACTCTACAATTCAGGGCTGTATGCAAAACATTATTTGATTCTGTTTGAATTTGCGGCAGTTATCGTTTGCCATAGAAAAAGAAATCTACACACAGACAGACACACACACAGACACTTTTTGGAAAACGACTTTTTTTCATGTTTTGAGTGTAGTACAATCAGAATCTGCAATAATCTCGAACACGATTTTTTTTGCCATCACCATACTTCCATTCCTTAAGGAATATGGAAGTAAAAAACGTTGTTGGTAAACTACCCCTTCCCCTAAACCGATCTTCACCAAAACCAATAGGTCTTGAGAACTCTATAATTCAGGGCTGTATGCAAAAGAGTAGTTGATTCTGTTTGAATTTGCGGCTGTTATCGTTTGCCATAGAAAAAAATTACACTTGTTTAAAATAGAAACGTTGCAGGTAAACTACTCCTTTCCCTTAACCGATCTTCACCAAAATCAATAAGTCTTGAGTACTCTACAAATCAGGGCTACTTGCAAAAAATTATTTGATTCTGTTTGAATTTGCGACTCTTATCGTTTGCCATAGAATATACCCTTTTAAAACATAAAACGTTGCAGGTAAACTACCCCTTTCCCTTAACCGATCTTCACCTAAAACAATAGGTCTTGAGTACTCGACAGATCAGGGCTGTATGCAAAACATTATTTGATTCTGTTTGAATTTGCGGCTCTTATCGTTTGCCATAGAAAATACCCTTTTAAAACATAAAATGTAGCAGGTAAACTACCCCTTTCCCTTAACCGATCTTCACCAAAATCAATAGGTCTTAAGAACTCTACAATTTAGGGCTGTATGCAAATAATAATTTGATTCTGTTTGAATTTGCGGCTGTTATCATTTGCCATATAAAATACCCTTGTTAAAACATAAAACGTTGCAGGTAAACTACCCCTACCCCTTCCCCTTAACCGATCTTCACCAAAAACAACAAGTCTTGAGAACTCTACAATTCAGGGCTGTATGCAAAAGAGTAGTTGATTCTGTTTGAATTTGCGGCTGTTATCGTTTGCCATAGAAAACAATTACCCTTGATTTAAAAAAAACCGTTGCAGGTAAACTACCCCTTTCCCTCAACCGATCTTCACCAAAAACAATAGGTCGTGAGTACTCTACAAATCAGGGCTGTATGCAAAAAATAATTTGATTCAGTTTGAATTTGCGGCTGTTATCGTTTGCCATAGAAAAAAAATCTACAGACAGACAGACACACACATAGACAGACACACACATAGACACTTTTCGGAAAACGACTTTTTTTCATGTTTTGAGTGTAGTACAATCAGAATCTGCAATAATCTCGAACACGATTTTTTTTGCCATCACCATACTTCCATTTCCTTAAGGAACATGGAAGTAATAAAATTAACTATTGAAAACAGAATTTAATAAGGTAAATGAGTACCAGTATGGTAATTGCATAACTAAATGATGTATAAACATTACAAACGGACAATGCCCAAAGTACCAATAAAAAGTTGTAAAGTGGAATTAAAATTGTCAATGACCACTAATTATCAATAATAAAGATTGTGAGAATAATCAAATTGAAATCTAGTTATAAACAATAGTATACCAGTGTTAGAGAAGAATAAATAAATAATGTATTATGTAGAAAATTGAAACTGACACTCAACCATTGTTGAGAGACCAAATTAGAACATAACCTAATCTGGCCAACTAGTTTTCAATAAAACAGTAGAAAACTATGACTAAAGTGATGTTAAACCAAACTGTGTTGTAGTATAACATAACTAGATACTATAAGGAACATTCAATGTACAAAAGATAATATAAACATTTTATTTGCCTCCAAGAGCGTTTAAGACTATAAAACAGGTTAATTACTTTCCATCACGCTTCTTAAAATCCGAATACAGGATTACTCGAGTTTCAACACATTAAGTGTCATCATCAGATCCTCAATGAATATTGGTAAAACTACATTTGTTGATGTTTGCACATCTCGTCAAACGATAAAAACAACACATACAAAGTAACAAAAATATTTAAAAAATTTGACACACATTAAAAACAAGACAAAACAGAACAAAGCACAATACACGCGGCCGCCGCGGACCTGCGCAGGAACACGGTATACAGTAAAATTAATCGATACCGATTTGACCTTTGATAAACTTTATCGATCTGACACAGCTAATATCTCGTTCTATATCGCTGACTCTATTAAATAAAATATTATTTTTATATATTGATTTTTCATTTAGGATGCGATCGTAATTCTCTTTAGTGGCCTTATATATCTCAAACCGTTCGAGAGTGTCCAGTTTAAGAGATTTCCTGCATTTATGTAATATGTCCAAATTCTCACTAATACTTTTTATGTTGTGATCTTGTGAACTTAAATGTTCAGCGAATGTGGATCTTCCTATATAAATAAAAGAAAATAATAAACTCGAGAACAAACTTAAGTTTAAAAATCAAAATAAGTCTTTCGATGAATACGACGGTACTGGTGTATACAGGCTTAACTGTTCGGATTGTTCAAATTTCTACATAGAACAAACGGGTCGTTCGTTCAAATTGCGTTATAAAGAACACATCCCCAGTTCTAAGTCAAATATAGGAAGATCCACATTCGCTGAACATTTAAGTTCACAAGATCACAACATAAAAAGTATTAGTGAGAATTTGGACATATTATATAAATGCAGGAAATCTCTTAAACTGGACACTCCTGAATGGTTTGAGATATATAAGGCCACTAAAGAGAATTACGATCGCATCCTAAATGAAAAATCAATATATAAAAATAATATTTTATTTAATAGAGTCAACGATATAGAACGAGATATTAGCTGTGTCAGATCGATAAAGTTTATCAAAGGTCAAATCGGTATCGATTAATTTTACTGTATACCGTGTTCCTGCGCAGGTCCGCGGCGGCCGCGTGTATTGTGCTTTGTTCTGTTTTGTCTTGTTTTTAATGTGTGTCAAATTTTTTAAATATTTTTGTTACTTTGTATGTGTTGTTTTTATCGTTTGATGAGATGTGCAAACATCAACAAATGTAGTTTTACCAATATTCATTGAGGATCTGATGATGACACTTAATGTGTTGAAACTCGAGTAATCCTGTATTCGGATTTTAAGAAGCGTGACGGAAGGTAATTAACCTGTTTTATAAAAGATAATATGTTAAAGAAACATAAATGCTAAACAAATGTAATTTAATATAACCATATGCATCACATAGAATGGTTACCTGAGACAGCAAAAATATCAATTAAACTTGTAATAAAAGAATAGGAACTCAACCTATAACACTGAATAATGCAGAATAAAGCTTAGATGAGACAATTCAAGGATTAGATCCACTTAATTGATAAAAATAAAACAAATAATAAGTAAACACCAGTAACAACTAGATGCAAGAAGTCTGAGTAACTTCAAACCAATGTAATTGTCAATATAAAGGCAGAATTAACTACTGACCAGTACTAACAGTATTATCAGAACACTGATAAGGAATAAAAATACCATAATGAGATAAATGTGAAAGAATTACAACTAACGAAAAATGTAACATTCAAGGGTACAAAAAACTCATAAAAAAGACTGTAATTAAAGTAATAAAAACCAGTAATAAATAAACCTGACACTATCAGAAGTGGTAATGACCAGTGAATTATGCATAGGCCATAACAAAGTTGCATTATCAACCACTAATAGTATGAATTAATTAATAAAGAATTAATGTGATAATAGGCTTAGAGTTTGACCCTAGGAAAATGAATAATTCATAACTGTAAGTAAATAACCATGTGTGAAAAGTTTATAATACAATACTAATAAGTTATCACCATAAACACAGTGAATGAAAACAATGTATTTAATGTATTATGTAACATAATACATATTATTAGTTTATACGAAGTGTGTTTTTATCATCCCCATATCAGAACTATATGATAAGGGTATGCAAATTACTTGTAATCAAAAGATAGAAACTATGGTAGTTGTAAAAATGTTATCAGAGTAATTATAAATAAACTATTTGATTTATAAGAAAAACTAATAAATTGCAAGCCCGTGCGCGTGCCTTTGTGACCAGAAAATCATACTCTCAACCCCAGCGTAGTGACGCTTACTTGCGCGTCTATTTTGACGAACTTCGCTGAGAGTACACGAAATAAAGACAATTAGCCAATCAGAGCTCATTAAAAGGTACGAAGTGCCGAATCCCGACACACGTAACAACAACAGTTCATCACCAGCAATCGAGGCAGACTCCACGTGGGCAGAGTGACCATCAAAACATTGAATTGATAGCCGACAGCTGATAACGCATACTAACCTCGAAACTCCGAGTTGAGGTTAGCTCGGACAAAAGGGACAGTGAAGTTTATTTTGACAGTGTTCTTTAATGGAGTACTTGCGTATAGGCAGTGTGTGAAAAGGATTAATAAATATTAATTCGTGTTTTTAATTTATGAAAATTAAAAAAGTTTTGTGATAGTGATACTTCGAGTCAACGGTAGTACACGCAAGTATCAGTGCCAATGGTTATCATATTGTAAAAAAAAAATTAATCAAATAAAGAATGCTACTAGCAAATTTGATTTATCCAAGTTAACTAAAATATAACACTATTTCTATAAGAAAAGGGACTTTACCAATTGAATAAACATTAAGCAACAAAAGCGTTGACTAATAACAATTTTGATTTTCTAGCTTAAAATCAACTGTAATATTTTATAAAGAGACACTGAATAATCAATGAGGGAACCAATGAACCCTAACATTTAATATTTTTAGATTATTATTGTGTTTAATTGTAGAACCTTAACTCAATGTAACATACGAGTTAACCCTAGTGGTAGATGATTTTTAATTACCTGTACTTTGTTTATATCCACTTTTAGGTAATAATTCATGAAGATATCACTGAATTTAATTAATAACAATGTTATATAAAATAAGTAATGCATTCAATGAAGCATTGCAATTAATATCAAATAAGTAAGGTTACGATGAACCATAGTCAACCTCAATTTCAAGTAATGAACAATCGTTCAAATTTTGTGTTATGTTAAAGAAACAAATCATATTTTTTATTCTCCGCCTATTCATTATTACAGTAGTGCATTTCTGTAGTTAAAGTGTATCTTGCAGACTAAAAGAACTTGCGAATTTTATAAAGAAAAATAACGAAATTGTTTACATCCTGACATAGTCGATTGTTAGATTCAGTCTGACCACCCTGAGATTTTAATTATTTTAAGAGTCCATACTCAAGATTAAGTGTTTTTAAAAGAAAATGAATAAAATAATTGTATAACAACAATTTTTCAAATTGAGTTCAATAAATAAGCATTAATTCACAAATGACAAAAATGGTGACTATCATTGTAAATGAATAGACTTCCAGCTTAGGTGAGCGACAGCAACGGTTGGTACCAGATGCCAGAGCGAGAATTTGAATCTAATGATTCTTGCCAGTAATATTCTCGCACATTACTAGCATACAACCATCACTAGTAAGTATTGTATAAATGTTATACTTATGTCAATTTCAGTGCAGGAATACACTGTTCGAATCACCTCATCGAATAGCAGAAGAGTCAACATAAACCATTCGAAAACGAGCTCACAACATTAAACAAAAATAAAATTCAAAAATTAAAATAATAATAAATAATACTTATACAATTTTAAAGAATACGACATTGTCGGCATATTACAATATTTAAGTTCTTTTCGAGAGCTCTCTTCACCATAAAAAATATAATTGTTTTTTTATTACCTGCGTATATCTGGCGTTACCATTTAGAGAGAGAGAGAGAGAGAGAGAGAGAGAGAGAGAGAGAGAGAGAGAGAGAGAGAGAGAGTGTGTGTCCAGAATCCTGAGAGTATGGTGATGATGATGATGACTATGCTGATGTGGTGTTTGTTGTCTCTATGGGTTGTTGCTGTTGGTGATGCTCCAGAGTTCCTCCTTACGTCTTGGTGTGAGTGTGGTACAGTGTTTGTGTCCTGGTCGATCTGCAATCGGGCAGCGTAACGTCATGTGTAGATTTCTTGAGTCTGAGTGTGTGGTAGCCCAAAATTGCCAGTGGTATTTATATTGGTGGCGATTTGACAGGTACAGGCCTGTTTTCGACATGTTAAAGATTCTCAGTTCACGCCAAAGCGTCCTTTTTATTACACTCACTTTTTGATTAATTATCGCGAACTCATGAACATACTCGTAACATGAGCGATATCATTGTTTGCGAATTTTTTTCTGGTCACTCACATATACCACACATATTAATTACTCTTCAATTACACTAGTAATTAATATAAATTAGTTAGCATCTTTAATAAATTAAAGATTAGCATTTAAGATTTAGTTAGCATTTGGCAATAAATTTTATATCACCATATTCATTAAAAATTCCTTAATGTAATGATGTCTTTATAATTGGCATAAGTCTTTGTTTACAGGTTTAAAACGTATAATTAGTTTATTTTAATCCTGTTAAAACCTGATTAATTGACAACAAACAGTTCGTATGCGTCACCCCATATTCTTGTCGCAGCTGGTGTCACACACACAAACACACACACGCTGTACTCTTAACTATCGAAGCAGGTGCACTCTCAACAGGCCAGAGCCTGCATTTTCCTGCACACAAATTGTATAAAATTGTTCCTTATTCTATTTACACTAATTACAATATAAAACATACCGCCCTGGGCAAATATGCATATATATGTATTGTTGCAATATATATATATTGCAATGAAACAATTGTCGGAAAAGTCATTTTAGAAATGACTAGATACTATTACACACTTTATAACATTACAGACATGTTTAAATTGGTTTTGTTCAAAATTTTGTAAAGTGGCTGTGAGTTTTGAAATAAGAGAGGGGTAATTATGTGTTATATGTCAAAATGCCCATAAACTTATTCTCTGTCATGTCAAGTGCAAGTTTTGTGCACGAGTGCATGTATGCATATGTTATTCGTATTTTCCTGAATAACTCCTATAATAATTAACATATTAGAATGAAACTTGGACAGCGTATGCATCATAAATAGCACTACATTTTTCATATGTCACAAACTCAAAACATATAATATTACTATGTATTTTTTTACTGAATTCACTTTTCTATATAAGCCTTATCAGCAGAAAAGTCATAAAACTTTTAGATAAAATCTATACAAGATTCTGCAGACTCTGGCATAGTCTTACACAATTTCTTCCTATCACGGTAGAAATCTATCACATGTTCTAAAGTGACACGCATGTATGGAAAGACAACACTATGTGTTTGTTCACCATCGAGATGTGCAGCATAATGTTAGAATTTCTGTTATCTGTCTTTGTTTAAGCCCATGTGCAGATAGTGTTGACGAACGAGTTAGAGCCTACTGCGCCTTTGTACAAGTATAAATTCTATGAGTATTTAGTGTAACAGTGAAAAAATGATTTTAAATATTGGATTTTTTGTGATAGTTTTTTATTATAAGTGATAATTTATTACTATTTGAAAATGAATTCAGTAGATAGCTAGTTGGAACTACCTACAGTTTAAATAAGTAACAAAGGTTTAATAAAATATTTTACCATGGGCTGAATAATTCTGATGCATGCATACAAATCTATGCTACTAAATAAGAAGTAATTCATGTGAACAGAAGAGGTTCTGCAGACATAACAAGTCATGACATACACGAATCTACCATGACAAAGTGGTCAATGCTGTAATTACCTTCAGAAACATTGAGCAAACAAATGGCATCTTGCGGTTGATTGGTGCACAGCAGAACACATATCTTGCTCTCAGCGGCAGTGGTACATGTTGTATCATATCCGCAAGGAATTTGAAGTCATCAATGTTGCATATAAAGTAGAGAGAATCGTCTACAGTTGATAATGTTACAAAAATATCCTGAAATTATAAAACATTATTAAACACACAGGAGAACACACATAAACTCTATGCGCACATTCGTACATTCAATACTGATCACACATATTATACCCACACAAATCTGTGTGTGTGTGTGTGTGTGTGTGTGTGTGTGCGTGTGCGTGTTTAAATCGTAACATTCTTTTACAAAAAGAAACAAGGATCTCATGTTACAGGCTACATAGAAGGGTTGAATTACTAAAAGCTTAAGGTTATCAGCCTGTACGACCTGTCTAGCAGTTCCTAGTCAATATCGTAAGTTGCACATAATTAAATGTAAACTAATAAAAAGAGAGGGTTAACTCTGTGCTCTGATGAGTAAGCATAATTTCATTCACAAAGTACACAACTGGTAAAGAAAAAATAATGGTTTTGATCAAAGCATCTTCACTTCTTTGGAACCTCAACCACGAAATTGGTGAATTGAAAATCCATCAATTTATAATAGTGATGGCTGGTGATAGGGTTCCAAGGTTGCACAATCACCAGGAAAAACTGGCTTCTAAATAATATGCATTATTTATAAAATACTTAAAGTTTAAAACTTTTCAAACTACTGTATTTAGAGGAAAAAATTATAGGCCTACAGGTTTTGTAAAACAGTTTTGCATGGTAAATTGTAACCAACCCATTTGTTCACCATAAGCTACACGCTGCTGGCAAGGTTTTCAAGATCCATACACATTGGTGGCATTCAAGACGTCATTTACAGAGCTTTTACATTGACAGATGGATCTGTATTAACTGTCATGGCTTAGACAAATTACATGCAATGAAAATCTTTGCTCAGTTTGCAATAGTTCTGCAACTTTCTGGCAGGCGCATTGTATATCACTGTTCACCGGTGACATGTGCAGCACAATGTTTGAATTTCTGTCATCTGTCTTTGTTTATGCCCATGTGCAGATAGTGATTACAAGTAGAGCATTGCAAGTGATTTTAAGTACTGCATTTTTTCTTAAGTGATAGTTTTTTTATTATAAGTGATAATTTATTACCATTTAAAACTAATTAAGTAGATAGTTTGTTGAAAAAACATTTAGCTTACAGTGTCTACAAGAAAAACTAGAAATAAAAATTTAGGTAGGCCTACTCCTGATATTGATTTAATACAGATTGTTAAATCAGGAAACAGCTTATTCAACAGAGTTTTTAGGAGACACATTTGCGAAAAACATAATGTAACGGTACAGAAATGGGAATTTTATTTTATATAAATCAGTATTTAAGTCAGTAATTCAATAGTTAACTTTCACCTGTGAGGAGCCTCCAGTACAGCAATGCACATTGTTAGCCAAAACAATTGCCAGACGTACTGCGTAACCGCCCAGCAGCAGGCTTGTGTGAAACCCAGTCTGCAGTGTGTCATTAGAAAGTGAACAACAGACAGCCAGCATCAGACAGTAAAGGTGGTGAATTTAAAAACAGTGGCCTCGGGCTTACAAGATAGGCCGGTAAAACAAATACGGCCTATCTAATAACGTGTAAAAACTTTTAAATAAAAGCACGTAAATAATAGAGCGCGGCCAACCTAAACGAGCTAAGTGTTCGAAAATTTATGTCGGCCGACAAAACAAAACGAAATGTTATTTTAAAGTGGATTAAAATAATAGTCGCGCATCAACCTAATATGAAATAATCAATAACAGTACCGCGGTTAAACAGTGTCAAAACTAAATTATGGTGTGTTAAACAGTGCATTCACAGCAGAGGTGCAAAACAGCGGAGTTCTTCAGACGTTAAGTATTAACTGAGTTTTAACCAAGATTATTTTACCTTTTTCCCCAGAGTATAATTCAACATAAATAATTTGTAAATCTAAAATGTACATCAGAGATCTCGAAGTGGGGTTTAAATAGAACGACAAAATCAAAGAACGAATGTGTGTGAGTGTGTAGCTAAATCACGTATTGGTTCATTGCAAATAATAAATAGTTGTGGTATACCATAGTTGTCATAAGCTAGTTAATTAAGAAATATTTTGTTACTATATTTGATTTCACAAATTGTTACTCATTCAACAAGTATTTAATCTAAATGTCATGAAAGAGAGACGAAGTAGTTATTTTGCATAATAAACCAGAGGCAATTTGTTTTAGCACAAACGGTGTATTTGATCTTTGCCCATATCAAATCCAAATAATCCTTTTTGCAGCAGTTTCGTCTGAACGACTTTTGGACCCTAATCCGAAGGTAAGAGAAAGAGATTGGCAATTAATTAATATTGTCTCATTGGCGCCCGAACAGGGACTCGAGTGTTATATATTTGTCGTAATTAATATTGTCTCATTGGCCCCCGTACAGTGACGCGAGTGTAGGCTTTATAACCTATATCCGCCAGACCTAACCAAGCTGCAGAACAGGTTATTTGGAAGTGAGGGTGATTATTGTGTAGTTTGCTAAGCATACATTTATAAGTAAACTATTTATAACATATACTCAAAATGGAGAGTAATAGTGAGAAAGTCAACAACGTTGACCTGATCAGTACAAGTACTGACAACCAAGTAAAAACAATAATAACTGAAACGGTAGTAATCTGTTGCGAGTCAATCGACGCCGGTTCAGGTTAAAAAAGATGATAGTTATAAAATGTTTGAAAGACTACAAGCAATGTTAGAGGTAAATTTTAATGCCATAAATAGTCGTTTTGACATGAATGATACCAAGTTCGATGAACAAAATACAAAATTTGATATATTACGTAGCGACATAAATAGTCGTTTTGACATAAATGAGACTAAATTAAATAAACGTTTTGACATGAATTATGTCAAATTCGAACAATACAAAGAACAGAATATGAAATTTGAAAACAGCATAAATGTAAAGCTTGACGAATTAACCAATTCATTGTGTAGTATTGATGTACGAATTAATGAGATATGTAGTGAAGCAAAAAGAGAAGCAAATAAGTCAAGAGAGTGTGTAGGTACAGAGAAAAATAAAACAAATGAAAATTGTAGTGACAAGTGTAAAAATATGATATTAGATAAAGAGCTAACAAATGATGACGATGATATAATTGAAAATGTAGTATCTGAGAGTGCTGATGAGTTTGTAGAATGTGATTATGAGATGTTAATGTGTGTTAATGAGTTAGAGAGAGAGCGGAAAAATAATATTGTGGTAGAATGGGGGCAGAGGGTAAATGTTCCCCTTATTTATGATGATTTAATGTGTTCACAAGTGTTTTTGAAGGGCAAGAGTCCCGTGTTGGTAGATGAATTGAAGTATTTATTTTTGTTGTGTAATTTTGTACCCTCTGTCCGGAATAATTGTGAGAGTGTGATGTGGTGTGGTGATGAGAGAGAGTTAAACAGAGAATTGTATGTGGAGAAAGTAACAGAATTGTATAATTTGAATAGAAAGTATGACGAGTGGAAAGAAAGTTTAGAAGTATATTTGAATAATAATGACTATAATGATTTGACAAAAGTAATTAACCCGATAGTGAATGAATTTACTGACGGAGACTTAACAAGAATACTTAACGTGGACTGGTTTAATGAGTATTTTGGTAAAATGAATGAATTTGGTTTTTATGGTGACGACACTCAAAACAGTAATTTCTGTGTTAATGAAATTGAACAATGCTATATAAAACAAAGACTTATCTATGACGATGGTGGCTGAGCCTTAAATTCACAAATGAACAATTTTAAACAGTTTGTTTATTGGTTCTGACCCCGCAACCTTGGACATTGAAGAGTGATATAACTGAACAATTAATGCTAAAGAATTGTAAATATATGTTTAGTGAAATTAATTGTACGTATTACAAAATGTTAAATAAATAATGTATGTATGTAGTAGAAATTGTTGTGATAATAATAATATTAATATTTTGCAGCCTAAATAAATAACAAAAATAATTTGGAAGAGGATAACTAATGAGTTGTAATTGGTGAAAGTAATTAAAAATGGTGTTTTCAATAATTGATTTAATTAAAATAATTTGAAATGTTTAAATATTTTGCTTGACTTAAACGTTATATGGTTGAATTTTTCTAAGGGATTTAAATTGCTTTATGAGATTTGATATTAATGTTCAATGGTTTGTATGAAATAACATTGTTGTTAAAGTGTTTCAGAGGTTACGAGGAGATATTAGTGTGGGTATGGTGTGTATTTTGTATTCATGTCAATAGGTGGATAATGTATTGTAAGTATAAAGTTCATAATACCAATCAGATAAAATAAAATGCTTACAGGTGTGAAAAAATGTTGATTCAATAATATGAATTGAGATAATGGTATTAAATAGAAATTGTAATTAAAAGAGAAGTAATAATTGAAAGGTGAATTAAAATTATATTTGGTTTGAATTGTAAGAAATAGACATTGATAAATATGTTATCTAAAAGATTTATAAAAAAAATTGAAAAGTGCAGCAAGCAGATATGCCAGTATATGATGTAACCAGAATGTTTAGACTATGTGAGTGTTGACAGAGTGTTTATGAAAACAAGTCTGGCACACAAGTGTTTATATAAACGGGTAGGTTGTGTGACCAATGTTTACAGCCAGATTTGTTGAAGCTGATAACTGTTGTAGCTTGATGAATCAGTATCTTGAGCAAAACCTTATTGACATAAAAGGATTGAAGTTAATTTTATAGACAAAATAATAATGAGGTAATTCCTGTGACGTGGAGTTTGAGAAATTAAATAAAACTAAATCCACTCGGCAATTGAATCAATTGAAAATTTTAATAATAAATTTAAATTTATTCTGATTCAAACTTCAAATGTAATTGTAAAACAAATGAAATATGTACTTTACTTAAATGGGAAATTGAAGGAAATTTTGTGTAAATGCTGTCAAAAATGTTTGGGAAAATAAGATGTGTATATTACTGTCCATATAGATTTTTCATATGTCATGAATTTTTTGTCCTATACATATATAGTGGTTAATGATACCTTGTATAATCTATGTATTATTTTGGAGGGCAATATTGTACGGGGAATATTATTCAATTTAACTGGAATTTATGTGTACTACTGTAAACCTATATTGTTTTATTAACACTATAATTTAGGGTCTATAATATAAAATGAGCCAGTACGTTGTCAATGAACCAGTACGGCTAAGAGGAAACGAATCAGTTGTGGGATATGGAGTGATGGAAGGCCGTTTGTCAATTTTTTAATTACATGTTATAAAGCCAGGCGATACGGTGGCGGGTATCTGTCCGAGCTTATGGTGGTGGGATCTCGAGTTGAGAAGTCCCGTAGGATCGGATGGGTGCTGCCGCAGTCGCCCAACTAGGGGGGGTAAGAAACCATGATTTCAGTAGAGTGTTCAGGGGGGTTGCGGCACCATATCCTCACTGATCCTCTTAGGGTTTAGGCAATAAGAGTTTGAACGCTAGGGCCTTCAATCTCTTATTGGGGGGGTATTGTAATGGTACAGAAATGGGAATTTTATTTTATATAAATCAGTATTTAAGTCAGTAATTCAATAGTTAACTTTCACCTGTGAGGAGCCTCCAGTACAGCAATGCACATTGTTAGCCAAAACAATTGCCAGACGTATTGCGTAACCGCCCAGCAGCAGGCTTGTGTGAAACCCAGTCTGCAGTGTGTCATTAGAAAGTGAACAACAGACAGCCAGCATCAGACAGTAAAGGTGGTGAATTTAAAAACAGTGGCCTCGGGCTTACAAGATAGGCCGGTAAAACAAATACGGCCTATCTAATAACGTGTAAAAACTTTTAAATAAAAGCACGTAAATAATAGAGCGCGGCCAACCTAAACAAGCTAAGTGTTCGAAAATTTATGTCGGCCGACAAAACAAAACAAAATGTTATTTTAAAGTGGATTAAAATAATAGTCGCGCATCAACCTAATATGAAATAATCAATAACAGTACCGCGGTTAAACAGTGTCAAAACTAAATTATGGTGTGTTAAACAGTGCATTCACAGCAGAGGTGCAAAACAGCGGAGTTCTTCAGACGTTAAGTATTAACTGAGTTTTAACCAAGATTATTTTACCTTTTTCCCCAGAGTATAATTCAACATAAATAATTTGTAAATCTAAAATGTACATCAGAGATCTCGAAGTGGGGTTTAAATAGAACGACAAAATCAAAGAACGAATGTGTGTGAGTGTGTAGCTAAATCACGTATTGGTTCATTGCAAATAATAAATAGTTGTGGTATACCATAGTTGTCATAAGCTAGTTAATTAAGAAATATTTTGTTACTATGTTTGATTTCACAAATTGTTACTCATTCAACAAGTATTTAATCTAAATGTCATGAAAGAGAGACGAAGTAGTTATTTTGCATAATAAACCAGAGGCAATTTGTTTTAGCACAAACGGTGTATTTGATCTTTGCCCATATCAAATCCAAATAATCCTTTTTGCAGCAGTTTCGTCTGAACGACTTTTGGACCCTAATCCGAAGGTAAGAGAAAGAGATTGGCAATTAATTAATATTGTCTCAATAACTGGTTGTGTGGCTGTAACTTCAGTAACACTGTGTTTTGCTCCCTTGTGTACTCTATGAGGGCAACAGTCTATCAGACTTTACTGATCTAAATCATTTAATGTTCCATGCTAAAAAACATGAAGCTTCCGGAATTCATATTAAAAGTAGTTTACAGTTAGCTTCCTTAGAAAGTATCAATGTGACAGAACAATTGGATAGTGCCTACAGGCGAGTGTTTATCAGTATTCATAAAGAAAAAGTATTACAAAATGGGTGTATTTTAAACATTATACCTAAATTGTGTACGTTTCTGTGGTGCCTTTGAACTTGTTTTGAGAGGACACAATGTTCTTACCAGTATCTGAGTTTTATACTCATAATTATGTTAACATAATGAGGAATATAAAAAGTGACAGTTATCCTGTGTTGATGAAAACTTGCATCCCCCTCTTCTTGACACCACCAGGCACCACCGATTTACAAAATACAACCAAGTTAATAATTGTCGTGAATGTTCGTACAAACAATGAACTTATGTTCATCTATTACACATGGTATATTTCTAGTGTTTCCACATTATACATAATTTCTATATAATGTACTTCTGCATTTCTACATAAATGTCTACTTTAAAAATCTGCTGAAATGTAGATCTCAATGTTTATTTCAGACTGCAACTGGACGGTGTTATGCACCACTAGACCATGTGCCATTTCATGAAAATAATATAGTCGCACATTCTTCGAGGCAAACACTAGAACTAATGCATTTAAATAATACAAAAATTTGTTTAATTATAAAATGTATTGTATACATTAATATAATATGCAATTTTAATAACCAATAAACTCTTCTTCTTCTTCTTCTTCTTCTTCTTCTTCTTCTTCTTCTTCTTCTTCTTCTACTTCTTCATGGCTTAGACTGTTTAGTCTGTTCCGGCTCCCAACTGGTTGGACCATCTCTTCTTGGGTCTTCCCAGGCTTCTCTTCCCTTTTGGCTGATACAATAAGGTCACCATGGGGAATCTGTCACTGCCCAATAACCAATAAACTTTAAAAGCAAATACTGGTAACTGTATTTTGGCGCTCGGTTTAGTTTTGCATAACACTGTCCAATTGCAACTGTTCCACCTAGTCACAGAAACATTTTAATCTTGTGTGATTCTTAAATCTCTTTTTATAAAGTATGTGTGAAAAACGTCAACAGTTTTCTGGCTCTGGTGACTGTAATCAGAGAATCCAATAAATATTCATGGATTGCAAATACCAGATGGAATTTACTATTCGCTATTTACATTTATGGAGACTTTGGAATGATTGTCATATGCACCAAAATTATGGTTGACTCTATAATAGTTAATATGCATAACTAACCACACTAAAAAAGACCATTTTTATCTTTGTAAACATATTCTTTTTTCTGGGTGGGGGGTGTCCCCCAAGAAAGGAATTACTGGCTTTGACATTATTCATTAACATCAATGCAGATATAATTTTAACAACTTAATATACCCTCTAATGTTGTCCAAATATAACGCAATGAAAACCTGTCCCAACAAAACATGTTATCTTTTCATGCACACTGAATTCAATAAAGAATTAAATAATTAATGTAGTAAATAATTTTTGGTTAATAGCTATGGCAAGACACCATCAAAAAATATGACATGAAATATGGACAACAGAAAATAGAGGGAAACAAAAGAAGACTAAAAAGAACAGAAATGTGATGAAGCTGATGAAAATAAGTAAAATGTAAAACAGAAAAAGGATACAAAACTGTAGGAAGACAAGATATTTGGAGTGCAATGGTATCAGGGTGGAAGCTTAAAGGATACATACTTAAAGGTAAACTACTTGTCAACCAAAAAGAAATAAGGAGAAAGTAGGAAAGAGCATATACAAAGTTCATATAGAGTGAGAGAAGACCTATCAGAAGATGCACTAGTTGAAGATGACACAAAGGGACCAGAAATAATTGGGAAATTTTTAATAAAGCTCTGAAGAAAACGAAGGATGGCAAAGCCCTTCGGTTTGATGAAACAGCCTGTAAACTATTAAAGGCTCTAAGTGAAGAAATTAAAGAGACATTCCTTCAGATAATAAGAAGATACATGCAGAAGGACAAATACCACAAGATTTCCAGAAAGTAATAATGACTCCTGTTCCCAAAAAGTCAGTAACTAAAATATGTGAAGAATATTGCACGCTTAGTCTCTGGTCACACACCTCAAAGATAGGTGATCAGAATTATAAATCAAAAAGATAAATCAAAATTTCATGCTTGTTCTGTTTACAATAAGAAATCCCATGTTGTGTGCATTCCGTTAGTTAAGGTTATATCTGATTGTTACTGAATGTATCTTAATACTGTCCTACTGAGTTGTCACGTGATGTTGAATTACATGAAACAAGTTTAACAGTCTATTTGCTATGAGGACTGTGATGTAGCTATGATGCAAATTCTAAGTAACTGTTGATGCAAAGGCCAACTGTTATGCAACTAATGTCTCTGATATATAAAAAGCCAGCATCTGTTGCTGGAGTCTTACAAAAAACAAACTGAAAAAGCCAAAACAACAGGTTAATTTGTTTAGGCCAGCCAAAAAAGATTTTACATGTATTATTAAACTAAAATAAATCATTCAAAACAAACCAGTGGGATTAAAACAGCTTGGGATCACATAAAACCTGAAATTATACTACAAAGATTTTTTTAAATGTTTATCCAAGCAATGGGTGGATATGAAGATTGTATTTTATTGGAGAATAGTGATGGAGATAACATAAGACTGAATATTGGGAATCGCATTGAGAGTGAAAATGAATGAATGATTGTGATTATACATATTTTTTAATATTTTTACAAACTGAGTGTACAGCACACACTCATGAATGTAATGTAAGTATGCATAAATGTGTAATAATTTTGTTGATAAAATAGCCAAAACAGAACTAAACATTTGCCAAGACAATTTCACGATTTTTTGTTGTTGTTTTAATGAATTGACTTTTTCTACTTGAAACACCTTCCAAACTCAGGGGTAGTATTATATCCACAGTCAACTTCTAATTGGGCAAATATTGTATTTTCTTACATTACATCATAATATAACAAAAACAAAAGTTTTTAATGTTAACAAACATTTTTCACATACCATAAGGTTTGATAACGTGGAATTTGGCAGGTGATACGCATACAATTCAATCTGATCAGCAGTTGGATGTAAACCAGCCTTGGTAATTGGTTCCGGTGTCTGGCTTAATAAACTCTGCAGTACAGGCAAATCCTCATCCCTAAATGTAGTCACAAAACCCTAAACAGGTGGGTATAAATACAGTTACTAACCTCGGCAGAAACTTCTATAATATCCCCATTTCTAACATAATTCAATATCATACTGCTATATAAATAAAATTAATGCATCTAACAGTACATAACAGGCCTACTAGTATATTATGCACGTATCTAAATTTCCAACTTATTACAGTCCAATCACAAGAAAACCCACTGTAAAAAATCTGTCTAATAAAAATAATATAATGACCACAATTTAGTTACACAAAGTAAAACACGTATATAAGGTCTGTCCAGAAAGTATCCACCCATATAATATTTCGAGAAAAATAGGTTTCCTAGCACAATGGATGTACTCCCCTTGAGACCCTTGAGACGTCATATACTTACGCATTTCTTCCGTTTCATAGTCTACAAAGTCCTTTCAGAACCACAATCAGCTGCCTCGTTGCATTTTTGTTGCTGAAACTGGTCCACTGTCCAAAATCTCTTCTCCCTTTCAGTAGTGATTTTAGTCTGGAAAGAGACTCCAGATGTTGGAGGGGACCAAGTCAGGACTGCAGGGTGGCTGAACAATGTATATGATGCAATGTTTCATCAATAAATCCTATACCAGGTACTACGAATGTACAGGTGCATTCTCACTGTGAAGATGTCACCACATGCCCACAGCTCCTTCAATTTTCTTCTCACTGTGTTAATCAGCATGCAAAGAGTTTCTAAGCAGTATTTCTTAGTTACTATTTCTTTTATGAATTTGCTAACTGCTACAATTTTTATTGTTCAACAAAGCTTTTCGTCATCACTAAAGAAATACTAAAGCTTTTCGTATTTCATAAAAGAAATAGTAAGGATGGCTGCTAATTTAAACAATACGAAGAATTTCTTAGTTACTGCCTGACCTGGAGGAGCATACATGATGAACCAAACATTCATGAGTAAAAAAAAAGTTAATATGGCCCTGACACTGCTTCCAGAACATAGACTGCATTCTATGGGTTTGCACCTATCTTGAAAGCGTCGATACTATAACTTAATTTGAGCATCAATCATTAAGTCAAGACACTCGCACCCTAAAGTCCCCCTATTAATCATTGTCCCTGTCAATGTCTCCCATGGATGAATGTCCAATTTAAACCAAAACTTGGTGGTGATCCCAGATCTAATCTACTTGTCCAATCAATATACATGCAATGGTCACACAAAACACAAGCTTACTCAATAATGTCACACTGCTAAATGAGAAGTCCAATGGGAGCCATACATGAACAGTAAGGTCTCCTTTCATTGGCTACACAGTCTCAAGAAGATCACATATGTTATTGAGATATTCAAAATGGTTGGATACTGTACAGACAGACCCCGTATACTGTCTACATAAATGTACTGACTGGATAACTGCAAGTGACACATTGAAGCTGAAGCTGAAGCCCTGCTACTACTCCTGCTGATACATGTTGGACAGTCTGCAATTATCAAATAGGTATCTAATCTTCATATGGTTAGTGTTTTATTTCAATTTCATATTAGTACAATACGTACTACACGTACACTAATTACACACTTATTACAGCATACCTCTATTCTTATATAAACATGGTATTTGCCTTCAAGTGACTTCTTGATACACTAACCTGCTGTTTTGTGACTTTGTTTTGTAAACAATATGTTCGGCCCAGGGCGAGCGTCAGCTGCTGGGCGGGTCGCAGTTGGTGGATAGCAAAGGTTCCATCAGATATGATGGACAGCTGCGAATAAGGCTACACCAAATAAGCACTCCTGAACTGAGACAGCAGCATTACCAGGGTGTGGTGGGGTGAGCGGTGGCATGGTCACACCAGCTAAAATCCACATAATCCCTATGACAATGCTGTGACATGGCGAGTAAGTGCCACCATAAAATAAGCACTACCCCATACTGCCTTGTATGATATGGGATGATTCCCAAAGGCTAGGATGACGCATTGAAATCAAACCAAGGGCTAGGTCAGGCTTCAAGCTGTAGAGAAAGCAACTGGCCTAGGAGAATAAACTCTGATAGAATATCGGGCATGGCAGGATGGCTTGAGGTGGCATTTCCATCACCTGCCTATCTAACTACAGGCTAAACCTGTATTAGGGAAAATTTTTGAATACTCAGAATCTTCAGAAGCAGCTGGATGGATTTCATGGAGAAGATCTGTGGGTAGGCCTTGTAAGAGATTGCTACAGTGAAGCCTATACCATGCAGGCAGGTAGCCTATTGCTGCAGGCTATAAGCCTATACCATGAAGTGACGATAACAATGACAATATTTTCGGATTGTGGTTATAATTTCATTCAAAAAACAAAATTCTAAAACTAACACATGCTGCTCAAACTGTCCGAATAATATATGCAAATCAAATATTGTAACCGAGTTACAATTTATAAATTTCAGTTTTTTCCACACTTAAAATGTGCCATCATGTAACACAGATAAAGCCTGTATTTCTCATTAGTTTTGATAATTTTTACCTTATCACCTTATTGCTATATGATGAAGTAGCCACAATATTCACTTTAACATGGTTCTCTAACTGATCACCTGCATGGAACCTACTGTCACATACAGTACTTTACTATGACTGGGAAAATGTACTCTTGTCAGCCTTCATGTTTATAATTTCATGTATAACTACACTGTGCTTGATTACTATATAACAATACAGGCTATAAAATCATCCTTTGTACTCTACTAGCTTAAACAACAGATGCCAAAAGTTAGATACTTATTTTGTGAGCTGTCTGTTATGTTTGTCAGCACATCAGCAGTGACTTCACTGCTGTGTTATCTCAAGAATTTTTGTAACTGCATTATGTAGCATAATGATTGATTGATTGATTATTTTCTGTATTTAAGGCAATCCCAGTACAGAATTCAGAAAACACAAAAATTTTTCAACTGATTTTCTGTATTATACAGATATTTTTTCTGAAATTTAGCATTCCTTTCCACATTGAGCAGATTCTTTATTATACAAAACTTGCTGTTACACTCGCGGCTTTGCCCGCTTTATTGTTTTCTTTTAAATAACATTTTTTTTTAATCATCATCTGTTAAATTATCTTTATATTTGTGTTTTCCACTTTGAATATTTAACGTATTTTTAATATACCCCATAGTACCCTATAGGTTATAATTTCATGAATCAGAATTTCATTTTTATTCGTTACAGGCAAGTTTATTTAATGCTGTAGCATATGATTTCTCATATTTCTAAAGTATAGGATATATACATGTAATTGGTAATCTAAAAAGCCCGTTAATGCAAAATGGTGGTACACTTTTTTGTTCAGATTAACAAAATTGGACCACATTTACAATTTTCTAATATAACAGTAGTCTTTACCTTACCCATAAACTGTTATCAAGAAATTATAATGAAGAATAAAAAACAGAAGTAAAATAAAAGTAGAACTAAAATTGAAAAAACTGACCCTTACCGTTCACTAATTACAACTAAAACAATATAAATACTTATTAAAGCCAAAACCCCTGTTAGTAAAATATAGGTAAACTCATTTCTCTTACTCTACTGAATACTAACAAATACAGACAGAAAAAAGCCAAATTCTGAGAAAATATAAAATTATATTTGTTTTTGTAATGTTAAGAACAAACACTTCCTAAATTCAGAATGTACTTGTTAACAGTTTTGCATAATTTCTGAATTATCTGAATAGTCTCTGAATTGCTGTATTTGCGAAATGAAAGTGTTAAAAAGTAATATGTACAAAGAATTGTTTACTAGCTATTAGTCCTTCCTTCTGCCTTACTAAATGAGTTCTGTCTGACAAACATAGTATGGTTACCTTCTCAAACTGTGTACCAAATCTGCCAGCCCTTCCAGCAATCTGAAGTGCTTGTGATACAGACAGTGTATCCATCTCTTTCTCACCCTGCTCATTTACAACTGGTTTTATCAGAGAATAAAAGATAACTCTCCTAATACTCCTATTTAAACACAACAAACATTAATAAAAAAAAAGTTAACCTTACACAACATGAAATGTAACATTTTTATTTACCATTTGTCATACGATGGTAAATAATTACTGAAGTGTATTTGTCCACAAAGTGGAATCTGATGTAAACAAAGCATAGTAATAAAACACATACACATCGAACTTAACACAAACACAGACTAAATCTATGAAGTATAAAATTATTTACCATGTAGTTCAGTAACCAGTTAACCAGTTATGGTAAATTATAGTTATATTAAGAAAATCTTTACTCGTTTTTAATCAACTAGCATTAAAACTAACATGTGAATTCACTTTTCAATAGAATAAAACAAATCAAAAATTACAGTACTTTACTTGAAAAAAGGTTTTATGGTGACCCAATTCGGTGCAGAGGCTGCCTTATTCCAATTCTAATGTCGATGATTCAATATCCCTCTTGTTTAATTACAATTGCAATTTAACCCATATATATTTAGAATTAAGCCCGTAATAAATAAAACATCCTTCTTCTACACCATGTTTTCGATAAGGTTTGTAAATTGAAAAAAAAAGTTTTATACAATTCTTGATGAAACTAGCAAAGTTTTGCTGCAACTCAGACTTCAGTGTTCACAGACAACCAACTCTTTTTTGAATTAAAAAATTAAAAATTAAACTAACAACAGCAACTGTACAACTGTCAAGATATCACAAATTATTGTAATTGTAATGCTGTATGCCCTTTTTTCTCTGCAATTAAATTAATTTATTATACAATAAATTTGTATTGTTATTCACGGTATCGGCTAACTGCAAAATTCCAGCATTAACTTCTGGAAACCTAATACTGTTTTTGACATAACCAAGAAACAACTTCACAGTTTTGGCATTTGGAAAACTGGAAGAATTAAATGCTGTGATACTGCCTGTTAACAACAATTAATGATGTACCTTTATGATAAAAATTTTAAAAATTTTTTAACCAATTTTTAAATACACAACTTATGATAGTCCCCCAACTTTTTTGATTCAAATAAAAGTAGCCGATTTTTTTTAAATCCAAATTTTCCTATAACAGTTTGTTTACGCTTTCTCTTTAGCCTACTAAGAGTTGTAGCGGGGCATTTTTGGGCATACCTGGGGTAATAACAGGATTTGTATTTTTTAATAATAAATAACTTGTCGAGTGATAGAAAAATGTTATGACCGAACGGTAAATTTCTTATTTGGAGCGATCCCAACAACGGCAACACTGCTTGAGGCGTTGGAAACCAAGTTATTCAACAATATTCATATAAACAGTTTTAATAACCGGCAACTGTACCAAACTCAGTTCAAGGACAATGACGAACACGTTATGTAACAGTAAACACGTTACACAACCAGACATCAGGCGATGTGTTGCGTCAGCAAATTATATAACGATGTGTGTCACCAGTTTTGTCAACAAGCCAAAAAACAGTCCACTGGCGAACGAATACAATATGTAAACCAATCAGAATTGAACGAACAACAGTTGCTTCACAAAATAGCGCCTATTTCTCAGCCCAGTCCAACTTCATCACCACTCGCGAGTGGTCTGTATAAAAGTTTCGGCAGTAAGTGCGGGCCCGTACCTAAAATGTGAAGACCGAAAAAACAACCAAATGTAACTTAAAGCATATCTAAATCAAGTAAAAGGAACAGTTTTCTTGGAATAATGACAGTGGTGGAAATATAAAACTGAGTGTTAATTAAAACAAACGCGTGTGCGTGGACTTAAAAAATCATGACTTCTTCTGGACTTAAAAATCAGCTAAGTAACCTACAATAATATAAAGAAAACACAAATCTTCAACTATGGTTTAATATTCAAAATTTTAACACTTTCTAATTATGAGCTCTTAAAATCGGGGAATGGTTATGTGTGTGTGTGTGTAAGCGCTGGTTTTCGTTATGTCTTAGTTGTAGAGAATTGTCTGTATTTATGTTATATCTTAGTTTGAAAACTGCTTAAGCAAAATGATCATTTTTACGAATACTTAAACACACTTAAATTACGAAAGTTAATAGGTATAAGGGAGAAAAGAAATTTTGTATTTTGACCGAAAAATTTATAACTTAATGGTGTTTCTTTTTGAGAATCTAATAAAATAATATTGATCTGGATAGTTAAATGTGAATTAAATTAGTTATTGCAAATAAACCATTCTGATCTCCTGTTCGCCAAAAAGAACCCGAGGACCCAAGAAAAACGGTAAGTACGTATATTTTTTCATACGTAGTTGGTAACAAGATGGCGCTCGAAGAATTCAGTTAATAAATAGTGAACAGTAACCTATTATCAATAAAACGATATATCACATTTGGCTTCCGAACGTAGGGACGATTTATATAAAGGAATTTTATATAAAATACGGCCTACTTGGGAGAACAGAATGGTTGTTTGGAATTCATATTTGCGTATGTACGTAAATGAGACGTAAGAGGTTATGTTTAATATGGGTGAGTAGAATATTTTTCAATAAATATATGTTACATATAATAGGATTTTAATAAAGAAATATATATAAAGAGTTTTAAGAAAAATGGCAGATAATAGTACTGTCAGCTTATCTGACAGTCAGTTTAGTACCGATTCGGGAGTACAAACGAATGATAATGTAGAGAGTCAGTTGACCGAATCAAAAATAATGAAAGATGTCGAATATCAATCGACACCTATCCAAAATAAAAAAAATGACGATACGTATGAAATGTTTAAAGCAATACAAACAATGATAGAGAACCAGAGTGTAAAGTTAAATAGTAGTATAAATGAGAAGTTCGATATCCAAAAGAATAGTTTTGAAGAGTTATTAAAAAATCAGAATAAAGAGTTGAAACATGAAATACAAGAAATGAATAAACATTTAGAAAGCACTCACGAAACAATAAGAAACGGTTTAAATAAGTTAGAACAGAAGTTCGAGAAATTAGGTAACAATGTTTTAAGTAAGACAAAATGTAAAAATGACGAAATAGTAGACAATTTTGAGAGTATAGTGGGGGTGAAGAATAATGATGAAAATATAATAACAAATAGTGCTGATGAAGTTTTAGAATGCGATAATGAAATGTTAATGAGTGTTTATGAAATAGAAAGAGAGTGGAAGAATAATGTAGTAATTGAATGGGGACAGAGGGCAAATTTTCCCCTTATTGTTTATAATGATGATGATGATTTAATGTTGTTTTTTCAGGGCAAGAGACCCTTATTGTTAAATGAAGTAATGTTGTATAATGTTGTACCCTCTGTCCATAATAATTGTGAGAGTGTGATGTGGTGCTATGAAGAAAGAGAGTTATATGTTGAGAATGAAATAGAAATATATAAGTTAGAAAGAAAGTATGATGAATTGAGAAAATTAATAAAAGGGGTGATGATGAATCATGTGAAATACGTACCTGTTGAAAGAGAGACAGAAAATAATTTTGATAATATCTTACCTGACTATAATGACTTACCTGACGTAGTAGTTGAGGAATACAAAGATGAGAAAATTTACCTGACATTAACAAATAACCCTGATATAGACGGGACAATCCTAACCTATGGTAACAAGATGTATAGTGGTACAATGGATGAAATAGAATTGATAGATTATTATGATAGTAATGATTATCATAATTTGTGTGTTGATAAAAATGATGAATGTTACAAATACACTAGATATATATATGACGATGGAGGATGAGCTAAAAGATCAGTGTTGGGAAATTTTTAAATATTGTAAATTTTTGGTAATGACCTTGCTGATTTGGACATCTGAAGTGAGATACACTTGAACAGTTTTGACGCATATTTTGTAAATAATATTGAATTCATTTGTGTGTATTGTGAAATGTTAGAAAAGTAATGTGTATATGTTTTAGAAAATGTTGTATTAATAATAATAATATTATTAATATTTTTGCACTGTAATTAAATAACAAAATAATTATGAAGACAATAGTTAATGATTTATAGAATGTTGATAATAATTGAGATATGTTATTTTAATAATCAAATGAATATTCAATTTTAATAATAAATTGAAGTAAATAATTTGAGATCTTTAGATATTGTGATTGAATGTTATGTGTTTGAATTTTATAAGGAATGTAAATTGTTTGGTGAGATTTTGATTTAATAATAATTAATAAGTAAATAAATGGTAAATGGTCTATTTTGTGGAATAACTTAATGGTTAAAAATATATGTTAATAATAAATTTTAAGCAATTTTGAAAATCTGAGTGCAACACAGGATCAATTCATAATGATGATAAACAAAAACAGTTAATGAAAAATTTTAAATAATAATGTTTACAAATTTTTAGATAAATTATTTATAAGAGACTTGTTTGTTAAATATTTTTTGCTAATCCAGGGTGATTGCCATTTGTGTATTGTGTTATGTGATGTATTATAACAGTGTAGTGTGGAACTGCTATGGGGGAAGGTTGTAGATTTTGTATTTAATATTTTATGTTAATAATGGTTAAGCTTCCATATAAAGTGGGTTAAAACCCCATCTACATTAATAATGTCATTTAAATATAAATTCGTAAATTTAATTTTACTTGTGATTCCCCAACTTTTCGGGCGGTCACGGCCTCACCGAACCCTGACCGTGGAATTGGTTTAGCTTTAACAGCTATGGTTGGGGCACATTACGATTGCGCGCTGCCATAACTGGCCATAGCTGTTATCGTTGTAAAGGTGCATTTTGAAATTGATGGGGGGTAATAAAAGGGGAATCACCAAACTATGGAACAGCGGCTGCCACTCTGTTCGAGAAGGAACAGCAGAGCCAGGTGGTAGATCCGTTTAAGGGTGTATAATTATTAACGAGAACATGTTGATGTTCAACAATTTTAAACTTAACAGCGGAAGCAGAGACACGGAGAGGTAAAACCCTTCTCCAAAATATACAGTCTCTGTGGAAGCGAAAAGGCGCCACAGTCTTCCATAATTCTGAAATAGTGTGTGTGGCTGGGAGGTTATCCAAGGGGATAACGTATTAAAAATTTGATATATTTTAATTAATAATGATGATTTGCTACTCAATAATTTTGTTTGAATTTAAAAATTAGATGCACTAAATACTTCTTATATTGTGTTATTGTGTCTTATTGTGTTGTTTGCATTTAGTATGTTAGGAATAAGTATTATAAAAATATAATAATATGTTTTCAATGTGTTTACAGATTTGAAAATAAAATGAAAAATAGTTGTAATAAGTAAAATTTTCAATAGGTTGTAAAAGATAGAAGTGGGTGATAGTAATTGTTTGAATAAAATGTTTGAGTCAATTCAAGTTGAATTTTGTGGGACATAGATTTGTCCAAATCGAAGTAAAAGTTAAAGTAATAGTGGAAATGAAAATAATGCAATGTCTTTTGAGTTAATGTATGTTATAGAATTTTGAGAAGTATAAGTGGAGACACAGTAGAAATGGAGATTTTATGTAGAGTTTTGAGCGATATATTGTTTATTTTGTTGATGTTAATTTGTTGTAGTTGTAGTGAGGTTATGAGATTGAGATTTTTTGGGGATGGCAATTTTGTAGTAGTGGTAGTGTATTTGGGGAGTCCACAACAAGGGTTGGGACGGGATAGGGACCGATTGGCGCCGGAAAGGGTTACCTAGGGTGAGTCCAGGGACCAACATAAGGGAATGAGTTTTGGGAAGGAAACACGTATCCTATGTACAAAGGGTTAGAGAGTATATTTTTTATATAAGAGTAGAGGGTGGCGATTGGAGTTAAAGTAGTAAGTAGTTAGAGGTAGAGAAGGGTTAGTAAATTTTTGATAGAGGGGTGTCGTACTAGTTAGAGATTTTGTAAGGGAACGTTAGAGTAATAAAAGGGGTAAGATTATGAGTAAATGCCAAGTGGATAAAGTAAATTATAAGGAATAACGTAGAATCACCCAAAGTAATGAAATGGAATAATGATGGCCAGAATTGCAAAAAATAAATAAAATAAAAAATTTTGTAATTTTGAGAAACGAATTAATAAGAGTAAATCAAGTTTAAAAGTAATTTTTTGATTTTATATGTCAATTTAAGGATGTAAAGTGTGTAACATTTTAATTGTAAGTTGTTTATTTTAAAATGAATTATTAATGTACTGTGTTTTCTTATGTTAAGTTATGTTAGGTATTCTGATATATACATGGTAGTAATAAGTGAGTAAAAACAAAACCAGTGCTTCTTAGCGCAAACCAGCACCGCTAGGGGGGAACAGATCAGTTGGGGATATGGTGTTGTATAAGGCCACTATTTAATATTTTGATTTGTTGTTTCAGTGTTTGGTGATGCTGTGGCGGCGGACCTGAGCTGGCCTGCGCGTCAGGGCAGGGGCGTTGAGTATCTGTCTGACTCTACGGTGTTGGGATCTCGAGAGAGAAGTCCAGTATTGTCATGCAGATGCAGTCACAGTCACCGGACCAAGGGTGAGTTGATTATTCTTGTTTGTAAACCGTACAGGGGGTTGTGGCGACATATCCTGGCTGATCCCTTTAGCAAGTATGAATGTGTCAATGAGATTTTTTATGCTTCGGCATAAAATATCTCATTGAGGGGGTATTGTAGCGGGGCATTTTTGGGCATACCTGGGGTAATAACAGGATTTGTATTTTTTAATAATAAATAACTTGTCGAGTGATAGAAAAATGTTATGACCGAACGGTAAATTTCTTATTTGGAGCGATCCCAACAACGGCAACACTGCTTGAGGCGTTGGAAACCAAGTTATTCAACAATATTCATATAAACAGTTTTAATAACCGGCAACTGTACCAAACTCAGTTCAAGGACAATGACGAACACGTTATGTAACAGTAAACACGTTACACAACCAGACATCAGGCGATGTGTTGCGTCAGCAAATTATATAACGATGTGTGTCACCAGTTTTGTCAACAAGCCAAAAAACAGTCCACTGGCGAACGAATACAATATGTAAACCAATCAGAATTGAACGAACAACAGTTGCTTCACAAAATAGCGCCTATTTCTCAGCCCAGTCCAACTTCATCACCACTCGCGAGTGGTCTGTATAAAAGTTTCGGCAGTAAGTGCGGGCCCGTACCTAAAATGTGAAGACCGAAAAAACAACCAAATGTAACTTAAAGCATATCTAAATCAAGTAAAAGGAACAGTTTTCTTGGAATAATGACAGTGGTGGAAATATAAAACTGAGTGTTAATTAAAACAAACGCGTGTGCGTGGACTTAAAAAATCATGACTTCTTCTGGACTTAAAAATCAGCTAAGTAACCTACAATAATATAAAGAAAACACAAATCTTCAACTATGGTTTAATATTCAAAATTTTAACACTTTCTAATTATGAGCTCTTAAAATCGGGGAATGGTTATGTGTGTGTGTGTGTAAGCGCTGGTTTTCGTTATGTCTTAGTTGTAGAGAATTGTCTGTATTTATGTTATATCTTAGTTTGAAAACTGCTTAAGCAAAATGATCATTTTTATGAATACTTAAACACACTTAAATTACGAAAGTTAATAGGTATAAGGGAGAAAAGAAATTTTGTATTTTGACCGAAAAATTTATAACTTAATGGTGTTTCTTTTTGAGAATCTAATAAAATAATATTGATCTGGATAGTTAAATGTGAATTAAATTAGTTATTGCAAATAAACCATTCTGATCTCCTGTTCGCCAAAAAGAACCCGAGGACCCAAGAAAAACGGTAAGTACGTATATTTTTTCATACGTAGTTGGTAACAAGATGGCGCTCGAAGAATTCAGTTAATAAATAGTGAACAGTAACCTATTATCAATAAAACGATATATCACAGAGTTACGATATTACAAGTATTTTCCCTTATTTTGTTTCACCTGTTTTACACATTGTGCCCTGATACATCCCTAAATTCCAATACAAGTTGTTCAACAACTTCAATGTCAAATATTGATAATTTTCCACACAACTTATTAAATTCGTTTAAAATTACAAATTTTACCCAGCTCCATAAAGACTTTCCTGAATAATACAACTTACAATAGCTTCATTTAATTGGTTTTATAGTGTATACAGTATTAAGGATGAACTGTGTGTACTTAATGTACTAAATGAGACAGCAACTACTGCACACACCGCCCCACTGTGAACTAACTTGTTACCTAGTGGAGAAATTAGTGATGTGGCTACTCATCCAATGGATCTGATTCAACTATGAACATATGCTTTTGTTTACATCAGTAACTAGAGTAAGAACCACTTTACACTTTAGTTTCCTGTATCAATACGTTGGTGAAACCAATATTAAATTAATTCATCCAAATTAACATAATAAAATTGTTAAGCTACGAATTTATCACCATTTAATTAACATAGAAAACCATACAATAATAAAAAAAACTTACACTTACCTTTTTGCGTGTTCTTGGGTCCAGGGTCTCATACGCACTTTGGGATACAAGCGTAATTTTCAAGGTTGTGTGAAGAACTTATAAAATGCATCTTGGAAGAGAAATTATTTTTTGTTTATTAATTAAAAGAGTTGAATTTATACTTTTTCTCCAAAAAATAGTTTTTTACAGGTTTTAAAGGTATTACAAGTGTATAGGTTGTGCAACTATTACATCTTACTTACTATCCTTATTTCCTACTACTTACATACTCTAAGATAGCCCAGCCTGCCATTCACTCATTCTCTCAATTTATACACCCTCCCCTGAACATTTTTATTACCCCTAACCCTTAAACATGTTGTGAAATTTTATAGTCGGCAACGTGGTCTTCATGCGCACTCACTATTTAACGTTGGCCATCACTGGTATGTCCGGAACTAAACGTGGATATTCTTCACTGACTGGTATTAACCGCGGTTACATGAATTTAAACTGTTGTTTCACTTTTTTATCGGTGAAACATGAAATTTTATACTGAGCCTAACTTAGCTCTGTACCGGCCGGTACGCACAGAGTATGACCACCGTCACCGAGAACGTAACAGGTACCGCTTGCTTTCTTTGGAGGGAAGCTGGTTCTTTACTGCCACGATGTTTTCGTCGTCGCTCATTGCTCATATGCTGTTGGGTAACCATCTTATATATGGAATTGAGCTGATATATGTGTGTTACCAGAGCTTAATATTGGACTTGGCTCTGCTGATGTCACCAACAGTAGGCGGAGTTTAATGCGACTTCCGGTATTGAGTTGGTGGCTGCGACAAACGTTTTTCTACATCGCCATGTTTCGCAGCGTGGGTTGTGTTTTCCAAGCGTCCCTCAGGCGCGCCGCCCATCAATGTTGCATACGGGCGTGATCATACACACGCAAAGTTCTGCGAAAAATTGGGGTGGTAAATTCTTCGCCGCATTACTCAACAACAACCTGCGTCTTATTGCTTTGTTTCACTGTTCTGTTATACTGACAAATACGTTGCACAATAATACAGTTATTTCGCAATATTTTATAAGGCTCCCGACCGAAAATGAAATGAATAAAAATATATAAATGCCCCAAACGGTTAAAATAAAAACACCCAAAAATTGACCCGCTACAATACCCCCTCGATGAGAATTCTGCTGTTCACGACAGAAGAAATCTCATCGATAACCCCGAAGAGGACCGGTGAGGAACTGGGGCCAACAACCCCCTGGTTCTTAATCTCATGGGTACACGACCCCCCTGGCTCAGCGACTATGGACTCATCTGAACGAGATCACTGGACTTCTCCGTAAGAGATCCCAACACCGAGAAATCGAACAGACTCGCACCACAGCGCACCTCGCCTTTTAGCATGCTACCCCCAAAAATCCTCAATCCCTGGCTAAAATTATTCCAGCTCCTCCGCCGATATGGATCCCCTTTTTGCAAGCTGGGCTGCCTTTAGCAGATACTGGGCTCACACACACTGACATTACATATTACCATAACACATTAAAAATAAAAACTTCCTTTTAAAATTTATTATAAATTTAAACAATTCAAAATATTATTTTATCAAAAAATTCTCTTCCTGGTTTTTCTAATTTTTGTTTCAAATGACTTAACCTAGACATTTCTACTAATATAAACACATCCTTACTCTAACATGAGAACCACTTATAGTCTACCAATACAATGTAATGCAATAAAATAAACATGGTTAATGCACGCATAATAAAAGAATCATTATATAAAATATTCATTCGCTGGCAGGCGAAAATCAAGTTTTTTTTTTTTTTTTTTTCAAATGAATTAAAATTTTCAAAATTTTAAAATTAAAAAAAAAAATTATTCATTAAATATTTATTAAATTTATTTATTAAATAACATTTATTAAAATTATTCAAATATTGGTTTGACTTAACTAAACAAACAAATTAAAATTGACTTCCTACTATACAAGCTTAGTAGGTGTATGACCCCATCAGCTGATCGTAACTAGGTCAAGTCCAAGATCCTTGACCTACATATGTTATATATAAGTTCTGAAAACACATTGAACATCTGTAATATCCTAACTTTGAAATACAAACATACTAACAAAATATTTAAAACCAACAAAATATTAATATAATAATCAATTTGACATTTAAATTATTTAAAATAAACAATTCTTGACTTTACATCATTTTCAAATTTTATCAAAATTCTGTCACTGGTTGAAAAAAATAAACAATTGTATATTCTTTATCATGAATCTCTCTTTTTGCGTAACAATCTTACGTTAATCTACTGTGGGTGATGTAACTTATTTATTCTCATTACTGTATTAGATCTCTATATACATATATAATCTTTATCTCTCCGTATGGCTCTAATATTAATCAACTTCAATTACCCTGACACCCATCTCTACCAAAATCTCTACTAATCAGGACACTCTAAACCCCTACTTATCATTTAACATAATTCGCTACCTTCTCTACACATAAAAAAATACTCTCTAACCCTTTGTACATAGGATACGTGTTTCCCCTACCCAAAACTCAATTCCCTTATTTGGCGGCCCGGATTTTACCTAAGGCGGCCCCTCCTCACTAAAATCTATTCTAATCCCGTCCCAACCCTTGTTGCGGACTCCTACATGACACTACCCCCTAATACAAAATTGCCATCCCCAAAAATCTCACTCTCATAACCTTACTACAAATACAACAAAATAGCCTCATTAACTATAAACAATATATCACTCAAAATCTACATAAAGTCTCCATTACCACTGTGTCAACATCAATACTACTTACAATTCTACAACATACCTTACTTCAAAACAACATTACATCATATTCATCTCTACTATTTCAAATTCAACTTTGATTTTAACTTGGACAGATCTATATGCCCCACAAAATATTTATCACCCAAAAAACTATCTTTTGTTAACTTGCATCAATTATTGCTTTATTTCTCAAATTCTTTTTATCATTACTTTAAAATATCTGTAATGCATTAAAAATTACCTTGGACATTAATTACTTAAAACATTTATAACTAATATACCAGTGACATATTATTGCTGATCAGCTGATCCTACTAACACAATAAAATTACATCTTTTACTTGAACCACTTACATGAAATATACATATTTATTTATCATTATTCCTCACCTCCTTGTTTCCCCTTTCTCTGATTTTGGTCATTTATGTTAACCTGCCAGACGATTTACTTATTAGCTTAAAAAAATACACACATAATAAAAATACATATTCTTATCAATGCTTATCTAACAGACAACAATAAAATAATACACTTTATTGAAGTTAAAATTCGTTCCATTAAGTTAAACATTTGTGTACATTTTATTATATTTGACTTGTATCATAAAAATTTTATACTTACAGTCCATAATTCATATACTGACATACACAACTATATACACCATACACCACTACTCCAAGTAACCTCTGAAACATTTAACAAAAAGTTATTTCAAATCAACAACTTATCAATTAATTACCAACTTCACTTCTCGTTAAACCATTTAAATTCATCAGAAAATTCAATAATATAATCTTTGAATTAATCAAAACATTTAAAACCTTTCAAATTATTTTAATTAAATTAATTAAGCATTTACAATTAGCCAATTAGTTTTCAAAATTAATTCGGTTATTTGTTTAAATTGCAAATATTAATATTATCATTACAACAATCATCTACACACACCTTATTTACTTAACATTCTACAATACACACAAATAAACTTATTAAACATTTATTTACAAATCTACATCCTTATTTATTTAGTCATATCACACTTCAATGTTCAAAGGTTGCGAGGTCACAAAACCATAAAACAATATATATAAAATTGTCCATTAATTGTTTATAGTTTAGCCTCCATCGTTCCAAATTAACCTTGGTTCTACATAACACTTTTCGATTTCGTTAAAACACATACTGATACTTTGTGTGTCATAAACCCAAAAATCAAAGTCATCCGTCTTACCAAAATAATCTTGCAACCAGTCAACATTAAGTATATCTGTTAAGTCTCCGTTAGTAAATTTCTTCAATATCGGGTCAGTTACTTTTGTATTAAAAATCAAATCATTCTTATTTAAATACTCTTCTAATATTTCTTTCAACTCACCATAATCTCTCTTTAATTCATATAATTCTATCTCTCTCTCAACACACAATTCTCTATTTAAATCTCTCTCATCATAACACCATCTCATACCTTCAATATTACTCCAGACAGAGGGTATAAACTTATACAAATAAAATAAACAACTCAAATCTTCTACTAATACGGGACTCCTGCCCTTCAAAAACAGCACTTGTGAATACATTAAATCATCATAACTAAGGGGAAAATTTGCCCTCTGTCCCCACTCTACTACATCATTATTCCTCCTCTCTCTCTCTAACTCATTGACACACATTAACATCTCATAATCACTACATTCTACACTTTCATTAATACTCTCATTATTTATTTTTTCCGTATCAGTCTCTGATACTAACTCTTCAAACACATTAATATTCTCAGTAGTACGTACATTATTTGTTAACTCTTTATCTGGCATTACATTTTTGTATTTGTCATTACAAGTTTCATTTGTATTATTCTTATCTGGATTCATCACATGTACTCCCATTCGCTCAACACTCTGTTCTAATTTATTCAAATTAGTTCTTATTATTTCGTTATTATTTTCTAAACATTTATTTAATTCTTGAATCTCATGTTTCAACTCATTAATATCCCTACTTTGTCTATCAAATTTGTCATTCAATTCTCTAAAATTACTATCTTGTTTTTCTAAAGCGTTATACATGCTGTCTTGTTTTTCTAAACTATTGTACATCATATCATACAATCTTGCTAACATAGTATCATTATCAGATTTCTTATTTTGATTTCCTGAAATAGGGGTTGAATGAATCTCAACTGTCTGTATTATTTTTGACTCCTCAAGACTACTGTCAGTTGTTTGAATTCCGGAGTCGCTACTTATTTGATTTGCTATCTGACTATCAGATAAACTAATATCATTATTATCTGCCATTTTTCTTAAAATTTTTTAATATATATTTCTTTATAAAATCTTACCATATGTAACGCATACTTATCAAAAAAAAAATATATTCTACTCACCAATATTAAACATAACCTTTTACGTCTTTCACTTAACCTCTCAATTGCGCTTGTATCTTATTTGTAGGTATGGAATTTCATTTTATTAAATTCGTGCCTGTTCCGCGGCGCCAAATGTTAAGCTACGAATTTATCACCATTTAATTAACATAGAAAACCATACAATAATAAAAAAAACTTACACTTACCTTTTTGCGTGTTCTTGGGTCCAGGGTCTCATACGTACTTTGGGATACAAGCGTAATTTTCAAGGTTGTGTGAAGAACTTATAAAATGCATCTTGGAAGAGAAATTATTTTTTGTTTATTAATTAAAAGAGTTGAATTTATACTTTTTCTCCAAAAAATAGTTTTTTACAGGTTTTAAAGGTATTACAAGTGTATAGGTTGTGCAACTATTACATCTTACTTACTATCCTTATTTCCTACTACTTACATACTCTAAGATAGCCCAGCCTGCCATTCACTCATTCTCTCAATTTATACACCCTCCCCTGAACATTTTTATTACCCCTAACCCTTAAACATGTTGTGAAATTTTATAGTCGGCAACGTGGTCTTCATGCGCACTCACTATTTAACGTTGGCCATCACTGGTATGTCCGGAACTAAACGTGGATATTCTTCACTGACTGGTATTAACCGCGGTTACATGAATTTAAACTGTTATTTCACTTTTTTATCGGTGAAACATGAAATTTTATACTGAGCCTAACTTAGCTCTGTACCGGCCGGTACGCACAGAGTATGACCACCGTCACCGAGAACGTAACAGGTACCGCTTGCTTTCTTTGGAGGGAAGCTGGTTCTTTACTGCCACAATGTTTTCGTCGTCGCTCATTGCTCATATGCTGTTGGGTAACCATCTTATATATGGAATGGAGCTGATATATGTGTGTTACCAGAGCTTAATATTGGACTTGGCTCTGCTGATGTCACCAACAGTAGGCGGAGTTTAATGCGACTTCCGGTATTGAGTTGGTGGCTGCGACAAACGTTTTTCTACATCGCCATGTTTCGCAGCATGGGTTGTGTTTTCCAAGTGTCCCTCAGGCGCGCCGCCCATCAATGTTGCATACGGGCGTGATCATACACACGCAAAGTTCTGCGAAAAATTGGGGTGGTAAATTCTTCGCCGCATTACTCAACAACAACCTGCGTCTTATTGCTTTGTTTCACTGTTCTGTTATACTGACAAATACGTTGCACAATAATACAGTTATTTCGCAATATTTTATAAGGCTCCCGACCGAAAATGAAATGAATAAAAATATATAAATGCCCCAAACGGTTAAAATAAAAACACCCAAAAATTGACCCGCTACAAAATATACTATAAGACTATATCTCAATTTTGAGAAATCTTTCATAGATACTGGTATACGTTATTTATTTCCACAATAAGACATAACGAAACACTGAAGAGTCTTATGATATTTATTACAAAAGTCACACACACACACACACACACACACACACACACACACACACACACTAAAAATAAAGCAATGGAATATGATAAATGCAGCTAGTTTTTATTATAAAAACATTCATACAGCAAAATACTACGAACATAAAAACTTTCCATTAAAGACCTCTTTTCTTAGTCTGAAGTTTTACTATTATCAACCAGAATTTTCACTGTCACAAAAAAATACCCACATGGGTATTTTACGTGTAAGAACATGGGTACATGAGAACCCGTGTAAGGCAAAAAAAAAACATTATCCACATAATTTCCATTCTTAATTCCACTATTAAATATAAATCTGTTGGTAGTTATACGACACAGCTGATTGAAATACGTAAATATTAATACAGAATTGTCAACAATAATATATCTGCAGCACTTTAGCTTAAAATAGCCTACATATATTTAACAAATCTATTTAACACATATGTATAACTCATATTTAACTACAGTATTTAGATGCACTTAACCAAATAAAAAGAAACTGATACTGTTCACATTGGAAACCTACTTACAAATTTAATCCCATGCCTATAGCATCGGTAGCTACAAGAACCTTGCATGAGTTCTCGGGGTCATTAAACTTTTGTGCTTGTGCCAATTTTGTTCCAGGTGGCAAGCCTCCATAAATAACTGCAACTTCGTGCCCACGAGCTTCGATTCCACGGCTAACCTGCAATTAACACAACACCAATATTTGTAGGTAGAGGTATACATCTAATATCAACATATTACATTTGCCAATGTCCTATTTATTGAAAGCCGTGAGTAGATGTACAAAAAAGTGATGTTTGATTCTGACTGTATAATGTATAACATTAATATGATCAGTGGAAAAATAACATATAACACTAAAACAAAATAAATCATCTGAACACAAAAATTGTAAATTTTTTTTCTGAGTGAATTAGCAGTAAATTATTTAGATTCAAAGTCATTTCACTCAAAATCCAAAGAAAAATTAATACAAGTTACAGATGTACTTACAATGCTGTCAGAGCTCTTATTCTTACTTTTCACTATAATAATGTACTGTTCACAGTTATATGTCTTCTGTACATAGCTTGTATTATTAGTTTTGTTTTACATAGGTTACACAACTAAGAACTGCATCATCAGAAGCTATGGCAAAATCAACAAATAATCAATTTGAATTTTAAAACAAATATTTTAATTATTGTACTGTTTGCTTGTATAATCTGTTGTTTTAATGGTTATATTGGTTACAATGTTCATGTTTAATTTTTATTCGAATTTGTTCTTTAATTAATAATTACTGTTATTACCTCTACACATATTAACTGTTGTTGTCTATAAACATATGAAAATATATTTTCTCATATATTTATTTTGAAACCTTTTCGTATATTTCTTATCAGTTTTAACATTTCAAATGTCTGGAAATTTATATTTTTTATTTAGACAGTGTGTATCTAAATTAGGTTTGTACATGTGTGGTTTTAAAAATAGACTACGGTGTTAAAGGTATAGAATTGTTTACAGAAGAGTTTCATCGTGTCAGTGTTGAATACAACTATTTGCATGAACAAATTTTTGATGTACGTGAAATCAGGCTGATTCTGACATAATGTTACAAAAGTTTTGAAAAGGCAATATCCTACAAAGGCAATATTTGAATAGCATCTACAATATCCTAGATGCTATCAAGAACATTACTGCAGCATGAGAAGATGAAACTGAGTAATGCGTGAATGGTGTTTGGAAGAAAATTTTGAAAATTTATATTAATAATTTCAAAGGATTTGATAAAGATCCTGTAGTTCTGGAAATATACACCTGAGTGAATGTATTCTCACCAGGAGTCCAAGACAACACCCGGCTTCAAAGCATTCAAACCTCATCACATTGCATGGTAACATTGCTGATTTTAAGCCGAAGTCATTTTTTAATTTTCCACGATGACAACTCTCGAGCATTCAAGAGTTTAAGCAACATATTGGCAAGATGCATCCAGAAATTAAAGTGGCTTTTTTGCTACCCAATACGACCAATATTACAGCTGCATCCAAAACATATTATGTATGGTGTATGTTTGCCCATGCAGTTGAAGTAACTGAATCTGACGTAATGTTACAAGAATTTTGGAAAGGCTCTACAATATCCTAGATGCTGTCAAGAATATGATTGTAGCACGAGAAGATGTAACTGAGTAATGCATGGTGTTTGGAAGAAAATTTCGAAAACTTATGTTAATAATTTCAAAGGACTTGATAAAGATCCTGCAGTTGATGACATAGGCAACAATATTCTACTTCTCAGCAAGCAGCTAAACTTCAATGTCGAGGGAGATGGCATTCGGAAGCTAGTAGTGCCAAACAGAAGAGCTTTCCAATGACGACTTCATTGAGTTTGAAGGGGAGAAGAAGAGAGCTGCTGCAGAACAAGAAGAAGAACCCATGCAAGAGCCCAAAACGTTCACAGGAGAAAAAACTGGCTGAAGTATTCTTATCAATCACAAATGGAATGCACATGCTAGAAAAGATAGATTTAAATTATGAAAGATTTTTTAAATTGACACACAAGTTCAAGAAGCCCTTTCTTGCTATAAATTAAATTATAGTGAAAAGAAGAAACAAACTGTCCAGTCTACAATTGATGTCATTTTGAATAAACTTAATCCAAGTAATGAACAAAGGCCTGTAACTTTATGATCAACCGAGAAGTCAAGAGGTTTCCATTTACTGATCTTCCCAAAAGACCTCTCAAATCACACATTAAAAATACTACTTCCTCCTTCTTGAAATGCCTATCTGGATTCTTTACATGTTGATAAAATCTGATTATTTTTAAAAGATGCAATAAAAATTTTGGATAACTAATCATAATTATTTCATATGAATCTATCTAATGACAGTTCCTAATTACACTCTACTCTTACACTGAACAATAATCTAAACAACAGTTTACACAAACTGCTCAAAAAATAACCTTCCTACTCACAGAAAAAAACCATTACAGAAATATCCCTTGGATTTCTTCTTATTATCTCTTCAGTTTATTTCTGAAGATGGAAAGGGACTTTTAGAAAAAATGTGAGTGTTTACAAGTTTCTCTATCAAGAGCAAAACTTTTCTTGCTAAATGTCACTTATTGTTACCACAGTGCACAGATTTTTCTTAGTTCCAATCGTACTATTAATTTACAAACATAGAGATTCGATGCGAGTGACAATACAGACTAGGCCTATATACACACACTGTAACCATTTACAATTTTAGTTGCTAGAATTTAAAAACAATGTTTAAAAACAGACTAATTACAGTTTTTGTTTTAGTCTTTCAGCCATGTTCAGTTTCCTTCAATAGTCACAAGTATTACAACTTTTCATGAATTGTAAGAAATCATAATTTTAAAAAAAAATTATTAAGTAAAAAACATATATATTGAAACGGCAAGATGTAGTCGTCTCTGTAAAAGTGTATATGTTGTGTGTTCGCCTCACACTGGTGTCGTTACTTCTATGTTTTGCGCTAATGATGTCCGTAGCGATCCTTCAATTACCAGTACAATGCGAGTGGAAACCTTACCTGTTGTTTCATAGGTGTTTAATAATCCCGGGTAGCGCCAAATTGTTTACTTAAAACAATTAAATTACTAAATAATATGGTTTAGCGATCTTAGCTAGGACGGCCTGGAGCATTCAAATTTATTCCCGTCTTCGTTCGACCTTCTTAATCAAGCAGGTAGTTCGTCGAGTTTGCGGCGTGAGCGCTGGCCATCAATCCTAGTTGTTCGCTAAAATGCACAAATTATACAATACACTTCCCTATGAAATAAAAACAATGGTTACACTCTGTACTAGTTTCTTTAATTAGTGATTGGTAATTATTTAGTTTGACATAAAAATAATACTTGGTTATTCAACAATTTTGCACCGACAATTGATATGAGTCTAATATCTCTAGGGTTTGGCGAAGATCGATTTGAACGAATTATCCAGTCAAATATGGCGACTGTGTTGTTTGTTTACAGTTATTTTCGTTCAAAGTCGGGGGTTCTTGTGATTACAAGAAAAATATTAATAATGGTTACAATAAAAAGTACACTACCTTACATTATTTGTACTTAAATAATATAATGTGTAGCTATAATTTGTTCCTGCAGTGTAGTAAAGTGTGTTTCAAAAGTTCGCAATTTAACAACAGGTTATTTTCTTAGTTAATAAATTTTCAGTGTTTTATTTTTTTTTTTCTTAATCTTTGAAAGAAATTATATTCAGTTTATAGTGAGAGTTCAGATGACTGAGAAATATTTAAAGTGAGTTTTTATTTCTGAAATTTGGGTAATTTATTGATACGTATCAAATCAGTAGACTTGATGTAAACAGTCGTTCATGCGAAATGGAATAGTCATCAATTTTGAATGATCTGGGGCTTCTGGCATCTTTTTCATGTTAGTTGTAGCAATTTATTCATTTAAATTTTATTTAAATTGGTCCTTGACATCAGTTAATTGTTCTCGTTCCTCGTCTGCTTTTTACTTGTTCATCTTTTTGAATTCTGATTACTTTTTATACATTTTAAATTAAAATTTTGGTCATTCACGGCCTGGCGTCTATTCTGGAAGAACGTCACTTATGATTTAACGGAAAAATCATAACCAACGGTCTGTTGTCATGGTTACGAATAAATTCTGATTGGTTGATCATGACTTTATAACCATTATCAATTTTGAATTTTTATTCAAAATTACTGTATATCTTCTGATTGCTTTTATTCTTCCATCTTCCTTCCTATGTATTAAATATTATCACTACTGTTTGTATATCCTTTCAAAGATTATTTTGACATCCCATAAGGTTGGGTTCTCTAAAGTATTAATGTTTGTACAATTATGTTAATATTTGTTAATTACATTTCTTTTTTATTTTAAGTCCTTATTCTACCATTTTTCTTTTAGTATGATTCACAAATTATCCTTGGCTAGTTACCTGCCTTGGATTTGCTTATTTCCTTGTTAATTTTTTACAATTTGTAGTCATTTGTTTTTGACAGTTAGGCATTTCATAGGCCTAAGTAGCCATTGATTATATTTACTGATCTTATACAAATTACATCTTATTTTACCCTAATGTGTTTTGTTTTGTGATTATAATTGATTTGTTTATTGGTTGATGTGTTTTGGATTTGTTTTTATGCTAATTGTATGTTACTATTATTTTCTACATCCTGGCTGGTTAATTATTTCCTAACTCATTTTCCAGTGTTATTAGATCTGTATTGATTTACCTTCTTATTTATCTATTTTGCCCTTGTTAACAATATGGCTATTACTTACTATTCTTTATCACATAAAACATAACATCTAGGCTTATGGTCTGTACAATTCCTTCAGCCATATCCTATTCATAAATCTAATTGAACAATTTTTTAACAGTTATTAGGTAACGTCTGTTTACAATTCATCTCATTCTTTATTATTTTTTTTGGGTGATAAACCTCATCACACCATTTAAACTTACTTAATTGATTATCCCTTATAACATGGGGTGTTTATTGATTTTGTTTTTAATTTCTTATTTCTTAAATAATCTCTATCTTCAATCCATGGTAACACTAACTGTTTACCTTCCATGGGATTCCCCTTTTTGAATATTATTGTATCCCTCTCTTACAATTAAACTTAATTTTATTAATAACAAGATTCCTTTTTAAATAATAATGTTCATCATTAATCTTCAGTGTTCATTACAGATTATTAAGTGTTTTTTATCTAATACTATTATTAACCAAATTCTTATTTGTTCACCATTAAATCGTTTAGTGTTTATCACTGATTTATTAAGTGTTTTTTATCTATCACTATATTCTCTAATCCTATCATTTACAATATTCTTATTTACTAATAATATTCACTTTTAAACCATTTAGTGTTTATCACTGATTGTTAAGATGCGGCCCGATTATGACAACAAAAAAATGTTAATGTTAGGAAGAATGATGCTTGTGGTGCTATTGCCAGGATGCAGAATAATGACGATAGTGGACTGTATAATACATTTATTAAGATTGTTGTACACTACATTCTGAGCGTTGAGGTTGGCTATGTCTGGTTGAGATTTAAGTTTTAAATGAACGTGTCGCTAAGAAAGCTAAATGGTAGATGAGGCGCAAATGTGCGGCACTCAGATTAAAACGTTAAGGCCTAAGGCCTAGACGAATGTCGTATGAATTGTCGTAAGACTTGAGGCGCAAGTACGCGGCACTCAAGCAACATGAAAAAGAATTAGCAAGGTATTGCTAATGTATTGCAAGTGCAATATATGTTGTGGCCTAAGGCCTACAATGATTGTCTGACGACAAGAAAAAATGATGATGACAGAACAAGCGAGCAAACGTGATAACGTCTGCCGCCTGCCGTAGCTCGGATAACTGTGACGTTATGAAAACGAGATAAGAACATGATAGCGCAATATCAGAAAGCACAGATTAGCCAACCTATTAATGCAAAAATTACCACACTACTGCCTGCTTAAAAAATCAAAAGATTTTTTAATACATTTTAATAACTTATTGTAGAAAAATACAGAGTTCTTAATAATAAAGGTTAATCTCAGTAGGCTGCATTGAGCCTTGAGTTGTAGTCTTAGATAACAGTTATGACATTAACTGTTTAGAAATAACCTTGAATGATGATAAGAATTGAACAGGCCAAAATCGGCTTGCAACCTGATTATACATGTGTATAAATGCAAGATTAGCAATGTATTGCCAATATATATTGTATGTAATCGGAGACTCATCACATGATGGGCCCGATAAATTGTAACATTTGTGCAAGTGATAATGGTTATCTTGAACCAGATAAGGCCAGTAGACCTATACAATAGTATGAATACAATAAACAAACAAAATTGTTATAAAATTATACATGTAAAGACAAGCTATACATAGTTGAATGATTGTAAGCACAAAGTGTAATGACATGTATGTCATAATTACAGCATGAATAATAATTGTGCAATACATGAACACAAATACCAATACAAAATACAATATAAAAATATAGGCGTGGCATGTGGTTATAGACAGCAGATGCGGATAAAAAAATGTGTTTTACATAGATACAAGTTATACATAATAAATACAATAGAAATTGGTTTAGATAATTACAAATATATGAATACAAGGCATAAGTGACAAGTACAACAATGTGGTTATACAAATGTAATACATGGTTTGTACAGCTGCAGACCATGCGAATATTATACCAAAAGTTTTACATAAAAACAATAGTAAGCAAAGACATGAGGCATAAATCAAATGTTGCATATACGAAAATACAAAATAATAATTAAAGCTTTGCATATTAAATAAACTGACACTTGCTTGAATAAAACAAACAGTTTCTGAATCAAAAATATACAAATTAAAGCTTATGCTAAAAACAAAGGTGCTTATAACTAACAAAGTCTTCTTTGAACATCTGATTTATGTATTACAGATTACAAATATATACAAAGGAAAATAAACTCCTTTTTTTACTGTTCATCCCTCGTAGGGACCAAACATAATTTATGAATTGGTCGGCGATAGGTGCCAGTAGGCGTGCGAACGTCAACTACTCTAATTAAGTTGTCTGGGCCGGGAAATGTGGCGGTAATTACACCAAATTTACACGCTAATGGAGGTAAGTTATCCTCAATCAGTAAAACCATGTCACCAATGTAAACGTTATCCTTGGCGAATTTCCATTTGTGACGTTGTTGTAGTTGATGTAAGTAGTCGCGAGACCAAGCTTTCCAAATGACTTGGACAAACTTCTGGAGAAGTTGCCAATGTCCAAGACGAGAGATGGGAATGTGAGATAAGTCTGGATCAGGTAACGCCGTTAATGGTGCGCAAATCAAAAAATGGCCAGGTGTAAGTGGCACCGGATCATTTCCATCCGATGAAACGGCAAATAATGGACGTGAGTTTAGACATGCCTCTATCTGAGACAAAACTGTCGTAAACTCCTCGAAGGTGAGTATAGACTTGCCTACCACGCGGCGCAAGTGATACTTTAAACTCTTTATACCGCTCTCCCAAAGACCACCAAAATGAGGTCATATCGGGCCGCATCTTATACATTTTTTTGGTCCACTCGGACCGGATTCATCATTTTTTGGTCGCTCCGTGCCTGGATTCGTCATTCACCTCTTGCAACATATTCTAGCGGTTTCATCATTTTTCTTCCCCAATTTCTGGCCATCATGGGGGATTCAGCACATTCGCTGATCCGACCGTCTCGGGACTTACTTCAGCAGTTCTTTCATCGCCATTGAGCCTCGTGACGACATCATTGCAAGAACATCCATGTGCTAGCGTCTACACTCCAGTTTGAGCAGTCATCTCTACGGTCTGTGTGTTTGCCATCTTCTCCACGACTTCGACGCTCCAGGACATCGCATAGCAGGTACCACATCATTAACAGGTGTGTACAATGGCTGAAGAAGGCCTCAAAGTGTTCGTCAGAAAGAGAGGCGGCATAAAGTCCGCCACAGTGCGTATTAATTCGGCTATCATTAGCTTTGATAAAAACACTAGCACAAAACATTTTTTAACAGTTAGACTCGAAAGTCTAAAAAGTTTGGCAACAAAATACGATGAGGTACAGTCCGAAATTGAACTCATTGCTAAAGACATAAACGCTGCTCAAGAAGACCGAATTGAGGTTGAAGAGCTGTTATATTCAACAGAAGCCAATATCTTGCAGTTGATAGAAAGCTTCAACGTTCAGACTGTATCTCCCGTATTAACAAGCAACATACAATTAAAACCGTTAAGTTTGCCCTGCTTCACAGGTAATATCTTAGAATGGCAGCACTTCTATTCAATATTTCTGGACTTGGTGCACGCCAGATCTGATTTAACCTCAGTGCAGAAATTACACTATTTGTATTCATCTCTGAAAAATGAGCCGCTAGATTTAATTAAGTCATTACCTATCTGTAACGAAAACTACTCGATAGCGTTGAGTTTGCTGTCCGCTAGATATGACAACAAGTTCATACTAGCTAACTATTATATTCAGAATTTACTTGAAGTAAAGTCAACAGTTAAGGACTCTGTCCAAAGTTTGGCAGAATTCATAAATACAATAACATCTTCCGTTAATTCACTGGTGGCCATGCAACTGTCAGTGGATTCATTCGAGCTTATCACTGTACAATTATTGTCAGCGAAACTCGACCTTACTACTTTTAAATTATGGAAGGAGTCTATAGACCCTGATAATCTTCCTAACTTTCAAGGTTTCACTCAGTTTTTAAACGCACGTAGACAGTTGCTAGAAAATACACTGCCTATCGATGCCGGACAGCAGCTCAACAAGTCAACTTTAAGATTCAATAATAAATCTGACAAACATAAATCACGAAACGCTGCTGGCACCACTGCATTTAATAGTTATCACTCAGCTTCAAACAATTATTTATGCTTATGCTGTAAATCTAGTCATCCAATTTACATGTGTGACAAATTTCGTGCATTAAGCACATCGGAACGAGGGCAATTTATATTAAATCATAAACTCTGTACTAATTGTCTAAGACCAGATCATTTCTCATCTAATTGTAGATGATCTGCTCAAAACGACACCATACATTGTTGCACATAAACAATGTGTCGAAGCCAGTCTCTGCCAGCAGCAGTAATTATTGTTCACTCAAATTACAATCCACAAATAATATTTTTTTATCAACAGCAATTGTGTTAGCCCTCTATTACACTAGGCAACATGTGGCGGGCAACTTGTTGCCGGGGTCGTCTAGTAACATTGTTTATATGGGAGCCTATTATACTAAGCCACTAGTTGATATGGGTCGACAACTAGTGGATGACGGTGGACGAGATCGGCAACTTCCCGACCACTCGGAAGTTGCTGACGCTGGACGTGGGGCATTGTTTCAGATGGGAGCTATTACACTGGGCAACATGTGGCGCGCCACTTTCGCTTCCGCGCATGCGCACTTCGCCCCAGACACCACCTTAACTGTGTGTTAGTTCATCTGTAGTGTCTCAAAAATTTGAAACATTCTCGGTTTCTAGCGTCTAGTTGTTGTAAACACATTGTAAAAATAGAATTGCTTTTAAAAGGTCTTTGCCTGATCCGTTTTCAAATAGGGATAAAAATGTGATACAATATACAGGGTATGCAAAAAAACACAACGTATTATATTTTCCTTTTTCTTACTAATTGTAGCATGGGGTTTTGTTTTATATATAAAACACCTCTATTTCCAATGTGAAAAATTACTTTTTCTTTACATTACAGAAGTAGTGTACTAACCAAGGAAAAGTATTTAAAAAAAAAAATATAGTTTTTAAAATGCAAAAAATCTGCTTTATTTTGTCTATTTTTTATACAAAGATAACAAAAAATTTGAAAAATATAAAACGTTTAGTATTTTTCCTAATAAGTAAAAAGTCGCAATTTCTTAACAAATAAATTGTGAGTAGTAATATATTTTCAGTTATTTTTAAAACATTGGTTACATTGGTAAGGAACTTACTTAAATTCAACTTAACTTATACGTACTGTATTAACACCTCTACAAATGCGTTCATGAACCTCTACAGAAGACGATCCATCGTATATATCCTTGCCTACATACGATCCATTTGCCACGGAACGGCACCTTCTTCACTGAGGAAGTAGTCAGCAAACATATCCCTCAGTTTACTAGCCTTTTTTGGTGGTTTCTCAATAATGGGATCCATATCGAACAGTCCTTCCACCGTTAACGTGTCCTCAATGCGATAGCCATCCCTTTGTCTTACGAAATTGTGTAGCACACAGCATACTTTAATAATGTCTTCACATAATGATATGTCAACATTCGTTGGCCTGTGGAATATTCGCCATTTGTTTGCGAGTATTCCAAAGGTACATTCAATGTTCCTACGTGCACGACAAAGCCTGTAATTGAATACACGTTTCTTGACAGTGAGACATTTACCTGCATACGGTCTTAGAATATTCGTTGATAGGCCAAATCCCTCGTCTGCAACAATTGCAAAAGGCATGGGTTCATCAAGACTTGTGAAGGAGTTCTGAGGAGGAGGAATGTTTAATGAACCATTTTGAAGTCTATTGAAAAACACACTCTCTTTGAATACGGTTGAATCTGATGATTTACCATACGCACCCACATCAATAAAGATGAATTTGTACGACGCATCGCACGTAGCCATAAGAAGTACAGAGAAGTAGTTCTTGTAGTTATAGTATAAGGAACCACTATGTTGAGGTTTGATACATCTGATGTGTTTCCCGTCAATCGCTCCAATACAATGTGGAAAGTTTGTCTTCTCGTAAAATTCAGCTGCAGTTTCAAGCCAAAACTTTTCTGTTAATTGTGGAAAGCATTTTGGCATGACACACTTCCAAATAGCTTTACAAACTTGTCTTACGATCATGGATATTGCAGGCTGACTTATTCTATATTGATATTGGAGGTCGATCATTGATGTTCCAGTTGCCAGATACCTGTAAAAACAGAGAGCATTAATACAAAACAATTTTAACTACATTAACTACTCATAAAAACATACGCACCAATGTATAAAGGGTGGGTGGTAGTTAGTGTTAGAAAATGTTTCTATTATAGTATACACTTAATGGAGTAGAAAACCACTAAGACAATTATCTCAAACTGCCAAAAAGTAGTGAATTGTGTAAAAACATCCTTGACTTACTTTCATGTTTTTTTGAATTGTTCTAGAAATTTGAAATTCAATAAGTAGTACATTTTAATTACTTTTTCATAAAAGGAATGGTCATCTTATAATAACAATTTTATAAGCTTTAAGAAAAAAATGCAAGTATTCAATGACTGAGCGGAAATTAGAAGTTTCTGTCTGAAAGTCAAGAATTTTTGTAAAAATACTAAAAAATTAATTACTACATGGCCGTTTGAGATAAATATTTTCTAAGTGGTTTCCTACTACAATAGGAAATGTACATACTTCTTGTATGTACTATTACAAGAAAAAAATTGTTTAACACTGACTACCACCCACCCTGTACAACACAACACCTGTGAAGTTTGGTTTATGAAAATTTATAATTATTGGCTTCGAGATACATTTTATGCAGTCTCCAGATCGCTATTATGATTAATTTAAGAATTTTACCTTATATAATCCACTAGGCGATCTCAGTTTTTCAAATACGACATGTTTCAGGGACTAAATCCCCATCCTCAGGTACAGTAAAATGCTATTCCCCTAATACATTGGGGTCGTCGAAAAGATTAAAACGTTTATACACATAAACACCACACGCACAAAACTCACTATGAATAAATTAACATATATACATAAACTGATTAATTTGTTGCACCGAGTCACTTATAACGTTTTCATATGTTTATGTATATATGTTAATTTATTCATAGTGAGTTTTGTGCGTGTGGTGTTTATGTGTATAAACGTTTTAATCTTTTCGACGACCCCTATGTATTAGGGGAATAGCATTTTACTGTACCTGAGGATGGGGATTTAGTCCCTGAAACATGTCGTATTTGAGAAACTGAGATCGCCTAGTGGATTATATAAGGTAAAATTCTTAAGTTAATTATAATTATTATTTCTAAGGTTAAAACAAAAAAACCCTACTGCATTTTAGTAATTTTTTGTTGCCTATACATTTTGGTTTATTTTCAGTGACAATCATTCAGAAAAGGTGGAAGTCCATTCGTACTTGCTATGCGAGAGAAATTCAGAAAAAGAAGGAAGTAAAAAGTGGATCAGGGGCGAAGGCCCATAAGCAGTATGTCTATTTTGAGCAGTTGAGTTTTTTAGAAACGTTATGTAAGAAAATTGCTAGTTCATTGGATCACGACAATGACAGAGAAAACAGTGTCGAGGGAAACAATGATAATACTGACGCGACTGGCTCGCTAGAGGTTGAAGGTATTTCAAAATCTAAAAGTAAAAGCAACAAGAAATTAAGAAAGGACGAAGATAACCTTATTGAAATTTTGAAGAAAAAAATTGTTACTGAAGAAGAAACACATGATGAAAAACATGAGGATAAGTTGTTTTTACTGTCACTTGTCTCAGAAATAAATAAAGTAACTCCAGAAAGGAGGTTAAAGCTTAGAAGTGACATTATTGCAGCCATTGCTGCTGCTCAAACCCCCATCACTCAACAATGGGCACCAATGCCAAATACAGGCCAGTTTGGATATCAACAGTATTCGTTACAACCACAATCATTTCCAAATTCCGCAGGATATTCCTATCAAGCTCAACATTACCAAAGTCCAAACCATCAGCAACATCCATCACCATCACCATCATACCTAAATCCTACAGGATTTTCCAATCAAATAAAACAATGCCGAAATCCAAACCCCCTGCAACATACATCAACACCAAAGGCAATCCAAAGTTCAACCAGAAATTCACAGCAACTATTGGAATACCAAAGTCAAAATCAATCTTGCCTATCCGTAGCAAGCAGCTCCAACGGACAATCACCAGTGGCTTCGCCTGCAGAGTCCGACAGTAGCAGCACCCAAATAAGTGATTTTTTACTATTTTAATTTTCTTTCTGTTTACTTTTAAAATAATTAGTTATGTAACATTGTATTTTTGTAAGAATTCAACTGTTTACAGATTATTTTAATGTTTGTTTTTTTCATCCAAGACTTTTTAATATCTTAAAATGTAGTTTGTTAATTTTTTTGTATAAAGTGGAAAACGTTACAATAAAATTTAATTGTATTTAATTTGATTAATTAATTGTACAGATCACTTACCTCAGGGTTACGACTAACTTTTCTTCTGGTGGTATGCTTCTCTTCATTTTGGTATCAGTGCCAGTTATGTCTGCTTTGACCAAGTCCAACAATTCATCAAATGATTGTTTTGACATACGAAAATAGTTAAAAAACTTATTTTCGTCCGCGCACAGATCATCGAACAGTGTGTAGTACAATCCTTTATCCATCCTTGTTGATAACATAGGGTGTATGTACATACGTCTTCTCCGAGCTCTGCGTCTTCTTTTCTTTAATAACAAAGCGAGTAGCAGAAGCTCTTCATTCCTTGACGCCATTTTCTCGACTAATCATCAACATGTGGCCGAGAGCATTTTAGCCCTCGTCAACTAGTTGTCCGAGGTCGGACAACTAGTTGCCCGCCACATGTTGCCTAGTGTAATAGAGGCCTTAGTCATCGACCAGGCTGGCAATAGACAACCCGCAAGAGTTCTATTAGATGCGGGTCACAAATAAATTTTTGTACGGAATCATTTGCCAAGAAATTACGGCTTAACTTGACTAAATCTAACATACCGATAACAGGTATAAATAACACCGCGTGTTGTGCCACTAATCTTGTGTCTATACGCATTATCTCTCGCTATCAAAGATTTAGCTTCGAGGCAAAGTGTGCTGTCTTATCTGCATTAACCCATAAATTGCCAGCACAATCTTTTGACATAAATCAGTTTAATGTCCCAGATAACGTTTATCTCGCCGATCCACAGTTCAACATATCGGCTGATATCGATATACTTTTAGGAGCGCAATTTTACTTAGATTTAATTTTACCTAACAAATATGTAAGAGGTTCTCATTTTCCTACTATACAAGAAACAAAGTTAGGCTACATTCTAGCAGGCAATCTGCCCAAACACTGCCATTATAAGGGTCCTCCTGTTTCGTTCCTGGCTAGGAACAACGACAGTCAAATCCTAGCGTCTCTTGAGAAATTTTGGGAGACCGAAACTATCCCTGATAAATACACCCATTAATAACGAGTCAGCTTGTGAGGAGCATTTCGTTAAGTCTACTCATCGCAATCAGGAGGGTAGGTTCGTGGTCTCGCTACCATTTAAGTCTGACAATCCCCAGTCGGGTGAGTCCCATGCTACCGCCTGTTTGTCTCAATCTTCCGAGTCCAATCTTTTTCCACCCTTTTTACCTTCTAATCTGTCGTCTTCTGAATTCACTGCGGAGGAAAAACAAACCCCCAAACTTTCTCTAATGTCTACCCTGGCTATTGATCTATCTAAGGACTTTTCTTCGTTGCACCGTCTGACTCGCGTATACGCTTACTGCTTTCGATTCATCAAAAACATTAGACTCTCCAGGGCTGAGAAAATATCGGGCGCTCTTACCCCCGTTGAAATTCATTCCACTCTCAATTTTTTCATAAAACAATCTCAGTCCATCCACTTCACTGCCGAGATTAATTGTCTGCATAATGGGTCTTCTGTCTCTATCAGGAGCAACTTGTCTTCTCTGGACCCGTTTCTTGATGAGTCTGGCGTAATACGCGTCGGCGGATGATTACAGCAGTCGCAACTACCTTATGACAATAAGCATCCTATTGTCTTGCATCCATCGTCTCATATTACTCGCCTTATTATTGAACGCGAACACATTCGTCTACTCCACGCTGGTGCTCAACTCGTGCATCACTCACTTCGTCAACGTTGGTGGATCATTAACGCCAAGATAGTCATTCGCTCTATCATTCGTAGATGCGTCAAGTGCCTCAGGTTTAGTGCCAAACATCAGATTCAGAGGCTTGGTATTTTGCCATCTCCCAGAGTCACTCCTTCGCGGCCGTTTCTATTCTGCGCAGTTGACTATGGTGGTCCCTTCATGATTCGTCATGGCGGGCAGAAATCTAGGACTCTGTCAAAATCACACGTGTCTTTGTTCATCTGCCTAGCAACTAGGGCTATTCATTTGGAATTAGTTTCCGACCTTACAGCCAACGCGTTTATAGCTGCCTTACGTCGTTTCATGTCCCGTAGGGGCATACCCAGCCAGTTATATTCTGATAATGGCACGAACTTTAGGAAGGCCCGCAATGTTTTGCATGACCTTTACAATCTTTGGCATAATAAGGATGCCACCTCATCAATCCAATCCTTTACGACCTCTCAGGGTATTACATGGTCATTTATTCCGCCCTCATCACCTCATTTTGGGGTGGTCTTTGGGAGAGCGGTATAAAGAGTTTAAAGTATCACTTGCGCCGCGTGGTAGGCAAGTCTATACTCACCTTCGAGGAGTTTACGACAGTTTTGTCTCAGATAGAGCCATGTCTAAACTCACGTCCATTATTTGCCGTTTCATCGGTTGGAAATGATCCGGTGCCACTTACACCTGGCCATTTTTTGATCTGCGCACTATTAACGGCGTTACCTGATCCAGACTTATCTCACATTCCCATCTCTTGTCTTGGACGTTGGCAACTTCTCCAGAAGTTTGTACAAGTGATTTGGAAAGCTTGGTCTTGCGACTACTTACATCAACTACAACAACGTCACAAATGGAAATTCGCCAAGGATAATGTTTCCATTGGTGACCTGGTTTTACTGATTGAGGATAACTTACCTCCATTCGCATGGAAATTTGGTGTAATTACCGCCACATTTCCCGGCCCAGACAACTTAATTAGAGTAGTTGACGTTCGCACGCCTACTGGCACCTATCGCCGACCAATTCATAAATTATGTTTGGTCCCTACGAGCGACCAAAAAAATGATGAATCCGGCCCGGAGGACCAAAAAAATGTTAAGATGCGGCCCGATATGACCAAAAAAAAAATGTTAATGTTAGGAAGAATGATGCTTGTGGTGCTATTGCCAGGATGCAGAATAATGATGATAGTGGACTGTATAATACATTTATTAAGATTGTTGTACACTACATTCTGAGCGCTGAGGTTGGCTATGTCTGGTTGAGATTTAAGTTTTAAATGAACGTGTCGCTAAGAAAGCTAAATGGTAGACGAGGCGCAAATGTGCGGCACTCAGATTAAAACGTTAAGGCCTAAGGCCTAGACGAATGTCGTATGAATTGTCGTAAGACTTGAGGCGCAAGTACGCGGCACTCAAGCTACATGAAAAAGAATTAGCAAGGTATTGCTAATGTATTGCAAGTGCAATATATATTGTGGCCTAAGGCCTACAATGATTGTCTGACGACAAGAAAAAAAGATGACAGAACAAGCGAGCAAACGTGATAACGTCTGCTGCCTGCCGTAGCTCGGATAACTGTGACGTTATGAAAGCGAGATAAGAACATGATAGCGCAATATCAGAAAGCACAGATTAGCCAACCTATTAATGCGAAAATTACCACACTACTGTCCACTGATTTACTAAGCGTTTTTTATCTATCACTAGATTTTCTAATTATTTTGGGGTTTTACACTTTCACTTTGCACTTCTTAAATTTTTATTTTAAGTGTTTATTAGTGGGTAATCCCTACCATTACTTTCTCTTTGTCACTTAGTTTATTTTATTTTCTCACCCTCTCACTATCTCTCTCTTTACAAATATTATTTATACTATTAATAAGTTCATGTCTTTATAGAGTTCTTTATTACATATAACTCTAATTCTTGGGTTAGTGTACTTTTATTTATCGGGTTTTATCAATTATCATTTACATTTATCATTTAATCGATAATAATACTTATTTTTTACATTGGTTAGTTATTGGTTTCTTTTCCAACATTATAATTGAGTGTACCATTTCTCCTTCTTTTATTCTAGATTCTTTGTTTGTGTCTTATCATTTGATTTCATTTTTGTTTCCCTTTATACTTGGTTTGTTTCGTTTCCATTTTCCTTCTTCTTCTCCTTCATCTTATTTTGTTCATTTTATTTTGGTTTTCCCCTTCTCATTTGGTTTTATTTCATTTGGTTGTATGGAGTCATTCACTTTCTTATTTGATTTTTTTCTTCTTTGGTTTCGTTTTTCCCCTTCTCCTTTTGTTTCTTTTTGTTTGGTCAATCACTTTCTTATTTGATTTCGGTTTTCCCCTTCTCCTTTTGTTTCTTTTTGTTTGGTCAATCACTTGGGTTAGGTCATGTCGTCGTTTGTAGCGTCATTGTCATATTTTCATTAGTTTAAACATTTTATATTATACGAATTACTTTTTATATTGTTGATTCATCTTTTTTATCCCTGGTATTGGGGTGGCTTATTTGTGTTGTAACATAATATATATATATATATATATATATAAATGTTAATTAATAAATATATGAAATAGTATACTGTTATTAACAAATTCACAATAATTTAAAAGTAAATTACTTGGATACCATCAAGTATTGTAACTAATACTTGTTAAGCTATTAAAAAACATGGCCAATACTGGAGTTCATGACTGATTTTCAGAACACTGTGCAAGGAATTTTATTAGGCACACAATTCTGATATTTTTGTATACTTTGACATATTGTATGCATGTATAAAATTTAAAATAGAAATCGTCAGTTGTGTGACATGTTGACTTGGTATGGAACTGCCCAGTATTATGACAATATTATGAAACACTTAACATGATAATGAAGGGATTTACCGTATACACATCATTCTTGCTGAAACACACTATACAGTCACCAGGCTTGATGTTTTCCAGAGACCTTACAGCTGTATTTTCAATTTCTAGGTCTGTCAGTCTTTTGTACCTGCACACCTAAAACAAATTAAAACATACGATAAATACACAGTCCATAAATATAATTAATTATTTCATTAATTTATAATAATACGTTCAGTAAAAAAAAAAAAAAATACACAACCAAAATTCAAAAGGTATAGTTAAATATACACAATATTAGAGTAAGCATTTTAAAAACTTGTTTATTTATTTTAATAACACCTTATCAGCCTGAGTTATTTACTTGTAAATTTAAATACAAAGTCTGTTCAAAAAGTTACAGAAATTTTCACGCAGTTCTTGGACATACATGCAACCTATTGAGCCTTCCTACTGCAATATCTTATTAACAATATGTTAATATAACACTACATTTTATATAACATAGTAATAAGACAGATTTCCGTGTGTATGAAATAGACATTAGACCACATGGAATTTTTGTGTGAGCTTGGCCTGGGAAGTGTGTAATTATTTGGCAGGAGTAGTGCTTAAAACGCATTTTCACATGCTTAGTAGTCTCACTAAGGTAAAAAAGAGTTTCCACCTGCTAAGTTTCCCACAGAAGAGCCAGAAAAAAAAATGGTTTAGCGTGGGGTCTGGTTAAAGGACACTACACTTTGCAATAGTCAGTCGCAATCAGAAAATAAAAGAGAACAGATGCCAGTGGCTGCATGTCACTCACAAAGTCCAAGCCGCAGTACAAAAATGTAACAATGGTGTGAAATATAGATTGTCAATTGTGCCTCAGTAAAAATTTAGTTAATAGGCAGACACAATTTGAACACCAAACAGTACAGATGGCGATGGCAGCAGCAGCGACTTAAGAAGGTCATGCCTCAGTAAAAAATGTAAACAGTACAGTGCAAAATGGTCAGCTGAGCCTCGGAAAACATGTGATTAAAAGTTTTTAAAAGTACTGAAGTATAACAAGTTAAAAGTATGTAGTGAGTTATTGGGGCCTTATCATTTTAAAACTGTTACATCCTTACACAGCTCATATGTGAAAAGGAGAATATGAAGGTGATATTCAGAACACTGAACCCATTTGGGTTCAGCTGAAAAGAAGAGTTCAAATGAGTAGTATTGGATATGAAAATTATACTGTGTGGATAGAATGCAAAAATATCACACGAGTGAGTTCCAATTTTACCCCCAAAAGAGGCCATTAACAGACCTGCCAAGTCTCACGCATTGAGCGTGAGACACGGATTCGAGGCTGATCTCACGCGAGCTGAAATCTCACGCATTTTATCCATGAAAGGGATTAAAATTTTATTTTGAAATTAACTTTATTTTAACTCCTGTTTATTGTGTTTCGCAGTCTCTGAATACCGGTCATTTTAATAGTTCAGTTCAGTTCAGTTTAGTGACACAGAATTTTTTCTCTTGAGGTACCGTAACATTCTTTCTCATATCCACCCAGTGACTGAGATGGAACAACTATACGATGAACTTGTGGATTACAAAATTTTAAAACAAGACAGCATCCCTGAAGATGTATGGGAAAGTGCTAAAGATGAGGAGCAAGTAAGTCGATACATTTACCGAATGGATGTAATTTGGGCATATGTATCTCAGATGAAACTAGCAAATGGAGAATTAAGGTATAAGAGGCTATCTGAGGTTGCAAAATTGGTTTTGATAATTCCACATTTTAATGGCGGTGAAGAACGTGTTTTTTCTATGATATGGAAAAATAAAACAGCTTTTAGACCTTCAATGAACGTGGATGGCACATTATCATCTGTCTTGACCATGAAAATGGTCATCCCTGAGCCATGCCACACATTCGAACCACCAAAAGAAGTGGTGGCTAATGCTAAGAAAGCAACATATCAGTATAATAAAACACATAGCAATAAAGAGTGAGATTTGTATTGTTTGCAATTAAGTGCAACATTTGGTATATATTAACTTGTGTTCTGTTGTTTTCCACAAAACTGATGAATATTACATAAAAATAATTTGATAATGATTAATTATGAAATAAATGGATATATAAAATAAATTTGTTGTCTCACTCATTTTCCTTGAATCTCACTCTTCCTGACCAGTGATCTCACTCAGTTACTCTGGGGACCCTTGGCAGCTCTGCATTAAAGACCTTGACAAGAAGCTGCAGGAATTCAACCACAAAATGAAAGAGTGGTATGAGCACAAAGCAGCAACTTTATTAAAATAAAGAGTGGAAAATACCAACACCAGATTATGAAGTGTAAACAAATGTACAAAATATTAGCAAGACTTAATCTAGTACTGCTTAATATGTGCAATTACAAGTTAACACATTTATATAATAATATAAATATACCTCCCACTTACCTTAATCCGGTCCAAGGTTACGTCGCACGAACTGCGAAATACAAGTATGACTTTAAGGTTACATTGTAACGGGACATTTTGGCCTACCTGGGGTAAAATAAATAAATTTGTATTTTGAATAAAAGTAAAGAGCATTTTTTACGATATAATAATAATTTGGGAAACGTAAACATAAAGTGACAATAAAGGTAACTTTTATTGGTAATGAAAGTGGCAGCAGTGATTGAAAATATTATTCATGAACATTATAAAGACGCAGTAAACAACACGCGAAATGAGTCAAGGTCAGCACCAGTGACTAACTGCTTGTGTAACAGATTATATAACATATTACGTCAGAGACGATCCCAAAGCTGGAATGTAGGAATGTTAGCCGAACTACTACTGGCGTAGTAATACGACAAACATAAGACAATGGAAATTTGTAAAACAGCAGCAGCGGCTACACAAAATAGCGCCGTTCGTATAGGCAGTCGGCAAGCAACAACCAACAAATACGGACGCAATCTGTCTGCGCGTCCACCGGCTAGGCGAAGTTTTTGTCGCCCGCAGTACAATAAAATGTGACGCAAAACAAGAAAAAAGTAAATAACAGTTAAAATGTGATATCAATAATACATAAATGCGGTGAATGACAGTTTTCTTTATTCAATAACAGTTCGGCAATTATTAATTATCAGTGAAAATAAAATGTGTGTGTAGAGCAAAGCGACATCTTCAAGACTCAAATTCAGCTAAGTAGCAAAGAAATAAAACAAATTTGAATAAAAGCGGAAATCAAAATTTAACATTATTATTATATTTTTAAAGAAATGAGATCTCTAAGGGCATAAAATAACTGTGTGTGTGTGTGTGTGTGTGTGTGTATGCATGGGTGGAACTATATAAATAAAGAAGGCTGGTTTGTGTTTCTTTAAAATTAGTTATAATTAATATCTTGATTTCTTATTGTTTGAAAATTTTGTATCATGTTTCAATTTGATTTATGTGAGTTTTAGAATGGGAATTTATAACAGATGAGGGAGGTAAAGAGGTAGTTTGTCAATGATATAAAAAAAAATATATAGAGAAAGGAAATAATCAAATGTCAATAAAACTTAAGTATGGGAGATAATTAAAGCTTTCTTATTTTGAATAACCATAATTCTGTTCTCCTGAGTTCGCCGAAAAGAATTTGGCCCGACATGGTAAGTAATTATTTTTTCTTGCAATTGATACGAAGGCAAGATGGCGCCCGAAGAAATTTAAGAGTAAACAAAACGATGAATAAAGTCAAAATTAATTAAGTTTTAATTATATCAATAAAAGTTTATACCACAACATCAATAACATACTCGACTCACATTTGTGTAAAACAACTAAAATTTTATTTCATTCTTTATACTCTTTTCAATTTATGAATTATTCATTTTTCTCTCCAAATATCATGTTACTATTTCTTCCAAACATAAGCAAAACAAAACCTTCATTTTAATATCGTATGCTTATTCTAATATCTTATATTACGTAAGACAACCCAGCTTGCTCATTCACTCATTCATACCAATTTATATCCCCATTCTTTTAGAGCGCTTTAAAATGCAATTATTAATACAGTCAAATTAATTTGGGTTTACTTAACCAATGGCGTTCTTCCCCGTTTTGTTCCGCACTGAGTGTATGTCCAAAAGTTCCAATTCACCACATGTTTAATTTTGCTTCCTTCACTGTACCTACTTCATTCTACAGATGGTTTCACTACTTTGTCACTTTCCATTAACAATTAAAAGTTTTTTACTTGTGGTCCACGAGTTGTTGGTTTGCCTGGCCAGACGAAAAGTTGTTAGGTGACTGGGGAGAGCGTTAACAAAGTGCCCCACTCCACTGTTACTCAAAACGGAAAATGCACAGCCTGCTTGTGACAAATTGTTCATCATTGTACCTGGAACATGGGTTGTTAATATTCCCAAGGTGTTGACAATATTTCACTGCCACGAGTCACAAGACTCAGGTGGGCGGAGTCATCACGGACTTCCGTCATCATCCAAACCACGTGGCGACCAAAATTTTATATTCTAGCCATTTTGTTGGCTTTGTTTCAGGCTGCGTAACGTCATCCGCGCGCATGATGGTGTTGCGCGTACTCTGGGTGTAAACACAACACTGAATTCTCGGAATTGTACTGCATTCCATTACAACACCTCGTTCCAACAGCTATGCCACTGTTCATTGTTTGCATAAACTCTTTTATACATGGGCCTGCTCAAACTGATACAAATAAATTTATCTGATTTTAATAAAAATAAAGACCCTTTTTGTACCATTGTAACGGGGCTAAAAGGAAGGGCTTTTTATTTTATTAAAAAATCATAAATTTGTTTTCATCTGTGTGGCCAGACACATGTTAAATAAAAGCTTGGTCCAACAAAGGAACAGTAAGGTGTAGCTGTACGATGGAATGCGGCAAGTATGTAACAACGCAATACAATTCTAAGAACTGTAGTACTGCGTGACACGCGCAAACACCAGCGGGCGCGCAAACGACGCCAAGAAGCTAAAACAACATGGCTTGATTGTGAATTCTGTGTGCCATGTGCTCTGGACACGACGGAAACATAATTAGAAGTCATGCCCATTTGTGTGATGTTCAGAAAGGCAGAGAGATTTCGTCGACATCTAAAACACACAAATAACATGTGTTGTGTGTGCAACGACTAAGACTTTGACAACAAAGGCTATGAACAGCGACGAAATTTAGTAGCAGGAAAGGCAGTGATGTCCGCCCGCATGTAACGTCATTCGACTTTTAGCCGCGGCGTCGGCCAGCCGCTCGCTAAGGTTCGTGGGGCTCCAAGTAGATTATTTAAAAATGTAAAAAGTAATAAACCGGTAACAACAAGTGAACGTATATCAGAACGGACTTAGTGCAGTGAAGTGAAGAAAATTAAAGCGTGGACTACTAAAACTTTTGGACATACATTCAGTGTTACACAACGATGGATAAGTAACAAACAATCTTAATATTTTTATAATTTCATAAACAGTTTAATAATAGAGAGCTCGAAATAAATGGGGTTTTAAAGAATCAATGCGAGAGTATAGCAAGCTGGGTTAGCCTTAATATTATTAAAATTAAATTTTGAAATAGATATAAGATATGAAATAAATAGTTTTTGTTATTCTCATTTACAAAAGACAGTCAGATTTGAGTTAAAGATGGATAGTCACTAAAATATGGAGTAATAATTGTATTCAGATGAATAACAAACAATAGAAGAAATTAAAAGGTCTTGTTTTATATAACCATGTGTTAGTTAGTTATTTTGTCATTACCACTTCTAGCATTCTGTGCTGATAACCTCGTCTAACGTTCTAGGGGTTTTCTGAGTTTTAAGGGTAGTCAGATAGCAGGATTTTTATAAGGGCAAGAGTGTAGAAGGTTTTGATGTATAACCTTAAAACATCGTGGCGACCTGGGCAGTTTAATAAGGTAAGTTTAACGGGGAATATGACGGTAAGTAAAATTCTGGCAGCGGTGAGTATTATATTAATGATGAGTGTAGTATTTTAAAATGAGAAAAGAGAAGTATCTTTACAGCGACGACCCTGCCAGGATGTTCATATTGTAATATAATTACAAATATAAAAATAAAAATATAGAAATAGAAATAGAGATATATTGTGTGTCGATTGATGTGTTGACAATGGTATTGTATTGTGCCCTCCTTTTAGCCCCACTCGTTAGGCTAGTCAATTTGTAATATAACTTCAAATGTAATAATAAATAAAATATAAAGATATTGATGATAAGAATTGTGTATGTTGGCTGGATCTCGGTATTGAACTCCCCGATGATACAGCTCCTCTTTGAAATTACCAAATGCAAAGAATAGATTTAATATGAATATGTTATAACTAGGTGTGATTGATTGATGAATAACAAATACATCAAACTTTAAAAATTGTGAAAAATATTTTTTTTCTTGTTCTGGTATTGAGTTTGATTGAATGATTCAATTTAATTAATTAATAATTAATTAATCAATTGATTTTGTAATTTCCTTATATATCTATTCTCTCACTGTAAATTATGTTTTTGTTTAATAAAAAATAATAGTAACATTAATTGTAGAAATAAAAACAATGCTGGTAACTGAGTGATGATTTGCGTTTATTAACATTCGAAATTATGCGCCAGTCAGACTGCGCATGTCCCAGGCACTGGCTAATCTTTACTACAGTCGGTAGTGAGAAAATCAACAAATATATTTTTTACAAGTTTAAATTTGTGGTTCTTTTAACGAGTCGAAATGGTCAGAGGGCAAGGAACAAGATACATTTAACAGGTATTCTTAAACTAAATGTTAATATCTGAAATAGAACAAAATTATTATTACAATTGTCAATTAGAAAGAAATTTAATTGCGAACCAAGTCGAAGAAATGACGTCACTCCCCTCCAGGAGGCACTGCACCGTCTTTGTGAGAAATCCAGTAATGGCCGCCGTCTACTCGATTTTAACTGCTACGTTGCTGTTGGAATTGAATGATCTTCTCCCACAGAAATAAAACGATGTTCCCTTTTCTGCGAAGTGGTGTTGGTCCAGGAATATAGTGTGGAATGTCCTCTCGTCGTCTGCGATGTCGATTTCTGGATGGATTTCTTGTGTAGTGTCCGGTGTTCAAATATATGTGTTGGTTTTCTGTGAATTTGGTCCAAAAATTGTTCAAAATGGCTGTCGATTTCTTGTGTTGAGTTTTATGGTGTTATACTGTGTTTTGGAAATTTGTGAAGTGTTAGAAATTGATAGTTAAGGTTATTTCACTTTTTAGATCATCTCCGTTGCACGCCACATAACCACACTTGGTTTTATTACAAATTATTTTGTTTTCAGTACTCCGCTAACACATTTCCAACTATTCCGCTTTACGATTAACAATAGACTAATAGACGCAACGTCGTCGTTTTTGGGCAATTTGTGCTATGTCTTTTTCCTCTTCATATTGTTTAACTATAAAAATATCTGTCTAAGACTTGTTTCACCATCTAACTATACATAATAAGTTTTCTTATTTTTTACTGTATTTCAAATATTTCTTAATCTTACATGAATCTAACTATTCAGTAATATTGATTAGTTAATTTTACATCTTTTGATATATAGCTGGTTTCAAGCTCATTTAAGCCTAAAAATTACAATTTTACATAATGATTGTATGCCTCATATTTTGTACAAATTCAGTGTTTTAAAGGTTTTTATTTGTTTTTTCTTATAATATTTCTATGGAATATACTTAATAACTCCGTAATTACTTTGTTGTTAATAATTTGGTTGTTAAAACATTTCAATATTGATTAATTTGCTGTTTAGTCTGATTTGATTACTATTATAGGCCTATTATTGACTGTTTCCAAAAGAAGTTAATTTCCTTTCTTTTGTCATTCTATTTGTTATTAACTGTATCTGTATTAATTATATTTTCAATTTCTGTATTGTATGTATTGAATTCTATTCCCATTACATAGATTGATTCTTTGATAGATAATTTTTTGGTTTATAGACTAATCTGTGTTTACTAAAATGGTGTCTTGGCTGGTCTGTTTGTACATTATACATGGTTTACTGTTTTGAATAAACTTATTACATTTTTATGTCCTACTTGCCTCTCTGACTTACACAATGGAAAATTAAATGACATGATTTTAAAATACAATAGAATATCTTGTATCTACTAAACTTTCTTTATACTAATAACATCATTGAACCATAACATGAACATCTTATGCCTAATTTTCTCTATATCACCTAATTTTAACAAAAACATTTTATCCCTATTATTTTTAACTGTATCATCAAATGATAACAAAATATCTTATCCTTATTATTACCTAGACATAATTTAATTAGAAAAATATAAAAAACTCCTATTACTAGTAATACTGTCAGTCATTAACTGTCTTGTGTATTCATGTTTCTTTTGAAAACAATTCAACTGTGATTAAAAAAACATCTTGTATCTATTATCACCTTATATCTAAAATATTATCTAATTAACAATAAATAACAAACATCTTATTATTAGTTATACCCTCAGTTATGAACTGTCCTCTGGTATTTTTGTCCTTCTCACAATTTACTTAACTGTAATTAAAGAAAACATTTTATGGGTAATAGTTTTTCTTATATCTAATTTAAAAAACTCTTATTACTGATAATGTTGTCAGTCCTTAGACTGTCTTTGATTCCAATGGTTTTACTAGTATTATTCTACACTCATGGTAGTCTTTTTATAATATTTACACTTCATTGAATATTTTTTCATAGATTTTTTAGCTATGTTTCTCACTATACTCACTGTAGTTTCTTATTTTTGTTACCTCACTTCACTTTATTGGGTTCTACACTATGGTAGTCTTTTCAGTGGGTTCTACACTATGGTAGTCTCTTTTGATATATTTTTTAACATATTACTCTTATAACTAGTATACAATTTGTGTTTTCTGGGATTGTATCTTGTAACTTGTTTGGGTCTACATATCTCAGTTTTAATTTTGTCTCATGGTATGTATTACATGACTATCATTTTGTTTTGGCATATCTCTTCCTGTTTCTGGTCTCTTTGTGGGAATCTTGATATGTTTTGTCCCTTCTTCAAATATCACATTAGTAGTTTCTGGTCTTGTGGTGTCTCTGCCTCGTGACCTTATTATTGTTCCCTTGTTAAAATGGTTTCATGACAGATTATTTCCTTTTTTATGGTCCTTCCCTTTTTGTACTGCTTCCCCAATCTACTGGGTATACTGCTGGTTTAACTGGTTTTTACATAGTAGGTTATTTTAATCAATGGTTTTCTTGGTTATTTTCCATTTTTATTAACATTTTATAGACTTAATTTACAGTTTCTGGTGTAATCCTTAAACAATTTATTCTTCTCACTCACTATGGAACTTTTTCCTTTATTTATGTTGCATTAATTCAAATGTTTAGTGTGATAATTTTGTTATGTTACAATATAAATATTATAGGAACTAGACCTGTTTTAAAGCACAGAAAATAGGAATTGGTAACGGCGTATGTATGTAAAATTTATCGTATATAATTACGTATGTGTGAATAGGTTATGTTTGGGTTCTTATGGTTTACAATTGTGTTAGATGTTTTGATGTTATGGGTGTAGTTATAGAATAATATTAGTTTTTTATATATATAAAGGGGTTATATAAATAATTTTGAACATGGGCGAAGTACGAGGTAATGATATTGGTTTCGCGTGGGAGGAGTGGGAAAGTGAATTTAGAGGGGTTGTAGGTGAAATGACAAATGAGGAGTGGGGTAATTTGGATGAGAATTTAACACGGATGGAAGAACAAGAAGAGGGAATATTCGCAGAAATTAAGAAACATAGTGAGATGACAAATAATAAAGGTAAGATAGTTGAAGCGATAGTGGTAGAAAATAAGACAGTAAATAGGCCTAAGGAAAATGACGACAGTGTAGGGGTGGAAGAAAAAGAGTATACATTAAAGGACATATTTAACTTTATGATGGAACAGTTTGATGAGTTGAACGCAAAGTTGGATAAACGGTTTGACGAAAGTGACAAAAAGTGGGATGAATGGTTGCGGGAACTAAAGACAGACCGATTAAAGGAGAACTCAGAAGCTGAATTAAAACAGGTGAGTGTATGTGGTGGTAATAATATAACGAAAAATAACGAAGGAATAGTAGACAAGGTAAGTGGTGGTAGTAATATAAGTAATTATAATGGTAAAATAACGTTAAATAAGAATAATGATTATATAGCTGAAAATGGGGTATCTAAGAATGATACGGTAAGTAACAGTGGTGAAATTAAAAACATGGTGTTAGAGTGTAAGGTTGTGAGCAGAGAAAGTGTTGATGAGGTTATAAGTGTGTGTGTAGAGAGGTTAAATGGGCAAAGGGCAAATGTTCCCCAAGTTTATGTTGAAACAGAGGTTTCACAGGTTGTTAATGAGGACAGAGTTTCCTCCTGTAGTTGTAGGGAAGACAAGGTGTCTTCAGATGGTCCCTGTATTTTTTGTGGTTTACCTGGTAGTAGAGGTAATAAGTATTTAGTGGTGCCCTTTGCATGGAGTGAGAGAGAAAATGTGATATGGTGTTTTCATGAGAGAAAGAGAGAGATAGAGATTTTTGAAATAAATAGAGGTTATGAAAGGTTGATGCAGGTGTTAGATATTGAGAGAGATGAAAAAAGTGGTTTACCTGGTAAAATGGAGATGGATAATTATTTTGATGATTACGATAAAATAACTGACTTTATAGTGAATAAAAATACTTACGGAGACAGAATGGAAATCACAAATGTAGACTGGCTTTATGAATCGATAGGTTATAATGGTATCAAATATGATGTTAATAACGATAATAATAATAATAATAATAATAATAATAATAATAATAATAATAAATTGAGTGTAAGTAAGAAGGAGAACTGTTATAAAAAAGTAAGACTATTACACGATTATGGAGGTTGAATTAAAAGCAGTGTATGGACATTCTAAACATTTTAGTTTATGGTTATGACCTTGCTGAATTAGGAAATGAAGTGTGGTAAATTGAACAATGAATGATGAAGATTTGTAAATAAATTTTAGTGAAATTAATTGTGTTTGTATTGTAACAAGTATGTAAGGTAAACAGTGTGTGTAGGTCGTAGAAATTGTTGTGATAATAATAATAATATTTTTGCAGTCTAAATAAATAACAAAAATAATTTTGAAGATGATAACAAATGAACTGTAATTATTGTAATTGGTGAAAGTAATTAAAAATGTTGTGTTTTCAATAATTGATTTAATTAAAATAATTTGAGATGTTTAAATATTTTTGATTGATTTAAAATGTTATATCATTGAATTTTGATGATGAATTTAAATTATTTTATGAAGTTTAATTTTGATAATAATTAATAAATAAATAAATGTTAAATTGTATTTGGTCTGTGTAATAACATGATTGTTAAATTGTTTCAGAAGGTACATGGAGTTATTGATGTTTATATTTGTGTGTTTATGTCAGTATGTGAATGATATACTGTAAGTATAAATTTTATAATGCAATTTAAAGAAAGTAATAAACAAGTGTGCTTTATATAATTTTGAAAATATATCTCTAGAAAGGTCACTCACCTTGCCAAGAAAGTTAGCTGATCAGCTGTAGTATATCACTTATAAGTGATTTGCAAATTTTTCAATGTAGTTAAATGTTTGAATATAATGATTTCAATGTGGTTAAAAGATTTTGATTTAAATGAGGAAATACATTTGGGATAGTTTTGAATTTTGAAGAGTTAAAATGTAGAATGTAGTAAATGTTAGATTTTGGGTGATTATTATTGAGTTAGGACATTTAGACCAGTCCAAGTTAAGTTTAAAGGGGTACTAGAGAGAATAATATTATTGCGGGAGTGAACATAAGGTAGAATTTGAGATGTAATAGTCACACAGTAGCTATGGGGATAATTCGTAAAGTAAGTACATTGATACATTGAGTTAATAAATAAGTGGAGATATTTTGTAGATGAAAGTGATGTAATGGGAGAGTAATCAGTTGATGGTGATTTTGTAAAGGGGGGTGGTGTGTAAGGAGTCCGCAACGACAGGCGTTGTGGCGGGAGGGGACCAATTGGCGCCGGAAAGGGTTACCTAGGGGGAGTCCAGGAACCAACATAAGGGAGTGAGCTTTGGGAGGGAAGACACATCCTGAGTACAAAGGGGTAGAGAGTATTTTTTTTATAAGGGTAGAATGATGCGATATGAGTTGAGTAGTAAGTTGGGTTTAGAGAATGGCTGATAGATGTTTTTGATAGAGGGGTGTCATATTAGTTAAAGCTGTTAAGTGAGTATTAGTCAGAGGGGGGTAAGATTATATATACTATTGCCAAGTTGATAAAATGAGTTATTAGGAATAATTAAGTCACCCAAACTAATTGAGATTGATAATAATAAAGAAAGAAAGTCAGAGTTAAAATGAAAAGATTAATTGAAACAAATGACGGATTGTAATCGAAGTTGAAAATAATTAAAGCTATAAAATGTGTAATTTTGGTCAATTTAAATGTAAAATTTTATTGTTTATTGTAGTAGTAACCATGCTAATTTTAAATGTTTTATTTTGTTATGTTGTACTGTGCTGGAAGAGAAAGAATTTTAAAGACGTTTCATGTATTTTATGATGTAACTTTGTATAACATATGTATGTCAAGGGCATTAACTTGACCTAGAGAGATCAGCTGATGACTGATGTTGGGGACAGAACCATTTTTCTGAGGTTTTGTTTCTTGCTTGCATTGAATATTTTTGTTTTTTTTTTTAATATGGAGAAAAAAGATATTTTGATAAATTTAAATTTTTTTATTTTTATGCCTGCCATATAGGTGATGTTTGGATTTCAAGTGTATTATTGTTTATGTGTATTACTAGTGTTTTATTGAATTATATTGTTTAGAATATATGTGTAAACGAATGTTAGAGTAAGTGAATTCATGTTTAATATGGTATTCAATTTGTTTTCTTTAGGATTGTTATTAATATTGAAGAGAATTGATAGATTTGATAGAGTCATGTAAAAGATTTTATTTTTTGATTTTGAAGAGAGAAATGGTAACAGAACAGATTGATTTGTAACTTAGATGAAATTTTAACCAAAGTTAATGATAGGAATTTAATTTGTTTGCTCTATCGTAACTTGAAGAATGATTTTAAAATGTTTAAGGAGTTTGTTTAGGATGTATTAATAAGTATATGTATGCGCCCAGTATTGCTGAAGGCGACCCAGTATGCAAGATAAGGGGGAACATATCGGTTGAGGATCTGGCATGGAATAAGGCCAGGGATTTGGATTTTGGGGGGTGGCATGTTGGAAGGTCAGGTGCGCTGTGATACGTGTCTGTTCGATGTTATGGTGTTGGGATCTCGAAGAGAGAAGTCCAGTAATCTCGTTCAGGTGCGGCCACAGTCGCTGAGCCAGGGGGGTAGTTTACCCATGATGTGTAAGAACTAATGGGGGTTGTTGGCACCATATCCTCACCGATCCTCTTAGGGGTTTAGCAATGAGATTTCTTCTGTTTCGGCAGAAGATCTCTCATTGTGGGAGTATTGTAACGGGGCTAAAAGGAAGGGCTTTTTATTTTATTAAAAAATCATAAATTTGTTTTCATCTGTGTGGCCAGACACATGTTAAATAAAAGCTTGGTCCAACAAAGGAACAGTAAGGTGTAGCTGTATGATGGAATGCGGCAAGTATGTAACAACACAATACAATTCTAAGAACTGTAGTACTGCGTGACACGCGCAAACACCAGCGGGCGCGCAAACGATGCCAAGAAGCTAAAACAACATGGCTTGATTGTGAATTATGTGTGCTATGTGCTCTGGACACGACGGAAACATAATTAGAAGTCACGCCCATTTGTGTGACGTTCAGAAAGGCAGAGAGATTTCGTCGACGTCTGAAACCCACAAACAACACGTGTTGTGTGTGCAACGACTAAGACTTTGGCAACAAAGGCTATGAACAGCGACGAAATTTAGTAGCAGGAAAGGCAGTGATGTCCGCCCGCATGTAACGTCAGTCGACTTTTAGCCGCGGCGTCGGCCAGCCGCTCGCTAAGGTTCGTGGGGCTCCAAGTAAATTATTTAAAAACGTAAAAAGTAATAAACCGGTAACAACAAGTGAACGTATATCAGAACGGAGTTAGTGCAGTGAAATGAAGAAAAAGCGTGGACAACTAAAACTTTTGGACATACATTCAGTGTTACACAACAATGGATAAGTAACAAACAATCTTAATATTTTTATAATTTCATAAACAGTTTAATAATAGATAGCTCGAAATAAATGGGGTTTTAAAGAATGAATGCGAGAGTATAGCAAGCTGGGTTAGCCTTAATATTATTAAAATTAAATTTTGAAATTGTTATGTTTTAATTTATTGATATTAATAAAATAACTAAACATGATTGATTTTATATTTACTTTTTACTGTCTAATTTTGTCAGGCGCCATCTGGTTATTGCCAACTATACATATAAAACTTGTTACACACCCGGGTTCTTATAAGCGAACAGGAGAACAGCATGGGTTATTTAAATAAGTGCTTCAAATCTACTTATTTTTAAATAAGTTTGTTTTATTGAACACCTTATTTCAAATCTGCATAGTCAACTAAAACCATCAAATTGACTTAGTTGGTAATTATTACGAACAATATTTTCTCTCCCTCTTCTATACATCTATGCTGTGAACACTAATTTATTTAAAATTTTTCCTTCTTTATGAAGTTACCAAAATTGAAAATACATTAAAACTCGATGGAAACAGACTTTAAAAGAAAAAAAAAACATTACTCTAAATTTTTCTTAACGCTAACCAGTGCTGTTGAATTACGTAATTTCCACTCGCCCATACACTCACACACGCTCACCCAGTACATAATTTATTCCCCTTGGAGCTCATTTTTATGTTAAAATTGCAAGATTTTATTGACTTTAGTTTAAGTTACCTCCCTTTTATCATGTTTGAAGATACCCTCATGAAATGTTTCATCGTGGACGCGCACTACCTTACCGTCTCCTCGTTTTCACCTTTTACTTTATAGCCAAACTGTTATTTCGTTTAAATTTGTCACTGTATTTACCTTGCTTATAAAACACTGTTTTAGATTATAAAATATAAAAATTCACATTTTTATTTACGTGCGGGCGCCCGCGATTTTACGTTCCGGAACTTTTACGTATACCACTCGCGCGAGCGATGAAGTTAGACTGGCAACAGGTCACCGGCGCTATTTTATGAAGTCGCCATGGTTGTATGACCAATTTTCTTTGTTTTAAAAGTTTGTATTCCTACGCCAGCAGACTGTTTTTGTTATATAACTGGATTCCACTGTTAGGCTAGGCTCTGACGTATATATTGACGTCAGATGGTCCGATATTGTTATATAACTTGTTGACTGGTTTTGTATGTCATTGTCTGACCTTGGCACAGTTCCGTCGGTTGTTAAGTTCATAAAAACTCGTTTTATAAAATATTACTGTATAATGTCACCCGCAGTGCTGCCACTGTCGCTATTTTTTCTACCACTGAATTTACCTTTCGTTTATACGTTTTGTCCCAATTATTTGAAAAATGTTATTTGTTTTATGAAAAAATACAAACTGCTTTATTACCCCAAAATAGGCCCGTTACAAAATAGATATAAGATATGAAATAAATAGTTTGTGTTATTCTCATTTACAAAAGACAGTCAGATTTGAGATAAAGATGGAGAGCAAGAGTGTAGAAGGTTTCGATGTATAACCTTAAAACATCGTGGTGACCTGGGCAGTTTAATAAGGTAAGTTTAACGGGGAATATGACGGTAAGTAAAATTCTGGCAGCGGTGAGTATTATATTAATGATGAGTGTAGTATTTTAAAATGAGAAAAGAGAAGTACCTTTACACCATCACAAATACTGGCTCCATGCTGACCATTTGAAAGCCTGGCTATAGGCAAAATATATGTACATCCCTTTGGAATCACAGACATATGCATCAGTTGATTGGATGGTGATTAAGGATAATACTGATGACAACATTCCTTTCCAGGTGCAAAATAAAAATAATCTATAAAGTGCAAGATAGAAGAACAAGTAAACAGGACAACAAGAAATTAGGTTATCAGTGCTTCTAATACCTCGAGTTCACAATACCCATTGATGCCAGTAGTAAATGATGAACACTGAGGATTTGGTGGATCCCGCCATATATCATACAATAAAGATCATGAAACATCATACGAGGGCGATTTGAAAAGTTCATGGCGTACCATATAAACGAATGTGTGGCGTTTCTGTTTTTTACCGCATCGTGGCGCCACATTCGCCTCATGAACAGCTGTGAAGTGTCAAGTCAGGTCAAGTCATTGTTGCAGAGAAACAGCAATAAGGTTATCTCACAGCAACGCTGAAAATGGAAAAACTGAACATCAAATTTTTTCTTAAGAAAGGTTTAACGCCAACAGAAATTTTTAATGAGATGAATAATGTGTTGGGTGATGCTGGACCTTTATTTTCTACAGTGAAAAAATGGGCTACTGAATTTAAATGTGGTCGTGCAAGACCAGCGTACTGGGCATCCGAAAATGCCACTACACCAGAAATCATCAATAAAGTGCACGATATTGTTTTCGAAGATTGCCGTTTGAAGGTGACTGAAATTGTTAAGCCTGTGGGCATCTCAGATGACAGGGTACATCACATTCTTACTGAGGAATTTGGTATGAAAAAGATGTACGCAAGATGGGTGCCGCGTTTGTTGACAAGTGACCAAAAACGCATGCGAATGCAAGCTTCTCAAGAATGTTTGGACCGTTTTATGAAAAATCCAAAAGCTTTTATAACAACTGATCGTATATTTGTAACAACTGATGAAACCTGAGTTTTTATTCCACTATAGAAACAAAACAAGAGTGGAAAAAATGGATGCATAGTGATTCACCACCTCCAAAAACGGTAAAATCAATTTTGTCGGCTGGAAAATGTATGGATGCATTTTTCTAGGATGCTAAGTTACTAGATGGCCTTGAAAAAAGCCAAACGATAAATGGAGAGTATTACGCTAACCTTTTTGGCCAACTAAATATAAAAATTCCGAGAAAAAAGACCAGGTTTAGCAAAGAAGAACATTTTCCATCAGGATAATGCACGCCCTCATATATGTGTTGTGTCTATGGCAAAAATCGCCAAGTTGAAGTACGATCTGTTGCACCATCTGCCTTATTTGCCTGTGACGGGGTAATGACTCGACGCTTCACTGCTGCATCATGGGGCAAACGTGGCGCCATGATGCGGTATAAAACTATAAAACAGAAACGCCACACATTCGTTTCTATGATACGCCGCGAACTTTTCAAATCGCCCTCGTATATATACAAAGCTGACAAAATATCATAGGAACTTCTCAAACTACGCCTACAACTGGTTATACAAGAAGTCAGGGCCCTATACAACAAACAGTATGGTTTCATGAAGAAGTGTTCAACAGTCTATGCAGTCAAAGAAATGGTGATGGCTGTAAATTTAGTGTAACAAAGGAAGCACAACTCCTGAAGAACTGCACTATTGGCTATTGTACTAGATGTGAAAAAATCCCTTAAATTCAACCTAGTTAGAACACTGTCGTAAATGTTGTACTATATGTTTCTATAGATACATTGACTATAGAGAATGTTACTATACAACATTACTGATTGATTATGAAGGAGATACGTTACTGCTGGAGCAACATAAAGGCCCTGAAACCTTATATTTGGAATGTCTTCTATGGGAGCTAATTCCATAGATGCCAAAAGATGGCATGATTAAGCATGTAGACGATACCTACCAATTTTACAGTGAACTTTGGGTGGAACCAAGAAAAGACTAGGCCAACTAGGTTTTGAGGTGAGTCCTAAAGTTTGAGGAACATGGGCTGAGCCTCACAACTACACAAACAGTGATTTGTACTGCTGATGTTAAAGAAAATTGCCAATCGTATGTGAGCAAAAAGATGACAGACAAAACAGATATTAAGTGTTTGGATCTAATGGCAGACACAGAACACAGCTTCTGGAACCAACTAAAGAGACCTGCAAATATTCTACAGTACCGTAATACCAATGAGCAGAATTATTTCCAACATTATTTAATGACAACAGAATTATCGCCAGGCTGTGGAAACATCATTTGCTGACAACAATAACTCAACATAAATCACTATACATAACTGAAACAATACAAAATAATGGAGCACGAAAAAAATCAAAATGTCACCGACATTTACCTGTGTTTAATTGAGTGTATAAGTTAAAACATAAATTTTCATTTTCTTTTTTTTTTGTGTGTCTCATTACTATGTATTATTTTTTGTGTTATCTTCAAGATTTGTTCAATAAAAGAATGAGATGGTACTGAATCTTCATAATATGTGAAAATTCTTTAAAATGCCACAGCGTTTATCAAAATATGTATACAAGCACTATAAATGAATTACTTCAACGTCCTCTCCTGTTGTCAACATAAGATTTTTCACCAAATCGACAGCTCCGTCCTCGCCACACACATATATCTCCTCTGCCATAACACCAAGCAATGCTCTTGTCCAGGCCCAACCTCGACTGTTGTCTCTCATCATCTGAATTTCATCTATCACAGCTACCTCATCTAAAATAAAATTAACAACAGTAATAACAACATCCAATTTCGCAAACAAAACATAATAAACATATAACAAAAATAAAAAATATGGGCACAATGGGCACCTTTAAATTATATAATGGCATCTACATTACATCTCATGGTGTACGCACCACCTACAACTATAGCAAGTGCAAACCTTAGAAAAATCGTTACATCTAATGGCAATGATTACGACTGCTGTTATCATGTAATACTTTACGCCCACTTCGACTTGTTTTATTTCTGTTGGTACTTTATACATGCATACGATATTAGCTCTCTGTGCTCATCAGTTGTGACTAATGAATAACAAAAAATTCAGCATAATACATGTCCTTGTGCATGTGGCAGAGTGACATTGTATTATTCAGTAACTGCAGCGTATCACCTTCAATTAAACCATCTCGTGCCATGTTGTTGGCATTTTGCTATCACTGTACGCTTTTGTTTAAGTGACACAAGAATGTGTCAACAACACAACTACGTAGGCAGAGATAAGAGAGCCACTAAAGTTGATTTGATTGCTTTAACAATGGCTCTCCCATATTTAGTTTGCAGCACTGGTTATATGGGCTACACTGTTGCCAGGTTTCGTGTGTGGCAATGCACATTCGGTGCATTGAAGGTGCTTGAAATGTATTTCTCCTGAACAACAACGTCAATCAGCAAAGGACGACAGATTATTGCACAGTTTTATTAGTGTTTTACTTATGATGTAAATACTTACGTGTTAACAATTACGCGAAGCAGTATCACTCAGTTCTATATATGAAAAGAACATGACGTTAATTACCAAAAAGAGCTTTACTTTACCTATAATTGGTACTGTGTTTATATTATTTAATTACTAACTGGTAAACTAAAATATAAAATATCAGGTAACTAAGCAAGGACGAAAAATTTTTACTAAAGGAAAAGCAATTATCTAAAACAATAATCATGAACTGTAAAACATTGTACTCTTGAAAAATAGGTGACATAAAAGTAATATAAAATTTATACTATATACTATAGGATTACACACGCGCGCACACTAGGCTGTAATGTAACAGGTGTCCTCATTATATACTGTAGATTCGGATTTTTTACATGAGTAGAAGAAAAAAGGAACGAAATAACAGAAACTCTGAACATTATCACAAAACAAAACTACTTTACATATAACAATAAATTTTACACACAGAATGATGGTCTACCCATGGGCTCCCCCATATCCACCATTCTAGCAGAAGTCTTCCTCCAACGCTTAGAAAAAACAAAAATACTCACAAACAATGACACTCACATGAAATACTATATTGGCACAGATACGTTGATGACATTCTAATACTATACAAGGGAAACAAAAGACAATGTGAACAGTTACTAACGCACATAAACAAATATATAAAAACATAACCTTTACTGCCGAATATGAACACAACAATACAATAAACTTCTTAGACCTCTCCATCATAAAACTTGAACACAGGCACAAATTCAGTATACACAGAAAACCGACTACAACTGACACACCAATAAACAACCCCTCCAATCACCCAATACAACACAAACTAGCTGCCTTCAGAACCATGATACATAGACTTAACAACATCCCCCTAGATGAAAAAGACTACAAAAACGAACTAAACATGATAAAATATCTAGCAGAATCTAACGGATACGACAGAACAATAGTCAATAAACTCCTACACAAAACAAACAACAGACAAAAACAGAAAACAACAAATTCATAACACTAACATACATCAACAAATAAACTGAAAAAAATAGCACACAAATTCAAAAAAGCAGGATACAGAATCGCTTACAAAACTACTAACAAAACAGAATGCACACTATCAAAACACACACACACAGCACAAAACAAATTCGATCTACCTGGTGTTTACAAACTAAATTGCTGAAATTGCAACAAATTCTATACAGCCCAGACAGGACGTAGCTTCAAACAAAGATACATTGAACACACAAAGGCACTCCACTCCACTACAGAATCCACCTTTCCAAACCACCTCATTGAAGCAAACCACACATACAAAAACATCAACAATAACATGAACATTCTACACGTACACACAAAAGGCCGAAAACTACACACTCTAGAACAATTGGAAATATACAAACACACGAAAACAAATAAAAACGACATACTAAACGAACAGACACAATTCAAATCACACGCATTATTCGAACATATCTCACCCCACACACACAACATCGATCTTTTGAAAATCGATTCCGTCGCCCACAACACGACGGACAGCATTATCAGAGGCAACCTCTGAAGACGCTTTTAAAAGTGATAACCGGTTCAGGTTGTAAGGTAAAACTTTATGTTTTTACTCATAAAAAACTTTGTGTTCCCGAGTCGTTAGTGAAATAGTTGTATTTAGTTAAGTAATGGACACATCATGGACAACGAAATCCAAGAATGCTATTATTATTTTCTATTAATTCCAAATAATTTTAATTGTGATTCAAATTAAGATGTCTAACTACCTGTAATAGAATTTACTAAAAGTTTGTAATTTAATTATTGGAAATCTATCCTTTACTTTGTTATAAATTACGGTTACTGAGTTAATTTCAAAATAAAATAATAACTTTAAACAAGTTTCTGGTATACTGGAGGAATTGAAGTCCGGCACAAACAAAAAATACTAGATTTATGGGTAAACTGTTTTCTGCCATGACTTGGTTATTTGTTATAAGATTTTGACAAACAAGATGTCACTGTATTCACAATAAAATGCTTACCATTTGTATTAATAAACAGTAGTTTGACAAAATTAAAATTTGCAGACTACTAGTGATTAAAAAATTAAAGTAGCCACCACTTTAAAATTTGAGATCATAAAATAACCTTAATTATTAATTAACCTTAATTATTTTTAACCTAAAATGTTCTTAGTTTATTAAAGAACACTAATGTAAACATGTGTATCAAATTTCATTAAGATATCTCGATCGGCAGTTTAGATATAAATTTTTCTTTAAAAACACAAAATGGCGGATAGACGGAGGAAAATGATACATTTTCTGCCTAGGGTTAATAAGAACTTTTTTTTTCTTATTTTCGAGTATATGTCCTGGCTCATAAAATTCGATTATGTATCGTGAGGACACTTTTACGTTCCATCCCACACATACACACACACACACACACACACTGCTTGAGTAATTTAATAATGTAAAACATGAAATATGAAAGTAATGTTAGAAATCACCATTTAAACCAAATTAAAATCTTTAGTACACAAAATATCGCAACATCCACACATTATATTACTGTACTACTAATAAACAATTTGTAAGGCACAATATTTTGTTATAGTATATATATATATATATATATACCGTATTGGCCCGAATATAAGACGATGATTTTTTCCTTAAAATGCCCTTTCAAAAACCATACTTGTCTTATATGCGCAACCTAACATTTAAAAATTGCGTGTTAAGTGCCTAGCGTATTTTGTAACGTTCACCACCTGCACAGGCTGCCATCATAGATATGTACTACTGGATTGCTAACGCTATGCTATGAATTCGGTCTGCGGCTGTTCAGCTCTCCCCACCACTCTGTAGTGGTTCCACCAGCTGCGCTGCATTGAAACTCGATAACGAAACATCGAGTTTATTCGTTTTTTCGCTTCAAAACCGACACAACTGAAGTAATTTTTAATAAACAAAGACAGTAGGTATTCTATAAACAGAGGAGAAATGTACACATTGTTTTAAAATGGCACGTAATTTATTATTGCAATTTTACAAATGTTTAAACTTGGATATCTTTTAAAACATTATATATTCTATTTTTTTAAACCATTTACTTTACAATTTTAATATAAGTATTACTTTTGGATTCCTTAGGTATAAGAGTACATTTGTTATGCATATTTTTATGTATATTAAATATTATTAAACAAAATAATTTTGTTTAATTTCTGACGTACCCCTAACTTTGATTTATTTAACAGTGCAGTTTTTTCTTTTGCAAATGCATTGCAAACTATTTTAAAAAACACACTACCTATTAATTTTATCAATTTGAGCTCATGGCTGTCATCTGTAAAATCAAAATTAGAAATATGCCCCTTAAACAAACTCCTTTTAAAATATCTACAAGCTAATGAAATGCAGTGATTAGAATTAAAATTTTTTTATCCCTTAATGCAATAAATAAATTATATAAAAATTTTACTAGTTTAAATACTTCATAAGATGCTGTTATCAATTTTCCCTTTGATAAAAACAAACTGAATCGACTACAAGGAAGTTCAATTTCATCTTGTAACAAATCACTACACTCTGTACATTTCATGATTTTATCTACTTGTTTAACAATAAAACCACTTATGTAATAAAGTATATTTTCTTTGCAATAAGACAGCTCACACTGTTTTACAATATCGTATTCTATATGATCTAATAATTCTTCCTCTTCTTCATTATTATCAACCATCATGTTACCTGGTCCGTAAAAACTAAGAATACAATTTTGATGATTTATATCAAACTCTAAACTATTACTTGTCTTTGAAGCCTGAACACTATTCCTAAACATTAATTTCCTTAATGCATGACGAAACTGATTAACATTAGGGTTATTATTATGACCGCCCCTTGATCGAATGCATGAGAAAAGCAATTCAAGGTGGTCTTGAGAAAATTTGTAACTTAAAATGTATTTGAACCCTAGCTCATTTAGTAATTTTGTACTCAAAATGCCAATTCAGTTAATGTTAGTAAGAAATCCTAACACAAAAGTCTTTCTGGGCTGTTTTAAAATATCTACACCCTCAATTTTTAATTTACTTAAATAATCATAGCTGGTTGATAGCACCATTTTACTGTAGTCAGCATTACTTTTTTTTATAGGTTCTTTAATGTGTTTACCAAAGGGATCCCTTGTATTAAAATAGTCAAACAGTCTATCCATTATTCGAATGAAGTTAATTGTCTCCTCACAGCCCTCGAAATCGGGATGTTTGCTATCAAGTAAAAATTGTAAAGCGTCAGCAACACTACTACTTAATGTTTGTGCAGCTATCTTCACATTCATTATTTTATTTTTATAGAAAACGTGTGTGTTTGAAAGTTTATTTGCAAACTTTAAACCCTCTTCAGTTTGTATATATAACAGATTTTCTATGTACAGTAAACCCTCGATTTAACGGACCTCGATTTAACGGACAGAATTAAAAAAAAAAAAAAAAAAAAAAAAAAAAAAAAAAAAAAAAAAAAAGTTTTTAGGCTTTTGAAACGTATAATGTGCATAAACTGCAGACTCTCCTGTTCTGGCGATGTTGCTTGGCTATCGCAGCATTCTTTCGTTTCTTGTTTTGAAACACGCAAATTTTCTCATCTCCAACTGTATTTGATGAGAACGGAGATAAGAATTAGATAAGAATTCATTTAATTCTTCACGATCCCCGTCTTTGCGTTGTCGTTGACGCAGGCGTCACACACGTTCAGTGGAAGACATCACGACGACTAACACTGACAATATACACTGATATGCATCTTATTTCACTGTGACCAAATTTATTTATTACTAACGTCACCTGGAGCGTTACATTTTTCGATGACGTTACACATTTTGCATCACGCATTTTGTGGAATGACCCCCAGCCTAAAAACATTATCATGTTAAAAAAAAATTTTGACACGAAAAAATCACGATTAAGTTTTTGAAGTCCATGGTTGTGATTTAAATTTGGTGGTAGTTCATAACCATACCAACGCATTTTCACTCTTGAATATTCGGCTATTTTCGTGATAATTCGTATGCACGCGCAGTTCACATTCGTACAGCGTCGCATCAGTTTATTCAGAGAATACAGCGTGTACGCTACATGTCTTTCTATAGTACGAACCTTGCACGTGTTAAATAGAGAGTCTTAACGAGTTTATACTTGCGTTGTTACAGCAAGGTCCATTACTTTATTAGTGAATTACAGCATAAGTATGTCTGGCGTTACGAAAAAACGTGTGAACTTGAGTATAAAGCAAAAGCTTGAACTAATAAGTAAACTTGAAGGTGGCGCGTCTGTTGCACATGTTTGTGAAATGTACGGTATAAAGAAACAAACCGTTTCAGACATTCGAAAGAATAAAGATAAACTTATTCAGTTTTCGCTAAAGTACAGTGTTGATAGTTCGAAGAATGAGGGAGAAAGAAAACACATTAAATTAGCCAAACACAAACAATTAGAGGATGCTGTGTACAAGTGGTTTATTCAACAACGTTCTAGTGGCGTCGTTGTTCGTAGTGTCGAGTTGCGGGCTGCTGCTGATAAACTGGCAAAACATATTGGTATCCAATTTCAGGCGAGTGATGGGTGGCTTTGGCGTTTTCGTAATCAGCATGGCATCACAAATAGATCAACATGTGGTGAAGCGCTGAGTGCAGACACTGAACAAGTTGAGGCTTTTCGTCAACATATAAAGGAAACGATCGAATCTGAGGGTCTCATTTTGTCTCAGGTCTACAATGCTGATGAGACTGGTCTCTACTTTCGTGCTGTGCCTGAAAATACTCTGGCACACAAACATGAAACTAGCACACCAGGCCGTAAACTCAACAAGGAGCGGCTTTCTGCCCTACTGTGTGCGAATGCTGATGGTTTGCATTGACTTACTCCAGTCATAGTCGGAAACGCAAAGAAACCTCGTGCGATAAAGAACATAATGAACCAGTTGCCAGTCATTTATGAAAGTTCAAAAAATGCTTGGTTTACCTTCAGTATTTTTTCAGACTGGTTTTTTAATCATTTTGTGCCAGAAGTGCGACGTTTTCAAGAAGAGACTATGAAAATTCCATCGCATGCAGTGAAAGCCGTCTTACTACTGGACAATGCACCGGCCCATCGCAACTCCGAGAAGTTAGTTAGCAACGACGGAAAAATAAAATGCGTCTTCCTCCCTCCGAAAACCACTTCAATTTTACAGCCAATGGACCAAGGAGTCATTGTTGCCTGCAAAAGGCTGTACAAAAAGAAGTTTCTTGAAGAGGTGATGGTTGTCTTGGAGGACGAACAAGACCATGAAAACGACACGAGAGGAGCTAGAACGCTGCAAAATCTGCGTGCATACAACATCAAGTCCGCCATCTTTAATTTTGCTGCCGCATGGAAGGAGATGAAGGAAACAACATTGGCTAATGGGTGGAGACAGTTACTGAATGGGACTGAACCGGAGTACGATTTCACAGGATTTGAAACATCCGATTTCTGTGAAACCGTAAAGAAGGCTGGTGAAGACGTAAACGATAATGACATAGAACAGTGGCTAAACTTGGACGAGGGTGATCCAGGCTACCAAATCCTGAGTCAGGAAGAGATCGCGGAATCTGTTCTACACGACGATCAAGGAGATGGAGATGATGACGATGAAGAAATATCTGTTACAGGAGGCCCTAAATTATCAGTGATAAGAAACAGCATGGACGAAATTATCGCGTACATTGGGGAGTCTTCAGATCCAGAAGTGTGTGCTTATTATGACCATTTTAGACAGTTTAGATCTTTAATAATAAAGAAGCAACATTCTAGTGGAAAACAACTGACTCTTGATGCTTTTATCCAGAATAAATAAAGGTGTGTACATAACATTGTATTTGCATGATATTAATAGTACGTATTAAAATACAGATAAGCGATGTTGTCGCTGTTACAATAGAAAACCACACTGGCAGTTTACCCGTTATTTAGAAACATGTTACTCACACCTCCTCTACTCATCCTTTGTCTTGCCGCCTACGGAAGGGTCCGAGCACGCACGCATGCGCAGGTACGTACACTTTTCTTCCTATTCATTGTTCAGTTTGCTGTTAAAACGTACGGTTGCAGTCATAAATCATAATGCCAGCGTTAACAACAGCCAGGCAAATTGCTGTTGCTTACGCAGTAAACAACTCATAGATACCAAAAGCGTTCGTCCCGCCAGAAGTCAGGTATAACTTCGAATTTCGTTAGTGCGCGAATGCAAGCCGCAGGCCAAATTAGCGACCATGTTTTTAGGAGAAAAAGTGCGGCTTGTATTCGGAACAATACCGTATTTGCATGATATTAATAGTATAACAATTTCAAGTGTTATAGGCCTATTTGATTTAAATATATCCTCAAAAAACAAAATTTGGGATTTAACGGACTTTCGATTTAACGGACACCCCTCAGCCCCAATTAGTCCGTTAAATCGAGGGTTTACTGTATTTAAACTGTATTTTTTCCCCATTACCCGATTCAATTATTTTTTTATCAGCAAGTGTGTTTCTACATAGTTTCAACATGTGGAAAGCGTCTAACATGGCACAAACGTTATGATCAATATCTTTAATACTAAAAAAAGTTTTTCAGGAAATTTACAGCCAAGTTTTTCCATTGCAGCAATATTTGTGGTCGTGCCATCAAATGTTACATTTTGTACACTGACGCCAACTTGTTTTAACTGTATAACCGCCATTTTAATTAGCTGTGAGAGTACATTAGAACTCATTGAATTAATAAGAAAATATCCCACTGCACACTTAAAATTGCCTTTCAAAGAAACGACTTGAAAAACTAAAGCCTCGGTTGCAAGTGCCTCATGGCCATCTATTTTTATACCACACCCTACATCTATATATCCTATATGCTTACCTTCTTTTTGATCATATATTAGCTGTTTTCTAATGCTCATGGCATCAAATACTAGGTTAACGTGTTGCAAATAACTTTTAATGCTAACATTATTTTTTAAATAAGAAAACACTTCTTCTATAAAGCCAGGTGAGCAGTTGAAATTGCCAACCCATTTTCTTAATATGGATGGGTTTGGCAAAGACAGCTGATTATTCCTCAAAAAATTATAAGATTTGTAACGGGACATTTTGGCCTACCCGGGAAAATAAATAAATTTGTATTTTCATAAAAGCAAATAGCATTTTTTACGATATAATAATAATTTGGGAAACGTAAACATAAAGTGACAATAAAGGTAAATTTTATTGGTAGCGAAAGTGGCAGCAGTGATTAAAAATATTGTTCATAAAATTATAAAGACGCAATAGACAACCAGCGAAAATGAGTCAAGGTCAGCACCAGTGACTAACTGATTGTGTAACGAATTATGTAACAGCATCGCACGATATTACGTCAGAGACGATCCGAAAGCTGGAATGTAGGAATGTTAGCCGAACTACTACTGGCGTAGTAATACGACAAACATAAGACAATGGAAATTTGTAAAACAGCAGCAGCGGCTACACAAAATAGCGCCGTTCGTATAGGCAGTCGGCAAACAACAACCAACAAATACGGACACAATCTGTCTGCGCGTCCGCCGGCTAGGCGAAGTTTTCGTCGCCCGCAATACAATAAAATGTGACGCAAAACAACAAAAAAGTAAATAACAGTTTAAAATGTGATATAAATAATACATAAATGTGGTGAATGACAGTTTTCTTTATTCAATAACAGTTCGGCAATTATTAATTATCAGTGAAAATAAAATGTGCGTGTAGAGCAAAGCGACATCTTCAAGACTCCAATTCAGCTAAGTAGCAAAGAAATAAAACAAATTTGAATAAAAGCGGAAATCAAAATTTAACATTATTATTATATTTTTAAAGAAATGAGATCTCTAAGGGCATAAAATAACTGTGTGTGTGTATATGCGTGGGTGGAGCTATATAAATAAAGAAGGCTAGTTTGTGTTTCTTTAAAATTAGTTATAATTAATATCTTGATTTTCTTATTGTTTGAAAATTTTTGTACCATGTTTCAATTTGATTTATGTGAGTTTTAGAATGGGAATTTATAACAGATGAGGGAGCTGAAGAGGTAGTTTGTCAATGATATAAAAAAAAAATATATAGATGAAAGGAAATAATCAAATGTCAATAAAACTTAAGTATGGGAGATAATTAAAGCTTTCTTATTTTGAATAACCATAATTCTGTTCTCCTGAGTTCGCCGAAAAGAATCTGGCCCGACACGGTAAGTAATTATTTTTTCTTGCAATTGATACGAAGGCAAGATGGCGCCCAAAGAAATTTAAGAGTAAACAAAATGATGAATAAAGTCAAAATTAATTAAGTTTCAATTATATCAATAAAAGTTATACCACAGCTTTAGGTGAATAAAAGTATAACATAAGGGCAAAATCTTTCATTTGGTCCATATATACCTGGTTGAATTTACCCTTAAACTTATTTTTTAGATTGCTTAATATTACCGTATTTTCTCGCATAATTAACGCACTTTTTTGACGAAAAATACAGGCAAAAATTTCGGGTGCGTAAATTATTCAAGGATTTCAGATATACCCAAATTTCATTTGAAATTTATTGACATTTAAAAGATACATTAAATATATTATACACAAAATCAGTTCAACTCATTGAAGTTATCATCATTTGGCATAAAATTACGGTTGAGTTTTCTTCTGAACAATCAAATAGAGTACATTAGGCAAGTTGGACACACAGTTTCAAGTACGGACACCAGAAAATATTCTTCCCATCACGAGCTGATAGTACAAGTAAAATACCGTACATATGAATTAACGAAAGTACTAACGACGTAAGTAATAATGACATACCTGCTAAAAAGGAAGAAAAATAATCTTACCTTTTATAGGCTACCGAGTTGGTCGTCGCCACTGGAACTGCAGGAAGAATTGATGCTGCTATCACTGCTCACATCTCTCCATAAGAAGTCATCTTCAGTCCCATCTAACGCATTCGAGATTCCCGTCTTTTGAAGCTCTTTTCAATCACCTTCGAAGAAATCATGTCCCAAGCGCGCAATATCTACTCACAAAGGAGTTCCACAGATGGTTTCCGAATTTTGCCTGTTGGAGTAAGTTCGTGCACATTTTCTGCCATCCAACACTGATAAGAGTTTTCGCACATTGTCCTTGAATGGTTTATTTATCGAAACGTCCAAGGGTTGAAGTACTGATGTCAGTCCACCAGGAATCACAGCCAAATCGGTTTTCATGGTTTCCAATAATTTTTTAGTGTTTTCCGTCAGATGGTCACGAAAACTGTCCAACACGAGAAGAGCCGGGCACCGAAGGAGAGACCCCGCTCTATTTCCCCAAACCGTTCGTATCCAGTCTTCTACGAGTGATGTGTCCATCCACCCTTTTTCTTGGACACGAACGTGGATCCCACATGGAAATTTTACTTTCGGCATTGTTTTTCGCTTCAGGACAACGTACGGTGCAAGCTTTCTGCCATCAGCTGTTACAGCAAGCATTACCATACACCGTTGTTTTTCACTTCCAGTAGTGCGCACAATAACACTCGATGTTCCTTTCGTATCGATTGTTCGACTTTGTGGCATATCGAAACTGATGGGCGTCTGATCTGCGTTTCCTATCTGGGAAAGCAAATATTTCTTCGCTTTCCGTTTCCTAATCACGAAGCGATGAAAATCAATGACTTTTTGGTCGAAATCATTCGGCATTCTTTGACATAAGGATGTTCTTCTTCGAAGAGAGAGTCCATTTCTCTTAATAAATTTGATCACCCAGCCTCGGCTAACCTTAAAATTCGAGATACTGATCCCATGTGCTGCAGCTATTTCTCGTCCTTTAAAATACAGCATTTCGTAAGAAACGGCATATCCATCATTGCATAATGAAATCACATATTTCAGAAGATACTCCTCTACTTGCGGAAACTTGCCACTTTTTGGACCGCGAAATGCTTTACGAGACTTGTTGGTCTCTTGAAGGGCAATTTTCTGTTTTCGCCAGTACCGCACGTTACACTCGGACACAGAATATTTGCGGCCTGCTGCCCTATTCCCGTGTGTTTCGGCGTAAGCGAACCCCGCAAGTTTATATGACGCAGTATTACTCGAATACTTGCTCATTGTGGATTAATGAACGACTTTGAGATCACAAAACATCCATGTACCCGAAACACTCGTAAAATGAGTTTCTACCAGACTGGAATAGATCGTCACTAATCACGTCTTCGCTGATTCACTCACCGGACTGAAATACCGCAGTGAGTAATAACAGGAAGTTGCACGAGGGTTTGAAATGCGAGGTTGCGCAATAGGAAAGCTACTACTTGACATCTTTATTTCGAAACGCACCCGGAACTGCGTGATGAAATCATCGAGAAAGTGGGTGCGTCAAATACGCAAATATTTCTTTTTTCCCACTTTGAACCCCCCAGAAATGGGATGCGTAAATTATGCGGGGGCATTAATTATGCGAGAAAATACGGTACATATAAAGGAAAACCTGAAAAATTATTCTCTAAGAGTTCCAACAGTCTATCAGGTGCATTCATCTTTTTCTTTAGGATCGATATTATGTCACTCATATTCTTGATTTTCTTGTCTCTTCTTCTTATACGTTGTTGCAAAATTTTAACTTTTCTACGTAGGATGTTTTTAGTTGGTGATTGTGGTGCCTGTAACCAATATATGTTACGTTACATACTAATTTTATACAGTACATTAATAGACTAGATAATAATATATTGCTTAGATGTAGAAATTTAATAAATTGTCTTACAATTCTTTGTTGCTGTTGAATATGAGGGACTGTATGTATATTCGAAGTTGATGATGCTTCAAGATTGCCATCAGCTTCGACAGATGGGGTTGATTCCTGTTGAACTTCATTTTTTCCAGTATTCTAAAACAGAATGTACACTTTTAAATTACTTCAGTATTTGGGTTGAAATTGAGTACCTTAAATTTTTTAAGAAATTTTTATGTTTAAAAATTTATAGAATTTAATTTTTATTTTTTCAATTTTTATATTTATTAAGATTGATAAAATAGTTAAAAAACTCAAAGGCTCACAAAACAAGATATTTTATCACTACACTCTCTTTTTCTATTAATTTTGACCGTTTCCAAATAAGTAACCAAAACGGACTGGAAAAATTAAAAATTTTCTGTATGAGCCCTTTTTAAAAAGATGAAAAGTTTAGTTATAAACATGATTGGCTTAAATATTTTTATATAAACAGAAAGATTTACCTTAAATTTCTTAATAAGCCTTCTACGTTTAGGTTGCTTTGTGTGCAAATGAAGTGGGAAGTCAAATAAATTAGGGACTGCATCCTTCCTTAATTTTCTGATTATACCTCCGACTTCCAACGCACTGTCTTCGAAATGCTACTACAAAGTCTGGACTGCGTCGACGGTGTAAATCCTTTTCTCTTCATTGCATTTATCCACCTGCTTCGAAGTTATGGACTTTTTGGAAACCTGGATTGAATTAAAAAAAATGAATTTTTATTTATTAAAGTTTAACTTTCAAAATAAGCTTTTTTGCTTTCAAAATTGAAAAATAACTCAATATTACGCATACGCTAATTTTCTTTCCAATTTTCAACACAATAAAAGAGCCTCAATGTGAAAAGTACTTGACAAAAACAAATTACTATTTTAATTTTAATAATTTCAGATAAAAAAACATTAATTTAATCAGAGCAGACTACTAGTATGAGATCGATAAATAAATCAATACTATTTAAAGTACAATGATTAAAATACCTATGTTATGTAAGTCATAATGTTGTTGATAAAAATTTTACTTACGTGTGAAATGAAAGGCCGCAGTTTTTAACAGCATAGTTCTTACAGTTGTACGCTACACAATACGTTGGCATCTTGTTAACTTCAAATTATAAAGTGTACTTTATAAACATCCACAACCTTCCAACAATCACGCGTCAACGAAAACACGGAATGCAAACAGCATGTAAGTAGATGTGACTACACTGGAAGTACACTACAGAGTGGTGGGGGGGACGTGTCACAGCCGGACTGAGTTTCGCGCCTTGCCTGCATTATAGCATGCAATCCAGTAGTATATATCTATGGCTGCCATGTACATAACGCACACGCATGTTTTATACTGAGCTCAAGGTGAAAATCCCAAGCACACTTTCACCACTGCGCTGAAGTACCCTATTGTGTCACAGACATTAGTTCGCTTTAAGGCCTCTTTTATGCATCCGATTCAAATCGTACAATAAGATTTGCATCCGAGTTGACTCCGATTTTTATCGAGCATCAAAAATATCACAAGTGGGCGTGAACAAACTCTTTCAGTGCTGTCATCATCAATACTGAAAATGAATCCGTGCGTGTTGTATACCGCATATCGGTTCCTTTTTATAAGCTTCGGAAATGGAATCCCATAGTCCTCTCCTGTTCTGAATTTTGTCAGTCAGCCTTTCTATATTAATGTCTCCCAAATTTACAAAACAAATTAATAAAATCACACCATGACGTGAATACCACTGATTACTTGGCATAACTAGCCTCACCGACGCTAGGAAGGAAGGTTGCCAGCACTGACATTTGAAAGTTAAACGAAAAAAAACTCGAGAGCGAGTGCATAAACGAATCAATTACGGCCCATGTATCTAAATGACTCGTCTGATATTTTATCGGATGCATTTTCTCAAGGACACCGTGGTATCTTTTTGAGTACGGAATGATAAAGTTATCGAGAGAGAGAGAGAGAGAGAGAGAGAGAGAGAGAGAGAGAGAGAGAGAGAGAGAGAGAAAGAGAGAGAGAGAGAGAGAGAGAGAGAGAGAGAGAGAGAGAGACAGACAGACAGACAGACAGACAGACAGAGCGAAGAGCGAGAAAGAGAGGGAAGAGTGTCTGTGATGCATGCACTTCTCAATCACAATACTATAATGGCGTTATGTTTCTCAACACTTTTAGTCCATGAGCTCCTCTATGCTTCTTTCTACAGGTTGCACAAACTATAGTGACAACCAATGCAATGGTTACACACAACATGCCTGATGACCGGTGTTTGCTTTGCTTATATACGTCAGATTCCATTTTCTTTAATCTTTCCTATTTTGTCGTCATTAGTCAGTAAGTGGTTTTCCCCAATCTTATTGTTCTAAGATTTTAATTGTTGTTGTTGCCTATTTGTTTCTCTACAAAATTATATGATACTGCATGACCACTTTGCTTCTTCTTCTGTAGAAAAACTGTCTAGGACTGGTTTCAACTGGACGCTCTCCATTTTTTTTCAGATCTATACATCTGTCTTAATCTGACTATAGCTCCTTCCATTTTTATTATAATCAAGCATTCCAATCTTGTTTCATCCCCATCCTCTCTTTCCCTCCACTCTTCCCTGTATGATCCTTAGGTGTAGACAGTTTTTATCCAATATATTTCCCAACCAAGATGTTTTTATCTTCAACACTACTTAGCTGATTTCTTTCCTCTCATATTTTCATCAATACTTCATTATTTCTCACTCTATCAGTCCACTTCATCTGAAATTTTCTTCACTACAACCACATTCTGAAGCTCTCTGTTCAAAGCATATTTCAATCCTCTCAAAAAAACAAGATGCAATCCCATAACCTCAATTCCATTGCTTTATTTTAATAGTTTTATTTCTTAATGCTTACATGAAATGTTTTAATCAATAAAAAACATCTTAATGTCATAAATGACTACTCAGCCATAGAGAATTATTTGTCTTTCAAAACAAATTTCTATAACTTCAGAAACACATAATTATTGGCAATTTAATATTAATAACTCACTGCTTTTACTTCTTTATTCCATATGGAATAAAATGTGAAATGACAAAGCCATGTTTGATATAACAGCAGCAATCTATAATTCCCCCCTCAAAAAAAAAGTTCTTTAGACTTCAATCAGGAAGAGAAGGTTGAGGACCATGTTTTCTGAAATTCCTTTCTGAAGTTCCTTTATTGTTTTCTTTTCAAATTAATGTTTTAACCAAAACGAACCATTGGTCATCTTCAGGATAAATGTCTAGTGCACATACAATGCCTAGAACAATGCTCTATGATATTGCCTCCAAGAAAATGAGTTATTTACAATCACAATCCTATGAACACACAATCATAATCCTATTACCTATTAATTTTTATCTTACAGAATATACATGTATGGTCATTTTGCATTATTTCCTTCACATAATTAGATTCACATTACTACTACTACTCTCCAGCACTACAGCCCATGGTGAGCCCTGGCTTCCGCTACGACCTGTCTCCACTCGTCTCTGTCCACTGCCCTCAGTCTCCAGTTCCTAATGCCCATCTGTCTCATATCTTCTTCCACATCCTGCTGCCATCTTCTTCGAGGCCTGCCTCTTCTTCTTTTGCCCAATATCGTTCCACTTAATATAGTTTTGGGCATCCTCGTAACATTCACACGGGATACGTGCCCCAGCCATCTAATTCTAGCTTATTTTATGTGCCTCACCAGGTCTTGTCCACCAATCAACTCATTTATTTCACTGTTATTTCGGATCCTATACATATTCCCTTCCTTCACCGGCCCAAATATCTGTCTCAATATACAGATTCACATTATTTCATTAAAATGATAGTTGTTAATATTTCACACTAACAAACACAAAACATGATCTAAAAAACTCAACTTACAGGGAATATTCACAGATGTCATTTCCACAGTACACGAAACATGACTTGCAGGGTTGTCTTCTCCATTTGCATACTTCCTCTCTTCACCAGTTATTAAGTCACAAGGTGTCCCCTAAAACTGTCACTAGTTCATAAAAAATTATAATAAGGTGTGAACATAATAATTTTATTCAAGTATATTTAAAAACAAACGGTTAAATTCCAATAACTTGAATTCCACTAGTCTGAATTCCAATAACCTCAGGAACCTGAAATTTTGTTTAAAATTATTCTGATAGGCATATTTTTCAGGTTTATTTATTTATTTTTTTAATACTTCAAAAACAATTTTTTTAATCAATAAGAAGACACCTATGATTATAGGTGATCATAGGATTCACCTATGATGAACTCTGCAGCTCACATCTACTGCACTGACATAAGCAACAAACCGAAACATGTTCAGAGCGTAAAATTGAAATACTGAAAAACAGTATCTAATTTCATATTGCAGCTCAAACTGAAGATACTACTACAACACCATTAGAGAAACTAAATTTGAAGTTTCTGTTGTTTACTGTATAAATTTGAACTATATAGTGTTTTCTGTTGCAGATATCTGGGGAACCCTATCATCTAAGACTCACAGAAAAAGCATGCAAGACTGGTGTCCAAAATGGTAAAAGTTGTATACTGAATGATAACAAAAGCAATCAATACCACAAGTTGTTAATGAAGTCAGGCATGATGATGAATTAAATTCTAAAAAATTATGAGACTAGACACAAACAGAAAATCTATACATCATACAGAACTGCAGATAGTGATATTTTATTAACAGTGTGGTAAAAAATGGCAGATGTAAAACACCGGACATTTACGAGAGAAGTGAGAAAGCCAAGTGTAGTATAAATCAGGATGAATTTTGGCTCTCAACCTCATATTGACTGGTCAGTTACTGTTATATCAAGTAGTGCTGCTACTACAAACATGAATTGAAGGCATATTCAATAAATTTAAGTTAACAAACATTTCTGAGATTTTAACACACTTAGCTCTAGTCGCCTTAGAGGGCTGTGCCTACTCCCATGGCCTTAGCATTTTTATGTAAATTTGAAACTAAAAACCTAATTAAAACAGAAAGACACTTAATTTGTGCACTTTTATATGATATGTAATTTAATGTATTCCACTTTTATTTAATGTATTCCACTGTAGGCATCTAATTCACAATTTTGAAGTCTTAAATTTTTTCACATTTAATATTGTACATAGATAATATTCAAAAGTTCATAAATTTCATCTTTGGTAAGATATTTACGTGACTCCATTATGGTAAACAATTAAACTAAATTAAAAAAATAATAAAATACTCAGTGCACATCACAACACAGCATAAATAACAACAAAAATGGCTTTGCCCAAAATGTACATATTTACAGAGTAACATTGTTTTCTAGCTGACGCTGCTAAATGCAGTTGTATAACAGAGTTAAAATATTACTGTTCATACAAAACATACCTTCACATGTATAAGAGCCATATAGTTCAATACAAACATTGCTAAATTCATGGATAAGTTATGCTCGTCATTAGGATCTGAGAGTGGGCAAATCATACTCATCTACAGCTCATTGTGTTAAATAATGAAGTACAGTAATATCATACAATCATTTCTGTTGTTTATTATTTCATTTTATTTTTTTAATACAAAGAAACTCTCAAACATTCTATACTTTATTCTGTAATATTAAAAATTGAATTTTAGTGAATATTTTATGCCAGGGTGACGTTTTAATAATTAAGATTTTCTATGATAAAAATCCTTTATATAGAGGGTGGTTTTCATTTCAACTGTAAAAAATAAATAGAATTAGGTCTGTTTAATAAATGACTGATACATTAGGCTGTACAATTTGGCTGACTGATACATGAAACTGATAATATTTAAGTTCATAGTGATTATGCTAACATAAGTACTTACCCTTTCATTTGCTTTTTTAAATACTTCTGATGCCAGTAATTTGAGAGGTCCACAGTACACACCAGATTTAGCTGCCAAGTATCTCTCCAGGGCATGATAAGTTTTACCACTGTTTGTTGGCCCTGAGTGGAATATGATCCGACGTCTTATTGACCTTGCTTGAGGATACCTAATTGTACACGTAATTGTTAAAAACAATAATTAATGTGTCACTTCAATACCGTAATTAAACTCTATGTGTACACTATCTTAATATTTATTTTAATTTAGATTCATATCTAGTTCTGACATTCACATTGTTTGAACACTGAATGAACGGACTTCTACGGATTATTCCATAATACCATCCCTAAGGATTAGATTTTTTTGTTTTTGAAAGTGTTATCTCTAAATGTTGGTTCTAGTTTTAGGTCTGAAAACTCGTCTGCTGAATACCCCACATACACAAACTATACAATGCCGAGTTGTCATGAGACTTATGTAATTACTATTCTTCCCGGGTGAGCCCAATTCCAGGGTTAATTGCACTATAACTCAATGTGAGCCATGGCTTCCAACACCAATCTTCTCCGATGTCTCCTTACTAGTACGTGAGGGGAAATTTATCAAAAATCTATAAACAATTATTACTAGAAAGATAGGCCAGTAATATAATTCAATCAATTATATTAGAAGCAGTAGTTCACAGTCCTTAACATGTTTGGTAGACTGCTGGATGGGTCCAAAACACAATAATTTGCTTAAGCCTGCTTAGAAAAGCAGAAACAGTTTTTACTATCTTAAAAACCCTGGTTTAAATAACTGTTCTTTGGTTAATTACAGTAAAATCGTTAAAATTGTCTTAATCTAGCCCATAAATATGTGTAAAAAGGGATGATGCATCAATATGGTGGGAAAGCCTCTTCAGTATACATGATGACATCACAATTTGTCTATAACACAGGATCCATATACATAGTTTCCAAATAATTTGAATGTTCTCAGTACGAAAATGTAGTTTAACTTTGTATATTAACTGTTACTGTTATTTAAAGTGAAACACCCTGAGTAAGCTCACTGCTGAGCTTATGACGATGTTAATGTAAAAATCAACATTCCTGTACAATACATCAAACGATGTTTTCAGTGTGCCATGATAGAGTCAGATGGAGTCTCAAGACAGCTCCCCCTACCAATGTTTCCTGCCAGCTGTTGCTTTTCAACTTCCAGTCAGCAGTCGAGGCTAAAATATTGTAACAGTGTGTTTTACTCAGCCTACTGCAGAATACAATGAGAGGTTTTATGTCTCAAAACAAACAAAAACTCTCAATACCTGTACTTAGAGCCTTTCAGTAACCTCTCTGGACCTCTGTTATGAGGTCTGACAAAATTTTGATATTTCAATGCAGTTCTTGAATACTGTGAGCTGTCATATGATCATCACCATCATCATCATCTAAAGGCCGTGTCTTGTCGAGTTAGCCACATCTCTCTCTCCATCACTGTTCTCTTTAAATCGCAATATGATAGGAAGTTCATCTCCTTTCCCATGTCTCTGAAAAACGCTGCTCTTGGTCGTCCTCTTGGGTTTTCCCCCAACATCTTTCCTTAAAAAATATTACTTAATAATTGATTGTGTGATAACACGTGCCTGATCAATTTTGCCCTTCTTCTTACAATCATTTTTAAAAGTGACCTATCTTCGTTCACTTCTGTGAGGACTTGCTCATTACTTTTCTTATCCAACTCGTCCTCGTCATTCAACTCCAGACCCACATTTCCATTGCTTTCACCTTCCTCCTTTCTATTTTGCTGAGTGTCCATGCCTCACACCCATAAATTAAAACACTCCACTCAAATGTTTTTGCCAATCTTTTCCTTACCTCCATACTTAAGTGATTATGTGTAAATAAATTCCTTTTGTTCTGAAATGCCTGCTTTGCTAGAGCTATTCTTCACTTAATGTCTGTCCCATATCTATTTTCACAAGTGATGGTGCTCCACAGGTAGCCAAAATTTTCAACCTGTTCAAAAATTGTATTACCCAATTTAATTCAAATTTTACATTCCGGTTCTTCTTCCCTATCACCACTGTTTTTATTTTCTTCTGGTTATCTTTAAGTTTCCCTAGGGTTTCAGACAAGATTTCTAACATTCTCTTCATTTCTTTTACCGAGTCTGCAATTATTACTGTATTGTCTGCAAATTGGATACTATGAATGCACCTTCCATTAATCTTAATGCCTTAGGTTTTTTTCTTTCATTCTTGTGACAGCCTCTCCAATAAATAAGTTAAACAAATATGGAGACGAAGGACATCCTTGTCTGACTCCTCTTCTTATTCTGGCTTCTTTTTTGCAGCCATTTATATCAATTTCAGTCTTCTGCAATTTGTATAAATTCAAAATCAGTCTTCTATCCCTCCAATGAAGTTCAAAATTCCTCATTGCTTGAAATAAAAGCTCCCAATCAACCCTACCGAAAGCTTTTCTAAGTTCAATGAAGGTCAAATATGTCTTCCTGTTAACTTCTATTCTCCTCTCTACTATCAGCTGCATTACTAGTATGGCTAGCTAGCCGCGTTACTAGTTCCCCTTCCTGACCTGAAACCAAATTGATATTCTCCTAAATTTAATTCAATTTTCCCTTTTATTCTGTTCTTCACTATGCTCAAAAGAAGTTTAGAAGCATGGGATAGGGTCGAAATTATTCTGTAGTTAGCACAGTCTAAGGCATTGGCAATATGATAAGTAATTAAAAGTTGCAGACAGTCCTTTAATTGTAGACAGTGTCTATAGCATCTCATATTTACAAACAAAATCTCAAGGCTCCCATAAGGATAATTTTATAATTAAACAAATACTTCAAGAACTAGTTCCTTCTGGTCATGTAGGAGAGAGAACCCGCACAGTTTGTTAGCACTTCGTCCTTACTTTAGCTTGTAGTCTCATTATTAACAGTATCACTTCTGTCACCTTTTATTTAAGTTTTGCGAATCTATTTATAACAAGTGAAAGTCCACTGCAAGTCCAGATATGTTTGCAGTGAAGAGAAACTGATATCACAATGAAAACAAATGTACCAACAATTAAGTATTTAGAGACAGCCCAGATATCATTGTTCATTAGGAAAGTAACGGTGTTCAGTTCCTCATCTACGAGAACAGTTAAATGATAACGTGAAAATAACACACTATATGAAAGACAATCTCGCTCGTAAACTTTCATGGTTTTCATTAATAACGTTTTTTTTTTTTTTTTAACACACATCACTTTACTTCTCTTAAAAGCAAACATTTTGCCCACACTATGATGAAACATCCTCAGTGACTCGACTCAGACTCATCCCCATCATAGTATGGACGAAATGTTTGGTTTTAAGAGAAATAAAATGATGTATGTTAAACTGGAAAGCAGTGTTGCTATGTGAAAGCCAGTGCCCCAATGAAAGTATCAGTCATTATATGAAGCATGGTGATAATTATTCTAAATAACGGACTATTACTAATTTGGATAGAAGAACAAATTAAGCATAACTCCCCTATGACTATATTGTTAGTCCAGGATAAGGCTCACAGCACTAACACTGCAGTTTAAAACTTGTGCTCATAAGAATAATTTTCTGTGGCATTATTATTATATTACTATGTAAGAACCATTATAATGCTGTTGTTATTAATATAAATTTAACCTCAGGATGGTGCACGCATGCACGTACGCGCGCACGCACGCACACACACACACAATGTTTGTAAGTAAATAGGGAGGGTACTCCGACACAAAGATTTTTTCTCTCTAAAAATTATTGTCTGAAAGTGTCACCTAAGCAGATGGAATGCCATGATGTACGATCGTGAGTTGCTAGTACAAATTCAGTCTGCGCACGTGTACACGCACTTGTGTGTATGCTTTATCAACTCAATTAATAACTCATTTTAACATGTGATTAAAATATTATATATATTCAAATAATTTTTGTAACACCTTTACCACACCTTATTTTCCCAAATACAAAAAAAAAAAACAAGATAAAATTGAAAAAAGGTTTTGGATCACTACTGAAAAGAATGTAAACTGCTGACTATGAAGACAACTGATGATGCCTTGATTAAATGGTTTAAGTTTCAAAGAAGTTCAAACAACTCTACAAATGAGTATATCTTACAGATCATTTTGTTTCTTTTTTTAATTCAAACCGCATAAATTCACCTGCTAAAAATTTCTATATTTATAGTAAATCACTTGTATTTCCACTGTCCATAATAAAAAACATGAAGAGTGTACTTCCTCTTTATTGTTTAATACATTATAAAGACATGAATAGAAGATAATAACAAAGGAAGTAAAACAGTACAATAACCGAGTGATCATCATATTTAGTGACTTCCAACTACAACAATCCATTTATAGGGTTTATAAATTATTTTTACTATACCCAAACAAACATGACTCAAACTTACACCCTCATTTAAGAAGTCGGTTAAAAACAATGTAACAATATAATTATATCCTTAAATTCGTAGTGACCGTCAATCAATGAATTTTTCAATGAAGGGTTAGTGAGGATCGGTCAAAAATAACATAAATTTTAACTTATTTGTGTCGACGTTTCGACAATGCTTATTGCCATCATCAGGACAATTGTTGCTGACGCCAAACATACAACTGTCACAGTATTCCCTCTTCATGTTGTGAAGCTATTTATTTATCACAATTATTTAGAGTACCATACAAATAGAAATAAATAGAATGACTTTCACTTGCCATCCAGACATGCTCTTTTGGGTCCAGGGTCTCATACGAACACCAAGATACAAGCACAATTTTGAAGGTTGCGTAAATAATTTACATAACACAAGTTTAAGAAGAGAATTTCCATTTAATGTTTTACTGTTACTTTAGTGAAATTAAGAACATACATTTAGTAAATACATGTTTCAGGTGTTGTGCAACACGTGACTCTGTTGTAATATGACTTACAATCTACGGCTTACCTTATTTTTTCTAGGACACAAACATAAAAGGCAAACACAAATATAAACAGAAAGCCGCCCAGCTTTGCCACACTCACATTTATACTAAATTAAAAAAACCCCTTAACATTTTATGCAAATCAGAAGCCCCCTTCGCCGGCCACTCGGTCTTCCCGCACACGCATTGTTCGGTTACACGGTTTCACTGTTCTGAAGAAAAAAAAACTTGATCCGACTCCCTAGTCGTATTGACCGCGGTCACTTAACAGTTTTGCTGTACTACAACTTTAAAATATTTAAATATGTGTGACGAGCCTACAGAGGCCAACCCGATAACGGGAACTGTTGCTTGTCGACTGGGCGGCAAACTTTTTGTTTGTACACTGTTAATACTTTTTAATGACTGTTTTCACACTTTCTAAGATAGGCCAAATTTGTTTTAACGGCCTATCTTGTAAACCCAAGGCCCCTGTTTTAAATTCACAATTCTATTGTCTGGTGCTGCTTACTCTCTGATACCAAACTGCACACTGAAGACTGTGTCACAAGGCTGCTGCTATGTGATTGCGCAATGCGTCTGGCAATTGTTTTGACTGACTGTGTGTATGTTGCATTGCTATACTGGAGGCTCCTTACAGGTGAAGTCTGGCAATTTAAAAGTGATTGAATGGGTGATCTATGTTAATATAAAATTAAACTGTGGTAGCTCCCATATATGAAGTGAATTGTACCCTTTTAACAAAAGCAAAACCAAGATTAATAAAAAATAAAAAACCTTCTAATTTGACCCATTACAATACCCCCTCGATGAGAATTCTGCTGTTCATAACAGAAGAAATCTCATCGACAAACCCCGAAGAGGACCGGTGAGGAACTGGTGCCAACAACCCCCTGGTTCTTAACACTTATGGGTACACGACCCCCCTGGCTCAGCGACTATGGACTCATCTGAACGAGATCACTGGACTTCTCCGTAAGAGATCCCAACACCGAGAAATCGAACAGACTCGCACCACGGCGCACCTCGCCTTTTAACATGCTACCCCCAAAAATCCTCAATCCCTGGCCAGAATTATTCCAGCTCCTCCGCCGATATGTTCCCCTTTTTTGCAAGCTGGGCTGCCTTTAGCAAATACTGGGCTCACACACACTAACATTACATGTTACCATAACATATTAAAAATAAAAAATTTCTTTTAAAATTTAAAATAAATTTAAAAAATTCAAAATTCAAAAAAATAATATTTTATCAAAAAATTCTCTTCCTTGTTTTTCTAATTTTTGTTTCAAATGACTTAACCTAGACATTTCTACTAACATAAACACATCCTTACTCTAACATGAGAACCACTTATAGTCTACCAATACAATGCAATACAATAAAATAAACATGGTTAATGCACACATAATAAAAGAATCATTATCTAAAATATTCATATGCTGGCAGGCGAAAAATAAAAAAAAAAATTTTTTCTTTTTTTTTCAAAAAAAAAATTAAAATTTTCAAAAATTTTAAAACTAAAAAAATAAATTTATTCATTAAATATTTGTTAAATTTATTTATTAAATAACATATTTATTAAAATTATTCAAATATTGGTTCGAATTAATCAAACAAATAAAATTGATTGCCTACTATGCAGGCTTAGTAGGTGTATGACCTCATCAGCTGATCGAAACTGGGTCAAGTTCCAGAATCCTTGAACTACATATGTTATATATAAGTTCTGAAAACACACTGAACATCTGTAATATACTAACTTGAAATACCAACATAATAAAACAAAATATTTAAAATAAACAAAATATTAATATAAATGATCATCAGCTTGATATTTAAATTATTTAAAATAAACAATTCTTAATTTTACATTGTTTTCAAATTTTATCAAAATTCTGTCACTGGTTTAAAATAAAAATTTTATATTCTTTATTATCAATCTCTCTCTTTTTTTCTTCGTATTGTTTAAATTAGCAGCCATCCTTACTTTTCTTTTATAAAATTGCTAAACTGCTATAATTGTTTTTATTATTTAGACAAATTGTCAAATATAATTTAAATATAATAATTGTCTAAATAATAAAAACAATTATAGCAGTTTAGCAATTTTATAAAAGAAAAGTAAGGATGGCTGCTAATTTAAACAATACGAAGAATAAAACATGCGAATTGCAAGCAGATAAATCTCTCTCTTTTTGCTTAACAATCTCGCTATACTTTACTGTGGGTGATGTAAATCATTTATTCTCATTTACTGTATTAGATCTGTATACATAGATAATCTTTCTCCCTGTGACTCTAACTGCTAACAACTTCAACTATCATGACACCCATCTCTATCAAATCTCTACTAATCAAGACACTCTAACCCCAACTTATCATTAAACTCCAAATCGTCACCTGCTCTACATATATAAAAAAATATTCTCTAACCCTTTGTACATAGGATACGTGTTTCCCCTACCCAAAACTCAATTCCCTTATTTGGCCCCTGGATTTTACCTAAGGCGGCCCCTCCTCACTAAAATCTATTCTAATCCCGTCCCAACCCTTGTTGCGGACTCCTACATGACACTACCCCCTACTACAAAATTGCCATCCCCAAAAATCTCAATCTCATAACCTTACTACAAATACAACAAAATAACCTCATTAATTATAAACATAAATATATCACTCAAAATCTACATAAAGTCTCCATTACAACTGGTCAACATCAATATTTCACAAAATTCTGTTACATTACATTAACTCAAAAACAACATTACATCATATTCACCTCTACTATTTCAAATTCAACTTTGATTTTAACTTGGACAGATATATGTGTCCCATAAAATATTCATCATCCAAAAACTATCTTTTATTAGATTTCACAAATCGTTACTTTATTTCTCATTGTAGCAAATTATTTGTAATATCTGTAATACATCAAACATTACCTTAAACATCAATTACTTAAAACATTTCTAAACAATATACCAGTGACGTTATTGCTGATCAGCTGATCTCCTGACATAATTAAAATACCATGAATACCTTTCAAAATTGAACAATTACATGTAATACATTATCAGCACTTACTTCTATTATGTTGATTGCCTGCCAGGCGTCTAATTATTGGCTTAGAAAAAAAATACACACATAATGAAAATACATTTTATCAACAACTATATCTAACACACAACAATAAAATGATACCTTTAAAATTATAGTATGAACCTTATATTACGAGTCTGAGCATATAATTATTTGAACAGAGCACAAGCATTTTTGATTGGATTAAACCTTGAATAAGCAAAAACTTTTATGTCATAAAATTTTAAATTCGTGACTCCTTTGCGTCACCTCCCAGCCACACACACTATTTCAGATTATGGTGGACTGTGGCGCCCATTCGCTTCCACAGAGACTGTATATTTTGGAGCAGGGTTTTACCTCTCCGTGTCTCTGCTTCCGCTATTAAGTTTTAAACGTGGCGAACATCATCATGTTCTTGTTCTATAATCATACACCCTTAAAACGGTTCTACCACCGGTCTTGCTACCCCAAGGCGGGCAGAGTGGCAGCCGCTGTTCCATAGTTCCGGCAGATTTCCTCTAATTGTCCCCCCATTGAATTTCAAATATATACCAATTTCAAGTCAGCTATGGTCAAGGGACTTGATATGATCATAGCTGGCTGCTAGCCAAAACCACGGTTAGTGCTGGTAAGACAGTAACCGCCCGAAAAGTCGGGGAAATCTAACTTTAATTTAATTGCCTGTTACACATCACTACTATGTGCGACACTGTCATTTAGTAAGGTGTGTAAACTTTAATTTACACGGATAAGGTGTGCCGCACATTTATCGCCACTTTGGCCTCCGATGGAGGTAACACTCACTATTACCCCCAACCCATTTCGCTATCTAAGAGAGCACAGGCAACCCCCACAATAGCCACTTAATAGCTAATTACTTAACAATTGAAAATTAAACTTTCTACAAATACAGTTCAACACTCCATTGTTCTATCACTTCATTGTGCACCAATCTACCCCCCAAAATCACCCCCACTTCTTGCATTGATATCAAGTTTATATTTTGTTACACATCGTTTCAAAACGTTCCCATGCTCACTGATACTAACTCTTGACAATTGTTTTTGGTCACTTAATTCTAAAATTTATTTAATTTTGAAATTATATGCACTCCAATTTTTTTTTTTTTTTTTTTTTCGAAAAAAATTCAAATTCAAAACTTTAAGTTCATTGTTAAAAATCATTGTTTCTAGTAATTTGATTAATTTAATGGTTTAATGGTTTTTAATGTCTCAACCTCTAAGTTACAATAATTATCTCATTATTATTTGTCTGTGAAAATTTAATTTCAATTCTTTTATGTCACAATAGGGTTTTGCTCAAGATACTGATTCAGCAGACTACTACATTTCTTGTTATTGTCACCAAGCATGACCACAGGCTTGAGTCATAACATCCTACACCTGTTTACTGTTTACCTAAACACAGTTGTGTGCCAGACTCGTTTTCATAAACAACAGTTATAAACATTCTCAGTTTCAGCATGCATAGTCTAAACATTCTAGTTACATCATATACTGCCATATCTGCTTGCTACACTTTTCAAGTTTTATAAATCTTTTATATAACATATTTGTCTCTTACATTTTTATTCCAATTCAGATCAAATATATTTTTGATTCATTAATAAAATTGGCCCTTTTAAATTATCTGTTCAACTTGAAAATTCTTTAACAGTCTCCACTCAAAACAGTTTGACTTTAATTACAGCTGTATGAAGTTAATGTATAGAATATGTAGAATTACAATTTCAATTTGAATCAAAATGAATTTACACACACCACTAACATTTACAATATTAAGTTACTCCAGGGGCGATTACAATTCTATTTCATCTCTTAGTACAGTCAAAACAATTTCCATAACTTTAATTACAATTTTCAAAATGATTCTACGTAATTAACTGTTTGTTTTTTCTTAATATTTCAATAAATTTTACAAACATTACATCATTGGTTCTGATCTCTCTTCAAATTCCTCCACAATCACATGCTTAATACCATTATACCGTACTCATAACCTAACATAGCAGGTACCACAAAATAATAATTACACCTTTTGGTTACATAAGTTTACTTTAAAATATTTTCCAAAATTATTTTTTTTTTCTTAATTACCTGTAAATAGGTTATATGTTACATGTACAGGATAATAGTATACAGAAATTTATTATCTAGTTTGTCTACTCAGCCACAAAACTTCTCCACTACCTACCTAATTAAGGGATGAGTTTACAAGTCATAAATAACGCCAGTTTATTTAATTTTGAGGATTACCCTAATGTAGTATTTAGAATTAAGGCAATCAAATGGTTCCAAAAAGTGGTGCCAATTTGTGTAACTATTGTTTATGTGTTTACTCTAAGGGAAGGGTTAGGGAAATCAGGAAGATAAAAGGGATAAGGATTATTACAAGGTCAAGAACTAGGACTAAAGGTAAGGACAAAGCTTCCTCCGAAAATGAGGGTAAATGGAGAAAACCAAGGCTCGCGTGGGCAGGGGCGTGTCCCTGAAATAGACGAACCCCACTGGGACAAGTGGGGAACACCTATCCGCTACCACTAACTGTTTTATATTATTCATAGTTATTTATAATTATTTAACTATAGGTTTATTATAGTGGTTTAGTTATATTTAATTACAGGATTCAATGTATTATTTTAATTATTTCAATTATTGAAAACAACATTTTTAATTACTTTCATTAAGTATAATAGTTACAACTCATTCACTATCTTCTTCCAAATTATTTTTGTTATTTATTTAAACTGCGAAATATTAATATTATTATTAATATCACAACAAGTTTTGCTACATACTTACATTATTTATCTAACGTTTTACAACACACAAATAAATTTACTAAACACGTATTTACAATCCTTCATCAATAATTATTCAGTTATATCACACTTCAATATCAAAATCAGCTAGGTCATTACCATATATTAGCATATTTAAAATTGTTCAATTGTGAATTTAAAGCTCAACCTCCATCGTCAAAAATTAGACGGGGTTTCACATAACATCGTTCAATTTTATTACCACACAAATGACTGTTTTGTGTGTGGTAACCATACAAACTAAACTCATCCATTTTATCCACATAATCATTAAACAAGTCAACATTAAGTACATTGGTTAAGTCTCCATCAGTAATATTCGTTATCAACTCAGTTATTTTTTCTTCATAAAGTAAATTATTATTATTTAGACATGTATTATCAAAATAATCTTCACTCTCTATTTTAACAGGTAAGTATTTCATATCGACTAACATCTCTTTCAACTCATTATAATCTCTCATTAGTTTATATAATTCTATCTCTCCATTTAAATCTCTCTCATCATAATGCCATATCACACTTTCTCTCTCATTCCATGCAGAGGGTACAAAATTATTCAACAAAATTAAACAACTCAAATCTTTCATTAATAAGGGTCTCTTGCCCAAAAATAACACTTTTGAACACTCTGGTTCATCACAAATAAGGGGAAAATCTACCCTCTGCTCTACACATTCATCTACTCTTTCTTTCCATTCTTTTTCTAATTCAACAACACTGATTACAACTTCATTACTACATATAACTTTCTCTCTCTCTCACTCACTGTTTCACTATCTATTTTCAACGTATCACTTTCTGATACCACCTTTTCAATTACAATACCATTTTCAATATCATTGTTACTATTTGTTATCTTACTCTCTACTACCACATTTTTAATTATATTCTCATTTTCAACATTATTTTTCTCACTAGTTACTTGTTTACTATCATTATTGTTTTTACTTTTACTCTGTTCTACTGACTCTACTATTCTCTCAATATCTCGTTTCAATTCGTGACAACTATTTTCGCATTTCATTTTTACCTCATCAATACCAAATTTGAGTGCATCAAATTTGCAATTGAATTCGGTCTTAATTTCATCAAAGCGATTATTTAATTCGCTACTTTGTCTGTCTAATTTTATGTCATTATTGTCAAAACGACTATCAAATTTATTATTCATTTTTTCTAATTGATTAAGTATAATACTCATTAGATCGTCATTCCCCTTATTGTATTTTGTTGAGGTCGGGGTTGCTTGAATCCCTGAATCCTCTGTATTATCTTTTTCATTTGTGTTATGCACATTCATGTTTTTATCGTCTTGACCTACATTCGGTGTTGAATGTATTTCAGGACTACTCATCACAGCTGATTCGTCAACTTCAGCTGTTTCACTTATCGCAGTCGAGTCGGACAAATCGACTCCGTTCTCTGCTGTATTTTCCATTATTATTATTTTTTGGTATTTACTCTGTTTCTTATGTGAACAACTATTCTTTACTTCTTTTGCATAACTTTACATAAGTACCTTTTACGTATTTTTTTTTTTTTACTTAACCTCTCAACTGTGCTTGTATCCCATTTGTAGGTATGGAATTTCATTTTTTTTTTTTTTCAATTCGTGCCTGTTTCGTGGCGCCAAATGTGAAGCTATTTATTTATCACAATTATTTAGAGTACCATACAAATAGAAATAAATAGAATGACTTTCACTTGCCATCCAGACATGCTCTTTTGGGTCCAGGGTCTCATACGAACACCAAGATACAAGCACAATTTTGAAGGTTGCGTAAATAATTTACATAACACAAGTTTAAGAAGAGAATTTCCATTTAATGTTTTACTGTTACTTTAGTGAAATTAAGAACATACATTTAGTAAATACATGTTTCAGGTGTTGTGCAACACGTGACTCTGTTGTAATATGACTTACAATCTACGGCTTACCTTATTTTTTCTAGGACACAAACATAAAAGGCAAACACAAATATAAACAGAAAGCCGCCCAGCTTTGCCACACTCACATTTATACTAAATTAAAAAAACCCCTTAACATTTTATGCAAATCAGAAGCCCCCTTCGCCGGCCACTCGGTCTTCCCGCACACGCATTGTTCGGTTACACGGTTTCACTGTTCTGAAGAAAAAAAAACTTGATCCGACTCCCTAGTCGTATTGACCGCGGTCACTTAACAGTTTTGCTGTACTACAACTTTAAAATATTTAAATATGTGTGACGAGCCTACAGAGGCCAACCCGATAACGGGAACTGTTGCTTGTCGACTGGGCGGCAAACTTTTTGTTTGTACACTGTTAATACTTTTTAATGACTGTTTTCACACTTTCTAAGATAGGCCAAATTTGTTTTAACGGCCTATCTTGTAAACCCAAGGCCCCTGTTTTAAATTCACAATTCTATTGTCTGGTGCTGCTTACTCTCTGATACCAAACTGCACACTGAAGACTGTGTCACAAGGCTGCTGCTATGTGATTGCGCAATGCGTCTGGCAATTGTTTTGACTGACTGTGTGTATGTTGCATTGCTATACTGGAGGCTCCTTACAGGTGAAGTCTGGCAATTTAAAAGTGATTGAATGGGTGATCTATGTTAATATAAAATTAAACTGTGGTAGCTCCCATATATGAAGTGAATTGTACCCTTTTAACAAAATCAAAACCAAGATTAATAAAAAATAAAAAACCTTCTAATTTGACCCATTACAATGTATTTTTTGAAGAGGGAATTAAGAAGTTAATGTTTGTACATTTTTAAACTTTGGTTTACTAGAATTAACAGAAATGTAAAAATAGTAAATATAAATGACTGATTTCAGTTCAGATTAGGTAAATTTAAATTTTACCATTGTAAATTGTGTTTAGAAATTTTATATGATCCAATTTAAAAATAAATTGAGTAAATATATACCGAATTTAGTTAAATTTTGTTAATTTTAAATTTTTACCAAAATGCCGTCGTAAGTGTATAGTAATATTTCCATCCTTTTGTACTAACAGTAAATATATATTTTATTTCAAATATTTTTATAAGTTGAAAACATTATTTTTTATAATCTCAGAGTACCACTGTTATCCTAGAATTTCAATTAAATTATTTAAAGTACGCAAATCATGAATAACAGAAGGTAATCTTTGCGTTTTGAGTAGTAGAAACATGTTCTTTGTGTAATGATTTACTATTGGAAAGCGAAGACATTGAACACAAATCTGTAAGGACATTGTATACATAACACAAAATTTTGAAGATAATCAAAACATAACTAAATTACTATGTATAATGTTAACTACATAAATAAGAACATAAAATAAAGATGAGGACAACACTTTGATTAATGGCGGTAATAGTAGATGTTCATACAATTTGAATAATCGTATACGTAGAATCACAAAATACGAGAATAAATAAGTCAAGCCTGTGTGTTTGGCGTCAGCAACAATTGTCCTGATGATGGCAATAAACACTGTCAAAACGTCAACACAAATAAGTTAAAATCTGTGTTATTTTTGACCGATCCTCACTAACCCTTCACTGAAAAATATAATTATAGCAACAGTAACGCTACAAAAAAACTTTCCTTCAGTGTACATTATTTAAGCTACATTACTGTCTATATTATTAACTCCATTTATGTACACAATCTATAAATACTATAACTGTGTGTGTGTGTGTGTGTGTGTGTGTGTGCGTGCGTGCGTGCGTGCGTGCGTGCGTGCGTGCGTGCGTGTGGAGAAATTTGAAAGTATACAAGCTACATTTATTTACAATGAAAAATTATATACCAATTAGCAGGTGAACGAAGGTCACTTATCTTCTTCAAATCGTCCATACAGTCGAGATGCGGAAACATCTGCTTTGCATGTCGAAGAAAGTATGGAAAGATGTCATTAACATGACCTGCATTCTGAAGAATGTCACTGATGACAACATGAAGGTCTGCTGGTAGTGTTTCTGCTTCCAAGCAATAACGGCGGAAACTAACGTATGCCTGATGTTGCAAATAACCTTGGAGAAAAATTATAAAAATATATGAAATTAACAGTGTTAGAAATACAGTAAAACCTCTCTAATTCGGATTATATGGGGCGAAGCCTAGTCCGAATTAGAAAAAAATCTGAATTATAGAATATTTTATAGAAATTCATACTACAGTATAGGTAAAGTGCCGTAAAAATAAATATTAAAACTATGTAAATATTAATGGAAATTTAAATTTATTGTACTTACAAAATGGATAACTAAATTCACATAAACAACAATCCTTCACCATCAATGTTTTCAAGTTAAGTTCGCACGCAAAAAGTTTATAAGTAATGCACACCTGCAATTATTAATGTACGTAAATATTAATGGAAATTTAATTTTATTGTATTTTACAAAACAGAAGAATAAATAATTTCATGATACCAACAAAAATAACTTCACTGACAGTGTTTTCACTTTAGCACACAAAGAGTTATGTAATATTAATGGCTGGTCCCTGAAGTTGATGGTTTTGATTCTTCCCGAACTGAAGCTACAGGCTTAAAAAAGGTTGAAATTGTAGACTGTTTTGCCCTGTTGTATTGTTTTTTAATAATTTCTTGACGCATTTCTTTGATGATTAAATAGTATTTTTGAAATTCTGGGTCAGTGTCAATAAAGTTAATAACTGCATCGAGATTTTCCTGCACCTTGGAAAGTGTAGGCTTAGGAACATTATCGTCATCCTCTTCATCACTATCATCTCCAACTTCTTCTTTCTGACCTTGCATTTGATAGACGATCTCTTCCTCTGTTAAATTCTGGTAGCCTACGTCATCTTCATCGGCACCCAATCATTCTCTTATGTCTTCAATGTTGGTAGCTCCAAAAGCACCTGCATAATCTTCATCTTCCAAACCTTGCAGGTCGATCTCTGGCTCTTTATCGTACAAAATCTTATTCCATGCATTGCATAATGTAGATATTTTGATCTCATTCCAGCTGTTTGCCCAATTATAAATAGCACTTTTAATACTGTATTCCTTTATTTTTTTAAGAGTTTGTACAGTTTTCTTGCGAAAAATTTGCAAAACAACTATAGCATCCAAATAATGTAAAATGCGGTTTTTTTCATTTTCTAAATGGAATCTACGTCTAATTTTGCTGCGTACGTCAAGGTAGTTTTTTGAGGTAAAATGGACATTGTTAGGTTAACATGCAAACTAACCTAACTACTAACCTTTCTCGCTTTTTGTGAAATCCACGTCAAAAAACCCCCAACTCGAAGTAAGGCAGGGGGGGCCTTGCCTGTTACTATACTCTCTCTCTCTCTCTCCTATGGCGCTACAGCCCAAGTCGGGCCCTGGCCTCCACCAATCTCCGCCTCCAATCCTATCCCCGCCTGTTACTATACATGTCTCCCTTTTCTGTAACAAAACTCGTTTTCCACTAGTAATCGTTTTTTCAATAATACTCGGTTCTTGTGCAGATCACAGAAAAAGCAACCAACTCGAAACAGCATTGTGTTTCAATGCTGTATTGCTGTACGTAATTATGCATTTATTTCGCAACTTCAAAATAAAACGTGCGAATTTTTACATCCGCACCTAGTTTTGACGTATAGTTTATTTAGAAACACAAAAACGCGGTTTTTGCAAAGTTTTGTAGCTACCAGAGCACAGCCAGTCACTTGGAACTATTCCCTATAGAGGTGGGCCACTATACCTGTAACAGGTATTTTGGAACATTTTTGTGGAACGGCTGTAACAGTGACTGAAAAGTTGAAATACCTGTTATTCGCGGCCTCGCTGTTCCGAGTCAAGGCACGCCCCCTCACTGTTCCGAGTCGAGGCACGCCCCCTACGCTACTATACACAAGTAACAAGTAAATGAATACGCCAAGGCCAAATACTAGGCGTACAAAAATACCACTGGTACGCAAGGAACAACCAGTACACGAGTATTTCAAATACTAGGTATTTCAAATACTAGGGGTATCACCGATACACAAGGAACAAGTAAACCCGTATTACAAATACTAAGCATATCAGAGGAACAGTAGTATTTTAGGAACAACTAGTATCAAGCGTATTTCGAGTACGAACTAGTATGAAGCCACTTTTTCGTCCTGAATACTTCATTCTGCGCAAAGAGGCGAAGCTGGTGATATAAATGAAAAAATTCATCCTGATGTTACATTTACTCTCGTGTGATATGCAGATATATAATACAGATTATATGCTAATAAATTATATATTATACCAGTCACCAACTTGTAACTAAAACCGGTTCAGGTTGTAAGGTAAAACTTTATGTTTTTACTCATAAAAAACTTTGTTCCGAGTCGTGTTTGAATAACTGAAATCCCAGTATTTTAAAAATAATTCAATTGTTTAATTTTATTTATAATGTGTTAAGCAGATTGTAATGTAAATAGGTGTGACATTTCATGACTTGTATATTCTGTGTGCATTAAGGAATGGATCTGAAGATTATCCAGGTATATAATGCATTTAGGCCTAATTTACTTTTGTTGTTGCTTATTATTTATACGTTTTTATTTATTTATTATATTTATTTTATTACAGTTGTTTTTATTATTTTTATTTGTAAATTTTGTTTATTCTCATTCACTCTTGTGGCTTGCTGTTATGTTTTTATTATATGTTTCTGATGTTTTTTTTCACATTATTTGTTTTGGTACTATATGTACTCTACATTATTTCATTGCCCCGAGTTTCGCAAATGATTTGTCTAACCAATGTTAGTTTGTTTACTCCTAGTGAAACTTAAATTGGTATTCCCAAAGGGAGATAGGCCTATGAATTCTCTTGTTTCTTATTTTCTTTTAAACAGTAATAGTTTAATAAAGTCACAGTGTAAAGTAACACTGTTAATACTTTTAGTTTCAATTTATTTCTTATAACAAATTACAGTATATAGTATACGTTATATATTTTCAAATAAATACACTGCAAGTAGGTTTATTAATATATTAATAGGTTTATCTAGGTGAAAATAAACCTATCTGCAGTGTATTTATTTGAAAATATTACATAGGAGACCTGCAGGAAACTCAAAACGAGTTACTTACAAAGGATAATATAGGTTATGTATAATAAGTATGTAATAACAGGTATTTGTACCTGTTATTTTTTGGAACGGTATTTTCATACCTATTATTTTAAAATAACGGTTTAACCCACCTCTAATTCCCTAACCTTTTTGCCAAATGTAAACACAACTCTACATAGCAGCAGTTGTGTATGGTTCCTGCTAAGTAACTACAGTTTAATTATAATTACAATAAAATACAAAAACTGAAAACAACCCCTGCAAAAATATTTAAAATTTATTATATACCTACTATCAAGCCCGTTTTCCATTGCCAAAACTTTAATTTCTGGCTTCTGATAAAACTTATTCAGCACCTTCAAGAGATCGGCTTTATTCAGATTTCCTGTTAATTCCGCACCTACATTTATATCATCGGGGTTTGGTTTCACTGGGACTGGAATAAACACACTCGAAACTGATGAATTCGATTTTTTAAGCCTAACTGGAACATAACCTTCAAATATTACTTTGCTTTTATCGATTTGCCTGTTACTTAAAATACTAGCAAAATTTAGAGAGTTTGAACGTGTCAATCTGAATCTTCTTAAACACAACATACTTAATCATAAATTAAACTTCTAACACAAAACCAAAGTCACATTCACACACCACGTTATTCACATTCAAACATCATTCGGATTTCAGTCGTATCACACGTTATCCAACATAACACAGTACGAGAAAATGTCTCCTCAAAAAAATCTGTTAACAAAATATAATCAATCTGAATTTTGATTGAAGAATTATCATTATAGTTATCGTACAAATATATGAACTTTATTTTAGTTAAAATAATTTACATAATATCTATAGGCATATATGTAAATTACTTACATGTAATATATATATTACATTATCTTATTACGTTAACATATACACACACCGCATTAATGTTTCTCCAAAGTAAGTAGTATTTTCGGATCTTATCCGGTTTTGCCTACCACTACAATTTTGTACGTCACGTACACGTGCATGCGCGTTATTTCTCACCGTCTTTCTCTCCCCTCAAGACAAAATACAATTACAAATGTAAACCCTACTACCCGGTTCTACCACAATTCGTGGTGGTTATGTCTAACATTAAAAACCTAACTAACCTTTTAGGTTTTTAAAATTAATTAGGCTTAACCAAGGTTACTCTATACTACTATAAGGTTGGGCCCGAACCGAAACGAATTGGTATTGGCTGTTGAAATGACGTCACCATCGAGGAACGAGCTGCGCGGTAAATACGTCTCAATACAAATATATTTTTTTATTGACTACAGTTTGTTTGTTATTTATATTTTTATTTACGGAGCTTATTTTATTGAATGAAGTACGTAATAATGTTATATGAAGCGAATGTTTGGGTAATTTAAATGTGTACGTTTTTAATATTAATCGTATAGTAACTGAAGAAGCAGTACGGATTTCCTATACATAATTTTTAATAAACCGATTGATAGTCGAAAAAATAATACCGAAACACCTTGCTAAAAATTAAATTTAAAAATTCGATCAGTCTAGACCGATATAAACAAAGCCCAAATACTAATGAAGCAAATTTTAGTAGACTAATTACAGAAGTGACTCGTTTCATCAAACTATACTCTTATTTGTTAGAACGTTTCCGTTCGTCTGCATACAATAGACACGGTTTGAAAAATTGAAAGTAATGACCATTAAATGCTAAATATCACTAAAGTATTGACGACTCGGAACACTAAGTTTTTTATAAGTAAAAACGTAAAGTTTTACCTTAAGCCTATAAAACTTTACGTTTTTACTTATAAAAAACTTAGTGTTCCGAGTCGTCAATACTTTAGTGATATTTAGTTAAGTAACGGACACGTCATGGACAACGAAATCCAAGCATTAAATGCTCTTTGTACTATTTTTAGTTCCTATTTTCTACACCCTTTTTTATAATTTTTTAAAGCCCGTGTTAGACTTTAGAAATCAAATTGCAGTACAATAGGCTTTGTAACTTCTCTTTTTTTATCATAGTATTCTTTATAATTTGATGAAAATATATCATTATTTGGTAGCGCTCATGTGTGTATCACATGAGCGTGCGCACACACATGTATGTTTTTCAACCACAACTTCCCCTCACGCTTTATCTAGGCTTGGGACTAGCTATAGTCTGTACAAAATTAATTTAAAATTTTAATTTTACAGAATATAGGCGATTTAAACATTGTGGGCTAATTATACATTGAACCCGTTTGTTTATAGACGGAACCCAGAGTCCACTGGCCAGTTACTTATCAGACCTCTACTCAGTTGAAAGTCCAAACCAGACAGCAGCTGCCTAAGTTCTGCCTTCCTGCAAAGAACAAACAATGATGCCTATAATACCATCCTAATTAATACAAAAGTAGAAATATATTAATTAATGCGTGGGTTTAGCTATGGACGATGCGTGCCACTGGGATGATTTTCTCTTCTGTCCTTCTGCTGCTTTCATGCGGCCATTCATGAAAGAAGGCGAATGAACATTCTCGTCCTGGCGTATATTTTTACAACTTCTGTTGGCATCTCAGGAAATTTACTTAAAATTCTTGTAGTCATATTTTTTATAATATTTTTACCTTTATACAAACTATCCGGCCCATTGATGTCCCTAAAAATTATTTCACACTGTGAAATCTTGTGCACCATCTTCTGAAGGAACAAGAAGACCTCCTTGAGATAAAAACTCTACCCAGCCTCCAGCAGAAGTACCAACATTTTCTGAAGGTGTTCCCATTGTAGGATCACGCTTTCTCCCACGATAGGCAATGTAACCAGCTAGGTAGCGGAACCCCTCAGTAGAGCAGTCTGCTCCATCACTGATTGCAGGAACGTCAACGTCTGCACTAAATGACAAGGAGAAATATTGCATTTCTGTTGACCCTTCAATCATAGATAGCTCCTCGGTCATGTCAGGTAAGATACCTTCCAAGAGATGAGAAGTCATAATTTCCTGATCATCATCTTCGACAACAGGTGCTTCCTTCAAAAAAGGTATTTTATTTGTATTTTGACCCACCAAAAGCAAACGAAGTTGATGTTTAACTTGTCGGTGGTGGGTTAATAAAAAACTGCCCAATGCCTTGTATTTGGGAGAAAAGATTTTCCAGGTAGTCTTGATTTAGTCGTGCAGTTAAAATATATTTAAGATTTTTTTTTTTGTATATTACTAAAAAGGCCAAATAATGAGTTGATGGTCATCATGAAACCTTTTTGAATTGGCAACAAATTCCAACATTTTCCTACGCGCATTGTTTCACAAGTATACATTTTTTAAGTATGCCTTAGTGTACTTTGTGGTGAGTCCCATACCCGGAAGCCAAAGGTTTATTATCTACACATCTTCTTGAATTTAAAATATCGAAAGAATCGTTAATCAGTTTAAAAAAGTTAGCCACATGTTCTTCTTCAGGAAATAAATATTGAATTGCTTCAGCCGTTGTGTTTGAGAATAACTGCGTCGCCAAAAACACGTGCTGACGATCCCTACCTTTGACGATAAGATGGACATGTGAGAGCTTAGGGCACAATTTGAATTCACCATTATCCAATGCCAACAATTTTTCAACGGTCATCTTTGTGATGTGTTTGTTGTCGGAGTGTGTTAGACCGTCATCGAGAAAATGGTTTCGTAAAAGCTTGTAAAGATGGGGAACATCTGCGAAAACCCATATGACTTTTTCTACGTCGTGTGGGTTTGGGAAGCACGAATTTGTATACGTTACATTTAGTTCATTCCACACTCCTCGATTTTTTGTCCCTAGATCTGCTACAGTGGCAACAACATTGTACCCTACGTCTTCCACACAACAAATAACGTTTTTTAACAATTCAGCCAACATTTGGACATCGAAATCATAATATATTGGCTGCTTCCAACCAGCTACGAGACCACGAAGAATGGCAATCTGACAATTGCTGTGAGGCCCTACAACACGATCTTCCTTCTGATCGTAACTGATGCTACTATACACATTCATTATGTCAAAAGAAATAACACACATCCTTTCAGCAGTGGTCAGTGTGTGAAACACAGAAACATCATGGAGTATGCCCGGTTGATAGCAAAATGAAGCAATGTCCAGCTCTTCAAAGTCGATAGCCCTGGCAAGGGAAAACCACATTTATTTCTCAAGAATAAGTAATATTTTCTTGATACAGTGTGTAGTATAACTGCCTTTGCAATGTCTTCAGAGTTCCATTTTGCATGGTTTTTATTTGACAGTAAGCAATTAATTTGTGTTTCAGTAAAAATTTGTCCTAAAACTTTTTTTATCTTATCTTCAACAAGTTTTTTCAGATTCTTGTCTTGACGTTTTAAATTTTCAAGAGCAACCTTTCTCTGTTCCTTCAGAAGTGTATTTCTCAGCTTCAAAGTCCCGCACATAGATTTCAAAATATGGTTTTCACTTTCCAATTTTGTTACATGCTTCTTAAGTGATTGTACATCCTCAAGCTCAATATTGCAGTTTGTAATAGTGCTTTGGTCCATTTTAATTTTTTGGGTGACAAAGCCGATAGTTTTTAAGGGTCTTTTCCTGACCTCTCTCGCATGACATCTCTCTCTTCTGCCACTGACTTTATTCCTTTCAAGAACGCCTGATACCCCTGTATTGCCACTGCGGCAAGGCATACCGTCATTACAAGCAGCGATGACGACGGGAAGATTCATATGGGGGACAGCATCTTCTCTGAGAACTCTTCTTGATGGTATATTCATTAACTCAGCACATAAGTCACGAACATAATCTGTTGTAGAAAAGTGTTTTGAGCAAACCGTAGCATTTGAAATATTAATATTATCTTTTCTGTACACTTCGAAATTCATATTTTTTGTACTTTGGGGTCTTTTGGAAATGAATGATATTTAATATCTGTCCCCTTTGTTCTTTTGTTGTGTCAATTACAACCGGCTACAGCACACGAAGGCATATTGGCAGTAAAATAAGGACATGAGTAAGATCAAACAACGGAAATAATAGCTATGTTCAACAATGAAATATCAAAATGAGACGAAACAACAAAGTTTACCTTGGTGTCACAACAAAAAACAAATATGCCTTGAAAACTAAAAACTATCGCAACAACAAGCAACAAAAAATCTAATAATAAATAGAAAATTAAGAGAAAGTAACTGTACAAGAATAAAAGTACAACTAAAGTAATAGCTATGTTCAACAAACAACAAAACAATGGCAAAAGAAACAAATGATAAAACAACGTTTACCTCGCTGTCACAACAAAAAACATACACGTATTAAAAAAACTAAAACTATGTCAACAGACAAAAGAATAAATAGAAAATTAAGAAAGGCAATTGAAAATAATTAAATTTTCGTAAACACCAATACAAACGTATTGGTAACCAACCTAACACCCTAACACTGTTACTGTCGAAACGTTCTTGCGAAACGTCACGAGATAAAACAAACACTCTGCTAACAGCAACAATAACTGAAGTGTTTACCATTTTTTTTTTTTTTTTTTTTTTTTTTTTTTTGCAAAACACTACATATATTTGTTCTAAATCTGTATTGCTATACCTACGAACAAACGCATAAATTAACAGTGATTAACTTCACAATTTATAACACAATAACACATATATAACAACGTAACAATACTAAGCAAGCAGTAAGGCGCGGAATTCCGCCTCGATGGTGACGTCATGCGCAGTAGCGTGGATTCAGAACGCGTACTGCGCAACCCATTCGGGCCCCCCTGGGCTTAACTAAAATTTTCTGAATTAGTGTACATTAAAAGGCCTTATGTATTGAGTACCGAAATTAAAACCTAGTTTCCATTTATCGCACATGATTACGGGTACGGAGACGAGTTTACGTAAATCTAATGTAGAACTGAACAAGTACATTAAAATCCTCTTTTCATTCAACATAATGCAAAAAAAGCAATGTGCAGTTTCTGTTAACACGCAAATGATTAAGCATTAATAATGGGTTACAGTAGAATTTTTTATGTTACTACGGTCTGTGTTAATGCAAATAAAATTGGAGAAACACGTAAAAATATTAAAGAATGCTTGTATATTACACAAAAAATTATTATAGTATGGACCCTTGTCAATGAATAGAAACAAATAAGACTCTATACTTTAGTATGTGCCAATAAAATTCACCTTTTTTCTAATATCTATTGTTATTAAAAAGTTTGAAATAACAACTTCTTAGCTTTGAAAAAGAACAATCACGACCATAAATGTTCTCATACTCTTAAAAAAAGGCCATAACATACATTATGAAAAAACATGATTACAAATCATAACCTGCCATTACTTGTGAAGAGAACAGATATAACATTTCCAAACAAGAAATCTTCTATTCTCTCCCTATTTGTTTTATAAGAACTGGAGTTTCTACTGCAGAATTTAAATCCACTAACTATTCAATTTAAGTAATTGTTCCTGTATCTTGTTAGGTGATATACTGTATTAATACATCTGCTTCCTACTCATATGTCCAAACAATTTTTTTAATGTACGGTCCTAAACATCTTTATCAACATTTTATATAATTAAAATTTAGTCAAAGTCTAATGGCCAACCTAAATTACTACATCTAAGAATAACTTATTAGGCCATTTAGCTTTATTTATAGATTTAAATATTTAATGCATCATAATTAGTACACTAACAGCACTGCTCTGTCTCACTGTAACACAACACATTACACTAACTCAAAAGAATGTCTTGTTTTCAGTTTAAAAAAAGTTGAAATTGTGTAGTCTTTTCTTTTCCATTCAGTTTTTATGAAAACGTGCTTTACATTAACGTGTCTAGGCTTACTACATTTTAAATCTGATGTTCACTATCTAATAATAAAAAATTGTGTGGAATTATGAAATTCCCTATGCACTAATGTGTGGTTATCAATCTATATTATCAATTGAATTTCTGAATTCCTTTGAATCATTAGTAAATTTACTAATTTGTTTCTTTGTCTATTGAATAATTTCTTATTAGTTTTTAATTTTCGTATTTTCATTATTCATTTTCAAACATTGGATTATTAATCATTCAACACTTTATTCATCTACAGTACTGTAAATACTAGTCTTGTAATTTTTGAGCGAGGTATCTTTTTATAGAAATACTGTATTTGTTTCAGAGCCTGTTCTTATCCTTGAACTTCAGTTACTTTATTTTCGAAAAGTGTAGATACTTTTCTCATATACTTCTATTTGCTTGAATATTTGCTACCAGAAAATGGATCAACTTGGCTGATGAGATTAGCACACAAACAGCACGTTGATTGTAACTTGTCACAATATGAATATAGAAAATCATACAAATGTATGGTGTGTCTCTAACTCCAGTTAGCACTTTTAATGTTAATTGCTATGAAAATAAGTTGAAGTAACAAGTGTATAAAAAAAAACTTTAATTTTAGTACACTTTAAAAAACCTAAGACCTCTTTAAAAGTCTTTAAATTTGTTTTAAAGAGTTTTTTTCTAAAGCCCTTGAATTTTGCTTAGAATAGCCAAAGACCCAATAAATTATTTTTTACAGTTCTCCAATTTCATAGATGCTGTTTCCTCTCTCACTGTTTTAATTCTCTTAAGTTGTAATTTGCAACATTTGAAGTTGCAATCACTGCAATAATCTTCTTAATAATGTCTTGATAGAGGCCTCCACTGAATGTTTTCATAAAGTATAGGGTCTCAGTAAAACATTACTGGGAAGCAAACTGTGACAGCCAGTTGTCAGAATAAACAATTACTAGCCTGCACTTTTGATCATATGATTAACAAGTTTTGAAAAATATACAACACAATTCAACTTGTCCTTGTGTTTCATACTTCCAGCAGTTTTATATGATTATGAAAACATGATACATTTCTAACATGATTAAGAAAAGTTTAAATATGCTGAACTTCTAAAGGAGTGACAGTTATTTGCAGAACACCAGAGTGAATTGTCTAGGTTAGTGATCTCTATATACGTTGCAAGAATAAAATAGTGCTTAGCCCAGCTTTAGAAGACTCCAGTGTAGTGAAGTCAGAAATGTTGACTTCTTCAAATTGTAATGGTTTGTGCAAGTTTGAAAGAATACAAATGTCTTGAAGAAAAAAAAACACTGTTTTTCAACATGAATATTGGATGGTTGGAAAATATAACTGATCCTCTTTTGCAAAGACCACAAGTATATTTCAAGAGCATCTGCAGGCCTTTGATTACAAAGACAATAGTTCTAATCTATTCTGTCAGGTGTTGTATATTCTTTTTGTTTTCAGAAAGTAGCCAAGGGGCAAGATGTCTTAATTAAAACACACACACATGCACGTTGTAATGGAACTTGACCATATCCATATAAATTCTAAATCCCTGCACCAAAAAGGTAGTGGAAAATGTGTATCAAGCAGGCCGTGATGCGAGTGTGTGTAAGAAATGAAAACAGAAATTAAAAAAGGGAAATGTTATAAGATAAAATAGTAAAACAATAAAGAAAATTTATTTTGATGCGTATTGGTTTTTGCGATAATCTTGATGAAAATGGAACTAACACATGGCCAGGAACAATGATGTGGGCGCAAATAGTGTAGGACGGTACTTCCATGGGGCTAAGTAGTTCGCCATATATTATCAAAATATGACAAGATTGTCGGCAATTATAGTCTTAAATTTAATATTAAGATATAACATTTACACAAAATATTTCAAACAAATCCCAAGGCCACCAGTTGAAATTGGGGATAGAAGATCAAGCTGCATATGAAGACACGACCAGAAACGGTAGTCAGCTGACGGTCACTCTCTGAATAATGGCGTGGTTGTAAGTTTGCTTGTGTACGAGGTGGAGCGAAAATAAGCTCTAAAGGCATTAAGTGTGTGTGTGAATTTGAGATAAAAATCACAATTTGTGCAAAAAAACTAAATCAAATACAAAGGAAAGTGACGTATGTCAAGAAGCATAATCTAAGTCGAATAACAAGTGACAAAAACTGAGTGACCTTGTTCAAGGAGGGAGAGAGAGATCCAACAGCAACTAAATTGTGAGTAATGAGAGACTAAAAAAACAGGCATGATTAGTCGTACAAATAAATTAAGTAGAAAGACAATGGCCAAATAAAAAGAGAAATATTACAAACTGTGTGTGTGTTGCATATGCTTTGCTCATGATAAAATTTATAGTGAAGAGAGTTTGAATTTTCAAGTTATTTGGATATTAACATTTTTCATTGATGAATAAAAATTTTGTCTGAGAATTGTTATCAGATTTATAATTGTGATTCTATTAACATTATTATTATTCAAGTTGTGAAGAATAACATGACTTATAAAGAGAGTGAATACTGTGGATATAGAAGATTGTTAAGTAATCTTACAAAACAGCTGTCACAAATTTTTACTCTACACATGTTACTTCATTGATGGTACTGTTAACTTAATGGATGTGTGCAGAAATTATAAGAGTGATTCTGCAATTCATGTTTCCTCTTAATAAAAGTGTACTAATCATAATAAAGAAAATGAAAAGAAGAGAACATTATTTACAGCTATTAATTGACATCGTAAACAGTAGAATGATTTTAATGAACTAGAAAAATTTGTACGTATTACTGATAAATAGTCATGATTCATACGTATGTACCAAATGTGGTGCACTTACATTTTTTTCCAAATTTTAAATTGTATGCTTTATTAAATTAATTAAGAAGTTCAGCGTGTGTGTGTGTGGAAATAAAGTGTCTGTAAATGTTATAGTACATTACTAATAAAATAAACAAAGTGTTGGTGAAACTCTGGGGTTTTAGAGATAAAGATTTTTGCTTCTGTGTATTTTGTTTTTGTATAATGTCATTTGTGGATTATATAATGTGAAGAATTTTATAAGTTTGAAGTAAGAATTGAAAGTGAAGTAGGAAATTGAGTTTTTTTATATAAATTCTGAGGATAATATAATGAGTACTTATTGTCATTTGTGTATTATAATATACAATCAAGAATGCTAGATCAAGTGTTTTTTTTTTTTTTTGTTACCTGACCCCGACTTAACCTGTACTCAGGGGCTCGCTTACATGGATTTGGTCCCTTTCCGTCTTCTGGAAAGTAGTTTTGTGGTTTTTAGTGTTACCATCATTAGTTGAGATAGTGATACGGTTGCGACATGTCGTCTATCAAGTGTGAGTGGCGAGCAGGCTGTTTCAAATTATGTTCCTACACATTTGGCGACCCTGCCAGGATGCTGTTAAATTTTTATTGATCCCTTTTATCCTGTCAGGACTTTTGATTTAATAGTCTAGGCCAGTCTGTTATGTTCAAATGATGTTCTAGATTATTAATTAAGTTCAAATTATGTTATGCCAGAGTAATCTAGGTTCAAATTATGTTCCTTCATAACTGAGCCAATTAGTCTAGTTGTTTTTCATCATTACCATTAATTAAATCCTTAAATTTTTAGTGACCGTCAATCAATGAATGTTTTAGTGAGGATCGGTCAATAATACAAATTTTAGCTATTTTGTGTCGACATTTTGACAATATTTATTGTCATCTTCAGGACCTGTGTATGAAATACAATAGAAATATCAAACATAACGAAACAATTAAATATTTGGGTGAACGTGTTGGTGTATGTGAGTGTGTGCGTGTGCATGTATGTATCATTTTATATGTGAAGACTTATGATAGTTTGTTTACATCTTCAAATTATCTTTAAGAAAACGAGCAAATTATAGTATAAGAGAACTTAATTTATACAGTATTACAGTTTAAATTACTAAATGTAATGATATTTTAATTAATTAAACAATCATTACATTTAGTAATTTAAATTGTAATACTGTATAAATTAAGTTCTCTTATACTATAATTTGCTCGTTTGAAGATGTAAACAAACTATCAAAAGTCTTCACATATAAAATGATACATACATACGCACGCACACACACACATACACCAACACGTTCACCCAAATATTTAATTGTTACGTTATGTTTGATATTTCTATTGTATTTCATACACAGGTCCTGAAAATGACAATAAATATTGTCGAAACGTCAATGCAAAATAGCTAAAATTTGTATTATTGACCGATCCTCACTAACCATGCACTAAAACATTCATTACCATTAATAATAATTCAACCACTCACCTACTTAGTATGGTTAAAAAATAGTTAATTAGTGTGCGATGCCCTTTTCTGACTTGGGTCGATCATAAGTATTGATAAACATTTACTAAATTTTACCTAAGCCTGAGCTAACTTTCAGTTGTTTACAACTCCCCAAGAAGAAGGGAAGTTTCTTTGTTTTATAAGCTTTTTGACAAGCTTTGTAAACAAGCAAAACCTATAGGCTGAGGTAAAATTTACTGAACTTTTACCTATAAATACGGTATTTTGAATTCGGAAAAAAGTGCATTTTGCGCAACTGTCACTATAACAAAAAGTATTTATTATTACTAGCTATAAAACTGTGTCTATTGTCCTCTTGGTGAGTACAACATAGTCCATGTAGTTAACAAATTATTGTTTTTGGCGATGAAGAATGTTTAGTATTTGGATACTCTTCTTCTTATCCAAGACCTATTTAATAAGTAAAGAAAATGTATATAAAATAAGTAATATCTATTACTTAATGTTGAGTTTGTAATTGGAAATATTAGTGGGAGATTTTGAAGAACCATACTGTATAATCAATCATTATGGTAAAGATTTTTAATTGTATTGGTTTTTATATGGTCATGTAAACAAAATGTATTTTTATATAAGGTTGTTAAGTACAGCGGGATGACAATTACCTGGATTAACCTCTGTGAGGATCTGGATAATTCTAATATTTTATAATGTTACATATTGGATGTTGTAATTCAAATTCGATTCTTTAATAGGTTCCTCACTGTATTCAAAATTAACAAAAAATACATTTATTTCAGTACAAATTAAAAAAAACTTTGTAGTTCAATGCCAAAGAGAAAATACAGTAATTACAAAACATTATGAAAAAAGAAAAGTTGTTAACAATAAGGCTTAGAATTTTAAAAATTGATCACAACAGTTCATTAAAAGAAATTAAAAAGTTGATTCATAAAAATTAAAAATCATCTTTATGTCAAGAAAATATTTTGTCAGAGTGAATAAGTAAATAAAAGTACCTTCAAAGAATTTTTTTTTCTTAAAAAAAATCTGTAATTGGAACTTGCTTTAATGGTGATAATTTATGACATAACATGTATTGCAAGTCAGGCCTACTATGTAGTCGGCCTCAGTCTGTCAAATAAGAAACTTCATACAAAACAAAGGCTAATTAATGCTAAATTAATGGTAATTAACTAATTAATGCTATTAATTAGCCCTATTTTGAACTACGTACATGTGTTTTATCAAAAAGGGTTGTTCATTATTCATTTCAGCACTTATTAAATAGGCAAGCGTAACATCACATAGAAATACTCTTATTTATGTTTGTAACATTTAAAAACAGATTTGCTGTTAAATCAAAGCAGTGTTGTATAAATTTTTTCTAATACATATATGTAATTTTGTTGAATTTACCATTCTATATTTGAACAATCCACATAATTAGCACCCTAGTGTATTGTAATGTGCTAACACGTATATCAGTGCTGTATGTATAGTGTAACGTAACGAAAATATGGTCCCCTACGTTACATAAAAAATGTATAATTCTCAAACTAAAAAAAAAAATATAATAAAAAAATAATAATTGTCCGTAGTAATAAAAGGTCAGAAAAGTAAACCATTATTAAATGAATAAATAATCCCCAAATAAGAGTACAAGGTAAAAGAAAAAATAAGAATGTTTATAAATACAAACTATTAAGTGTTCAGTGAAAAGGGTAAACGATAAACATAGTGACAAGTAATGTGAAACATAACATACAGTTTTAGAATTATTGAATTAACTGAGAGGAGACTAATTAATTAGTGCGTAATTTATTTTATAAAAATGTGCATGTTATTATGTTTTATCATGTTGTTTTATTATCATGGTATTTATGTTGTTTTTTGTATGTAGCAGGTGAAGCAATTGTTTTAAGAGAATATCAATTAACTGATGTTAATTTCATTTTATGTTAACAAATATATCACCATAGAACTGGTGTTAAACTTTCTAAGATTAAATATTTTGTATACATGTACTTATTTAGTATGTGGATTATAATTGTAAACTTGGCCAGAAAGGCAATAATTGTTAATAAGATACCAAAGGGTTTATTGTAATTACGTTATAAACAAATGAAGGGTTCTATGCTAATATAGGTAATAAGAAATTAAATTTATTAATATATATAAACTTTCCGTATGAACTTACTATTCGTTGTCACTTCCCCAAACGTTTCGAGGTGATGTTCCTCTTCCTCAGTGGGAGTAATACTGAATGTCGATTACAGAATATCCGTTACGGACTATAGGTGTGTGTGGTGGGGTTTGATGGTGGGAAGGGATTGGCGCTGAGGTTCAAATTGTGTGTTTGGATCAGTGTGTCGAATAGTGTATGTGATTTATAATGTAATTGTTCATTTAATATGTTGTTTGGCTGTAGTGTGTGATATCTGTATATTTCAAATTGTTCAGCTGTGTTTAGTTTTCTACTTTTTGGTAAGTAGTGTAATATTTCCATGTTGTGTTCTATGTTTGTGTAACTGTGGTTTTCGTTATGTAAATGTGTGGCAAATGTGGAATGTATGTAGTTTGTGGTGAGGGCTTTTAAATGTTCTGAAAAATGTTCTTAAAATAAATTATAATCAGAATGAAATAAAAATGTAATGATAGGCCATAGCCCATGACATTGTATAGGAAGTCAGGTCAGAAAAGTTAGGTAACAAAATTTGTAAAAACACTAAGTGTAATGTAATAAGTTAGGAGAAATCAATAAGTAATATTGATATTAGATAATATAGCAAGATAATAAGTAAGATAGCAGATAAGTAACTTCAATTAAAATAAAATCTTAAAATGTAATAGAACAATTATGCCTAAAATTAATATTTTGTAATGAGAAAATAGTACTTGTTAGAATAAGTAGATTAAGAGGAAACGATAGCAAAATGTATATAATTTAATAACAAAAAATATGTAAAGGTTTAATATGATATAATGTGACTTTAGTAAGGGAGTATTTTATTAAGTGCAAGAACATTGTTTAATTATGGTTCTAGGATTATAAATATTATCCAATAAGAGAACAAAGACTGGTTGTCAAGGACGACAAAATGGAATAAATTTTGTTTATTCGATTATTGAATTGTTATCCATGAATGAGGACAGTTTAGTTTTTATGAACCGAGAAAAAACGAGACAATTATATAGAATAAATTAATGAGTCAACAAAATTAAATAATAACTAACAAAAGGAGAGCTCGCTGACTTTTGACGGTCATAAATAAAACAGTACAATTAAGCCTATCAATTAAAATTGACGAAAGTCTAAAGGAAGAACTTTACTAATTAAACCTAGTAAAAGGAGTAATCATTAAATTTAAATAATAGACAAATGAAGATAAATAACTACCTGAATGAATTAAAGTAATCCAGTATTCTAAAGGATGAAAGAAGAAATTAAAATTATACTTGAACCTCACTTTTCATGACTCGATAGAGAAAACATATTCTGACACAAAATACAGTGGAACCTGTAACCACAAGAACTGGACATTGGCGAAGATTAAGGATTGGCATTTCTGCATCATCCCAGGACCAAGACACCAAACTTTATTTCGAAACTGGAGTGAAGACTGGTGAGGATTTATACATCTGTATCTTGGCGTTGATCAACCATCTCAAAGCACGAGGTTATCTGGGCACGACCATTACAAGTAACTGTGTCATCGGACGGTAAACTCTATTTATTTTAAATATTAATTAATAAGAATTTAGTAATAGATTGTAATACCTTGTAGTCCTATTTTTGCATTTTCTGACCTTACTAATAGTCAAAAGAACCTTCATACCCTGTGTTTAAGAAAAACAATAATAAATAAAAGTAATATATAAACCTGAATTCGATAATTAATCGATTCATTCCAGTACGATCGATTTTTGTATCTTAGTGAAGGAAGAACATTTGTTTTCAAAGAAAAAATATAAAATAAAGAATCATTCTTGAAATTGGCGATTTCTTAATATTTGTATAGTATTTAGTGCATGTTGAATGAGTTTTAATTTATAGAGAGAGTAACGTGAGAAGTACAGTAAGCGGAACAACTAACCTACAATAACCAGCTGACTGTGAACCACAGCGCTAGCCCGCGGACAGCTGTTGAATTACAAGAGAAGAGACTTATTCAAGGATTTTACTCTCCTCTCTCAACACTTGATGCAGACTAGGCCTGAATAATAACCATAGAATTACCCAATAAATCAACTGGTGTTGAATGTTATTATTTCAGAATGTACTAAATTATTATATAATATTAAGATATTCTTAATATTTGATTAATATCACCAATTAAAAAATATTATTTCTTCACAAAAAACTTGACATTGCGATGCTTAAGAGAGACCACTTATCACTTCATAAATATTAAATAAACACAAAACAATCAATTTAAATAATAACAAAACATTTATTAAAAAAAAACATAATTGGTTTACAAATTGGCTCACAACAGTGGAGTTTAAGATATAATTATATATAAGGTATATGATAAGATCGGAACTCGGATAAAGGTTTAGTAACAATAGGCATACTGTATACAATAACTGTAAAAATAAAAATAAAGCCAGATTGTTTCCCAGCGATCAGCAGGGCCAGCTACTACTGGTAAGTGAAACTGCAGGTACAGTAATATAATGTGTAGTAAGAAACTTACCTTTTAGGATAAAAATCAGTTTGCTGAAAAGTGTTTATCAACCCTTTCAGGACCAGCATTAATTACACTGGTATGTGTAAAAAGATCCAGGCAGTTTTTGCACATGCTGCAAATATTTTTCATCCTCTTGCATATATACAATGTGAATGATGTTTTCACATACACATTTGTTTTCTTTTCAGGTTATGTTGGTATTACAAAATACAGTATACTTTGGTAATTTAATTGATTGTTTAATATAAATATTAATAAATTGTTTAACTGATAAATGCAATGTATGGTAAAAAATTGAATTTAACTTAGGCCTCATTAAAAAAAAAAATCACTGGCTCACCAAAACACTGTATGTAGACATATTTTGATAAATATGTGAGAAAAATAAATGACATATTTGTGGCAAAAGGAAAAAAAATTAACATTTCTGTTCTGTACCAAGGGGCACCAAAATAACCTATTTTTTGAGTCATCAATGTCTGTCTATAGAATTCAATAAAACTAGAGATTAAAATCAATAAGCCATTTAATTTAACAAAATTTAAATTATATTAGTGTTTTATGAAATAAAAACAACAACAAAATGTGTTGTAAAAAGCCTCCACATAAAAAGTATACACTTTAAACACACAACTTTGAAATGCACTAGATTTTTTTACATGTATGTTACAGTCCAATTTAAAATTATATTTAAAGTCAAACCTTTTAACAAGCACAAGCGCGCAAAAATATGTTTATTCATAAAGAAGCTGTACAAATTAAAAAATTCTTAAAAAACAGCATTAACTTTGCAAATAAGAACACTAACTTGAAAAGAGTACTATATTAATATTATGCTCACCAAATATTTGGTTTATATCTGACCAATTGGTAATCGTAAGAATCAAATCCTGTGGTAATAGCAACCTTAAATGATGTTCAATGTACTGCATGCTGGTCCCCAAAAGGTAACGTTTGGTTAAAGTTCTTCTCTCTTTATATGACACTGCCTATATAATCCAGATTATAGGGATACTGCTTACAACAACCTCTTTGTTGCGGCTAATCTCAAAATGTCCACTCTGTTGGAGACTTATCTGTAGCGATACATGTTCATATTTCAGTCAAACTCTTCCATGCAACATGATCATTCAACATCTCTCCTTACTTTGACCCATTCATTTATTGAATGTCATATTGCTTTCTTATGTTCATTTCCCTTTCTGTCTCACCTGTTTTCTTCAAAATTAACTCAGAGGCTTCAGAATTTATTTATTTATTAATCTACTCTTGTCTCTCTCAAAACTCTTTACCTAAACTCTTGCATAGATTAAAACACATCATACTATTGCTTTACCTTTGGTCTAGTTAAACTTATTTTAAATTATTAAAGGGAAAGCCATTAAATCACACACACACTGCTTCTTCCTCCTCACCCATAGAAAATAGAAAGAAAAAACAGGACAATGACATCAATTTTAAAATGTTTCACCCTGATAGCTTCCATACTATTGTCCCATTCATGTGTTTGCTGGCCATGGAGAGACATGTAGAATAGGGAGAGATGTGAGGCTTGTAATTCTTTTAACTGAATGATTTGTTCATCAGCGAGATCTTATTGGTTTGTTAAGCACATGTGTAAGTTGTTGAAGTTGGCTGGGAGTCTTGATTTGTCTGCTGATAAGCAAATTTAACTGTCTTAAAAAATTTCTTGATATGGGATTGTTTGATTGCTTTTAGTACCATACATATATTTGCCTTAGCCAGCGATCCCAGGCAGCAGAATTTTATGAAGAGGGGATTTCCAAGCTGGCCAAATGCTATGATAAATGCTTAAATTTAAATAGTGATTATGTAGAAAAATAGTGGAAAGCCGTCGTTTTAAGATGTATATAATATGTATCTACATCCGTGTTTTATTTATAGTCAAATGGAGGTTACTTTCCGAATAGCCCTCAGCCCTCGTAATATATTCTTATTTGGTATCCTGCCTTAAAATGTCTTCATTTTCTACATCTAGTTTTAATAGGCACCTGAAAATATATATTCTCTACTAAATTTCATGTCATATATTTAGACCATCATGGTTCTGGGCTACCATAAGTCTAGCTATCAATGAAGTTTAGTGTGTAAATGCTCTGTTGTTGTTTAGAGCATTCCCATTCATTATCATTTTCTCTTCCAGGATACTGATTGTATTTGGACACTAAAACGGATAGACCTTATGCATTCAATATGTGGTGATATAAAAGAGTGTTCTGAATAGCTCTGGTTGATAGTATCATTAGAAGTGCTTCAGATGATTAGTAAAAAATAAACATCATTATAGCCATAAAAACAACAATAATAAAATAAAAACTGTAACCCCTAGGTTCATGATGAAAAGAGGAAAACTATGGTTACTATGCAAGGAAAACTGCTGGAAGGCTTTGGCGGTAGATCTGACTAAGAAAGTTACACACACATCACATCACATTTCTATGTTAACAATTTCATTTACTTTACAACTGACTTGTTTTCTGTAATGTGTTTCAAAATTTTCAAGTCCTGTAGAAAATGGTGACAACCTGCTTAGTTGATAAATGTTTATTAATTTTACTATAATAAAAACCTGTAAACCATTGCTGATTCATGACAACAGAAAATTTGCAATGAAAAATCTTTTCAACCACCATTTTCAATTACATTTATAATAAACATTTATTCTAGTCAATCAGTTTAACATTTACTTTACAAAAATTTTAACAGATGAATTGTTTCAAGCTGAAATAATAATTTAAAAATTGTTATTATATCAATCAGTTCAGTATACAAGGTGGCACAAAAGTCACTTTACAAGAAGGATAAAAAAGTTAGCTGAATTTATGAAAATAAATAAATCCATTGAATTTAATTACAGTAAAATAATTTTTGCTCGCAACAGTGGTATCACAAATGGTGTTTTGTCTTGACAGTTTGTCATTGTATTTTTTCAGTGAAATTTACTTCATTTGTAATGAACAGTCTTGACTAAGAAGATTCGCCTTCTACAAATTAAGTCCATATGGCTCAGTTTCTTAACAATTTTTTAATTAATTTTGTTTAACTTCATTTCATAAGTAATATAATATTATAATATAATATAATATTCATTTCATAATAATATACAAACACAATGTTTTGAGCTTTTTTTATTTTTATGTATAAAAACCACATTATATCATTGCATTTTATGAACACTTAAAATATAATACTTACTTATATAATATTTATGAACAGTTGTATATAAAATATAATACAAAAGAAACAACTGAAAATTTTTTACAAAAATTTAGATAATTACGCATCCTTCTGACTCCGTGGTCGTTTAAGAACCATATGGTTACGAGCTCTGTATGGTAAATCCTCCACATATGATGGTAATGGTACCTTCATCATACCTATTTCAACCATATGTTTAATCATTTCTGGAATATTTTTTGATTTCAATTTCATAGTTGTATTGAATTCATTCCCAGCAAACTCTGGCACCGAACTTACTCCTCTCCATTCAGTTTCAGCCTGTGAATACAAAAACAGCATACAAATAGTTACTTTATCCAACAGTTTTTTTTTAATAGATTTATTTCCTACAAAATTTCAAGGTGCTTCAAGAAATCTGTGGCAGTATTTGTCAGCTTAAGTACTCAGATTTAAGAGAAGAAAGCATAAAATGAAGGATCCAGAAATAAAAGTAATATACAAGGTTTGATTAAATGGCAAGACTTTTGAAATTGCCACAATATACAGTGGAATCTCGATAATGCACCTACGATATAACATGACCCTTGATGTAATGCTCATTTTTCAGGGTCCCAGCAAATTCCCCATATAAACAATGAACAATAAACCTTGATATTATGTAAGGTATTATGATGACTATACCAGTTTAGGTATCGACCCTTGATATAACGCTCCTTATGCCGGCGGATGAAAAGGAATTTTCGGAAGTCATAACACTCTTCATTTGTTCCAAGGTTCAGGGCTGCTGTAAACAGGATTGCAAGGTATGCACTGCAACATGGCGGCCAGTTATGTTGGAAATGCAGGAAGAGCGATGTTAAAGTAAATTGTCTGTTCTCTGTAATCTTCTCTTCAACAGCCCGCATCGTGTTGTCATTCACTAAACACAGTCAGCCGTTTTGTTCATTGTCCTGAACATTTTCGCGTCCTTTATTGAAAAGTCATACCGCAAGTCTCCCTACCACCGTATCACTCATTACTTCTTCTCCATAAAAATCACAAACTAGACAGTGAATTTCAGTTGGTTTAATGTCTTTCACATTCAAGAAACAAATCCCACACCTGCTTTTATACACAGCGGGCATCTTAATTATCTAAGACAATATAAACACATCCAATGAAGCTTACTCAGTGCACAGTTATTTACAAATGATGTTGCCTTGCCGACGAATCAACAAGCGCGCCACGCATGCTCAACAACGTGCTGGTCTCAATACTGGTGCAATATTTACAAATGGAACTTACTTTCTGGATATCCCTCATAATTATCATTATAAAGGACGATATAATATAAGATAGGGATATAAAAACCTAGTAGATATAAGGACGGTTTTAGCCCAGTCAGAATAGTCGCGTGGTCCAGTGGTAAAATTATATACAAACTCCCGGATAACATGAACCCGCTTTTAATGACGATTTTCTGAATTCTCATCAAAATCCCGATAAGAGCAATTTTATAATATCTTCTATAAACCATTCCATTAACCCACAAACAGTGCAATTTTTGATACCATGTGTTTCATGTTTTAAAATACAAATGCATGCGAAAGTTGTCAGTATACAAGTTCTATTCATTATTATCTTTGGGTGTACCATTTTGTGTCAACAAAAGGCCCACTCTGCTTGTACCATTACTCAGAGAGAGAAAGGTCACTCTTGGCTAAAAATAAATTTTTAATTCATTTTTCCTGAGTCAATAGTAAAATTCTGGATAGTGCTAATGGTTACAATTTTTCATATCCCACCTCTAAACTACATTTGTTATCTTATTCAAACTGTTTCAAACAGTGGTTGAAAGTGTTTATGACAAACCAAAACCAATTGAAGTTTGTCATAGTTGATTTTTATATATTACGTGTGTAGTAATTTAACAATGACAATTATATTTTGTACTGTATAACATTTTAAGATGGATAATAAAACTGTGCAACTGTAAACAGGTGAATGAAATATTTATAAATGAAAAATGGTAGTTGAAGGGATGGGGGTATTTTTTGAAAATTACCTTTCTAATGTCGAATAAACTACTTCATTTTGAATGATAAGATACCTTAATACATATAATGAAATTATTACTCAATAAAAGAGTAAATATCAAAAATGGGGTTGTTCAGTTAACGGGGAGGGGTAGTTTACCTGCAGTGCTTTGTTTTAACAAGAGTAAAGTACTTAATTATGATAAAAAAGTACCTCAAAAATAAAATCATATTAATCCACTGTAAAATGGTAAATGAGATCTATAAAAAGAGAGGGTAGTTGAAGGGGAGGGGGTGGTTTTTGGAAATTACTTTGCTGATATCCAACAATAGAATTTTTCACATTGAAAAGAATGGCACAGGAAAGATTGCCAAGGAGAGTTATGGGATGGACCCCACCAGGAAGAAGGAAAAGAGGAAGACCGCCTATCGCCTAGATAGAAGAAATTCAGACTATATCGAGGGAATGAGAAATTGAAAATCTTTGGATGGACAAGGGGCAGTGGAAGATGAGAATTCAATTACTTCTGTAATCTTTAGTTCCGGAAAATGTGTAAACATTGTACAGCCGGAATAATAATAACTTTGCTGATATCAAGTAAAGTACAAGTATTTAATTTTGAAGGATAAGTTACCTTAACAATATGTAAGCAATTACATGTTGTTACAACATTACAGAACAGTCTACGTGTTTGTCGAATGGTCAGAAGAATCTCGCTCTAATGCGTGTGGCATACGTGACTCTAGACGCATTCACGAGACTTTTCTCGAAGCCGCCAGCCGCGCAGACTGTGTCAAGGCTGCAATTAATTATGTAGTACACACTGGCGCTAAGACGTAGTTTGGAACGTTCTGGGCTGTGAGCGGAGGTATAAATACATGGCGGCAGCGGCCTTATTTTCAGTTATAGTCGTGATATATTACTGTGTGCGTTCAAGTGGTTATTAGTGAAGTGTTTAATAATCGGGCGGGATAACTGTAATACAATTGTGTTTAATTTTAGTGGACATTTTATTGCATGTGAACAATTTTTATTTGATTTGTTGTAAGAGACTGTGTTGTTAATAACGAACTGTTTAACTATAAAAATAAAAGTTGGTGATTAGTTACTTAATTGGTGTCTTGATTTTGTTTCCACTGTACCTACGACGATCGAGTAGACCATCGTAACAGTGGTGTCAGAAGTGGGGTAGAACGGTTAACAGTGGAAACTTTGTACAAGACGAGTGTAATTCGTAATTAATCGGAAAACAATGGACGCAAGTCAGATGATGGAAGCTTTCCAAACGCTGCTGCGGCAGACACAGGAAGAAGCAGAAAGACAACACAAAGAAGAACGAAGACAAGAAAGAGAAGAAGGAGAAAAATGACAGGATGAGAAACTCAGGAGGCGGAAGAAGCAGAAAAACGACAGGATGAAAAACGCAGGCAGGAAAGAGAAGAGGCTGAGGAATGCTAGAAACAGAAGAAAGACAAAAAGAAGAACATAAGCAGGAGGCAGAGGAACGGAAGCGTGAAACAGAAGACATCAAGGAGTTAATACAGGAGCAAAAGCAGACACAAGAACAAACCGCTGCAGAGTTGGGTCTCCTAGGTGGTGAGCTTAATAAACAAGTTACTAAAATATCGGAGGTACAAGAATCAATGACATTAAAAATAGCTGAAGTAGAAAAATCTGTTTCAATTGCTGAAGAATCGATGTCTACAAAAATATCTGTCATAGAAGAATCTGTGTCAAATAAAATAAATGTAGTAGAAAACTCAATGGCAAACATAAGAGAACAAATTAAAAGTGAATTATTCCTTAGGCTTTCACGGCCGGTGTCATTTGAATTATGAAAGATATCCGGGCTGTTTGGCCGTGGTCCCTGGTTAAAAACAAAACCAAACGTTTCGGCAGCTCCACTGGCTGCCATCATCAGTGGTAAAATTTTCTGCACTTTGGGTGTCTATGTGCAGGCCCACAGTACTGTGGTATAGACTACACCACAGTCTATACCACAGTACTGTGGGCCTGCACGTAGACGCCCAAAGTGCAGAAAATTTTACCACTGATGATGGCAGCCAGTGGAGCTGCTGAAACGTTTGGTTTTGTTTTTAACCAGGGACCACGGCCAAACAGCCCGGATATCTTTCATAATTCAAATTAAAAGTGAACTTGAGCAGTTCATGAAAATACAACCAAAACAAATTTCTAAACAGACTGTACCAATGATAAATACAGAGAAAGACACAGAAAATAAGTCAACAGACAAGGTCACCTCGCCTGCGGTTGGGACAGTTCATGTCAAGGCCCCAACCTTTGATGGAAGCACGTACTGGGCGACGTATTTACGCCAATTCGAAGCTGCTCCATGCGCAAATAATTGGACAGAGAAAGACAAGGCTGTTTCACTCGTTCTTGCATTAGAAGGACCTGTGGCAGAATTACTACAGAAGTGCCACCTGACAGCCAGAACATCTATGCAGAGTTGATAAAAGCTCTATAATTATACTACTGTGATAAACATTTGCGAGATGTGTACTACGCTCAGTTGAGAACAAGATGACAACGTTCCAGGGAGAGTCTTCAAGAGTTTGAAGCAATATCGATAGATTGATTAGATTGGCCTATCCTGAAGCACCAGAAGATTTTCGAAAAAGGTTTGCGGTGTAGACATTTATTGATGGCATCGGAGATTGTGAACTTCAGCAAGTGTTACGAATGGCAAGGCACCAAAATAGCTCAGATCTTGTTCTCGCCCTAGAGTGTGAAGCTGCCAAGTCAGCGTCCCGCTACATTAATGGGTTTGTGCCATCACATTGCAGTCAGAAGATCCCTGTATCACATTGCCGTTACGAAGGGTGCAGAAAAACAATGTTGTCGGACAAACAATTCAAAAGTTCAAGAGTCACAACGATTTGAAAAAGACAGAAGACCGAAATGTTACAACTGTGGAAAACATGGTCATCTACAGGCAGACTGTTGGGAGAAGAAGATACCGAGAGAAGAGTGTGATCGCACCAATTGGAGAAGTAAAGCCCCAGAACAGCACACAGTTTCCACGCTACATAAGACCAGTGGAAACTTGATTGTTAATGGATTTGCGGAAGGTAAACTAACATCATTTACAGTTGACACGGGCGCAACAGTGTCCATTGTGCACCCTGACTTGGTCAGCAATCGCCAGCCTCTAATTAGCTCTTGTACAATATAGACTGTGACTAAAAGCCCAGTCAAGGTGCTAGGAAAGGTAGACGTACATGTACGCCTGGGTCTTCTCGAGTTTAGCCATTAAATGCTTGTTGCAAACATTGTCGATGAAGTGATTCTTGGCACGGACATTATGAATGCCTACAGATTTGTTGTGGACTTACGAGAGAATGTCCTGAAGGTTGGCCAAGAGAAGACAAACCTTTGCATGGCTAAAATGACAGGGTCTACCAACCATTTGGTTAAGCGAGTGGCATTAGTCAAAGAAAAGTCAACAGATCTGGTCAAGAGGAACCCTCCCTATTGCAAGCAGAAATGGAGGAAGAACTAGCAGAGGAAATACAAATAAGTGTAACGACAAAAAAAGTAATGTAAAGCCAACTATGGGTATCGAGACAAAACTCTTGCTTGTTCCTGAACTGATAGAAGCGCCCGAGGGCAAAGTGGCTGAAGACGAGGTTACGCAAGAGGTTGTTGACAAGACCAAACAAAATTGGATCAGCCAGTGGTGTTTATGTCATCAGTACATGACGCAACGGGAGTGATTCCAGCAAAACTAGTGGTTGAGCGGAAGACTCGCATTTCTGGGAACGTGATGTTCGGATCACGCGAGACTGAATTCGAAGAACCGGAGAATTATCTTTCACAAGGATGTCCACCTAGATCGCCTGGTCGAGTATTACTTCAGAGACAGTTTGCCAGTTCGGGACAAACAGGGTTAAGGAGGAGGCAGTGTTACGACATTACAGAACAGTCTACGTGTTTGTCGAATGTGCCAGAAGAATCTCGCTCTAATGTGTGTGGCATACGAGACTCTAGAGGCATTCGCGAGACTTTTCTTGAAGCCGCCAGCCGCACGGACTGTGTCAAGACCGCAATTAATTACGTAGTACACACTGGCCCTAAGACGTAGTTTGGAACGTTCTGGGCTGTGAGTGGAGGTATAAATACATGGCGGCAGCGGCCTTAGTTTTCAGTTATAGTCGCAATATATTACTATGTGCGTTCAAGTGGTTATTAGCGAAGTGTTTAATAATTGGGCGGGATAATTGTATACAATTGTGTTTAATTTTAGTGGACATTTTATTGCATGTGGACAATTTTTATTTGATTTGTTGTAAGAGACTGTGTTGTTAATTACGAACTGTTTAACTGTGAAAATTAAAGTTGGTGATTAGTGACTTAATTGGTGTCTTGATTTTGTTTCCACTGTACCTACGATATACATATTGTGTTGTGGTCTCCAAGTTGCATATAATTAACTATATTTAATATTACCTTGTGTATCCAGGTACACTGGTGCTCCTCCTTGCAACTTCAATGTTCCTTTAAAAACTACGCGTTTCGGGACTCATGGTCCAATCATCAGGATGGTAAAAAACAAGAATCACTCACATGGAGTACGTCAACTTAATAAGATATAAATAAAAATAAAAAGTTTATTATTTGACAACCGATTTTTTGTGCAGGACGACGCCCTTGCAATGGGATCGCCACTTAGTGGTTTCTTGGCCGATCTTTATCTTAACTATTTTGAAAATGAACATATTTTATCGCACAAAAACAATCTTTTAAGTCCAACGGACTGTATGACACGGCCATACGCGTGTTGGAACAACACATAGATAAAGGTAGAGATAGTGCGACGCGTAACGGTTAGTCGCTTGCAAGTTCCGATACGATGCGCATCGTGTAGTTGTGTAATTGTATACACGCGGTATGTGCGAGTGAAACTTTTTATTTTTATTTATATCTTATTAAGTTGACGTACTCCATGTGAGTGATTCTTGTTTTTTTACCAACCTGATGATGGGACCGTGAGTCCCGAAACGCGCAGTTTTTAAAGGAACATTGAAGTTGCAAGGAGGAGCACCAGTGTACCTGGATGCACAAGGTAATATTAAATATAGTACCTACGATGATCGAGTAGACCGTCGTAACAATATGATAAAATTATTACTCCATGAAAGTGTAAATATCATTAATGGTGGGGACTGGTTGAGGAGGAGGGATGATCATCTGCGTAGTTAAGTTTCTTTATGAGAATAAAGTACTTAATTTTTATAGATAAAGTGACTTGAAAATAACATTGTATTTAAACGACACCCCCCTAAAAACAAAAATATCTATAAATAATGAAAATAGTTTGAGGGTGGGGGATTTTTTTTAGAAATTATCGAATCGAATTCAAGTAAATGATATTAAACATAAATCTTAGAATACGGAAGTCATGTATAGTTCTACATACCGATATTTTTATATAGCTAACACTGCATAAATATTCAAGCACGTAATTCATGCCATAATACCTTATTACAGCAAGCCTACTGCACCTACTGGTTATAAAGCCCTATAAAAAAATACCTGTTTGGAGCAAATCTCCAAAATAATACTTATAAGTGTGGTATAAAAATAATGTTTACTTACATTTTACAATTTTAATTTTGTGTTGTTATAGATGTGTCATCGTATAAAATTTGATTTCATCAAGGCATTCAATTCATTTCAAATTTAGACAGACTGCTTTAATTTGCTTGGTTCTATAGAAAAAGTAGACTATTGTTCGTAAATATAAATGCATAATTAACTGCACATTTTACTAACGACTCATAGGTTACCATTCTGAAAGATACAGTAAAATCTCGATGATCGATTTTGACAGGGATGGAAAATCAAAACAATGAATATGGGAAAATAACAGATGCAGAAACCTACTAATAATTTAACACTTTCCGGTCTAAGCCCGAATAATAGCTCGGGCCGTGTATTCGCTTGCCTTACTATAGCATTACAGATACGTATCAGTTTCAGACATCACAAAATGATTTCATATCGATATCTGATTGTATACAGTGCACTCTGGTTTCAGTTTTTGTAAACACAATTGACTCTTAAACAGATGATCCAATTTGTTTGCAGCATGGTTTCTAACCTGTTTCATTGTGCATTCATCGTTAGTGTGTATTCATTGTTGTTGCTTTTCTAAATACAATGTACTAAGTGATTTAACTTGTTCTGAGGACCAAATTGCCCAAAAAATCCTACTGATCTCGATTTTTGTATACAGCTTTATTTCGACGTCCTGAATAACGTGTGAAAAGTCACAATGCCAATCGTGTATGCGTCTTGAGTTATTAAAGGTCAAAGGTCAAAAGTTATTAAAATGCATTCATTTCCATACCACCTTCGAGGTAGAATGCAAGGCGCGTTTTTTACATGGTTTCCCCAGTAGGCCTAATCCATGTTATGCAGGGTTATGACATTAATAAAAACAAATTTTATTGGATTAATAATATAATTGATTAATTAATATTAACTAATTTTTGCCTTTGACTTCACCGTGCATGTCCTAAAAGTCATCAATGTTTGGCTCAAGCTCTTTGTCATTTTCTTCTAATTCTGTCAAGTCTGCGGATAAAATATCTATTGGATTAACATCATTGTCCGTATCGAAAGCAGATGTATCAGTATAAAATGTTTCACGTGATGTGGCATTAAAACAAGACTGACCATGACAGTGACCACAGACTGCGGAACATTTTAAACCAATTTTTCTGCAACCGCAATTAGCACCACAACCTTTCGCACTGTTGCAAAAAATTGTATTTAGCAATACGCCTGGCGCTGGTGGTAATAAAGTTATAATGGGATCCAAAAAGTTGTTCCTGACAATCCATCCCCATTGTTGAGCGTCTAAGTGTTTCCCTAACCGAGTTTGTACCTGGTAATAGACGTGGAGAAGATGTTGTAGAGCGGTTGCAGCAGTAGGAGGAAGAGAGGACAATTTAACAGGTACATTAAGCCTCGTTGACTTGGCAAATTGTAAGTACCTATAATTACCAATGGACTTTTCGGTTTTTGGAACACCATATGTGGCTAAAAGAAAAAGTATGCCGTTATTGTATATGTTTTCTGGAGGGCAATTTTCCTGTTGAAATACGTGTGCCGCTTCGTGCAAATCAGGACGTTTTTCAAATAATTTCATCACTCTGTTTTTTCCCTTACCTAAGATCGCAGAAGTTGAGTCACAACCGGTGATCGCGTGTAAAAAAAATATGTGTTTCTTACAATGAATAAAATTGTTGATGCTTGCAGAGGGATATACTTTCATTTCAATATTTCCTTTATCAGGTTTCATAAACAAAATATTCTGATGCGGAAGAGTACGCCCTATTAAAATAATCACAAGATCAACATCTTCCCCAACAATGACGGTGGTGTTAAGTTGTGATTCTTCAATAGCTGTTTAATTATTAATACATCAGCATCGTCATGAGCTTGTCTAGCTGTAATGTTGACGTCTTGTAATTTTTGGAGCAGCATCTGAATTAATCTATTTTTATTAAATCGGTTCGAAAAAAATGTTTCTTGGCTGATAGGCACATCCATAGTTTCTTTGAAAAGAACTTCGACAGATCCAGTTACAGCTGGAGTTCGTCGAAGTTGTTCCATTGCCTTAATATTTTGACTGTTGTCACAATAGCCATCGAAAAATACAACTAAACTTGAGCCATAATGTTTTTGTAAATAGTCAACATATCTTATAAGAACACAACAAAAAGTATCACCTCTCTGCCACACCATACTGTAAAGAAAAAAATCATCCATCTATGACATATTTGATGTTAGCTCCGTGGAATTCAGCAGTAATGGGTTCGAATAAATCGTAGATTTTTGATTTTGTATTTTTCTGTATGCTAGAATCGTCGAAAAGTGCCATTGGATACGGGCTTAATTCATATTGTAAAAAATCACGGAGATGTTCATCAAATATTTTAATCAAACTTATTCTTTGCAATAGTAATAACGGGTCAATAGGAATGTTACAACTATGGACCACGGCGGAGCTGTTAGCTGACGAAAGAGAAAGAACTCTATTAGCGCGCTTAAATTTCAATTTATTAAAATTTTCTCCAATTATTTTTTCCATGGACTGTAGACCTATTTCTTTGGCATGTGACAGTTTATCTTTTCATCACCCATAACTTTGGTTGATATTGACACAATTTGATTGTTAGTTGGAAAAGAATAGTGTAGTGTGAAGCATTCAATGAGTTTTTTTACATTGGCATTATCTCTGTTAATGCGCGAATCTCTTGAGTCGACATGCTGCTCCGTGGAGTTTAATGATACATTACTAAATCTTTCAATTTCATCGCAAACAACATTCATGGGGTGCATCCCATATATCCAATAGACATTTTATCCGCAAACTTGACAGAATTAGAAGAAAATGACGACAAGCTTGAGCCGAACATTGATGACTTTCAGGACATGCACGATGAAGACAAAAGCGAAAATTAATTAATAATATTAATAAATAAATTAATTATATTATTAATCAAATACAATTTGTTTTTAATTATTAATGTCATAACCCTGCATAACATGGATTAGGCCTACTGGGGAAACCATGTAAAATAAACGCACCTTGCATTCTACCTCGAGGTGGTGCGGAAATGAATGCATTGAATGGCTTTGATATTTTCTCTCCGTCATTTCATGGAAACGGCTAGTTTTACATGAAAATTGCATAGGACATTTTTTATAGGGAATATTATGATCTACAATTTTGATATTCATCTCTATTGTCGTCTGACCAATAGGAAGGGAGATATTTGCAAAAACCTATTTTTGTGACCTTTGACCTTTAATAACTCAAGACGCGTACACAATTGGCATTGTGACTTTTCACACATTATTCAGGACGTCGAAATAAAGCTGTATACAAAAATCTAGATCAGTAGGATTTTTTGGGCAGTTTTTTCCTTAAATCACTGGGCTATGGGTATAGTATTAAACAAAAGTGACAGCCCTTTTGTGTTAGATGAACTGTTAAGAGGATTCTGGTTCAGAAGGAGAGCTTGATGACTCAGATACGAATCCTGATTACATACATAGAAGATAAGAATGAAAGCATAACCTATCGTTTTTCTTTTACCATAACTATAACTGACAGTGGCATTTACACAACATTATATACTTTTATAATGAAAACTTATACGCAGTACTCTTTTTATAATGTAAATCACACTTTACTCTTTCCATCGTTTTAAACACCCAAGAGTTGGAGAAAGAAAGTGTGAATACAATGTATGTTATAAGCTCATCTACAGACTGTGTTGATAAGAGACGTAAATGTATGAAAATTACTTGCGAAGATTCTGAATGGTCACCTGATGATAATCCACCTGATCTGCACATTTTTGAAGAGCAATGTGGTGTCATTGTAGCACTAGATCATACATCTTCTGCATTTGACTGTTTTTCAATATTTATGCCACTTGAAATAATAAAAAGTAAAACTAACAGATATTCCTACACAATAATAAAGAAGCTTAGAAGACAAAATGGACTAAAACCAAACAGCTTCTGGAGTAAATGGGAACGTGAAAACTGCATGAAATGTACCATTTTTTGCAATAGTACTACATATGTGTGCTATAAAAACCCGGCCTTGAATGACTACTGGTCAACAACAGGAACCCTTTTAAAAGTTTTGCTTCTTTTTTAATGAGTAGGGATCGGTTTAAAGGAATTCTCTTAAATTTACATCTTTCTATGAACAGTATATTCCATGTGGCCAACCAAACCATGACCTTTTGTTCAAAATGCGTGTTTTCTTTTACCACATTGTGACGGAACAAACGTCCGTCTTAAGGAATTATGGTACAAGGAAATATTTTATTGTAATTTTTATATAATAAAGATGGTTAGGTTGGCTTCCTGAGAGATATAAAACACGATGCAATTTCGTCTGTACTGTTCAACTCAAGGTCGAGGCCTACGTGCGTATTGGCAGCGATGTGCGCAAAGCAAGTGGAAAATCAGCCTGAAACAGCAGTAATAATGTCAAAAACGTAATCACAATGACGCAAAACCATGACGTAAGCAAAATAAAACAATGGAATAATGACATAACACTACTACGTGCATAGATCGTACCCATGTATTGTTCTCAGTCAGCCATAACTACTCAAAGGGTACACACGATGTACAATTTGCCGGCAGGATATTGCCAGCAAAAGTGTCTTGTGTAATCATGAATATAGTTAAAATGTAGACAGTGAAAATTTAAACAATAATTGGTAAATAACAACACAAAAATGGAATTTAAATTTGGTGAAATATAGAGACAAACAATCAGGAACGTTCGGACGAACATCTGCCCGACCATGGTCAATGACTGACGCCAACTTCAATTCTACACTAGCAGGGAAGTCAAAAATCATAACTACCTTTCAATATTCTTTTTGAACGCAAAATTTTACTAAATTCAAAATGTACCTTTGTCAATGTATGTGTGGGTGAGAGCATGATACTGTGTGTGTGTGCGCCGGCATACAGAAAATAATTAAGGCATTGGTTTGTGTGCAAATAAAGATCTGAAACGTAATAGAGTAATAGAGCTGCAGCAAATTTAAAATGGTTTTATAATGAGATTAAATACCAGAAAGAAACAAGTAAAAAATTAATGAATAACTAATAAGGGCGGAAGTAATGTAAGACGCCATTTTGTTTGATTTTATAAGACACCATGTTTTTTGATATTCATAAATGTAAAGTATTTAGCGTCATTAAACAAAGTTTTTATGCCACCACTATTGTTGTTAAAAGCATTATTTCAAGACCCAGCTCAGTCTCTGATTTCGGTTTAAAAGAACTCTGGACCCTATAGAGAAAGTAATGTATGGCAGTGGACCATGTGCTTCAGCGCATAATTATGATACTCACATGGTAAGTACGATAGTAATAAAGCAAAGAATAAATTTGTTAATAAATACAGGTAACAAATGGTGCCCGAACTGACGACATTATAAAAAGTAAATTTTTATAATAAACCCAAATACAGAGACGGGGTGGGGCATTGAGATAGTGTGTATTAGGTATCATAAGATAGAGGTTATGTTATATTGTAAGGTTAAGTCAATACAAAACTTTTATAAAAGTTATTCTCGTTAGTAGAAGTTCTTTTATATTCGATATGGCAAACAATAGTGAGATGAGTATCACCGAATCGCAAATTATGAGCGAAGGCTATCAACCAACACCAGTCATAAGCAAAAGAACTGAAGAGAATGATATAGTAAAAATAATGCAAACACTTTTCAAAATACAGAATAACAAATTTGACGAGAAATTTAATAAACTAGATATAAGGTTTGACGAACTGAAAGAGCAGAAAAGTGATTTAAAAAGCGAGGTTAATGAAATCAAAGGCAAAATTTTGAGTTTGATAGACGAATAAATGAAATAGAGACACGTTTAGATGAAATAGAGTTAGAAAATAAGAGAGAAATAGATAAATGGAATGAAAACATATACGACAAGGTAAGTGGTGGGGAGAATTATAATAATAAAAATAAAAGTATGATATTAGAAAATGATTATGTGGATATTGATAGTGATAACGAAATTTTAGAGAGAGTAGGATATGATAATGATGGAATGTTGTGTGTAATGAGTTAGAGAGAAAGGGTAGAGAAAGTATAATTGTAAAAGGGTTGCAGGGGGTAAATTTTTCCCTTAATGGTGTAGTAGGGGGTGAAGTAAAGGCTTCACATGTGTTGAGGAAGGATGAGAGGGCCTTCAGTATATATTTGGAAGACGATAGGTCTGCGAATAAAGTTGTCCCTGGTCTTTTTTGTGCACCTCATAGGTGGTCCAGTAGTTGTGAGTTAGTGTCCCCTGCATATATTGAAAGAGAGAGTGTAGCGTGGTGTGGTTGTGAGAAACATTGCAAGAGAAAGAGAGAAATAGAGATTTTTAAGATAAGTAGAAAGTATGAAGAGTTTATGGAAAGGTTAGGAGTAGAGAGGGTTGATAATTATAGTAAATACTTACCTTGGGTGGAAGCTGATATAGCAGTAGTAGGAGATGATGATGAAAATAATGACTTTGTAACTTACCTGATTGTGAACAATTATACTGAAGGTGACAGGAACATACCCTATGATGACAAGTTGTATGATAAATTGATATGGAATAACCCTATTAATTACGATAGTTTTGTAGAAGAATATAAGAATTTAAATAAGTATTATATTAATGATGCTAATATAATGTTTTCAAGGAAAAATAAGTTGTATAGACCTAAGATAAGATTATTGTTTGATGATGGGGGATAAATATTTTATTGTGTTATGAACATTTAATTATGTGATAGTGTGATTTCAAGATGGACTGTTTTATGAACTGATTTATGGTCAATGATTAAATGATAATTTGGATTGTATATTTTTGTGTGTTGATGTCAATGTATTTGTGTATTCTTGATGTGGTGTATTATATGTATTTTTGTGTAAACCATGCATGTAACAGGAAGGTATAGTTTAATTGATTTAATAATAATTATAACATGTTTCAAACTAAATAAATAATTGAAGAATAATTAATTGTGATGATGAATTTAAATAATTATGAGATCTAGATTCTAATGCTTAGTAAATGAGTAAACATAAGTTCAGATATTGAGATGTATTGTTATTAGTAGGTAAGTTATGAGTTTTCTAGTGTTATATTAAGGTAAAATGTTGTAAAGAGGTTTGGGTGATAAGGATAAATAAGGCATATGAATTAGTCAGAATTAACTGTATTGGGAGTTAGAGAAAATAAGAATTTTGAAAGACAGGTAATGCACAAAGAGGGTGTTAGATATTTTAGGGACACAGTGGTTAGTGATTATATGTAGAGAAGATGAGTAATATGTAATTAGAGATTAAATAGTTGATGGTTATATTTTGTAGTAAGGATGAGGTTGTAAGGTATGATCAACGTGCGTCGTTGGGCAGTTCCCGTAATTAGAGAAGGGTAAGAGTGTTTGCCGATATTTGGTGGAGGGCAAAAGGTTATGAACGTGTATATTGCCAGGTTGGGTACACACGTCCTAGTACAAAGAGGTAATAGAAATTTCACTTAAAGAAGTGAATGGTATAAATAGAATTAGTGTTGAAGGGGGTTGTTATAATTGAGAGATTGGTGTCATAATACGTAAACATGGTTGTTAGTAGTGGTTGTTAGTAAAAAGAAAGGTGAGTAAGGTTAGATAGATAAATGTCAAAATAAGATATAGATAATAGTGAATAATAGAGAGTCACCCAAACTAGATAAGTATTGATGAAAAGGTTAGAAAAGAAAATTCATAGTAGAAAGGTGATGTAACAGAAAGGTTAATAATAAATTTGAAATTTTTTATAGAAGCTAATGATACAATAAATGTTAACTAATTAAAAGTTGAATAGAGAGTTGATAATAATAATGTTATAAAGTTTTGATACAAGGTATTTAAATGTGAATTATGTAATGTAAATGTAACAATTTTAATGTTTGATGTTCAATGTTTTATTATGTTTTATTTTTATTGGTAGCAACGGTAACAAATATTAAATAAAGAACGTTGATATTGGTGTTGGATATAAAAATATAATTACGATTCTGTTGCAAAGAAATATGAGTATCAGGAAAGCTGAGTAAAGAAAATTTAAAATATTTGAAGTGTTTGCCATAATAGTTATATTTTTTAATTTTATATAATATGATAGAGATAGCGGTTGTTGCTTTGAAAATTAAAAAATTGTTTTATGTGTTATGCTTAGTATAAGAATATCTTTTCTTGTGGTGAGGGAAGTAAATTAATATTGACTGGGGTCAGAAAGCTTTAATAAATGTAGGAATGTTGAAAAGGGAAATGGATTTTCTGTCCTAAATCTTGTTTGTTTTGTTATTGAAGAATTTTTAGAGTTAAGCAAATCAATGTCTGAGAACATAAACCAATGCAGCTAACGGGAGACATATCAGTTGTGGATATGGGATTATACAAGGCCACTATTTAAGATTTTGTATTTGTTGTTTCAGAGTTTAGTGATGTTGTGACGGCGGTCCTGAGCTGGCCTGTGCGTCAGAGCAGGAGCGTTAAGTGCCAAATGGCCTTATGGTGTTGGGATCTCTCCTGAGAAGTCCAGTAAGGTCAGATGGGTACTGTCACCATCATTGGACCAAGGGTAAGTGATTGAAAATTTTCTATATAAACACTACAGGGGGTTGTGCGACATATCCGGGCTGATCCCTTTAGGACGTGTGAATGAGTCAATGAAAGTGTTTATGCTTCGGCATAAAACCTCTCATTGAGGGGGTTTTGTGACGGTACAAACGTCCGTCTTAAGGAATTATGGTACAAGGAAATATTTTATTGTAATTTTTATATAATAAAGATGGTTAGGTGGGCTTCCTGAGAGATATAAAACACGATGCAATTTCGTCTGTACAGTTCAACTCAAGGTCGAGGCCTACGTGCGTATTGGCAGCGATATGCACAAAGCAAGTGGAAAATCAGCCTGAAACAGCAGTAATAATGTCAAAAACGTAATCACAATGATGCAAAACCATGACGTATGCCAAATAAAACAATGGAATAATGACGTCATAACACTACTACGTGCATAGATCATACCCATGTATTGTTCTCAGTCAGCCATAACTACTCAAAGGGTACACACGATGTACAATTTGCCGGCAGGATATTGCCAGCAAAAGTGTCTTGTGTAATCATGAATATAGTTAAAATGTAGACAGTGAAAATTTAAACAATAATTGGTAAATAACAACACAAAAATGGAATTTAAATTTGGTGAAATATAGAGACAAACAATCAGGAACGTTCGGACGAACATCTGCCCGACCATGGTCAATGACTGACGCCAACTTCAATTCTACACTAGCAGGGAAGTCAAAAATCATAACTACCTTTCAATATTCTTTTTGAACGCAAAATTTTACTAAATTCAAAATGAACCTTTGTCAATGTATGTGTGGGTGAGAGCATGATACTGTGTGTGTGTGCCGGCATACAGAAAATAATTAAGGCATTGGTTTGTGTGCAAATAAAGATCTGAAACGTAATAGAGCAATAGAGCTGCAGCAAATTTAAAATGGTTTTATAATGAGATTAAATACCAGAAAGAAACAAGTAAAAAATTAATGAATAACTAATAAGGGCGGAAGTAATGTAAGACGCCATTTTGTTTGATTTTATAAGACACCATGTTTTTTGATATTCATAAATGTAAAGTATTTAGCATCATTAAACAAAGTTTTTATGCCACCACTATTGTTGTTAAAAGCATTATTCCAAGACCCAGCTAAGTATCTGATTTCGGTTTAAAAGAACTCTGGACCCTATAGAGAAAGTAATGTATAGCAGTGGACCATGTGCTTCAGCGCATAATTATGATACTCACACGGTAAGTACGATAGTAATAAAGCAAAGAATAAATTTGTTAATAAATACAGGTAACAACATGGTGAAGAAACAATTTTCCTCCTCATTTGCTCCATCTGTGAACTTGACAGTGGATGAAGGTGTGTGTGGATTTAGAAGATGCATTCACTGCAAGTTTTTTTGAAAAATAAGCCAGAAAGGTATGGCATAAACTTATTTATTGTATGTGATGGTCGTACAGGCTATTGCGACAGTACAAATAAGTGATGTACCGAGCATGAAATATAAAAATTTAAATTTACTTAATAAACTGTAAATAATTAATAATATATTAGAAATAAGCATGTTAGGGATTGCAAGCTTGGCTCAGACAAAAATATGAACAGGTGTTTCGACCTGAATCAACGTGCACACACACACAAATGTAACTGAAAGTGTGTACACCAGTATTTTGTTAGTGTGTGTGAACGCAGGTCTCTGCAGGTGGGTTTGCCACCCCAAGATGAATAATTGCACAATTACTGTTTTTCCGTAATTATTCATAAATTAGAATTAAGAATTAAAATCCAAAAGCACCATAAAATGTAAATAAATTTACTAAATACTGTGTACGAAAACCACGCGAAAGTGACACACCGTACAAGTGCAATAGTGAAATAACTGTGTACAAATCGAAAGGGTTAAGTTGCAATGTCCAAAATTGCAGTGAACATGTGTTATAAAATTAGTTATAAGATAAGTATAAGAGTATACTTACAGGACTCTGCAATTCGCAGAAATATAAAAAATAGCGAATTTGACAAAGAGTGGGGGAACTGAAGCCAAAGACAGTTTCTAACATGTCGATTTTGTATCACTGCAGGGTGTCGACCAAGACATGGGTATAAATAGGACACGCAAGCTGCAGTGGTTCTCTTTCTTGAATCATCCACGGTGTAGCGGGAGCTTATGCCCGTCAGCACGGCATATTTATTTTTTTTTATAAACAGTTTAAATTTGCCAGTTACGTACAAATACGTAACTAAGCTGTAAAGACAATCATTTTAATTAATAACAGCACTACTTAAGAAGTTCCATTAACGATACGACACTAGACAAGAGAAGAGTACCAGAGAGCGATACGACGCTGGACAAGAGGAGAGTTCCATAGAGAGAGAGAGAGACAGTCGACGCTGGACAAGAGGAGAGTTCCAGAGAGCGATACGACGCTGGACAAGAGGAGAGTTCCAGAGAGAGAGAGAGAGAGACAGCCGACGCTGGACAAGAGGAGAAGAGAGACAGCCGACGCTGGACAAGAGGAGAAGAGAGACAGCCGACGCTGGAGGCGAGACGAGGACGAACACAGATGGAACAAAAATGATCGAGTATGATTGACGACAATAAGGTGATAGACAACTTATTCATATCTTAATCATACACAGAATACAAAGACAGTTAAAGACATTAATATTTTATTTAAAAATAAGAGCAATGTTTCTTGTATAGTAGAGTTAAAAATCATAGATGTTTTAGAAATACGATTAACGTAACAAGAGCTCAAATTAATATGATATAAAATGATTACAAAGAATTTAAATAAAAACAATTAGTATTTGAGAAAACAGTACTGAGAAACAATAACTATTAATATTTTGAGTACGTACAATATAGAAAAAAAAATTTAAAAATTGATTTTGAAACATATTAATAGACTGAGTAGTCTAAAAATGAGATTTTTCTTTTATATACTATTTAGTAGCATAGAATGTTTAGTTAGTAAGAATGTATATATCTTAAGCCTTACGGCATAATAACAAATAATAATTAATGTTTTAAAAATCGAAGTCAGTGCCATGTGCACATATTTTTTTATAGTATCAAATAAATTTTAATTACTGTTTCAAGTTACATAGAGTTCTTATTGCAGATACACCTGACACCCAATTTAAATGTTATATTGTTTAAAGAATTTGTCTATCTTGAACGTGAGATCGTTCACTCCTATTTATGTATGTAACGTTGCATAAATTTGGTGCTCCAAGATCGTGGGGCTCCACAAATTTAAATTACAATAAATTTGCAAGTTGATACGTTGCACTATATATTGAATTTAGCAATTTATTCTAATGAGGGCAGTGAAGAAAGTGGTATCATTACTTTGATGAGCAGACTTTTAGCAAAGTATGTTGATAAAGGTTTCACAGTCTATATGGATCGATATTACACCTCATCATGTGGAACACAGTGAACTGAAAAACTCTTTTTCGATAAAAAAGTTTAAATGATTGAATTATTCCCTGGAGCTGAAGATCAGATGTCGTGTGTGGTGGAATAGATAATTCTCTCTTACTACACAATGATGAAACAGGATAACATGTCACATTATCCAATAATAAAATTACGTAGTAAATATTGTTTTGCATATGTTTTATTAAATTCTTGCAACCAGTCTTCAAAAATGCTGGATGTTCTCCACATGTTTTTGTTAGTATGCTAACTAATATCCAGTAATGTTGTCTCAAAATTCTTGAAACACCTCAGTTTTAATGATATTCCGTTAACTAACGGCTGCTCTTTCTTGCCAGCAGCACTACAGCATAACATAATTGTTAGTCTTTCTTTAGCCATTTGCATGTTGTAACGATCAGATTTGTACGTATTCCAAAAATCTGTAAGTATAGTGTGTTCACCTCACACAAGTGGTCGTTACTTATATGTTGCGCTAACGATGTCCGTAGCGATCCTTCAATTACCAGTACAACACGAGTGGAAACCTTACCTGTTCTTCGTTAGGTGTTCATAAATCCCGGGTGGCGCCAAATTGTTTAATTAAAACAATTAAATTAACAAATAGGGTGGTTTAGCGTTCTTAGCTATGATGGTCTCGAGTATTCAAATTTTACTCCCGCCTTCGTTCGACCTTCTTAATCGAGCAGTTAGTTCGCCGAGTTTGCGACGTGAGCGTTTACCGTCATTTTCGCTCTTTGCTAAATAATACACAATTTATAATATACTTTCCTATGGAATAAAAACAGTGATTTACACTCTGTACTAGTTTATTTATTGGTGATTGTTAATTACTCAGTTTGACACAAAAATATATTTGGTTATTCAACAAATTTGCACCGACAATTATTATAAGACAAAATCTCGAGGGTTCAGCGAATCGACTTTGAACGAATTATCCAGTCAAATATGGCGACTGCTTGGTTTGTTTACAGTTTGTTCCGTTCAAAGTCCTGGGTTCTTGTGATTACGAAAGAAATATTAATAATGATTACAATAAAGTACACTACCTTACATTATTTGTACTTAAATAATATAATGTGTAATTATAATTTGTTCCTGAAGTGTGGTAATGTGTGTTTCAAAAGTTCGTAATTTTCATACAAGTTATTTTTCTAGTCAACAAAATTTCAGTGTTATATTTTTTAATTAATTAATCTTTGAAAGAAATAATATTCAGTTTATAGTGAGAGTTCAGATTACTGTGAGAAAAATTTGAAGTGAATTTATTTCAGAAATTCGGGTAATTTATTAATACTTATCAAATCAGTTGACTGGAGGTGTACTGTCATTCAGTCGAAATGGAATGTGGCTTCAATAGTCGTCAATTTTCAATTATCTTGGGCTTAAGTACGTCTGGCATCTTTTTCATGTTAGTTGTAGACATTTATTAATTTAAAATTTATTTAAATTGGTCCTTAGCATCAGTTAAATGTTCTTGTCCTTCGTCTGCTTCTTACGTTTTCATCGTTTTGAATTTTGATTACTTTTTAAACATTTTATATTAAAATTTTGGTCATTCACGGCCTGGCGTCTATTCTGGATGAGCGTCACTTATGGAATAATAAGATTTAACGGAAAATTCGTAACCAACGTTCCGTTGTCATGGTTACTAATAGATTCTGATTGGCTGATCTTGACTTAAGACCATTGTTATTACATTTGAATTTTTATTCAAAATCACTGTATTTCTTCTGATTGCTATTATTCTTCCGTATTCCTCTCTACGTATTAAATATTATCACTACTGTTCATATTTTCTTTCAAAGATCATTTTGACATACCATAAGGTTGGGTTTTCTAATGTATTATTGTTTGGACAATTATGTTGATATTTGTTAATTACATTTCTTTTTTATTTTAAGTCCTTATTCTAACATTTATTTTTCAATCTGATTCACAAATTATCCTTGACTAGTTATTTGCCTTGGATTTGCTAATATTCTTGTTAATTTCTTACAATTTGTAGTTATTTGTTTTTTACAGTTAGGCATTTCATAGGCCTAAGTAGTAACTGACTATATTAACTTATTTTATACAAATTACATTTTAATTTACCCTCATACATGTTTTGTTTTGATATTATAAATGATTTGTTTACTTATTGATGTGTTTTGGATCTGTTTTTATAATAATTACATGTTACCATTAGTTTCTACATTATGGTTTGTTAATTATTTCCTAACTGATTTTCCAGTGTTATTAGATCTGTATTAATTTATCTTTCTATTTACTTATTTTGCCATTGTTAATAACTAGGCTATTACTTACTATTCCCTATTACATAAAACATAACATCTAGGCTTATAGTCTGTATAATTCCTTCAGCCATATCCTATTCATAGATTAAATCAAACAATTTTTTAACAGTTATTATGCAATGTTTGCTTACAATTCATTTCATTCTTACTTATTTTTTGGGTGATAAACATCATTACACCATTTAAACTTACTTAATTGATTATCCCTTAGAACATGGGGGGTTTATTTTATTTTGCTGTTATCTTCTTTATTATATTTTTTCTTATACAAACTTTACCTTGTAGCCATGGTAACCCTAACTTTTAACCTTCCATGGGATTCCCCCTTTGAATACTATTGTATCCCTCACTTACAATGCTATCAATAACAAGATTCTTATTAAATAATATTGTTCACCATTAATCATTTAGTGTTCATCACCGATTATCAAGTGTTTATACCTATCAATAGGGTTTCTCATTATTTTGGGGTTTTACACTTTCACTTTTGCACTTCTTAAATTTTATTTTAATGTTATTAGTGGGTAATCCCTAACATTACATTCTCTTTGTCACTTAGTTATGTTTACTTTCTCACTATCTCTCTCTTTACAAATGTTATTGATACGATTAATAAGTTCATGTCTTTATAGAGTTCTTTATTATATTTAAACTCTAATTCTTTGGTTAGTGTACTTTTATTTTTCTCATTACCTTATCGGGTTTTATCAATTATCATTTACATTTATCATTTAATCGATAATAATAATTATCTGTTACATTTTTTAGTTATTGGTTTCGTTTCCATTATTATATTTGAGTGTATCATTTCTCCATTTTCTATTCTGTATTATTTGTTTGCGTCTTATCATTTTGTGACAGTACAAAAGTCCGTCTAAGGGATTTATGGGTACAAGAAATAATTTTATTGTATTGTCATATAGTTAAAGTGGTTAGGTTAACCTTCCCAAATGAATTACCCACGACGCAGTTTCGCCAGTACAGCTCGACTCCAAGGTCATGGCGTACGTGAGGTTCTACACACATATTTGGACAACCCAGTCGAAAATAATGTTGAAACGTCATAAATAATATATACACATAACTACTGTGACCCAAAACAATGGCGTCACCCGTTTTAGACAATAGAGTGATGACGAGGTAATCCCTTCCACCTGCGGAAATTATGCAAATATGGCGCTCTCAGTCTGCAGAATACCATCAGAGCGTCAGCACGCCAAAATTTTATCTGGCGTAGTTTCGCCAGTAGGAGTGTTTAATCAAGTTATAAAATGTAACCAAAATGTAACACAGTGAAATGTTGAACATCCACCAGTAAAGTACAGTTCAAATATGTAAATTAGAATCAGTGTTAAAAGAGAAAAGCGACGAGGGACTTTCGGCCAAACATCTGCCAGCCAATGTGGAGAACCTGACGACAACTGCGGCCCTACAATCTCACACCTTCAGGGAAGTCAAAATTATTAACATACTTTAATATTTGTGAGCTCAAAATCATGATAAATTAAAAATGTATCTGTGTTAACGTATGTGTGGGCGAGAGCATGGAAGCGTGAATGTGCCGGAATTTATAATAAAAAGCTGAAGTATTGGTTTGTGCCATACAATGATCGTAAACTTAATAGATCAATTTTATAAGAGTTGCAGCCAATTTTAAAATGATTTTGTAATAAAATTAAATATAAAAGGAAGTAATTGAAAGCAATGAGTAATTAGAGTGGGCGGAAGTATATGTAGACGCCATTTTGTTTTTTGTTGTATACGGCGCCATCTTTGGTTTCCGTAAGTGTTTATAATACAAATTCAGATTAATTAAACAAAGTTTATGGCACCAAAATCGTTGTTAGAGTCATTATTTCGAGACCCAACACTGTATCTGATCTCGCTGATAAAGAATCCTGGACCCTTAGTAAAATTAATGTTGGTTATGGAGCCATGTGCTCAACCGGATGTGGAGCGAACCATGCTGTAAGTACCTATTTCTACAATAGTATTATAAATAAATATATCGTGCAAAATGAAAGTAAATATGAGTTTGTTAACAAATGTCGCCCAGAACTAGGGACTTTATTGTTTATATATTTGTTTGTTAACAAATGGCGAACCGAACAGGTACTTTATATAAAATTTGTATATAAAATAAGCCAGAATCAGAGACGTAGTGGGGGTCGAAAGGGTATAGCGTAACATGTAAACACTACATTACGAGTGTTAGGTTATGTTGTTATTAGATTAAGGAGATATAAAATCACAGTAAAAGAAATAGAATTTTTTTCTCCCTTTAAAATGGCAAACAGTAATGAAAATATCAGCCTCACTGTAAATGAAAGCCAAACGAGTATGACTGAATCAAAAATAATGAGTGAAGGAGTTCACTCAACACCAGTCACGAGTAAAAGGACTGAAGATAACGAAATGTTGAGAATGATGCAAATGCTTTTTAATATACAGAATAATAAATTTGATGAGAAATTTAACGAATTGAAAGAACAGAACAATGAACAAAAAATGAGATTAGAGAAATCAAAAATAATTTTAACGATAAATTTCATGAGCAAAATGTAAGGTTTGATAATTTTGATAAAAAATTTAACCAATTTGATGAGAAGTTTGATAGACGAAAGAATGAAGTAAATGAGAATTACGACAGTAAAAGGGGAGTAGAAAATAACAGAGTCAAATAAATTAAATGAAGTTAAAGACGACAAGGTAAGTAAGGGGGAGAATTATGATAATAGAGATAAAAATATGGTATTAGAGAATAAAGTGGTGAATATTGTAATGTAAAAATTACAAGTACAAGTATAGATGTCGTTATGTAGATTATGATTATAAATTCTTAGTGGATCTTCACTCACTTCTGCCACACTGTTGGGCTAGCCAACTTGTTATAGAACAAGTACAATGGTATAAGTGTTTATAGTAGGTGTGTGGTGTGAGTGCAGATACGCACCGGTATCTACGATAATGTTGTTTATTAAAAGATGTAATTGTAATTATTAAGGTTATTAGTGTTATTGTATTGTTTTTAATGGGTGCGTAATAACAGTCCACTTCGTTTATTTAAAATGGTTCGCGCACTCTGTCGTATACCTCCCTCACTTACCACACGTGAATACTTCAGTCCTGTTCTGTGACGTTTCTTCTGAAATACATGCACTTTATATACAAGTAAATATTCAGATCGAATATTTAATATAGTATCATACACAAAATAAATGAAGTAATATCTAATTATTATTCTGAATTATTGTTAGATCTTTTTAAACTCTTCCGCCACCTGTGGTAGAACTGATTAAAAAATAAATGAACTTATTTAGAATAGAAATGATACTCGTTTCACTGGTAATATAAGTGGAGGTTTATTAACAATTTAATAAATCATAAACTCTTTGACAATTAATAATCAAAAACTAACAACCCTTCAATTACTGATTACAATTAAAAAATTCAAATAAGACTCTGTCCAATTCTCAAGGCTGGTAGACCTGTTATTGGTACAATAATTTAGCTTCAATAGGTTATGTTATTTTGTTTCAGTGAATTACCATATTTCGTAAGGTTCTTTTAGGTAACATGATACCAGGCACAAGATGTAATACAAATAACGATATAAAATTAACAATAATGAATAATAAGCGAACAATTATAAAAATCAAAAATTGATACCATATGTCTGATATTTATGGAACTATCGTACGCGGGAATGCGCACGCATCTTATAATACTAGTTTACAATTATCAAGCTGAATGACTTGTACAGTGGTTAAAATGTATTACTTTCTTTTAATAATTTGTTTTAAAAATTATCTATTCACAAGAGAAAAATTTATCAGAAAACTCTTGTTAGTATTTCTATCTGATTTGGATGTTACTTGAGAACAGATCGGTAGTATTGAAATTATCAAGTTACCGTAACGATTCTGAGGTTAGTTATAACCGGTATTGTTACAATGGATAAGTATTTCTTAACAGTTATTATTTCTTAATCTATACATATAAACACATCATTCGTAATACTTTGGTATGCTATTATCAGAATTACATTTATTTATACGGTATGAAAGTTAATAATGTATATTTCAAAACATCGAAAAAATCAAGAAAGAATAAGTTTAGTCAAATGAGTGACTAAATATTCTTGTATTCAGTAATAATTATTTCAAACATGATATTTTAAGTTATTATAAATAATTAAAATATTTTTTATAATATTTTAATAATTGTGAATTAAATTTTTCTTTAATTCTGATAATTTAATTATTGTTTTCGATACTTCGCCTTATTTGACTTGCGTAGTATCAAAAATTAGCTATTTACGAAATTATTATTTTTGTTCAGTATTATTTAAATAAAATTGTACTCCCTGTTTCTTATTTATCACATCACTCGCAAGTATGGTCGACATTATACACTGACCGTACTTGTTTAATTAAATAACTCCGCACTTTTCACTCGTATATATTGGTGTAGTGTTAAAGGTTATGTATGCTGGTCACTTAATGCATATGTCGCGCACAAAATTCAAAATAAAAACTTCTTCATGTCTGTCGAGTTGCGTGACCTATCTGTTGAAAAGCTAGACGTGAACTGTAATGTTTCCTCTAAGCGTCTCCTGTGAGTCTGTCGAAAGTCATTCATTCTATTGGTTGGAAGCGCTATACTCTCTGACCCAAAAGCCTTTGTTTTATTAAAATATTTAATTTTTTGACAAAATCGCGTTTGGTGTGGAGGCTTTTTGACGTCAGCACTGGTACAAAACTTTAACTGAAAAGTTTAAAATTACTATAACTTTCTTAATTTACGTCCTATCGTTAAATGGTTGATGTCAGTGAATTGCGGACATTCTGCTTGTTAATTTAAGTCCAAGAATGCTTATTTTCCGTCCATCACTCCTATCACAATAACGATTTTATTTATTATTTCTGGTGTATCTTATTTTTATAAGTCTGTTACACCAGATTTTATTTAATTATAATAAAACACTTCTTAAATAAACACTTTGAGTCTATATCTCAATTGGTTTGATTTACAATTTGGGAATAATTGTTCCCTACACAAAATCTCGTTATGGCGTCATTAAGCGTCCATGTTAGTTTTTCCATAAATATGCTTAGAACTAATTTTTCTTATTTAAAACGATAATATTACCATCTAATAACACTAGTAAAGTTTATTTACACAATTTTACACTATAATATTTATATATGGTTGTAGTTAATCTACTATTTACATAGTTTCAGTCCTCTCCTATCTCTCTTATACAATTTTTTCACCTTATTTTTGGTTTTCTCTATATAAATCATATCATGTAATGATTTTAATTAGTGTATACACATAGTACCTAATTCATTATATACAATGGTTATCTTTTAATTAGTTCAGAACCCTCCAATTTTTCAGTAATGGCTCTGTTTATGTTGTGTCATATCATAGTAGTCATTTATTTTTTGTTATTACAATAACTAAATTGTTATTGTTCTACTTGGTTTGGATTTCCAAAGCAGCATTAGATCTTATTCTAACTTTTGATAATGTATTCATCTACTTTTACACAAGTTTATATGTTATATTTTTCATAAATAACTTGCTTGTCATTGTTTGTTTACATTTGGTTTCTTCATAATAGTCATTTGGTTTTTAATTGTTTGTATATAAAATGACTGTTTTTATGGTCATAATCTGTTCTCAAAGTAGCATTGGGATTTCCTCTCACTACTGATAATAACTTTAATAATCTGTGTTCAATATTTGATACAGTATTTTTCTTAACTAATTAGCTATACAATGGTTCAGCTTACTTCTGGTCATATGTACATAGTTAGTTAGTTTACAATATTTTAGTTACAATATTGTTCTTATTATGTTCAGAATTGTAGCGGGTCGAATTTTGGGTGTTTTTGTTTTAACCGTTTGGGGCATTTATATATTTTTATTCATTTCGTTTTCGGTCGGGAGCTTTATAAAATATTGCGAAATAATTGTATTGTGCAACGTATTTGTCCGTACAACAGAACAGTGTTAAGAAACAGTTCGAAACAAAGCAGTAAGGCGCAGTTGTTGTTGAGGAATGCGGCGGAGCATCTGCACCTCCACAAAATTCTGAGAACTTTGTACCTGTGTGTGGCAGCGCACATACGCAACTGCTCAATCACGCTCAAAGGACGCTCTAACAAAAAACCAAGATGGCTAGAGAGAATAATATTTGTCGTTTTCTTCAAGGTCCCCCGGAAGCACTGTTTTAAGTCCCACCCACTTTTATGACATTAGCCAGTGCCTAGTTGAAATCATCTGCTATCGTCACTCCAACAACTACATGACTAGTATGAGTCGAAACTGGGACGACTAACTGGAAGGCATTGATGTCCGTCGTCTTGACAAAAAATGCTCCCGGAGTGGGGAACGGAGAGACGCCATATAGTCCACGAGGTACAGAGTTCACCTACAGACGCTGATCGTGTTGTGCGGGCCCGGTCGGACGAACTTCAAAAAATGTGAACAATCAGTATAATACCGTTTTAACACCGACCGGGACCCAAGGAATTAATAGATAATAGACTTACTACATTGGTTAACTGAGGACACGAAGTTATAAATAGACAAGTTAACGGGCAACGAATCGGGCGAAAGGAATCCACGTGTTTGGCCAGAATCGCGACAGTGAGGTGTTACCGATACAAAAATGAATTTATAAAAAATGTTAAGGGGTTTGTTAATATTGTGTGTGTGTGTGTGTGTGTGTAAAAAAGGCAGGCTGGGCAGTCTGAATGGTATAAAATAAGGTAAGCCGTAGATTGTAAGTCAGATTATAACAGAGTCACGTGTTGCACAACACCTGAATATGTATTTATTAAAAGTATGTTCTTAATTTCACTCAAGTAATAGTAAAACATTAAATGGAAATTCTCTTCATATAAATGTGTTGTGCAAGTTATTCTCACAACCTTAAGAAATTACGTCTGCATCCCAAACATACGTATGACGCAACCTTGAAGCCACGCAATGGTAAGTAGGAGTGTGTTAACATTAATTTTAAATTATTACGATATCATTTTTTTTTATTAATATAGAAAGTTTCATTGGCGCCCGAACAGGGACGAATTTAAAAAATAAATTCCATACCTATAAATGGGATGCAATCGTAATTTGGAAGTTGTGTGAGAATACACAAAAGGTACTTATGTAAAGTTAAGTTACGCTAAGTAAGTAAAGAATATTTAAAATATAAATATATATTTAAAATATATATTATTTATATTGTAAACAGAATAAATACCTAAAAATAATAATAATAATGGAAAATACAACAGAGAACGGAGTCGATTTATCCGACTCGACTGTGATAAGTGAAACAACAGCTGAATTTGACGAATCAGCTGTGATGAGTAGTCTTGACATACATTCAACACCGAATGTAGGTCAAGGGGACAAAACTCTGAACATAAGTAGTATAAATGGATCAAATAATACAGATGATTCGGGGATCCATACGACCCCAAAATCAAATAATGAAAATAAAAGTAATGACAAGGGAGTCAGCTTAACTGGCGATAAAATAGAAAGTCTAGTGACACCTGTCCAAAGTAAACAAGAGATAGATAAAGATGAAAAAATCATGAACATGTTGCAACTGCTTTTAGAGCAACAAAGTATTAAATTACTGAGTGACTCTGACGCTAAATTCAATGTATTAAAAAATCAGAATAATGAGTTGAAACATGAAATACAAGAAATGAATAAATGTATAGAAAGTAATAACGAAATAATAAGATCCAGTTTAAATAAGTTAGAACAGAAGTGTGAGAAATTAGGTGACAATGTTTTAAATATGACAAAATGTAAAAATGACGAAATAGTAGACAATTTTGAGAGTATAGTGGGGGTGAAGAATAATGTAGAAGCAAAGGGTGAAAATATAATAACAAATAGTACTAATGAAAGTATAGAATGCAGTGATTATGAGATGTTAATGTGTGTCAGTGAGTTAGAGAGAGAGAGAAAAAATAATGTTGTAGTAGAGTGGGGACAGAGGGGAAATTTTCCTTTTATTATTTACGATGATTTAATGTGGTCACAAGAGTTTTTGAAGGGCAAGAGTCCCGTGTTAGTAGAAGATTTGAGTTTAGTTTATTTGTATAAGTTTATACCCTCTGTGCGGAATGATTTTATAAGTATGAGATGGTGTTATGATGAGAGTGATTTAAATAGAGAATTGTGTGTTGAGAGAGAGATAGAGTTATATGAATTAAAGAGAGATTATGAGGAGTTGAAAGAAATATTAGAAGTATATTTAAACCCGAATGATGTAATTGATAATACAAAAGTAACTAACCCGATATTGGAAATACTTACTGACGGAGAGTTAACAGAAATACTTAACGCAGACTTGGTGAATGATTATTATGGTATAACAGATAAATTGAAATTGTTTGGTTATGACACACAAGACAACAATATGTGTGTCAATACAATTGAAAAGTGTTATTTAGAACCAAGATTAATTTTTGACGATGGTGGCTGAACTAGAATATCAGTGTATAGACCTTGTGAGATACTGTAAATTCTGGTAATGACCTTGCTGATTTGGACATCTGAAGTGAGATACACTTGAACAGTTTTGACGTATATTTTGTAAATAATATTGAATTCATTTGTGTGTATTGTGAAATGTAATGTGTATATGTTTTAGAAAATGTTGTATTAATAATAATAATATTATTAATATTTTTGCACTCTAATTAAATAACAAAATAATTATGAAGACAATAGTTAATGATTTGTAGAATGTTGATAATAATTGAGATATGTTATTTTAATAATCAAATGAATATTTAATTTTAATAATAAATTGAATTAAATAAGTGGAGATGTTTAGATAGTGTGATTGAATATTATGTGTTTGAATTTTATAAGGTAATTAAATTGTTTGGTGAGATTTTGATTTAATAATAATTAATAAGTAAATAAATGTTAAATGGTTTATTTTGTGGAACATAATGATTAAAAATATGTATTAATAATAAATTTAGAATTTTTGAAAATCTGATTACAACACAGGATAAATTCATCATGATGATAAATAAAAAGAGTTAATGAAAAATTTTAAATCATAATGTTTATAAATTTTTATATAAATTATTTAAAAGAGAATTGTTTGTTTGATGTATGCTAATAATCCAGGTTGATTGCCATTTGTGTATTGTGTTATGTGATGTATGTAGTGTTATAACAGTGTAGTGTGGAACTGCTATGGGGGAAGGTTGTAGATTTTGATTTAATATTTTATGTTAATAATGGTTAAGCTTCCATATAAAGTGGGTTAAAAACCCCACCTAAATTAATATTGTCATTTAAATATAAATTCGTAAATTTAATATTACGAAAGATACTTTACTTGTGATTCCCCAAATTTTCGGGTGGTCACGGCCTCACCGAACCCTGACCGTGGAATTGGTTTGGCTTTAACAGCTATGGTTGGGGCACATTACGATTACGCGCTGACCATAACTGGCCATAGCTGTTATCGTTGTAAAGGTGTATTTTGAAATTGATGGGGGGTAATAAAAAGGGGAATCACCTAACTATGGAACAGCGGCTGCCACTCTGTTCGAGAAGGAACAGCAGAGCCAGGTGGTAGAACCGTGTAAGGGTGCATGATTACTAACGAGAACATGATGATGTTCACCAATTTTAACTTAACAGCGGAAGCAGAGACACGGAGAGGTAAAAACCTGCTCCAAAAATATACCGTCTCTGTGGAAGCGAAAGGGCGAGACAGTCCTCCATAATCTGAAATAGAGTGTGTGGCTGGGAGGTGACGTAAAGGAGTCACGAATTTAAAATTTTATGACGTAAAAGTTTTGATTATTCAAGGTTTAATCCAATCAAAAATGCTTGTGCTCTGTCCACATAATTATATGCTCAGACTCGTAAAATAAGGTTCATACTATAATTTGAAAGGTATCATTTTATTGTTGTGTGTTAGATATAGTTGTTGAGAAAATGTATTTTCATTATGTGTGTAATTTTTTTCTAAGCCAATCATTAGACGCCTGGCAGGCAATCAACATAATAGAAGTAAGTGTTGATAATGTATTACATGTATTTGTTCAATTTTAAGATGTAATTTCATTGTGTTTTTATTATGTTAGGATATCAGCTGATCAACAATACCATGTCACTGGTATAGTGGTTTGTAAAGGTTACAAATAATTAATGTTTAGTGTACTACAGACATTTTGAAGTAAAGACAAAAAGAATATGAGAAATAAAATAACAATTTATGCAAATAAATAAAAGATAATTCATGGGTGATAAATGTTTTATGGGACATGCAGACCTGTCCAAATTGAATTAAACGTTAAATGTGAAATGATAGAGAGGAATATAATGTAATGTTGTTTTTGAGTTGATGTGATATAACAGGATTTTGTGAAATATAGATGTTGACACAGTGGTAATGGAGACTTTATGTAGATTTTGAATGATATATGGTTGTTTTTATAGTTAATGAGGTTATTTTGTGTATTTGTAGTAATGAAATGAGATTGAGAATTTTGGGGATGGCAATTTTGTATTAGGGGGTAGTGTATTTGGGGAGTCCGCAACAAGGGTTGGGACGGGATAGGGATAGATTTAGTGGGGAAGGGGCCGCCTTAGGTAGAATCCGGGCCGCCAAATAAGGGAAATGAGTTTTTGGGTAGGGGAAACACGTATCCTATGTACAAAGGGTTGGAGAGTATTTTTTTATATATGTAGAGAAGGCGGCGTTTTGAGTTAAATGGTAAGTTGGGGTTTAGAATGTCCTGATTAGTAGATATTTTTGATAGAGTTGGGTGTCATGGGAGTTGCAGTTGATAAATATTAGAGTCAGGGGGAGAAAGTTTATATATGTATAGAAATCTAATACAGAAAAACGAGAATAAATAATTTACATCACCCACAGTATATTAAAGTAAGATTGTTGAAAAGAAAGAGAGATTCATGATAAAGAATATGCAATTGTTTATTTTTTTTCACCAGTGACAGAATTTTGATAAAATTGGAAAATAATGTAAAGTCAAGAATTGTTTGTTTTAAATAATTTAAATGTCAATCTGTTTATTATGTATAATAATATTTTGTTTGTTTTAGATACTTTATGTTATTATGTTTTGTATTTCAAGGTAGGATATTACAGATATTTGGAGTGTTTTCAGAAATCATACATAACATATGTAGGTCAAGGGTTTTGGACTTGACCTAGTTATGATCAGCTGATGAGTTCATACACCTACTAAGCTTGTGTATAGTAGGAAGCCAATTGTGATTTGTTTGTTTAATTAATTCAAACCAATATTTGAATAATTTTAATAAATGTTATTTAATAAATAAATTTAATAAATATTTAATGAATAATTTTTTTTGAATTTTAAAATTTTGAAAATTTTAAATTTTTTTGAAAAAAAAAAAAAAATTTTTTTTTTGATGTTTCGCCTGCCAGCGAGTGAATATTTTGAGTAATGATCATTTTATTATGTATGTATTAATGATGTTTCTTTTATTGTATTGCTTTATATTGGTAGGCTATAAATTGTTCTCATGCTAGAGTAAGGATGTATTTATATTATTAGAAATGTTTAGGTTAAGTCATGGAAACAAAAATTAGAAAAAAGAGGAAGAGAATTTTTTGATAAATGATTATTTTTTGGATTTTGAATTTTTTAAATTTTTGAAAAATTTTAAAAGAAAGTTTTATTCTTATGTGTTATGGTAATATGTAATGTTAGAGTGTGTGAGCCCAGTATCTGCTAAAGGCAGCCCAGCTTGCAAAAAGGGGATCCACATCGGCAGAGGAGCTGGAATGATTTTAGCCAGGGATTGAGGATTTTTGGGGGTAGCATGTTAGAAGGCAAGGTGGGCTGTGGTGCGAGTCTGATCAATTTCTCGGTGTTGGGATCTCTTACGGAGAAGTCCAGTGATCTCGTTCAGATGAGTCCATGGTCGCTGAGCCAGGGGGGTCGCGTACCCATGCAGATTAAGAACCAGGGGGTTGTTGGCACCAGTTCCTCACCGGTCCTCTTCGGGGTTATCGATGAGATTTCTTCTGTCGTGAACAGCAGAATTCTCATCGAGGGGGTATTGTAGCGGGTCGAATTTTGGGTGTTTTTGTTTTAACCGTTTGGGGCATTTATATATTTTTATTCATTTCGTTTTCGGTCGGGAGCTTTATAAAATATTGCGAAATAATTGTATTGTGCAACGTATTTGTCCGTACAACAGAACAGTGTTAAGAAACAGTTCGAAACAAAGCAGTAAGGCGCAGTTGTTGTTGAGGAATGCGGCGGAGCATCTGCACCTCCACAAAATTCTGAGAACTTTGTACCTGTGTGTGGCAGCGCACATACGCAACTGCTCAATCACGCTCAAAGGACGCTCTAACAAAAAACCAAGATGGCTAGAGAGAATAATATTTGTCGTTTTCTTCAAGGTCCCCCGGAAGCACTGTTTTAAGTCCCACCCACTTTTATGACATTAGCCAGTGCCTAGTTGAAATCATCTGCTATCGTCACTCCAACAACTACATGACTAGTATGAGTCGAAACTGGGACGACTAACTGGAAGGCATTGATGTCCGTCGTCTTGACAAAAAATGCTCCCGGAGTGGGGAACGGAGAGACGCCATATAGTCCACGAGGTACAGAGTTCACCTACAGACGCTGATCGTGTTGTGCGGGCCCGGTCGGACGAACTTCAAAAAATGTGAACAATCAGTATAATACCGTTTTAACACCGACCGGGACCCAAGGAATTAATAGATAATAGACTTACTACATTGGTTAACTGAGGACACGAAGTTATAAATAGACAAGTTAACGGGCAACGAATCGGGCGAAAGGAATCCACGTGTTTGGCCAGAATCGCGACAGTGAGGTGTTACCGATACAAAAATGAATTTATAAAAAATGTTAAGGGGTTTGTTAATATTGTGTGTGTGTGTGTGTGTGTAAAAAAGGCAGGCTGGGCAGTCTGAATGGTATAAAATAAGGTAAGCCGTAGATTGTAAGTCAGATTATAACAGAGTCACGTGTTGCACAACACCTGAATATGTATTTATTAAAAGTATGTTCTTAATTTCACTCAAGTAATAGTAAAACATTAAATGGAAATTCTCTTCATATAAATGTGTTGTGCAAGTTATTCTCACAACCTTAAGAAATTACGTCTGCATCCCAAACATACGTATGACGCAACCTTGAAGCCACGCAATGGTAAGTAGGAGTGTGTTAACATTAATTTTAAATTATTACGATATCATTTTTTTTTATTAATATAGAAAGTTTCAGAATCTGTTCTCAAGGTATTATCAGATATTTATCTCACTACTGGTAATACTCTTATAAACATTGGTATTGGTTTTGATACTGTACTTTGCCTAACTAAATTGGCATATTTGTTCCATCTCTGCTAACTCTGTGTCATTATGTGTGACTTGTTCTATTTGCATTGTTTTGCAATATAATACATTGTCTCTTAATATTTATTATTATTATTATTTATAATAGACTCTTGTTTGATAACATAGTTGATGATCATATATTTATACTAATATGTATCATTTTCTGTTGAAATAGGTGTCTTCCCTATGGGTTGTGTAACAATGTACCATCTGTTTTAGTGCAGCATTTTTCTACTACTAAACTGACTTCACTACGGTATCTTACAATAATACTTTAACTATTTTGTTACACATGTTTATACAACTCCTTCTTAAACACTAACACAAATCTTTTTTGTATTATTTACAATATTTTTCTGGTTATTGGTGGAATTTAATTTCCTGTCATTATTTGATACATAACAAATGTTTTTTTTTATTTGTTGTCAGTTCTCTATGAACAATAACATAATTGTTCTATTTTGTTCTATTCTGGTGGTCTTATGATTATGTGTATTGATCACAACTTTATTAAATTAGTCACACTCATTGTCTGTGTTTATTTGACTATTTTAATTCTTGTTGTTTCATCATGAAATTAACATATTTTCTCACACTGTAAACTTCATCACTGTAATTGTTTGTGTGGTTTATTCAGTTGAAATTAGTTAATTATTCACAGGTTTCACATTTATATTAAGTACACACTGTAATTGTTTGTGGTTCCTTAAACGTTTAACACTGGTTTTCCTTTCACATTTATAATCATCATTTCCTTTGTCACTTATATTGTCTTTAGTACATGTGGTTTATGTTGAGTCCCTATATCTTCTGTCCATCTTCTTTCTTCTTCTTGGTGCTCTTCCTGGTCCTTCTTCTCTCTTCTTCTTCAAATATTTTCATTGTAGTCGCTATTTTTATTTATTTCCATTGCTGTTGGAGCTTGTTGGTCCTTGTTTCGTTGATTCCCCTCACTGTTGGATCCTATTGGGTCTGGTTACTGATATTTTGTTTTGGTTCGTGGCATTTTCTTTCTTCATTTTGTATTTGATGTTGCTGTGTTAATATTCTCTTCTTCATCGTTGGATTTTTTATTAATATATTTGTAGATACACACTTTTATACACTTAGGTTTATTTATCTAAACATACTTCCATGTTTTTCTCATACTTGACGTTACATTAGTTTATATTATGTAACTACCATTTTTGGTACTGTTACAATATTGATAGTGATAATAAAATTTTAGAGAGAATAGAATATGAAATGAGGGAATGTTAGTGTGTGTTGAGTCAGAGAGAAAGTGGAGAAAGGATATACAGGTAGCAGGGGGTAAATTTTCCCATATTGTTGTAGTTGGGGGTGAAGAAATGGCTTCACGTGAGTATTTGGAAGACAAAAGGTCTGCAAATAGAGTTCCCTGGATTTTTTGTGCACTTCATAGGTGGTGCAGTAATTATGAGTTAGTGTCCCCTGCATATATTGAGAGAGAGAGTATGATATGGTGGTATGGTGAGAGATATTCAGAGAGAGAGTTGTGTGTAGATAGCGAGATAGAGATTTTTACAGTAAATAGGAATTATAGAGAATTTGTGGAAAGGTTAGGTGTAGAGATGATGTATAATTGTATTGAAATTTTACCTTGCATTGATATAGGAGCAGTAGATGATGTTATAAAAGATGATAATATGACTTACCGGAGTTTGACAGACAATACTAAAGGTGACAGGACCATACCCGATCATGACAAAGTATATGAGATTGTGGAAAATTATAAAAAATTGAATAGTCTGTACATTTATGATACTAATATAAGAGAGTCAATAATAAATAATGTATATATACCTAAGATAAGATTATTATTTGATGATGGTGGATAAATTGTTTTATTGTGTTATGAACATTTATATATGTGGACAGTGTGATTTTTAAAATGGATTGTTTATGAACTGATTAATGGCCAATGATAAAATAATAAGCTGGATTGTATATTTTGTGTGTCAATGTTAAATGTATTTTGGTATTACAATATGTTGTGTATTATGTGTATTTTATGTAAAACATGTATGTAACAGGAAGTTATAGGTTAGTTGATTTAATAATAATTGTAACATTTTTTTGTTTTGACTAGATAAAGGAGGAGATTAATTGTGAGATTTTAATAATGAGTTAAATAATTGAAGATTAATTGCTTAATTATTGTTGTACAGAGAGAGTATCTAAAGAATAGCAAATGATTAAACACATAACATGGTTAGATTGAATTATTGTTATTAGGAGATAAGTGATGAATTTTCTAGTGTTATATTAAGGTGAAATGTTGTAAAGAGGTTTGGGTGATAATGATAAATAAGGCATGTGAGTTAGCCAAGTTAATTTTAATGGGAGTTAGAGAGAATAAGAATTTTGAAATACCAGTAATACACAAAGAGAGTGTTAGATATATGAGGGACACAGTAGGGAGAGTGATTATATGTAGAGAAGATGAATAATGTATATGGAGATTAAATAGTTGCTGGTGACATTTTGTAGATAGTGATGAGGTGGTAAGATATGATCAACGTGCGTCATTGGGCAGTTACCGTAATTAGAGAAGGGTTAGAGTGCTTGCCGAGATTATGGGAAGGGGAAGAGGTTATGGATGGGATTGCCAAGGTCGGGAAACACATCCTAGGTACAAAGAGGTAATAGATATTTTATTTCAAGAGGAGAATGGTATAAGTAGAATTAGTGAAGGGGGTTGTTCTCGAGAGATTGGTGTAACCCTAGGAAATCTGTTAGTGACTGGTAGTAGGAAGAAAGGTGAGTAAGGTTAGATATATAGATGCCAATTTAATAAATGAATCATAGTGAATAACGGAGAGTCACCCAAATTAATTGATGAAAAGGTTAGATACAGAAAATTCATAGTAGGAAGATAATAATCAATGAAAGGCATGTAACATGAAAGTTAATAATAAATTTGAATTTTTTTTGGAGAATCTCAATGGTAACAAATGTTAGATGATTAAAAGTTGATGTAAAAGAACTGTTAAGAGTAAATAGAAAGTTCAAGTAGTAACGTGTATCAATATTTATGTAAATTATATAAATGTGAATTATTCAGTCAAATGTAAAAATGTTAATCTTTAATGTTCAATGTTTTACTATGTTTTATTATGTTGTATGGTAATAGAGTGTGTGCCTGGGAGGTTGCTACAGGGGTAGCAACGGTGATGATTGTTAAGCATTAAGTAAATGATGTTGATAATGGTATTGAACATAAAAAATAGTTCTGATTCTGTTTTAAAGAAATAATATTATCAGAAAGCTGATCAATAAATTTGAATATATAAAGTGTTTGCCATAATAAAGTTGTGTTTTGAATTTCATGTATTAGAGATATAGGTTGTTGTTGCTTTTGCAAACTTAAAAATTTTATTTACGTGTTATGATATTAGTATATGAATATATTTCTTTTGTGGTGGAAAGAGTAAAGTAGTGTTGACTGGAGTCCAGTCTTGGTAAAGATAGTAATGTAAAAGGAGAAGGCATTCTGTCTTAAATCTTGTTTGTTATTTGAGAACTTAGGGATAAGAAAACCAATGCCTCTGCGCGCAAACCAATGTAACTAAGGGGAGACATATCAGTTATGGATATGGGATTATACAAGACCACTATTTTAAATTTTGTACTCAATGTTTCAGAGTTTGGTGATGCTGTGACGGCGGTCCTGAGCTGGCCTGCGTGCCAGAGCAGGAACGTTGAATGCCTAAATGGCCATGCGGTGTTGGGATCTCACCTGAGAAGTCCAGTAAGGTCATGCAGGTACTGTCATCATCATTGGACCAAGGGTAAGTTATTTTATTTCTTTTTCATGTAAACACTACAGGGGGTTGTGGCGCGATATCTGGGCTGATCCTTTTAGAAAGTGTGAATGGGTCAATGAGAGTTTTTATGTTTCGACATAAAACCTCTCACTGAGGGGGTTTTGTGACAGTACAAAAGTCCATCTAAGGAATTTATGGGTACAAGAAATAATTTTATTGTATTGTCATATAGTTAAAGTGGTTAGGTTAACCTTCCCAAATGAATTACCCACGACACAATTTCGCCAGTACAGCTCGACTCCAAGGTCATGGCGTACGTGAGGTTCTACACACACATTTGGACAAGCCAGTCGAAAATAATGTTGAAACGTCATAAATAATATATACACATAACTACTGTGACCCAAAACAATGGCGTCACCCGTTTTAGACAATAGAGTGATGACGAGGTAATCCCTTCTACCTGCGGAAATTATGCAAATATGGCGCTCTCAGTCTGCAGAATACCATCAGAGCGTCATCACGCCGAAATTTTAGCTGGCGTAGTTTCGCCAGTAGGAGTGTTTAATCGAGTTATAAAATGTAACCAAAATGTAACACGGTGAAATGTTGAACATCCACCAGTAAAGTACAGTTCAAATATGTAAATTAGAATCAGTGTTAAAAGAGAAAAGCGACGAGGGACTTTCAGCCGAACATCTGCCAGCCAATGTGGAGAACCTGACGACAACTGCGGCCCTACAATCTCACACCTTCAGGGAAGTCAAAATTATTAACATACTTTAATATTTGTGAGCTCAAAATCATGATAAATTAAAAATGCATCTGTGTTAATGTGTGTGTGGGCGAGAGCATGGAAGCGTGAATGTGCCGGCATTTATAATAAAAAGCTGAGGTATTGGTTTGTGTCATACAATGATCGTAAACTTAATAGATCAATTTTATAAGAGCTGCAGCCAATTTTAAAATGATTTTGTAATAAAATTAAATATAAAAGGAAGTAATTGAAAGCAATGAGTAATTAGAGTGGGCGGAAGTATATGTAGACGCCATTTTGTTTTTGGTTGTATACGGTGCCATCTTTGGTTTCCGTAAGTGTTTATAATACAAATTCAGATTAATTAAATAAAGTTTATGGCACCAAAATCGTTGTTAGAGTCATTATTTCGAGACCCAACACTGTCTCTGATCTTGCTGATAAAGAATCCTGGACCCTTAGTAAAATTAATGTTGGTTATGGAGCCATGTGCTCAACCGGATGTGGAGCGAACCATGCTGTAAGTACCTATTTCTACAATAGTATTATAAATAAATATATCGTACAAAATGAAAGTAAATATGAGTTTGTTAACAAATGTCGCCCAGAACTAGGGACTTTATTGTTTAAATATGAGTTTGTTAACAATTTGTTTTCCTTTTATTTCCTTTATACTTGTTTTGTTTCATTTTCATTTTCCTCCTTCTTCAATTTCATTTTATTTTGGTTTTCCCCTTCTCATTTGGTTTTATTTTATTTGGTTGTATTGAGTCAATCACTTCATTCAATCACTTGGGTTAGGTCACGTCGTCGTTTGTCGCGTCATTGTCATTTTATTTTCATTAGTTTAAACATTTTATATAGTTGATTCATCGTTTTTATCCCTGGTATTGGGCTGGCTTATTTGTGTTGTAACAATGTTTACTCACTTCATTTTGTAATGTTAATAATTTATTTGGTACAGCTGTAAAATACATGCAGTCTTATCAATTTAATTCGTATTCAGCCAGAATACTTGGTAACACCTGTCTCACCAGTCACTGACTTCATTATCAGGTAGGGCAGTACCCGCACATTCAATCTTGAAATCGTTTTACCGATATGTTGTCCTGCTATTTAAAATACACTAACCACTAACTGCTTGCTTCGAAATTTTCGAGTTTAATTTCAGTAGCAATTTCAATTGCTTTCTCCAATAACATACTTACACTAACAGACAGTTTTTTTGAACGAACACACTTAAAACACTCGTAAAGAAATTCATTCACTTTGATTGGCATTTTCTTTTTATGCCATGATTCACACTGGATTTCCGCTATTTTAAAATTTGGTCTTTATTTTGGATTATGCTGTTGATCTGTCTCCTACCCCATCTAAAAACTTCGGCAAGTTTCCTTGCTGAAACGCTCTTATCACTTTCAAAAATAACACTTCGCTTAGCTTTTATATTTAAACACACTTTTCCTTTGTCACTCACTTTTTACATGCTGTTAAACTACACTTAAAATTACAAGAACACTTAAGCACATGTGGATCTCTATGCCAGTTCAACGTAATAACTGTTTCAACAGTCCTGAACAGTCACTTATAACTGATTGCTTCCTATAGTTTCAACATTATTCAACAGTTTATTGTGTACAAATAACATTTTGTAAATTTTTAAAGTATCCAGGTACATACAGCTGTGTTGTTTACCTTATTGTTCAATTCTTGGATTTCTTTGTCCATGACGTGTCCGTTACTTAACTAAATATAATTATTTCACTACCGACTCAGAACACAAAGTTTTTTATGGGTAAGAAAAAACTAACATAAACTAACGTCCATAAATAAAATACATAAAATATATAATATAATATAATATATTCGGTGTATATTTACTGCCGAATATGAACACAACAATAGCATAAACTTCTTAGACCTCTCCATCACAAAACTTGAACACAGGCACAGATTCAGTATATACAGAAAACCGACTACAACTGACACACTAATACACAACTCCTCCAATTACCCAATACAACACAAACTAGCTGCCTTCAGAACCATGATACACATAGACTTGACAACATCCCCCTAGATGAAAAAGACTACAAATACGAACTAAACACGATAAAATATCTAGCAGAATCCAACGGATACAACAGAACAATAGTCAATAAACTCCTACACAAAACACAAAACAAACAACAGAAAAAGACAGAAAACAACAAATTCATAACACCAACATTGTATAGGTACAATTTCCGTCTTTACAAAATTTTAATTTATTTATGTATTGTTTAATTCATTATGTTTAATTTATAAAATTGGAAAAATTAGTTTGTAGTGAAAAAAGCTGTCGACGAATTGTTGTTGGTTATCTCGCAGGAGTCCGTAGTTATTCGTAGATCGCCGTAGATTATGTTTCTGCTAAAACAAACACAAGTTACTTACTTACTGTAATTGAAGTTCTCGATGGTTGACCAGTTCGTAAATAATTGTGTCAGCGCTCTACGGTGTCACCTGCGAAAGTATTGTTGAATCTAGCTATTGACTGTATTGTCTAAGTAATAAAAAGTCGTCAACTCTTTTTTCTGTTATGAAATCTAAATTTTATTAACAATCTTGATAATTACTTTAAAATTTAATACAGGCTGTTTGCCTAGTCAGACATTGACCTTTACTATTTTAAAATTGCTCTTGATCTCAGGGTTTTGAACATTATTTAAATTATTGAACATCATTTAAAATGGTTAACATAAAAATTCACAATAATTTTAGAACCTTGGTTCGTTATGATTACAGTTCTTCAGTGGTTCCTTTGAGCCTGCAAAATACAATAAGAAAAAGAAAAAATGGTGGCGCTACTGTTTAACATTTGGTAGGCAGTGTTAATTATCAACAAACAATAAACATATTAAGTGGTTTTATAAATCGTTACCATTGAATAAATAATATAGTCGACTATGGTCAATCCTATATTGGTTTTACGCATAACGAAATAATCCTTACCATAACAATTAACCTGAAACAGTTTCAAAATTATGACATACAGTCGTAGCATTGGCTCAACTGTACTGTGCTCAACATTGGCTTGCCTCTAGGCATACTAATTCAAATATAAAAAAATAAAATTAACATTCAACGTTTATATTATAATGAACATGGTTATCAGACTGACTAGTGTCAAGATGAACACAACTTCAGGCATACTGGATTAAAATAAAACATTAACTATCTCAAAAACGGGCATTATCTTAATCTAAAATCTCAAAAAAGGTTACATAAGTATTTAAAGAATAATTCATTTAAATGATTTTCTATCTTATGTAGCACTCTAATAGTTCAAACAATTTATAACCTCTCATTAGTAGTTTGTCATTGATTATTTTATTTCGACTGGGTTTGATAACTTGTAATAAATAAATAAAATTCTTATTTATTTCTATAAAAACAAAAATATATTTGGTTCATTAATGTTTGTGAATTACTATTATGCAGTTTGTATATTCACAATGAACCTCTTTAGTCGATTATGGTTGGTTCCATGTTTAAAATTTATAATCTGAAAAATCTGTTTTTTTTCATTAATTATTAATAATAATTACTTCACACTATACTCCCTTTTATTTCACTTCAATTGCCACTTTATTGTACACTGGGCAATTCCATTCGCTATAATATAAGCATTTTAGTAAAACCCTCGACACTCAAAAAGCTGAAGGTTAGGATGTCCCTTCTGTTTACTGTTTACACTGCACAGCTGATTTCTTGAAATCCACTGTATCCGCACACAGAAATTGGCCGTCGTATCGCTTCGCTAGTCTGATGCAGAATAATAAAATTCTTTGTCTTCTTCGCTGTTCCTATATCGGGAGCACATACTCCCTGGTCGATTTTGATCGATTCCATTGGTTAAAAGTGTGGACATTCTATCCAGCGAGCTCACCCCCTTGTGAATGAATTGAAATTGTCAATGACTTCGGGTTGGAGAGTTCCGTTTGTTGTATTCTCGGATTTTCCAAAATAAATATAATTTCTTTAAAATTGATTTAACGTCCTTGTTATTTGAGTATTACTTAATATGATCACATCACATTAATCTGTTCTTTAAAATAAGTCCTCACAAGACATGTGTCAGTTTAATAAGAAGAAAGTTAATTCCTTACTTATGACTATTACATTTTCATTATATTTTTACATGATTAATTATTAAAATTGACCAAATGATGATTACATTTCATCATATGGTTCCTTTGAAGTTCATTTATGATAATAATTAGTACCATGATTGTCTAAGACTTGTAACGGTACAGAATTGTGGGCTACAATAGTTTCAATTTCAATCCAGTTTTAATTTTTAATTGTCAGTATTCACCTGTGAGGTGCCTCAGTGTAACCAGCAATACACTGTTAGCATAAAAAACTGATGTCTAGACAGCCAGACTAGACATATTACGTAATAGCCCCAGCAGCAGTCTTTGTGAATCACAGTATGCAGATTAACATCAGACAGTAAAAAGTAGCATACAGCTCGCTAATCTAAAACAGTGGCCTCGGGCGTGCCAGACAGGCCTAAAGTAAAAGGGCCTATCTAATAAAAATGTAAAAAGTGTTCAACTGTAACGTATGGCGTGCGGTCAAATAATTAAAAACGTAAGAGCTCGAGCAACGGTTTAAACCGACAAAAAGAAGTTTGTAAAAGTGTAAAGAAATCGTAAACTATGGTAAATTAAATAAGACGGAGTATGTCGCGGTAGTGCAAAAGTTTATGAACTGTGGAAATAACATTTGTGACCAGAAACAGCCAACAACATGAGGTGGTGATGGAACTTATTAACGCCATGGATTGTTAAGTATTCTACATAACACTATCAGAACTATTCCATAAATACAGAAATTAAATTTAAACACAGAGTTTTAATCACGGGGTTTTAAAAGAAAAAATAAAAGAGTATGAGTGAGAGAGCGTTGCAAAGTGCTGGTTAAGTTAGTTTTATATTGCGTTATTGCCAAGTCATTTTCATATGAGTCTAGATCAATTGATTAAGTATTCATGCCTTATTGTTTTTTTTTTTTTTTTTTTTTTTTTTTTGTATTGAAAGTGTAATGTAAAAATAAAGTGAAAGCAAATATTGCATTAAAGGAAGCTAGTTGTTTTAGAATATAAAAATTGGTGTTAGCGCAATTATTTCGAAACTTCAACCCAAATAACCTTGCCTGCAGCTGAGTTTCGTCTGTACGACCTTGGAAGAGAACCCGAAGGTAAGATAAGACATTATAAATATTAATTCAAATAAATTGAGTTGTTTCATTGGCCCGCGAAACAGGGACGGCGAGTGTGATTTTTATTACATTCGCCAGACCTAATTAAGCTGCAGAACGGGTTATTTGAGAGGGAGGAAGTTTTGGTAAATTACATAAACATAATGAAATATTACAAAAAGTAAATAGTAAGAGGGTTATAATTGTGTAGAGCAGTAAATTAATACTGAATACGTACAAGATTAAAATTTCTATGTAACATTTGTAAAGGTTCTGTTATGTGGGGTTGTAATAATTAAATTAAAGTTTAATATGTTTGTTTGGTGTTGTTAAACGTGTCATAATGTATGCTCTCAGTCGTGTACGGGTAAACCGTATGCTGCTCTGCCGCATTCAAACGTTGCAAACGCTGCCGCCTCGCCACCTGATTGGCGTACAGCTCTCTGCAGTATTACCCAGCTTGCGTCTCGCTCTAACGCCTTCACTTCAATAATTACTAGTCGTAATTCTAAATTAACGGAATCAAACATACAGCATTGCAGATTCAGAACATTTATTAATCCTTTAGAATATTTCACTTGGTTTATTATACATCAAAATTCGTTTTCGGCACCGGCTATTACAATTGTGTAGTTGGTACTTGCTCAGCTCAGTTGTTTACAATCAGTCAATAACGCTAGTTTACAGTAAAAATTATCGTTTTTTCTCAGGGGTGTAAAGTCCTTTTGGCTACAGAAATATATACTTACGGCTAACACACAACAAGTTATAATAATTCTTACAACTAATTACATAAATAAATCGATATCTCATTACATTTGACTAAGTAATCACCAATGAAAACTTGTGAAGCAATTTATGGTTATGTTTCATTTGCCAGAAGTTCGTTATTAGAAGATTCGTTAATTATTTATCATACTTTACTTTCTTAATAATTGTTAATTTGTTATAGTTAAATAGTGAATTTAAATAAGCATTTATTTTGACTCGGAATAGTGATCAGTGATTTTGAAATAGTTATATTTAATTCAGACCAAAATTTGTGAATACGCTTTAAGGGATAATGTTTATACTCATCAGTTACTTGTTGCTGAAGATCCTGATGTCGTCTTCTTCGATAGATAACTCCTGGGCTGTCGTCTTCTTCTATGGATAATTCCTGTCGTCCGTTTCCCTCGTCTCGGCACTTCTCTTTTACTAATTCAGGCCTCGTAATTCTTCAGTTGGTGTCGTCTTCTTCTTTTAGGAGGTTCCACTGATCTTCATATAGTGTCCGTGGTCGTCTTTCTTCGTCACGGCGTCGCTTCGTCTTCTTTGGATCACTACGGTTTGTTAAATTAATTTTTTATAAATAAAAATTTACATTCAGGATTCCCTGTATTGTTGTAATTGTCTTCTATTAGTTTTAAATAGTTTTGAAATTACTTGAAGAATAATAATTTAATGTTAATACGAGAGCTACTCGGTCCACTCTCTGGCGTTGGTTAATAATGACTTACTGAAAATCTAACGGTTTTTTGGCGTTATTTTTCTTGTTGCTATGGTTACTTCATAAATTATGCTAATTTTTCATTGGTTATTAACTCAGGTTATTGTTAGGATTTATCGTCTTTTTTCGTCTATTTCTACCAACATATCTTCAACTGAAGATTACTACTTTGTTCTAATAGCTAGGGTCATCACATTAGTACCATTCTTCCTAATTTTTTATGATGAACATTTTGATACCCCTCATGCCTACTTTTGGATAGCTAATTACATTTTTACTATTTTCCCAATTTTACATCTTACACATATTTTATTCAAAATTAGTTGTTAATCACATATTTTGGTACTATGAATACCCACTTACATGGTTTAATCATTTGGCACGTTCTGCCTTAACTTTGGATTATTATTTGTTCTCAAATTAATAAATTTATGTTCAACAGTTTGGCTTAGAACCTAGATTCCATTCTACTTCCATCTAACATTTCTTACTAACATTCCTGGTAACTCTAATACAATTTACAAACAAAATAAACAATAAACATCAGTATCCCTAACTCTAATTCTTACTATTAAACATTTCTTTTCAGGTTCTACCCTGAAATAACTTTTAATTGCTGTTATCTGCTTACCCTACAATTTACTCTATGCTATGATTTTCTGAACACAAACAAAATTCTTAATACTTACTTAAAGAAACTCTTATAATACTATTGACAAACTGTTCCTTGTATGCTATATCCTATCTACTAGTCCCTTCACTTAAACACAGTGTTAGTCCTTCTTAATTTGCTATACACTCTGATACCTTAACTCTTACCTTAATATATAATCTTGATATCTTATTACCTAAATTAACAATATTACAATTAGTTCAATCTTACCTACTAGTGCACAGTTTATCACAAATTGTTTATCTGTTTAACATAGTTGGCTTACATAATATTTAGTTCTACACTCTCACTACACTTTTTCTTTCATTAGAAAGTTTCTATAATTACTACCCTGCTCACTTTGTTTCATTATTTTATACCTATCACTTCACTACTTATTTATTTTTACACACACACTTTTGGGCTTATTCACTTGTTTATTCATGGGTTGTCTGATTACCTTAAATCACTGTGTGATTATGGTCATTTATAACTATTTACCTCCAAATCACACTGATCACTTTTGGTCATCATTCTAATATTGCTTTTGTTTTGGGCTCAAAGTATTGTTTATAGCCTTTGGCCATTACTACTACAATTAGTTTGGGGTATGGTTAGCTTCTAACCCCCCTACATTATATTATACAATTACATTCTTTAAATAATAAGATACATGTGATACTATTACCCTTCATTAATCTTATTGTCCTAGCTACATCTCATATGCTACAGACATCAATTCATTACTAAATTTACAATATTCTGTTCACTTTTTTGGGATGACTTGATTGTACTTAAACTTCTTCTTCACTGTCTCTTGGTTTTCTTTTGGTTCCTATCCGATCTATTGTGTCAAGTCTGTCGGGTTAATAGTCATTTGTCATTTATTGGGTTACTGGGTTATTGATCTTTAAGTTCATAAGTTTTTTGCCTTTTACTCTTATTTTCAGCCGTTTATTTTATAATTAAATACCATTGAATTCTTGCTACCTTATGTCATGTTACATAATGCATCGCCACCAAAATTGATTATTTCGAAACAAAGATTATTAGATTTTTTCTGAAATCATCAATATAGTTCATTTTATCAAGTTGTTATGATTCAGGAATTCCTCCATTGCTACTTCTTCTGTATTCATTCTTTATTAAGTCATGGTTCATAATGTAATAATTGGTATTATTTTCTTTTCTTTATTATTCCCCTTTATGTTCTATTTCCCTAAAATTTTTCTTCTCTCTCCTTCATATAAATTGGTAATAGTCAGAGGGCACGTGTGGCTCTATTACTCTACTATCCATTTATACACATTTTGAGTTCAGAGGCCTTGCCTATCTGCTCAATAACATATGTTGGACGTATCACAACATAAAATCATCACATAATAATATTCATAATAATTATAATAATAGTCGTTCATTTCCGACTCACATAATATTAATACAATAAAACACTTTTGGGATTAATTATTCTTTCTTTCATACAACTCATGACCTTTCATTTCAATAACTTATTAGGATTCCTTTGTTTTAAGCTTGTGGCGATATTTAATAGGCATTTTGTATTGTTTTAAGAGCTTATTCTATATGGTAGTGATTCTATTTGTCATCACTCTAATGCTCATTGATATTTAATTAACATTGTAGCTGGTTTTGACTCATTTATATTTTTTCATTGATAACTCAGCTAATCTGCCAGTGTTATTTTTTATTTGATTGTTTTGGTTTCTTCTTTTGTGAAACATTAATTTCTATTTATCCCCTTTTTGTGATAGGGTTTGTTAATGATGTTATGTAGCGTCATCATTATTTGTGTAATATTTAATTATTTTATATCTCAATTTTTATGATATTTCATTATACATTTCCAAAATTTACATGTGTTTACACATTTTGTTTCACACTTGGTCGTAAGTTTAGCCTTACTTTGTTTTGAACTTAGCTTATCTTTCTTCTAAATTCCCTCTCATTTATAATAATAATGGTTCCAATCAAATACTTACTGTAAGTTGTGCTTACATTACTTTTGAATTTTGATAATAGTTACTCACAAAATTCTCTTTAATTTTCTGACACTGGTTCATAATACTTTTTTAAAGAAGACTGGTTATAAGTCCCTTTTATCTTTTTAGTTGTGATTTCACTTATGACATAGGTATTATTTTTATTATCTTTCGATATGAGGTAGGGTATTTATTTTGTTATATAATGGACCCTGTTATATACACTTTTTTTTTCTTGTAGGTTAATCTTCTCATTTATTTACATTAATTGGTTTGCATGGTCAATTTACTCAAAATCAGTCCCATTTCAGATAGTATTTTGACTTAGTTTTATCCGTTTCCGGTACTGGCCGCTGTTCGGGCTGTTCTGCCAATATGATTTTCCGGAGGATTCCGTAAGTTATAAGCAGTGTTAAATCTCTCCATGGGATCGTCACAGTACGGATCATATACATATGGTTCTATTTCATCTTCGTTCCGTCTGTTCCTTCCCTCAGCATTCCTGGAACTTGGATTAGGTTCATTGTTTCCATGATATCCCTCTTGGTCATCCCTGGCCTCAGCCAGGATGTGGTTTATTCGAACGTACTGGACTCCCTGGTCATTGCTTGGCTGATTTATTGTGGGCGCGTCTCCCCTTCGTTCCCTACTTCTCCTATCTTCTTCCGGACTCCTGCTCCTTCTTCTGTAACCACGTCTTCTGTCGTTTCGGGCACTGACATAATTTACTTGTCGCCTGTGTGGTTGATTCTGTGTCGACGGGTTATTATTATGGTACTGGTTATTTGGTCTGTTGTACCCTCCTCCATTTTGGTTGTTTCCCCTGTTATAAGGATGGTTACCATTATTATTGTTATTGGGGTAATTCTGATTGTGGTTTCTTGGGTAATTATTGTTGTTGTTTTGATTATGGAACCCTCGATAATTATTGGGGTTAGATGGCGGATGGTTGGCCGGGATGTGGTTTCCCTGTGGTCCACTAGGCTGATTTCGGTTGTCATAACTTCTATAGTTTGGTGAATTCTTTTGTCTGTTCAAGACATAGTGTTTCTCCCGCTCGTACTCTCCCAATAATGCGGCCATTTCTTGTATAGTTTTAATGCGTCCACTTAAACGGCTTTTCGTGATCTCACCGTCATAGTGATACGCCAATTGCGTCACTAGGCACTCTTCCGGGATGTTGGGTTCGAGGTTCCTTGCTATGCTCACCTTACCTAAAAAGTAAGCGGTTGGTGACTGTCCTAGGTAAGGGTCGAATCTGCCATTGCTTATATTGTTTCTCACCACGTGCTGAGTTGCCTCCGACCAGTATTTGTCTTTGAATAATTTCTTGAATTCATTGAAATTATTTATGTCTGGTCTTACCGCCGTCCACCAATTATCATGGACTTCTTTAAACATGTCATCTATCATGCTCTTGATTACAGTCCACCTTGTCTCTCTGGTTCGGGCTAAGTTTTCCTCCACTCGTTCTATAAACTCAATCGGATTACGTTTATAGTTTTTAAAGTTTATGGTCTCCCTATTTTCACTGCATAACACATGTGAGGTCATAATTGGTCGATCTTTCAATGCGTTGATCTCCTCTTGTAGGCGTAGCTCTCTAGCCCTAAATTCAGCTATTTTCCCTTCTTGGGCGGTTGTGGTGTCCTTCACTTCACTTACTGACGCGTCCAATCTGCTATAGTTCTCCTCTACTCTGGTTTGTATTTGCTCTAATTTGTTGTTAGTTTCTTTTTGGAGTCCTTCAACCATCCTCTTACCTTCGCCTTCCACTTCATTCACCTTGATTATAATTTCTTCTCGGACTTGCATCACTACTTCGCTGGTTTTCTCTATCTTCTCTTCCGTTTCCATTACGGTTTGTTTCAGTTCTTCTCTGTACTCAGTCAACTGTTGCTGTAATGTATCTTGGTTATATTCAATTTTATCATTCAACGTTTCAATGTCCTCCTTCATGAGTCTCAAGGTTTCACTGGTTTTCTCATTACTCTTCTCTATTTTTTTTCTCCTATCAGCTTATTCTCCTCTTTCATCTTCCGTTCTAAAGTTTCGATATTCTTTTTGTTACTCTCTTCATTCCTGTCAAATTTTTCGTTCATGGACTCGAATTTCTTATTCAATTCTTCTTTAGTGCTGTCCAGTTTTTCATTCTGTTTCTTGAAATTATCTTCAAACTTCTTGTCCAGTTTTTCCTCCATCTTCTCATTATTTTGTTGTAATAATTTTTTATTGTCCTCCTTCATTTCTTCCTTAGTTCGGTCCATTTTCTCATTCATTTCCTTCAAGGTTTCATTAGTTTTTTCATTATTTTGGTCCATTTTCTTCTCCATCTTCTCATTATTTTTTTCCATACTTTTCTTCATACTACTCATTAATTCCATGAACTGTTTCCAATCAGGTTTTTCCCCAGCTTCCTCCTGTTGTGTGGGTTTATCTATTTCCATGGGAGTCAGTAATTCTTCCACATCTTCCACCGAAGTTATTTCTCTTTCTGGCACCTTTCTCGATCTCCCTTTCTAATCTCCTTGCTTCCTCTTCCGCCTCCTTTTCGCGTAGCTTCATCTGTCTTGTGCCGATTGGTTCTCGTTCCATTTCCGTAGTCGCCACTAGAATCTGTAAAGTTCAAAGGTATTTTTCCTTACCTATTCTAGCCCTACTAGTTGGCGCGCCACTTTGTAAAGGTTCTGTTATGTGGGGTTGTAATAATTAAATTAAAGTTTAATATGTTTGTTTGGTGTTGTTAAACGTGTCATAATGTATGCTCTCAGTCGTGTACGGGTAAACCGTATGCTGCTCTGCCGCATTCAAACGTTGCAAACGCTGCCGCCTCGCCACCTGATTGGCGTACAGCTCTCTGCAGTATTACCCAGCTTGCGTCTCGCTCTAACGCCTTCACTTCAATAATTACTAGTCGTAATTCTAAATTAACGGAATCAAACATACAGCATTGCAGATTCAGAACATTTATTAATCCTTTAGAATATTTCACTTGGTTTATTATACATCAAAATTCGTTTTCGGCACCGGCTATTACAATTGTGTAGTTGGTACTTGCTCAGCTCAGTTGTTTACAATCAGTCAATAACGCTAGTTTACAGTAAAAATTATCGTTTTTTCTCAGGGGTGTAAAGTCCTTTTGGCTACAGAAATATATACTTACGGCTAACACACAACAAGTTATAATAATTCTTACAACTAATTACATAAATAAATCGATATCTCATTACATTTGACTAAGTAATCACCAATGAAAACTTGTGAAGCAATTTATGGTTATGTTTCATTTGCCAGAAGTTCGTTATTAGAAGATTCGTTAATTATTTATCATATTTTACTTTCTTAATAATTGTTAATTTGTTATAGTTAAATAGTGAATTTAAATAAGCATTTATTTTGACTCGGAATAGTGATCAGTGATTTTGAAATAGTTATATTTAATTCAGACCAAAATTTGTGAATACGCTTTAAGGGATAATGTTTATACTCATCAGTTACTTGTTGCTGAAGATCCTGATGTCGTCTTCTTCGATAGATAACTCCTGGGCTGTCGTCTTCTTCTATGGATAATTCCTGTCGTCTGTTTCCCTCGTCTCGGCACTTCTCTTTTACTAATTCAGGCCTCGTAATTCTTCAGTTGGTGTCGTCTTCTTCTTTTAGGAGGTTCCACTGATCTTCATATAGTGTCCGTGGTCGTCTTTCTTCGTCACGGCGTCGCTTCGTCTTCTTTGGATCACTACGGTTTGTTAAATTAATTTTTTATAAATAAAAATTTACGTTCAGGATTCCCTGTATTGTTGTAATTGTCTTCTATTAGTTTTAAATAGTTTTGAAATTACTTGAAGAATAATAATTTAATGTTAATACGAGAGCTACTCGGTCCACCCTCTGGCGTTGGTTAATAATGACTTACTGAAAATCTAATGGTTTTTTGGCGTTATTTTTCTTGTTGCTATGGTTACTTCATAAATTATGCTAATTTTTCATTGGTTATTAACTCAGGTTATTGTTAGGATTTATCGTCTTTTTTCGTCTATTTCTACCAAAATATCTTCAACTGAAGATTACTACTTTGTTCTAATAGCTAGGGTCATCACATTAGTACCATTCTTCCTAATTTTTTATGATGAACATTTTGATACCCCTCATGCCTACTTTTGGATAGCTAATTACATTTTTACTATTTTCCCAATTTTACATCTTACACATATTTTATTCAAAATTAGTTGTTAATCACATATTTTGGTACTATGAATACCCACTTACATGGTTTAATCATTTGGCACGTTCTGCCTTAACTTTGGATTATTATTTGTTCTCAAATTAATAAATTTATGTTCAACAGTTTGGCTTAGAGCCTAGATTCCATTCTACTTCCATCTAACATTTCTTACTAACATTCCTGGTAACTCTAATACAATTTACAAACAAAATAAACAATAAACATCAGTATCCCTAACTCTAATTCTTACTATTAAACATTTCTTTTCAGGTTCTACCCTGAAATAACTTTTAATTGCTGTTATCTGCTTACCCTACAATTTACTCTATGCTATGATTTTCTGAACACAAACAAAATTCTTAATACTTACTTAAAGAAACTCTTATAATACTATTGACAAACTGTTCCTTGTATGCTATATCCTATCTACTAGTCCCTTCACTTAAACACAGTGTTAGTCCTTCTTAATTTGCTATACACTCTGATACCTTAACTCTTACCTTAATATATAATCTTGATATCTTATTACCTAAATTAACAATATTACAATTAGTTCAATCTTACCTACTAGTGCACAGTTTATCACAAATTGTTTATCTGTTTAACATAGTTGGCTTACATAATATTTAGTTCTACACTCTCACTACACTTTTTCTTTCATTAGAAAGTTTCTATAATTACTACCCTGCTCACTTTGTTTCATTATTTTATACCTATCACTTCACTACTTATTTATTTTTACACACACACTTTTGGGCTTATTCACTTGTTTATTCATGGGTTGTCTGATTACCTTAAATCACTGTGTGATTATGGTCATTTATAACTATTTACCTCCAAATCACACTGATCACTTTTGGTCATCATTCTAATATTGCTTTTGTTTTGGGCTCAAAGTATTGTTTATAGCCTTTGGCCATTACTACTACAATTAGTTTGGGGTATGGTTAGCTTCTAACCCCCCTACATTATATTATACAATTACATTCTTTAAATAATAAGATACATGTGATACTATTACCCTTCATTAATCTTATTGTCCTAGCTACATCTCATATGCTACAGACATCAATTCATTACTAAATTTACAATATTCTGTTCACTTTTTTGGGATGACTTGATTGTACTTAAACTTCTTCTTCACTGTCTCTTGGTTTTCTTTTGGTTCCTATCCGATCTATTGTGTCAAGTCTGTCGGGTTAATAGTCATTTGTCATTTATTGGGTTACTGGGTTATTGATCTTTAAGTTCATAAGTTTTTTGCCTTTTACTCTTATTTTCAGCCGTTTATTTTATAATTAAATACCATTGAATTCTTGCTACCTTATGTCATGTTACATAATGCATCGCCACCAAAATTGATTATTTCGAAACAAAGATTATTAGATTTTTTCTGAAATCATCAATATAGTTCATTTTATCAAGTTGTTATGATTCAGGAATTCCTCCATTGCTACTTCTTCTGTATTCATTCTTTATTAAGTCATGGTTCATAATGTAATAATTGGTATTATTTTCTTTTCTTTATTATTCCCCTTTATGTTCTATTTCCCTAAAATTTTTCTTCTCTCTCCTTCATATAAATTGGTAATAGTCAGAGGGCACGTGTGGCTCTATTACTCTACTATCCATTTATACACATTTTGAGTTCAGAGGCCTTGCCTATCTGCTCAATAACATATGTTGGACATATCACAACATAAAATCATCACATAATAATATTCATAATAATTATAATAATAGTCGTTCATTTCCGACTCACATAATATTAATACAATAAAACACTTTTGGGATTAATTATTCTTTCTTTCATACAACTCATGACCTTTCATTTCAATAACTTATTAGGATTCCTTTGTTTTAAGCTTGTGGCGATATTTAATAGGCATTTTGTATTGTTTTAAGAGCTTATTCTATATGGTAGTGATTCTATTTGTCATCACTCTAATGCTCATTGATATTTAATTAACATTGTAGCTGGTTTTGACTCATTTATATTTTTTCATTGATAACTCAGCTAATCTGCCAGTGTTATTTTTTATTTGATTGTTTTGGTTTCTTCTTTTGTGAAACATTAATTTCTATTTATCCCCTTTTTGTGATAGGGTTTGTTAATGATGTTATGTAGCGTCATCATTATTTGTGTAATATTTAATTATTTTATATCTCAATTTTTATGATATTTCATTATACATTTCCAAAATTTACATGTGTTTACACATTTTGTTTCACACTTGGTCGTAAGTTTAGCCTTACTTTGTTTTGAACTTAGCTTATCTTTCTTCTAAATTCCCTCTCATTTATAATAATAATGGTTCCAATCAAATACTTACTGTAAGTTGTGCTTACATTACTTTTGAATTTTGATAATAGTTACTCACAAAATTCTCTTTAATTTTCTGACACTGGTTCATAATACTTTTTTAAAGAAGACTGGTTATAAGTCCCTTTTATCTTTTTAGTTGTGATTTCACTTATGACATAGGTATTATTTTTATTATCTTTCGATATGAGGTAGGGTATTTATTTTGTTATATAATGGACCCTGTTATATACACTTTTTTTTTCTTGTAGGTTAATCTTCTCATTTATTTACATTAATTGGTTTGCATGGTCAATTTACTCAAAATCAGTCCCATTTCAGATAGTATTTTGACTTAGTTTTATCCGTTTCCGGTACTGGCCGCTGTTCGGGCTGTTCTGCCAATATGATTTTCCGGAGGATTCCGTAAGTTATAAGCAGTGTTAAATCTCTCCATGGGATCGTCACAGTACGGATCATATACATATGGTTCTATTTCATCTTCGTTCCGTCTGTTCCTTCCCTCAGCATTCCTGGAACTTGGATTAGGTTCATTGTTTCCATGATATCCCTCTTGGTCATCCCTGGCCTCAGCCAGGATGTGGTTTATTCGAACGTACTGGACTCCCTGGTCATTGCTTGGCTGATTTATTGTGGGCGCGTCTCCCCTTCGTTCCCTACTTCTCCTATCTTCTTCCGGACTCCTGCTCCTTCTTCTGTAACCACGTCTTCTGTCGTTTCGGGCACTGACATAATTTACTTGTCGCCTGTGTGGTTGATTCTGTGTCGACGGGTTATTATTATGGTACTGGTTATTTGGTCTGTTGTACCCTCCTCCATTTTGGTTGTTTCCCCTGTTATAAGGATGGTTACCATTATTATTGTTATTGGGGTAATTCTGATTGTGGTTTCTTGGGTAATTATTGTTGTTGTTTTGATTATGGAACCCTCGATAATTATTGGGGTTAGATGGCGGATGGTTGGCCGGGATGTGGTTTCCCTGTGGTCCACTAGGCTGATTTCGGTTGTCATAACTTCTATAGTTTGGTGAATTCTTTTGTCTGTTCAAGACATAGTGTTTCTCCCGCTCGTACTCTCCCAATAATGCGGCCATTTCTTGTATAGTTTTAATGCGTCCACTTAAACGGCTTTTCGTGATCTCACCGTCATAGTGATACGCCAATTGCGTCACTAGGCACTCTTCCGGGATGTTGGGTTCGAGGTTCCTTGCTATGCTCACCTTACCTAAAAAGTAAGCGGTTGGTGACTGTCCTAGGTAAGGGTCGAATCTGCCATTGCTTATATTGTTTCTCACCACGTGCTGAGTTGCCTCCGACCAGTATTTGTCTTTGAATAATTTCTTGAATTCATTGAAATTATTTATGTCTGGTCTTACCGCCGTCCACCAATTATCATGGACTTCTTTAAACATGTCATCTATCATGCTCTTGATTACAGTCCACCTTGTCTCTCTGGTTCGGGCTAAGTTTTCCTCCACTCGTTCTATAAACTCAATCGGATTACGTTTATAGTTTTTAAAGTTTATGGTCTCCCTATTTTCACTGCATAACACATGTGAGGTCATAATTGGTCGATCTTTCAATGCGTTGATCTCCTCTTGTAGGCGTAGCTCTCTAGCCCTAAATTCAGCTATTTTCCCTTCTTGGGCGGTTGTGGTGTCCTTCACTTCACTTACTGACGCGTCCAATCTGCTATAGTTCTCCTCTACTCTGGTTTGTATTTGCTCTAATTTGTTGTTAGTTTCTTTTTGGAGTCCTTCAACCATCCTCTTACCTTCGCCTTCCACTTCATTCACCTTGATTATAATTTCTTCTCGGACTTGCATCACTACTTCGCTGGTTTTCTCTATCTTCTCTTCCGTTTCCATTACGGTTTGTTTCAGTTCTTCTCTGTACTCAGTCAACTGTTGCTGTAATGTATCTTGGTTATATTCAATTTTATCATTCAACGTTTCAATGTCCTCCTTCATGAGTCTCAAGGTTTCACTGGTTTTCTCATTACTCTTCTCTATTTTTTTTCTCCTATCAGCTTATTCTCCTCTTTCATCTTCCGTTCTAAAGTTTCGATATTCTTTTTGTTACTCTCTTCATTCCTGTCAAATTTTTCGTTCATGGACTCGAATTTCTTATTCAATTCTTCTTTAGTGCTGTCCAGTTTTTCATTCTGTTTCTTGAAATTATCTTCAAACTTCTTGTCCAGTTTTTCCTCCATCTTCTCATTATTTTGTTGTAATAATTTTTTATTGTCCTCCTTCATTTCTTCCTTAGTTCGGTCCATTTTCTCATTCATTTCCTTCAAGGTTTCATTAGTTTTTTCATTATTTTGGTCCATTTTCTTCTCCATCTTCTCATTATTTTTTTCCATACTTTTCTTCATACTACTCATTAATTCCATGAACTGTTTCCAATCAGGTTTTTCCCCAGCTTCCTCCTGTTGTGTGGGTTTATCTATTTCCATGGGAGTCAGTAATTCTTCCACATCTTCCACCGAAGTTATTTCTCTTTCTGGCACCTTTCTCGATCTCCCTTTCTAATCTCCTTGCTTCCTCTTCCGCCTCCTTTTCGCGTAGCTTCATCTGTCTTGTGCCGATTGGTTCTCGTTCCATTTCCGTAGTCGCCACTAGAATCTGTAAAGTTCAAAGGTATTTTTCCTTACCTATTCTAGCCCTACTAGTTGGCGCGCCACTTTGTAAAGGTTCTGTTATGTGGGGTTGTAATAATTAAATTAAAGTTTAATATGTTTGTTTGGTGTTGTTAAACGTGTCATAATGTATGCTCTCAGTCGTGTACGGGTAAACCGTATGCTGCTCTGCCGCATTCAAACGTTGCAAACGCTGCCGCCTCGCCACCTGATTGGCGTACAGCTCTCTGCAGTATTACCCAGCTTGCGTCTCGCTCTAACGCCTTCACTTCAATAATTACTAGTCGTAATTCTAAATTAACGGAATCAAACATACAGCATTGCAGATTCAGAACATTTATTAATCCTTTAGAATATTTCACTTGGTTTATTATACATCAAAATTCGTTTTCGGCACCGGCTATTACAATTGTGTAGTTGGTACTTGCTCAGCTCAGTTGTTTACAATCAGTCAATAACGCTAGTTTACAGTAAAAATTATCGTTTTTTCTCAGGGGTGTAAAGTCCTTTTGGCTACAGAAATATATACTTACGGCTAACACACAACAAGTTATAATAATTCTTACAACTAATTACATAAATAAATCGATATCTCATTACATTTGACTAAGTAATCACCAATGAAAACTTGTGAAGCAATTTATGGTTATGTTTCATTTGCCAGAAGTTCGTTATTAGAAGATTCGTTAATTATTTATCATATTTTACTTTCTTAATAATTGTTAATTTGTTATAGTTAAATAGTGAATTTAAATAAGCATTTATTTTGACTCGGAATAGTGATCAGTGATTTTGAAATAGTTATATTTAATTCAGACCAAAATTTGTGAATACGCTTTAAGGGATAATGTTTATACTCATCAGTTACTTGTTGCTGAAGATCCTGATGTCGTCTTCTTCGATAGATAACTCCTGGGCTGTCGTCTTCTTCTATGGATAATTCCTGTCGTCTGTTTCCCTCGTCTCGGCACTTCTCTTTTACTAATTCAGGCCTCGTAATTCTTCAGTTGGTGTCGTCTTCTTCTTTTAGGAGGTTCCACTGATCTTCATATAGTGTCCGTGGTCGTCTTTCTTCGTCACGGCGTCGCTTCGTCTTCTTTGGATCACTACGGTTTGTTAAATTAATTTTTTATAAATAAAAATTTACGTTCAGGATTCCCTGTATTGTTGTAATTGTCTTCTATTAGTTTTAAATAGTTTTGAAATTACTTGAAGAATAATAATTTAATGTTAATACGAGAGCTACTCGGTCCACCCTCTGGCGTTGGTTAATAATGACTTACTGAAAATCTAATGGTTTTTTGGCGTTATTTTTCTTGTTGCTATGGTTACTTCATAAATTATGCTAATTTTTCATTGGTTATTAACTCAGGTTATTGTTAGGATTTATCGTCTTTTTTCGTCTATTTCTACCAAAATATCTTCAACTGAAGATTACTACTTTGTTCTAATAGCTAGGGTCATCACATTAGTACCATTCTTCCTAATTTTTTATGATGAACATTTTGATACCCCTCATGCCTACTTTTGGATAGCTAATTACATTTTTACTATTTTCCCAATTTTACATCTTACACATATTTTATTCAAAATTAGTTGTTAATCACATATTTTGGTACTATGAATACCCACTTACATGGTTTAATCATTTGGCACGTTCTGCCTTAACTTTGGATTATTATTTGTTCTCAAATTAATAAATTTATGTTCAACAGTTTGGCTTAGAGCCTAGATTCCATTCTACTTCCATCTAACATTTCTTACTAACATTCCTGGTAACTCTAATACAATTTACAAACAAAATAAACAATAAACATCAGTATCCCTAACTCTAATTCTTACTATTAAACATTTCTTTTCAGGTTCTACCCTGAAATAACTTTTAATTGCTGTTATCTGCTTACCCTACAATTTACTCTATGCTATGATTTTCTGAACACAAACAAAATTCTTAATACTTACTTAAAGAAACTCTTATAATACTATTGACAAACTGTTCCTTGTATGCTATATCCTATCTACTAGTCCCTTCACTTAAACACAGTGTTAGTCCTTCTTAATTTGCTATACACTCTGATACCTTAACTCTTACCTTAATATATAATCTTGATATCTTATTACCTAAATTAACAATATTACAATTAGTTCAATCTTACCTACTAGTGCACAGTTTATCACAAATTGTTTATCTGTTTAACATAGTTGGCTTACATAATATTTAGTTCTACACTCTCACTACACTTTTTCTTTCATTAGAAAGTTTCTATAATTACTACCCTGCTCACTTTGTTTCATTATTTTATACCTATCACTTCACTACTTATTTATTTTTACACACACACTTTTGGGCTTATTCACTTGTTTATTCATGGGTTGTCTGATTACCTTAAATCACTGTGTGATTATGGTCATTTATAACTATTTACCTCCAAATCACACTGATCACTTTTGGTCATCATTCTAATATTGCTTTTGTTTTGGGCTCAAAGTATTGTTTATAGCCTTTGGCCATTACTACTACAATTAGTTTGGGGTATGGTTAGCTTCTAACCCCCCTACATTATATTATACAATTACATTCTTTAAATAATAAGATACATGTGATACTATTACCCTTCATTAATCTTATTGTCCTAGCTACATCTCATATGCTACAGACATCAATTCATTACTAAATTTACAATATTCTGTTCACTTTTTTGGGATGACTTGATTGTACTTAAACTTCTTCTTCACTGTCTCTTGGTTTTCTTTTGGTTCCTATCCGATCTATTGTGTCAAGTCTGTCGGGTTAATAGTCATTTGTCATTTATTGGGTTACTGGGTTATTGATCTTTAAGTTCATAAGTTTTTTGCCTTTTACTCTTATTTTCAGCCGTTTATTTTATAATTAAATACCATTGAATTCTTGCTACCTTATGTCATGTTACATAATGCATCGCCACCAAAATTGATTATTTCGAAACAAAGATTATTAGATTTTTTCTGAAATCATCAATATAGTTCATTTTATCAAGTTGTTATGATTCAGGAATTCCTCCATTGCTACTTCTTCTGTATTCATTCTTTATTAAGTCATGGTTCATAATGTAATAATTGGTATTATTTTCTTTTCTTTATTATTCCCCTTTATGTTCTATTTCCCTAAAATTTTTCTTCTCTCTCCTTCATATAAATTGGTAATAGTCAGAGGGCACGTGTGGCTCTATTACTCTACTATCCATTTATACACATTTTGAGTTCAGAGGCCTTGCCTATCTGCTCAATAACATATGTTGGACATATCACAACATAAAATCATCACATAATAATATTCATAATAATTATAATAATAGTCGTTCATTTCCGACTCACATAATATTAATACAATAAAACACTTTTGGGATTAATTATTCTTTCTTTCATACAACTCATGACCTTTCATTTCAATAACTTATTAGGATTCCTTTGTTTTAAGCTTGTGGCGATATTTAATAGGCATTTTGTATTGTTTTAAGAGCTTATTCTATATGGTAGTGATTCTATTTGTCATCACTCTAATGCTCATTGATATTTAATTAACATTGTAGCTGGTTTTGACTCATTTATATTTTTTCATTGATAACTCAGCTAATCTGCCAGTGTTATTTTTTATTTGATTGTTTTGGTTTCTTCTTTTGTGAAACATTAATTTCTATTTATCCCCTTTTTGTGATAGGGTTTGTTAATGATGTTATGTAGCGTCATCATTATTTGTGTAATATTTAATTATTTTATATCTCAATTTTTATGATATTTCATTATACATTTCCAAAATTTACATGTGTTTACACATTTTGTTTCACACTTGGTCGTAAGTTTAGCCTTACTTTGTTTTGAACTTAGCTTATCTTTCTTCTAAATTCCCTCTCATTTATAATAATAATGGTTCCAATCAAATACTTACTGTAAGTTGTGCTTACATTACTTTTGAATTTTGATAATAGTTACTCACAAAATTCTCTTTAATTTTCTGACACTGGTTCATAATACTTTTTTAAAGAAGACTGGTTATAAGTCCCTTTTATCTTTTTAGTTGTGATTTCACTTATGACATAGGTATTATTTTTATTATCTTTCGATATGAGGTAGGGTATTTATTTTGTTATATAATGGACCCTGTTATATACACTTTTTTTTTCTTGTAGGTTAATCTTCTCATTTATTTACATTAATTGGTTTGCATGGTCAATTTACTCAAAATCAGTCCCATTTCAGATAGTATTTTGACTTAGTTTTATCCGTTTCCGGTACTGGCCGCTGTTCGGGCTGTTCTGCCAATATGATTTTCCGGAGGATTCCGTAAGTTATAAGCAGTGTTAAATCTCTCCATGGGATCGTCACAGTACGGATCATATACATATGGTTCTATTTCATCTTCGTTCCGTCTGTTCCTTCCCTCAGCATTCCTGGAACTTGGATTAGGTTCATTGTTTCCATGATATCCCTCTTGGTCATCCCCGGCCTCAGCCAGGATGTGGTTTATTCGAACGTACTGGACTCCCTGGTCATTGCTTGGCTGATTTATTGTGGGCGCGTCTCCCCTTCGTTCCCTACTTCTCCTATCTTCTTCCGGACTCCTGCTCCTTCTTCTGTAACCACGTCTTCTGTCGTTTCGGGCACTGACATAATTTACTTGTCGCCTGTGTGGTTGATTCTGTGTCGACGGGTTATTATTATGGTACTGGTTATTTGGTCTGTTGTACCCTCCTCCATTTTGGTTGTTTCCCCTGTTATAAGGATGGTTACCATTATTATTGTTATTGGGGTAATTCTGATTGTGGTTTCTTGGGTAATTATTGTTGTTGTTTTGATTATGGAACCCTCGATAATTATTGGGGTTAGATGGCGGATGGTTGGCCGGGATGTGGTTTCCCTGTGGTCCACTAGGCTGATTTCGGTTGTCATAACTTCTATAGTTTGGTGAATTCTTTTGTCTGTTCAAGACATAGTGTTTCTCCCGCTCGTACTCTCCCAATAATGCGGCCATTTCTTGTATAGTTTTAATGCGTCCACTTAAACGGCTTTTCGTGATCTCACCGTCATAGTGATACGCCAATTGCGTCACTAGGCACTCTTCCGGGATGTTGGGTTCGAGGTTCCTTGCTATGCTCACCTTACCTAAAAAGTAAGCGGTTGGTGACTGTCCTAGGTAAGGGTCGAATCTGCCATTGCTTATATTGTTTCTCACCACGTGCTGAGTTGCCTCCGACCAGTATTTGTCTTTGAATAATTTCTTGAATTCATTGAAATTATTTATGTCTGGTCTTACCGCCGTCCACCAATTATCATGGACTTCTTTAAACATGTCATCTATCATGCTCTTGATTACAGTCCACCTTGTCTCTCTGGTTCGGGCTAAGTTTTCCTCCACTCGTTCTATAAACTCAATCGGATTACGTTTATAGTTTTTAAAGTTTATGGTCTCCCTATTTTCACTGCATAACACATGTGAGGTCATAATTGGTCGATCTTTCAATGCGTTGATCTCCTCTTGTAGGCGTAGCTCTCTAGCCCTAAATTCAGCTATTTTCCCTTCTTGGGCGGTTGTGGTGTCCTTCACTTCACTTACTGACGCGTCCAATCTGCTATAGTTCTCCTCTACTCTGGTTTGTATTTGCTCTAATTTGTTGTTAGTTTCTTTTTGGAGTCCTTCAACCATCCTCTTACCTTCGCCTTCCCACTTCATTCACCTTGATTATAATTTCTTCTCGGACTTGCATCACTACTTCGCTGGTTTTCTCTATCTTCTCTTCCGTTTCCATTACGGTTTGTTTCAGTTCTTCTCTGTACTCAGTCAACTGTTGCTGTAATGTATCTTGGTTATATTCAATTTTATCATTCAACGTTTCAATGTCCTCCTTCATGAGTCTCAAGGTTTCACTGGTTTTCTCATTACTCTTCTCTATTTTTTTCTCCTATCAGCTTATTCTCCTCTTTCATCTTCCGTTCTAAAGTTTCGATATTCTTTTTGTTACTCTCTTCATTCCTGTCAAATTTTTCGTTCATGGACTCGAATTTCTTATTCAATTCTTCTTTAGTGCTGTCCAGTTTTTCATTCTGTTTCTTGAAATTATCTTCAAACTTCTTGTCCAGTTTTTCCTCCATCTTCTCATTATTTTGTTGTAATAATTTTTTATTGTCCTCCTTCATTTCTTCCTTAGTTCGGTCCATTTTCTCATTCATTTCCTTCAAGGTTTCATTAGTTTTTTCATTATTTTGGTCCATTTTCTTCTCCATCTTCTCATTATTTTTTTCCATACTTTTCTTCATACTACTCATTAATTCCATGAACTGTTTCCAATCAGGTTTTTCCCCAGCTTCCTCCTGTTGTGTGGGTTTATCTATTTCCATGGGAGTCAGTAATTCTTCCACATCTTCCACCGAAGTTATTTCTCTTTTTGGCACCTTTCTCGATCTCCCTTTCTAATCTCCTTGCTTCCTCTTCCGCCTCCTTTTCGCGTAGCTTCATCTGTCTTGTGCCGATTGGTTCTCGTTCCATTTCCGTAGTCGCCGCTAGAATCTGTAAAGTTCAAAGGTATTTTTCCTTACCTATTCTAGCCCTACTAGTTGGCGCGCCACTTTGTAAAGGTTCTGTTATGTGGGGTTGTAATAATTAAATTAAAGTTTAATATGTTTGTTTGGTGTTGTTAAACGTGTCATAATGTATGCTCTCAGTCGTGTACGGGTAAACCGTATGCTGCTCTGCCGCATTCAAACGTTGCAAACGCTGCCGCCTCGCCACCTGATTGGCGTACAGCTCTCTGCAGTATTACCCAGCTTGCGTCTCGCTCTAACGCCTTCACTTCAATAATTACTAGTCGTAATTCTAAATTAACGGAATCAAACATACAGCATTGCAGATTCAGAACATTTATTAATCCTTTAGAATATTTCACTTGGTTTATTATACATCAAAATTCGTTTTCGGCACCGGCTATTACAATTGTGTAGTTGGTACTTGCTCAGCTCAGTTGTTTACAATCAGTCAATAACGCTAGTTTACAGTAAAAATTATCGTTTTTTCTCAGGGGTGTAAAGTCCTTTTGGCTACAGAAATATATACTTACGGCTAACACACAACAAGTTATAATAATTCTTACAACTAATTACATAAATAAATCGATATCTCATTACATTTGACTAAGTAATCACCAATGAAAACTTGTGAAGCAATTTATGGTTATGTTTCATTTGCCAGAAGTTCGTTATTAGAAGATTCGTTAATTATTTATCATATTTTACTTTCTTAATAATTGTTAATTTGTTATAGTTAAATAGTGAATTTAAATAAGCATTTATTTTGACTCGGAATAGTGATCAGTGATTTTGAAATAGTTATATTTAATTCAGACCAAAATTTGTGAATACGCTTTAAGGGATAATGTTTATACTCATCAGTTACTTGTTGCTGAAGATCCTGATGTCGTCTTCTTCGATAGATAACTCCTGGGCTGTCGTCTTCTTCTATGGATAATTCCTGTCGTCTGTTTCCCTCGTCTCGGCACTTCTCTTTTACTAATTCAGGCCTCGTAATTCTTCAGTTGGTGTCGTCTTCTTCTTTTAGGAGGTTCCACTGATCTTCATATAGTGTCCGTGGTCGTCTTTCTTCGTCACGGCGTCGCTTCGTTTTCTTTGGATCACTACGGTTTGTTAAATTAATTTTTTATAAATAAAAATTTACGTTCAGGATTCCCTGTATTGTTGTAATTGTCTTCTATTAGTTTTAAATAGTTTTGAAATTACTTGAAGAATAATAATTTAATGTTAATACGAGAGCTACTCGGTCCACCCTCTGGCGTTGGTTAATAATGACTTACTGAAAATCTAACGGTTTTTTGGCGTTATTTTTCTTGTTGCTATGGTTACTTCATAAATTATGCTAATTTTTCATTGGTTATTAACTCAGGTTATTGTTAGGATTTATCGTCTTTTTTCGTCTATTTCTACCAAAATATCTTCAACTGAAGATTACTACTTTGTTCTAATAGCTAGGGTCATCACATTAGTACCATTCTTCCTAATTTTTTATGATGAACATTTTGATACCCCTCATGCCTACTTTTGGATAGCTAATTACATTTTTACTATTTTCCCAATTTTACATCTTACACATATTTTATTCAAAATTAGTTGTTAATCACATATTTTGGTACTATGAATACCCACTTACATGGTTTAATCATTTGGCACGTTCTGCCTTAACTTTGGATTATTATTTGTTCTCAAATTAATAAATTTATGTTCAACAGTTTGGCTTAGAGCCTAGATTCCATTCTACTTCCATCTAACATTTCTTACTAACATTCCTGGTAACTCTAATACAATTTACAAACAAAATAAACAATAAACATCAGTATCCCTAACTCTAATTCTTACTATTAAACATTTCTTTTCAGGTTCTACCCTGAAATAACTTTTAATTGCTGTTATCTGCTTACCCTACAATTTACTCTATGCTATGATTTTCTGAACACAAACAAAATTCTTAATACTTACTTAAAGAAACTCTTATAATACTATTGACAAACTGTTCCTTGTATGCTATATCCTATCTACTAGTCCCTTCACTTAAACACAGTGTTAGTCCTTCTTAATTTGCTATACACTCTGATACCTTAACTCTTACCTTAATATATAATCTTGATATCTTATTACCTAAATTAACAATATTACAATTAGTTCAATCTTACCTACTAGTGCACAGTTTATCACAAATTGTTTATCTGTTTAACATAGTTGGCTTACATAATATTTAGTTCTACACTCTCACTACACTTTTTCTTTCATTAGAAAGTTTCTATAATTACTACCCTGCTCACTTTGTTTCATTATTTTATACCTATCACTTCACTACTTATTTATTTTTACACACACACTTTTGGGCTTATTCACTTGTTTATTCATGGGTTGTCTGATTACCTTAAATCACTGTGTGATTATGGTCATTTATAACTATTTACCTCCAAATCACACTGATCACTTTTGGTCATCATTCTAATATTGCTTTTGTTTTGGGCTCAAAGTATTGTTTATAGCCTTTGGCCATTACTACTACAATTAGTTTGGGGTATGGTTAGCTTCTAACCCCCCTACATTATATTATACAATTACATTCTTTAAATAATAAGATACATGTGATACTATTACCCTTCATTAATCTTATTGTCCTAGCTACATCTCATATGCTACAGACATCAATTCATTACTAAATTTACAATATTCTGTTCACTTTTTTGGGATGACTTGGTTGTACTTAAACTTCTTCTTCACTGTCTCTTGGTTTTCTTTTGGTTCCTATCCGATCTATTGTGTCAAGTCTGTCGGGTTAATAGTCATTTGTCATTTATTGGGTTACTGGGTTATTGATCTTTAAGTTCATAAGTTTTTTGCCTTTTACTCTTATTTTCAGCTGTTTATTTTATAATTAAATACCATTGAATTCTTGCTACCTTATGTCATGTTACACATTCCATAAATAAGATAAAAATGGCAGGTAATAATAATGAAAGTACTGCAATTGATTTTAACGAATCAGATATTAGTAATAGTCTTGAAACACATTCGACTCCAAGTGTGGGTCAAGATAAAATAGTAGAATTAAATGTAACAGATCAAAGCAATGTGACTGAGGACTCGGGAGTTCAATTAACCCCAACCTCAACAAAATGTAACAGTCAATTTAATAATGATGTAATGAATATGTTGCAATTAATCTTAGAGCAAAATAGTAATTTTGACACCAAATTTGATGTACAAAATAATAAATTTGACGCTAACTTTGATGAACTTAAAATTGATATTAATGAGGTAAAAAATAAGTGTGTGGGTAAGTGTAACGAATTAAAACGAGATATTGAGAAAGTGGTAGAGTCAGTAGAGAAACAAATGAAAAGTAAGTCAAATCAGAAAGTTGACACAACGGTAAGTAACAGTGGTAGTAACATAACGAAAAGTAGTGAAGGAATAATTAACAGTAATAATGTTTGTAGTAGTAATAACAGTTATAATAAAGAGTTCATAAGCGATAACAATGATGTTGAAAGTGGTAATGAAATTGAAAATGTGGTATCAGAGAGTGGTGATAATGAGAATAGAATAAGAGTTGAGGTTGATCAAAGATTGCTAGTTAGTGTTAATGATTTAGAAAGGGAGTATAGAGGTAGTTTAAATGTAGAATATGAACAGAGGGCAAATTTTTCTTGTAGTACAGGTGAAGAAAAAGCTTCACCAATGTTGTATGAGGACAGAGTTTCCTCTGGTAGTTGTGTGGAAGACGAGGTGTCTTCAAATGGCCCCTTTATTTTTTGTGATGGTCTTGGAAGTGCCAAGACGAATAGTAAGTTTGTGTTGCCCTCTGTGTGGAATGAGAATGTGAAATGTTGTGGTGATGAAAGTGATTATGAGAGAGAGAAAGAGTTAGAGTGTTTCAAGCTAAATAGAGGTTATGGAGAGTTGATAGAGAAGATGAATATTAAGAGAATTATGGTAAATAATGTAGATTTACCTGGTACTGTAGAAAACAATGTGTATATTGATGATAAACATTTACCTGTGGGGAGAGTTAATGTACTTGTAGTAGCAGAATATTGTGATAATGATGTGATTGTAACAATAAATACTTATGGAGACTTGACAAAGAACAATAATGTAGACTTAATTTATGATATAGTAATAATGAGGGGTAACCCTATGTATTATTATTATGGTACAATGGAACATATAAATTTTTATGGTTATTACACAAAAGATAGCCATATATTGTGTATCAATAAAATTGAACAATGTCATGTGCCGAAAAGATTAATTTTCGATGATGGGGGTTGAGAAATACTGAATGAACATTTAATTATTTGAGTCCATGGCAAAATTACTTGGCTGATGTATGTAATGAAGTGTGGTAAACAAGAAAATTATGACGAAAATTTGTAAATAAATGTGTATTGGTGTTAAATGTATTGTGTTAGGGTATATTGATAGAATGTATACAATAGTTTATGTAACAATGTTTGTAGTATGTTATCATAATTTTTAATTATTAACGATTTTATTATTTAATGATTTTACTAAATAATTTACAGGAGGTATTAAGGAGAACTTTACTATGAATTGTGTATTTAAATTACATGTGTTTTAAAGAATGCAACTAAAGATATTGTTTGGATTTGAGTTGAAATGAAACCAATTTAAAAATGTAAATTTTATTAATATGTCAGCACTAAAAGATTTAGAGGAGCCAAAAAATTGAAGGAAGTAATAATGTAGTGATGTAACCTGGAATGTTGAGACTGAGTTGGTGTTTATGAAACAAGTCGTGTAGACAACTGTTGATGTAAAGAAGTATGTTGTGTGTTGTGTGACCAATGTTTACAAGTCATGCTGTAGTTGACAACAACAAGAATGTTGTGTTTTGATGAATTAGTGCCATGAGCAAAACTTTATTATGAAACAAAAGAAATAAAGTTAACTTTTTGTAGATAAAATAATAATGAGGTAATTACTGTAACTTAGAGTTTTGAGAAATTAAAGTAAATGAAATTGGTAATTAAACTAATTGAAAAGGCGACTTTTAATAATGAATTTAAATTTATTTTGATTTGAATTTTAACTGTAATGATAAATTAAATAATAATAGATGAAAACAATGATTAAAATACTCATTTAAAAGTGAAAACTGAAGGAAATTTCTGGGTAAGAATAATCAAAAATGTGTGGGCTAAGATAGTGTTTGGAAAATAAGATGGCCATATAACTGTTCATGTAAGCCTTTATCAATGTTAATCTATGTTTATGTTTAACTGTAGACTGTAACCTAAGTGCGGCCATGACCTCACCGGATCATGACCGTGAAAGTAGTTAATTGTGACAAATCATAAATTTTACTTGATATAACCGGCTTGTGGTTTGTTTTTGTTTTGTTAACCCGGTGGTTTGTTAGTTTAGTAGGGGGGTTATTTTTAGGGGAATCTACCAAATTTTGGGACAGGGCTATTTTCACCCAGATAGGGGTGGTAGTCCATTAGGGGCGTATCAATCACTACTAGTAAGTATAGTATACTGAATTTTTATTGTAACGCCGAAGCAAGGATGGGGGTGGAATAAAAGAAAAAAATGTCCACCCCTTCCGCATCAGTCCTTGTGGAAGCAACTGGGCGCCACAGTCCAGGGGGTGTAATAGTGAGTGTGGATTAGGTGACCCAGTTACAGGTCACGAGGGAGATGTGATTACGGCTAGGATGAGGTCTGCAAGGGCCAAGAAGCCTAGTGCTGAACACAGCAGAATGTAACGGGTATCAGGGGTTAAGGATATAAAGGCGGTAATAATAATAATAAAAAAAATGTATATAGGAGTTATGATAAATCAAAGTTGAATTAAATAGTTTAACAGATGGGCTATCTAACAGGTCGGAGTAATTTATTTTTGGCCTGTAATGAATAAGGTAGTAATGTGTTGTTTATAACTCATGGTAATGTCCATTTGGAATGTTTATTATGTCGTACCCCTTTTATGTAATCATGTATGAATATAGAACAGTTGTCATTGTAGGGCAACCCACCTACATGAATAACCAGCACTTTGTATAAGAAGAACCAGTACTTTGCAAAGAATGAGCCGGTATGGCTAAGAGGAAACGAATCAGTTGTGGGATATGGAGTGATGGAAGGCCGTTTGTTAATCTTTTAATTGAATGTTACAGAGTCAGGTGATACTGTGGCGGGTATCCGTCCGAGCTTATGGTGTTGGGATCTCGAGCAGAGAAGTCCAGTAAGATCGGATGGGTGCTGCCACAGTCGCCAGACTAGGGGGGTAAGTACCCATGATTTTAGTAGAGTTCAGGGGGGTTGCGGCGCCATATCCTCACTGATCCTCTTAGGTTTTAGGCAATGAGAGTTTGTATGCTTCGGCATCCAACCTCTCATTGGGGGGGGGGTATTGTAACGGTACAGAATTGTGGGCTACAATAGTTTCAATTTCAATCCAGTTTTAATTTTTAATTGTCAGTATTCACCTGTGAGGTGCCCCAGTGTAACCAGCAACACACTGTTAGCATAAACAATTGATGTCTAGACAGCCAGACTAGACATATTACGTAATAGCCCCAGCAGCAGTCTTTGTGAATCACAGTATGCAGATTAACATCAGACAGTAAAAAGTAGCATACAGCTCGCTAATCTAAAACAGTGGCCTCGGGCGTGCCAGATAGGCCTAAAGTAAAAGGGCCTATCTAATAAAAATGTAAAAAGTGTTCAACTGTAACGTATGGCGTGCGGTCAAATAATTAAAAACGTAAGAGCTCGAGCAACGGTTTAAACCGACAAAAAGAAGTTTGTAAAAGTGTAAAGAAATCGTAAACTATGGTAAATTAAATAAGACGGAGTATGTCGCGGTAGTGCGAAAGTTTATGAACTGTGGAAATAGCATTTGTGACCAGAAACAGCCAACAACACGAGGTGGTGATAGAACTTATTAATGCCGTGGATTGTTAAGTACTCTACATAACACTATCAGAACTATTCCATAAATACAGAAATTAAATATAAACACAGTTTTAATCACGGGGTTTTAAAAGAAAAAATAAAAGAGTATGAGTGAGAGAGCGTTGCAAAGTGCTGGTTAAGTTAGTTTTATATTGCGTTATTGCCAAGTCATTTTCATATGAGTCTAGATCAATTGATTAAGTATTCATGCCTTATTGTTTTTTTTTTGTATTGAAAGTGTAATGTAAAAATAAAGTGAAAGCAAATATTGCAGTAAAGAAAGCTAGTTGTTTTAGAATATAAAAATTGGTGTTAGCGCAATTATTTCAAAACTTCAACCCAAATAACCTTGTCTGCAGCTGAGTTTCGTCTGTACGACCTTGGAAGAGAACCCGAAGGTAAGATAAGACATTATAAATATTAATTCAAATAAATTGAGTTGTTTCAGACTAAGAAAATTACTATATTTGACCAATGCTTTCTATGCCCTAGAGCATGGTCAGTTAGATTTACTTTATTTATTGACATAATTTGTCCTGTTCACTTTTTTACAGTGATATAGATATTCTATGATGTCCATTACAACTTCTGGGCAGCTTAGTTTTCATTAGAATACAATTATTTGCTTGTTTTTAATGTAACATTTATTGTTCATAGTCTTAGTATGCCATGTCATTATGATTTAATTCTGAGTTAATGATATACTCATCTTTATGTGGTTCTTTTAAGTCTAAATTGTCTTTATAGTGTACATGTTGTTTTGCCATGGTTGTTCTTTTATAATTACATGTGATGTTGATAATAATTCACCAATACTTCTTGAAGCTAGTGTGGTCAGACAGTGACTTCAATTTTCCTTAATTCTAGTTAAATTAGGTTTTCATAATAATCGTTGTATACTATAATAGTGGTAATACATATTATATTGCACATTTAAGACATTGTTCTTCACTGGTTTATATTATTATAGAAATTCTGAGTGTGTTTAACGTGCACACTTTTCTGTCCAATTTCAGTCTGTGTATTTGCATTAAACACCACACATACCACTTTCAATTAATAAAATTGTATCACTAGGTTCGTCTTTATAATGTCTTCTATCATTATTTTATAACTTACACTAGTTTACATCGTTTTGGTCTTATTTTATACTAATTACAAGCTGATTTATAGCCAAGTTGAGGTTACCTGGGACCCCCCTATAGACAACAATGGACTATGTTTTGGCTATCTGGTTTCTATGTCTTACAGGTTATTATTTGGTACTTTTACACTTGTTAATTATTATTTACTATCTCTTTATGATTTCTACCTGTCTACAGGTGATTACTGGGTTCTCTTTTGTTATTTTATTTGAATTTGCCAGTATTAAAACATGCCTGGTACACTGTTCTTACTAAGATAATTACCCTATTCTTATCATTCATTATTCTCTTTCATGGTTTTGATTTATTTAATTAATGCTATTCTTTTATTAGAATAAAGAGTTTTTTGTCATGGTTTGTCTTTGGTACTGTCTGTCTAAGTTTGTGTCTCTTTGCTGTTTCTTAATTCTGTAGATTTTTGGTGGTTTTATTAGTTTCATTTTCTGTTGACACATATACTAGGCACATTATTTAGCACATTTGTTAATTCATCTGTGTTTGTTACCTTGCTTGTGTTTATTTATTTTCTTCAGTCTCTTGTTAATGCTGAATCTCATTGTACTTTCGTTTTGTCCTCTCACTTACTATATGTATTGGGTCATTTGTTTAATCACATTATTAAGTTGTCTTCTACACTTTCTTCTTTATCACTACTTATTATTCTTTGGCTTACTGAGTTAATTACATTAATTGTTTTATTGAGTCCTTGACCCTTATATAATACTTTGTACACAGTTACTTAGTTATCGTTCCTTTCTTAGGTGTTCTGGTGTTAGTTTATGAGTGCTTCATTCTTTATCTTTTGTTAACTTTATTGTCAAGGTATGTACTATTACAACACACATCAACAACCAAACTGAAAAAACAGCCCAAATTCAAAAAAGCAGGATATAGAATCGCATACAAAACTACTAACAAAACAGAAAACACACTATCAAAACACACACAAAGCACAAAACAAATTTGATCTACCTGGTGTTTACTAACTAAATTGCTCAGATTGCAACAAATTCTACATAGGACAGACAGGACATAGCTTCAAAGATACATTGAACACACAAAGGCACTACACTCCACTACAGAATCCACCTTTGCAAACCACCTCATTGAAGCAAACCACACATACAAAAACATCGACAATAACATGGACTAAATATCACTATTACTTTAACGACTCGGAACACTAGGTTTTTTATAAGTAAAAGCAAAAAGTTTTACCTTACAGCCTTAACCGGTTTTCACCTTTAAAAGGCTTAAAAAACCTAGTGTTCCGAGTCGTTAAAGTAATAGTGATATTTAGTTAAGTAACGGACACGTCATGGACAACGAAATCCAAGAAAAACATGGACATTCTACACGTACACACAAAAGGCTGAAAACTAGACACTCTAGAACAATTGGAAATATACAAACACACGAAAACACTTAAAAACATCCTAAATGAACAGACACAATTCAAATCACACGCATTATTCGAACATATCACACCCCACACACACAATATCGATCTTTCAAAATTCGATACCGTCGCCAACAATAAGACAGACAGTGCTTTCAGCGGCAGCCTCTGAAGAAGCTTTTTAAAAGTGAAAACCGGTTCAGGCTATAAGGTAAAACTTTTATGTTTTTACCCATAAAAAACTTTGTGTTCCGCATCAGTAGTGAAATAATTATATTTTCTTATTGTTCAGTTGGGTAAGGTGTAAGTATTCTTATAAATCTGTACTGTCAAACTATTTTGTTTACTGTATTGTATTCCATATGATTGAACATCCAATAGGTGACCGTTTAAGCAAGTGAACGAAACCATTATGGGCTGACCACTGGCCGAGGTAGATGACTGTTAATGGAGGTGAAAATTTACATTGACCTTAAAGAAAGTAAAATCCGTTCCTCAAAAAAGCGGCCATTCATAAAGGTGGCCGCTGAATAAAGATAGGCGTTGAGTCAGGTTTTACTGTGTTTGATAGACCCTTGTAGTATGCAGACAATACAATATTGATTTCAGAAACAGAAAATCAGAGATCAGTTCCAGAGACAGTAATGAGATGGTGTCAGCTTGCACAGAATAGGAAATGATAATTTCAGTGGAAAAAACAAAATATCTAACTAAACAGATGACAAAGTCGTTACATTCATTTATCTCAATACATCAAATTATTATAAGGTTAACAACAAAGCAGGACATGATACAACAGTAGCCAGAGCGGCAGGCACATTAAATGATGTAATAGGAAAAAGAAAAATTTACACACTGAATTAAAACCAGAGTATACAAAGCCATTGTATAACCTATGAAACAGAACAAAGGACTAAGTTCTAGAAATGAAGACTAGGTAAAATTTGGGAAAGCCATGTGACAGAATATGATGAAGATGTAAGATATCATTATAGCAATGAATAATTATGGATGGGTGAACATCGTTTTGTAAGGGGAGGTAGAAGTAAATCATTGGTACGAAGAATACTGAAATTTTTGGTGTACACAGTGAAACATTGATATAACGCTCTTCTATAGACCGGCCAAAAAGCACTTTATATCGAGGGTCGCTTTATATAAAGGTCCCAAGTTTAACTATTTAATTTGTAGCAAATGAAAACCCATGCACAAATATCCACAAAGAAATACCGATGGCTAAAGCATGGCTAAATTACTTATTGCTTGATTCAATAAAATCTCTACATAATCATGTACTTTCTCAATTAGCCCTTTGATGAGCATGGTTGTGGATTAGTAGCTTGACTCACAGGAGCAATGGTTTTTTTCAAGTGTATCGACCTAACAACTATTGTGCAATTATACCTCTGAAATAAAATAAATAATGTTATTACACCATGTAAAACTATGAAGAATTTGTCCATTTACTTCACTAATAATATTTGAATGTATAACATCAACAAACTCATCATTTCATTTACCATCCTACTATACCAACCTACTAAAATCGTCTTCAGTCTCTACGAAGTCATAAATTATTTCCCATATTTTTTTCAGATAAATGTCGTCTCATTTTTAACACTTAATGTATCACCAAATGAAATTTGCTACACCAAAATAGCATTTATAACAACAGTGGAAAAATAATCTTCATGAACTTACTACAACTTTGTGACGTTTAATACAGTTTAAAATATACAAAATACATAAATATAATTTCCACCTACCTTTATAGTTTCGTTTGTCTGGGTCCAGGATTGTTTCGTACGAACGCTAGATACAAACATGTGTTTCATGGGTTGTCGAAATAACTAACTCTACACATCTTTATGAAGAGAAATGATTCGTTTTTTAATGATCAACTATTGCAATTTTAAATTTTTGTTTACCAAATACATTTTCTTACATGTCATCAAATGTTGTGTAACTCTTGTTCATACATTTTACTTTTATATACTTAAATAATACTACTTACTCTTAATAAGATAGCCCAGCCTGCCTTTCACTCACTACTCACATTCTTAAAACAACCCCCCTTTATCCTGATTGATCAATCTAATACATGATATAAAATCCCCGCCGGCAACGCGTTCATCAGTGACCTCGTGGCCACCCCGCAGTAAGTTGTAATCGTCCCGAAAAACAAAAACTGAATAAACAAATTTGTATGTGGATGTTCTGTAGTTATTTCTCCATCACTGTTACTGGTTTAAAAAGATTGATTCACTTTGATTGACACATTTTTCAAATTTTGAGAAGAGCTACCCCTTCTAAGGGCACCGGCCGGTAAGCAAGGGGACGAACAACTGCGCAACGTTCTTGGCGAGCGGTAGGAAGTTCATGCCCACTGCCAACGGATCTCGTTGTCGTTCAAAGTTGATTTGCTGTGGCTTATTGGCTAAGCACATGCTATAAAGTGATTGTTTCTGTAGTGAGTGCCGATGATATTAGGCACTGCTAGACTGACGTCACCAAAAGGAGGCGGTCCTTAGCTACGTTTCCTCCATCTCAGTCAAGGAGACTGTGAATAGAATTGTCTCCTGGCATCTTGGTTTTTGGACGGCAGCGTCCCTCCGAGCGTAGGTCTGTGTTGCGCGTGCGTGCGCGGTCACATTTAAACAAAGTTCATAAAAATCGAGGGTGGTACAAATTCTTTGCCTGGTTTCGCAACGGAATATTACGTTGCTGCTTTGTTCCAAACGGTTTCAGTCAACACGTGGTCTGTCACAATGGAATTAACTTGCACAATATTTTTGTGAAACCCCGAAAACTGAAATAAAATTTTAAAATACCAATACCCCATATTTTGACACGTCACAATACCCCCCCAATGAGAATTCTTCTGTCCCAAAACAGAAGAAATCTCATTGATAAAACCCCTAAGAGGACCGGTGAGGAACTGGTGCCAAAAACCCCCTTGTTCTTATACTTCATGGGTACACGACCCCCCTGGCTCAGCAACTATGGACGCATCTGAACGAGATCACTGGACTTCTCCGTAAGAGATCCCAACACCGAAAAATCGAACAGACCAGTACCACGGCGCACCTCGCCTTCTATCATGCTACCCCAAAAATCCTCAATCCCTGGCTTAGACTATGCCAGATCCTCCACCGATATGTTTCCCCTTGTATGCAAACTGGGCTATCTTTGGCAGATACTGGGCTCACACACACTCACATTACATGTTATAAATTGAAAACTTCTTTAAAATTTATTTAAGTTACAACCCATTGGTTGTTTTCATTTAAAATCAAATAATAAATTTTGTATATATTTTAAATTATTCTCTTCATTAGGTTTTTCTGTTATTTCTGTTAGTTAAAATAAATCAATTTAAACATCTCTTACAAATAAGAACATCCTTACCCTAACATGTGAATACCTAAAGTCTAACAATACAATTCAACAAAACAATTCAATAATAATAAACATGGTTAGTACACAAACAATAAAATAATCAAAGTTTAAAATATCCATGATCTGGCAGGCGCAAAATCTTTTTTTTTTTTTTTCAAAAAAAAATATTTTCCAAAAAATTTTAAAATTCAAAGAAAAAGTTTAAATTTATTAAAATGTTTCCTTTACATATAGAAATTATTTAAAATTTGTTTAAATTGATCAAAAAAACAAAAGTTGAATTAACTTCCCTACTAAACAAGCTTAGTATGTATATGACCACTGTCAGCTGATCAAAACTAGGTCAAGTCCAAAACCCTTGACCCACATACGTAATGTACAAGTTCTATCTGAAAATACATTTAATATCTGTAACAATCTCTCTTAAAGCACAAAAACATAATAAAATAAAGCATTTAAAATTACAAAATATTATTATGAATGATAAGCAAATTGTCATTTAAATTATTTAAAATAAACAATTTCTAATTTTACATTTCCAAATTCCATCAAAATTTTGTCACTGGTTTTAATTAAAATTTTATATTTTTATTATAAATCTCTTTCTGTATTTGACAATCTCATTCTCCATTACCTTGGGTGATTTAAATACTTATAACAATTTAATTTACTACTTGACATTTATACATATATAATCTTTCTCCCTTTGACTCTAACCTCTAACAACGGTAACTCACATGACACCCATCTCTATCAAAATCTCTATCAAACAGTCTCTAAACCCAACTTATCATTAAACTCAAATCGCCACCTTCTCTCAGTATATAAAAAAATACTCTCTAACCCTTTGTACTTAGGATATGTGTTCCCCCCCCCAAAAAACTCATTTCCCATTATCTGGTCCCTGGATTCTACCTGAGCAACCCCTTCCCACTAAATCGGTCCCATCCCGTCCCAAACCTTGTTGTGGACTCCTACATTACACTACCCCCTATTACAAAATTACCATCCCCAAAATCTCAATCTTATTACCTTACTTCATTACAACAAAATAACATCATTAATTATGAACCTCAATATATCACTCAATATTCTACATATATTCTCCATGACTACTGTGTCAACATCAATACTCAAATTCTATTACATTATCTCACAACAACATTACATTACTTCAAAACAATATTTCGATCTTTACTACTTCAACGTTAACTTCAACTTGGACTGCTCTATATGTCCCACAAAATATTTATCACCCAAAACTATCTTTTATTATTTCTGACAATTCATTTAACATCTTACCACATTAAATTACTTTTCTCATTACTTTAAATAGCATCTGTAATACATTAAAACATTACCTTAAACATTAATTACCTGGAACATTTACAACCAATATAACAGTGACATTTTATTGCTGATCAGCTGACCTACCCTAACACAATGAAAACACATTTCAAAATTGAACAAATTACATGAAATAGATATATTTATCAATACTTACTTCTAACCTCCTTGTTTCCCCGTTTTCTGATTCTGATAATTTATGTGAACCGCCTGCCGGTCGGTTTAGTTATTTGCTTAGTTTAAAAATACACAAATTATATAAAACATATACTTTCTAATCAACTCTTATATCTAACCTACTACAATACAATATTACCTTTAAACATAGAATGAACACCTTATATTGAATGTATGAGCATCTAGTTATTTAAACAGAACACAAGCATTTTTATTAGATCAAAATTAAAGTTGGCAATTTTTTATGATATAAAATTTAAATTCGTGGCTCCTCTGAGCCACCTCCCCTCCACACACACAAATTTTCAAATTTATTATTAATAATTATTACATATCATCTTTCAGTTATTATTAAAAATTTTTAATTATTATTTTAATTTAACACAATTATTGCAAATAAACATTTTTATTATACTCGATATTAACGTTGACTTGTTGCATGATTATGTTGGTAACATGAATGAATTTGGTTTTTGTGGTTACGACACACAAAGTAACCATTTGTTTGTCACTAAAATTGAACAATGTTATATAAAACCAAGGTTAATCTATGACGATGGAGGGTAGGCTATGAAACAATAAAAGACGATTATAAACATTTTGTTTTGTGGTTTTGACATGGCAGATTTGGACAATGAAGTGCGGAAAAACTGAACAGTTAATAACAACAGTTTTTAACCTGTTCGGGCGCCATTGTGACGTTTAATACAGTTTAAAATATACAAAATACATAAATATAATTTCCACCTACCTTTATAGTTTCGTTTGTCTGGGTCCAGGATTGTTTCGTACGAACGCTAGATACAAACATGTGTTTCATGGGTTGTCGAAATAACTAACTCTACACATCTTTATGAAGAGAAATGATTAGTTTTTTAATGATCAACTATTGCAATTTTAAATTTTTGTTTACCAAATACATTTTCTTACATGTCATCAAATGTTGTGTAACTCTTGTTCATACATTTTACTTTTATATACTTAAATAATACTACTTACTCTTAATAAGATAGCCCAGCCTGCCTTTCACTCACTACTCACATTCTTAAAACAACCCCCCTTTATCCTGATTGATCAATCTAATACATGATATAAAATCCCCGCCGGCAACGCGTTCATCAGTGACCTCGTGGCCACCCCGCAGTAAGTTGTAATCGTCCCGAAAAACAAAAACTGAATAAACAAATTTGTATGTGGATGTTCTGTAGTTATTTCTCCATCACTGTCACTGGTTTAAAAAGATTGATTCACTTTGATTGACACATTTTTCAAATTTTGAGAAGAGCTACCCCTTCTAAGGGCACCGGCCGGTAAGCAAGGGGACGAACAACTGCGCAACGTTCTTGGCGAGCGGTAGGAAGTTCATGCCCACTGCCAACGGATCTCGTTGTCGTTCAAAGTTGATTTGCTGTGGCTTATTGGCAAAGCACATGCTATAAAGTGATTGTTTCTGTAGTGAGTGCCGACGATATTAGGCACTGCTAGACTGACGTCACCAAAAGGAGGCGGTCCTTAGCTACGTTTCCTCCATCTCAGTCAAGGAGACTGTGAATAGAATTGTCTCCTGGCATCTTGGTTTTTGGACGGCGGCGTCCCTCTGAGCGTAGGCCTGTGTTGCGCGTGCGTGCGCGGTCACATTTAAACAAAGTTCTGAGAAATCGAGGGTGGTACAAATTCTTTGCCTGGTTTCGCAACGGAATATTACGTTGTTGCTTTATTCCAAACGGTTTCAGTCAACACGTGGTCTGTCACAATGGAATTAACTTGCACAATATTTCTGTGAAACCCCGAAAACTGAAATAAAATTTAAAAATACCAATACCCCATATTTTGACACGTCACAACTTCAAACACATAGTATATCTATTACGACTGTAAAGACTAATGCAAATGATAAAAACAGCTCTGTGAGTATATTTCAAGTAGTTCAGTTTATTTCCAACACATTGCAGCACCTTACAGACAGCTTAAGAAATGAAAGAATGCTTAAAACATGTATGCTAACTGAAACACTGCGCACCCATTCTGAAACATGCATGCTCCCTGATGGTAGCTGGCTAGTGTAACTTCTCCAATGCTCATCAAAGGGTTAAATAACTCGATTACACAACAATTGTTGTTAAACTGATTATCCAGTTAACCAATTACCATGAAATATTTCTTTATAATTTTTAGTCAGCTCCACTTTTAAGAAAAACTATTTTCTCATGTAGTGTCCAGTGTCCATAATGTTTTTGAAGTCTTCTTCTGATCTGGACCATGTCAAAAATGTCTTGTATGATGGTGTTACACTCAATTACCTGGGGACACTCATTGTAATATGAGTGAAATGTCATCATACAATACATTTTGATGCAGTCCATACCGGAAGAAGACTTCAAAAACGTAAATGCTATTTTGTAGTAGAGATCTAATTAAAAAATATTCGTCACACTCCAAATGAGACATGGATTTGTTACATGCTTTTATTTTATTTATAAAAAGTCTACACCATACCTCAACTGTAAATGTCTGTAGGCTAACATTGTGTCCATCAAAACATTGGTCCACATATTTCTTCCTTTCACTACTTTGTGTGAAGTCTATATGTCGTTCACCAATCTCAGCAGCCGCTAAATGAGACATAAAGGTCTTATTTAAAAGTTTATAAATAAATATAAAATATTAATTTAATTTAATTTAATTTAACAGCTTTTATAACCAATTAATTATTGGAAGTATAATGCTTTTAACTTCAGTAAATGCTTTTGGCGGCTCAGTAGACCAGTCTGTATGGCACATGGCTACTAATCTAGAGGTACCAGGTTCGATTCCCGGGCCCGCACCATAAAATCAAGGTGCCTTTTTCAGCCCCCAGCTCGACTCAGCCTGTTGAAAATGAGTACCTGGGATAACATCCTGGGGATAATAATGGGCGGCTGAAGCGTAGTGCTGGCCACACTGCATTCCTTGTATGCCGTATGGCTCACATAAGGCAGCCTACCCTGCCTTCTCCTAAGCTGCTTCGGTGGTATCCACGGGAACCATTATTATTATTATGCTTTTAAATATATCAGACACATAGACAAATATACAAAGTAAAGTCTTAGTAAGATTCAGGCCTCTAAAAATGTCTCTTCTGAAGCATATATTATGGAGATGAAAATATATGTTCAGGATTACACGTGTTCTCTGCCTGTTAAATAAAACAGGAATTGAGAACTTGCTGCTCTATACAGGAAACATTAAGCACAACACTGCCAAAAGAATTTCTACAATGTACCCCAGCATGTAGAATGGACACCGGTAAGCCATGAAAAAGATGGTACAGTTCGTAAAACTATTAGCACAGAATCATCGCAAGTTACTAACAATGGTATTTGACAATATAAGTATATGATCACAAGATAATATGCTATTCCAACAGATCTCAAAACAAGTGGTTAATTAATGATAATGTGGTGTATTTATAAAATACATACACTTATTGTTTTACTAATGGTACCTATAATTTCAATTTTTTATTGTATTGTATTTATTGTTTATAGTATGGTACCTTTAGGCTATAAACAATAAATACAATACAATAGAAAAAAGTGGTTAATGGAAACAGACTGGGAATTAATATGGCAATCAAAAGAAGGAAAATTAAAAATTTTTTAAATATTGTCCTTGGATCCAAGATGTTTGCTTGGCCTCATTATCAAGATCAAAACTGAACAGTAAAGTTTAACAAGTACAGAATTTACTTGAACATAAGATTCCCCCTTTTGTTCTAGATATTTCTCTACAGTTTGGAGAGGGTTCTTATATTTTAAGTCAGATCTAAGAATCGAATATCTAGAGATGGGAAAGAAGTGTGAATTCAGAGTACAAAATTAATAGACACCAGAAATTTTTTATAACATAATGTGTTACAGCATAAATCTAATAGAATTTTGGTATTCAGCCCAAAAATGCCTGGAACTTTGTGAGGTATTTTTCATGAATATTTTTAAAAGGATTGAACAGTTGTTCTTTTGGTTAGGTAAGTATTGTAAACCATATTCACTGCATTTTTATGTTTGTAAAATTCACCAAATTCCATAAATGCATTGCTTCCCATGATATTTCATGTGTTTTAGCCATTTTCATGATATTTCATGTGAAATAATATTTTGGATTTTGCTATTAGTTAGGTTAATGCTGTAATGCTACAATGGAATAAACTATGAATGACTGTGTCACCCATTATGATTACTAAATTGAGTTTCAATGACATTATGAATATACAAGTAGGAATACTACTTTCAGTTAGCGTCCTAACCTTCATTACTAATTCTGTTGTGCAGTTTGTGAATGAGATTTGGAATTCTGAAAGTTGTGATTATACATGAATATGAAAAGGAGTTTAAAAGTGAAGGGTCATACAGCTTTGATGAAAAGGAAAAATTAAAAAACTTGGCTATTCCCTAGCAGCCAAGAAACTTAAACACACCACATTATTCATATCTATTCACATGCTACAAAAGTTAGGTGCCAATGCATAGTATCCACACAAAAAATTACAAAAACAAATTTTGTGACTCTGAACTTAAAAACCATATTACTGGATTTTCATGTATAAGAATAACTAATAGATCTAAATGCCCCATGTTTAGATCTTAACTAAATGTGGACATGTAACATCCATGTAAATATTTCTTTTTTACGAAATTTGTAAAACCAATATTGTAAAAACATTTTTTATATACAGTAGACTCTCGACTATCCGGCCTCCGTACTATCCGGCCTATTTTTGAACCTACGTGCCGTGTGCAAAACACAAATTGTGATATGATTACCCCCCTCGCCCTGCTACCTGCTCTTTGTTTCGTCAGTTGTGTATTGGATGTCAACAAGTGAGGAATACGTTTGCCACTGTTCCTGGTTAAGTTCGTAAATTGTTTTTTGGTATGCTTTGTTGTTTTTTAATTGAAGATTACGAAATGGGTGATAACCGAAAAAAGGCTGTCGTGACTATGGAGAAGAAACTACGTGCTATAAAACGACTGGACTCTGGGGCAACGGCAAAAACTATTGCTTTGGAGTTAGGAGTTGGGAAAAGTACAGTTAGTGACTAGAAGAAAAATCGAGCAGAAGTTGAAAAGTGGTGTGCTGCCCAAGCTAATAGAAGTGGAATGAAAGTAAGAAAAGCCATGCTAAAAGGTAAGCATAAAGAAGTTGAGGAAGCTTTATTTTTGTGGCATGAACACTTAAGACGAAAAGGCTTGCATGTTACTGGGCCAATATTGCAGGAAAAAGGATTGCAATCCAAGTGGCAAATAGAAGAAGATTCAGAATTTACTGCCAGTGATGGATGGTTAGATCGGTGGAAAAAACAATTCGGTATTCATCAGAATACACAAGTGGGGAGGCTTTATCTCCTGATAAAGAGGCTGTACTTTTGTTCAAAGACAATTTTTGTAAGCTTGTTCAAAAGGAGGGAATGTCTGGGGAGCAGTTGTACAACTGCAATGAGACTGGTTTAATATATAAGATGCTCCCTAGAAAAACCCTTGCTTCAAAAAAAGAAGCCGCTCCACCAGGTACAAGAAAAGCAAGGAACGAGTCATCATCTTGGCTTGCAGTAATGCAACCAGCAACCACAAGCTTAGGTTGACTTTAATAGCAAAATCAAAGAAACCTAGAGATTTTATAAAACTGGAAAATCAGGAATCACTACCCTTATATTATATACATCAAATGAAAGCATGGATGAATTCAGAAATCATCCAAAATGAATTCATACCAACTGTAGAAAAAAATTTAAAAGACAACAATTTGCCGAGAAAAGCCGTGCTAATTCTTGACAACGCACCTTCGCACCCAGCCACTGACGAACTCACAAATGGAGACAGCAAAGCTTTATTTTTATCAGGCAATATGACGGCTGTTTGTCAGCTGATGAACCAGGGCATCCTTGAAATGGTAAAGAAAAAGTATCGCCGGCGTCTTCTCAGTTCGCTAATATCAGGGATTGATAACAATGAAGACTACTTAACCACTCTGAAAAAGATTTACATGCTAGATGTCATAAGGTGGTTGACCGAAGCATGGGAAGAGATTCCAAACATATCACTTGTAAGGTCTTGGAAAATTCTTTTGGACCATGAAGGTAGACATTTCAACCTTGAACTCGTGTGTGAAACCGAAGTGAAAGATGAAAACGATAAACTTGTTTTGTTGCTGGAAAAAGTACCAGGCTGTGACGATGTCAATGCAGAAGACATTAGAGAATGGATGCCAAACGACGAAGTTGATGAAATAACTGACAACAATATTGTGGAAATGGTGACACAGGGAGAAGAAATAAAAGAAGAGGAGGAGGAGGCATCTTTATATGTCAGAAAAAAATCTCATCCCACAAGATGATTGAGGCAGCGCTGCAGTACATTAGTCAGCAGGAGGAAGCGACGCCAGCTGATATCATCTGGTTGCGTAAGTGGAGGGACATTGTGTCACCGAAGAGTGCTAAAAGGGAGAAGCAGTCAGATGACTGCTAGACAACAAGGACTTATTCAAAAACTGAAAACTGTAAGTTTTGACTTTTTATCTTAGACCTACCTTTTCACATTTGTCTAATCATTTATCAATGAACAGTAAAACAAGTTTAAATCATTTTTTTAAGAATTAGGGTTTCGTGTTACGTTAATGTTTTGTTTATTTTAAAACTGTATGTATTCATACTGTACAATGTACATTATTTTATGTTTCCTGCAATTACGTTAGACATCATAAAATTTATCTTAAAATGTGTATACAGTATTTTTATTCTTGGACTTCCTTTTTCTGTAATAAATTTTTAAAATGTACAGTACAGTACAGTACATAACAAACATTTATAAAGTACTGGCCTGTAATAAGAGGTCAGAAAATATGAATAAGAGCGGGTTTTGGTATAAAAAGTGTGTTTTTAATGGTATGGATGGGGCAGGAAGTGTGTAATCATAGAACTCCGGCCTATCTGGCTTTTTTGTTATCCGGCCTGCCCTTCCGCCACATTAGGCCGGATAGTCGGGAGTCTACTGTACTTTTCACTTTAAACAATTTTTTTTTAATTACTTCAATTACATTTTTATGGTCATCACAAATTGAGCAGAACTGCTTGTTTCGTGATGAATGTGAATGTGTCTGGAAAAATTAATTGTGTTAAAAAGTGAGTTCTGTTACATAATAAGAATTCAAAGTAGTCTTATTTTGAATTGTATGCTGTATAGGTTTGTAAAATAAAAGTGAGTGCATACTATTTTTTGAGTAAATTGCTTTATTTATAAAGTAAATTACCACTTTTCATGGTACTATTATGTTATAAAAAAATTAAACTTAAAACATTACCAGCTAAAATTGCAGAAACGTTGTAGATATCAAGTCTTAAGAATTCCTTACATAATTATTTGGATTTTCTTTTGCATCACAATTAGTTCTAACCTGGAGCATACACAGAACTGCAAAAAAACGCAGCTTTTGCACCGCATCATGGCTCAAGAGATTATGAAGTAAACTATTAAAAATAGAAATAATAATAATAATGTGTGAATTCTGGAACATACACTTTGATTGGACCCGGAAAGTTTCCTGAATCACTTGTCTGCAGGATATGACAAACACAAACAATAAATCCAGAGAAAAGGAAAATGAGAATAAAATATGTGGGTATCCATACCTAATACCATTATATTAATTTTTATGTTAAATTTAGCACTAATTTAATTAAGGAGCATTTTTCTATTTATTGCAACAATCTAAAAAGTAAGCTTTATAATCCAGTATGACTAAGATTTTTATACCACTTTCCCATGAATTTATTTACATCTTTTCAAGATTCTTATCTATAATATAAGATTAAAATATAGTAGGGGGTTTATAATCAGGCGGTCTTACTCTGTGGTGCTTCTAATCATAATAAATAAAATTCAGCATGAACAGGCAATAAAAACAATTAATCGGTACTTGATACGTACCACAACACTCTGAAATACAAACCTAACATTTTTAGTTAGATGTACCCCAAGTATAATCATTTCTCAAAATTATGGATGTCACAGTCTTAACCAAGTCTTCACATGTAAAAGTCTGTCAAAAACATGGTGACACCAAACTTTACATGACATGGACAGAATGTGACCTGCATGGATCACAGGGAATAATCTTTAATATGAGACTCTTGTATGAAGATTATTGCTTCTCTAATACAAAAATATTAGGAGAGAAAGTCACATACTGTGATGACCTTCAGTCACACTACTATAGCTTGACCAGAGACAAAAATCGCTGGAGAGGGGATTGCCACCACAACGCGTCGCAATGAAGGGGGAATGTTACCCCCTCCATTGTTGTCAGTCACACTCATTACCACAGTATTTTATACGTGTTATTTATATAGTGGCAACGACTCGTGCCTTGTGCCCAAAATCATGCATATGCTATTAATTTGTAACAGACTATTTGAAGTAACAGATCATAAAATAATCATTTTATTTCTATAAAATGTATTAACAAATTCGAAAATCCTCAAATTTGAATACATAATTTGAAAATAATATCAGCAGAACCTAACCCAAAATTTATGGAAGGTATACTTTACATAAAACAACTGCCTATGTAAATCGAGGTGCCTACCGCTCTAGTAATAAATAATGTTTGTTAAAAACTTTTAATAATAAATAAAGTTTAATTATTTATTATTAATAATAATAATAAATTGTAAGTATTTATGGTATTAATTTTTCTTACCTACTTGTTGTCTGCATCTTCATTTGTACTTGAATCTAAACCTCCCCCCCTCCCAGATATAATTTGTCCGTAATCCAGTACTGTTCAATTTTTTTTTTTTTTTTTTTTTTTTTTGTATGTGCATAACACTTTTTTCATTTTCGATCGTAAAATTTTTAAATATTATTTCGCAACACTTCTTTTTCCATCTAAAGATAATTCACTAGAATTATGTGTAAGTTCTCCTTTAATATCTCCCCAGACGAGTTCTATAGGATTCAGATCGGGATGGTAAGGTGGCAGACGAAGTGGAATATGGCCTTTTGCATGAATTATTTCGTTGACAGTACATGTTTTTTCACAATTAAATGATTTCACTTTTTCCAGCAACTGAGATTTTGTCAATGTACAATCTATTTTAACACTGTGATTCACAAGCCAGTCAATTATTTCTTGATTCAGTCAACCTGAGGTCGGCCTTTTATCACTTTCTACACAATAATACTTCGCAACGTCCATCACTATTACTGAGCTGTTTGGGGATTAAGTAGTAATTTTTCTGATAGCCACTTACTGAAATTATAAAAATTCATAGAGCTTATGATAGTCTCCAGATGTCGACGAAAACTTAAATATTAACAGTGCATTGATAACAAAACCACCCTCTCCCCCTCCATGAATCTTTCCCAATTTTCTTTGTTATACTGACTTCTTCAGAAGATTGTCAACATGAAGATGCCTGAACATAAGTTTCAACAATATAATCAATATTTTTACCCTCTTGTCTTTATTTAGTTATGTTACTTAGATAGCGAATTCTCCAAGTAATGATATAAGTAGCTTTTTATTTGATTGGCAGAGAGTCCATTTAAATCCTAACTTTCTAAGTCATTGCCTCATATATTCTCGTTCACATTCAACATCATCTTCCTTTAGAGATTGTAGTAAACCCTTTATTGAGGGGGGAGACTTTTTGACTACATAAAATTCGTGTACCTTTCTCCTTATTGCACTATCTGTGAAGGAGCCCCACTATATTATTTTTATTAGCCTGTGATTTTGGCATAGAAAATAGATTTTTTCACAACCATGTAACGGTACAGAAGTTTGGGATTCATTTTATTCTTTTATCAGTTATAATAATGTGGAGTTTTAATAATCGCACAGCACCTCAGTTTTAATAATCGAAACTCACTTTTGAAACACCTAGTTGTCAGTTTGTACCACAAGCCAGGCAACATGCAACGAAACCTGGAGCATCGGAATGTACCCGAGTGCCAGTTTAGACATCGTGAAGAGCACGTACCGTTTCCCTGGTCGCCGGGTGCGAGACGACGATAAATAGCGAGATTTTGCGGGAAATGCTCTCGACCAATGAGAAAGCAAGTTGCCACGCTCAAGAGGGATTCTGGCCATCTTGAGAACGTCTCAGTAAGCGTCAGTCGGCTTATAACTTCGGAACGGCACAGAGGCGTTAATGCGCGGTTCGCCTAAAATCTATTTAACAATGTAGACCGACCGGCCGAGAATGTGAAAATTGTTAAGAAACTATCAGTAAAATAACAGTGAAATATCAATTAACAACCAGTGATCAAAATTTAACGAGCAAGTGTATTTCAGAAAACCCAAGTGAACAAAGAACAAAAACCCGGTAGTGATTTCAACCCGAGCCTGAGGCAATAACAGGGAAGTAACAATGCGATTTAAATAAAAATCAATATGAAAAGAAAAGTTATATAATGGGCAAAGAGATTTCTCATTTTTAAGGGGGCAAAACGTGTGAAAGGGAGAGAGTGAGCGGGTACTGGGTTGCCTTATAAAAGATATTTAATCTAATTATAATAAGTAAATACATTAATTCTTGTTTTGTTTTGAAAAGTAAGTAAAAGAGAATACAAAAAAAAAGTTAAATAAAAGAGCTAGTTAACGCAGTCAATGAGAGTCAAATTTATTAAATAATACAAACCCAAACGCACACTTACAGGTCACAAGTTCGCGTGAAAGATCCTGGACCCGTAAAGTTTTGGAACTGGGACAAATAAAATTATTTATTTATCTATTGATAATTTCAAGTAAATATAATTCTTCAACCAGAAATAGATAATTTCTTATCTTCTTTTAAGATTTTGTAGACAGTGAAACAATTGAATTTATTTCACATTGTAATATCTTACTTCGGGTTTCACTCCAAGGTTCTACAGACAAAACCAGTTGCAGAAGGATTACTTGGGTTTGAGTTACGAAATAATTACGCTAACACAAATTTTTCGTATTCTAACAAATCAGCTTTCTTTATTAAACTGAATTATTTCCTTTCACTTTACCTTCACACTACAATTTCAATAAAAAACAAGAATACATGGATATTTAATCACTCAATATAAACTACTATAAAAAATGACTTAACAATAGCGTTATTTTGGTAACCAGCACTTTGCGACACACACTCTCTCTCTCTCTCTCTCTCTCTCTCTCTCTCTCTCTCTCTCTCTCTCTCTCTCTCTCTCTCTCTCTCTCTCTCTCTCTCTCTCATACTCTTTTAACTCCCTTACTGAGATCTCATTAATAAAATATTTTAACTTGGAAATATTAAATTGTATTTAAACTTTGATTAAAATTTTCTATTTTTTATCAATGAATTGTGTTCAGTACAGTTACCCATCCATCCGGTGTTCCCATCGTTGTTTCACCACCTTGTGTTCCCCACTTTCTTTATTAATATACTCCGAAACTAGTTTTTTACATTTAAATTTTCCGTCAGCTGTTGCTTATTCATTACCCCATAGTATATGTTATTTTAATATAAATGCACCATTACTTTCAGTCGGCCGACTTTAGGTTTGCTCGCGCTATATTGCTTGTGCACTATGTTAGATATTTTACTGGATGGGCCGACGATGTTTACGGCCCATCTCGCATGTCTGAGGCCACTGTTTTTAGTTAACTTGCAGACGACTGTAATCTGCTACTGTCTGATGCAAACTGGGGTGACAAAGTGTTTAACTGTGATTCACAAAGAGACTGAGCTGGCAAGCTGTTGCGTAATATGTCTGGCTGGGCAGACTCCAGACATTAGACATAAACAGTCTGCAATAACATTGTATGTGTGGATGGTTATAATGGGGTACCCCACAGGTGAATACTGACTACTTTAAAATTAAAACTGGTTTAAATTATTATCTTCTTAGCACACAATTCTGTACCATTACAATACCACCCCAATGAGAGGTTTTATGCCGAAGCATAAAAACTCTCATTGCCTAAAACCGAAGAGGATCAGTAAGGAGATGGCGCCGACAACCCCCCTTAACTCTCTACTAAACTCATGGGTACTTACCCCCCTAGCCCAGTGGCTGTGACTGCACCCATCTGACCTTACTGGACTTCTCTACTCGCGATCCCAACACCATAAAATCAGATAGGCACTCGCCACAGTATCACCTGGCTCTGAAACATTCAAGTGAAATATCAACAAAATGGCCTTCCATCATTCCATATCCCCAACTGATTCGTTTCCTCTTAGTCCTACTAATTCATTAACAAAGTACTGGTTCGATTTTTATAAAGTACTGGTTTCTTTCTACAAAATACAACATACATATGTCTACATTGCAATATAAACTTACTGTCTACTTACATTTATTTACATTGAATACATAAAAATCACATACCAGTTATATATTGGTAAGTTTCTCCCCTAACAAAACATAGTTCCCCACTAAAAGTACAAGTAGATTATATAGAATACAAATAAATCATAACACCAACATTAAATCAACTTTCTGTTTACCTTTCATTATCACTTTTACTTTACTTTTCTGTTAAAACTTCAATTATTATTGCCTTATTATTCAATACACAATTCAAACCAAAATAAATTTAAATTCATTACTAGAGTTCATATTTTAAATCAATTTAATTCCAACTCAAACTTAATTTCATTCCTTCTCTTATTCAAAACAATGAAATTGCTTTGGTTACATTATATTCAAAATGATTCTACTTTAATTTATTAATCCTTTCACAGAAATTTCGAACTACATTACAATCAGGTCACCAAGTTGCTTCATTATATGATTCACCAAAAGTTAACTTCATTTCATCACACCTTGCATTTATGTTATTTTGTCATAAAATTGATTCATAGCAATTATTCATCAAAATAAAACATTCTTGTTATTGTCAACTCCAGCATGACTGTAAACATTAGTCACGCAACATACAATGTCAACAGCATATCAGCTGAGGCACTACCAGAATATTAACATAATTTCATTACTAAAATTCACATTTTTAAATTAGTTTCATTTCAACTCAAATCAAAACAGTTTAACTTTTAGTTACATTATTTAGAACATTTTTGGGAATACACAATTCAAAATAAAGTTTTGAATACAAACTACAAAATTCGATAATAATTGCCTCCTGTTAATTATTTATTAAAATAAATCTTATTATTATACCATTCATCCTCACTACAAACGTGTTTTACATAAGCTATAGTATACATTCCAACAATATAACCTTGGCACAATACATTTAACACCAACACATTTATTTACAAATTTTCCTCATATCCAATTATTATTTACCACACTTCATTACGTAAATAAGCCAAGTAATTACCATTAACTCAAATAATTAAATGTTCATTCATTATTTGTCTAACCCCCGTCATCGAAAATTAATCGGATGCCCACATAACACATTTCGTTTTTATTTACATATCTCACATGGCTACCATTTGTGTAATAACCATTAAAATTTGTTTTTTCTATTGTACCATAATAATAATTCTTAGGGTTACCCCCCATTATTATTTTATCATAAACCAAGTCTACATTATTATTTTTAGTCCAGTCTCCATTAGTATTTATTGTTACACCCAGGTGAGTTGCATCATTATCGCAATTGTCTGCTACTACAAGTACACTAGTTCTCCCAACAGGTAAATGTTTATCATCAATATAATCATTGTTTACTACTGCACAAGGTAAGTCTACATTGCTAATAATATAATAATTTCTCTCCATATTTATTCCCCCTACTAACCCTTCATAATCTCTGCTTAGTCTGAACAACTCTATCACTCTATCTCGCTCTTCATAATCACTCTCCCAGCCCAATTTCACATTCTCACTCCACACAGAGGGCAATGCCACTTTATTAGAACTCCATCTGGCCGTACCAGATATACACAAAAAACTTATTTGACCATTTGTCGACCCATTGTCGCCCAAATGTCCTAGTGAGATCTTTTATCCTCATGCACCACTTGTGAAGCCTTTGCTTCACACTGAACCCCAGAAAAATTTGCCCCCTGTTCACCCTCTACAATCAAACTATCTCTATACTCCCTTTCTAAGTCATAAACACTAACTAGCAATCCTTGATTAACTCAATTCTCATTCTACTCTCATTATCACTACTATTATTTACTGTATCACTTTTTGATACCCCATTTTCAAATACCTCTTTATTATTATTATTCAACATTATTTCACCCCCATTATTATCGTTACTTATTTTAACACCGCCACTTACCTTGTAATTCATTACTTCATTATTTATATTCTCACTACACTTACCTGTGTCTTCATTACGATTAACCCTTATATTTTCACTATCTTCACTTATTTCATCTGTACTTAAACTAACTCTATTGTCTGTAAAAGTATCGTAATCATTTTTACCTCCACTATCAAAACTACTCACCTGGTTAAGGTCACTTTCTTTATTTTCTTTTAATTTACATCTATTTCTTTCCCACTTTTCGTTACTTTCGTCAGTATACGTTTAAATAATTCGTTAAAACTACTTTCACATTTAATTTTCTGGTCATTTACGTTACTACTCAATTCATTCAGTTTTGCATTTTGTACATCAAATTTATAATCATTTACATCAAAACATTTATTGATATCGCTCTTTACTTCATTAAATTTAGCCTCATTATCACTTTTCATTTCATCAAAATTACTTTGCTGTTCCTTTGAAACTACTTTTTATAAAGTTAAATAGATCATCTATTGACAACTCTCTTTCTTTTATTCTGGTCGCTAACGGGAGTAGATTTTGCTCCCGCCTCACTAATTACTACGGATTGTGTTACATTATTTTCATCTAAACTATTTTCATCTAGTCGGCTTGGAGTTGTCTCCAACCCCGAATCATTCGCTACAGCTGATTCAGTTAGAACATTTTCTTGGACCGCAACTGGAGTTAAGCAACCTCCTGACTCACTTGTAACTGCCGAGTCGGTCAGATTTATTTTATTCTCTATATTCTCCATATGAAATTATTATATTTACATATACGTTACACTTTCTACCCTACACAACTGCTCTCAACCCCAAGTACTCGTTTCTGCAACAAGAATTAGGTCTGGTTTGGGTAATAAATTACACTCACTGTCACTGTTCGGGGGCCATTGAGACAATTCAATTTCTATCAAATGATAATATCTTACCTTCGGGTTTCACTCCAAGGTTCTACAGACAAAACCAGTTGCAGAAGGATTACTTGGGTTTGAGTTACGAAATAATTACGCTAACACAAATTTTTCGGATTCTAACAAATCAGCTTTCTTTTATTAAACTGAATTATTTCCTTTCACTTTACCTTCACACTACAATTTCAATAAAAAACAAGAATACATGGATATTTAATCACTCAATATAAACTACTATAAAAAATGACTTAACAATAGCGTTATTTTGGTAACCAGCACTTTGCGACACTCTCTCTCTCTCTCTCTCTCTCTCTCTCTCTCTCTCTCTCTCTCTCTCATACTCTTTTAACTCCCTTACTGAGATCTCATTAATAAAATATTTTAACTTGGAAATATTAAATTGTATTTAAACTTTGATTAAAATTTTCTATTTTTTGTCAATGAATTGTGTTCAGTACAGTTACCCATCCATCCGGTGATCCTATTGTTTCACCACCTTGTGTTCCCCACTTTCTTTATTAATACACTCCGAAACTAGTTTTTTACAGTTAAATTTTCCGTCAGCTGTTGCTTATTCGTTACCCCACAGTTTACGTTATTTTAACATAAATGCACCATTACTTTCAGTCGGCCGACTTTAGGTTTGCTCGCGAGCACTGATTTGGTTGACCGCGCTATATTGCTTGTGCACTATGTTAGATATTTTACTGGATGGGCCGAGGATGTTTACGGCCCATCTCGCACGTCCGAGGCCACTGTTTTTAGTTAACTTGCAGACGACTGTAATCTGCTACTGTCTGATGCAAAGTGGGGTGATAAAGTGTTTTACTGTGATTCACAAAGAGACTGAGCTGGCAAGCTGTTGCGTAATACGTCTGGCTGGGCAGACTCCAGACATTAGACATAAACAGTTTGCAATAACATTGTATGTGTGGATGGTTATAATGGGGTACCCCACAGGTGAATAATGACTACTTTAAAATTAAATCTGATTTAAATTATTATCTTCTTAGCATACAATTCTGTACCGTTACAACAGTAAGCAGAGTACTTCACTTTGTATTCCTTTTTGGTTTTTTAAATATTCTGCCACGTTGAAAACAATTTCTCTGGCTTGACTTGCTAGAGTCACCCCAACTTAGTGTTCGATGATGCCATAAAAAAAAGCTACGGTAACAATGCGACAACAAATAGTAATATAACATCACCAAAAACTAAAGTACACAACACACACTGTGAGTTATAATTATAATAAAATACTAAACAATAACTAATTATTTGTAAAGAAATTGTATAAATTAAAACAAATCGAAATTATTCATAAATATTGTTACATGCCATTTTGCCATGCCATTTTAACATAAATATGCTTTAATACTCTTACCCAAAAGTACCAAGAAACATAGAAATAAGTGATTAAAGACTTAATTAAATATCGTTTATTTTATTGTTTAATTCATGATAATGAAGACTGTAATAATTATGTTTATCACAGTTAAAATAATGTTAATAATGATAAGTAATGAGGACAATATTTAGGAACTGACTTATAAGATTTTGTTTTATTTATAAAAACTGTATTGTATACAGTAAATTAAGAGGAATTGTTATCTATTACTAAGAGTTATTAGTAATTAGTTTGGGTCATAGTGATTAATATTATATGTGATAATATTAATAACACTAATGTTTATGTTAACTGGAAAGTACCAAAATAATAGTAATAGACTTTTGTAAAACTAGACAGTTAAGGTATTTTGAATAAGAATTTCTATTAAAATGATAATAAACAATGTGAGGTTAAGTTATATGATTACTAAATGTATCAAATAGTTTTAATAACGTGAAAAGTACAAGAAGAACTAATAATAAATAATTTTGGAACAAATAAATAAAAAGTGTAAATGGGTAACTCAAGAAATATGTAACAGAAGATAATCAAAAGTGGTGTCAAAATAATCAGTTTCATCAGAAGATCAAAGAAACTAATAAAGTGAAGATCAAAGATCTTATAAAAAAGTTATAACAGTTTAAAGAAAATGAAAGATAAAATAGTAAAAGTTTGTTTATGTTGATGCTATAATATCACCAGGGTGACATAAAAATGTTACATTAGAAACCAATAAAAAGGAGAGATAGGCGTTAGCAACTAAAATGTTATATACATGAAATAGGAATTGTATTATTGGATCTGAACGAGAAAGGTTGAATTAAACACCAGATAATGACTAATTTAAATTATTATACATGTCATATCAGTGGACCTAAATTAAAAAGTTAAATAATCATCCTCAACCAGACTAAATAGAAGAAGGAAGTGCTACATTACTATAAAGAAGTAAACCAAGGAATCTCTGAAGAAATACAATCAACTTACACAGGAAGAGAAGTATTTTTTGATATATAATTAAACTGAACTATTCCATGCTATGCTTAGGCCATAGGTTTCAAAGACACTGATTACACTTTTAATAAAAACCATTTGGAACTTTCACTGAGAACAATATCAATGAATAATCTTACCATGAGTATGAAAAACTATTAATGTAGAGTATTAATATAATATAAAGTGAACTAGATCTAAAAAACATTTAACTCAAAATAACCTATAAACACTGAATCTTGTTAAACTATTAATATAATCCTGTTAAGGCACTTTGTAATTATTTATAATCCCATGTATTTTGGTACTTTTCCTATAATAACTGTTGCTTATATCGTAGTCAAAAGGACCTAACGTAACACAATCTATTTGTATTTTATTTAATAAATATAAATATGGGCCTTGAGATATAGAAATTATTAATGCTACTGCTGCCATACTGAGCATATGTAAAGAACAGCCGGTTAAATTTTTGTTAATGATTATATTTGTTATTTTAAAAACAATTTAAAGAAAATAATAAAACGATTTGAGTGTAATAAGTACAGATAAAAGGTTTATTCATTTCTTTATTTAATGAATACAAAATGTGTATGATATTATAAACACTATATCAGGGACTGTGAATTGGCTTCATCAACTAGATTAAGTTGGCAACACTCTTCATTTTAAAATATGGCAGACTATTCAAATCTGCTTTGATGAGCTTTAGTTATCACATTCATCTCTTAAAGAAAAGATTAAAAAATATTAATTATAGCTGATATAGGAATCTTTATAAAATTTTAACGAAAATCATAATTAATATTTTAAAAATAAATTTTATTTGCAACATGTGATTGCAAATTGGTGCTCAACAAATATTACCCTGACCAGATACTCATCCTATAAATTATTAACAAAGAATACACATTAAATAACCAGAATATAATAAAGGTAATGAGCAAAATTTAACGTTACAATATGTATACACATCTAACTGAACAAAATGCTCTCTATGGCAGCTTACTCAGCCGTCAAGGTTGTGTAATGGTACAATTATGGTACAAATTTTAATTAACATAAATATGGTATAAACGACCATAAATATTGTATTCATTCATTTATTTTACGATTTGGTCAAAATTAAATAACCCGTGAATAATCTTTGTAAATCTACAGTGAGTGAACTATATAAATATCTGCCAAGATTCTGACTGTTTCATAGCAAAAAACATGAAACACCGCAAAAAAAACCGTATGTCGTTTATTGAGATAAAGTGCCAATCCTTGATGACGCCAGCGACGAGGAATGTGTTGTGGAAACTGTAAACAGACAAACAATAGCCGGGTGACGTAGTTTCACCCCACCTAAGAAATATGTGACAAAGGATCTTGGTCATTTCATCAGGAATCGTGATCGTAGCCGGCCGGCAACCCATTCACGGAGTGTGAATTTCAACTTTTACACCACTAAAAGTGGTTAATTACAAAAGTACTTACCAATAGTGACACCTTACTATTCGGTAAGGTGTATTGCTTCAAAATGTGACCGGGAAGCGAAATCGGTAAACTCGCGGTGTGCGTAGTTTTACCGTAAGAAAAACCACAGCTGAGATCGGTCAGATTTGGTGAGAACGTTCCACATACTTTCAATAAATTCAAACTAATGACCAATTTATATTTCAATATTTTAAACAAAATGAGCTCAATAAAATAGAATTGTACCAGAGTGTGAGAGAGAGAGAGAGAGAGAGAGAGAGAGAGAGAGTGAGAGGGAGAGTGTGTCATATAATTTCTAAGTGCTGGGTTGTGCGTTCTATGTTTAATAATCTATGATATAATATTCCATAATTACCTATTTTGATGTTATTCAAAGTTTTGATTATTGTGATTCATTATTTTGATATTACATATTTCATGATTTTGGAGGGTTTAAAGTTCGCTGAATGCAGCATTATGTAAGATGTAATTCTAGCAAAATAAACAGGGTATATCATTGGTAACAATTTTAACCTGGTATTTTTATTATTTCAAATAATTTCCGCTACTCAAAAGTTCGCGTAACGAATTCCTGCCCTATAGTGACTAACAATGGTAAATAAAATTACATAGTTATTAACATACATGTATGCTTAGATCAAGATGGCGCCCGACTTTTGAAAACAGTGTCTATATCGTTTATCGTATATCGTATATTTATTGTCAGCAATAAACGTAGTTACATTTTGCGCCCGAAAGAACAGGGACTAGTTCGTAGAGTTACATTTGGCTTCTGGAACAGGGACTCTATATATAATCTAATTTTATGTGGAGTACGCCTACAAAGAAAGTGGAAAAAATTATTTGAGGTAATAAACGCCAAAATTTTAATACGTAAACATAACCTAATTTTATGAGGTTATGTTATAAGATTGGATGCATGCCTGTATTATAAATAAGTAAAATGAATACTGATGAGGATAATAATACCAAAGTCAGCCTAACTGAAGAAACAGTTACGAGTGAGATGGACGTTGAATTAACCCCAGTTAGTCAGGTCAGTGAAACTAGAGTCACTGAGTTAAACACAGTTCCTTCAACATCCATTGCCATTTCAACTATGTCAGAAAGTAAATCAGATAGTACTGCTGCTTTGATGCAGCTGTTATTAAACAAATTTGATGAACAGAGTGTAAAATTTGATGAACAGAGTGTAACATTTGATGAAAAATTTACAAATTTGAATGACAAATTTGATAAACAAAGTGAAAAATTTGATAGTTTTGATATTAAGTTCAATGAATTAAAGAATGAAATTAAAAATGGTAATGATAATCTCATTAAGCAGTGTGACAAGGTCATTAAAAAATTGGACGAGAATTTAATTCAACTAGAAAACAGAAGGTGAATAGTAGTGAAAACAGTACGAAAAACGAAGTACTGACTAACAAAGTAATTAACAGTGATAATCTGAATAATGAATTTACAGGTAGTAAGAATATGATATTAGAAAATGATAATGAAAGTATTATGAGTGATAATGAAGTGTTTGAGTGTATTGAGTCAGAAAGAGAGCTTGGAGAAAGTATTTTTGTACAAGGGGTGCAGGGGGTAGAATTTTCTTTTGATGTTGTGTTAGGGGGTGAAGAAAAGTCTTCACGTATTTTTTATAAGGACAAGAGTTCTTTCAATTTATATTTGGGAGACGATAGGTCTACAAATAAAGTTTCTTGGTGTTTTTGTGTACCTAATAAGTGGTGCAATAATTTTGAGTTAGGGACCCCTGCATATTTGGAGAGAGAGAGTGTAACTTGGTGTTATGGAGAGAAAAATATTAAGAGAGAAAGTATAGAGAGGTATTGTGAGAGAAAGAAAGTAATAGAAATTTTTAAAGTAAATAGAAAGTACAGAGAACTAGTAGAAAGGTTAGGCATAGATACGGTGGAAGAAAATAATGAATACTTACCTTATAGTAACAGTGAAATTGAAATAACAATAAATAATGATAATAATGGTATCAAGTACTTACCTGTGGTAGAAAATTATGATGATAATTACAAGATGAATAACCAGATTATAACATATGATATTACTGAGATAGACAGAACCCTACTCGATCGTGACTTGATATATTGTTTGATAATTGTTTGATATATGAATATGAATATAATGTTTCTAATCATAAAATGTTTTCATTAAAAAATAAGATAAATAGACGTAAGATTCGGTTGTTATTCAATGATGGAGGATAGACTGTTGTATTGTGTAATGAACATTAAATATATGTGAAAAGTGGTATTGAATTGGACTGCTATGGACTGAGTTTGATAAATAACAAAATAATGTGTTTGGAGTGTATCTTTTTCATTGTATTAAAGGTATTTATATGTCAATGTATTTATGTATTTTGTTGTATTACAGGTATATTTTGTGTACACCAGTTATTATATATTTTAATAATAAATATGTTTTGTTTAATTAAACAAGTTTAAACAAATGAATAATATTTAAAGGTCAATTACTGAATTAAAAGGGTACAAAAGAAAGTTGTACTAATTTGTAACAGAAGTAAATTATTAATAGTGTAACGTGTCGTTTCACTAAACATAAAACATAACATAGGTACTCATTAACATGTAAATAATAATTAATTAATAGAATTATAAGGTACAAATGTTAAACTTAGAAAATAAGTAAAAAGACATTTGTTAGTTCATAAGCATTAGATTAAAACTATGAGGAGGTCTGCGTGCCTCACACAGTTGTTTTGTATCATTGAACTACAAACAGTGAATGTTATAGATTTTACAAATATAATAAATCAAACTATAATTATGTAAGTTAGGTTGTGTGATAGTGCTAGAAAGTGAAAAGAACAGTGATAGACTTTAAAAAGGAAAAAATCAGATATAAGGAAAGTGATTAAATATTATAATATGAGCATTGAATGAAACATATAATCTATATGATGCAGTTATGTAGCCCATATAGTGAGATTAAACCAAGTGTAAATAATTTAAAAGATAGAAACTCTTACGTTAAAAAACTTATAATAATATAGTTACGAAGGAAAAATAAAGTAAAGGTCAACAGAATATTACTAATTAGAAATGGTAAACCGAACCTGTGACCCATAAAAAATATAGCCATGGCCTTTAACTAATGAAATTAATGTTTTGAGTGAAGATGATTGTTGTTAAAAAAATTGTGAATTGCAAGAGAACGTTTAAGGTGTGACTCCTGAATTGGATACAAATTGAAGACCAATAAAAGATGAGAGGACCAGGAAAAAATGCAAAACCTAGAAGAATGCTGTTTTAATCAAGAGACCAAAAAACCAGATGTCCAGGAATAAAGAATCAACCAATAAATCCGTTAAGAAAACCGCTAGTTTGGTGAGATCACTCCATGACTAAATCAAATATTCGACCAAACATTATGACAGTAAAGATTGAATTACAACAAAAACAATAACTAAAAATCAATATAAAAACATTATAATTGTGAATTATTTTTGTACACTAGTATACAATAGTCATTAATAATAAGAGTTTTTGTTATAGTTAATAGTAGTTTAAAAGGACCCACAAACATTCAACAGACATTAACAACACTGTAATACCGAGTCTCATGGATCAAAGTTGTTAACTTACACCTTTTTGTGTATTATTTATACAATTATTAGTACTGAATGTATGATACTTAATATTGTATAATTTGAATAATAAATCTTATCACCGGAGTAACACGTGTTTTGCTCATTTACTTGCATTAGGCTTTTGGTCCAGAATTGCGTTAAGCAAGACAAGACAGAGGTATTCGGGTACTGAAATAACCATTCACACAACATGAGGATAACAAATTAGATTTTATTTAGTTATTACTGTTTACGATTACAAACAATTAGAGTCAATTAATACTTGATAAAATGCAAAATGGCGGCTTCATGACTTCCGTTTTCTAGCCATGCTTTCATGGTTACCTAGCCGTTTTCTTTGAAATTAAGGCTTTTATCAAATTCATTTACTGCAGTTAAAACTTCAAGGGAAATGTTTTTAAATTTTCTTTCTGTTAATAGTTACTCTAAACTTGATCACGAACCAACGCCTCAGATATATTTACTTAAGGTTGGCCAACTCTCACGTTCACACTATCACACACAACATTCATTTTTCTGATACTGAATACATTTTATTTTATAGATTTAGAGCTCGTGTTTGAAATTTAGAAAGTAATTTTGAAAGGGCTTTCCTGAAATTGATGCGGCGTAGCCTCCTCAGAAGACTCCCATGTTGGCTGGCAGATGTTCGGCCGAATCTCTCTTTGTCCTTTTTTGTGCACTGAATTTACTAAACTTTTACATTGGTTGTCCACTGATGCTACATTATTGTTGATCATTACATTTTTTAAACAATTCTTTCATTTTTATGGCAAAAACTGCCCACTGCACTGTTTGAGCATGTGCTCTCTTTGAGTTGTTACTGACGACTGGGGGCGATTCAGACGCAATTGTTATGTAAGTGGTCGTGCATCTGACGTCATTTTCTATTGTTCTCTAACCACTGTTTTGGTTAATACGTAATTGTTTTTTAACTCGTCATTGATTTGGTGACGATTTATTATCGTAGACCAATGGAAAGTCAGTATTGTCCGTGTTTTAGCGCCAACACTGCCATTTTCGTGGGTTCAATTTGCTCGTACGCCTCTGACCTTGGATCGTCTCTCCACCGGCGAATTTACATATTTATTGGGACTTGGGCCAAAACTAACCTTGTCTAACTTAACTTGATGATTACCATAAAATTCATAATAAAAATACCCTTACATCCCATTATTCCGAAACAGACAATTTTGTACTGTTACAAAACCCCCTCAATGAAAGGTTTTGTGTCGAGACACAAAAACTTTCATTGACTCATTCATACTTCTCTAAAAGGATCAGTTCAGATATGTGCCACAACCCCCTGTAATGTTAATAAAATAAAAAAAAATCTCAATCACTTACCCTTGGTTCCATAGTGTCGATCGTACCCGTCTGACCTTACTGGACTTCTCCTGAGAGATCCCTACACCATAAGGCCATGAGGCACTGCACGCTCCTGTTCTGACGCTCCGGCCAGCTCAGGATCGCGGTCACAACACCATAAAAACTCTGAAACATTCAATACAAAATTTTAAAATAGTGGTCTCATTCATTTACATATCCGCAACTGATATGTTTCCTCTTAGATGCATTGGTTTGTGATTTGAGGCGTTGGTTTTAGTTATTTACAAAGTACCAAACAACACAATAAAACATAACAAGATTTAGGATAGATAAGCCTTCTACTTAACAACACTCCTACATATTTGTATCAATTGCTTTGACTCCCGTCAATATTAACTTGCCTCTTTCATCATAAAATTATACTCTTATAATAAACACAACATAAATTTTTTGATTCTCAAACAACAACTACTATTTTTATTCACTTACTTCAATTAATCATTACATTTATTTAGCATGGCAGTACTTCAATACTATCTAAATTTCTTTGTTAATTTCTTTACTTTAATTTCAAACCCTTTTCTACAGAATCACTTTTTTCTAGAGACTGGTTACTATAACACAATTTTTTATGTTATTATGGTCACTACCCTTACAGTAGCCTCCTAACCACACACACTATTGCTTTGATATGAATGAACTGTGACGTTCATTTGCTTCCACAAGGACTGTACTTATTTCGAGGAATCTATTGCCTCAGTGCCCTTGCTTCGGCATTACATTGGAAAAGTTAGGTATCAACATACCCTGTTCTCTTGCTCAAAACAAGTTCGTTAATTATTTAAAATCTTATTCACATAGACACTTTACAAGTTCTAGCTTTCACCTTCACTGACAACTTCTTTTACTGCAAATTAGGAACTACGACAATGGATCACTTTATAAAATTACACAAAATAACACATCTTTTTCTTTCTCTCTCTCGCATTTTCTCTTTCTTCTCTCTCTCTCTTTTTTTTTTTTTTTTTTTTTTTTTTTTTTTTTTTTTTTTTTTTTTTTTTTTTTTTTTTTTTTTTTTAACTCTACTGTGACCAATACAATTTTAAGTTTGTGGCATTGTGCGTTCCTATTACCCTCCCTGTATCCATGTCCTGCAACACATATGAATTTTTCATCTTTATATCTACTATTTCGTAAGGTCCTTCATAAAGCAGGAAGAATTTCTTTATCTCCTTTTCTTGAGCACTCGACAGATCGTGCCTCCTCACTAATACCAACTGTCCTATTTCATACTTTACCCACTTACCTTTTGTGTCGTGTCTAAGTTTCCTACGTTCGCCTTTGCTTAACAAGTTCTCGTTGGCCAGCCGGATCTTAATGCTCACATCCGTCTGCTTGCTCTCCTCTGGATAATCAAACAGCTGTTCCAATATTCTTAGAGGGCGTGTTCCCTTTATTAACTCGTGAGGTGTATAGCCGGTGGACTCGTGGGTGGTACTGTTCAGCCAATTTTCTACCTTCCTTACGTATAACGGCCACTCGCTGTGTTTAGCGTGACAATAGGCTCTAAAGATCCTGCCTATCTCTCTCATGACACGCTCAGCCTGGTTTGACTGGGGATGATACACAGCCGTATGCTTCGTGAGGATTCCTTCCCATCCTAAGGTCTGGCGCCATTTCCCACTGATGAACTGTGGCCCGTGGTCCGACAAAATTACCCTCGGCTTACCCACGTTAATCATGTAATCCTTAGTCACCTTCTCACTCAATACCTTACTGGTAGCTCTCTTTACGCTATACAGTTTCACATACTTCGAAAAAGTGTCAAGTAATACAAAAATATACATAACTCCGCCTCTCCCCTTTGGCAATGGTCCAAACAAATCTACCGCAACTAAATCAAATGGTCTCCCTACCTTTATAAAATTCAACTCACCTTCGACTCGATAATTTACCACTTTTGATTTCTGACACAAATCGCAACTCCTCAATACCTTCCTCACTCGTCTTTCCATATTCCTGAAAACACATGACTCCTTCAATCCATTGACACACTTCTTCGCTCCAAAATGACCGTATCTATGATGACAATCCCAAATGATCTTCTCCTCCAATCCTGCGGGTATCACTAACTTCCAATCACGCTCACCCCCTACTACCCTTTTAAACAATAATCCTTTGTAAATTTGGAAAACGTGGCTATACTCTGATTCCTCCACGTCCGTTTCTAAGCTGTTGATTATCTTACCCGACTTACCATCTGCTCTTTGCATGGTGCTGATATCTTTTAACTCTTCTCCAAATACCTTATCCTCCCTTGTTATCTTGAAAATCTCGATCTCCTTTAGATCTCTACCTGTCCTGTTATTCTCGCTGTCTACTCTGGAGAGAGTGTCAGGTACCTTGTTCTCTGTCCCTCGGATGTATTCCCACTCTAAGTTGTATTCCTGTAGTACGAGCACCCATCGTGTGAGACGGCTGTGAGCAAGCTTGCACGTGTTCAAAAAAGATAACGCCTTGTGGTCCGTTCGTATGATGGTTCTGTTTCCCAGGATATATGTTCTAAATTTTCCTACGGCGAATACAATGCTCAACAACTCTTTTTCTGTTGTTGTATAATTTTTCTCCGCTGGCAGTAAGGATCTACTTGCAAAAGCTATTGTGAGGTGTTCCTTTTCTTTATCCTCCTGGTACAACTCTGCCCCGACGGCTACATTACTGGCGTCTGTTTGTAGATAGAACACTTTCTCAAAATCCGGGTGGTTCATCATGATCATTTCGCTAAATTTCCTTTTAATTTCCTCGAAAGCCCCGCGCTCTATTTCGCTCCATTTCCACTGATGACTTTTCTGTAGTACGGCGCTTAATCTTGCCGTCACGTGAGCGTAGTTCCTCTGGAATTTTCGGTAGAAGTTGCACAGCCCTAGAAAACTCTGAAGTTGTTTTATATTCCTCGGTTCAGGGAAGCGCATGATTGACTCAACTTTGTCCGGATTTGCAGATATCCCTTGCGGTGTAATAATAAAACCTAAAAATTTAATCTCTGTTTGCAAAAATTCTGACTTCTCCCAATTCACGGTAAGTCCTCCTGCTTCTAATTTCGTTAATACGTATTTTATATGTTCTAAATGTTCTTCGAAAGTCCTGGATGCTATTAAAATGTCGTCTACATAAACGGTCAAGAAATCCAGATCCTTTGGTTGCAAAATTTTGTCTAGACATTTTATGAAGCTGGCCACACTGGTATTCAAGCCAAAAGGTAGTCTCCTGAACTGGTAGTTCTTTCCATTGAATAAAAATGCGGTGTATTTCCTGCTTTCTTCAGCTAACGGTACCTGCCAATATCCTGCAGTAAGGTCCAGCGATGTCATAAACTTCACGCCGCTAAATTTTTGGAATATTTCGTTTATCGGTTCTGGTGACTCTCGGTCGGGTATGATTATTTGGTTTATTCTTCTTGCGTCCAAACACAGTCTGACTCTGCCATCCTTCTTTATTACTACTACCAAAGGATTCGAGTAGGGCGATACTGATCTTTCTATTATATTACCTTCCAGCATTTTATCTAACTCCTCTTGCACCGCTCGTCTTTTGGAATAAGGTACAGGATAACTCCGTTGCATGAAGGGGGTATGTTCTCTAATCTGTAAAGTACACTCATAATCCTTTGCCCTTCCCGGTATGTCGGCAAACACTCCCTTAAACTGCTCCACCACCTGCCACAACGCTGCACGCTGGCCATTCCGAACACCGGACCCTTCACTCCGAAACTTATCGGCCCTTATCTCCCATACTGCATCATTAATATTGCTCTTGTCATTATCATCATCAAAATTATACTCAGCCTCTACACACCAATTAATTCTCGTATCGCTATTTTCCTCCTCGACTCGTTTTTTCAATAACTTCACTCCCGTGGTTTCAAATTGATCTAACACCCATTCAAAATTAACTCTTACCGACCGGTCACCCCCGTCTAATTCTATCACCTTTTCTTTAAAATTTATCACTGCTCTATTCTGTTGTAAAAAATCGTTACCTAAAATAATATCCAAACTCAAACCCTTAACTACCAAAAATGTATTCACAAAATTTATTCCATTTATCAAAAAGTTCAAATGTATCTGTTTCGTCACCCGTTTACTCCTTACCCCTGTAACTCCTATCACCGTGACCCCTGCTACTGGCAACACTGGAATGTTTTTATTAAATTCTTTTAATTCGGTTAAAATGTTTTCAGCTATCACTGAAATCTCACTACCTGTGTCTACCAGTGTTCGGTAATGCTTACCTTCTATATTTACCTGAATCTCTGTTAATCCTGCTCTCCCTTTCGTCAAAGTGTGGTTCTCCTCTTCTAATAAATCCTTTACTATGTCTGTTTGAATTACGTTGCTGGAGATGTCTTCTGTTGGTGGGACCTCATGCGCTTCTCTGAACAGTGGTTGGGTCCTGGCTACCACTGTCGCTTCTAGTTTTCCGGCTGTCTTCTATTATTTCTCATTTCCTGTTGTTGTTGTTGATCGTTAGGCCGTCCTTGTCTGTGGTTGGATGTACCACTGGTACTTGGCCCTCCTTTATCGGTTGATGTGTACTGTCTCCCATGTTCTCTCCTCCTGTGTTCTTCTTTAGGCAATAGGCATTTGAAACATTGTCGTCGGTGGGCGTAGTTTCTTCTTCCGCACCTGGAACAGTTCCACTCACCTGTCTGTTGAAAATTACTTCTGGGCCCATACTTACTCTCGTGGTTGCTGTTTCCCTGACAGTTACTCTTGTGTAGATTAAATTCTATGTTCTTGTCATGGTGATTTGTCAATATAGGCCGCCTGATTATTTCACGCTCCCTAATACTCTGTAAAATATCCAAAATCCGCTCCAACTCACTTAAACTCTCTATCTCCTTCGTCATTAAAGTCACCTGTGCTTCCCTGGGTAGATGTTTGCTTACATACCTGACGAACGATTGAAATGGTATCGGCGGTTCGAGATACTTTGCCTCATTATACAATTTCGTCACGTACATGGTTATGTTACTTTGTCCTCCAAAACTACCGACTCCCATAATATGACTTCTCAAACTCTCCTGCTCCTCTTCCGGCCAAAAATTTATTTTTAAACGCCCTCTCAAATGTTTCGAAACTGTCCCACTCTACTCTATGCGCTTCTACCCATATAACCGAATTACCTTTAAAACATCTAACGATTTTCATTAATTGTATCTCCCAATTGTGGTTACTAAAACGGCTGTACTCACGCGTCTGGTTTAAAAATCTCATGGGGTGTATTATTTTATTTTCGTAGTCAAAATTTTCTAATTCGATTTCCCCATACGCGTCCCTGGTTACAATTATTCTTTCCGTAATACCGGTACAACTTTTGTGAATCTCCCCTCGTAACTCATTCCGCACTTTAATTATATCGTTTTCAATCACATTACATTTAACATGCACATTATTATCATTTTGTATAACTAGGTTATCTATCTCTTTAATTTTATTCTGTAACATGCTCATTCTCTCGCTTGTGTTATTCTCATTTTTTAATACTATCTTGTCTACTGTTTCAAAATGTTTGGTTATGTTTACTACATCTAATTCGCATTTCTCTATCTTGTTCTGTAAAATATTAGCTTTCATCTCTATTTGTTTATTTGTTTCAAAATTATCAGTACTCTCTATCTGTTTACTAATTGTAGCTAAACATTGGTTTTCTATTTTTTCACATTGTATTTCTATTTGATTCTGAACTGTCTCATTGATTTGTTTAATTTTGTCGTCTAATCGACTTATTTTATTAGTAAATTGCTCATTATCATTTTCTGTTTGTTTTTGTATACTACCACACTGTATTTCTATTTTATTTATTCTCTCATCAAATTTACAGCTCTGTTTTTTAATTTCTTTTTTAATATCACTCAATTGTACATCGAATTTGATGCTCTGCTCATTGAAAAGCAGTTTCATCGTTTTTATTATGTCATTTTCTTCCATTCTGGTATTTACTATAGGCGTTGAGTTCGCCTGTGGCGTGCTCAACATCAATGATTCTGTGTTTGTATTTTCTACGTTAATGCTTTCGTTATCTGCCATTTTATCGTACTGATGGTACTAAACTTTGTTTTTATTTGTTGTGTACGTCTTTTATACTATAGGTAATCTCTGTAGATAACCTCTCTTTTCTGTTTATTTCTTTACCCATCTAACCTCCGCTTGTCTGCTTATTTATATATTTTTTATTAATATATAAAGTCCAAGTTCGGGCTGCCATCTGTTAACTTACACCTTTTTGTGTATTATTTATACAATTATTAGTACTGAATGTATGATACTTAATATTGTATAATTTGAATAATAAATCTTATCACCGGAGTAACACGTGTTTTGCTCATTTACTTGCATTAGGCTTTTGGTCCAGAATTGCATTAAGCAAGACAAGACAGAGGTATTCGGGTACTGAAATAACCATTCACACAACATGAGGATAACAAATTAGATTTTATTTAGTTATTACTGTTTACGATTACAAACAATTAGAGTCAATTAATACTTGATAAAATGCAAAATGGCGGCTTCATGACTTCCGTTTTCTAGCCATGCTTTCATGGTTACCTAGCCGTTTTCTTTGAAATTAAGGCTTTTATCAAATTCATTTACTGCAGTTAAAACTTCAAGGGAAATGTTTTTAAATTTTCTTTCTGTTAATAGTTACTCTAAACTTGATCACGAACCAACGCCTCAGATATATTTACTTAAGGTTGGCCAACTCTCACGTTCACACTATCACACACAACATTCATTTTTCTGATACTGAATACATTTTATTTTATAGATTTAGAGCTCATGTTTGAAATTTAGAAAGTAATTTTGAAAGGGCTTTCCTGAAATTGATGCGGCGTAGCCTCCTCAGAAGACTCCCATGTTGGCTGGCAGATGTTCGGCCGAATCTCTCTTTGTCCTTTTTTGTGCACTGAATTTACTAAACTTTTACATTGGTTGTCCACTGATGCTACATTATTGTTGATCATTACATTTTTTAAACAATTCTTTCATTTTTATGGCAAAAACTGCCCACTGCACTGTTTGAGCATGTGCTCTCTTTGAGTTGTTACTGACGACTGGGGGCGATTCAGACGCAATTGTTATGTAAGTGGTTGTGCATCTGACGTCATTGTCTATTGTTCTCTAACCACTGTTTTGGTTAATACGTAATTGTTTTTTAACTCGTCATTGATTTGGTGACGATTTATTATCGTAGACCAATGGAAAGTCAGTATTGTCCGTGTTTTAGCGCCAACACTGCCATTTTCGTGGGTTCAATTTGCTCGTACGCCTCTGACCTTGGATCGTCTCTCCACCGGCGAATTTACATATTTATTGGGACTTGGGCCAAAACTAACCTTGTCTAACTTAACTTGATGATTACCATAAAATTCATAATAAAAATACCCTTACATCCCATTATTCCGATACAGACAATTTTGTACTGTTACAAAGTTGTATTGTTTGTTCTATATGTAAATTGTATGTTGACCCTGAGGTTCAGATGAATAATCCTCTATTTAAAAAATAAAACAGGTTATACTTTATTAGTAAGAGATACTAATTTGTTTTGATATTACTTATTGACGCTCAGAAGTGGGGCCTTCCACATTCACTGGATACAAAAGGAGGATTATATATAGTAACTGAACGTTACAAATTGACGCTCAGAAGTGGGGCCTTCCACATTCACTGGATACATAAGGAGGATTATATATATTAAACTGAACGTTACAATAGTCATAAAAGTTTTTAATGAAGGTAACTTATTAATTAATATGTAATGAAGGGAATTTCTAATGATTAATAATGATTAAGTAAGAATATATATATATATATATATTGTAACGGTACATAACCCGGTCCCAATAAAGTAAATCATGAGAATAAAAGTCAGAAATGGGTAGAACTAAAGCTCGCTCAAAATTTAATTATATCACTCCACATAATAAACAATTCGAGTGGTATATAGTGCGAAGTGAGTTCTAGTGTACCCATTGAGGTGAAAAAACCAAAGTGAAACTAATATATTACTAAACTGTGCTGTATGTTTTGGATAGGATAAAACTATGGAAGTAGTATGTAATAATACTGATTGATTTTTGTAATTTTATTTATTTACTGTAATTCATATTGTATGAACCACAATTTGTTATACCCAAGTTAATATTATATTGTTTCAAATAATTATGTTAGATTGTAAGAAAACCCAGGGTTTAATTTTAAAAGACATAAAAATTTTAACTACCACAGATAATATAAAATTAAAATAATCCTAGGAAGGAAAGGACAACAGGAAGTAGTACCGGGTATGAACACTATTCGATACTAAATAAATAATATATAAATTTATTTAATGATAATAAAATGATAAAATATTTATATATAAGGTCATAAAAAAATTAACCAAAACATATTATGTGAATTAAATTAGTAAATAAACCGGAATGGAAAGTAATTATTTTTTACATAAATAAAATATAAATTTATAATAATCACAAACGGCCTACATAATAAAAATACTATGTGTTACTAAGAGTGATGGAAAATAACAAGTATTGTTAATAAGATAAAAAAATTTTGAACTGAACCAGAGAGTTGAAGAATCGATGCGACAAAAATTATAAAAAAATAACCTTTTTTGGACGTTGGAGGAGGCGAAATTCACGCAAGAGTAATAAACAAAGTGAATACTAACCAATTATACCTGAGGAATCCAAATTAAAAGGTGTTATACATTAAAAACCAGTGGATGAAACCATTCTGAGGATCCAATATAATTCGGCCTACGTCTAATAGACAATCAGAAAAATACTCGAAAATGAAAAGGAAATAATAACGCAAGACGTACCTCATCACAGAATAAAACTTCAATCCAGTAAGGACAACACGGAGCGAGGTAATATAAACATTTTTCGTAATAAATACAGAAGAAAACTCGTTTTTTAATAGTGAAATAGAACGAAAAAATATTCATTTTATCATATGTTCCTTTCAAAAGTAAACAAATACATGCTGCTCTCTTACGGCAATTCCGGAAACTATGTAACATTTGAATAATAAACCAAAATTATTTATTAATTTTTTTATATTTGTAAAGCGTAGCAATTAGCCATTTCTGACACTCTCATAACACAAAGAATTCACCCTGAACCCTGGGGAATTAATAAGAATTATGTAATAACTGATGTATTTTATTATAGCGTAATATTGGTTAAATAACAACATATATGTTTTGTTCTTTAGACAGATCTATGTTTACTCGGTAAAGTCGAGAAGATGTTTTCTTTTTAAAAAGATTAATTGTGATACCTATACTTGGGTGGCTGGAGACAAAAGTCAATAATCAATAAAGCAATATTATTGAAAATTAATATTGAATTATAACGTGTTATAATTTATTGTAGTGGGTAGTTAATGAAAATTTCAGCACAACATACAGAAAAAATCGTCACAACAGAGGGGCAATAATGATACTTACTCTCTCTTCTGCATAAGGCTGAACAAATTACCTCCTTGACCCCAAATCACACACTCTCGATTTCTTTTAGATTGAGTAAAACAAGATAAACAAAATCCTTATTTATACCGTTTAAAACGTCAGTTAGTATAATTCAAAAGTGACGCATACTGCGTGAGGCATATAATAACACTTCCATAACACCTCACGGAAAAAGCGGTACGTTACAGAATTGGCGAACCCAACATTTGGGGCTTGACTCAGACTGACGTTTCGCTAAATAACGCCTCGTGAAAAAGTAGTACGTTACAGAATTGACGCGTACAACGTGGTGCAGGATTTAACTATACAAAACCTCACATAAAAGCGGTACGTTACAATATATATATATTTGAAGATTGAGAGGTATTGTTATGAGTAGGTGAGAGATGAATTTTATAAGACGATTGTCAATGATTACAGTAAGGTAGAATGTTTAAACAGGGATAGAGCCTAGGTGTAATAAAATAGAGGCAGGTGAGTTATTTAATTGAAGTAAATGGGAGTTAGATAGTTAAGAATTTTGAAGTAAATAATACAAAGAGAGTATTAGATATTTAGGGACACAGTAGTTAGTGATTATTAGTAGAGGTGAGTAAAGAAATTGGTATAAACATATATTTGTTGTTGATGATATTTTGTAGTGGGGGTGTGATAAGGAGTAGCCAACTTATAGCATTGTGGCAGGTAATAGCGTAGTTTAAGGGAGTGTTTGCCGAATTTTTTGGAAGGGCAAAATATTATGAATGTATATAGCCAGCTAGGGAACACCCATCTCTGTGCAAAGACAAGCGGAGCCATAGGATTTAAATGAAATTAGTAAAGGTGTTTATAATTGAGATATCGGTGTCATGATAGGTAAATTTAGTTGTCAGTTAGAAGAAGGTGAGTAAGATTATAATAAGCAAAAAGCAGAGTGAATACAGGAGTCACCCAGACTAAACAATGATTAGAAGGTGAAAGGTTAGGTAGTTAGGTAGGTAGAAAGTTCAGAGTATAGAGGTAATAAGAAATGAATAATGAAATAGTAATAATAATATGAATATTAATAATAAATTTGAAATGAATTTTATAATTATAATAAATAATTGATGTCTTATTAATTAATTAATTGCAATTTTTATAATTTAAATGCAAATCTTAATCAAGATTAAATATGAATTTAAAATGTATTAAATGTATTAATATAATGATCATGTGTATTAAAGTATCAATGTATTATGTATTATGTTATGAAATTTTAACATGATTTATGGAAATAGTGTGTGGAGGAGAAAAAGGGGTAAATATAATTGGCGCTGTCAATAACAATTATTACCTGTTAATAATGATAGTAATGATTTTAATAATAATTTTAACTTCAATAAGATTTTCTTAATGATTTTGTTTTTTCTATGTTTGAATATTTGGGAGATATATGGGAATTTCCATACTTTCAGTTATAATTAATTTTTTTTTATTTCAATATGTGTTTCTTTTATAATTATACTAATTATAAAATAGAAAGAGTTAAATATTATCGATGGGAATCAAAACAATTTAATAATTCAGGGTAGTCCATAATGAGAAAGGAAGTTCTATATAATTCTTGTGAGTTACATTTTTTGTAATTATATTTTAGTAGTATTTCAAGCAAACCCAGTGCTTATTAGCACAAACCAGCACCTAGCTAAGGGGAACCAGATCAGTTAAGGATAGAGTGATTTACCAAGCCACTATTTTGATTTTCCATTTATTGTTTCAGTGTTTGGTGATGTTGTGACAGCGGTCCTGAGCTGGCCAGCGCGTCAGAGCAGGGGTGTTACGCGCCTAAGTGGCCTTATGGTGTTGGGATCTCGAAGGAGAAGTCCAGTAAGGTCATGTAGGTACTGTCATCATCATCAGACCACGGGTGAGTTATTATTTTCTTTTATATAAATTGTAAGGGGGTTGTGGCGACCAATCATGGCTGATCCCTTTAGGAAGAATGAAAGGGTCAATGAGTTTTTCTGCTTCGGCACAAAATCTTTCATTGAGGGGGTTTTGTAATGGTACAATTATGGTACAATTTTTAATTAACATAAATATGATATAAACAACCATAAATATTGTATTCATTCATTTATTTTACGATTTGGTCAAAATTAAATAACCCGTGAATAATCTTTGTAAATCTACAGTGAGTGAACTATATAAATATCTGCCAAGATTCTGACTGTTTCATAGCAAAAAACATGAAACACCGCAAAAAAACCGTATGTCGTTTATTGAGATAAAGTGCCAATCCTTGATGACGCCAGCGACGAGGAATGTGTTGTGGAAACTGTAAACAGACAAACAATAGCCGGGTGACGTAGTTTCACCCCACCTAAGAAATATGTGACAAAGGATCTTGGTCATTTCATCAGGAATCGTGATCGTAGCCGGCCGGCAACCCGTTCACGGAGTGTGAATTTCAACTTTTACACCACTAAAAGTGGTTAATTACAAAAGTACTTACCAATAGTGACACCTTACTATTCGGTAAGGTGTATTGCTTCAAAATGTGACCGGGAAGCGAAATCGGTAAACTCGCGGTGTGCGTAGTTTTACCGTAAGAAAAACCGCAGCTGAGATCGGTCAGATTTGGTGAGAACGTTCCACATACTTTCAATAAAATCAAACTAATGACCAATTTATATTTCAATATTTTAATCAAAATGAGCTCAATAAAATAGAATTGTACCAGAGTGTGTGAGAGAGAGAGAGAGAGAGAGAGAGAGAGAGAGAGAGAGAGAGAGAGAGAGAGAGAGAGAGAGAGAGTGAGAGGGAGAGTGTGTCATATAATTTCTAAGTGCTGGGTTGTGCATTCTATGTTTAATAATCTATGACATAATATTCCATAATTACCTATTTTGATGTTATTCAAAGTTTTGATTATTTTGATTCATTATTTTGATATTACATATTTCATGATTTTGGAGGGTTTAAAGTTCGCTGAATGCAGCATTATGTAAGATGTAATTCTAGCAAAATAAACAGGGTATATCATTGGTAACAATTTTAACCTGGTATTTTTATTATTTCAAATAATTTCCGCTACTCAAAAGTTCGCGTAACGAATTCCTGCCCTATAGTGACTAACAATGGTAAGTAAAATTACATAGTTATTAACATACATGTATGCTTAGATCAAGATGGCGCCTGACTTTTGAAAACAGTGTCTATATCATATATCGTATATTTATTGTCAGCAATAAACGTAGAGTTACATTTTGCGCCCGAAAGAACAGGGACTAGTTCGTAGAGTTACAGTTGTTGACAGACATGGTGGGAGTGAGAGCCTTCTCCGCCAACTATTATAGACTGTGATACACCTATATTTAAAAGTCTGTTAAATTTTTTAGTATTAAAAAATTATATGCGCTCCAAATAATAATTGAGTTAATAAGCACATTGAAATCCATTTCTTTAATTAACTCAAGTGCTGTCAACTTAAGTAGTCACTCTCTAGCCTATGAGGCTGTCTAAAATAGCATATGCTACTTCTCTTTTCATGTAGTGAACATTTTTAAGACCTGTACTGACAGCATAATATTCAGGAAGCATTTTTTACTTCCAAGTTCCATAAGGAAATGGAAGTATGGTTATGGCGAAAAAAATCGTGTTAGAGATAATGACCGATTCTGATTGTACTACCATCAAAACATGAAGAAAAGTCATTATTCGAAAAGTGTCTGTAGAATTTTTTCTATGGCAAACGATAACAGCCGCAAATTGAAACAGAATCAAATAATTATTTGCATAAAGCCCTGAATTGTAGAGTACTCAAGGCCTATTGTTTTTGGTGAAGATCAGTTTAGGGAAAGGGGTAGTTTACCTGCAACATTTTATGTTTTCACAAGGGTAATTTTTTCTATGACGAACGATAAGTGCCGCACATTCAAACAGAATCAAATAATTTGTTTGTATACATCCCTAAATTGTAGAGGACTCAAGGTCTTTTGATTTTGTGAAGATCGGTTAAGGGAAAGGGGTAGTTTACCTGCAACATTTTATGTTTTAACAAGGGTAATTTTTTCTATGACGAACGATAATTGCCTTAAATTCAAACAGAATCAAATAATTAATTACATATGTGCCTGAGTTGTAGAGGACTCAAGGCCTATTGATTTTGGTGAAGATTGGTTATGGGGAAAGGGTAGTTCATCTGCAACGTTTTATATTTTAACAAGAGTAAAGTACTTACTTTTTTATAAATAAAGTATCCTGAAAAGGTCATGATAATCCACTGTAGAAACGTAGATAAAATATCTATAAATGAAGAGGCTTATTGAACGGGGTGGGGGTAATTTTGTATAAATGAAAATTATAGTTGAAGGGGGAGGGGATAATTTTTTATATGTATACTACGTTATCAGCAACAAAGAAGTAGTTTGTTGTTAAAATTCCTTCCCGGGTTGTTCGGCCGTAGTCCAATGTTTTCTGCAAAACCAGATGTTTCAGCAGTGCCATCGACTGCCATCATCAGTGAAAATCGAGTGCGATAACGTGAGGTGGTATACGGTAGTGACCACAGTACTGTGGTTAAGGTTGAAGCAATAAGTAGAAAGTAGTTTCTATGGAAATATTTCATTTAGAAAATGATTTTAAATATAAATCTTAGAACATGGAAGTCATGTATGGTTCTCCATACTGATATTTTATCTTAAAATGTCATAGAAAAAAAAGTTAAACTAGTTTAACAAACCTGGACAATCCTCTAGTAATTGGTGAGCAACTCCACCATGCTCTCTGGTTCTGATCATACTTAACATTGATATAATGTCCTTCCCACCCAAACGATAATACTTTGTGTTTTCATAATTCAAACTGTTTGCTATAATCTGAAAAAAAAAAATATACAACGAATATAGTTTTTATTCACTATTGTAAATGCAAGTAAATTTCAACCACTAGCAAAGACAAATATTTTGGATTGGCTTAATATTTCATCTGTTAATACTAATAGACAAATATTTATTCTGACATCTAAGACTTCAAATCTTGCACTCCAATACGTATTACAGGAAATCAGCAACCACTCTAAGCAACTAAGCAATCACAACAAGCTTTCTACTCATCATACATAAACCCACCCTGAAATATTCCGTCTTTACCAGAGAAATTTAAGTATTGTTACGTAATGCGGAAAAATGTTACAGAACATTCTACAAGTTTATCGAATGTTCCAGTGGAATTCAGCTGTACTGTGTGTGTGTGCATACATAATGCTGCTTTGCAGTGAAAGACACTTATGTGTCACCTATCGGGTCTATACTGGACCATACCGGTCCACACCTTCTGTGTGTAAGACCGCAACCAAGTATGCTCTGGTGTTTTTAGTAGCATTCTTGACGGGCAGTTAGCAAATATTCTGGAACCTCAGCGGGGTATAAATACAAGTACTCAGGGACCCTCAGTTCAGTTATTGTCAAGGGAAACTCTGTGCATTTGAGTTGCGAATTATTGGAATGCGGTTTGTAGTTTGTGGTGAAGTGTTATGTGTTCTGTGGGACGATTGTAATACAATTGTGTTTTATATTAGTAGACATTTTTATTGCGTGAACAATTTTTATTTGATTTGTTGTAAGAGACTGTCTTGTTAATTACGAACTGGTTAATTGTGATAATTAAAGTTGGTGATTAGTAACGTAATTGGTGTCTTGTATTTAGTTTTCCACTGTACCATACGACAATCAATAGACCATCATAACAGTATGGTAATGCTCATTTGGATAAATAATAAGCATTCAACTTGTTAAAATATACTTTTACCTGAATTCTTCTAATATACATAAACTATTAGGACATATACAATTTAACTTATAAAAAAACTGTATCAGTAACATTAATAAAAATAAGTGGCTTTTTAAAAACTGGAAAATCATATTCTATCTTTATTATATCTTTACAACATGGTTATCTTTTCAACCACCTCTTAATTTTAATAAGTTTTACTTAATTTTAATAAGTCTAATTTCACCCATACTCAAGTTTTCCAATTCTGTATTCTGTTAAACACCAAGATATTAGAATAAATAATATTCATTAGATAAATATATGCACACAACCAACAAACTTACACAGTAATTCTTCATCTTTATGAAGTTGTGAAACCTTCTGTACCATTAAAAATTATATCAATAACTGGTCTTAGAAACCAAACATTCCTGTGAACAAGGTCATTAGTGCTTAATTAGTTACTGAAAAATGAGGCCAACACATCTTATTCAACTTATCTACTGGATCAAATGTACGACATTAGGTTAAATCTTTAGAATTTATTTTATTCATTTTCTTTTACTTCCTCCATTTGCTCTTAACACTTTGATGCTAACGGACATCAGACGACATCCTTTGAAAACATCTGAGAACCCCTATGGATGCCAATGACATCCTCCATGGTCACTGAGTTTTTTCATGTTATTTGACTAGTCTTAGGCTGGACAAGTCGTGAAGGACAAGTCTCAGGCTGATCTGGGGCAAGTCCCCTCCAGCTGAATGGAATGATGTGAGGAGACGCATGCCACTGCAGGCCAGAAGCAAAGACGATGTGAAACAATCAATACTGATTAATAATTATTTAAAACAATTAAAACCACCCAAAAATTCAAATTCCCCTTTTCTATATTTTCGTTCTTACCTCTGCTTGGATACAGGGTTCTATGTACGAACTCGTGATCTGTAAAAGTGGTTGCTGGGTTTTACGGCATAATAATTACTCTCATTTACTACATTTAACCAACTTTGTTTAATTAAAATTATCTCCCACCTACTTTCTTTCTCTTTCTTCTTCTGTTCTTTACAACACTGTTTTTACTTGATTCTTATACATTTCCCAAAAACATAGATTACTCTATTTATAGCATAGCCTCTATTTTATGCGCCCTTTCTGAATATGGTTTTGCCCTATAGTTTATACATCTTTAACATTCTATTATTCGACTTATTTCTATAACATCTATCTATATATATATATATATATATATATATATATATATATATATATATATATATATATATCTTGACTAACTGTTCCGACTTTAAACTCGTGAAGTACGTTGATGCTGCTTACATTTTCTTTTTACTGCTTTACTTTGATTCACACTACGTTTTAACGGTCAACCATATATTTGCTTGAGCACTGACTTAATTATTCTTACACTGTTTACTGGAACCGCGCGCTCACTCACTGACCCCCACGATTCTATAGTTTCTTGTCGACCAGGTATATTTGCCGAACGTTGGTTTAATTGAATCTCCACTGCTTTTAACACAATTTACACAAACTTTTCTTCTTGGTCGGCCGGCTTACATTGTTCGTGTGGCCGGTTTTTTGGCCAACCGCGCGTTAACGCACTTGCGCGGTTCGGAAGTTAGACGCAGACTGAAGTTTTCAAAATAACTAGGCGTCCCTCTGCGCCCGGCAACTTGGCTCGTGATTGGCGAGTAGCATCTCGCAGCGTTTCCGTCATCTCGTACATGGCGAGAAGGAATTCTTAAACGTGACTTTCACGTTGTGTAAAGCAGCACACACGTGCACTCGTACACATGAATACGCACCCTACTGACAATAAACATTTTTGTACCGTGCTGTGCCTTACACGGAGCTACAGTCAGTGACCAAAAAATACACTCTGGTTAAATAAAAAGGTGAAAAGCTTTAAATTATAGACCCCCATCAGTTTGTCCCGTTACAGATGGTACATTGTGAGGTATGTGTGTGTGTGTGTGTGTGTGTGTGTGTGTGTGTGTGTGTGTGTGTGTGTGTGTGTGTGTGTGTGTGTGTGTCCCATTTTATATCTATAAGGGTGGTAAGACTCTGTTAGTATAATTACATCAGAATACAATTCTTTCCTAAATATCCCAAACTGTAGTTTTTCATTATTTTTAATTTCTATGCGGCAATCAATTCATTTTGTTATAGAGCTCAGAAGTGTTTAAAAGAGACAGAATCAAAAGATAGGGAGTTAAAAACGATAAAAAGAATTGTAAGAAATAATAACTATAACACCAACATAGTGGATAAAGTTATGAAAAGTATTAATATACAAAAAGCTAAAATAGAATCAGAACAAAAGAATTATGCAGAGTCATTGACATACATAGCATCACTTACTAGAAAAATTGTAAAATGTTTTAATAAATACGGAATAGATATAGCTATTAAAAAATGTGAAACGGCATTTGATAAGATAAGGAATAAACATATAGACAAAATCCCAGTATTACTGTAACGGTACAGAATTGTGTGTTAGAGACAGTAAAGATATAAATCAGTTAATTTCAAAGCAACTAGTATTCACCTGTGAGGTACCCCCTAGTAACCAGCAAAACATACAATTGTAACTTTAATAAACTATAGCTACAAATCTGTAACTTTACGTTTATTGCTGACAATAAATATCGACATAGGTTAAGCGTATAGTCACTGTTTTCAAAAGTCGGGCGCCATCTTGATTACATATGTTGTCATTGCTAAATATTATAGGGCAGGAATTCGTTACGCGAACTTTTGAGAAACGGAAGTTATTTGAAATAATAAAATACCTGGTTAAAATTGTTACCAATGATATACCCTGTTTATTTTATAGACTTACATTTTACATAATGCTTTTGTAAACATTAAGCGAACTTTTAAACCCTCCAAAATCATGATACAAGTAATATAAAATGTGTTATTATGTAATATTAGATAATTATGTAAATATAGATATACATATCTTTATATATTGTTGCGCACAACCCAGCGTAATGTATGTCACTCTCTCTCTCTCTCACACTCTCTCTCTCACACTGGTACAATTCTTTATTATTTTTATGAGCTCATTTTGAAAATTAAAATTTTAAATACTTGAATTTACTTTCTGTCATTTGTTATTTTGGTCGTTTCAGATTAAGTTTGATGTGGAAATAAAATATATATATATGTGTGTTGATGGAACGTTCTCACCAAATAGTCGTATGGGCCTTGGTTGCAGTTTCCGTGCGGTAAAACTTCGGTACCGCGAGTTTACCGTGTACACTTCCCGGTCACATTTTGAAGTAGATTAAACTGTATCTAAATAGTTTATTAACCACTTCTAGTGGTTCAAAAGTTAAAATTCACTTTGCGTGAACGGTGGGCCGTTCGTGAACGGTAGGCCGGCCGGCTGCGATCACTGTTGCTGATGAAATGACACCGAGTCTTTGTTACATATTTCCGAGGTGGGGTGAATATACGTCACTGCCTCATTGTTAAGTTGTTGACAGCATCATGTTGTTGACAAAAACAAATTCTTGGCCGCTGACGTCATTAGGGATCGTCTCTTTTATCGCAACAAATGACATTGTTTTTTGTGATGTTTCGCGTTTTTTGCTATGAATCGGTCCAAATCCTGGCAAATATTATATAGTCCACTCACGATAAATTCATACAGGTTATTAAATGTTTGTTTAATTTTGACCAAACTAAGGAATACAATATTTATGGTTTTATATACCATATTTAGGGTAATTACAAATTGTACCATAATTGTACCATTACAAAACCCCCTCAATGAAAGATTGTGTGTCGAAGCACAAAAACTTTCATTGACCCTTTCATACGTCCTAAAGGGATCAGCCAGGGTAGGTCGCCACAACCCCCTTACAATTTTATATAAAAGAAAATTATAACTCACCCTTGGTCTGATGATGATGACTGTACCTACATGACCTTACTGGACTTCTCCTTCGAGATCCCAACACCATAAGGCCACTTAGGCTCTTAACGCCCCTGCTCTTGACACACTGGCCAGCTCAGGACCGCTGTCATATCACCAAACACTGAAACAATAAACGATAAATCTTAAAATAGTGGCTTGGTAAATTACTCTATCCTCAACTGATCTGGTTCCCCTTAGCTAGGTGCTGGTTTGTGCTAATAAGCACTGGGTTGGCTTGATATATGATTAAAATCTAGTTATAAAAATTATCCTACTAAAAACGTAACTCCCAAGAATTATAAAGAATTTCCTTTCTCAATATTGACAACCCTGAATTTATAAATTGTTTCGATTTCTATCGATAATATTTATCTCTTTCCATTTTATAATTAGTATAATTATAAAAGAAATTATAAAAGAAACATATTGATATAAAAGAATTAAAGTATAATTGAAAATATGAAAATTCCACTATAAATCTCCCAAACATGGAGAAAAACAAATTATAGAAAAACAAAATAATTAATAAATCTGTATTGTATTATTTATTCAAATATCTTATTGAATGGTTAAATTAAAATTAAAATTATTATTATTCTTATTATTATTATTATTATTAACAGGTAAAATTATGGCATTAACAGCACCATTTATATTTATCCCTTCATACTTATTTCCATACATGTTAAAAATTTTATAACATAAATACATAATACATTTTACATAATAATACACATTGATACATTTAATACATTGAAATAGTTTTATAATTACATTACATATTTAATCTTGATTAAGATTTGCATATTCTATTTAAATTTGCATTTAAAATTATAAAATTTACCATTGCAATTAATTCATTAATTAGACATCAATTTATTTATTATAATTATAAAATTCATTTTAAATTTATTATTACATTCTTATAATATTATTATTTCGTCATTATTCACTTCCTATTACCTCTATACTCTGAACTTTCTACCTACCTAACTACCTAACCTTTCACATTCTAATCATTGTTTAGTCTGGATGACTCCTATATTCACTATGCTTTTATTTATTATAATCTTACTCACCTTCTTCTAACTGACCACCAAATTTACCTATCATGACACCAATATCTCAATTATAAACACCTTTACTAATTTCATTTAAATCCTATGGCACCGCTCGTCCTTGCAATGGGTTGGGTGTTCCCTAACTGGCTATATACATTCATAATATTTTGCCCTTCCAAAAATTCGGCAAACACTCCCTAAAACTACGCTATTACCTGCCACAACACTATTGGTTGGCTACTCCTTATCACCTCACCCCCACTACAGAATTCATCAATAACAATTATATGTTTATACCTTTACTTTATTCACCTTTACAAATAATCACTAACTACTGTGTCCCTAAATATCTAATACTTCTCTTTGTATTATTTTCTTTAAAAATTCTTAACTATCTAACTCCATTTTCATTAATTAAACTCACCTGCATTTATCTATCCCCAGGCTCTATCCCTGTTTAAACATTCTACCTTACTGTAATCATTGACATTGTCTTATATAATTCATCTCTCACCTACTCATAACAGTACCTCTCACTTTTCAAATATATATATTCTTATTTAAATATTATCATTTATTATTATTCATTAGGAATTGGTTATTCACTACCAATTAATTAATAATTTGACTTCATTAAAAACTTTCTATTAATTAATAATTTACTTTTGTTATAAAGGTAGCACAACTTTCTTTTGTACTATTTTAATTAAGCAATAAAGAATTATTACTCTTTAATGGTTATTCCACTATTTAAAAAATATTATCATTAAACATGTTAATTATTAGAATACATAATAATACATACTGGTGTACACAAAATATACCTGTTCAAAATCACATAAATACATTGATACATAAATACATATAAAACAATGAAAAATATACACTCCAACTCATTAATTTGTTATTTATCAAACTCAGTCCATAGTAGTCCAATTCAATACCACTTTACACATATATTCAATGTTCATTACACAATTGAAACACTCTACCCTCCATCATTGAATAACATTCTTATCTTAGGTCTATTTAATTTATTATTTAATAAATAAATTTTATGAACAGTAACATTATATTCATGTTCATTTATAAAACTGTTATCAAACAAATATTTCAAGTCACGATCGAGTAGGGTTCCGTTTATCTCAGTAATATCATATGTCATTAATTGGTTATTTATTTTATAATTATCCTCATAATTTTCTACCACAGGTAAGTACTTAATACCTTTATTCTCATTTATTGTTATTTCAACTTCATTGTTACTATAAGGTAAGTATTCATAATTTACCTCCACCTTATCTAACCCTAACCTTTCTACCAATTGTCTGCATTTTCTATTTACTTTAAAAAATTTTATTACTTTCTTTTTCTCACAATATCTCTCTATACTTTCTCTCTTAATACATTTCTCTCCATAACACCAAATTACACTCTCTCTCTCCAAATATGCAGGGGTCCCTATCTTAAAATTATTGCACCTCTTATTAGGTACACAAAAACACAAAGAAACTTTATTTGTAGACCTTTCGTCTCCCAAATATAAATTGAAGGAACTCTTATCCTTATGAAAAATACGTGAAGATTTTTCTTCACCCCTAACACAACATCAAAAGAAAATTCTACCCCCTGCACTCCTTGTACAAAAATACTTTCTCCAAACTTTCTTTCTGACTCAATACACTCAAACACTTCATTATCATTCATAATACTTTCATTATCATTTTCTAACATTACATTCTTACTACCTGTAATATTCTTACTATCTGTAAATTCATTATTTGAGTTATCACTCTTAATTACGTTATTATTCAGCACTTCGTTTTTCTGGGTTTCTAATTGACTTAAACTATCGTCTAGTTTTATGATTACCTTGTCAACCTGCTTAATAAGATTATCGTGACCTAATTTGATTTCATTCTTTAGTTCATTAAATTGTTTGTCAAATTTGTCATTCAAATTTGTGAATTTAATATTAGAATCGCTTTTCTGCTCATCTAGTTTTTTGTCTAATTTTAATAGTAATTGCATCATTGCACTAGTTTCATCTGGTTTACTATCTGACATAGCTGACACGGATGTAGCGACCTTCTCTGTCTCTACAGATACAGGCGTATTTGCCTCGTCAGTCCGACTAGTTTGAGTTGGTTGGACATCCATCTCACCAGTCAAATTTACATCAGCTGTACTGATTTCTATTGTAATATTATCATTTGTACTCATGTTTGCAATTTTACAATACACGCATGCATACAATTGTATAACCTAACTTCGTAAAATTGGGTTATGTTTTTACGTATTAAAATTTTGGCGTTTATTACCTCAAATAACTTTTCCGCTCTCTTTATAGGCGTACTCTATATAAAATAATATTATATAGAGTCCCTGTTCCAGAAGCCATCTGTAACTTTAATAAACTATAGCTACAAATCTGTAACTTTACGTTTATTGCTGACAATAAATATCGACATAGGTTAAACGTATAGTCACTGTTTTCAAAAGTCGGGCGCCATCTTGATTACATATGTTGTCATTGCTAAATATTATAGGGCAGGAATTCGTTACGCGAACTTTTGAGAAACGGAAGTTATTTGAAATAATAAAATACCTGGTTAAAATTGTTACCAATGATATACCCTGTTTATTTTATAGACTTACATTTTACATAATGCTTTTGTAAACATTAAGCGAACTTTTAAACCCTCCAAAATCATGATACAAGTAATATAAAATGTGTTATTATGTAATATTAGATAATTATGTAAATATAGATATACATATCTTTATATATTGTTGCGCACAACCCAGCGTAATGTATGTCACTCTCTCTCTCTCTCACACTCTCTCTCTCACACTGGTACAATTCTTTATTATTTTTATGAGCTCATTTTGAAAATTAAAATTTTAAATACTTGAATTTACTTTCTGTCATTTGTTATTTTGGTCGTTTCAGATTAAGTTTGATGTGGAAATAAAATATATATATGTGTGTTGATGGAACGTTCTCACCAAATAGTCGTATGGGCCTTGGTTGCAGTTTCCGTGCGGTAAAACTTCGCGTACCGCGAGTTTACCGTGTACACTTCCCGGTCACATTTTGAAGTAGATTAAACTGTATCTAAATAGTTTATTAACCACTTCTAGTGGTTCAAAAGTTAAAATTCACTTTGCGTGAACGGTGGGCCGGCCGGCTGCGATCACTGTTGCTGATGAAATGACACCGAGTCTTTGTTACATATTTCCGAGGTGGGGTGAATCTACGTCACTGCCTCATTGTTAAGTTGTTGACAGCATCATGTTGTTGACAAAAACAAATTCTTGGCCGCTGACGTCATTAGGGATCGTCTCTTTTATCGCAACAAATGACATTGTTTTTTGTGATGTTTCGCGTTTTTTGCTATGAATCGGTCCAAATCCTGGCAAATATTATATAGTCCACTCACGATAAATTCATACAGGTTATTAAATGATTGTTTAATTTTGACCAAACTAAGGAATACAATATTTATGGTTTTATATACCATATTTAGGGTAATTACAAATTGTACCATAATTGTACCATTACACAATGTTATTGTATGTTTGTTGTTGTCTAGACAGCTAAGCCAGACGCATTACGCAACAGCTTGCCAGCTCAGTCCTCTCTGTGTAAAACACAGTAAGAACTTTGTCACCTTAGTGTTTGCATCAGACAGTGGATGCAGATGGTAGTCTGCGAGTTCTACAAATAAAACGGTGGCCTCAGGTGCAATGCAAGATAGGGTGAAATCATTATCATCGGCCTATCCCATAAAGTGTGAACATTGTAGCAGTATTAAAATACCGTTTAATAGCAGTGGTAATAGACAGTGTACGAGCGAAAGAAAGTCGGACGACTAGAATAATGTATATTACAATGTACATAACATATCAACCAAAGTAATGAGTGAACATTAAAAAGACATACAGTAGAACCTCGTTAACCCGGACCTCTTTAACCCGGACGTCCGGATATCCCGGACCAGTTTTGGTAAAAAAAATTATGTCGTTTAGCGTAGTAAATGACTTGTTTTACAGACGATAAATCGCTATTCTCAGTAGGTACATTACTCGAATTCAATTGCCAGCGGGCGAGTTCATTGCACTCACCCCACCTGCTGTTGCTACGCAGAAAACTGGTGACTCAACCCTCTCTTTCCCCTCCCCACTCCTCGCACTTGACATTGACCTAGAAACAACATTCCTCAGTTGTGCTGCAATCTCGGTAGTGTTCGCGTGTTGTCCTAGTGTCACCGTCGAGGTACAGTATCGTTGTGCTGTTTTGTTAGCACGTTGTTCGCGATGGAGACGAAACGTAAAAACATTTTTGTGACTATGAAAAAAAGGATGGAAGCATTGACAAAAATTGATAAGGGAGAATCATTAAAGAACATTGCTGCTGAGTTTGGAGTAGGAACATCGACTGTATCTGATTGGAAAAAGAACAGAAAACACATTGAAGACTTTTGTTTCAAAATGACTACTAAGGACAGTTTGGATAATCAGTGTAAAGCAAAAACTGCTAAACTAGAAACTCTGGATGAAGCATTGTTTGTCTGGTTTTGTGCTGAAAGAGAACGTGGTTTGCCGATTTCTGGACCTGGACCCATCATCCAACAGAAAGCACTGAGTTTGAACAAACAGTTGCCCCATGGAGACCCGAGTTTTACAGCTAGCCAGGGGTGGTTGGACAGATAGAAAAAACGGCATGGAGTGCGTCAACTTACAATCACTGGAGAAAGCTTGTCAGGTGATGTTGAAGCGGCAGAAAAATAAAAAAAAAAATTTGAAGACTTTATTAAAAAGGAAGAACTGACTGCAGATCAAGTTTACAATGCCGATGAATCCGGTTTATTTTACCAGATGTTGCCGAGTAAAACGCTAGCCTCAAAATTAGGAGATTCAGCAAAAGGGTATAAAAAAGGGAAAGACCGCCTCACCATAATGGCTTGCAGTAATGCATCAGGAAAGCACAAAATTCCTCTCCTTATAATAGGGAAGTCTAAATACCCCCGTGCATTGAAAAATGTGAAATGAGGCTCATTGCATGTCGTTTACAGCTCACAAAAAAGTGCTTGGATGGTTAGTGACATTTTCAAACAATGGTTTTTCGAGAATTTTGTGCCGTCAGTAAAAAAATATTTGAAGAACTGTGGCCTTCCAACAAGGCAGTTTTGCTGATTGACAATGCGCCTTCGCATCCGTCTGTCAATGAACTAGTCAAAGATGACATTTCAGTGAAGTTTTTACCACCTAATGTAACTTCTCTCGTTCAACCGATGGACCAAGGAGTTCTAGAAAAAATAAAAAAAGTGTACAAAAGGCAAATGCTAAGTCAACTGGTAGAGGACGAAGGAGAGCATGGTGTGGTAGAGGTGCTGAAATCTTTTAATGTAAAAATATTATAAATCTTTTATAATACTGTTATTTATATGATTGCGGAAGCTTGGGACCAGGTTGGAAGAGAAATTTTGATAAAGTCATGGAAAAAGTTGTGGCCTGGTGTGTGTGACTTGCCAGAAAACAATACAATTGAAGAAGAAGAAGAAGAAAAAACAAGTGTGGAAGAAGATTTTATAGACATTTTTAAAAATTTGATGGCTGTTCCGATGTTGATGAAGAAGACATTGACAATTGGTTGCAAATTGACAATGACGGAGGTTATAAAGCGATCACAGAGGAAGAAATTATTGCATCATGCAGTGTTACAGAAAATGAAAATGAAGAGGATTCAGACAGTGTTGATGAACCAGCTGTGGTTATAACCCACGCAGAAGCAGTAGCAAACATAGATAAATTGATGGTTTATTTCGAGAGTCAAGCCGAAACATCGCCAAACGAGCTTCTAATGCTAAAGCGGATGCGAGATCGCGCTGCTCGTAAGCGATACACAAAACTGAGGCAGCAAAAGCTAACTGCCTTTTTTACAACCGACTAGTTTGTACCTATATTGTGTACAGTGTAAATACATATTATGTGTTTTTAGGTGAAAGTGTGCCGATAATAATTTTTAAACTCCATTAAAAATATTTTTGGTACGTACATGTTCTTTTTTATCGTTTTTCCCTCATTCTCTGGATAACCCGGATTTTCGTTAACTCGGATCGGGCCCGGCCCCAGTTGATCCGGGTTAACGAGGTTTTACTGTACTAAATTCAATACAAACAGTTACGTGAGTGCGGCAGAACGACACGAGTGTACGACTAACCACAGGAACACGCAGCAGATGGGTAATATTAAAGCAGTACGAGTTTAAATAAATATTAAAACCTAGAAATCTGTGTCTATTAATAGGCGGCAACTGAAATTTTACTTATTTTTTAAAATTAAAATTGTAACGGGACATTTTGGGCCTATTTTTGGGGTAATAAAGAAGTTTGTATTTTTTTAATAAAACAAATAACATTTTTTTTACTATGATAGGGACAAACGTAAACAAAGGTAAATTCAGTGGTAGCGGCAGTGGTAGCACTGCATGGGACATTATGTATGTGAATTTCTGAAGCGACAAAATCAACAAGCTGGAATTGTGCCAAGGTCAACCAATGACATACAAAACTGTAAACAAATTATGTAACTGAGCATCAGGCGATGTTACGTCAGCGCCTTATATAATGCTGGAATGTGGGTGTAGCAACGCTAGCAGTTTTCGTTGCACACAGAGAACAAAGATAGTCGGCAAATAACAACTACCAGTGTTGGACGCAAATAACCTCCGCGTCCACCGGCTCGCCGGTTTAGACGAAGTTTACGTCGCCCGCAAAACCACAAATGTGAAGTAAAATCGAAATTATATATATAAATAACAGAAATGAACAGTTTTTCGGAAAGTTAACAGTTTAAAACAAAGAATGTGTGCGTGTATAGCCAAGTGACGTTTTCTGGACTAAAAATGAACAGATAAGTAATCTACAGGAATACAATAAAACGAAACTTTCAAAATTTTGGTTTAAATATTAAAAAATTTAACATTTTCAAAACTATGAGCTCTTAAAATCTGGAGATAGATATGTGTGTGTGTGTGTGTGTGTGTGTGTGTGTGTGTGTGTGTGTGTGTGTGTGTGTGTGTGTGTGTGTGTGAAAGCGCTGGTTTTCGTTATGTTGTAGAGATTAATTTGTATTTGTGTTATATCTTAATGGGAAGACTACTTAACAATAATCTATTTTATGAATACTTATTCTTGAATATTACAGAAGTTAATGTATGAGAGGGAAAGGAGATTTCGTATTTTGACGAAAAAATTATAACTTGATGGTGTTTTCTTTTTAGAATTTAATAAAACAATATTGATTTGAATACTTAAAATGTGAATTAGTAGTCATTTCAAACAACCATATTGTTTCCAACATCTCCAATTAGAGATCCTGGAAAATGATCAGTATAAGTTTGAGTTGGTACTAGACAACATGGCGGCTGCACCAGCCGAAAGAGTAAAAGTAAACAAGGGATAATATGGTATTGAATTTAATTATTAATAAGTTAACAATGGCGCCCGACCAGCTGGACCGTTTGCATTAATTTAATTATGCAAATGTGGACCTGTTGCAGGAATGATATGGTTGTTTGAGGTAAAGATAAAATTACGTAAAATAGACGTAGATATGGGTTATGTTTTGCTAAAGGTAAAATATTGATGTTGATGTTTTGTAGCAGATAAGATGATTGCATTTAAGTAAAATAAAAAGGGTATTATATAAATAAATTTTGAAATGAATGAAGTATAAATAAGGTGCATAAGAGGTTATGTGAAGTAACGTAAAGCGTTATGTAAGTAGAATACATTGTTGTGTGAAAAGTAGATGTTATATATTAGTATTTTTATTTAAAGTAATAATTTTACTATTACAAAATGGAGAATCAAGAATTAAATTTAGAAAGCACTCTTACAGAGTCAATGTTAACTGACAATGTATCGGCACAATCTACCCCGTCTACAACACGAGTTAGAGAGTTGTCGATGGACAATATGTTCAGTCTGATAAAAACAATGTCCGAAAATATAAGTAGTGATTTAAATGAATTGAAAAAACAAAATAAAGAACAACAAATTGATTCCAATGTTAAATACAATAAAATGAATGAGAAATTCGATGTTCAAAAGAATAGTTTGGATGAATTAAAAAACCCAATTAACGAAATTAATGAGCATTTAAACCGAACTAATGACATAATAGAAGATACCTTTAACAGATTAGAACAGAGTGTTGAGAAGTTAGGTGACAATGTTATAAGTATGACAAATAGTAAAAATGACGAAATAGTGGAAGATGTAGTATTAAGTAGTGAAGATGATGATATTAGTTACAATTCTGAGAGTATAGTGGGGGTAAAGAATAATGGAGAAACATATAATGAAGTTTTAGAATGTAATAATGGAATGTTAATGTGTGTTTATGAGTCAGAGAGAAAGTGGAAAGAGAGAGTAGATGAGTATGTGGGGCAGAGGGTAAATTTTCCCCATATTTATGGTGAACCAAGGTGTTCACAAATGTTGTTGTTGAAGGGTAAGAGTCCCTTGTTAATGAAAGATTTAAGTTGTCTCCCATTTTTGTGTGATTTAGTGCCCTCTGTGTGGAATGAGAGAGAAAATGTGATATGGTGGTATGATGAGAGCGATTTAGAGAGAGAGTTGTGTATTGAGAGAGAGATAGAATTATATAAGTTAAAAAGAAACTATAATGAGTTAAAAGAAAGGTTAGAGGGGGTGAATATAAACAATATAAGATACTTACCTGTTGAAAGAGAGATAGAGAATTATTTTGATGGTATCAATATGACAAATAAACACTTACCTGATGTAATAGTAGAGGAATATAAAAATGATAAAATAGCTTACCTGACGTTGACCAATAATACTGATGGAGACTGGACAATAATAACTTATGTTGACAAGGTTTATGAAATATTAATGGGGAATAACCCTATAAATTATAATGGCATAATGAATGAAATAAAGTTAATAGATTATTATAATAATGATAATGATAACAAATTGTGTGTGGATAACAATGATGTATGTTATAAATATGTTCGTTATATATATGATGATGGAGGTTGAAATTAAAATGAGTGTATGGACATTGTTAAATATTGTAAATTTTGGTAATGACCTTGCAGACTTGGACATATGAAGTGTGAAACAATTGAACAGTTAATGACGAATAATTTGTAAATAATGTAGTGAATTCAATTGTGTGTATTATGAAATGTTAGATAAACAATGTGTATATGTAGTAGAAACTGTTGTGATAATAATTATAATATTATTAATATTTTGCAGTCTAAATAAATAATAAAATTAATTATGAAGACAATAATTAATGATTTGTAAATTTTTGGTAATAATTGAAATATGTTGTGTTTTAAGAATCAATTGAAGTAAATAATTTGAGATGTTTCAATATTGTGATTGAATGTTATATGTTTGAATTTTTATAATGAATTTAAATTATTTGATGAGATTTCAATTTAATGACAATTAATGAATAAATAAATGTTAAATGGTTTAGTTTGTGGAATATCATAATGGTTAAAAATATAGATTAATAATAAATTTGAAAATTTTGAGGAACCTAATTACTGCAAAGGATAAATAATGAAATGATGATATATAAAAAAGTTAATGAAAAATTTCAAACAAGAATGTTTATAAGTTTCTGTAAATTATTTAAAAGATAATTGTTTGTTTAATGTATGCTAATAATCAAGGTAAATGTCTATTTGTTTATTATGTTATGTAATGTATTATACAAGATGCGTGTGTGTGTGGCAGGGAGGTTATCCAGGGGGGTAACGAATTAGAAATTTGTTGTATTTTAATAATGATGACTCGCTACTAAATAATTTTGTTTTAATTTGAAAAATAGATGCACTAGATACTTCCTATATTGTGTTTATTATGTCTCATTGTGTTAATTGCATGTAGTATGCTAGGAATAAGGATTATAAAAATATAATAAAATGTTTTCAATGTGTTTATAGATTTTAAAATAAAATGAAATAAAGTTGTGATAGTTAAAATTTTAATGGGTTGCAAAAGATAGAAGTTGGGTGATGAATATTTGTGGGACATATAGATCTGTCCAAATTGAAGTCAAAGTTAAAGAAATAGTAGAGATGAAAATAATGTAATGTTGTTTTGAGTTAATGTATGTTATAGAATTTTGAGAAGTATTGATGTTGACACAGTAGTAAAGGAGAATAATTGTAGAGTTTTGAGTGATATATTGATGTTATTAATTAATGTTGTTATTTTGTTGAAGTTGAAGTGAGGTAATTAGACTGAGATTTTGGGGATGGCAATTTTGTAGTAGGGGGTAGTGTAATGTGGGAGTCCGCAACATAATAATAAGTTGGGACGGGATGGGATCGATTTAGTGGGAACGGGGTCGCCTTAGGTAGAATACAGGGGCCAGATAAGGGAATTGAGTTTTTTTTGGGGGGGGGGAAACACGTATCCTATGTACAATGGGTTAGAGAGTATTTTTTTTTTTCTATTGAGAGAAGGTGGCGAATTGAGTTAAAGTAGTAAGTAGTTAGAGGTAGAGAAGGGTTAGTAGATTTTTGATAGAGGGGTGTCATACTAGTTAAAGATTTTGTAAGGGAGCGTTAGAGTCATAAAAGGGGTAAGATTATGAGTAAATGCCAAATTGATACAGTGAATTATGATGAATAACTGAGAATCACCCAAATGAATGAAATGGAATAATAATTGCAACGTCATGAAAAAAAAATATATATATATATGTATATATATATATATATAATTTTTTTTGAAAGAGAATTAATAAAAGTCAATTGAGATTAAAAGGTAATTTTATGATTTTATATGCAAATTTAATGATGTTAAGTGTGTAACATTTTAAATACAAATTGTTTATTTTAAGATAATAATAACAATGTGAATTATGATGTTTTCTTATGTTATATTGTGTTGTTAGGTATTCTGATCTATGTTAGAAGTAAGTAAAAAACAAAACCAGTGCTTCTTAGCGCAAACCAGCACCGCTAGGGGGAAACAGATCAGTTGGGGATATGGTGTTGTATAAGACCACTATTTGATATTTGATTGGTTGTTTCAGTGTTTGGTGATGCTGTGGCGGCGGACCTGAGCTGGCCAGCGCGTCAGAGCAGGGGCGTTAAGTATCTGTCTGACTCTATGGTGTTGGGATCTCGATAGAGAAGTCCAGTATTGTCATTCAGGTGCGGTCACAGTCACCGGACCAAGGGTGAGTTGATTATAATTTTTTTTGTAAACCATACAGGGGGTTGTGGCGACATATCCTGGCTGATCCCTTTAGCAAGTATGAATATGTCAATGAGATTTTTTATGCTTCGGCATAAAATATCTCATTGAGGGGGTATTGTAACGGGACATTTTGGGCCTATTTTTGGGGTAATAAAGAAGTTTGTATTTTTTTAATAAAACAAATAACATTTTTTTTACTATGATAGGGACAAACGTAAACAAAGGTAAATTCAGTGGTAGCGGCAGTGGTAGCACTGCATGGGACATTATGTATGTGAATTTCTGAAGCGACAAAATCAACAAGCTGGAATTGTGCCAAGGTCAACCAATGACATACAAAACTGTAAACAAATTATGTAACTGAGCATCAGGCGATGTTACGTCAGCGCCTTATATAATGCTGGAATGTGGGTGTACCAACGCTAGCAGTTTTCGTTGCACACAGAGAACAAAGATAGTCGGCAAATAACAACTACCAGTGTTGGACGCAAATAACCTCCGCGTCCACCGGCTCGCCGGTTTAGACGAAGTTTACGTCGCCCGCAAAACCACAAAATGTGAAGTAAAATCGAAATTATATATATAAATAACAGAAATGAACAGTTTTTCGGAAAGTTAACAGTTTAAAACAAAGAATGTGTGCGTGTATAGCCAAGTGACGTTTTCTGGACTAAAAATGAACAGATAAGTAATCTACAGGAATACAATAAAACGAAACTTTCAAAATTTTGGTTTAAATATTAAAAAATTTAACATTTTCAAAACTATGAGCTCTTAAAATCTGGAGATAGATATATGTGTGTGTGTGTGTGTGTGTGTGTGTGTGTGTGTGTGTGTGTGTGTGTGTGTGTGTGTGTGTGTGTGTGTGTGTGAAAGCGCTGGTTTTCGTTATGTTGTAGAGATTAATTTGTATTTGTGTTATATCTTAATGGGAAGACTACTTAACAATAATCTATTTTATGAATACTTATTCTTGAATATTACAGAAGTTAATGTATGAGAGGGAAAGGAGATTTCGTATTTTGACGAAAAAATTATAACTTGATGGTGTTTTCTTTTTAGAATTTAATAAAACAATATTGATTTGAATACTTAAAATGTGAATTAGTAGTCATTTCAAACAACCATATTGTTTCCAACATCTCCAATTAGAGATCCTGGAAAATGATCAGTATAAAGTTTGAGTTGGTACTAGACAACATGGCGGCTGCACCAGCCGAAAGAGTAAAAGTAAACAAGGGATAACATGGTATTGAATTTAATTATTAATAGAATTAATAAGTTAACAAAATATTTAAATTTGTCCCACTTACCTTCATCACAAATTACCAGGGTGTCGTCTGATGTACTTAGGCAGAGAAAAACAACAGGTAATGCAATGACAAACACATATTTTGCAAACACAAATAAAATGGTATTTTATTTGTTTAGCATGACATTTTTTCTGTTTACTTCCTTTTACTTTACTTAATATTCATTTTCGACTCAAAACTACTACTCTGCATCTCGATTATTTTTCTTAAAGAATTACAAAACTTGGATTATTTTTTACGTGACCAATACGCTAATAACTAGTTGCAACTGTAACTTAAAAACTGACAAACTAATTAATTAAACTATTAAGACGACCCAGATTGCTGCACACACGCATTCATTACATTATAAAACCCCTTTTTTATTACTGATTTTACATTTTCCTGCAAACCTGATTATGATAAAATTGGATTTGAATTACCATACAGTTCACCAGGGCATCTACGTTGACCGCATGGTGTAACACTCGCACTACTCCTTTCTTGATTAAAAACTGTTATTGTCCTGTTGATTTGGTGCACTATACTTGTTTACAGAGTCATGTTCTTTTAATTTGATAACACTTTTGTTCAGACATTCTGTAATAGTCGGCCGACCTTCTTATTTGCCCGGGCGGAAAATTTAGTTGAACCACGCGTGGCCTATATTACTAGTCGACTGGGTGGAGCGCTACCAACAGTTTCTCCCACTTACAGTTAGGCATGACGGAAATTACAATGCCTTAGTCGTCAAACTCATCGTCACTGTTCATGGTACCACGTACAATTCCCGTGTGTTGGACGTTAACGAAATTTGATGTCCAGAGGTTTACGTCACGGTAAAGGCGTGGTCTAGTTACGTTTCCATCATGTCTCTGAGCACATGTAAGACAAAATTCTTCTCCAGGCCATGTTGTTTTAACAAGGCGGCGTCGGTTGCGCACCTGCTGGTGTTTGCGCGCTTGTGTGTGTGTGTGTCACAGTCTCAAAGTTCTAAGAATTGTACCGTTGTCGTCAACACGCACATTCCATTGTACTGCTAACTCTCACAGCTCCTTTGTTCGAGTAAAGTTTTTATTCAACACGTGGCTGGCCACACCGATGAAAACAATTTATGACATTTTAATTTTGTAATTTTGATATTTATATAAAATAAAAAGCCCCTCATTTTTAGTCCCTTTACAATACCCCCCCAATGAGAGATCTTCTGCCGAAACAGAAGAAATCTCATTGCTAAACCCCTAACAGGACCGGTGAGGATATGGTGCCAAAAACTCCCCCATTTGTCCTTATACATCATGGGTAAACTACCCCCCTGGCTCGGCGACTATGGCCGCATCTGAACGAGATTACTGGACTTCTCTGTCCGAGATCCCAACACCATAAAATCGAACAGACACGCACCACAGCACACCTAACCTTCTAAAATGCCATCCCAAACTCCAAATCCCTGGCCTTATCCCATGCCAGATCCTCAACCGATATGTTCCCCCTTATCATGCATACTGGGTCGCCTTCAGCAATACTGGGCGCATACATATACTTATTAAGTGTATTGTCATATTACCTTTTATTTCTCAAAAATCAAAATAAAATCTTTTATCTGAACCTATGAATTTTCTTCATTACTCTTAATAATCAGAAAAACAAATAAACTGAACATCTAATTAAAACATGAACTCATTTATCCTAACATTTGATTATACATACATACTAAACAAGACAATTCAATAAAACACTATTGATACACATAAACAATAATATACTTAAAACTCAAACATCATCTATATGTCAGACGGAAAAAAATCAATTTTTTTTTTCAAACAAAAAATTTTTAATTTATCAAAATATTATTTTTATCAATTTCGGAAAAAATTTTAAAATTATTTAAATTACTTAAACGACACAATTTGCATCAAGCAATTGCCAAAACTGGTCTAGTTTATAACATCAACCATCAGCTGATCACACTGGGTCAAATCAACAACCTTGACCTACATATGGTATACACCGAACTACATCATGAAGCACATAAACCCTCTCCAAAAATTTGTTATCTTTAAACACAATACAACATAATAAAATAAGACATTTAAAATTAACATAGTTATTATTACACTTAATAATAAAATTTACATTTAAATTAATCAAAAATTACACATTTTATAGCTTTACATATTTTCAACTTCTATCAAAAGCTGTCACTTGTACCAATCAATTATTTAATTATATTCAAATACTTAACTCCATTGAGAAATTTTCAAATCATTTATAAGTGATTCACTACAGCTGATCAGTTGATTTTCTTAGCAAGGCGAATGACCTTACCCTAACTACATTTCTAAAAATTACATCATGTGAAATACATTACACGTTTACAAACCTATTATTTTAACACATAATAATAACACAATAAGACATACTAAATCCAATATAATAAACCTCTAATGCATCTATTTCTCAAATCAAGATACAATTATTTAATTACTTCAGGAGCGACTCATCATCATTAAGTTACAAAATTTTAAATCGTTGCTCCCCTGAGCAACCTCCTGAACCACACACACTATTATTTTTTGATGGTGGACTGTTGCCCCCATTTGCATCCACAAGGACGGCATTGGTGGAGGAATTTATCATCTCCGTGTCCTTGCTTCAGCGTTACATTTTAAAATTGGCACATATCATCATATCTATGTTATATATTAATAAGCCCTTAAAACGGTTCTACCACCTGGTTTACTGTTCCTACTCGAACAGAGTGGCAGCCACTGTTCCACAGTTCCGGGGATTTCCCCTAAAGTCACCCCCCAATAATTTCAAATATACACCAATTTCAAGCCAGCTATGGTCAAGGTTCTTACTTTATGGCCATAGCTGACCGCTATCCAAAACCACGATTAGTGCTGGTAAGGCAGTAATCGCCCGAAATGGCGGGGAAATCATCTCTAACTTCAGGCATGTTCTCTACGTCATTATGATACACGGCACGGCAATCGATCAGCATATAATATAAAATTATATAAAAGGTGTGCCGTGTATTTTACGCCATTTTGGCCTCCGATGGAGGTAACACTCTCTGTCACCCCCAACACTTACCGCTATCTACCGTGGCACATGCCACCACAGCAATAGCCAACCTAATAACTAAACTAACCTTTCTACAGTTACAGTTTCTACACTCCCTAGGTATAGCACTTCTATTAACACCACTCAACCCCCCAAAATTGGCCACATATCTTGTATGATAACATTACATAACATAATAAACAAATAGACATTAACCTTGATCAAACAAACAAACAATTCTCTTTTAAATAATTTATACAGAAAATTGTAAACATAATTACTTGAAATTTTTATTAACTCTTCTATATATCATCATTTAAATTATTTATCACTGACTACAATTTCATTCCTCCCAAATTTCAAATTTATTGTTAACATTCATTTTATCTCATATTTCGGTTATTATTACCTTTCGACTATGGTTTCTATTTAGTACAGTTATCTCAAATTAGTTTCATCATTTAGTTACAATCTTTTCAACACCTGTAAACATTTTACTCTATATAACTTGTATTATAAACTTTATACTCACAGTACATCGCTCATACCCTGTCATAAGCACACAAATATAAATATCAGTAACTCCCTGTACCTTCTGCAACATTTGAACAACAATGTTATTCCATACTAAACAATTTAACATTTATTTATTTATTAATTATTGTCAAATTCACATCTCATAAAATAATTTAAAATTATTAGAAAAATCCAATTATATAACATTTTAAATCAATCAAATTATTTAAACATCTCAAATTATTTTAATTAAATCAATTATTAAAAACACAACATATTTTAATTATTATCAAAACAATAACAATTCATTAATTACTGTCTTCAGAATTATTCTCATCATTTATTTAGTCTGCTCAAAATATTATTATTATTATTAAATTGATTTCTACTACCTACACACATTGTTTACATTACATACTCGTTACAATCCAAACACAATTAATTTCATTAAAATTTATTTACAAATCTTTGTCGTTATTTTTCAGTTTACCAAACTTCATTTTGTAAAGCAGTCCATTCCAAAACTATTAATTACATGATTAAACGTTCATAAACATTCATTGCCTTTACCCCCAATCATCGTACAAAAATCTGGTTTTACGTTTACACAGTTCATTTTTTTTTCTAAACACATTATATTATCTTTATTCATATAAAGATTATCCAAATTTTTATATTCTTCCACAACATCAACAGGATTATTCCCTGTTATTAAATTATGTAATTTATTATCATCGAGTATAGTCCAGTCGCCTTTAGTACGATCTGTCATAGTTATGTCAATTATAGTTTCATTATCAATATTATCTGCTGCTGTATTTGCTTTGTCATAAAGTAAGTAGTCTATAACATCAATTGCTGTACTAACTATTTCACAAGGTAAGTACTTATTATCAATAACTCTTTCAATGTCTAATCTCTGTATTAATTCGTCATAACTTCTACTAACCTTAAATAACTTTACTTTCTTATCAACATATCTTTCATCATAACACCAATGCATACTTTTGCTATCATTCCGTACAGAGGGTATTAAATCATAAAAATGCCTACTAAACATTAAAAAATTACTTAGAAACACATCGCTTTCCTGTAAGGGACTCTTGCCCTTCAAAAACATTTGTAACCAGCTTGGTTTACCATAAAACTGGGGAAAATTTACACTCTGCCCTATATTCACAAAATCATTCTCTTCATACTCTCTCTCTCTAACTTGCAAACACTCTCTCCTCTCTCTCTCACTGTTTCTATATTATTATGATCGCTAATTATTTTCACTGTATTATTTTTATATATCTCGTTTTCAACTATCTTACTACTATCGGTTGTTAATTCATTTTTGTAATTATTTGTTATTTTATTATTACTCTGGTCGTCTGTTATTTCGTCACAATCACTCGTAACTGTGTCATTTTCTACCTTCTCCTTCCGCGTTCTACTTTCGTTTATTTTGTCTTGAATATTACTTATATTTATAATTATCTCACCTCTCATGCCCGCAATAGTTTTATTCATACTTTCTAATTTGTTATTCATATTTATTTCACTCACTCTCAATTCGCTCCATACATTCATGAACTCGTTATTTAAATCAGTAAGTTTAATATTTACAGCATTTATTTCCAATTTGATTTCAGTTTTTAAATTATTATTTTCTGATTTCATTTTCTTGTTTACTATGTTTATTTCTGATTTGATTTCAGTTTTCATACCTGACATCATTTCCATCATCAACGCTAATTGGTTAAATATATTTACGTTATCGCTCTTATTACTACATTCAACATTTACCATTTCAATTACATTTGTAATTTCTAATTGTACATTCTCATCACTACTTTCGTTTGTTGAAATTACATTGTCTTGAGTAACGTTTAACAAAGATTCTTCTACCCTACTTTCACCTAAATCTGCATTCTTATTTTTCTCTGCCATTTTCGATCAGTTTGTAAATTAATTTAATTTAATTTACAAAGTCCCTGTTCGGGCGCCAACTAAAGCAGTACGAGTTTAAATAAATATTAAAACCTAGAAATCTGTGTCTATTAATAGGCGGCAACTGAAATTTTACTTATTTTTTAAAATTAAAATATTTAAATTTGTCCCACTTACCTTCATCACGAATTACCAGGGTGTCGTCTGATGTACTTAGGCAGAGAAAAACAACAGGTAATGCAATGACAAACACATATTTTGCAAACACAAATAAAATGGTATTTTATTTGTTTAGCATGACATTTTTTCTGTTTACTTCCTTTTACTTTACTTAATATTTATTTTCGACTCAAAACTACTACTCTGCATCTCGATTATTTTTCTTTAAGAATTACAAAACTTGGATTATTTTTTACGTGACCAATATGCTAATAACTAGTTGCAACTGTAACTTAAAAACTGACGAACTAATTAATTAAACTATTAAGACGACCCAGATTGCTGCACACACGCATTCATTACATTATAAAACCCCTTTTTTATTACTGATTTTACATTTTCCTGCAAACCTGATTATGATAAAATTGGATTTGAATTACCATACAGTTCACCAGGGCATCTACGTTGACCGCATGGCGTAACACTCTCACTACTCTTTTCTTGATTAAAAACTGTTATTGTCCTGTTGATTTGGTGCACTATACTTGTTTACCGAGTCATGTTCTTTTAATTTGATAACACTTTTGTTCAGACATTCTGTAATAGTCGGCCGACCTTTTTATTTGCCCGGGCGGAAAATTTAGTTGAACCACGCGTGGCCTATGTTACTAGTCGACTGGGTGGAGCGCTACCAACAGTTTCTCCCACTTACAGTTAGGCATGACGGAAATTACAATGCCTTAGTCGTCAAACTCATCGTCACTGTTCATGGTACCACGTACAATTCCCGTGTGTTGGACGTTAACGAAATTTGGTGTCCAGAGGTTTACGTCACGGTAAATGCGTGGTCTAGTTACGTTTCCGTCGTGTCTCTGAGCACATGTAAGACAAAATTCTTCTCCAGGCCATGTTGTTTTAACAAGGCGGCGTCGGTTGCGCACCTGCTGGTGTTTGCGCGCTTGTGTGTGTGTGTCACACAGTCTCAAAGTTCTAAGAATTGTACCGTTGTCGTCAACACGCACATTCCATTGTACTGCTACCTCTCACAGCTCCTTTGTTCGAGTAAAGTTTTTATTCAACACGTGGCTGGCCACACGATGAAAACAATTTATGATATTTTAATTTTGTAATTTTGATATTTATATAAAATAAAAAGCCCCTCATTTTTAGTCCCGTTACAATATGTACTGAACATAATTTATTAACAAAAACAGAAACATTCTAATCCAAGCTTAAATACAAGTTAATAGTTCTAAATTAAAACATTTTATGAATGAGATCTCTAAGGGAACAGATAGAATTCTAAATTACGTACTGGTTCATCATTATTTGTCATAGGTTAGAAATGTTTATTTTATTAATGCGTAAATTCAGTTTTGTCTTAAAATAAATTTAGATTTTGTTTAACATATAACCATGTGTTAGAGTAAGTTATTACGCCATAACCATTTCCTATTCTGTGCTGAAAACCTCGTCTAACGTTCTATGGGATTTTCTGAGTTTCAAGGGTGGTCAGATAGCGGGATGGTGTTAATTTTTATAAGGGCAAGAGTGTAAAGGTTTCGATATTAAACCTCAAAATATCGTGGTGACCTGGGTAATTTAATAAGGTAAGTCTAGTGGGATTATGACGGTAGGTAAACTTCTGGCAGCAGTGAGCAGTAAGTATAATTAATATTACTGGAATCTTCTGATATATTGTATGGTAAAAGACCAAGACCGTTACATTGGCGACTCGCTGCCAGGATGTTCGTATAAATATTATATGAACTAGACCTGTTTTGAGGCACAGAAAATAGGTTGTGGTAATGGCGTATGTGTGAAGGATTATTGTGTATAATTATGGTTACAGAGGACTCTGGGGTTCAATTAACTCCGACCCCAACAAAATGTAGTAAGTTCGATAATGATATGAGTTTTTTACAACAACAATTTAACGTAATAAATTGTCGTTTTGACAGTAGTGATGAAAAATCCGATGAACAAAATAATAAGTTGAATGCTAAATTTAATGAATTAAAGGGGGATATTAAGGAAATAAATAATCGTTTTGACAACAGTGACAAAAAATTTGATACTAAATTTAACGAAATTAAGGGGGAAATTAATTAAATGAATGTTAAGGTAATACAACAGTTAGATAACGTTGGGAGAAATATTGAAAATAAGAAGGTAAGTAACAGTGGTAATATGACAACAAATAGTGAAGAAATTAATAACAAGGTGAGTAATACTGATGATTATAATGATGTGTTAACAAGTGATAACAATGATATTAAAAATGGTGATGTAATTGAAAATGTGGTATCAGAGAGTGATACATTGAATAATGATAGTGGCGATGAGAGTTTAGTAGGAGTAGAAATTAGTGATGAGGTAGTAGTTGTTAAGGAGAGTGAGAGAGAGTATGAAGCGAGGTTAGGTGAGTATGGAGGGCAGAGGGCAAATTTTCCCTGTAGTATAAGTGGAGTAAAGACTCCACATGTGTTTTATGAGGACAGAGTTCCCTCCAAAAGTTATGTGGAAGACGAGGTGTCTTCGTATGGTCCTTTAGTTTTTTGTGATTTACCTGGTAAAGCCAGGAGAGGTAATAAGTGTTTTGTGGTGCCCTTTGCATGGAATGAGATAGTTAAGGGGGGGGGTTGTGAGAAGTATTATGTGAGAGAGAGAGAGAGAGAGAGAGAGAGAGAGAGAGAGAGAGAGAGAGAGAGAGAGAGAGAGAGAGAGAGAGAGAGAGAGAGAGAGAGAGAGAGAGAATAATAGTTATTTACGTTGAGAAATAGTTATAATGAGTTGAAAGAGAGGTTAGAATTGAAGGAGACAGACGATATAGAATACTTACCTTGTAAAATAGAGATGGATGATTATTCTGATGTTGTGATGAATGTAGTGGAGGAATATGATGATAAAATAACTTACCTTATGTTGAACAAAAATACCAATGGAGACTGGACAAAAAATACTAATGTAGACATGACTTATGATAAAGTAATAATGGGGGGGTAACCCTATGCATCATTATTATGGTATATTGGAAAAAATGAATTTTATGGTTATTACATGAATGATAGCCATATGATGTGTATAAATAAAAATGAACAATGTTATGTGCAGAAAAGATTAATTTTCGACGACGGGGGTTAGAGAAATACTGAATGAACATTTAATTATTTGAGTTAAGGGCAATTACTTGGCTAAATTACGAAATGAGATGTGGTAAACAAGAAAATTATGACAAAAATTTGTAAATAATTGTGTTAGTGTTAAATGTATTGTGTCAAGATTATATTATTGGAATGTAGATTATAGTTTATGTAACAATGTTTGTAGTATGTTATAGTAATAATAATATTTTATATTACTAAATAATTAACAGGAGGTAATAAAGAATTTTATTTTGAATTGTGTGTTTAAATTAAAAGTGTTCTAAATAATGTAACTCAAACTAAATTGTTTTGAGTGGAGATGGAATTAAAGTAATTTAAAAAGGTTAATTTTATTAATGAAGTCAAATCAATTTTGATGTGAATGGGAATATAAAGAGTAGTTGATTAATATTGTAACGTGACAGATGTATGCATAATATTGAATGGCAATTGATCATTAGAATAATAACGTTATAATATTTAAATTTGGAAGAAAGCATTAAGTTTAATATATAAAAATTAATTCATAGCAACTGTGGAAAGAAATCATTATTATAAAGAAAATACAAGTTCAAATAAAATGAGTTACTAGTGATGAGTCATCCAAAACCAGTCTCATAACCAAAGGTTTTCAAGGTATAACCCAGGAAGGTAAGAAAGTGAATAACCAAGCAGTACAGAATATGATCAAACCCACAACGAGGAAGAATAAATAGAATAGAAACCCTAAAATAAGCCAAGATCAACCAATACAGGTGGTGTATTTCTAAAATAGAGAAGAAGATGGAGAAGATCCCAAGAAACCTCATGGCATCAAGAAGAAGATGGAGAAGATACCAGTCCCAGGAGGCAGGAGAAAAGAAGACTGATGAAAGAAGAAGAAGGCAGCATCCTGAAGAAGATGTCATGCTCTTATAAAAGACACCCAAATCCCCATACCCCCAAAATAAATCATTAACCAATAAAAGTATAACGAAATGAAAACCACATGTACATAAATTTAAGAGAGAGAAGTGTATAAAGTAAAAGTTGCCTGTGAACTAAGATGAAACAATAATATAGTACCCATGGAACAAATCTCCATTGTAAAACACTAACCAACTTATTATGTTAATAAGACTATACGACCATTTAGCAATAACATAATATAAAAGTGCAAAGTGAACCAGTGATAGTTTTGGGTATTATAGAAAATAAACCTTGTGTTTCATTCTTGGTAATCACAAACATTGAATACAATGAAATATGCAATTTTCAATGACTTGAAATGTGTACTGTGAGAATATGTTACTTATAAGACATAAATCTGTTTAAAATAACATTTTGTTTTATATGCAAAAAGAAAAACAGATTTCATAATACTTTTTGAACAATTTATGCTATTTATTTATTTATGACAGGGTACAATTCCCCAAAGACAATGTGTAAAAGACGGTATAAAAACTGTAGAATCCCACTTATAATAATAGTTAGCAACAAGAATATAGATATAAGGTTTTTATGTATATAGTATAAGAATGTTTAAAAATGTGTTAGATATAAGGCCATTTGTTTGGGTCTGATACAACTAACATCAGATCTATAAAAATAATTACTACATATAAATAGTAGGGAGTAATTAAGATGTTAGTTAGTAGAAAACCTTTTTCTGTGAACCGTATTTCCATGTTAGGAATAAGGATTTTGTTGTAAAATGTCTGAAGGTTGAAGACAACCATTTATTTAAAAAAATATTCTTTATTTGTTTAACTGTTATTGGTATTGTAACCAATACTCATTGTTATTGTGTAATTTGGAAAAATGTTTAGTTTATAAGACTATATTTAAAAGTCAGAGAGGGTATCACACATCAAATATTGTTTGTAAAATATTTTGTAAGAAAAAATTGTTAAAAAATCATAGGCCATAGAAGGAAAACCAAACTTCATTAAAACAGAGAAATTACTTATTTAAATGCAAATAAACAAAAGGGATTTAGACAAATTAAACTTGAGGTTAAGCCAAATAATTGCACATACCATTTAGAAAGATTTTAATAAATTATATTCAGAATTATAAATAAAAATGAAAATGAATAAACTCAGAAATTTGGACATGGGAGTCATATATTCCAGAATAATGTTTCAGAATACAACTAATTCAGTTAATTACAAGAAAATAAGGGAATATAAACCTTTTTAATACAATATAAGATTATTAATATTAAATATAACGGATAAAATGGATGAATTTTATATAATGACAGGAAGTATGTTTTGACTTTTCAGAGAATACCAAAATGAAAATAAAATTACTAATTTTGGACAGAAAACACTATAAAACGGCTTTATTTAATCTGAAAATAAGCCGAATGAACTGAAAGATTAATTTAAATAACATCTAGTGAATAAAATTGATAAATAACCAAAGTTTAGGCAATCATATAGTGAATTATTATATATGCACAGGATATGAAAATATATTTGAACAATGTTAAGAATAATATTATATTGGCTAAGAGTTTAATTGAAACTGGAGGAAATAAGATAGTTGATTATTGGTATTTGAACGGTTAACATGACGAGCGTTTTGTATCGAATCTAACCTAACTTACAACGGTAATGTCAAGCGAGTGAATAGTACGTTTTTGTGAAATCGCGAGTGACTTATAAAATACTTCTGGAACACTCATATTATGACAGAAACACTCAAGAAACAATAAATAACACTGAACAATACATATCTATTCCGAAAAACACCAGAAAACTGTATAATACAATAAACATATTAGTGTCGAAATAGGGAAGTGTTTGAGCTTATATTTACACAGAGACACAAAATACAACCCAGAAACATTACACAAGGCACTACACAACATTTAACAAGAGATTTGCAGACACCAGAACAGGAATACTGCCAGAAAATACATTAATCGGAACGTAGCAGAATCGAGCGATATTTGGACCAGCTTGACGGCAGCCATCTTACTTTGACAATTTCAATGCCTTCAGTGTTCACATCAGCTGTTGGTGAAAACAATTATATTATTTTCTATTCAATGTCTGTATTTAGTAATAATTATTAATTTGTTGTAACGTTATACTTTTTAAATATTAGCCCGATTTCTCTGACTTTGATAATAATTGGTTGTTTAAAGAACCCTGTATGAATTTTATATAATATACTTTGTAACTTTTTCGATATCCTGAGAATCGATATTATAATCGATAAGAGTCAATATTGCTATTAACTAATAAAACATTAATACTTTTCAACACTAAATAGTTCTTTATTTCATAAATATTACTAGTTATCACTAATATAATTCTAATTAATAATCTACCAGGACTTTACCACCTATAAGTGAAGATAACCTAAAAAATAAAAAGGTAAACAAGTATCGATTGGTTTGAAGACAATCTTATGAGTGGTGATAGTTTATTTAAAATATACCAAAACTTCAATACAATTTTTCAGAAGAGCATTACACTTTTTAAAACTTCACAGCCCTATATTAATTAATTGATTATAATTAAATAATTAATTAATAAAAAGAAAAATTTTTTTTAATTATTTAAAAAAAACAATTTTTTTTTAATTTTCTTCAAAACAACAATTTTTGTTTTGAAACTTTTGGTGGAGCTGAACATATATTTCTTCATCAACATTACGCTACTCGACCGGTCTTGCTACCATTGGGACTCGACCAGCTGGGAAATTTAAGGAAGTGTTTCAGGCCAGTAAGACGTCGAGAGCCACACCAATTAAACACACCAATTAAGAACACACAAACACAATCTCAACACCAATTAATATTATTACAAATTGGCGCACAACTGTAGGGGCTTTAATTAGCGATTGGAAGGCCAATACAATCTGCCCAATCACTAGTTGGAGTTAGGCAACAGCTACAAAGCCAGAGAATTTCAAGGGAAAATGCAACGACGTGCAACATCTAAGAAACGGGCGGTGGAGGCCGAGAAAGAAATAGAAGTCGATATGGACAACAAAGAGGCAACGCCAGTAGACGGGGAAAGTTCGTTGCCACCAGTGTTGTCCAAACAACCTGAACAACCAGGGGAACAACCGGAGATACCCACACAGACAGGGGAAGTCAATGTCCAGGAGAAGGAGGTGGAGAAATCCAAGACTACTGAAGAAACAAATATGGATAAAGTCATGGAAATACTCCTACGGGAACTCAGATCATCTAAGGAAGAATTGGGAGATAAAATCGAAAATACCAACAAGAGGATGGAAGGAATGGAAAAGAAGATAGACGAAAGTAATAAGGAAAGGAAAGAAGATAGCCAGTCTCTGAAAGAAGATTTAGGAAATAAAATCGAAACAACAAATAAGAAGATGGAAGAGAAGGTGGAAGAAAACAGCAAGAAGATGGAAGAAAACACCAAGAAGATGGAAGAGAGGATGGGAGAAAAGTTAGAAGAATTGAAGAAGGATAATCAATCCACAAAAGAAGAGTTGACTGGGATGAACAAGAACATGGAAGAATTGAAGGAGGACAACCAAGCGTTCAAGGAAGAATTCAAGTCAACTAAAGAAGAATTGATTAATAAAATTAAGAACATCAATCAGAAAATCGATGAAACCAGGAAGAAGATAGAGAAGAACAACCGACAATTGAAGGAAGAGCTGAAAGAAGATAACAAGAAGTTGGAAGAGAAGATGGGGGAGAAGTTGGAAGAATTGAGAGAGGACAATCAAATTTTAAGGGAAGAGTTAAGAGAAGTCAATCAGGAGAATCTGGACAAACTGGACGAAAGAATGGAATTGTTGCGAGAAGAACTGAATAAGGAAATCAAGGTTAACAAGAAAGTGATGAATAAGAAGATGGAAGAAGAAAATATAATGGTCAATCGACAGATTCGAGAGATTGATGGAAAGTGCAACCAGACCGAAAAGGAGGTGCATGAGTTTAAAGAAGTGGTGAACATAAAGTTCACAAATATTGAAGAACATAGTCGTAGGAAGGTAGAAGAACAGAGGAAGGAAAATCAAGAAGAATTCGGAAAAGTACGCAACCAAGTTACAGAACGGTGTAATGATATACAAGAGACCATGGCCAATATCACCGGGCAGGTGCGACAAAGCCGAGAGGAGATGGAAGCAATAAGAAACAGACCGACTCATTTCACCGGATTACCCATTAACGAAAGCCGAGAGTGGCTCAACTTCCGGCAATACAAACGCAAGCCGATGGAGTTCCTGGCTAGGGTAGAAGAATATTTGAACAAGCATAAAATTACTCAATGGAGCAATTGCAGGGAGATATTAGACGAGTCTTTCCGAGACATAACTGATAATTGGTGGATGGCCAACCGGAGTGAAATTCCTGACTACCAACAGTTCCGAAAAATGTTTAAGACAAAATACTGGTCTGAGACCACCCAGAACTTGATCCGTGACAATATTTGTAATGGAAGATACAGGGCACAATTAGGTAGCAGTATGACGCCATACTTCTTGGGGAAGGTGTGCATGGCAAAACACCTCGAGCCGGCAATCCCAGAAGAATGTTTAGTGAACAAGATATCGTATCATTATGATGAGGACATTATCAGGGCCCGGAGAGGCAGCCAGATCAAGACGATCCAGGCGATGACCGAGTTATTAGAGGGATATGAGAACGAGGAGTATTATCGGCAGAGCAGGAAGAGAAATGAGAGACCAGAAGCAAGGCCGACTACCTACACCAATAACGGCAATAACAATACAAGTAACCGGAACCAGCCCAGTAATTACGACGGCCCTAACAACCCGCCGCGTAATAACCAGTTTAACGGTAATTTTAACGGCGTTAGGAATAACAACCCCTACCCAAACAATAGAAACAATTTTTATCAACAAAATACTAATGTCCCATACAGTCAGAGAAATCCATATCCCAACAATAATGGTGACAGACCTCACCCACCTAACCGAAATTACTATCATAATAATTTTAGTAATAACAATAATAGCAATAATAATAACCGAGTGTCGCGTCCTAGGGTAAATTTTATAAGAGCAGAAGATCGCGGACCCAGGAGATATTATCAACCGAGGAGGAGCAGCTTCCACGGCGCCGACCGAAGATGGAGGAGTGCAGAAGGAGACGGCCCAAGACACGAACAGGGAAGACGAAGTACAAGCCTGGAGGATCTTGGCCGACAACAGAACAGGGCGTTAAACCTCAACCAGGGTACAGAACGTCAGGAAACAAACCAGAGTTTCCCGAACGATGCCTCGGTCAATAATAATATAAACAATGACCAAAATACTTTAAACGAGAGGAGGCAGTAATCAACAACAATGACCCGTTACTGCTTATACTTCCTGGGTTAGAAAAGGATGAAATTGCGACCAGCAAGTCAGCATAAAAACATCACTATTATAAGTAACCACTATCTGAAAGACATACGAACTGAACTTTTGGAAGAGAACGAGAAGAGTCTCAACAACAGTAATAATGAGATAATTTATATAACAGCGGAGGTGGAAGGAGTTACCGCTAAAATAATGATAGACACAGGAGCTAATATTTCAATAATAAACTCCAATGAGTTGGAGAGAATACAGAGTACATGTGGGAAAACTTTGCCAATGTTACCAGTCAACAACATTGTATCATTGTATTGGTAGGTGCAACTGGCCGCCAGAATAAAACCATTAGGAAGCAAGTTTCCTTAAGTGTCGTTAGCCGTGATATAGCTTTAGACATGGAATTTTTAATCGCCACCGGATTACCATTTGACATCTTAGTCGGTTGTGATATTCTTCGTAGATATTCGGCGGTAATCGATCTTAATTTAAATAAAGTATCACTTTTCCCAGACGGAGTAACATGGACCGCAGATCTGGTAGGAAGCACAACTATACTTCCCAGCCCTATACATCAACAACTTCGTAAAATAAATGTTATTAGAAACAGCCCTCTTTCTAAACCCATAATATACAATCATGGAGGAGAGGATTTATGGTCAGTTAAGATCCAAGAAATATGGAATTTCCAGTGCGGAAGCGATAACAAGAAAATACCAACGCATCTGGCTGATCGTCTAATCGCTATATATGAGAAATACAAGGCGGTGTTTTCTGATGAACCAGGGAAGGTAAAAAACTACCAGTGCCAACTTCGTTTTAAAGAAAACGTAGAGTTTAACCGGAGGTCATATCCAATAGCGCAGTCGCTCAAAGAAGCCGTGAGAGCAGAGATAAACAAGATGATAGATAATGACATAATTGAGATTAGTCAATCACCTTACACTAGTCCAATTATTGCTGTTCCGAAGAAAGACGGACAAGTCCGGCTCTGTTTAGATGCGCGTGAGTTGAACAAGACAATTGTGAATGACAGAACCTCTCCCGGTGAAATAGAAGAGATCTTAAAACGTTTTCATGGTACTAAATTTATTAGCACCTGGGATACAGTCTGTGGTTATTGGCAAGTAGAGCTGCATCCACAAAGCCGCCAGTATGTAGCGTTCATTTTCGAAGGGCGCAATTACCAGTTCAAGAGACTGCCCTTCGGACTTGTCAATTCTGTCGCCATATTTGTGGCATGCATGGACCAGATTCTTGGACAAGAAGCGCTCCAATTTACCACCGTCTATGTTGACGATTTACTCATCACATCCGGAACCTGGGAGGAGCACTGTTACAGAGTGGAATTTGTACTAAACAAACTAGCGCAGAACAACATAACACTGAAGTTGGAGAAATCCAAGTTCATAGCGCGCAAGGTACAATTCTTGGGTTTCAACCTAGACGACAGAGGTATTACCCCATCAGCAGAGAAAGTGGAGGCAATTCAGAGGTTCCCGCAACCGAGAAACAGGAAACAATTACAATCTTTCCTCGGACTCTGTAACTATTACAGGAAGTTTCAGAGCCGATATTCCGAGTTGACCGCCAAGTTTCAACCACAGTTATCTGCCAAGAACAAATGGACTTGGGGTGAAGATCAAGATATTACTTTCCGTTTGATAAAAGAGAAGTTTCTGGAGAGTGTTATACTTCGTCACCCAGATTTTAAGAAACCATTCTTTTTAAACTGTGACGCTAGCGACCTAAGCTTAGGAACAACTTTATACCAGGAAGATGAGGAGGGACAACATCTGGTAATAAGCTTCGCTAGTCGCACACTGAACCAGTGCGAAAAGAACTACAGTGTGACAGAAAAGGAATTGTTGAGCGTGGTGTTCGCATGCAGCAAGTTCCGAACGTACATTCTCGGATATCAAGTCACGGTACAAACTGATCATAAATCCATCTCGTTCCTTCGCAGGTGCAAGTTGAGTCACGGCCGATTGGCTAGGTGGGTACTCGCCCTACAAGAATACGACCTGAAATGGGAATACATTCCAGGAAAGAAGAACGTGGTAGCGGATGTGTTGTCACGTATAAATCTGGATGATCAGACTTTCGAAGGGGAGAAGGAGAGCTTGGTCAAAATTTATACCATATTCACGACCAGAGCCGATTTACAAGCTTTGCTAATAAATATTCGAATCCATCAGCAGTCTGATCCTAAGCTGAAAAACATTGTTAGTCGTTTGGAAGCCAATGATGAAACCATTTCTAAATATTACCACCTTAACAAGGGAATTTTATTCATAAAAACCGCTTTGGATGATGAGACATGGAAGGTGATAATCCCACACCAAATCGAAAAGGAGGTCATCATCGATTACCATGTCAGGTATGGTCACATGGGAGCGTTAAAAGTGATACAGGCTCTAGAAGAAAACTGTAAGATCAAGAATATCAACCGCAAGGTGAGAACGTACATCAAGTCCTGTAAAATCTGCCAATGTGCAAAAATAAACAATGAAAAGACAGAGGGTATCATGATACCGATAACTTCCAACGCAAAACTGGAAAAAAAGTGTTTTTGGATATCTGCGGGCCATTTCCCCGTAGTGGTGGTCGATACAGATATAAATACTTGGTAATCATAATGGATCACTACACCAAGTATATAAAGCTATATCCGGTTAATCGGGCAACAACAGCAAAGGTTTTGGCGGTGATTATCGATTTGTATATCCCAGAGATCGGTAGACCATCTTCCATTATTACCGACCATGGTACACAATTTAAGGGGAGGAGATGGCGAGATACTTTATTAGCACTTGGGATCAAAACTTATAAGACGTCAGTCTACCACCCAAGTAGCAATCCGGCTGAGAGAGTACTGAGAGAAGTGGGTAGGATATTGCGCACGTACTGTCACAACCAACAGAAAAAGTGGCAAGAGTACCTAGCAGCGACAGAAACATTCCTAAATTACGCCCACCATCCAGCTATAGGAATTCCACCATACTCAGCCATGTATGAGAAGCCGACTCCCCGAGACATTGAACAAATCATTGAATTTCCAACAAACAATAATAGGAAATTCAACCAGTTGAAGTTTTACAACAAGGTAGCAGAAGATCAGGACAACGACAAGCCAAATACCAGAAGGCAATAGGTCGTATTGTGACATATAAAGAGGGTGAAAAAGTCCTTCTTAAAAATCGAGAGCTACCCAGCACCTTAGAAGGCATAACCAAAAAGTTATTATTACTTTACACCGGACCATATGTTGTGGTAAATGATAAGCACAACAATACATATGAGTTGAGGAAAATCGTTTCAGGAAAAATCAAAGGAGTGTACAATCAAGCTTCTATGAAGAAATATTATGAAGAATGAGTTGGGAGTTTTGAATTGAATTTATTTAAACAAATTCTAAAATATATAAGAACAACTTACAACCTAATAATTTGAACAAACTTTTTGGAAGAAAGAGAAAGAAAAAGAATTTTTAATTTAATTATTTAAAAAATTCTAAAATATGTAAGAACAACTTACAACCTGATAATTTTGGAACAAACTTTATAGAAGAAAGAGAAAGAGAGAGAATTTTGAATTTAAAAATTAAAAAAATTCTAAAATATGTAGGAACAACTTACAACATAATAATTTGAGAAAAAACTTTATAGAAGAAAGAAAAAGAAAGACTTTTGAATTTTGAACATAATTATAAAAATTTAAAATTGAGTAAGTACATCTTACTACAACCTGATAATTTAGAACAAAACTTTATGGAAGAAAGAGAAAGAGAGAGAATTTTGAACTTAATTTTTAAAAAAATTTAAAATTAAGCAAGCACAGCTTACTACCACTGAATTATGAGAAAAACATTTTGGAAGAATTAAGAAGAAAGGAATTTTGAATTTAAAATACGAAAAATTTAAAAATGAAGTAAGACCAACTTACTATAACTAAGTTTATGAGAAAACTTTATGGTAAATAATTAAGAAGAATTTGAATTTGGAGAAATACCAAAACATTCAGAAATAATAGTAAGATCACATTACTATAAACAATTCTGAATGAAACAATTCTGGGAATAAATGAATTAAACAGAATTTGAATGTTGATAGAACGTCAGAACTTTGAAACAAGATAAGATCAACATATTACAAGGATTTATGAGAAATATTTTTCAATTAAATAAAAAGAATAGTTTGAATTTTACATTAAAACTAACCAAGTTCCAAAAAATAATTATGTGTCAATTATAATTGAATTGAGAAGAAAATAAAGTGATTAATTCAGAAAAGAGAATTAACGTTAATCCAGATTAAATGCTAGATATTCACAATAGCATTTGAAGGAGTAGAGAAGAATAACAAAAAAGAGTGTAATATGCAAGAGAAGAAAAAATTTGGAAGCAAAGAGCCTAATTACCTATGAAACGATAATGAAAACAGTTAATTAAGAGCAGAGAAGAACAACTCATACCAAACAGATGGAGAAGATGATTTTGAACAAATGATAATAATAAGACCTATATGGAATGCAAAGAGAAGAAATACCACATGAAATATAATATAAATGAATTAATGTTAATGAATGCAAAGGCGGATTAATAACTTTCTAAGAGAAAGGAAAGAACCAAGATGTTTAAACAAAATGATCAATAAAACAACCTGTATATCTAATATAAAAATACAAATTTAAAAATGAAATATAATGAAAATAGACCATTCAAATAATGAATAAGAAAGACTATATATAAAGACCATGCTAATACTATGAGTAACCAGAAGAAAGTATAAAGAGAATTCAGATGGAGAAGAAAAAGAGTTACACTGTAAACAGTAACCAGAATTATTCAAAGAAAGGTTTTCAACCATAATAAAAATAAATATATCAGACAAGTTAAGAGTTTTGAAAAAATATATATATAATGAGTATAATAATAATTATGAAGATTTATTAAGATAGAAAATGTGAGATAATCTGAGAGACTACGAAGTGGAGAATCCAAAGATATTTTTATTAGTCGAAAATGAGACTACTTTTTATTTATTTATTCGATGACTGACTGAAGATAATTCCAGCAGCATTATGTTTTTTGAGCAGGGATGGATATGCCTCTGTACTCAATTTATAGAAGTGGTGTATGGCCAGCAGAGAAGTAGCGTATAGTGCCCCTCTGATCTGCCCCAGCCCACGTGATAGGGAATGTTAGGGAATTAATATCCCAAGGATGCAACACGAAGTTGATAAAGAAAGAAAATGTATTACAATTATAATATATCTCAGAAGACACTAACTATCCGAAAAGGATCAGTAGTAAAACAAGTAACCATATATATAAAATTAATTAAACTCTAATATAAAAAAGTCGATATAAAAATGGAGAAGAAAATGAATTATAAGAAATGATGAAATTATCATAAGAAATTATTTCATCCATAAACATGTCTGAAATAATTCCTTCTGGAGGAGAGCAATCTGTAACGTGACAGATGTATGCATAATATTGAATGGCAATTGATCATTAGAATAATAACGTTATAATATTTAAATTTGGAAGAAAGCATTAAGTTTAATATATAAAAATTAATTCATAGCAACTGTGGAAAGAAATCATTATTATAAAGAAAATACAAGTTCAAATAAAATGAGTTATTAGTGATGAGTCATCCAAAACCAGTCTCATAACCAAAGGTTTTCAAGGTATAACCCAGGAAGGTAAGAAAGTGAATAACCAAGCAGTACAGAATATGATCAAACCCACAATGAGGAAGAATAAATAGAATAGAAACCCTAAAATAAGCCAAGATCAACCAATACAGGTGGTGTATTTCTAAAATAGAGAAGAAGATGGAGAAGATCCCAAGAAACCTCATGGCATCAAGAAGAAGATGGAGAAGATACCAGTCCCAGGAGGCAGGAGAAAAGAAGACTGATGAAAGAAGAAGAAGGCAGCATCCTGAAGAAGATGTCATGCTCTTATAAAAGACACCCAAATCCCCATACCCCCAAAATAAATCATTAACCAATAAAAGTATAACGAAATGAAAACCACATGTACATAAATTTAAGAGAGAGAAGTGTATAAAGTAAAAGTTGCCTGTGAACTAAGATGAAACAATAATATAGTACCCATGGAACAAATCTCCATTGTAAAACACTAACCAACTTATTATGTTAATAAGACTATACGACCATTTAGCAATAACATAATATAAAAGTGCAAAGTGAACCAGTGATAGTTTTGGGTATTGTAGAAAATAAACCTTGTGTTTCATTCTTGGTAATCACAAACATTGAATACAATGAAATATGCAATTTTCAATGACTTGAAATGTGTACTGTGAGAATATGTTACTTATAAGACATAAATCTATTTAAAATAACATTTTGTTTTATATGCAAAAAGAAAAACAGATTTCATAATACTTTTTGAACAATTTATGCTATTTATTTATTTATGACAGGGTACAATTCCCCAAAGACAATGTGTAAAAGACGGTATAAAAAATGTAGAATCCCACTTATAATAATAGTTAGCAACAAGAATATAGATATAAGATTTTTATGTATATAGTATAAGAATGTTTAAAAATGTGTTAGATATAAGGCCATTTGTTTGGGTCTGATACAACTAACATCAGAACTATAAAAATAATTACTACTTATAAATAGTAGGGAGTAATTAAGATGTTAGTTAGTAGAAAACCTTTTTCTGTGAACCGTATTTCCATGTTAGGAATAAGGATTTTGTTGTAAAATGTCTGAAGGTTGAAGACAACCATTTATTTAAAAAAATATTCTTTATTTGTTTAACTGTTATTGGTATTGTAACCAATACTCATTGTTATTGTGTAATTTGGAAAAATGTTTAGTTTATAAGACTATATTTAAAAGTCAGAGAGGGTATCACACATCAAATATTGTTTGTAAAATATTTTGTAAGAAAAAATTGTTAAAAAATCATAGGCCATAGAAGGAAAACCAAACTTCATTAAAACAGAGAAATTACTCATTTAAATGCAAATAAACAAAAGGGATTTAGACAAATTAAACTTGAGGTTAAGCCATATAATTGCACATACCATTTAGAAAGATTTTAATAAATTATATTCAGAATTATAAATAAAAATGAAAATGAATAAACTCAGAAATTTGGACATGGGAGTCATATATTCCAGAATAATGTTTCAGAATACAACTAATTCAGTTATATATTCCAGAATAATGTTTCAGAATACAACTAATTCAGTTAATTACAAGAAAATAAGGGAATATAAACCTTTTTAATACAATATAAGATTATTAATATTAAATATAACGGATAAAATGGATGAATTTTATATAATGACAGGAAGTATGTTTTGACTTTTCAGAGAATACCAAAATGAAAATAAAATTACTAATTTTGGACAGAAAACACTATAAAACGGCTTTATTTAATCTGAAAATAAGCCGAATGAACTGAAAGATTAATTTAAATAACATCTAGTGAATAAAATTGATAAATAACCAAAGTTTAGGCAATCATATAGTGAATTATTATATATGCACAGGATATGAAAATATATTTGAACAATGTTAAGAATAATATTATATTGGCTAAGAGTTTAATTGAAACTGGAGGAAATAAGATAGTTGATTATTGGTATTTGAACAGTTAACATGACGAGCGTTTTGTATCGAATCTAACCTAACTTACAACGGTAATGTCAAGCGAGTGAATAGTACGTTTTTGTGAAATCGCGAGTGACTTATAAAATACTTCTGGAACACTCATATTATGACAGAAACACTCAAGAAACAATAAATAACACTGAACAATACATATCTATTCCGAAAAACACCACAAAACACCAGAAAACTGTATAATACAATAAACATATTAGTGTCGAAATAGGGAAAAGTGTTTGAACTTATATTTACACAGAGACACAAAATACAACCCAGAAACATTACACAAGGCACTACACAACATTTAACAAGAGATTTGCAGGCACCAGAACAGGAATACTGCCAGAAAATACATTAATCGGAACGTAGCAGAATCGAGCGATATTTGGACCAGCTTGACGGCAGCCATCTTACTTTGACAATTTCAATGCCTTCAGTGTTCACATCAGCTGTTGGTGAAAACAATTATATTATTTTCTATTCAATGTCTGTATTTAGTAATAATTATTAATTTGTTGTAACGTTATACTTTTTAAATATTAGCCCGATTTCTCTGACTTTGATAATAATTGGCTGTTTAAAGAACCCTGTATGAATTTTATATAATATACTTTGTAACTTTTTCGATATCCTGAGAATCGATATTATAATCGATAAGAGTCAATATTGCTATTAACTAATAAAACATTAATACTTTTCAACACTAAATAGTTCTTTATTTCATAAATATTACTAGTTATCACTAATATAATTCTAATTAATAATCTACCAGGACTTTACCACCTATAAGTGAAGATAACCTAAAAAATAAAAAGGTAAACAAGTATCGATTGGTTTGAAGACAATCTTATGAGTAGTGATAGTTTATTTAAAATATACCAAAACTTCAATAAAATTTTTCAGAAGAGCATTACACTTTTTAAAACTTCACAGCCCTATATTAATTAATTGATTATAATTAATTAATTAATTAATTAAAAGAAAATTTTTTTTTTATTTATTTTTTTTTTTAAAAAAACAATTTTTTTAAATTTTCTTCAAAACAACAATTTTTGTTTTGAAACTTTTGGTGGAGCTGAACATATATTTCTTCATCAACATTACGCTACTCGACCGGTCTTGCTACCATTGGGACTCGACCAGCTGGGAAACTTAAAGAAGTGTTTCAGGCCAGTAAGACGTCAAGAGCCACACCAATTAAGGACACACAAACACAATCTCAACATCAATTAATATTATTACAATATATCAACATTAAAAGATGTATATAAACTGAAAAAAGGAAGTATTCAGTGGTGATGTAACCTGGAATGTTGAGACTGAGTTAGTGTTTATAAAACAAGTCTTGGAGACCACTGTTGACGTAAACAGGTATGTTTACAGGGTGATGTTTACAGTCATGCTTGAGTTGACAACAACAAGAATGTTGTATGTTGATGAATCAGTGCTATGAGTAAATTCTATTATGAAATAAAAGAAATGCAAGATGTGTTGAAATGGAGGTAGCTTTTTATGAATAACATAAGGAAATGACTTAGTATTTTGATTGTAAGGCAGTTAATATTTATGTGAGAGGATGTTGTTAATGTAGAATCATTTTGAAAAATGTAATTAAAGTAAATGAAATTGTTTTGAACAAATGAGATTGATATAATTAGGAGTTGAGAAATAAAATTAAATTAAACTTGAGCAGGAATTAAATTAATTGAAAAGGTGAATTTTAATAAAGAATTTAACTTAATTTTGACTGGAATGAATGTATAAAGTTTTATTTAATTGGAAATTTGAGATTAAAGTCATAATGTCCACAGTTTATTTTTTTTTAAAGGTAATAATGCATTTTGTTTGTAGCATGTATCCCATAATAAGGTTGTTAGTATAAGATTTGTATTTTATGTAATCCATGTATGATTTTGGTGGGTGATGCATATTGTATGGTAGAAATAAAAACCAGTACTTTATAAAAAAGAACCAGTACTTTGATAATAATGAGCCGGTATGACTAAGAGGAAACAAATCAGTTGACGATATGGGATAATGGAAGGCCATTTATTGATATTTTAATTGAATGTTAGAGTCAGGTGATACTGTGGCGGGTATCTGCCCGATCTTATGGTGTTGGGATCTCGAGCAGAGAAGTCCAGTAAGGTCGGATGGATGCGGCCACAGTCACCGGACTTAGGGGGGGTAAGTACCCATGATTTTAATAAGGATTTAAGGGGGGCTGCGGCGCCATATCTTCACTGGTCCTCTTAGGTTTTAGGCAATGAGAGTTTTTATGCTTCGGCATAAAACCTCTCATTGGGGGGGGGGGTATTGTAACGGTACAGAATTGTGTGTTAGAGACAGTAAAGATATAAATCAGTTAATTTCAAAGCAACTAGTATTCACCTGTGAGGTACCCCCTAGTAACCAGCAAAACATACAATGTTATTGTATGTTTGTTGATGTCTAGACAGCCAAGCCAGACGCATTACGCAACAGCTTGCCAGCTCAGTCCTCTCTGTGTAAAACACAGTAAGAACTTTGTCATCTTAGTGTTTGCATCAGACAGTGGCTGCAGATGGTAGTCTGCGAGTTCTACAAATAAAACGGTGGCCTCGGGTGCAAGATAGGCCGAAATCATTATAATCGGCCTATCCCGTAAAGTGTGAACATTGTAGCAGTATTAAAATACCGTTTAATAGCAGTGGTAATAGACAGTGTACGAGCGAAAGAAAGTCGGACGACTAGAATAATGTATATTACAATGTACATAACATATCAACCAAAGTAATGAGTGAACATTAAAAAGACATACTAAATTCAATACAAACAGTTACGTGAGTGCGGCAGAACGACACGAGTGTACGACCAACCACAGGAACCCGCAGCGGATGGGTAATAAGTACTGAACATAATTTATTAACAAAAACAAAAACATTCTAATCCAAGCTTAAATACAAGTTAATAGTTCTAAATTAAAACATTTTATGAATGAGATCTCTAAGGGAACAGATAGAATTCTAAATTACGTACTGGTTCATCATTATTTGTCATAGGTTAGAAATGTTTATTTTATTAATGCGTAAATTCAGTTTTGTCTTAAAATAAATTTAGATTTTGTTTAACATATAACCATGTGTTAGAGTAAGTTATTACGCCATAACCATTCCTATTCTGTGCTGAAAACCTCGTCTAACGTTCTATGGGATTTTCTGAGTTTCAAGGGTGGTCAGATAGCGGGATGGTGTTAATTTTTATAAGGGCAAAAGTGTAAAGGTTTCGATATTAAACCTCAAAATATCGTGGCGACCTGGGTAATTTAATAAGGTAAGTCTAGTGGGATTATGACGGTAGGTAAACTTCTGGCAGCAGTGAGCAGTAAGTATAATTAATATTACTGGAATCTTCTGATATATTGTATGATAAAAGAGCAAGACCGTTACATTACACAGAAAAGCGGAATTTATAAATTAAAATGTAAAGACTGCAACAAAGTGTACCCAGGTGAGACAGGACAGAAATTCGTATGCAGGTTGTCTGACCACAAATGTGGAGAAGGTAATAGAACAACGAATTTGTTATATACAAGACATTTCATAGAAGAGAACCATAGATTTGTTAATCCTGTGGAAGAGTATGAAATTGTAAAAGTAGTAAATAACACAGTTGAAAGGAAGCTTAGGGAGGAGTTAGAAATATTGAAAGAAAGAGAAAAAGGGTTGGACAATTTGATAAATACTAAAACTAAATTTGATAATGAAGAAATATTTTATAATATAATTAAAAATTAAAAGATAGAGGATGGATAGATAAGATTAAGAATTAAATTGCCTAGGACTAATTGGATGTTTTTAAATAAGGGCGAGTGACCGCGCCCACAAGTGTGAATGAAAAAGGAGATACAGCATTAGGTTTAAAAGGAATGTACACACACACACACACACACACACACACACACACACACACACACAAGGAATGTGCTAGAAAAATATGTAACTGTCCAGACAGGGGTGACAGGGTTCCGAGGTTGGGAAGGGACAGTTGAATTATAGCTTGTTGTGTTGACGGGGGGGGGGGGTGAAAGGTTTGGTTTACATCTGTTTATGGGTGAAGGGTTTGGTCAATTCTGATCTGACGATGAGCTGAGAAGCTTGAAAGCGCTAATCGGAGTGATTTTTCTATAGTGGTGTGCAACAGTGATAATTCTGTTTGTGTTTATAACCACTAACACAACTTTCTTAATTAAAATTCACATTCTTAGCAACAGCTGACAAAAACAGAGCATGTTAAATTGGTGTTTTAGTTACACAGTTACACATGTCATGTTCAAAACTATTTTGTTTTAATCAGAATGATCACAGTTGCACACCACTATATAAAAATTATCCCGATTAGCGCTTTCAAGCCTCACAGCCCATCGTCAGATCGGAATAGGCAGAAATTATTTTAGAACAAACCCTTCACCCCTCTCCCCCACCCTGCTCACACACAACAAGCTATAATATAAATGACCCTTCCCCACCCCCTAAACCCTGTCCCACCATCTGCACAGTTACATATTTTTCTAGCAAATTCCTTGTGTTTCAGTGTTGTGTGCGTGTGTGTGTGTGTATCCTTTTAAACTTACCCTCTTCCTCTCCACACACGTGGGTCAGTCACACACCCTTATTTTAAACCATCCAATTAGTACTATGCAATATAATTCTTAATCTTATCTATCTGTCCTCTATCATTTACTTCTTAATCATGTTATAAAATATTTCTTCATTATCAAATTTAATTTTAATATTAATTAAATTGTCTAACCCTTTTTCTCTTTCCTTCAATATTTCTAACTCCTCTCTAAGCTTCCTTTCAACTGTGTTATTTACTACTTTTACAATTTTCTACTTACTTTTTCGTATTCTTCCAAAGGATTAACAAACTTATGGTTGTCTTCTATGAAATGTCTTGCATATAAAGAATTGGTTGTTCTATTACCTTCTCCACGTTTGTGGTCAGACAACCTGCATACGAATTTCGTCCTGTCTCACCTAGGTACACTTTGTTGCAGTCTTTACATTTTAATTTATAAATTCCGCTTTTCTGTAATACTGGAATATTTTCTATATTCTTATTCCTTATCTTATCAAATACCGTTTCACATTTTTTAATAGCTATATTTACTCCATATTTATTAAAACATTTTATAATTTTTCTAGTATGTGAACCTATGTATGTCAATGACCCTGCATAATTCTTTTGTTCTGGTTCTATTTTAGCTTTCTGTATGTTAACCCTTTTCATAACTTTATCCACTATGTTGGTGTTATAATTATTATTCCTTACAATTCCCTTTATCGTTTTTAACTCCCTATCTTTTGATTCGGTCTCTTTTAAACACTTCTGAGCTCTGTAACAAAATGAATTGATTGCCGCCATTTTATATCTATATGGGTGGTAAGACTCTCTTGGTATAATTATATCAGTATACGACTCTTTCCTAAATATCCCAAACTGTAGTTTCTCATTATCCTTAATTTCTATGTTCAAATCTAAGTAATTTATTTTCTTACCTCCTATCTCTTCTTTAAATTGTAAGTTTTTATCCTTATTATTTACCTCATTTATAAACTCATGCACTTCTTCTATGCTTCCTTCCCAAATTACTAATACATCATCAACGTATCTAGACCATAATTTTATATTGTTCTTTATACTTAGTGGAAGTTATTAATTGCTTTTCAAAATCATTCATGTATATTTCAGCAAGAATAGGGGATAATGAAGGTAAACCTTTTTTCTGTATATAAAACTTGTTATTAAACCTGAAATAGTTCTGATTTACACATTCTTTAATTACTTTCATCAACTGCTTTTTATACCTGTATTCTCCCATATTATTATCGTTTATTAACTTAATAACTTTATTTACTGTGATATTGGTAAACATGTCCTTAACATCCAGTGATATCAAATTTGTATTTACATTAATCCTAATATTTTTTAATTTTTCTATCAATTTTACATTATTCTCTATGTTGTATTTTGTCCCAAATTCATATTTCTCTTTCAGTACTCTGCTAACTTCCTTTGATAATTTATAAATAGGTGCATTAATAAAAGAAACAATCGGTCTAATTGGTTTTCCTTCTTTATGTATCTTAACCTGACTTTTAAAAGTTGGTGCTGTTGGATTACTTTCCAATAAATACTTTTTCTTATTTTCTTCTATAAATGTTATCTGTTTCATCATTTGTTTTATCCTTGACTGGTACTTACTTGTATAATCATACTTTATTTCCTCGTATGGTCCTTCCCTTATAAATTCTTCCGTTTTCTTTATGTATTCGTCCTTTCTCAGTAGTACCACTGTATTTCCTTTGTCCGCCTTCGTAACTATAATATCATTCTTCTTTATTTTATTCTTAAGTTTAGTTACAGTTGATTTGATTTTTTGTTCATTTTTTGAATTATACAAACTTTTCTTAAATATTTTATCTACTACATTCCCTACTTCCCACCTTATTCTTTTTTTATCATTTTCATTTCCTAGTTTTTGTATTATGCTTTCGCATTCAATAATCGTTTTTTCTTGATTTAATTCTGGTGGCGGTGCGTATTTTAAGCCTTTTGCTAACATTTCTTTTTCTTCTGTATTGAAATTCACCTCTGTAAGGTTTATTACTCTTTTTTCATAGTTATTCTTAGAGAGGTGTTCCTTTTTTACTTCGTTCTTTCGTTCTTTCTTTTCTTCGTTTTTTACTTTGTTTTAAACAGTCAGTACATTATGTTTAAAACATTAATGTTTAGAGCCATGTTTTAAATTATTCAATTCATTAAGAAATTACAAAAATCTATACTTTACCAAACTGTTTTATTGTTTACATAACACATTGTTTAATGTATTTATACAAATAAGTTTTTAGTAACCACTAAAAATTTGGCCAATTTTTTTATAAGCTATTACAGGCAACATAAGCACCTAAACCACATACAGTACACACCATTTTAAACAAGGCATTAATTTAGATTTTTATAAACGTATAGGCAACACACATTTTTAATATATGGCTTAGAAACTGCAGCATTTTAAATGTGCACAAAAAAACCCTGGCCTAGATGCAGGACAACTATGCATCAAAATGTTAAAGAGGCATGTGATGTGGACACAGTTCTCAGTTCAATTCTAGTCTAGAAACCAAAAACCCAAACACAGACATTAATTTTATTTTTCCAAATTTTCCAGTCCTGAATTGAATACAGGTAATATACTTCATAATGACAACATATCACATGAACTGACACCTAATTCACAATGCGCCAATGATGCAGATAATACAGCAATATGTGACCAACAATATATTCAGGAATGGTTTAACCCATAAATCACTAACATAAAAATATCATATTAGTGTGGTAGTAAAGACACAAAAATTATTACCGTTCTTAAAGGTTCTGGAATTTGTCTCTTCGTTGTGAAAACATATGGCAATGACAGATCGAACACAAAATAATATGGTGTCTGCATCTTTGTACCATTTTTTCGTGTCAGCTTCTTCATAGCCACAGCACACCAAAACAAGCCCTTGTGTTCTACCACGTACACGTACTGTAAATATACATAAATTTTGTATAATGAATGTTATTTTAAAATACATTTTTAAAGGTTTTGTTTTATCATTAAATAACGAAGCATGTTAATTCTTCTGGCAGCTATAAAAATATATTTCCAAATAAAAAAAAAATCTTAAACCATATACTAGACAATTTACTTGAACATACTTCACACTATAAACACTATAATTAGTCAGATGAGACAGTAAGTGACTTATGGTGGAAATACAAAAATTACAGGGTTTGCGATACATTCTGTTGTGTTATTCCACTTTCTACATTGCCTTGGCACTTCACCTCCTTTTAAGTTTGTGTAGCCCATCTCCCTAAGTGTAGCAAGGGGCTGATATCACCATCTCAAATGGTTTCCACCATCACCATCTCCATACAGCCAAATAGTGTGGAATCAACTCAGTATTTTCATCCAGCTAGATTACGGCTGATACCCATTAGGCCAAGAGAGTGTGCAAACAGGTATGGGTCATTATCTCTGGTAAAAAGCTGCGATGGGTACAGTGAACACAAAGATGGCCTGGTCAGCAGTTCCACGAGAGAGAGAGAGAGAGAGAGAGAGAGAGAGAGAGAGAGAGAGAGGGGAGAGAGAGGGAGAGGGAGAGGGAGAGGGTGGGAGAGGGAGAGGGAGAGAGGGGGAGAGAGAGAGAGAGAGAGAGAGAGAGAGAGAGGGAGGGAGGGAGAGAGGGAGAGGGAGAGAGGGAGAGAGGGGGAGAGGAGAGAGAGAGAGAGAGAGAGAGAAAGAGAGAGAGAGAGAGAGAGAGAGAGAGAGAGAGAGAGAGAGAGAGAGAGAGAGAGAGAGAGAGAGAGAGAGAATATAGCACCCAGCCCCTACACTGGCACATCAGGATAGTGTTCCCATGCCTGTGAGAGAAGGTGGAGGGTAAGTCGGTTGACCTTTAGGCATCTATAGCAAAACTGAAAGTTAAGGGCATAGAAATGCGCGAAGTGCTTATGGTGAGAGGGGAAATGCGATGTAGTGGGAGTCGCTATGAGATGTGAAAAGAGAATTGTTATTATCAGCGATGGCGCAGCGAACCTATGAACATTATTTCTAATAGTAACAAAAACTCGCAACTGTTAAGGTTTGTTTGTAAATGTGTCACCACAAATCTCTATATTGTAACATCACGAGACGTCTCATAAATAATAACACCATAAGAAATAAAATAACAACTAAAGAATATAATATAGTAGAGGATCAACTCATAAAAATATCGAGTAAATCAAATAATTAATGTAACTGAAAGCCAAACAGGTTTAATACAGCAAACTAGCCACTTGTATTAAAGTATGGATTATTGACAGAACCAGTAAAACGGACTTAAACTTTGACCATGACGAAACCCCATAGATTGTCGAAGTGAAGAGTAAAGATAAAACCAATAGTAATAAATAGTATTAAGAAATACCCTTTTTAAGTGACAAAATGAATGTCACAATGTTTCAAGAATTAGCTCAGAATAAGGGCATAAAAACAGAATTGTTACAGAGTTATTACTCATACTGAAACCAATGTATGGGTAGAAATATCAACTAGAATTACCAAATGGCTTAGATCAATAAGTAGAATAATAAAAAATTGGAAACAAATACTAGAAAATTGCAATAACAATTATGTACTGGGCATGTACTGGGCATGTAACCAACACCCAGAATAATGGAAAAATCAATTATCATAAAACAAAAAGGTAATGATATCTAAATGTCAAGTAGATTAAGATGAACGTTTTATGTTAGATAAAGAAACTTTTAAAATACATAAAAGTCATAGAAAATATTAAAAAACCATGTGAAAGGAGTTGCAAGTACCATGCATCTAAAATGATATAAATTATTACTAATATATTGTCAAAATGCAACCAAATTCATTTTAAAAGTTGCACAAGAGTGTAAAGTATTACGCTCTAAGTAGACCTAGAGATATCATAAGACAATAAACCTGAATGTATAAGTTATATCAGAAGTTAGCTGAACCATAGTGTAGGCCTGTCAAAACAGAGTAAATGGGTCATAATTAAAATATTTAATGTTTTAAACCCTAAATTATGGGCAAATAAAATGTAAAGAAATGAAATTAAACTAGAATCAATTTGCTCAGCTGATAGTAATATCGATTCAATAAGAATTATTGTAAAAATAAAGGTATTATTGACCAAATCAATATGACTAGCCCAGATGAGTGAAAAATGATGCTAACGTATAAGGCTCTTAAAATACTGTATATTATGAAACAGGGGGTGGTCATGATGATGAACCAAAGCCTAAGCTATAATTGAACACCAAGAACAACCTGTTTCATAAGATAATAATGTCACAAATTAATAATTAGTAATGTAAAAATTGTTAGGCCTAAGGCAAGGTCATTGGTTATTCACCATTATTCATATATTATTATTTTAAAGATATTAGTTTTGTTATGTATAATTACTCACATTATGTATCCATGTTTTAGTAAGGTGTAAGACACCTAATTATCAAGAATAGGTGGACAATGATTAATTATTGTTAAGTCATCACAAGGTAAGCTTATAAACTTTTTGTATTTTTCTAAAGTTAACCTATTCGAAACCAGGCTTAACTGGTACCAAATTAATCAGTTGATCGCAAGGAATTCAATAATAATAGTCAAATTTACATTGTAAGTAGTCCTGTAAAGTTATCTGACAAAAAAAATCGTAATCAAATAGGGAATTTCTAAAAATTAATTCAAGAAGAAGAAGAAGAAAACAGACGCTATAGAATGTTTGGCGGAAGTTAAATTTGTTCCATGAGCTTCGATAATATGCGTTCTAGTACGTTCTCGAACAAATTTTTCATAAAAACAACGGAAGTACATAAAAAATTAAGAGAAAAATGACATCACAAGCGTCAGGTAACACAAGGCAGATTGGCTGGACTATAAATATGGCACGCATCCAAGCCTGGAGGACAGTCTTTTCTCAAATCTCACTCAAGGCAGAATCCACGCAGATTGACTCTACAACTTTCAAAATTATTACCTAACCAAGCAGTATTATTAAACCAAGTGCGTGGTAAATAAACAAAGTAAACTCTTTTTATCCACGAGTGATAAAATAATCCACGACAATGAACTTGCAGAAGAAGAATTGATCGACCACCAGCGACAAAGCACATTTGTGGTTAGGACGCCGAGTTACCAGCAACACGTGAAGATTTCCAACGAATAATAAAACTTTTTTAAATCAGTGAAGTGAATTGTGGAGTGTTAGTGAGCAATTTATTTAATTAAATAAATTAAATAAAAAAAAGTGAAAGAAAATAATTTCAACTGACAACTGTAAGTTTTTAACCATATATTAAATAATGATCTGGTATATTTTTTTCAAATAACTAAACTATATAACCAGTATACTTGTAATTCACAACATAATAAGGAAACAATCTTGGTAATTACTGAACTCTGATGTTTAATTAACCAAAATATATTCCTAGTAAGAAATCAATTGACCATACGTTATTCACATACGAAGATTGTTAACTTATAAAGTTTACACTAGGTTAAGAAATTTTGTAAGGCATCATTTTGATTAATCTTGGTAGTTCAAAGAATTCACGACCTTGTGATATTGTAAAGTAATTAAACTCAACTGATCAACTGAGCAAATTTTTAGCCGATTTTATTATTAAGGGTTATCTAGAATATTGAACTTTGTAATTTATTTAAAAAAAAAAAAAGAAATTTTTAAAGTGTGTTGACAGCCCTTCAGGCAACTTTGAAGTTAATAAATTGAACGTTATTTAATTACAACTCAGACTTGTTTATCATTAATAGCAAATTATTTATAAATTTAAGAATTGATTGTTTTTTCATAAACAGATTTTATAGATATAACTTCAGTTGATTCATTTTTCCTGGACCAGTGTTCAGGTGGCGCCCAGATTTACATAAGTTTGTGTTATTTATTACAGGACTCAAGGTAAGTATAATTAAACATAAAATAAAATAATCCAATTAAAACCCCAAAGATTAAAATCCCTTAAACTCCCTTGGTTACGAGTTGATTCTTCCCACAGGACATTTAACACCTGTGGTTGAAGGCGACAAGTACCATAATTCATACAAGAATAAATATTAAACTTTTTCATAATATAAAGAGTCCCACATACGAACAGTTAGTTACCATATCTGCGCGCGCGCGTGTGTGTGTGTGTGTGTGTGCATAGTCACACATCTGGCTTAAAAAAAGAATTATATGTTTATTGTTTCCGACGTAAATCAAATAATAATAACAATAATGCTATTATAATTGTATTACTATACAAATCAAGCAAATGATATGTACTGTTCACACGTATCGGAATTTGTTGCTGTTACATATTAGAATGTTTTATAAACATATCTGCGTATTGTTTGGTTCTGTCATTGTGTACTGCTGAGGCATAAAAAACTACAGCCTTTATGACCGTTCTTATCGCAATGGAATTTGCAAACTGTATACTTCCACTCCTTAATTCCACTCGACTATCTCTACAGTTTATCATTACATAAAGGAATGCGTTCTTCGTATTAATTTAATTGCAAGAATCTTTTTAATCCTGGCCAACAAAAAACTGTTTATTATTACTTCCTGTGCTTGACTATGATTAACTTTCCTGTCTTTGCTAGTTGTATCCATTTTAACAAATCTTGTTACTGGATGATAACACAAATAATTACGACAATATGTAATTACAGAATAAAAACTACCAATAGAAATTAACTAAAAAATGTAATAACTAATAAAAATGAGTGACTGTAAAACAACGATACAATTAATAATAAATTGAGATAATAATAACAAATGCAAGACTGAGATAATACATCACACACTAACTAACAATGTATGGTAACTAAAACATCACACGCAAGTTGGCAACACCTTCACTTGTATAACAGCTGATTCTCCGTTACCCTCCCGCCATTCACAGTTTCAAAGTGGACTCGTCCATCCATAAATTGGCTTCTGTGTATATGCCCTTAACTTTCAATTTTACTGTACCTGGGTTTATTCACGGAGGTTAGGCCTGTGTACACATAGATTCAGGACATCAGGGACTGTTTTATCTGAAAATCTGGGCACACAATGTATCCAAAATTGGCACCACAGAATCATGAACTAGCCTGGCCAGGGTCCTGTCCCCCTACATACGAGCTCGTACATAAGTTGAGGAATGGTTTGTGGTAGTGTAGCCTTTCCTATTGTCTTTCTGGATATTCAGGGGTGTTAGTAAGGATTCATCATGCAGATATATTGCTCTTGAGTTCATTGGATCACCAACCCCAAATGCACACACTTTTTTGTGAACTCATGCTCCTCCCAAACTGCAAATCATTCACTTAACACAAACAGTATACTCTGGTTTTGGTTTAATTCTAGAAATCAACTTCACCTTGTAAGCAAATGTTCTTCAGCATTTTAAACTACCTCTGGTTCAATTAATTCCCACTCCAACATCCAACATCCAACTTCCAACATCGTAATAAACAAGGGCTTTCAATCCCTACTGCCTTTTCTCAACATCGCCTGTTTTAAAAATAGTTCCAATTTTTGTTAGACCACAGAGTGAAGTGCTGGTATCTGTGTAACTGTTAGAATTATGACTTAGTTCATTTCATTTCTTTAAAAAAACTCATATTTTTCTTTGTTTCTATGGAATCATGTAAAAATGGGAAAAAACTGACTTACAACACTTTCATTCTCACCACCTCAATTATAACCATATTTATTTTATTAGGTTCATGATTTTGAATCTGGAGGATCATAGATTAGTTAACCACTTGTAAAGGTTTGACTGTCTCATTGCAAATAACATTGTGGACTATTGGACTCTATATCAGCACCATAAAGGTAAATGATTGTAGACAGAAATTCAAAAAGTAAAGATACAAGGCTGATCATAGGGAAATTTGTTTTTCGAAGTTGGTGGCAGTGGTTGGGGGGGGGGGGGGTGGAGGAGAAGCTAGAAAGCATTTCCGTTCCTGAGTTTGATTGTTGTTGTTGACTCTCAGCATCGTGTTAAAATGAACCCTGCATATCAAAATCCCGCCACGTGCAAGGGGTTGCGCTCAGTGATACGATTTCTTTCCACGGAAGGCAATAGAGCAGCTGAGATTCATCGTCAACTTGTTGCGGTTTATGGTGAAGGTGTTATGACAAGACAGAATGTGACAAAGTGGGTTCGTGAGTTTAAAGAAGGAAGAACGGAAGTTCATGATGAGGAGAGGAGTGGGCGCCCTTCTGTTGTCAGTGACGGAGTTTTGCAAAAAATCGAGAACATTTGTAACAATCAACGTTTGACAATTGACTGACGATCTTCAGGAATTGTGCCCTGAAATTTCAAGAACAGTTTTGTACAATACACTTACAGAAAAGTTGGGGTATCGAAAACTTTGTGCTCGTTGGGTGCCCAAAATGCTGACTGACGAGCACACACAGAACCGAGTTGCTTTCACTAAAGCTTTTCTTGAATGTTTTAAAGAAGAAGGTGATGAGCTTTTGGACTGCATTGTTACGGGCGATGAAACTTGGGTTTCACACACAACTCCAGAAACCAAATTGCAGTCGATGCAGTGGCGACACACCCATTCACTATCAGCGAAAAATTCAAAACTTTGCAATCGGCTTGAAAAATCATGGTGACAATTTTCTGGGACAGAAAGGGGCCGCTTCTCGTCGAATTTATGGAACGAGGTGCAAAGATAAACGCTGCCAATTACTGTGAAACTCTAAAGAAACTTCGTCGTGCCTTACAAAAACAAGCGGCACGGAATGTTGACAAAAGGTGGGGTTTTTGGATGATAACGCCTGCCCCCATACAGCCCGAGCAATCCAGGAATTACTGGATTCTTTTGGATGGGATATTTTGCCCCACCCTGGGAATAGGCCTGATCTTGCACCCAGCGATTATCACATCTTCACCAAGCGAAAGGATGACTTGAGTGGGACACATTTTTCTAATGATGACGAGGTGAAAGATCCTGTGAAAACTTGGTTGCGGAAGGTGGCAGAAGAGGTGTACAACACTGGTATACAAAAACTCGTCCCAAGACTGCAAAAGTGTATCAATCTTGACGGCGATTATGTCAAAAAATAGTGTGATATATACCATCATGTATATATACTGTACTTTTTTTTAATACAGTAAACCCTCGATTTAACGGACTAATTGAGGCTGAAGGGTGTCCGTAAAATCGAAAGTCCGTTAAATCGCAAATTTTGTTTTTGAGGATGTATTTAAATCAAATAGGCCTATAACACTTGAAATTTTAATACTATTAATATCATGCAAATATATGTTATGTACACACCTTTATTTATGCTGGATAAAAGCATCAAGAGTCAGTTGTTTTCCACCAGAATGTTGCTTCTTTATTATTAAAGATCTAAACTGTCTAAAATAATCATAATAAGCACACACTTCTGGATCTGAAGACTCCCCTATGTACACGATAATTTCGTCCATGCTGTTTCTTATCGCTGATAATTTAGGACCTCCTGTAACAGATGTTTCTTCATCGTCGTCATCGTCATCATCTCCATCTTCTTGATCGTTGTGTAGAACAGATTCCGCGATCTCTTCCTGACTCAGGATTTGGTAGCCTTGATCACCCTCATCCAAATTTAGCCACTGTTCTATGTCATTCTCGTTTACTTCTTCACCAGCCTTCTTTATGGTTTCGCAGAAATGGGATGTTTCAAATCCTCTGAAATCATACTCCGGTTCAGTCCCATTCAGTAACTGTGTCCACCCATTAGCCAATGTTGTTTCCTTGCGGCAGCAAAACTAATGTTGTTTCAATTAGCCTTGTTTAATGTGGCAGCAAAATTAAAAGATGGCAGACTTGATGTTGTACGCACGCAGATTTTGCAGCGTTCTAGCTCATCTCGTGTTGTTTTCATGGTCTTGTTCATCCTCCAAGACAACCATCACCTCTACAAGAAACTTCTTGTATAGCCTTTTGCAGGCAACAATGACTCCTTGGTCCATTGGCTGTAAAATTGAAGTGGTGTTCGGAGGGAGGAAGACGCATTTTATTTTTCCGTCGTCGCTAACTTCTCAGAGTTGCGATGGGCTGGTGCATTGTCCAGTAGTAAGACGGCTTTCACTGCATGCGATGGAATTTTCATAGTCTTTTCTTGAAAACATCGCACTTCTGGCACAAAATGATTAAAAATCCAGTCTGAAGAAATACTGAAGGTAAACCAAGCATTTTTTGAACTTTCATAAATGACTAGCAACTGGTTCATTATGTTCTTTATCGCACGAGGTTTCTTTGCGTTTCCAACTATGACTGGAGTAAGTCGATGCGAACCATCAGCATTCGCACACAGTAGGGCAGAAAGCCGCTCCTTGTTGAGTTTACGGCCTGGTATGCTAATTTCATGTTTGTGTGCCAGAGTATTTTCAGGCACAGCACGAAAGTAGAGACCATTCTCATCAGCATTGTAGACCTGAGACAAAATGAGACCCTCAGATTCGATCGTTTCCTTTATATGTTGACGAAAAGGCTCAACTTGTTCAGTGTCTGCACTCAACGCTTCACCACATGTTGATCTATTTGTGATGCCATGCCGTTTACGAAAACGCCAAAGCCACCCATCACTCGCCTGAAACTGCATGCCATATGTTTCGCCAGTTTATCAGCAGCAGCCCGCAACTCCACACTATGAACAACGATGCCACTAGAACATTGTTGAATAAACCATTTGTACACAGCATCCTCTAATTGTTTGTGTTTGGCTAATTTAATGTGTTTTCTTTCTCTCTCATTCTTCGAACTATCAACACTGTACTTTACCGAAAACTGAATAAGTTTACCTTTATTCTTTCGAATGTCTGAAACAGTTTGTTTCTTTACGCCGTACAGTTCACAAACATGTGCAACAGATGCACCACCTTCAAGTTTACTGAATACTCCGTTCTCATGAAATACAACTGAAGATGAGAAAATTCGCGCATTTCAAAACAAGAAACAAGAAGAAAAGAAACGAAAGAATGCTGCAATAGCCAAGCAATATTGCCAGAACAGGAGAGTCTGCAGTTTATGCACATTATACATTTCAAAAGCCTAAAAACATTATCATGCTTCAATGTTTCGATTTCGTAGGATTTTTTTTGTCTGTCAAATTCTGTCCATTAAATCCAAAGTCCGTTAAATCGAGGGTTTACTGTACATGCATTTTTGAATGTTTTGTGAGCCTTGTATCTTTATTTTTTGAACTTCCCTCGTAATTCCAACTAGTTCAGAATAAATGAAAAGTAAAAATAATTACAAGAGTAATCTGTTCGTTTTATTATGTTATTGAAAACCCATACACTTTATTGTAACGAGACACACATTTTTATTAACTGTGCGTATCAACTGTGTGAAGACAAAAATTAATTTCTTTTTTTTTTACAATTATTTCTGGCACCTGCTACTTTACAACTGTTTGCCATTTACAAAATTGGATTTTCTTCTTTTTCATACTGTACTGCTGTGTTAACTATTTATGTTGGATATACCATCTTTTACCACATAAAAATATCCAGAGCAAGAAATTATAACATGTCATTATCTCAATTTTAATAAAAATTGGAGTTACAATTTTTACTTCTCAGATGACTGATACATTTTGAATGTCATAGATTTAAGTTCTGTATTGTAACTTTCCAGTATAATATGTTAATTATTCTTATGGAGGTACAAGGTAAGAACCTCTTATGGAGGTTCAGTGGTAACAAAGAGGAAAATTATGCTATGACATTGTTGACTGTGGTGGTTCCTTTTTACAGGTTTTTAGTAAAGACTTATGATAGTGAGTAAAAAAATTGATGAAATAAATTAATGGCAAATTCAAATTAATGAATAAATTTTTAATTCTTTTAGTTTAATCAAAGAAATTGTCATTACTTTGTACAAGTACTGAATAAGTGACTCCATTCTGATTGTTAGGAATTTCTTTAAAATCGACAGCCTTTTACTACTTATTTTCCAAGCTAATTGTCCTAGAATTACAGCTGCACGTACACAAATGTAATGAGATCACATAGAGCTGTGTCTACAATCACGCTTCTTGTTTCATGAGGTGCAGACTCAATGTGATTAAGCTTTTCTTGTCACTTCCTGTCTCTGCCTGCATTAATATCAGTTGTATCAAAATTCAATGTAAAACAATGGAAAAACAAAATGAGAATTTTGCTTGCATGATGGTATCTACTGTTCCCAACGTGTATGGCTAAAGTATATCCCACTTGCATAGTGCTGTTTTTATTTTTGAAACAAAAGCCATCAGGAAACAGACAGAACTGTCCACTGCTTTTCACAGTTGGTTTTCAATAATATTTTCAACTCATGGCAGATATATAGGTAGTTGGTGTTTGAACTGATAACTGAAAGACATGTCACTTTATGATACCCTTTGATAAAATGACCAGACATAGAAGATGGCTTTCTCTTATTACTCACTTTGTAAGGCTGCAAAACGTTTGAAATTTATATCTATGTAAACCACTAATTCAGCTTATTTTTCTCACCATTTTCTAGTATCAGTCAGATCAGCATTTCATTTAAATTTTTAATTCTTAGTCATCATCAACTTTATGATTTTACACATATCACTATTATGGGTTTCTCCCAAAGGCCTTATTTCTTACTTACTCATCAACTGAATATTGTGCATTCCAATAACTTGATTGACTCTAGTTGAATTATGATTACACTAATATTTCTAATTCTAATAATACTCTTAACACTAAACCTACATCCAATCTATGCCTTATGCTTTTTCCTAATACTCTGTAACAGTAGCAACACACCACACATCTGCTCCCTGCATCAGCCTGGATTAATTGCAGGCAGCCATCTCATACATTTGCCGCAAATACCTGTAACGGTACATAAGACCGTGTAGGAATTTGTTGGTACAGGCAAAATTAATTTTATTTGATTTAATGTATTAAACAACATAAGGTTAGAATTTCCCAATATATTTCATGCTACGCAGTTTACCAGAGCAATTCGACTTCAAGGTCATGGACGTACGTGACAGACGACACATACTTGGACAAAGCAATACTCGAACAATGCTGAAACGTCATAAATAGTACGACAGACGTAACAACGGTGATGTAAAACAATGCCGTCATCTGCTGTAGACAAAGGATTGATGACGATTAACCCCTTCCACCTGTCGAATTTACGACAAAATGTCTGCCCAGTCGCCAAACTACAGTCAGGGCAGCAGGACGCTGTAACATTCGCTGGCAATTATTGCCAGCAGAAGTGCTTTAAAGTATCAGAATGTAATTACAGATGTAACCAGTGAACAATTAAAATAAAATGTAAAGTAAATTCAGTGCAATAAAAGGAACAGCAATGAAACAGTAAAAAGTTCGGCGGACACCGGCCGGCGAAGGTAGAACATCAGAAGAGAAACTGCTACACCTCAAATTCAGGAAAGTCCAAAATTTATATCAACCTTTTTAGTAAATTTGAGTTCAAAATTTAATACAAAAATGTACCAGTAAATCAATGTATGGGGCGAAAGAGAGAGAGTGTGCGAGCGAATGAATGCCGGCATCAAAAGGCAAAGCCCTGAGGCATTGGTTTGTGTTTCTAATAATTAAAAACGTAATACGTAAAGTCAATGAATACCGCAGTTTAGTAAAAATACTCTTGTTTGTAAAGTAAATACAGGAGATAAAAGTTAATAGTAAATGAGATTGATGCATAGTTAAACGGCGGGAACATATAGCCACCATTTTGTTATTATTTTGGAGGAATACGACTCCATTTTGTTTTATAAATATTAATAATTGAAATTCTGAATTAAACCATAAGTTTTGTTTAACCAAATGCTGTTTTACTTATTATTTCGAACGCCCAAACTGTTTCTGTACTCGCTTAGTAAAGAACCCTGGACCTGAGTAAGCATAAGTTATGTTGGCAACATGTGCCGTACTACAAGTAAACAGTGTGAGTTTTAAAAAGGTAAGTCACTACCAAGGTATAAATAACAAAATAAGAGGCGGAGTAAGTTAACACACCTGGCAGGAATTCAGAGAGATCACAGCAAAGCCAATCAGGAATTGGCAGCCACCTGGTAGGCCCACAGCAACATAAACTTGTTGAAGGGGGCATGGATAGGAAAAAATTCATTCCATTCGATGACGTGAAGGAACCCAGACTGGAGAAGGAAGAAGGAAAGAGCGAAATGGAAGATAAAGAAGATGAAGTGAAACCCATCAACTGGGATAGCAGCTAGCTCTACATAGTGAAGAACTGAACCAACAGTATGAGCAGCTGCCTAACATAATAACTAACTGCCGCAGCAGCAACTGACGTCCTCGCCCAACGACCCTTTTAAGGGCCACAAATATTATATGATGTACGATTGGCTCCAGTAGTCTCGTAACTAGTGGTGCCCAACGTGGGACCCAGATCATCGAGACGATACCCAATACAGCCATGCCAACAAGTTACCAGCTGGCCCACAATGCTACATGACACCCAACAACTAAAACCAGCCAGACACAAGCTACGAGGCAGAGCAAGGTTTAGCAAGATTTGCCGCAGCTCTGCAGTTCACGCTGCCAGCAGTGATCACTGCCACATTCCATGGGCTCAAGTACGAAGATCCAGAGCACTATCAATAACAATTGGAACAACAGCTGTGCTCCACAAGAATTGAGGGCAGATTATGTAGTCTGACAGCTCCAAGGGGAAGCACCAATGTGGGCAGACAGGTACACCAGCCTGCACATCAACCGCCACTAGTTTTACGATCACTTCCGGCATTCCTTCAGTGAGGCACAATGTGACAAAGAGCTGCTGGCTCAGCTACATGGACAGACACAGTGGCAGGAATCAGAGGAACTGTTCCTTTTCAAAGATCGAGCTCCTTAGGTCTGTGCCCACAGAGTGATAACTTTATGAGCATACCTATGCTCATACAGCAACTGAAGCCTCACCTTCAATCTATGCTAAAGATCATGCCACCTACAACTTTGGAAGAACTTCTGCTAAGGATGACTGGCACAGTAGAAGGCTTTAACCAAGACAACTGTCTGCCAGGTTAACAATGCCTCTGCTTGAGATTCCCTGGATGAACGGAGGAATGAAGATGGAACAGCCATGCTCTGGTAAGTAACCCACCAGGGCACGTGAACCAACTGGGCACAGACATACCCCGGATTGAAACAGACATTGTTGGATCTAAGCTGACAGCACTCTTGAACTCCACCGCCAACTACAACTTTCTGCAAGCCAGCCTTCTAGCTGGTGGATGAAAGACAGAGGCCTCAGGAAGTCCAGCTGGTGCAGCCCATTGGACCATAACAGGCAACGCTGTAGCTCAACTGCCACCATTATAGCGGACACAGTGATTGGGGCCCTGATGACCAACACCAGCCTGCTCGAGGTACCAGGTCTGCAAGAAAAAACTCTACTGGGGCTCATGGCTAACCAGGCAGTCATGGATTATTGATGGGGATACATTCACATTGGCAGCAAAAATCGGCAGACAGTCTTCTGGAATGGCCACACAGAGCCTGAGGATGAGAAAATAGATGAGGCTAGCCTGCAAATGTCAGTTGGCGTCCAACACCGTGCAACACCATCGGAACCTATTCTCCAGTGGCCCACTGCACACACAACTGCGGCCAAGCAAGAATCTGGCTCAAGGAGGGTAGCCAACTATTCCATATATAAATGTACAGTGCTCAGATGAAAATAAGCACATCATCCAGAACCAAGTAGAAGAGATGCTGCAACAGTGGATCATCGAAATGACAACCTCTCTGTACAGCTCTCCAATGGTGAATGTAAAGAACACACCAAACCTTGGTACTGTGTAGACTTCCAGAGGCTGAATGAGCAGACTCGGATAGAGACTCACCACTGCCGTTGATCTACGAGACTATCAAGGACTCAATAGGGCCAAAGTCTTCTTGACACTGGCAGATTCTATTGGATGAAGAAGCAAAAAAAACGGCATTCTCAGTACCAGATGGAGGTCATTACTGGTTCCAGGTTATGTGCTTTGGACTGAAGAATGTGCCCAGCACCTTCCAATGATGATGCAGGATGTGCTAACAGGGCTCTTATGGGACTGTTGCCTAGTCTACTTCGACGGTATCACCTACTCCCCCGACTGGGAAATCACCTGTGACACTTCGATCAAGTCCTGGAAAAACTGCAGATGCACAAGCTGACTTGCACCCTCAGTGTCACTTCAGCCGGGACAAAGTCTCATTTCTGGGTCATGAGATGGCAACCTTCCGTAGCAGCAGCACCTCGGAGCAATCGAAGAATAGCCGACATCCAGCACAAAGAAAGAGCTGCAACAGCTTCTTGGGAAGCTCAGCTGGTTGTGAGAATACATTCCCTGGTTAGCCATGATCTCCACACCTGCTGTGTGCGAAACAGACCTACTGTGTAAGAAAAAGTGGTACTGGGACGAGTCGGCACAGTGAGCCTTTGAAGAGGTCATAGCCGCTTTCAGGCAGCCGTTAAAGCTACCACGGCCAGAGCGAGACTAGCCAAAAGGACCTAGGTCAGTGTTCTATCAGTCCACCAAAGCAGGAGAGAGATGCATCATCTCGTATGCCAGTGCAAACCTCACCAAAACAGAGAAGAAATATCACTCCAACGAACTTGAGTCCTAGTAAGTGGTCTGGGCCATCAAAAAATACTGGCCTTTCATGAAAAAGTCAACATGAAATTTATGGAAAATGCCAAAAAAAGTGATATATTGTGAACTGTCTACCTCTATAATCCTCTCTTCAACTGCATGACCAAATCATCATTGATAAAAAATGATTGCCTGGCTGTAGTCAACATCGTGCTCAGTTTCACGTCCCTTGAATCATGCCCACCCCTGTAAGACTAAATCACTAATTGCATCTTTTCCACAAATCTGGTGGTGAATTTAAACCATTTTAACATCTCCTGCACTTTGGAATCAGATCACATACCATATTTCACATGCAGCAGGCATGTCACTTTTCTTAAATATTAAACACACACAACTATGTGTATGTCCAGTTGGAATCTCTCAAACATCAGTGCCCTGCATGAACACACATGTGCATCATCACAACCTCAGTGCTGCAACTGCAAAATTTAATAATGGAACTTGCTTTGTGGATCCATTGTACTATCTGCCTCTCCCAACAATCACTAGATACAATTATTGACTGACCATCACTATGTTCTCACTCTCCATATCCACAACTACCTGCTATGTTTTATTAACTCAGTCAACAAACTCTCACTGCTAACACATTTTTTAAGGAGGGAAGCTCCTCTCACACAGACACAAGGTGCAGATCACATTTCCCTGTCCTTTCTTTCTACACGATCATATGTTGCCCAACCTGCTGACTTTTTTTTTGTTATATGCAGTATGTTATATGAGTTTTAACAACATATTACTTTATTAAATTCATGGTATATTTTGTTTCAAAGTATTCCAAAATATTTTTTACAATTAAAAAATTTAATTAGGTATTTTCTGAAAGTTTCGATAAAAGCATTCCATTTTCATATAATTAATATAATATTCCAAGAGTCAAATATTATTATTTCAGTATAAAAAAGTACACACACACACACACACACGCGTTTATATCCATGTCTATGTTTCAAAAAATAAATCTTCACAAAGGAACACCAATCTTGTATACTAACTTGTTTACATTCACTGCTCTCTTCACTTTCAGCAAACAGATGTACAAAATGTTTAAATCCGACACATATTCTGGTACTTACTGCATTCTTTCCTTGAGTACGAATTAACCGTTCTATGTTCCTCTTGATATTCTGGCAGTCTGTAATTGGTTGTACGTTTTCCTTCATTACATTTACTAGTGACAGTGCTACCCAAGTATTTCTCTGACTGTAATGAGCCTTCACTGACAAGCACATACACAACATTCATTTTTTTATGTTAACTTGTCTCAAAGCAATTTATTTACTTACAAATCACTTTTATTATCCACAACAGACATCACTATTTCTAACCTTCCTTCAATATTAATCTAAGAGTGAAATGCTCCTTTACTAAATATTTTTGACAAATGATATTAATGCAGTTTTTCATTAATATTTTGGTTTTCAATACTTTCACTGCACCTTGTAATTTTCTTTCTATTCATTACATGTAACTTTACTTATTGTATAATTTTCTACTATAAATAAACATATGTTTAAAAATGTCTTTCACAGAAGCACTAATTATTGTGTCTGTACTCAATAAAAAGTGATTTGTAAGAAAATCTTCAATTTATTTATTGTTATTGTAAAATAATAATAAAATTTATTATTATTACATGCACTGGGATTTTTTTTAATGCATACATTGTGAAATCTCAATGTCACTCTTTATTCATTTGGTAATATTTATTTTCTACAGTTTTAACTATCGTGTGCCAGGGTTTGAATTTTTCTGGCGTGATTTAAACGTGGAAGGCCGCCAAAGCGCGTAGCGGTTGGGTGGCACAGCTAACTTGATTAGTAAGCCAGTCAACCTTGTCAGCTGATTGCGGGACGCAGCTGTTAGAAAACAGCCTGCCAAAGGTTATGTTCAGCAATCCGCAACATGTTGAGTTTATGTACCATGGTGGGTTCGCAGAATGCCATGGTGGGTGTTGCTGGTCTGACGGCCCAGGGTGAAGTACGTTGTTGATAACCTTAATATGACTTCGTAGTCTAGTAAAGCATTTCAGGGTCCCCGTACAGCCGGGAGAGAGGGTGATGCGAAGATGGTGACACCTACATCAGTCACCATCTGCAGAGCAGTGTAGCACGAAGCTCCCCGAGCCGTCAGGCCCAGAAATACTACTCCTACAGAACATCAAAGACATCTGCCCGGAATGACACTGGCCGGAACTTCTGCACCCTTCAAGCACCACCACCAACACTAATCGCAGACTGGTCTACAGGGTATCATTTCAGTTCTTCAAAAGTACAGGTGGGAGCATTCCAATTACTAAACCAGCCAACAACAACTTCACCCGGTTTTAGATCAAGTGTAACTGACATTTTATATCAATATAAAGACATGCTCTTAAGGGTAACAGTAGCCCAGCCTTTTTTCAAATACAACATTATAACTAAACTTTGACATAATTTAAATGGATATTGTAATGTAAATCAAACTAGAATTCAGTCGTTTGAAGGTTGTAACTAAAATAGCACTAATAAAAATTGTTACTGGTTACACGAGTATTTTATTGCAAGTCCTGTCACTCTGGGCTCCAGCACACTTTTCACTTCCGCTAGGCCAAGTGGTCTAGTTATTAAATTTTAAGTAACGGTCTAAGGGGCCGTTACAATAGTATAATATGTGTAACATAAACTAACTATGTAACTGTACATCAAATGTTACATATTAAAATATCGGTATGGAGAATCATACATGACTTCCATGTTCTAAGATTGTAACGATACAATTAAGCCAAATCCCGTACCAGTAATAAAAAAGATAATTCTTGATATAAAAATGCTTCATGTAAAATAAAATGTTTAAAAAATGATTAAAATGTAAATACTTTGACACGACGTACAACGATATTACCCAACCCAAGTGATTGAGCCAACAACCCAAACATAAAGAAGGGAACCACGTAACATACTTAAGAAAAATATGATAGACAAAACAATGATGAACACAGAACTAAAGAAGAACCAGAAGAAGAGAACAGATCCCTACAATTAAACAGAATTAAACCAGGAGAGAAGAAGAGGAGAACCGAACCGGGATGAAGACGACGGAAGATGAAGAAAATGAAGAATGAAGAGGAGACAGATAAAACCCAAGGGGAAACTAACACACATATATATAAGGGAAAGATTGTATGTTTAGAGATAGAATACGGTCAATAAACCTTGAATAATTATGTATTAATGAAACCAATATTATTATTGTCATGAAATTAACCTATGTACCCATTTTAAAGACAATACAATTGTAAAATATAATGATATAGAAAAAGTACACTAACCCAGTCAGAAAGGTTAGATTTAATGAAACACAACTAGCCTAATGTTGTTAATAGTAAATGTCATACTAAAACAAAATAGTGAGAAATGGTAGGAGAAAGTATAGGGATTACCCATTAAATAACACTAATTACAAAACAATGAACCAAAGTGAAGTGCTTTAGTGAAGTGTAAATGCCCTAAAAAATAATGAAAGTGTATGTGAAACATTCAAAATAGAATGATAAGTAAGCAGACACTCTGTGAAATCTTGATAAACAAACAATGATTGGAGTGAGATTATAATTAGTAATATATCTAGAAGTAATTAGAAATAGTAATCCAAATTAATATTAAGGAAGCTTGTAATATTATTCAGGGAGAAAGCCCAGACAAATAACTTGTGTTAACATGGCATGATAGAACAGAATTAAAGTTTTGTTATTAAAATTCAGATTGTAAAGAATACAACACCCCATGTTGAAGGGGGAATCTACTTTCATAATTTTATGAAAAGTGACAATGTTTATCACTTTAGTTTGTAACACAAGAAAGAAATCAATGTTAGTACTAGTAATAAATAATGACTTGTAAAGAATAGTTGGTTCAATGTTAAAGGAGGAATATGGCTGAAAGGAACTTACAGTCCATAAACCTAATTATGATATTTTAAAGGAAGAATAATGAAAATGTATGTTGAATAGTAGTTAAAACATGAACAAATAAGTAAAGCCCATCAGGCTGAATTCAGGAGGTAATTTAAAAAGAAATACACTAAAAAACAATCATGGCTGATTTGGAATATGAAAACATTTAACTACCAAAGACATTCAAATGTAAATTGTATCAATTTCACAAGAAATCTTACTAATCTAAGACCAGTGACTAGACAGTAATTATATATCAGTTATTTTAATACAGAAATGTTATTGTAATAATTTAATTTAAGAAAGATATGTTAATTATTAAATGTCAAATAATTAGACTATAGTTAATGTATAACAGAATATGACCTTATGAGGTATCATTGTAAACTTTGAAAGGAAAGAAAAATAATAGTGATGTCATTTATTATCCCAAAGGAATTATAAGGGAATAAAATCATTAGGAAAATACTTAATAAATATGAATAAAAATTCAAATATTTTAACAATGTATGTAAGGAGTAATTAACCAAGCATTGAATTATTGGTTACTATGACAACGAGACGTTTGAGGGCTTATTTTCCGTTAAATTATATAGACTCTGAAAAAACGAAGCGTGGATAAGCGACGCACAAAAATTGGCCGATTAAAATTTTAATTTAAACAGTTACAAAAAGTCGAATCAGTGGACCAAGATGACCCCAAATGAAGAGACGTCGATCTATAAAGAATACATGATGTCCAGGAACCAGATTAATTAAATTAATTAAAGAAAAAACCCAAGACCAGATGAAGGAGGTGTTAGAAGTTTTAAACCAGCCCAAATTCGAAGAATGTACGCCTATTCTGATGATGACATTTCAACGTGAGACGAATTGATAAGTACCGAATAACTTCCTTATTCCCAAAACCCTAAATTACTTAAATTATTTTCAAATGATAAAATTTTTCACTATTTAAAAAGTAGTATTTTCTTTCAAAGGTAAAGGCATAATTTACTTACATAAAAAACATTTTATTAAACTATATAGATAACCTTATTTGTGAACACAACTACTGTAACAGAAATACGACACTACTGAACAAATTGTACAAACACATTATAAATCCTAAGTACGTATAAGGTATAGTAGTGTACTTTTTTGATGTAACCGACGTGTATGTCTATTTTCATGATCAAAAGAACTCCAGATTTTAAAAACATAGTAATTTATTGAAAGTGACTGAACGATAATGTTTTGAAATCAATTTTGCCAACTCTGAGATATTTTGTGTTTCAAGCTCTAAGCCGGAGCATAGTATTATAAAATTGTTTATGATTCATTTGTCATAGTTATTGATAATTAAATTTGTATTAAAAAACGCAGTACAGAACATTACTATCTTGTTATTTCATAGGATTTTTGTAGAATATATGTGTGTTAGCGAAGTTTTAAGTTACAGTCAACTAGCGCTCACCACGAGCGGATGAATCGACAACCTGTGAAGCAGCGGGAATAATTCGAACGCCACAGCTGTCCATGCTAATATCACATATTGCATTAGAAATTAAATATTTTAATTGTTTTAACAGAAACAATTTGGCGCCACCTGGGAATAGCAATCCCTATGATTTAACAGGTAGGTTGTACTGGTAACATTGACAATGCTACGGACTCCAGTAGTGACGTCGATTTATGTAACGACCAGTGTGAGGCAAACACACTACATTCACACTAATACACCATATAAACAAGTGTGATACATTTTAACAGGTACGACCTCACTAGATTGTTATAAGATTTATATTTAAAATAATTTTTTAAATGAAATATTTCGATAGAAATTACTTCTTTCTACTTACTGCTTCAGTCTTAGCCACAGTACTGTGGTCACTAAAGTATACCACCTTATAGCACTCGATTTTTACTGATGATGGAAGTCGATGACACTGTCGAAACATCTGGTTTTGCAGAAAACATTGGACTACGGCCAAACAGCCCGGGAAGGAATTTTTACAACAAACTACTCCTTTGTTGCCAATAACATAGTACACATATAAAAAATTATCCCCTCACGTTTCAACTATAATTTTTATTTATAGAAAATTACCCCCACCCCGTTCAACTTGCCTCTTCATTTATAGATATTCATCTACGTTTCTATAGTGGATTATTATAATCTTATCAGGATACTTTATTTATCAAAATTAAGTACTTTACTCTTGTTAAAACATAAAACGTTGCAGGTAAACTACCCCTTTCCCTTAACCTATCTTCACCAAATTCAACAGATCTTGAATTCTCGACAATTCAGGAACGTATGTAAAAAATTATTTGATTCTGTTTGAATGTGCGACAGTTATCATTCGTCATAGAAAAAATTACCCTTGTTAAAACATGAAACGTTGCAGATAAACTACCCCTTTCCCTTTTGACCGATCTTCACCAAAAACAATAGGTCTTGAGTACTCTACAATTCAGGGCTGTATGCAAAACATTATATGATTCTGTTTATTCTACACACAGACACACCTCAGACAGACACTTCTCGAAAAAGGGTAATTTTTACTTCCATGTTCCATAAGAAAATGGAAGTATGGTAATCGCGAAAAAAATCGTGTTCGAGATAAGGGCTGATTCTGATTGTACTACCCTCAAAACATGAAGAAGTCATTTTCCGAAAAGTGTGCGTGTGTGTATCTGAGTGTGCAATTTTTTCTATGGCGAATGATAACTGCTGTAAATTCAAATGGAATCAAATAATTTTTTTGTTCCTGAGTTGTACAGAATTCAAGGCCTATTGATTTTGGTGAAGATCGGTTAAGGGGAAGGGGTAGTTTACCTGCAACATTTTATATTTTAACATGAGTAAAGTACTTAATTTTGATAAATAAAGTATCCTGAAAAGGTCATAATAATCCACTGTAGAAAGGTAGATGAAATATATACAAATGAAAAGGGCAGTTGAAGGGTGAGGGGGTAATTTTTATTTATGTCATGTGTACTACGTTATTGGCAACAAAGAAGTAATTTGTTGTTAAAATTCCTTCCCGCGCTGTTTGCCCATAGTCTAATGTTTTCTGCAAAACCAGACGTTTCAGCAGTGCCATCGACTGCCATCATCAGTGAAAATCGAGTGCGCTAACGATATATATTGTAACAGTACATAAAGGTCCGTTACCTTAATTATGGGGTTTGAGGATGTTTTATTGTATCAAAGTTGAATAAAGTATGGTAAGGTCCATTGTCCCTCTGTAAGAACGAACAACGCATATTCAGTAAGAGGAGCATAATGCCAAGGTCACCGGTGGACGAGCGAAAGCAAGCAGAGATGATGGCGGTGTATGTGATGACGAACTCTTAATAACAATTGTGACTGGTTCACAAAGCTGTGTCGTCATTAATAAAAGACAATGACGCAGGAACAACAGCGTATGAAACAAGGCGTTGGCCGAGCAAACAAAAGACGGTGACGTCAAATGCACTAATATATACGGAAATTTGCATATTACTTGTTCTCAGTTCCACACAGCACACCAAAGGGTCAGCAGCGATGTATCGCATCGCTGTTGACTTAGTTTTCATCAGAAGTTTTAGACAAATTAATATTCATCATAAAACTGTAACAGCGGAGTTTTAAAGACTCAAACAACAGTTAATATTTAAATATCAGATGTAAAATTAGTGCTAATCAAACAAATAGACGAGAGATATGAGGCGACCACCTGCCATGCAAAGACGTAAGATTTAACACCAGCGAAGGAGCTACCAGAGTCTACTTACAGAGAAGTCGAAACAATTATCATATTTTTCATATTTAAATGAGCTCAATTAGGAAACAAATCTAATAAAATGTATCTGTGATAGTGTGTGTGAGTGAGTACATGAGGGAGTGAACAAATGGCCATGACAATAGAATAAATAGGGCATTGGTTTGTGGAATATACAAGCATTAAATTAATCACTTGTTATTAGAGCTGCAGCCAGAAGCAAATTTAAAATATGAACAAGCTTCACCATAACGTAAAGTAACAATTATTAAATAGGGCTTAAGAAAATGTAGACGCCATTTTGTTTTGGTATTTGTATGTGACGCCATCTTTGGGTCATGATTCAGTATATATTTTAATTTTGGGAATTAAAAAACAAGTTAGTTATATTCAAATGAAAATCAGTGTTGTTATTTCTATTACCTCTTTGTGTCTGAATCTCACCGAGAGTGAACCCTGGCCCCTTAAAGAGAAATTCATATTAGAGATGAACCATGTGCTCATACATAAATTGACATGGTAAGTACATGTGTTTACTTTATATCAGTACATAAATATATAAAATTAAATGTGTGTGAGAGAAGGGTGGGAGATAACAATTTGCCCCCGAACAGCGGACTTTATATAAAATATAAGCCAGATTCAGAGACAAAGAGAGTGACGAAATAGTTCATAACCTAATACGCAAGAGGTTATGTAGGTTATATTGACAAAAACATAGCAAAGACAAGTATAATCAAATAGTTATTTTAATATTAAAAAAAAAAGAAAAGCTTGTCAAAATGGCAGAAAATAATGAAAGCATAGAAATAAATAACACCGATACAGAATCAATTATATTAAACGAAATAAGTACCAATTCAACACCTAGGGCAATCGATAATAAGGTGTCATTAGAAGATTTATTTATATTAATTAAAACACAAAATAGTGTACTAAGAGAACAAATTGATGAAAATTTTGAACAAGCAGAATATTAAATTCGATGACAAATTTAACCAGATGAATAGTAAATTTAATGTAAAGTTTGACAGTTTTGAAAACGAACTAAAGAAACAAAGTAATTTGCGAAATGTAAAATTGAATCAATTAGAGGAGAAATTTGAAGAATTAAAAAATGAAATGCAGAAACGGAATTTTAATGTTGACAAGAGAATTAATGAGATAGAGTTAGAAAATAAGAGGGGAGTAGACAAGTTAGAGATAAACAAAAACAAGGTAAGTGAGGGAGAGAATTGTAACAATATAAATAAAAGTATGATATTAGAAAAAGACTATGTAAACAGGAGTAGTGATAATGAAATTTTGTGGGGAATAGAATATAATAATGATGGAATGATGATGTGTGTTGAAGGGTTAAAGAGAGTGTGTAAAGAGAGTATAATTGTAGGGGAATTGCAGGGGTTAGATTTTTTCCCTTAATGGTGTATTTGGGGGTGATGTACATGTGTTTAGGAAGGATGAGAGTGCCTTCGATGTATATTTGGGAGACATAGGGTCTACAAATAAAGTTGTCCTTGGTTTTATTAGTGCACTTCACAGGCGGTGCAATAATTGTGAATTAGTGTCCCCTGCAAACGTAGAAAGAGAGAAAATGTAGCTTGGTGTGATAGGGAGAGATATATTAAAAGAGAGAGATGTTTTGAAAGTGAGAGATATATTGAGAGAAAAAGAGATAGAAATTTTTAAGATAAGTAGAGACTATGAAGAGTTTATGGAAAGGTTAGGAGTAGGAGATAAAGAGAATAATGACTTGGCAAATTACCAAATTATGACTAATTATACAGAAGGTGACTGGACCATACCGAATGTTGACAAGTTTTATGATATAGTAATGTGGAGTAATCCTGCAGAGTATTACTATGGTATAATGGACAAAATAAATTTAAATAATTATATTACAAAAGATGATACAATGTACTTAATTAAAAATGAGTTATGTATACGTACGATAAGATTATTATTTGACGATGGAGGTTAATTATTTTATTGTGTTTATGAACATTTAATTATGTGGACAGTGTTTTTCAGGATGGACTGTTTATGACTGATTTTTGGTAAATGATAAAATGATAATGTGGATTGTATATTTTGTGTGTGTTGATGTCAATGTATTTGTGTATTTTGCTGTTGTGTATTTTATGTATTTTTTATGTAAACCATGTAATGTAGAATTTGAAATATTCAAGAATAATTAATTATGAGGATGATTTTAAATGATATTATGAGATTTAGAGTCTAATGGTTAGTAAAATGATTACGCATATGATATATTTGGATATTGAGTTATTTTAGGATTGTAAGATAAGTGATGAATTTTCTAGTGGTATATTAAGGTGAATGTTGTAAAAGAGTTTGGGTAATAATGATAAATAAGGGCATTGGAGTTAGGTAAATAGAGTTAATGGAAGTTAGTAAAAATAAGAATGTTGAGATACAGATAATGTATAAAGAGGGTGTTAGATATTTTAGGGACACAGTAGTTAGTGATTATATGTAGAGGTGAGTAATGTGAATGGTAATTATATTTGTTGATGGTGATATTTTGTAGTAAGGGTAGTGGTGTAGGGAGTCCGCAACGAAAGGTGTTGGGACAGGAAGGGACCGTTTAGCACCGGAAAGGGTTACCTGAAAGGGTCAGGAACCGATAAGGGAATGAGTTGGTTAGAGGTAGGGAACACACATCCTAGTACAAAAAAAATGAGCGGTGCCAGAGGTTTTAAAAGGATTAGTGAAGGGGGTTATTATAGAGATAGTGGTGTCATAATATGTTAATGGTTAGAAGCGGTTAGTAGAAAAAAAAAGAGGTGAGTAAGGTTAGATTGACAAATGCCAAAATAAGATAGAGAAAATAGTAAATAATCGAGAGTCACCCAAACTAATAAGGATAAAAGGTTAGAAAAGGAAAATTCATAGCAGGAAGGTAATGTAACTGAAAGGTAATGATAAATTTGAAATTTGTTGCATAGAATCTAATGATAAATGAATGTTAGCTAATTAAAAGTTGAATAGAGAGTTGAAGTAGTAATGTTATAAAGTTTTGATACCAGTTGTTTAAATGTAAATTGTTTAATGTAAATATAACAATGTTAATGTGTAATGTACAATGTTCTATGATGTTTTTATTATGTTGATGGCCATAGAGTGTGTGGTTAGGAGGTCGCTACAGGGGTAACGACGTTTGCAAATGTTAAAAGATAGTAGATCTTGAATATTAAAAGATAAAGTTAGAAATGGTGTTGAACAAAATATAGTATGATGTCATTGCAAAAAATATAAAATGATTATAAAGTTGAGTAATAAAATTTGAATAATGAACTTGTCTGCCATAGTAGTTGTAGGTTGAATTTTATAGAAATAGATAGGTGATGGTATTTTGGGAATATTAAAAGAATTGTTTACGTGTTATGTTATTTGTAGGAATATATATATTTTTCTCTTATAAGGAAGAGATTGAGTTTGGTGTTGATGAAAAAATCAGTCTATGTTAAATTCTTGTTGTTGTTGTTTTGGGAGAAATTAATTGAACAAACCAATGCCCAGACACAAACCAATGCATTTAAGAGGAAACATATCAGTTGTAGATATGGAAGTATATTAGACCACTATTTTAAAATTTTGTATTCAATGTTTTACAGTTTGGTGGTGTTGTGACCGCGGTCCTGAGCTGGCCGGTGTGTCAGAGCAGGAACGTTAAGTGCCTCATGGCCTTATGGTGTTGGGATCTCGCCTGAGAAGTCCAGTAAGGTCAGACAGGTACGATCAGCACTATTGGACCAAGGGTAAGTGATGATTTTTTTTTTATATTAACATTACTGGGGGTTGTGGCGACATATCTAGGCTGATCCTTTTAGAACCATATGAATGAGTCAATGAAAGTTTTTATGTCTCGACACAAAATCTTTCATTGAGTGGGTTTGTAACAGTACATAAAGGCCCGTTACCTGAATTATGGGGTTTGAGGATGTTTTATAATGGTTTATTGTATCAAAGTTGAATAAAGTATGGTTAGGTCCATTGTCCCTCTGTAAGAACGAACAACGCATATTCAGTAAGAGGAGCATAATGCCAAGGTCACCGGTGGACGAGCGAAAGCAAGCAGAGATGATGGCGGTGTATGTGATGACGAACTCTTAATAACAATTGTGATTGGTTAACAAAGCTGTGTCTTCATTAATAAAAGACAATGACGCAGGAACAACAGCGTATGAAACAAGGCGTTGGCCGAGCAAACAAAAGACGGTGACGTCAAATGCACTAATACATACGCAAATTTGCATATTACTCGCTCTCAGTTCCACACAGCACACCAAAGGGTCAGCAGCGATGTATCGCTGTTGACTTAGTTTTCATCAGAAGTTTTAGACAAATTAATATTCATCATAAAAATGTAACAGCGGAGTTTTAAAGACTCGAACAACAGTTTATATTTAAATATCAGATGTAAAATCAGTGCTAACCAAACAAATAGACGAGAGATATGAGGCGACCACCTGCCATGCAAAGACGTAAGATTTAACACCAGCGAAGGAGCTACCAGAGTCTACTTACAGAGAAGTCGAAACAATTATCATATTTTTCATATTTAAATGAGCTCAATTAGGAAACAAATCTAATAAAATGTATCTGTGATAGTGTGTGTGAGTGAGTACATGAGGGAGTGAACGAATGGCCATGACAATAGAATAAATAGGGCATTGGTTTGTGGAATATACAAGCATTAAATTAATCACTTGTTATTAGAGCTGCAGCCAGAAGCAAATTTAAAATATGAACAAGCTTCACCATAACGTAAAGTAACAATTATTAAATAGGGCTTAAGAAAATGTAGACGCCATTTTGTTTTGGTATTTGTATGTGACGCCATCTTTGGGTCATGATTCAGTATATATTTTAATTATGGGAATTAAAAAACAAGTTAGTTATATTCAAATGAAAATCAGTGTTGTTATTTCTATTACCTCTTTGTGTCTGAATCTCGCCGAGAGTGAACCCTGGCCCCTTAAAGAGAAATTCATATTAGAGATGAACCACGTGCTCATACATAAAGTGAGTGGTAAGTACATGTGTTTACTTTATATCAGTACATAAATATATAAAATTAAATGTGTGTGAGAGAAGGGTGGGAGATAACAATATATATATATTAGTGATATATGTTAGTGAGCACAGTATTGTGGTTAAGGCTGAAGAAAGAAATAGTTTCTATGGTAATATTTCATTTCAAAAGTGATTTTAAATATAAATCTTAGAACATGGAAGTCATGTATGGTTCTCCATACCGATATTTTTTGTTAACTTATGGATTCTGTTAAAAGGTTTTTACAACTGATAATAAAAATTTAAAGTTATTGACATAAATGTAAAAGCAAATGTATGGTAATAACAAAATAATTCTTAAACAAAATCCAAGCACATTCAATGCATGATTAAAGTATATTACAAACCAAATACGAGGCGTGTCCGGAAAGTAAAGATACAAAGGTCGTAATTGGTCTAAAAATATTTATTTACAAATCATTAACTGACAGTTACGTAAATACATATATCTTTATTTCTCTACATAATTACCGCCATTATCCAAGCACCTATTAAGTCTGGGAACCAGCTTTTGTATCCCCGTGTCATAGAAGTCTGCCGCCAAACCCTTTGAACCATGTCATGACCTCTTCTTTTACCTCGTCATCGTCATCGAACTTTTTTCCGGCCAGATATTGTTTCAGGTGAAGGAACAAGTGAAAATCACTGGGCGCGAGGTCCGGGCTATGCGGCGGGTGATCCAAAACATCGCATTTCCAACTGCCGAGCAGCGCAGAGGTCACGCGTGCAGTTGGAAATGCGATGTTTTGGATCACCCGCCGCATAGCCCGGACCTCGCGCCCAGTGATTTTCACTTGTTCCTTCACCTGAAACAATATCTGGCCGGAAAAAAGTTCGATGACGATGACGAGGTAAAAGAAGAGGTCATGACATGGTTCAAAGGGTTGGCGGCAGACTTCTATGACACGGGGATACAAAAGCTGGTTCCCAGACTTAATAGGTGCTTGGATAATGGCGGTAATTATGTAGAGAAATAAAGATATATGTATTTACGTAACTGTCAGTTAATGATTTGTAAATAAATATTTTTAGACCAATTACGACCTTTGTATCTTTACTTTCCGGACACGCCTCGTACAATACAATACTACCTATGAGATGCTAATAAAACTCATTAAATATATAAAAACACATAATATACTTCGACCTACCTGTAGAACTTCTATCCGGGCCAGGTTTCTCGTACGAACGTAAAATGTTAGCGTGATTTACAGGTTACTGAAATAAGTAACTTGACTCATTTTTTAATGAAGAGAATTACCTTTTATTTTAATTGTGAAGCATTTTAAATTTTGTTCAAAACCTTTTCTCAGTATTTTACAGATTACGTTACATGTTTCTTTGTTCTGTTGGCATCTTCTACATACTACCTTACTCTACTATCTTACCTTATTGATCACTATACAAAACAAATATACAGACAGAGCCCAGCCTGCCATTCACTCATTCTCTCAATTTATACACCCTCCCCTGAACATTTTTTATTACCCCGAACCTTTAAACATGTTGTGAAATTCTATAGTCGGCAACGTGGTCTTCATTCGAACTCACTATTTAACGTTTGGCAATCACTGGTATGTCCGGAACTAAACGTAGATATTCTTCACTGAATGGTATTAACCGCGGTTACATGGATTTAAACTGTTATTTCACTTTTTTATCGGTGAAACATAAAATTTTATACTGAGCCTAACTTAGCTCTGTACCGGCCGGTACGCACAGAGTATGACTGAGAATCGTCCTTGGTTGATTGGGAGGAACTGCGTATTCACTGTCAACAGAGTTTCGTCGCCGTGCATAGCTGGTTTGCTGTGGCGTATTCACTCTATGCATGGCACATAATGTGTTTTTTGTGAGGTAACCGGGGACGATATTTGTCGCTGCTATACTGATGTCACTAGCAGTAGGCGTGGCTTAACAATATTTCCTGTAGTTCGTCTTGCTGGTGTTACAAATTGTTCATTCCAGCGCCATTTTTCACAGCGTCGTTCGTTCCTCGCGGCGTCCCAACAGCGCACGTGCTTGAGATGTTAAGTGCGGGCGTCGTCACACTTATGCACATTTCTGAGAATTGGAGGGTGGTACGAATTCCTTGCCGTGTTACACCATAGAAATTGCGCCTTGCCTTTGTTTCAACTGTTCTACTTGCCACATGTTCTGTTCCAATAGAGTTAATGTTTGCACAATAATTTTCTAAAATCCCGCAAAATGAAATAAATAAAATGCAAATACCCCATACTGTAAGAAATAAATTTACCCAATTTAGACACGTTACAATACCCCCTCAATGAGAATTCTGCTGTCCAAAACAGAAGAAATCTCATTGATAAACCCCGAAGAGGATCGGTGAGGAACTGGTGCCAACAACCCCCTTTGTTCTTATACATCATGGGTACACGACCCCCCTGGCTCGGCAACTATGGACGCATCTGAACGAGATCACTGGACTTCTCCGTAAGAGATCCCAACACCGAAAAATCGAACAGACAAGTACCACAGCACACCTCGCCTTCTAACATGCTACCCCCCAAAATCCTCAATCCCTGGCTTAAATTATGCCACATCCTCCACCGATATGTTTCCCCTTTTATGCAAGCTGGGCTGCCTTTAGCAGATACTGGGCTCACACACACTCACATTACATATTATACATTGAAAAATTCTTTAAAATTTACGATTTCATCTAAGAAAAAAAATTCAAAATTCAAAATAAAATACTTTAAAAAAAAAATTCTCTTCCTTATTTTCTGTTTTATTTAAAATGAGCTAATTTAAACATTTCTCCTAATTAAACATATCCTTAACCTAACATGTGAATACTTAGAGTCTAACAATACAATGCAATACAAAATAAATCAATAATCATAAACATGGTTAATATACAAACAATCAAATAATCTAAGTTTAAAATATTCATTAGCTGGCAGGCGAAAAATCAAGATTTTTTTCTTTTTTTCCAAAAATATTTTCCAAAAATTTTTAAATTCAAGAAAATTTTAATTTTATTTAAATGTTTCCTTTATATATAGAAATTATTTAAAACTTGTTTAAATTGGTTAAATAAACAAATTGAATTGACTTCCATACTATGAAATTATATGACCTTACCATCAGCTGATCAAAACTAGGTCAAGTCCCCAACCTTGACCTACATACGTTATGTATAAGTGACATCTGTGAATACATTCAACATCTGTAACATCCTAACTTGAAACACAAAACATAATAAAATAAAATATTTAAACTAACAAAATATTATTATAGATAATAAGCAAATTGACAATTAAATTATTCAAAATAAACAACTCTTAACTTTACATCAGTTCCAAATTCTATCAAAATTCTGTCACTGGTTTCAAAATACAAATTTTATATCTTTATTATAACTCTCTTTCTTTGCTTAACAATCTGATCCTCCATTACTGTGGGTGATTTGAACATTTATCTCATTCAATTTACTACTTGATCGGTATACGTCTATAATCTTACTCCCTTTGACTCTAACCTCTAACAACTGTAACTCACGTGACACCCATCTCTATCAAAACATCTACCAAACACTCTCTAAACCCAGCTTATCATTCAACTCAAATCGCCACCTTCTCTCTATATATATATATATATATAAAAAAATACTCTCTAACCCTCTGTACTTAGGATGTGTTTCCCCCCCAAAAAACTCATTTCCCTTATCTGGCCCCTGGATTCTACCTAAGGCGGCCCCGTCCCACTAAATCGGTCCCAATCCCGTTGGCTGATCCCGGCCCAAGTGGGCCGAAACAGTTTAAGAAAAGTAACGTCCCGCAAGTGCGGACCGGAAGAGTTAATTTGTTCAGCCCGAGCGGGCGAAAATTATGTATCTTGCATTAAATATTTGTCTGCTGGTCTTCCATTATGATTGAAGATGTTGTGTAGGATGTATTAAATTACATTAAGAAATAAGAGAAGTGGACTGTATACGAATAGTTTTAATAATTTGAATGATCACATTACAGCTGTAATAAATTGAAAGAAGGCTGGCTAATGCTGCATATTGAATCAATAATTAATAAATTTAGTTAAGAATGAAGTTGTGGCGCTAGTTGGCCATGATAGAAAATAGTAAGGCCTAAGGCCTACATCTAATGTCGACACTAACTTGACGGAAAGGTCCGGCGAACCGAACGCCGAGATTACTGAATGTGCACTGGTCAAAGTACGATTACGCGAACGTTGATGAGATATAAATCAGATTAGCCAACCTAGTAAAATAAAATCATCGCGCTACCGTCCATAAGCTGCCCGTCAAAAATCAAAAAGATTTTTTAATACATTCTTTAATAAATTATAATACATTTACAATTCAATTTGAAATAGTGGAGTTTTAATAATTAGAATCAGCTTCAAGGCTGAGTTGAACCTTGAGTTGAGATTAGATAACGGCAATCGGCCGCTAATTTGAGATAAGCATGCAGATAGGCGACTGTAGGCCAAGGTTTGGCAAACAGCTGTTTCATGTACCACTAAGTCTGGTTAACCAATATTACTGACACAAGTGCGCAGTACGTAACATTACAAAACATGAACGAAAAATACATAATATGCAAGTCATAGAGTTAGCTTAATGCTAGCTAAGGTCCGTAGACCTGTACAGAAGTTCATTACATGAATAAAATTGTTGTTGAACATGTTACAGTTGCATGTTTCATTGTATATTCAGGAGGGCGACATGTATCGACCTAAATACGCTATTCCTGAAGTTTCAGGAATTTACAATGTATGCCAACGTGTGAGCAAGCTAGATGCTGAATGTAGCCCAGATATGACGTGTATGTCATAATTTAAATAAAGAATTGTGCATGCTTACTTACAAAAATGAATAAAATATAAGTACAATATAAATAAATTAGACAAGGCAGTTACACACGGTAGACGCTTACAATAGTTTACATCGACACAATTTATGTGAATACAACAATAATAATTTGCATAATTACAAGATAAATAATTGTAATGTCAGCCAACAATACAATACTGAAATTACAGAAACAATTTAACAATTTAAGACATTCACAAAATAGTACATATTTATCAGCAACAATATAAAGAAATGAATGCATGGTTACTTGACAGCAAACATGCGAATATTATGTAATAACATTAATAAATAAGACCACCCAAAGACATGCAGTACACCCCATGAGATCAATGAAAGTGTGACATAGTATGCCACACAAATTAACATACAATACAAATATTAAGATATCACCAGAACTGTGATACTCAGAAGCGTGCCATGACGCAAAATTGACAAAAATATTGTGACAATCCATCACAATCATGTTGACCAAATGGTCGTAATAAATAATAAGTCAATGGCGGAATAAAGCCGCATTGTGCTGTAACCATAGTGTCACATCTCGTCTCGCGCTGGCAATAGACATAATTTATGTATTGGTCTCCGCAAAACACCCGTAGGCGTGTGAATGTCCACGACGCGAACCAAATTATCTGGGCCGGGAAATGTGGCGATGATCACGCCAAATTTCCAGGCTAATGGAGGCAAGTTGTCCTCAATGAGCAAGGCTAAGTCACCAATGGAAACATTATCTTTGGCAAACTTCCACTTGTGACGCTGTTGCAAATAATCGCGAGACCACGCCTTCCAAATGCCCTGGACAAACCTCTGAAGTAATTGCCAACGACCAAGGCGAGAAACAGGAACGTGAGAAAGGTCTTGGTCAGGAATCGCAGTTAGGGGCGCGCAGATCAAAAAATGGCCAGGTGTGAGTGGCACCGGGTCATTAACATCCGAAGAAATAGCAAATAAAGGTCGAGAGTTCAGACATGCCTCTATCTGAGACAAAACGGTTGTGAACTCTACGAAGTTTAGTATAGATTTGCCTACCACGCGCCGCAAATGAAATTTCAAACTCTTGATACCGCTCTCCCAAAGGCCACCGAAATGAGGTGAGGAGGGCGGAATAAATGACCATGATATCCCCTGAGAGGATGTGAATGACTTGATCGAGGTGATGGCATCCTTATTGTGCCAAAAGTTGTAAATGTCATGTAAGATGGTGCGGGCCTTCCTGAAGTTCGTGCCGTTGTCGGAGTACAGTTGACTAGGTATACCCCGACGTGCCATAAAACGACGTAAAGCAGCTATAAATGCGCTGGCAGTAAGGTCGGACACCAATTCCAGGTGAATAGCCCTAGTTGCTAAGCAAACAAACAGAGGCACGTACGCCTTAGTAAGAGTTCTAGACTTCTGCCCGCCATGACGAATCATGAAGGGACCACCATAATCAACCGCGCAAAATAGAAACGGCCTTGAAGGAGTGACTCTAGGGGATGGCAAGATGCCAAGCCTCTGAACCTGCTGTGTGGCGCTAAACCTGATGCACTTGAGACACTTACGAATAATGGAACGGATGACTAGCCGGGCATTAACAATCCACCAACGTTGACGCAGTGAATGATGCACGAGCTGCGCACCAGCATGAAGCAAACGAATGTGTTCGCGTTCGATGATAAGGCGTGTGACATGCGCCGATGGGGGTAGTACGATAGGATGTTTCGAGTCGTAAGATAACTGGGAATGCTGCAATCGTCCGCCCACGCGTATCACTCCAGTGTCGTCAAGAAACGGGTCGAGAGAGGCTAACTTGCTTCTGATGGAAACAGAAGATCCGTTCCGAAGACAACTAATTTCGCCTGGGAAGTGGGTCGATTGAGATTGCCTTATAAAGAAATTAAGAGACTGATGAATTTCCGCAGGGGTCAGATCGCCCGAAAGCCTGTCCGCAGATGAGTGCCTAATATTTCTGATGAAACGAAAACAGTAAGCGTATACACGTGTCAGCCGGTGTAACGAGGAAAAGTCCAACGATAAGTCAACAGCCAGGGTAGACATTAGCGAATGGTTATGTGTAGTTTTCTCTTCCGCGATGACTTCCGAAGATGATGGAGTGGCCGGTACGAAAGATGGGAAAGGATTAGACTCTGACGATTGAGACAGACAGCCAGGACCGTGCCACCAAAGCGAGCAATCGCGCAAAACGTCCGGGAGACACCCCCTAGAAATAATATCAGCAGGATTGCGTCGCGAATCAATGTGATGCCAGGTACAAGTTTGCGTGCGACGCTGAATTTCAGCAACCCTATTAGCGACGTATGTTTTCCAACGCGAAGACTGCGCATGAATCCAGTAAAGAGCCACCATAGAATCGGAATACAAATGTACATCCTCAATGAATGAATGAAGAGCAGGAATAATTTTAGACACAAGTCGCGATAATAACAAACAAGCGCAGAGCTCGATACGAGGTAATGACACTTGGCGCAAGGGAGCCGCGCGAGATTTTGAACACAAAAGACGACAGGAAGCAGTAGCATCTTGATAAATGACTCGGACATACACACAACAGCCGAACCCTCTCTCGGAAGCATCCGAAAAACCATGCAACTGAACTGTAACCGCCTGATGGTTGCAACGAATAGATCGCGGGACCACTATTTTACCAATCAGACTTAATTTGTTACACAAAGAATGCCAATCCGACAGTGACTGACCGGAAAGCGGTTCATCCCAACTAAGCTTACAAAGCCAGAGTCGCTGCATGAAGTGTTTATACAAAAAGACAACTGGTCCGATTAAACCCAGTGGATCATATATTCCGGCGATTATTGAAAGAATTTGCCTCTTGGATATGCTATGAAGAACCGGAGATAGGTTGACATCAAACAAAAATGAATCAGCAGTGTTGTTCCAAAGAATGCCCAGGGTACGCACATTGTCCTGTTTATTTAGGGGTCGTGAAAGGTTGTGATGACTTGCGACCGCTGTGGGTTCATTTGATGCCCATTTGTGCAACGTGAAACCATATTGAGCAAGTAACGCACCTAGGTCGGATTTCAGATTAGTCAGATCGGGGATAGTGTCAGAACCGGTAAGTAGATCGTCTACATAAAAATCGTTAGTGATGGCTAAAGCCGCTTGGGGAAAGGAAGTTTGATTGTCTCTAGCAATTTGTAAAAGGCACCGTGTGGCCAAAAAGGAGGCGCTAGCCGTGCCATAAGTTACTGTTCGCAGCACGAAATGCATAAGTGGTTCGAGGGGAGAGTCACGCCACAAAATACGCTGATAGTGACAGTCCTCTTCAGCAACGCGAATCTGACGATACATTTTTTCGATGTCAGCAATCAGGACATACTTATGTGTGCGAAACCGCAACAGAATAGAGAAGAGATCTTGCTGAACATTGGGGCCTACCAATAATAGGTCATTTAACGAAAGGCCATTTGTAGTCTTGGAGGAACCATCAAAGACAACGCGCAATTTTGTGGTCAAGCTAGAATGTTTAAACACGGCATGGTGAGGCAAGTAATAAATATTTGACGATCCTAAATTGATAGTGCCATGATCAATGGGTGTCATGTGCCCAAGCTTCATGTATTCCCCGATAAAGTCTGCGTAGTCGCGAGCGAGCTTGGGATCGCGCCTGAATCGACGCTCCAAGTTTAAAAACCTTGATTCGGCACTTGTGTAGGATTCCCCTAAGTGAGGATTATCAGACTTGAATGGGAGCGACACTATAAATCTACCCTCGTGGTTGCGCTGAGTGTAGCGCATAAAATGCTCTTCGCAAGCCGACTCGCCATTAGGGGTATCGCCGGGGATCGTTTCTGCCTCCCAAAATCTCTCAAGAGATTGCAGGATTTGGCTGTCATTGTTCCTTGCCAAGAACGAAACAGCAGGACCCTGGGTGTGGCAGTGCTTGGGCAGATTGCCGGCCAAAATGTAACCCAGTTTTGTCTCCTGAATGATAGGGAAGTTGGGTCCGCGTGTGTACTTATTAGCTAATATTAAATCTAGATAAAATTGAGCCCCCAATAGTATGTCAATCTGTGAAGATATATTAAAATCTGGGTCGGCGAGAAAAATTTTATTTGGAATGTGGAACCGGTTGATGTCAAACGATATTGAAGGCAGATTATGAGTTAAGTTAGATAAGACGGCAAATTTGGCCTCGAAACTATGTCTCTGATAGCGAGACATAATACGCATAGAAACAATGTCAGTAGCGCAACACGCTGTGTTGCTTATTCCTGTAATCGGAATATTAGATCGGGTTAGTTTGAGGTGCAATCTTTTCGCAAATGATTTCGTACAAAAATTGATCTGAGACCCGGCGTCAAGAAGTGCGCGCGCCTTATGCCTATTGCCAGCCTGATCAATGACATATACAACTGCAGTGGATAAAAGTACATTGTTTTTACACTGTAATTTAAATGAGCAGTAGTTACTGCTGGCAGCTGCTGATTTCGGCACGTAATTAGCGTGCAGCAAGGTGTGGTGACCCTTTGAACAAATTTTACAAACCTGTTTACTTTTACAATTTGTTATCAAATGACCTGCTCTAAGGCAGTTAATACAACATTTATGGTTTGCCACCAATTGCCCCCGCTCAGCGGCACTTAATATGCGAAAATTATTACACATGTAAAGCGGGTGATCAGATTTACAGCACACACATGAATAATGCCTTGCCGTAGCATGATAACTCTTAAAGGTACTGCTGCCAGCAGTATTTCTTAAACTACATTTCTCAAACTTATTGTTTGGTTTTACACTAGGTTTATTGAATTGCTGTCCGGGTTCAATTGGCATAGTATTTTCTAAAAGCTGTCGGCGCAAATTCAAAAAATGAGTAAAGTCTTGAAAACTAGGCAAGTTGTCAGGGTCTATAGACTCCTTCCAACGTTTTAAAGTGATAGGGTCAAGTTTAGTGGAAAGCAATTGTATAGTAATAAACTCAAATAGGTTTACAGACGGCTTCATTGCCGCCAGCGAATTAACAGAAGACGTTATAGTATTCGTAAACTCAGCCAAGCCTTGGACTGAGTCCTTTATTGTGGACTTAACCTGAAGTAGGTTCTGTACATAATATTTTGCTAATATAAATGGATTATTGTACCTATCGGACAGCAAGTTCAACGCTATTACATAATTCTCTTGACAAATTGGTAATGATTTAATTAAGTCTAATGGTTCACACTTCACCGATGAATGCAAGTAATGCAGTTTCTGTACTGGTGTTAAATCTGATCTTGAATGCACCAGATCATTAAAAATTGAATAGAAATGTTGCCACTCAAGTATGTTGCCTGAGAAGCAGGGCAAACTTATCGGTTTTAAATGCACAGGCGTCGATAGTACAGGAGGCACAGTCTGAGTATTAACAGTGTCAAGAAGTTGTAAAATGTTTGCCTCAGTTGAGTATATCATTTCCTCAACCTCGACTCGGTCTGCCTGAGCAGTGCTCACGTCTTTACTTATAAGCTCTATCTCAGACTGTACTTCGTCGTACTTCGAGGCTAAGCTCTTAAGACTTTCTAATCTCACAGTCAAAAAATGTTTTGTGGTTAAATTAATGTCAAATGAATTTACCACGGACTGTATCCGCACTATCGCGGACTTTAATCCGCCTCTCTTTCTGGTCAGCACCTTGAGGCCTTCCTCAGACATTCTTTTACGCACCTTATTACTGTTGCTGGTGGTACCTGGTCAGCGACGTCCCGCAGCGTCGGCTCCTTGATGATGATGGTGAACAGCTGGCAAGATGACCACCTTGAGGCACTGCAGCCGGCAGGAACTTGCTATCACGTTGCCTGAAGACGACGAGCGAAGTGGCGACGCAAATCACGCCACAGTCGCATTAGCTGACGTGCTAACCCGCCCGTGATGGCCAGAAAAGATACAAAAGACATTAAGTGGAAATCCAGGTCCGGAGTGACCAAAAATATGGTTGATGCGCACCGTGAGGACCAAAATGCTGATTGGAATCCAGGCACGGTGGACCAAAAATATGGCTGATCCCGGCCCAAGTGGGCCGAAACAGTTTAAGAAAAGTAACGTCCCGCAAGTGCGGACCGGAAGAGTTAATTTGTTCAGCCCGAGCGGGCGAAAATTATGTATCTTGCATTAAATATTTGTCTGCTGGTCTTCCATTATGATTGAAGATGTTGTGTAGGATGTATTAAATTACATTAAGAAATAAGAGAAGTGGACTGTATACGAATAGTTTTAATAATTTGAATGATCACATTACAGCTGTAATAAATTGAAAGAAGGCTGGCTAATGCTCCATATTGAATCAATAATTAATAAATTTAGTTAAGAATGAAGTTGTGGCGTTAGTTGGCCATGATAGAAAATAGTAAGGCCTAAGGCCTACATCTAATGTCGACACTAACTTGACGGAAAGGTCCGGCGAACCGAACGCAGAGATTACTGAATGTGCACTGGTCAAAGTACGATTACGCGAACGTTGATGAGATATAAATCAGATTAGCCAACCTAGTAAAATAAAATCATCGCGCTACCGTCCACCCGTCCCAACTCATCATTAAGTTGCGGACTCCCACATTACACTACCCCCTACTACAAAATTGCCATCTCCAAAATCTCAATCTCATTACCTTACTACAACTACAACAAAATAACATCATTAATTATAAACATCAATATATCTCTCAAAACTCTACATATATTCTCCCCAACTACTGTGTCAACATCAATACTTCTCAATTCTATAACATTAGCTCATAACAACATTACATTACTTCAAAACAACATTTTGATCTTTATTACTTCAACTCTGACTTCAACTTGGACAGATCTATATGTCCCATAAAATATTTATCAGCCAAAAACTATCTCTTGTTAACTTGCATAAATTATTACTTTACTTCTCAATCCTTGTTTCCCCTCTTTCTGATTCTGATACTTTGTGTTACCCGCCTGCCAGACGGCTTAATTATTTACTTAGGTTCAAAATACACACATAATGAAAACACATATTGTTATCAATGCTTATATCTAACCTACGATAATAAAATAATACATTTAAAATTATAGCATGAACACCTTATGTTGAATGTCTGAGCATCTAATTACTTAAACAGAGCACAAGCGTTTTTATTGGATCAAATTTGAATTAGCAAAATTTTTTTTTATGTTGTAAAATTTTAAATTCGTGGCGCCTCTGAGTCACCTCCCATCCACACACTCTATTGCAAATTATGGAGGACTGTATCGCCCTTTCGCTTCTGCAAAGACGGCATATTTTGGAGTAGGTTGACCTCTCCGTGTCTTTGCTTCCGCTATTACATTTTAAAAGGTTCAGATATCAACATACCTTTGTTATATAGTTACATGCCCTTAATGCGGGTCTACCACCTGGCTTTGCTGCCCCCAAGCGGGCACAGTGGCAGCCGCTGTTCCATAGTGCCTGGATTTCCCCTAAAATTCACCCCCCACTGAATTTCTACTATATACCAATTTCAAGTCAGCTATGGTCAAGGGACTTGGTATGACCATAGCTGGCCGCTAGCCAAATCCACGATTAGTGCTGGTAAGGCAGTAATCGCCCGAAAAGTCGGGGAAATCTAACTTCATTTCAGTGCCTGTTCTACATCGTTTTATTATGTGTGACACGATCGTCTATCAGTGTGTAAATTGAATTTACATGAAAAAGGTGTGTCGCACATTTTCGCCATTTTCGCCTCCGATGGAGGTAACACTCTCTGTTACCCCCAACCCATTTCGCTATCTACGAGGGCACAGGCCACCCCCGCAATAGCAACTTAATAACTAACTAATTGAAAAAATTTTATATACATTATAATATAATATTTTCATCAAGAATCATTTAACTCATTCATAACTTTCTACCATTGGACTTTCTTAAAATTTTCAAAATTTATTATTAATAATTAGTATATATCATTTTTCAGTTATTATTAAATTTTTTAATTATCATTTTTATTGAACACAATTATTTCAAATAATCTCACAATTGAATTAAAATTTTAGTGACATCTGTAAACATTTTTATTATACATGATTCATATTGTAAAAGTTCTATACTTACATTCCATTCAACATGATATACCCAAAACACACTCACCATACACCCCCATACCTTCACCTCACCTCTGAAACATTGCACAAAAATTATTTAAATCAAACAATTTAGCCATCTATTACCAAATTTCCATCTCGTAAAATAAATTGAATTCATTTAAAGAATTTAATTAATTAGCATTTACATAATCACTCAAAATATTTAACATGTATCAAATTGGTTTAATTAAATTCATTATTAAAATACAAATTCCATTATTATTGTTTGCCATTATACAAATTAGCCAATTACTGTTTCCAAAATTAATGTTATTATTTATTTAAATTGCAAAATATTATTATTATTATTATTATTATCACTTACCTACATACATACATTGTTTAGCTGACCTTCTACAATACACATGAATAAATGCACTACAATTATTTACAAACTTTAGTTATCAACTGTTCAGTTTTTTCGCATTTCATTGTCCAAATCTGCCATGTCAGAACCATAAAACATAATGTTTATACTGTCTTTTATTGTTTTATAGTTTAGCCTCCATCGTCCCAGATAAGTCTTGGTTTCATACCACACTGTTCATTTTTATTGACAAACAAATGGTTACTTTGTGTGTCATAACTAGAACAACCAAATTCACTCATTTTACCAAAATACTCATTAAACCAGTCTACGTTAGGTATTTTTGTTAAATCTCCGTCAGTAAATTCACTCATTATCGGGTTAATTACTTTGGTCAAATCATTATAGTCATTATTAGTCAAGTATACTTTTAAACTTTCTTTCCATTCGTCATACTTTCTATTCACATTATACAATTCTGTTACATACCATTCTCTACTCACCTATCTCTCTTCATAACACCACATCACACGCTCACAATTATTCCGGACAGAGGGTACACAATAACACAACAAAAATAAATACTTCAATTCATCTATTACTACGGGACTCTTGCCCTTCAACAACAACATTTGTGAACTCATTAAATCATCATAAACAATAAGGGGAATATTTGCCCTCTGTCCCCACTCGACCACAACATTATTTTCCCGCTCTCTCTCTACTTCATCAATACACATTAACATTTCATTATCACTACATTCCACCAACTCATCAGTACTCTCATTCTTTATTTTTACCGTATCAGTCTCCGATACTAATTCTTCAAATACATTACTATTATTCTCATTATTTTCAACATTATTGTTATCATTTATTACCTCTTTATCTGATATCATATTTTTACACTTGTCATTACAATTTTCATTTGTTTTATATTTCTCTGTACATACACACTCTCTTGACTCATTTGTCTCTCTTTTTGCTTCACTACATATTTCGCTTAACTTGCTCTCAATACTACACAGTGACTTAGTTAATACGTCAAATTTAGCATCATTCATGTCAAAACGACTATTCATCACATTAAATTTGTTCTCGAAAATTTTTTCGTTATTGTCAAAACGTTTATTTAATTCAGTATTCTGTATATCTAATTTCTCATTTACCTTATTTTTAAATTCTTGCATCTCGTTTTTCTGTTCATCTAACTTTACATCAAATTTATTGAGCATTTCGTTTTTTTGTTCATCTAATTTGTTATTGATTTGGTTTGTATTAGTTTGTATCAGGTAAAATATATCATTTATTGACAACTCTTTTGCTCTATTCGTTACAGGAGTAGATTCTGCTTGTGTTCCACTCATTATTACCGATTGTGTCAGATTATTCTCGTCTATCAGGTTTGGAGTTGTCATTTATATTATTTGATTCATTGGAAACGCTTTCTTTGACCACCTTAGGGTCTGAATTAATTTCTCCCTCCCCCGTGATAGTTACATCACTCACACTAACTTTATCTCCGTCTTCCATTTTTCTTATTTATGAGATTTCGTTCTATATAGAATTTCAATTTTAAATATTTCTGTATTATTCAGTATAATATAATTTAAGTATCGCTTAACTACATCTTAACATCATTTACATATAATCGGTTCTCACTTTTACTTAACCTCTAAATCACGCCAACATCCTATTTGTAGGTACGGTTTTTTACTTTATTTTTCTCTACTCATAAAACTGTCCCTGTCGGCTGCGCCATTGAGATGCTAATAAAACTCATTAAATATATAAAAACACATAATATACTTCGACCTACCTGTAGAACTTCTATCCGGGCCAGGTTTCTCGTACGAACGTAAAATGTTAGCGTGATTTACAGGTTACTGAAATAAGTAACTTGACTCATTTTTTAATGAAGAGAATTACCTTTTATTTTAATTGTGAAGCATTTTAAATTTTGTTCAAAACCTTTTCTCAGTATTTTACAGATTACGTTACATGTTTCTTTGTTCTGTTGGCATCTTCTACATACTACCTTACCCTACTATCTTACCTTATTGATCACTATACAAAACAAATATACAGACAGAGCCCAGCCTGCCATTCACTCATTCTCTCAATTTATACACCCTCCCCTGAACATTTTTTATTACCCCGAACCCTTAAACATGTTGTGAAATTCTATAGTCGGCAACGTGGTCTTCATTCGAACTCACTATTTAACGTTTGGCAATCACTGGTATGTCCGGAACTAAACGTAGTATTCTTCACTGAATGGTATTAACCGCGGTTACATGGATTTAAACTGTTATTTCACTTTTTTATCGGTGAAACATAAAATTTTATACTGAGCCTAACTTAGCTCTGTACCGGCCGGTACGCACAGAGTATGACTGAGAATCGTCCTTGGTTGATTGGGAGGAACTGCGTATTCACTGCCAACAGATTTTCGTCGCCGTGCATAGCTGGTTTGCTGTGGCGTATTCACTCTATGCATGGCACATAATGTGTTTTTTGTGAGGTAACCGGGGACGATATTTGTCGCTGCTATACTGATGTCACTAGCAGTAGGCGTGGCTTAACGATATTTCCTGTAGTTCGTCTTGCTGGTGTTACAAATTGTTCATTCCAGCGCCATTTTTCACAGCGTCGTTCGTTCCTCGCGGCGTCCCAACAGCGCACGTGCTTGAGATGTTAAGTGCGGGCGTCGTCACACTTATGCACATTTCTGAGAATTGGAGGGTGGTACGAATTCCTTGCCGTGTTACACCATAGAAATTGCGCCTTGCCTTTGTTTCAACTGTTCTACTTGCCACGTGTTCTGTTCCAATACAGTTAATGTTTGCACAATAATTTTCTAAAATCCTGCAAAATGAAATAAATAAAATGCAAATACCCCATACTGTAAGAAATAAATTTACCCAATTTAGACACGTTACACCTATACACTCTTCAACCTATTCACTATTCAATGAATGCACACGGTTCACAACTATTAATACATAATCTCCACTCACTTGTTCCAATAACAAAGACGTAAAGTTTCACAAATACTTCACAACACTTATAAGCATTCCATATTTGGTATATGATGTGCAGCAACACTTATACCACAATGGATTAACCAGGCAAGTGGTTACGTGAGTGAAGAGGAATATGTTCAACCAACATCTTCTGTTATACTGTATATACGGTTTCCAGTTAGTAACATGTTAATTAATTACCTTAATGTAATCCGTCTTGCTACTCGCTGTTTCCGTTAACACGTCATGTTTTGGGAACAAGTTCCCACCATCAGGTCTTAAATTTCTTATCCTGTTGTGAAGATAATATTGAATTTGTTCAGTATAATAGATACCTAATAGATGCCTAAAATTAAGTTCACTATGGAAATTGAAGAGAATAATATGATGCCATTCCTGCATATACTAGTTGCCCATACATACAGACATAGATAGTATCATGTTTACCAAAAATCTACTCACATGGGTCAGTATATTAATGCTGACTCTAACTACCTGGAGCACGTAGAAAGGCGAGTTATCAAAACATTATGCGGGAGGGGTTTGTTCAAATAAAAGTTTGTAGTGGCAAGAAATAAAAACATCGGCAGGAACTTTACATGAGAATGGTTGTGACGACCAGTATGTGAAGAAGACTAGATATGAAGAAGGTTGTGTGTGGGAAGACTCACGATAACACCTATCTGCTGAGAAAGTTAATGTAGTTATTCTGTACATCCAAAGGATTTCCCAAAACATAAGGAGGGTTCTAAGGAGGGTCAGAGTGTGAACTACTTTTCATTCCCTAAATACTATACAGAAAATAAAAATAAAATCACACCAAGTAGTTGTCAATTAAGGTAATATATTGACTTCCATGTGAACGTAGGGAACAATATTTTGGAAAAACAGAGAAATCTATGGGTATCTGCGTGTTTGAAATACAGTAAGTCTAATTTTGTAAGACCTCGATTTTGATAGAACATGCTTGAGACAAACAGCATGCAGTATGCTTGGTACACTGTAGGATGCAGTGTCCATGTAGATAAGGAAGGTTGGACAATGGAAATTTTATACTTTTATGCTGATGGTCATCAACTGATGAAACAGTTTCCTTGTGTCTCTACATGGTACTGTGTGTATAAATAAGTATTTGGGACTGTTTTAAAACAAAACTGTTCTTACAGAATTTAAATTATCTGGTAGATTGCATTGGCATTCACATTCTTAACAGCTGGCATTCACTTACGTAACAGCAGCTGACAAAAACTCAGAATGTTATGTGTAAAATTACCCTGTGCTTAGAGCCATGTTTTAAATTATTCAACTAAAAAATATATAAATTTATAAAACTGATTATAGTAGACACATTATATAATATGTACTGAATGTTGTGACGGGGTGAAAAGGGGTATTTTATTTTATTCTATTTTATTAAATATATATGTGACCAACGCAGTAAGTCCCATACCTAAAACGGTTTTATTCAAACAAAGAACAGTGGAGTGAGATTTTGAACGGAAGTGTTGTAATGGAATGCGCGATGTATGTTTTGCAACTCAAGTGGTTCCAAGAATTTATTACGCACAATGTATGTGCAAACACCACCATGCGCGCAAATGACGCCAAACAAGATGGCTAAGATGTAAAATTTGGTTCGCCACATGGTTTGATGCTGACGGAAGTACCATGATGACTCCGCCCAGTTGGGTCTCGTGACTAGTGGCAGTGAAATATCGTCAATGCCTAACACACATGGACCACACTGTACTCTGTGTAAGTTGTCGAACATTTGTCACAAGCCGGCTGTGCATTTTCCGGTTTAGGTAGCAGTGGAGTGGCGCACGTTGGTAACGTTCTGCGCAGTCACCAAACCACCTTTCGCCTGGCCAGGCAAACCACGACTCGTGGCCCACAAATAAAGTTTTAATTGTTGATAGAAAATAGCAGAAGTAATGAAAAGGTGTATCAGAATGAAGTAAGTGCAGTGCATAAATCGGAATCTAAAAAATCAAATCAAATTAAAACTTTCGGACAGACAATCAGTGCGGTATGAGAAGAGGAGGAATGCCAATGGTGATGTAAAACCCAACAAATTTAACGATATCAGTAATTGCATTTGAAAGGGCCTAAAAACAATAAATAAGGGGGTTTGGTATGAATGTTGTGTGTAAGCAAACTGGGTTGCTTTAATTAAAATAATTATTAGGATAAGTTTAGCATGTAGAAATCCATGTTTTGTTTAACGTAATTTTGAAAAAACCGTAACATTTTAAAGAGAGAGAGAAGTGGAGTTTTAAAGGAATATAAAATGAAATAATTTTCTAATAAAATTTGAGTTTTATTATATTTTGATAGAGTAGTGTACGTTATTAAAATAACCTTGAAATCACGTTGATATTCACCGTTCGTGCGAAGAATCCTGAGCTAAGGTAGGTGAGACGTTTAAATATTATTTTATAATTGTGTATTAAATATAAGATCACAATGTGTTTATAACGAGTAATAATAAAATAATGAGTTTTTAGTAAGTACATGTATCTTGAGCAATTTTTTATTTTCCTGAAATATCAAATTTTTGAAAAGTATTTACAGGCAACATACACATCTAAATCACATACAACACACAGGATCTTTATAAAGATACAGATAACATGTATTTTTACTGTATGGTGAAGAAGCTACAGCATTTTAAATTAATGCCTGGGCAAAGGACAGCCATTTTAAGGGGCATCAATGTGTAAAGGGGTTTCTTTCATCATTGCTAACAAGAACTGTTTAACCCAAATAAGCAAGGACAGCCCACAAATTCGGTTTAACAGTTTAAGGAATGCATTGAAACCCCACCATGGTAGGACATTTTCATTAAGGCATTAGAAATGTTCATGAAATTTAAGGTAGGAGTAACCAGTAGAAGACTGGACATAGTCTTCAGCAGGTGGGGGTGGGGGTATACGTATGATAGAAAACAGGTGCCCAGCTGTTGTTAACTTTTTTCAGCTGCCACTCTTAGGTAAAAAAGTTTTATTTTACATTATTTGATGATTTATTCTTATGTGTAATCTTTAATTTATTAAGATTTACAACTTCATTACGAGAATTTTTATCGTACATTTGGTGTCTTCACAGTATCTGTTTTTATAGTTTTTATTCCAAGTTCATTTATGTTTTTTAGGTTCTGAAGGCAACCCCAAATTCTGGTAGACAGAATGTCAAGTGTGAAAAATCACAATGGAGGCAGTCTCAGTAGAGGATTCACCAGACAGATATCAACACATAAGAGTTTAAGAGAAATAAGGCAATAGTATTACTGCCTGGTACAAAAATTTGTTATATACTACCTCTAAAAAACAATAAGTATGAAAATAAAAACAATAGCTAATACACAGATTTTGATTCCTTTCACAAAATACACCACCATCTTCGGGTCCTAAACGACCTGGAGATGGTGGGAACACTGAAAGGCCTCGTCGAGAGCGAAGCGACTAGCCGTTTTACAATAAGTGGTGACAAAGTTGGTGTTAAGATGACTGCTAATAAAACTAACTGGACCGGAAATTTAAATGTAACTATTACCAGTTACCACGACCCATTGTTTTGAAAAATTACAACTTTTCACTTTACTCGCAATACCTTTCTCCCTCACATTACATCTTGAAACAAACTTCAGTTGTTAGCTGTGAAAATTATATATTCTTCTTATGATTATTATTATTACGTGTTTCCGGATTGTTCTCCGATGACACGATGTCTCCGTAGATGTTCTCTGCCACTGCCCAATATGAATTGTCACTCAATATTGCATCCATATTTGTTTTCAGTCTTGGCACTCCTGGGATGTCTGTCTGGCAATCCACTAATATGTGCAGTAAGGTTTCCTCATGGTGATGGCATAGACAGGTAGCAATTTGGGTCAAGTTGAATTTGTACAAGTATGACAGGGTTACGAAATGGCCAAGTCTTCCTCTGGAGCTGAAAGTTTGAACACTTCTTGGGATGTTTCTATATATAAAGATACCTTGTGTACTGACGTGCTGTTTGTATGTTGAACCCTTGGTGGAATTCAAAAATGCATCCTTCCATGTCTCTGTGAGTCTTCTGTTCAAATCCGAAGTGGCAGCCAGTAGTGATGTTACGCTTTCCCCTCTATTGGGGACAGCATAGTTGCATCCTCAGCTATCTCATCTGCTTTTTTGTTACCAGTAATATTTACGTGGCTGGGAATCCATTATAAAGTTAACTCAATTTTGTTTCTTTCCAGTTTTTTGATTATGTGGAATATGTGGACTGTTCTAAAGTAGTATGCTGTTTTGTATTGCTGTAGTAAAATTATATATTCCAATGGAACATTGCAGAAAGGGTATTTGTAGCTAGGTCTACATGCTTTTATACCAATTTATGACGTTATAGACATGTTGAAAATTGATTTTGTTTAAATTTGTAAGATAGCTATAAGTTTTGAATTAAGAAATGGGTAAATAACTGTTGTATGTCAAAATGCCCATAAATTTATTTTCTGTCATGTTAAGTGCGAATTTAATGCGGGAGTGCGCGTGTTATTCGTATTTACATGAATAACTCTGGTTTAAATTGACGTATTGAATTGAGACTTGGAAAGCTCATGCTTCTAAATTAGCGGTACATTTTTCTAATGTCAAAGACTTGAAACATACTATTTTAATATGTATTTTTTAACAGAATTCATCTTTCTAAAGAATCCTTATCTTCTAAAAGTCATAAACCTTTTAGATAAAATCTATACCAACCTTTGCAGTTTTCAGCAAATTTGTTCAGGACTTCTCTCTATCAATTTAACCCATCAATCACGTGCTAGGGGTTTTGACCAATCAGAGGCCCCTATTTTCATTCAGATTGGGTCTCCGCAAAGGAAGGGAAGTTCCACCTATCAGCTCGACCTTAACAGACGTTCTCTCTGTGCGAGTTTTTCGTATCATTATACATTTCTACATAAGGGTTACGAGTACGGAATCTTACCAATGAGTTGTCTGTTTGCTAAAATCCTATTGGGTACTAGAACTCAAATAATTAAATTATTAATTAAATAGTGCTATTCTCGCGAGAGTCAAAATAAGGTCCTCATAGGGTGAGGTGTATTTACCGGAATACATCTGTGTGAACGCGAGGACACATCAAGACTCGGGAAGGTGTACGTACAATATACCGAAACTACATTAAATTAAATTAAAACCCATTATCGACCCCTGAGTAAAGAGATAAACACTATCAGTTTATCGGCGTGCGTGCGTGTGAGCAGTGTCCACGTGTCATCAGAGCAGCAGATTGCAGCAGGCAGCGAGGGGTAGCAGATTCATCAGGCCGCGAGAGGTGGCAGATTCAACGGTGTCGTAAAAGGAATTAATGACCAAGTAAAAATAGACATTTAAGGAAAGAAACTTTCAAGTCATTTACAGACATTAATAAATTTAGAATAAATAATTTTGTCAATCACAGACCATTTTAAATTTGTTTAAAATATATACCTTACTCCAGATAAAAGACTATTATTATTGTGTTTTTAATACTATGCCTTATATTTGTTTTGTTGCAATATGGAGATCATTATTTCTACCTACTTGACAAAAGACGGTGAGAATGTACTGAACAAAGAATGACCAAAGGCTTTTAAGATGTAAAGGAACAACCTTCAACATATATGTACAGTAAACCATAATGTGACAAATACCATAACCTGCCTATTTAGAGAGGATGGAAAAACTTGTGTGGAAAAAATAAGTTTCTACATCACATGATAAAAAGCTAGGGAGATAACTATCCAAGTAAATACAGTAGTTCATAGTGGTCTGTTTGTATTTTACTGTGCTCAAAAAGATATTGTAAGAGATTAAATGAGATATAATTCAATGTTAACAATTTTCATCTTGAAAGCTATATGTTTCACATACCCTATATCCTCTTTTTAATCATCAAACAACAAAAGTTCAGTTCAATCAATAACTAACTATTCACAAACTATTGTATTCATCCCATTTTCATTTTAATAAAAAACACTCACCAAGTAGGTCTAACTGAACTAGTCTCTGTTGAAGATCATGAACTTCAAAATCCTGAAATACATATACAATTTGTATTATATTGTACTGTTAATAGTCAATGTATTAATTTAATTTAAAAAGTTGTGTTAGTGGTTATAATCACAAACAGAATTAACACTGTTGACTTTTTTCTGATCTGATGATGAGCTGTGAAGCTTGAAAGCGCTAATCAGAATAATTTTTCTAGTGGTGTGCAACAGTGTTAATTCTGTTTATAATATATTAATTATGAGTACAGAAACAAACAAAAACTAGTCTGTGATATACTTACTCTAATATAATACATGATCAACTCTATCAGTGATTGTTTCGTATATGGCAATTTGTATTTTGACAACATGGACTTCACTTCCTTGGGTGTAAAAGCAAAAATTGACTCCACGTGGTCAATGAGGTCTTGATATTTCAATCTCTGCATAGTAGACTTTAATTTTAATTTCAACTTATCTCCTGAAAACACAACTATGTTTAAATTTTGTAAAAAAAAGTATATACGAGGGGGTACCCAAAAATAACCAGAATAGCGCTGCGACTGGCGGAGCTTACGTAGTACGCATTTCTCCCGCTAGGCGAGTGTAGCGCAACTCGTTCCGAGTTCAGTGCCGTCAATGTTGTCGCCTGAGAAGGTTATGTCTGGTCACAGTAATTCGTTTTGTAAAAGCAGTTTCGCTTGCTCCTCGTTTTTTGTCATGGCGGATTTAAGTGAACAGCGCGCTGCTGTGAAATTTTGTTTCCTGCTTGGGAAAAACGCCGCAGAAACTGTTGTGATGTTGAAAACAGCTTACCAGGATAGTGCTATGGGAAAAACTCAAGTGTACCAATGGTTTTCTCGTTTCAATGAAAGTGAAATGTCAATTGATGACAAACCTCGTTCTGGACGTCCGTCAACTTCCAGAATTGACGAAAATGTTAAAAAAGTTCATGCAATCGTGCTTGAAGACCGACGACGGACCATTGAAGAGATTAGTAAGTTATCTGGAATAACTTGGAGCTCGGTTTAGCGAATTTTGTCAGAAGATTTGGGGATGAGAAGGGTCACTGCAAAATTTGTGCCTCGGGTCCTGACTGAACAGCAAAAAGAGAATCGAGTTGAAACATGCCATGCATTGAAAGACCAGCTCCGAACCGACCCAGATTTTTTCTCCAAGGTCATTACTGGTGACGAGTCATGGTGCTATGGTTATGGCCCCGAAACTAAACAACAGTCAAGCCAGTGGAAAATTTCATTGTCGCCTCCCCCCAAAAAAGCTCGTCACGTGAAATCAAACATCAAGACGATGCTCATTTGTTTTTTCGATGTGAGAGGGGTAGTGCATTCTGAATTCGTCCCACCAGGTCAGACTGTTAATCAGGCTTTCTATTTGGAAGTTTTAAAAAGATTGCGTAGCAATGTGCGACAAAAAAGGCCCGATTTGTGGCAGACGAGGGACTGGTTTCTCCACCATGACAATGCACCTGCTCACGCAGCCATTTCAGTGCGCCAGTTTTTAGCAAAAAACAACATGACTCCCTTGCCCCATGCCCCTTACTCACCTGGCCTCGCTCCGTGCGATTTCTTCTTGTTTCCGCGAATGAAGAGGGACATGAAAGGACAACGTTTTGACGATGTGGAAGCGGTAAAGAAAAAAACGAGGCAGGAGCTGTCGGCCATCACAACAGACGAGTTTGAAAAATGTTTCCAGGAATGGGATCGCAGATTGGACAAATGTATTAAGTGTAATGGAGAGTACTTTGAAGGTGATAAGGTTGTTTTGTAAAAAAAATTAAATACATAGCTTTAAAAAAAAAATTCCGTTATTTTTGGGTACCCCCTCGTATAAAGTTAACCAGTAATTTCCCTGAGCTGCAGAACTCACTCACTATTTTGAACAAAATACACTTATCATTACGCAAAACTAAAATGTTAAATTTCAATGTTTTAAAGCTGTGAGTGAAATTCTTCATATGCATGATACTTAGCATTAGCTGAGAAACGCCATAAGGAGATACCATGCACTGTTTTTCTTATACTTTATTTTTTATTTTTTTTTTTTACTTTTTATATGTTTCAGTATACATATATAAATGAAGAGGTTACAAACAGTATAAGAATCAAAGTTAATTATTTTATATACAACACAAAAATCTTATAGCACTATAACAGATTGTAGAACATTGTTTTATAAATAACCTAGATGCTCACAATTTTTTCAAAATGTTTACTTTCACTTTTTGCCTAATGTGCACCTAAAGTTAAAAGTAAATACTACATTCAAATCTGCATTAAAATCCCCTTTTGGCTATCAGCCAGCAAGGAATTTTACATTTTTTCAAAATTTTGAAATTTTCAAAACTGAACACTATTTTCAGATTTTTGTTGAAATTATCTTTAACTTAATATCCTACATAGATAACTGCATTTTTCAAAAATTTTAAAAACAATAGGAGTGTGGGGTAAACATATGAATATGCATGCTAAGTTTTATGAAAATCAGTTGGTGTGTTGAAAAAAGTTATCATGAGGCATGACCCACCCACACACACACACACACACACACACACACAGAAATGCCAAATGGTCAAGTTAAAACTGAAACCAGCTGTGGAATAAGTTCAGGACAGTTGTGACTATGTTAATAACATAAAGTTATGGCATTTACGTAAGATATTGGTGGTTGTCAGAAATCATTTTTTGTTATGTACAAATGTGTGTATGTGTGTGTGTTATGGATGGAGATTGGATATATTTTGTAACAAAAAACTGATTCGAATTGTGTTGGTCATAATTAATACAAAATAATTTATATAATACTTATTTTATGAAATAATTGGTTTCACAAATGAAATTAATAACCAGGCTTAATTAAAGACAGAAAACTGTGGAAACTAGAAGTAGATCATCATAAATGGAAGGACTGAAAGTATATCAAATTAGCCAGCTTGAATTTGAAAATGGATGAACTAACTAAAGCATTCACAGATTCACAGGCTACTTTAATGCTAACATATACAATGAAAATTCTAAATCGGATGCTTTCTCATTAAACTTTAATGAAAATTTCATCTCTGCTCCCTTCAAGCATTACAACTGCAGCCTGCTGTGCTCCTTGCCCACGGTAAATTCACATTTCACTGCTGCCAGAGAGAAATCAACCATCTAGTATCCACATGCGGTGGCAAGCTGCATGGTGGAGAAAGAGGTGTGTGTGTGTGTGTGCGCGCGCGCGCGCACGCCTTTGTTACAGAGTCCAGGCATGCCAGACAAGACCTCTATATTATTGGTCCCCACAATAGGGAAGGGTAGGGAGACTGAATCATGAACTTGAGGACTTTACTTTTTATATAACTTAAATTGCATTTAAGTGTACGGAATCCAAGTAATGGCAAGATGAGTTCCTAAACTAAAACCCAAGTTTTTCGCAGTACAGCATTTTAATTTTTTTATAGCCTAGTTATATTTGTAATTGTAAATTTTTAAAGTAACCCAAAGACATAAAGTAACATTATTTATAATGCATGACAGTAGTTTATGATTATTTTTAAGTTAATTTCTCAATTACAAAATATTCAAGTTAGCTAGTATAGGCGAGCGGTTTCTCCATAAGAACAATGTATTTTCCTATCTTGTGCACAGTCTCATGTGATTGTTGGTCAAGCTATCGAACCGCTTCAATTTAAAATTCTATTCTGTAAACTGAATGAATACTTTCTGGTGAAGGGTTTGTGAGGACAGCTCAGCAGCAACTGTCCTGATAATGACAATAAATATTACCGAAACGTTGACACAAATAATTTACAATTTGTGTTATACTTTTTGACCGATCCTCACAAATCCTTCACCGGAAAAATTAATTGATTGACGGTGACTACGAATTTAAAGATGTATTGATAAAACTATGCTAAACTATGCCAACTGTTTCAGTACGTACCCGTACGTACTATGGTATGGTTGAAAACACACAAACAACTAAACTAATCAAACAATTTTGTTTCGTCATGCACCAAGCAGGATTTATAAAACAATCACATGAAAGCTACGTATCGTATACCAAGTCATCTCGGGTTAATCATAGCATTACTTACCTTGGCAGTACACTTTGTTTACAAATTCTTATCAAGAAACGTCATTTTGACACTTGAATAATGACAGTGTAATTTAATCGTCAACAATACATAATTTCTGCCAACCAACATATTCGTGTTATTAAGTTACGTTTTGTTATAAACTACAAAATCCTATGTTGTAAATCTTGAGGCTACGACAACAAATAGTTCAGGTTATGACGCACAGGAAAATTTGAGATTGGATTATATTAAAAAACAAAAGTAAACAGAGCCTTTAAACATACTTATAATTTAATAAAATAAAAACGACATTGAATCATAATAACTATCAATTAACTGATGCTTGTAATTATTTGGTACATTCACCTAATGTCTGACTTGGTGTCCACTTATTCTAATTACATCGAAAAATCTTGTTGTCATATTTTCAGTAACCACTACCAGTTATATCGTTTTGAGAATTATGGACTTATTTATTACATGGATTATGTCAAAACTATACCATAGCGAGTAGAAAAGACTATTCTACTCGCTACGACTTAACCCTCTAAAGTTACAAAAAAACTTAAAAACTAGAGATTTTTTTAGTGGATAGTTAGTGAGAATCGGTCAAAAATAACACAAATTTTAACTATTTTGTGTCGACGTTTCGACAATATTTATTGTCATCTTCAGGACCTGTGTATGAAATACAAAGAAATGTCAAACACAATGGAACAATTAAATATTTGGGTGAATGTGTTCGTGTATGTGAGTGTGTACGTGCGTATGTATGTATCATTGTATATGTGAAGACTTATTGATAGTTTGTTTACATCTTCAAATTATCTTTAAGAAAACGAGCAAATTATAGTATGAGAGAACTTAATTTATACAGTATTACAATTTAAATTACTAAATGTAATGATACTTTAATTAATTAAACAAACAGTAATCAACAATTAGATATTAGATTGGTACATAAATTGTTTATACCTACAGCAGTCAACATATAGCAAAGTAAAATATATTACCTATAACTAAAACAGATTAGGGGATGTTCACTCGTAATTATTTTAACATGTTTCACTCTCAACTGGTATTAACAAACAATCATAATTTAGAAAACATACAATTTACACAATAACTGTAGAACATTACGACTTACATCAGATAGTTGACAAAGGTTTCTGGTAAATTTTACTAACAGGTAAACTTGGATAAGTTCACCACGTTCACGTTCACCCAAATATTTAATTGTTCCGTTGTTTGACATTTCTTTTTTTTATTTCAGACACAGATCCTGAAGATGACAATAAATACTGTCGAAACGTCGACGCAAAATAGTTAAAATTTGTGTTATTTTTTACCAATCCTCACTAACCAACCACTAAAAAATTCATTGATTGACGGTCACTAACAATTTAAGGATTTAAACTAGAGAGCTATTCACCATAATTAAAGTCTTTGTGAACAACATTTTTGTAACACTTTCTTATTAAATAACAATCAGATTTCACTAGTTCTGATACATAATAATACATACTTTCAAGCCTTGCTATTGGTGCCATATTGGTTGTTTTTTTTCTTGTTCCCGCGCTTGACGCCACACACACAAGTTCACAAAGCAGCTGTACGTTACATCTCGATTCAAAACGCCAGAATAGCAAATGCTTACATAATCGTGTGTTGTGCCGATGGCTTAGTTTAGATAATAAAGTAGAAATAAAGGATCTAATCTATTCTCTTAAAGGTTCTATGAGACCCTAATAAAAAAGTTTAATTTTATAAAGTCACAAGTACTTGAATGACAATGTCGGTAATTAAAAATTAATTTCAGCATATGATTCAATGGCACATTTAGATTGTGATCTTCATACAAAAGAACAAACGGATCTTTTCCGTTGTGTGGTATCACACCTTTCGTTTACCTCGTAGTGTATTTATTTTAATGTATTAATAGACCCCTTAATAAAACGATGTGTCATGAAGGTTATTGTTTACCTATGCGATAAAATGGTTCAATTCATTAAGAGAAATTTATTGTCCCTATAGATTGCCAGCCTGATTTATTTACAACTTCAGTAACTTGAGTTTGGTGTTAGGTAAGTGGTAAGCTTGAACTTCGTAATTGTAAACATAGCCTGTACGCGTTGATAACGTCTTTCAACCTTTTGTTGTCAGTTTTTTTAATAGTTCTTAATAAGTTCATGTGTTACATAATTATCTGCCTGCTAATATTGAATGCTTCATTTCTGAAAGAGGAAAACTAAATAAGTTTCTAACCATGCTGAAGGTAAATATTTTTGTTTTATTCTCTCTGTATTATTTGCCTAGAGCTTTAAGTTACATTAGTTTTAAATTTATTTACAGAAAATTTCATAATAACGTAAATAGGCATCTATTTATCCGTTTATAATGTGTAGGCCTATCTGAAACCACGTTCTAATCGACATATCTTAAAAAGTGTATTTTTAACTCAAGAAGGCATGAGTTAGCTTCTAAGTAATTTAGAATATACAATCGCGCAGATTAGTATGTTCCCCATTGTATATATATCCATTATGTTTTAATCTGAAGGCCAGGATAAGTTTGCAAGTCATTTACTGTATGGTGTATTCTTAAACGGTAATTTCGTGTTAATTCATGAGATGTTAGGCTTAATAGTTTCAACATCACCATTACTGCTACGACTAGTACTGTTAATAATAATGTGAATAGGTACTTATCTTTTAACTCAACCACATAGTTATTTGACTGTTTCGACACTATTTCAAACAATTGCCAAGATTTCACAGTATTAATGCTAACTTAACATAATATTAATAATTAGTAGATTCCCCAAGCCCAGACCTCGCTCGTTATTATTTAACGAAAATATATTTATTACTGGATAAAATCAAATTAAAATATTTAATTTTTCAAAGCTGTGAGTAAAGTTCTTTGTACGTGCACAATTTTTCAAAATTTTTACCTCCATTTTGAGCCTCCATGTCCGAAAAGTTAAATTTTAAAGTAAACACTACATTTGGAGTTGAGTTGAAACTGCCTGTACTTGGCATGAAGTTTTAATTTTTTTGTTTAATTCTGTTTGGGGGGGGGGGCTTTCTGTCCTAAAGTTTTGAAATTTCCAAAACTGAACACTGTACTCAGGCTTTTATTAAAAAACTATAGATTGACTAGAGACAAAAAATACTTGGAGTGGGGACTGCTGCCACAACAGCATCACAACGAAGGGGGAATATTACCCCCTCCATTGTCGTCAGTCACACTTAGAGGTGGGCTAAACCATGGAGTTAGGAAGGGAGTGGAGGGAGCCTAACAGCTAGATCAGCCATGTGAAACAGGCCACGAATTCCCGCCGGCGGCCATGTTTAGACACCCTTGATTCAAAATTAGTTTCTTTCAGAATTATCATTTATTTACTTTAATGCACCTTTTCTTGCAATGTAAGACTGGCCTTTCATTGAGAACGTCATATTTAATTATTTAGGACGGTTTAGTAACAAATAACAATAATTTATTTAATGTAATAGCAAAAACAAAAAACATTGTCCAGAGAGATTTTTTACGAAACTCGATTTTTAACAAACATTTATGGCTGCTCTTTATAAGATCAAGTACAAGGCGCTTCTACAGACTCTACCCTAGATTAAAAAAAAAAAAATCATAAAAAATTCTCACGTCACCTGCTACTACATAATATAGGACGAGATTTTATTTCTGCAATGCTCCAATTTTTTCCTTGGGCTTTCTTTATCTCCTGTGAAACAAAAATTATGTGGGATATTGGAAAATCTAATTTAATAAATTAGAATTCAATTTTCGGCTAATTTTTTACATTACGAGTTGGATAAACTAAGGAAGGTTTTTTTAAGTCAACAGAGATAGAGTTCAGTTTATTGAATGACTATAATTTCACTGGGGTGGGATAGGGAGGTCGTAAATCTATAAATAAAAAAAACAATAGTAGCCCTAATTTATAGTCGTATAACAAACAAATTATATGAGTTAAAACTGATTCCCTGGCAAGTGAAAAATTCAGGTAGGTAAGTTTGAGGTCTCTAAATTCGTGCAATTAGTTACAGATACAAAACGGTAATCGTGGGGAGAAGCTTCCATATGTTAATAATTATTTTAATGAGTAATATGAATACAATAATAAAAATAAAATTCAATATATTAGTGCACTTACTTGTGAAAAGTAATTCCAGGCCTCTTGTCCGTGTTTCGATTTTTGCAGCCAAACGCAACACAATACCGTATACCATTTTATAGACACTAGTTATTTTTCAACCTTTACTCTCGACAGCAAGAAGCATAATAAATTGAAAGTAAGAAAAGAAAATGTATTGTATTGAACATAACGGTAAAGGAAAAGGGATTAACCCAGGGGATAAACCGAGTGTACGACAGTGGTAGGGAGTAGGGGACATTGCCCATGTGAGTCGCCATTTTGGGACACCCTCAAACTTGCCACACTTAATGCAAGCAAATGCTCCCTCCACTCCGTTCCTACCTCCATGGGCTAAACAGATTTTTTTAAATAATAGGTATGAAAATGCCGTTACAAAAAAATAACAGGTACAAATACCTGTTATTACATACTAATTATACATAACCTATATTATCCTTTGTAAGTAACTCGTTTTGAGCTGCCTGCAGGTCTCCTATGTAATATCTTCATAAATACACCGCAGGTAGGTTTATTTTCACCTAGATAAACCTATTAATATATTAATAAACCTACTTGCTGTGTATTTATTTGAAGATATTATATAACTAGTACTATATAATTTGTTATAAGAAATAAATTGAAACTAAAAGTATTAACAGTGCAACTTTACACTGTGACTTTATTAAACTATTACTGTTTAAAAGAAAATAAGAAACAAGAGAATTTATAGGCCTATCTCCCTTTGGGAATACCAATTTAAGTTTTCACTAGGAGTAAACAAACTAACATTGGTTAGACAAATCAGTTGCGAAACTCGGGGCAATTAAATAATTTAGAGTAGGCCTACACGTAATACCACAACAAATAATGTGAAAAAACATCAGAAACATATAATAAAAACATAACAGCAAGCCACGAGAGTGAATGATAATAAACAAAATTTTACAAATAAAAAACTAATAAAATAAATATAAATAAATAAATAAATAAAAACTATTTTAAATTCGCATTCAAAAATATCAGCTGTTGCACTTTCCTTGATGTTAATCGTGTTTTCGTTCAGATATTTAAGGAACAGGACTAGATAAAGTGCATAAATGTCCATTACAACAATCTCATCATTTACGTGAGATGTGTAGTGAAGTTAAAATCCCATTAATAATAAGTATAATATAGCCTTTCAACATCAGCCACTCTATAGGTTATAACACAATATAATTAAATACAACTATTTCACTAATGACTCGGAACACAAAGTTTTTTATGAGTAAAAATGTAAAGTTTTACCTTACAACCTGAACCGGTTTTAGTTACATGTTGGTGACTAGTATAATATATAATTCATTAGCATATAATCTATTATATATCTGCATATCACACGAGAATAAATGTAACATCAGGATGAATTTTTCCTCTTTATTAAAAACAGGATCGTCTCTTTGCGCAGAATGAAGTATTCAGGACGAAAAAGTGGCTTCGTACTAGTTCCTACTCGAAATACGCTTGATACTACTTGTTCCTAAAATACTAGGTGTTCCTAAAATACTACTGTTCCTCTGATACGCTTAGTATTTGTAATACGCGTTTACTTGTTGTTCCTTGTGTATCGGTGATACCCCTAGTATTTGAAATACTCGTGTACTGGTTGTTCCTTCCGTACCAGCGATATTTTTGTACGCCTAGTATTTGGCCTTGGCGTATTCGTTTACTTGTTACTTGCGTACTTTGGTGTGTGTGTGTGTGTGTGTGTGTGTGTGTGTGTGTGCGCGCGTGTGCATAGTAGCGTAGGGGGGAGTGCCTCGACTCGGAACAGCGTCACCGCGAATAACAGGTATTTCAACTTTTCAGTCACTGTTACATCCGTTCCACAAAAATATTGTTCAAAAATACCTGTTACAGGTATATCGGCCCACCTCTAGTCACACTTATTATTGTAGTATTTTACACGTGTTATTTATATACCGGCAACGAATTGTTCTTCGTGTGCGAAAACGTATGCATGGTATTAATTTGTAACAGACTATTCAAAGTAACAAATCATAAAATAATCATGCACGTTTCTTTAAAATTCAGAATAAACAAATTCTAAAATCCTTAAATTTATATAGACTCTACTTAATTTGAGTAGAGCAGAACTCTAGTTAATATGAAAATAATATCTGCAGAACCTAACCCCAACATTTGTGAAAGGCATGCTGTAAAAACATTTCTTATGCTACATAAAGCAACCGCATGTGTTGTAACGTAGAGAATGGGGGTGTACTTCCTTTCTTCTTAAAGCCCCTCGTTGGGTTCGTCAATATGTAACGTAGAAAACGAGGTCGTACCTGTTGAAATGTATCACACTTGTTTATTTTGTGTATTTGTGTGAATGTAGTGTGTTTGCCTCACACTGGTTGTTACATAAATCGACGTCACTACTGGAGTCCGTAGCGTTGTCAATGTCACCAGTACAACCTACCTGTTAATTCATAGGGATTACGATTCCCGGGTGGCGCCAAATTGTTTCTGTTAAAACAATTAAAATATTTAATTTTTAAGATAATACGTGGTATTAGCTAGACAGCTGTGACGTTCGAATTGTTCCCGCTGCTACACAGGTTGTCGACTCGGCCACTCGTGATGAGCGCTAGTTGGCTATAACTTAAAACTTCGCTAACACACATATATTCTACAAAAATCCTATGAAATAACAAGATAGTAATGTTCTGTACTGCGTTTTTTAATACACATTTAAATATCAATAAATATGACAAATGGATCATAAATAATTGTATAATACTAGGCTCCGACTTAGAGCTTGAAGCACAAATATCTCAAGGTTGGCAAAATGGATTTCAAAACCTTATCGTTGCCGACACGGCATTAAGTTACATACAAAATATTACCAGTTTTAAAATCTGGGGTTCTTTGGATCATGAAAATAGACATAAACGTTGATTACATGCAAAAAAAGTACACTACTATACCTTATGCGTACTTAGGATTTATAATGTGTTTGTACAAATTGTTCAGTAGTGTCGTATTTCTGTTACAGTAGTTATGTTCACAAATAAGGTTATCTCTACAGTTTAATTAAATGTTTTTTAATGTAAGTAAATTATGCCTTTACCTTTGAAAGAAAATACTACTTTTTAAATAGTGAGAAATTTTATCATTTGAAAATAATTTAAGTAATTTGGGGTTTTGGGAGTAAGAAATTATTCGGTACTTATCAGTTCATCTCACGTTGTCTGTATCGTCATCAGGATAGGCGTATATTTTTCGAATTTGGGCTGGTTGAAGGCTTCCAACATCTTCTTCAAACTGGTCTGGGTTTTTTCTTTAATTAGTTTATTTAATTTCGTTCCTGGACATCATTAATTCTGTATAGATCGACGTCTCTTCATATTGGGTTATCTTGGTTCACTGATTCGACTTTTTATAACTGTTTAAATTAAAATTTTAGTTTGTCCAATTTTTCGTGTGGCTTACCCACGCTTCGTTTCTTCAGCGTCTCTAAAATTTAACGGAAAAATAAGCCCTCAAACGTCTCGTTGTCATAGTAACCAATAATTCAATGCTTGGTTAATTACTCCTTACATACATTGTTAGAAATATTTGAATTTTTATTCAAATTTATTAAGTATTTTCCTAATGATTTTATTCCCTTATAATTCCTTTGGGATAATAAATGACATCACTATTATTTTTCTTTCCTTTCAAAGTTTACAAAGATACCTCATAAGGTCATATTCTGCTACACATTAACTATAGTCTAATTATTTGACATTTAATAAATAACATATCTTTCTTGAATTAAATTATTACAATAATATTTCTGTGTTGAAATAACTGATATTTAATTACTGTCCATTCACTGTTCTTAGATTAGTAAGATTTTTTGTGAAATTGATACAATTTGCATTTGAATGTCTTTGGCAGTTAACTGTTTTCATAGTCACAAACAGCCATTATTGTTTTTTAGTGTATTTCCTTTTTCAAATTACATTCTGAATTCATCCTGATGGGCTTCACTTATTTGTTTGTGTTTTAATTACTATTCAACATACATTTTCATTACTCTTAATTTAAAATATAATAGTTAGGTTTATGGACTGTAAGTCCCCTTTCAGTCATATTCCTTCTTTAACATTGAATCAACTATTCTTTACAAGTCATAAATTATTCTTAGTACTAACATTGATTTCTTTCTTGTCTTATAAACTAGGGTGATAAACATTGTCACTTTCTCTAATATTATGAAGGTTAATTCCCCTTTCAACATGGGGTGTTGTATTCTTTATAATTTTAATCTTTAATAACAAACTTTACTTCTATCCTATCATGCCATGTTAACACAAGTTATTGTACTGGGCTTTCTCCCTGAATATTATTACAAGCTTCCTTAATATTAATTTGGATTACTATTTCTAATTACTTCTAGGTATATAACTAATTATAATCTCACTCCAATCATTGGTGGTTTATCAATGTTTTACAGAGTGTCTATCTACTTAGCATTCTATTTTGAATGTTTCACATCCACTTTCACTATTTTTTAGGCCATTTACACTTCACTAAAGCACTTCACTTTGGTTCACTGTTTTGTAATTAGTGTTATTTAATGGGTAATCCCTATACTTTCTCCTACCATTTCTCACTATTTTGTTTTAGTATTATTTTTACTATTAACAATACTAGGCTAGTTGTGTTTTGGTTGAATCTAACCTTTCTGACAGGGTTAGTGTACCTTTCCTATACTACATTGCTTTACAATTGTATTTTTCTTAAAAATGGGTACATATGTTAAATTAATGCTAATAATAACATTGGTTTCATTAATACTTAATTATTCAAGGTTTATTGACCGTATTCTATCTCTAAACGTACAATCTTTCCCTTTTATATATGTGTGTTAGTTTCCCCTTGGGTTTTATCTGTCTTCTCTTCATTCTTCCTCTTCTTCTTCTTCTTCAATCCGGTTCGGTTCTCCTCTTCTTCTCTTCTGGTTTAAATTCTGTTTACTTGTATGGATCTGTCCTCTTCTTCTGGTTCTTCTTTAGTTCTGTGTCCATCATTGTTTTGTCTATCATATTTTTCTTAAGTATGTTACGTGGTTCCCTTCTTTATGTTTGGGTTGTTGGCTCAATCATGTCAAAATATTTACATTTTAATAAGTATGTTACGTGGTTCCCTTCTTTATGTTTGGGTTTTTTGGCTCAATCACTTGGGTTGGGTAATATCGTCGTACGTCTTGTCAAAGTATTTACATTTTAATCATTTTTTACACATTTTATTTCATATGAAGTAATTTTATATCAAGAATTATCTTTTTTATCACTGGTACGAGATTTGGCTTAATTGTATCGTTACATAATGCCTCTCCTCTAAAATTGATCATTTTAATAAAACACTAGCATAGTTTTTTATGAAATTATCAGTTATAGATAACTTTTTTCCTTCTCTTCCTTGTTTGTTTCTCCATTCTCCATTTCTCTTCTTACTTAATTCACTCCATTTTATTTGGATCTGTTTTGATTTATTTCCATTGGTGCATATTCCCTCATACACAAATTTTTTTTCCTAACTTTATATAGTAGCTGGTTTCTCCCATTACTACTCATTTTTCTGAGACTAGAGGCACATCTTCTCTACTCAGTTCATATAGATTGCTGGACTTTTCAACAGGCAATCTTAAATCTTTGTCAACTTGTGACTTAATAATAATAATAATATAATTGGGATTGTCCACCTCGTGGTTTGTTTTTAGATCACTTTATCATTACTACTCATTCTTTCTTCCGCTATACCTTAACTATACACTATCATCTACTCGTATACTATATTGAGAAATTTTATCTTTATTCATATGTTAATGTCATCATATCTCACTTTTCATTATTTTGTTTTCAATGCTCGTTGTGATCATTTTAATTGTTTTAGACATTTAGCAGGATTCTGCTTTAGCCATATTTGTATATTTGTTTTATATACAATTTCTCTCTCCTTGTACCAGGTATAGTTTTATTTTTTTTTTTTTTCTTATAATACTGTTGATTCAGTATAATTTCAAGTATTTATCTCAGTAATTTGAACTTGATTTTATTTTTGTTTATTTTACTCTGTATTCAACATCATTTTTGATAATTCTTTGGTCTTACCTTAAAGGAATGTTTGAGTAAGCTGCTCTTACAATCTCTTTTAGAATTTTGAAATCGGTTTCCTTTCACAATGGTTTTATTCTTCTTCGTAAAACTTTTTTATTGAAGTTTGGTTGTAAACTCCCTTGATTTTCCTTGTATTGATATTACTGATCTGGTAAGTATTATTACCATTGTCTCTTGTGATGATATACGATTTATTATGATATACATAATTGTTCTATTCATATCGCTATACACTGGACCTTGTTATTTATATTTTGTTAAGTTGACTTCTCCTTTTCTTTCCTTTATTATTTCCTTCTCTTGTTCGACTCTTTGTTATTAGGCACCTCTACTCCTTCAAGTGCTTGGTAGACACACTTATTCTGGATGATATTTTATTCAAGTTCATTGACCATGGTTCATTAGGCATTCCACCTATCGGCCGTCCCTTCTTCTTCGTCAATGACTTGCCCTTCTGTCTGAGGTGTGTTTGATCGATTTCCATTATTTCTTGGTGGAATCCATAGTTCCGGCGGGTTTCGTTTGTTATATGCTATGCGGAAATTTTCTTCTGGGTCATTGCTGAATGGTATCCAGTCGTAGTTTTCTTCGGTCTGATTACTTCCGGATGGAGTGTCCCTTCTTTGGTTATTGTTTCCGGATCTCACTCCCACTATACTGTTCACCTGTCGTATGTTTTGTGCATTTTCTTCTCTTGGGCTCTGGTTATCTTCATTGCGAGGTGGTTCATCATTCCTACCCTCTGCTGGTGGGCTATTATTGTTATTTGATACTTGATAATAACAGTTAGGACGATAGTTCTGGCCATATCTTCTTTGGTTATTCTGTTTTTGTCCACGGATGAAGTTTACTCGACGTCTGTCGTCATTTCTATACTGATTACCCCCGGGTCCCCGGTTGTACTGGTCATTGGGATGATACCGGTTGCCGTAATAATTATGGTCATTGGGGTGACCATTGGTACGTCGTTCAGATCCATTTCCTCGGTAATTATCATTCTGTCGGTAATTATTATTTGGGCTGTTTCTATTATTGTTTTGATTTCCTGAGTGATGGTTCTGTTGGCCTCTGTTACCAGGCTGATCGTTTGGAGGGTGTTGCTGGGTATTTCTATTGAACGTTTGTTCTGCATTATTATCATTATTATTGCGGCCCCAGTTATTTCTGTTATTGTTTTGTGGATAATTGTATGGTCTATGGAAATTAGTTGTATTGTTATTTTCATTCCACTTATTGTACCTTTGGTTTGTGATCCTGTTTCTTCGATACTGGTTATCATTCTCCATGTCCTCCAGTAAACTAACCATTCCTTGGATTGTTTTAATTTGGCCTTGTCGCCTGGCCTTCTGGATGGCCTCTTCGTAATGGTAACCCAGTTGTATCACCAACGACTCTTCCGGTATCCTGGGTTCCAAATTTCTGGCTAAACATACCTTTCCCAGAAAGTACGATGTTAACGTGTGTCCTCCTTGTGTCTCGTACCTTCCGTTACTGATGTCATTGCGGACCACATTCTGTGTTGATTCGGACCAATACTTCTCCCTGAATTGTTTCTTGAACTCTTGAGTATCATTTATCTCAGGTCTTGTGGCCGTCCACCAATTGTCATGGGTGTCACGAAACATCTCGTCGATCATACTTCTTACATTGGACCATCTGGTTTCTTTGTTCTTCTCTATCAGCTCTTCTACCCGTTTGAGGAATTCTATCGGGTTTCTCCGGTAGCTACGAAAATTAATCATTTCTCGAGGTTCACTGGTTATGAATTGTGTGTGATTATATGGTTTTTCTCTTAATGCATCTAATTCCTCCTGCATCTGTTTCTCTCGCATACTGATTCCCTGGATTTTTTCTCGGTTTTCTCGGGTCAGTCCGTCGATTTTATCTATGACGGTGTACACTTTCTCCACCCGATTGTTTACATCCAGTTGTAGCTCTTGGTGCCTCTCCTCCAATTCCTTGGCCACCTCCTGTTTCTTCTTCTGGCATCTTTCGGTAAGGGCTTGGTAGAATTCAGTCGCTCTCAACTTATTTTCTTCCTCGACATCGATGATTTTATAATTAATTTCTTCCCGTACTTGTAACAAGGCTTCGTTGGTCTCTGCTACCGATTGCCTGGTCTCCTCTCGACACTCGACCAATTGTTGCTCCCATTCCTCCTTGGTTTTCTCCCTTGCTTCCTCTGTCTTCTGTTGGAGAATATCATGATTATTTTCCATCTTTTGATTTACTATTTCTAGATCCTTCTTGATCTGTTTCTTCAACTCTTCACTCTTCTTTTCCAATGCCTCCTGACTTCTCTTCAAGTCTTCATGGTTGCTCTCTATCTTGTCGTTCAGGAATTCTGTACTCTCCTTCATTTGCTTCTTCAATACTTCAACGTTTTGGTCCAGTTTTTCCAGTTTTTTATTCAAACCTTCCTGGTTCCTATTTATTTGTCCAAACTGTTCCATCATCATTCTCATCAAACTATCTAAATTCGTTTCTTCTGTTGGTTCGACTGGTTGTTGGTTTACCATGACTTCTGCTTCTATTTCTGGTTCAGGTTCAGGTGGGTTTGGATTTTCCATTTGGTCTTCCTGTGGGTTTTCTTCTGACAATTCTCCAGTCGTTTCCTCCACTTCTACTTCCTCAACTTCCTCCATTTCTTCTGGGTTTCCTTCTTGGTTTGGTGTTTCCTTCCCTTTGCGTCTCGTAACCATCCCGTGTCTATTCATGATAGCCGCTAGTTATTCTTCCTAGCCGCACGTTGTTGGTCGCCAATATGTAACGTAGAGAATGGGGGTGTACTTCCTTTCTTCTTAAAGCCCCTCGTTGGGTTCGTCAATATGTAACGTAGAAAACGAGGTCGTACCTGTTGAAATGTATCACACTTGTTTATTTTGTGTATTTGTGTGAATGTAGTGTGTTTGCCTCACACTGGTTGTTACATAAATCGACGTCACTACTGGAGTCCGTAGCGTTGTCAATGTCACCAGTACAACCTACCTGTTAATTCATAGGGATTACGATTCCCGGGTGGCGCCAAATTGTTTCTGTTAAAACAATTAAAATATTTAATTTTTAAGATAATACGTGGTATTAGCTAGACAGCTGTGACGTTCGAATTGTTCCCGCTGCTACACAGGTTGTCGACTCGGCCACTCGTGATGAGCGCTAGTTGGCTATAACTTAAAACTTCGCTAACACACATATATTCTACAAAAATCCTATGAAATAACAAGATAGTAATGTTCTGTACTGCGTTTTTTAATACACATTTAAATATCAATAAATATGACAAATGGATCATAAATAATTGTATAATACTAGGCTCCGACTTAGAGCTTGAAGCACAAATATCTCAAGGTTGGCAAAATGGATTTCAAAACCTTATCGTTGCCGACACGGCATTAAGTTACATACAAAATATTACCAGTTTTAAAATCTGGGGTTCTTTGGATCATGAAAATAGACATAAACGTTGATTACATGCAAAAAAAGTACACTACTATACCTTATGCGTACTTAGGATTTATAATGTGTTTGTACAAATTGTTCAGTAGTGTCGTATTTCTGTTACAGTAGTTATGTTCACAAATAAGGTTATCTCTACAGTTTAATTAAATGTTTTTTAATGTAAGTAAATTATGCCTTTACCTTTGAAAGAAAATACTACTTTTTAAATAGTGAGAAATTTTATCATTTGAAAATAATTTAAGTAATTTGGGGTTTTGGGAGTAAGAAATTATTCGGTACTTATCAGTTCATCTCACGTTGTCTGTATCGTCATCAGGATAGGCGTATATTTTTCGAATTTGGGCTGGTTGAAGGCTTCCAACATCTTCTTCAAACTGGTCTGGGTTTTTTCTTTAATTAGTTTATTTAATTTCGTTCCTGGACATCATTAATTCTGTATAGATCGACGTCTCTTCATATTGGGTTATCTTGGTTCACTGATTCGACTTTTTATAACTGTTTAAATTAAAATTTTAGTTTGTCCAATTTTTCGTGTGGCTTACCCACGCTTCGTTTCTTCAGCGTCTCTAAAATTTAACGGAAAAATAAGCCCTCAAACGTCTCGTTGTCATAGTAACCAATAATTCAATGCTTGGTTAATTACTCCTTACATACATTGTTAGAAATATTTGAATTTTTATTCAAATTTATTAAGTATTTTCCTAATGATTTTATTCCCTTATAATTCCTTTGGGATAATAAATGACATCACTATTATTTTTCTTTCCTTTCAAAGTTTACAAAGATACCTCATAAGGTCATATTCTGCTACACATTAACTATAGTCTAATTATTTGACATTTAATAAATAACATATCTTTCTTGAATTAAATTATTACAATAATATTTCTGTGTTGAAATAACTGATATTTAATTACTGTCCATTCACTGTTCTTAGATTAGTAAGATTTTTTGTGAAATTGATACAATTTGCATTTGAATGTCTTTGGCAGTTAACTGTTTTCATAGTCACAAACAGCCATTATTGTTTTTTAGTGTATTTCCTTTTTCAAATTACATTCTGAATTCATCCTGATGGGCTTCACTTATTTGTTTGTGTTTTAATTACTATTCAACATACATTTTCATTACTCTTAATTTAAAATATAATAGTTAGGTTTATGGACTGTAAGTCCCCTTTCAGTCATATTCCTTCTTTAACATTGAATCAACTATTCTTTACAAGTCATAAATTATTCTTAGTACTAACATTGATTTCTTTCTTGTCTTATAAACTAGGGTGATAAACATTGTCACTTTCTCTAATATTATGAAGGTTAATTCCCCTTTCAACATGGGGTGTTGTATTCTTTATAATTTTAATCTTTAATAACAAACTTTACTTCTATCCTATCATGCCATGTTAACACAAGTTATTGTACTGGGCTTTCTCCCTGAATATTATTACAAGCTTCCTTAATATTAATTTGGATTACTATTTCTAATTACTTCTAGGTATATAACTAATTATAATCTCACTCCAATCATTGGTGGTTTATCAATGTTTTACAGAGTGTCTATCTACTTAGCATTCTATTTTGAATGTTTCACATCCACTTTCACTATTTTTTAGGCCATTTACACTTCACTAAAGCACTTCACTTTGGTTCACTGTTTTGTAATTAGTGTTATTTAATGGGTAATCCCTATACTTTCTCCTACCATTTCTCACTATTTTGTTTTAGTATTATTTTTACTATTAACAATACTAGGCTAGTTGTGTTTTGGTTGAATCTAACCTTTCTGACAGGGTTAGTGTACCTTTCCTATACTACATTGCTTTACAATTGTATTTTTCTTAAAAATGGGTACATATGTTAAATTAATGCTAATAATAACATTGGTTTCATTAATACTTAATTATTCAAGGTTTATTGACCGTATTCTATCTCTAAACGTACAATCTTTCCCTTTTATATATGTGTGTTAGTTTCCCCTTGGGTTTTATCTGTCTTCTCTTCATTCTTCCTCTTCTTCTTCTTCTTCAATCCGGTTCGGTTCTCCTCTTCTTCTCTTCTGGTTTAAATTCTGTTTACTTGTATGGATCTGTCCTCTTCTTCTGGTTCTTCTTTAGTTCTGTGTCCATCATTGTTTTGTCTATCATATTTTTCTTAAGTATGTTACGTGGTTCCCTTCTTTATGTTTGGGTTGTTGGCTCAATCATGTCAAAATATTTACATTTTAATAAGTATGTTACGTGGTTCCCTTCTTTATGTTTGGGTTTTTTGGCTCAATCACTTGGGTTGGGTAATATCGTCGTACGTCTTGTCAAAGTATTTACATTTTAATCATTTTTTACACATTTTATTTCATATGAAGTAATTTTATATCAAGAATTATCTTTTTTATCACTGGTACGAGATTTGGCTTAATTGTATCGTTACATAATGCCTCTCCTCTAAAATTGATCATTTTAATAAAACACTAGCATAGTTTTTTATGAAATTATCAGTTATAGATAACTTTTTTCCTTCTCTTCCTTGTTTGTTTCTCCATTCTCCATTTCTCTTCTTACTTAATTCACTCCATTTTATTTGGATCTGTTTTGATTTATTTCCATTGGTGCATATTCCCTCATACACAAATTTTTTTTCCTAACTTTATATAGTAGCTGGTTTCTCCCATTACTACTCATTTTTCTGAGACTAGAGGCACATCTTCTCTACTCAGTTCATATAGATTGCTGGACTTTTCAACAGTCAATCTTAAATCTTTGTCAACTTGTGACTTAATAATAATAATAATATAATTGGGATTGTCCACCTTGTGGTTTGTTTTTAGATCACTTTATCATTACTACTCATTCTTTCTTCCGCTATACCTTAACTATACACTATCATCTACTCGTATACTATATTGAGAAATTTTATCTTTATTCATATGTTAATGTCATCATATCTCACTTTTCATTATTTTGTTTTCAATGCTCGTTGTGATCATTTTAATTGTTTTAGACATTTAGCAGGATTCTGCTTTAGCCATATTTGTATATTTGTTTTATATACAATTTCTCTCTCCTTGTACCAGGTATAGTTTTATTTTTTTTTTTTTCTTATAATACTGTTGATTCAGTATAATTTCAAGTATTTATCTCAGTAATTTGAACTTGATTTTATTTTTGTTTATTTTACTCTGTATTCAACATCATTTTTGATAATTCTTTGGTCTTACCTTAAAGGAATGTTTGAGTAAGCTGCTCTTACAATCTCTTTTAGAATTTTGAAATCGGTTTCCTTTCACAATGGTTTTATTCTTCTTCGTAAAACTTTTTTATTGAAGTTTGGTTGTAAACTCCCTTGATTTTCCTTGTATTGATATTACTGATCTGGTAAGTATTATTACCATTGTCTCTTGTGATGATATACGATTTATTATGATATACATAATTGTTCTATTCATATCGCTATACACTGGACCTTGTTATTTATATTTTGTTAAGTTGACTTCTCCTTTTCTTTCCTTTATTATTTCCTTCTCTTGTTCGACTCTTTGTTATTAGGCACCTCTACTCCTTCAAGTGCTTGGTAGACACACTTATTCTGGATGATATTTTATTCAAGTTCATTGACCATGGTTCATTAGGCATTCCACCTATCGGCCGTCCCTTCTTCTTCGTCAATGACTTGCCCTTCTGTCTGAGGTGTGTTTGATCGATTTCCATTATTTCTTGGTGGAATCCATAGTTCCGGCGGGTTTCGTTTGTTATATGCTATGCGGAAATTTTCTTCTGGGTCATTGCTGAATGGTATCCAGTCGTAGTTTTCTTCGGTCTGATTACTTCCGGATGGAGTGTCCCTTCTTTGGTTATTGTTTCCGGATCTCACTCCCACTATACTGTTCACCTGTCGTATGTTTTGTGCATTTTCTTCTCTTGGGCTCTGGTTATCTTCATTGCGAGGTGGTTCATCATTCCTACCCTCTGCTGGTGGGCTATTATTGTTATTTGATACTTGATAATAACAGTTAGGACGATAGTTCTGGCCATATCTTCTTTGGTTATTCTGTTTTTGTCCACGGATGAAGTTTACTCGACGTCTGTCGTCATTTCTATACTGATTACCCCCGGGTCCCCGGTTGTACTGGTCATTGGGATGATACCGGTTGCCGTAATAATTATGGTCATTGGGGTGACCATTGGTACGTCGTTCAGATCCATTTCCTCGGTAATTATCATTCTGTCGGTAATTATTATTTGGGCTGTTTCTATTATTGTTTTGATTTCCTGAGTGATGGTTCTGTTGGCCTCTGTTACCAGGCTGATCGTTTGGAGGGTGTTGCTGGGTATTTCTATTGAACGTTTGTTCTGCATTATTATCATTATTATTGCGGCCCCAGTTATTTCTGTTATTGTTTTGTGGATAATTGTATGGTCTATGGAAATTAGTTGTATTGTTATTTTCATTCCACTTATTGTACCTTTGGTTTGTGATCCTGTTTCTTCGATACTGGTTATCATTCTCCATGTCCTCCAGTAAACTAACCATTCCTTGGATTGTTTTAATTTGGCCTTGTCGCCTGGCCTTCTGGATGGCCTCTTCGTAATGGTAACCCAGTTGTATCACCAACGACTCTTCCGGTATCCTGGGTTCCAAATTTCTGGCTAAACATACCTTTCCCAGAAAGTACGATGTTAACGTGTGTCCTCCTTGTGTCTCGTACCTTCCGTTACTGATGTCATTGCGGACCACATTCTGTGTTGATTCGGACCAATACTTCTCCCTGAATTGTTTCTTGAACTCTTGAGTATCATTTATCTCAGGTCTTGTGGCCGTCCACCAATTGTCATGGGTGTCACGAAACATCTCGTCGATCATACTTCTTACATTGGACCATCTGGTTTCTTTGTTCTTCTCTATCAGCTCTTCTACCCGTTTGAGGAATTCTATCGGGTTTCTCCGGTAGCTACGAAAATTAATCATTTCTCGAGGTTCACTGGTTATGAATTGTGTGTGATTATATGGTTTTTCTCTTAATGCATCTAATTCCTCCTGCATCTGTTTCTCTCGCATACTGATTCCCTGGATTTTTTCTCGGTTTTCTCGGGTCAGTCCGTCGATTTTATCTATGACGGTGTACACTTTCTCCACCCGATTGTTTACATCCAGTTGTAGCTCTTGGTGCCTCTCCTCCAATTCCTTGGCCACCTCCTGTTTCTTCTTCTGGCATCTTTCGGTAAGGGCTTGGTAGAATTCAGTCGCTCTCAACTTATTTTCTTCCTCGACATCGATGATTTTATAATTAATTTCTTCCCGTACTTGTAACAAGGCTTCGTTGGTCTCTGCTACCGATTGCCTGGTCTCCTCTCGACACTCGACCAATTGTTGCTCCCATTCCTCCTTGGTTTTCTCCCTTGCTTCCTCTATCTTCTGTTGGAGAATATCATGATTATTTTCCATCTTTTGATTTACTATTTCTAGATCCTTCTTGATCTGTTTCTTCAACTCTTCACTCTTCTTTTCCAATGCCTCCTGACTTCTCTTCAAGTCTTCATGGTTGCTCTCTATCTTGTCGTTCAGGAATTCTGTACTCTCCTTCATTTGCTTCTTCAATACTTCAACGTTTTGGTCCAGTTTTTCCAGTTTTTTATTCAAACCTTCCTGGTTCCTATTTATTTGTCCAAACTGTTCCATCATCATTCTCATCAAACTATCTAAATTCGTTTCTTCTGTTGGTTCGACTGGTTGTTGGTTTACCATGACTTCTGCTTCTATTTCTGGTTCAGGTTCAGGTGGGTTTGGATTTTCCATTTGGTCTTCCTGTGGGTTTTCTTCTGACAATTCTCCAGTCGTTTCCTCCACTTCTACTTCCTCAACTTCCTCCATTTCTTCTGGGTTTCCTTCTTGGTTTGGTGTTTCCTTCCCTTTGCGTCTCGTAACCATCCCGTGTCTATTCATGATAGCCGCTAGTTATTCTTCCTAGCCGCACGTTGTTGGTCGCCAATATGTAACATAGAGAATGGGGGTGTACTCCTTTCTTCTTAAAGCCCCTCATTGGGTTCGTCAATATGTAACGTAGAAAACGAGGTCGTACCTGTTGAAATGTATCACACTTGTTTATTTTGTGTATTTGTGTGAATGTAGTGTGTTTGCCTCACACTGGTTGTTACATAAATCGACGTCACTACTGGAGTCCGTAGCGTTGTCAATGTCACCAGTACAACCTACCTGTTAATTCATAGGGATTACGATTCCCGGGTGGCGCCAAATTGTTTCTGTTAAAACAATTAAAATATTTAATTTTTAAGATAATACGTGGTATTAGCTAGACAGCTGTGACGTTCGAATTGTTCCCGCTGCTACACAGGTTGTCGACTCGGCCACTCGTGATGAGCGCTAGTTGGCTATAACTTAAAACTTCGCTAACACACATATATTCTACAAAAATCCTATGAAATAACAAGATAGTAATGTTCTGTACTGCGTTTTTTAATACACATTTAAATATCAATAAATATGACAAATGGATCATAAATAATTGTATAATACTAGGCTCCGACTTAGAGCTTGAAGCACAAATATCTCAAGGTTGGCAAAATGGATTTCAAAACCTTATCGTTGCCGACACGGCATTAAGTTACATACAAAATATTACCAGTTTTAAAATCTGGGGTTCTTTGGATCATGAAAATAGACATAAACGTTGATTACATGCAAAAAAAGTACACTACTATACCTTATGCGTACTTAGGATTTATAATGTGTTTGTACAAATTGTTCAGTAGTGTCGTATTTCTGTTACAGTAGTTATGTTCACAAATAAGGTTATCTCTACAGTTTAATTAAATGTTTTTTAATGTAAGTAAATTATGCCTTTACCTTTGAAAGAAAATACTACTTTTTAAATAGTGAGAAATTTTATCATTTGAAAATAATTTAAGTAATTTGGGGTTTTGGGAGTAAGAAATTATTCGGTACTTATCAGTTCATCTCACGTTGTCTGTATCGTCATCAGGATAGGCGTATATTTTTCGAATTTGGGCTGGTTGAAGGCTTCCAACATCTTCTTCAAACTGGTCTGGGTTTTTTCTTTAATTAGTTTATTTAATTTCGTTCCTGGACATCATTAATTCTGTATAGATCGACGTCTCTTCATATTGGGTTATCTTGGTTCACTGATTCGACTTTTTATAACTGTTTAAATTAAAATTTTAGTTTGTCCAATTTTTCGTGTGGCTTACCCACGCTTCGTTTCTTCAGCGTCTCTAAAATTTAACGGAAAAATAAGCCCTCAAACGTCTCGTTGTCATAGTAACCAATAATTCAATGCTTGGTTAATTACTCCTTACATACATTGTTAGAAATATTTGAATTTTTATTCAAATTTATTAAGTATTTTCCTAATGATTTTATTCCCTTATAATTCCTTTGGGATAATAAATGACATCACTATTATTTTTCTTTCCTTTCAAAGTTTACAAAGATACCTCATAAGGTCATATTCTGCTACACATTAACTATAGTCTAATTATTTGACATTTAATAAATAACATATCTTTCTTGAATTAAATTATTACAATAATATTTCTGTGTTGAAATAACTGATATTTAATTACTGTCCATTCACTGTTCTTAGATTAGTAAGATTTTTTGTGAAATTGATACAATTTGCATTTGAATGTCTTTGGCAGTTAACTGTTTTCATAGTCACAAACAGCCATTATTGTTTTTTAGTGTATTTCCTTTTTCAAATTACATTCTGAATTCATCCTGATGGGCTTCACTTATTTGTTTGTGTTTTAATTACTATTCAACATACATTTTCATTACTCTTAATTTAAAATATAATAGTTAGGTTTATGGACTGTAAGTCCCCTTTCAGTCATATTCCTTCTTTAACATTGAATCAACTATTCTTTACAAGTCATAAATTATTCTTAGTACTAACATTGATTTCTTTCTTGTCTTATAAACTAGGGTGATAAACATTGTCACTTTCTCTAATATTATGAAGGTTAATTCCCCTTTCAACATGGGGTGTTGTATTCTTTATAATTTTAATCTTTAATAACAAACTTTACTTCTATCCTATCATGCCATGTTAACACAAGTTATTGTACTGGGCTTTCTCCCTGAATATTATTACAAGCTTCCTTAATATTAATTTGGATTACTATTTCTAATTACTTCTAGGTATATAACTAATTATAATCTCACTCCAATCATTGGTGGTTTATCAATGTTTTACAGAGTGTCTATCTACTTAGCATTCTATTTTGAATGTTTCACATCCACTTTCACTATTTTTTAGGCCATTTACACTTCACTAAAGCACTTCACTTTGGTTCACTGTTTTGTAATTAGTGTTATTTAATGGGTAATCCCTATACTTTCTCCTACCATTTCTCACTATTTTGTTTTAGTATTATTTTTACTATTAACAATACTAGGCTAGTTGTGTTTTGGTTGAATCTAACCTTTCTGACAGGGTTAGTGTACCTTTCCTATACTACATTGCTTTACAATTGTATTTTTCTTAAAAATGGGTACATATGTTAAATTAATGCTAATAATAACATTGGTTTCATTAATACTTAATTATTCAAGGTTTATTGACCGTATTCTATCTCTAAACGTACAATCTTTCCCTTTTATATATGTGTGTTAGTTTCCCCTTGGGTTTTATCTGTCTTCTCTTCATTCTTCCTCTTCTTCTTCTTCTTCAATCCGGTTCGGTTCTCCTCTTCTTCTCTTCTGGTTTAAATTCTGTTTACTTGTATGGATCTGTCCTCTTCTTCTGGTTCTTCTTTAGTTCTGTGTCCATCATTGTTTTGTCTATCATATTTTTCTTAAGTATGTTACGTGGTTCCCTTCTTTATGTTTGGGTTGTTGGCTCAATCATGTCAAAATATTTACATTTTAATAAGTATGTTACGTGGTTCCCTTCTTTATGTTTGGGTTTTTTGGCTCAATCACTTGGGTTGGGTAATATCGTCGTACGTCTTGTCAAAGTATTTACATTTTAATCATTTTTTACACATTTTATTTCATATGAAGTAATTTTATATCAAGAATTATCTTTTTTATCACTGGTACGAGATTTGGCTTAATTGTATCGTTACATAATGCCTCTCCTCTAAAATTGATCATTTTAATAAAACACTAGCATAGTTTTTTATGAAATTATCAGTTATAGATAACTTTTTTCCTTCTCTTCCTTGTTTGTTTCTCCATTCTCCATTTCTCTTCTTACTTAATTCACTCCATTTTATTTGGATCTGTTTTGATTTATTTCCATTGGTGCATATTCCCTCATACACAAATTTTTTTTCCTAACTTTATATAGTAGCTGGTTTCTCCCATTACTACTCATTTTTCTGAGACTAGAGGCACATCTTCTCTACTCAGTTCATATAGATTGCTGGACTTTTCAACAGTCAATCTTAAATCTTTGTCAACTTGTGACTTAATAATAATAATAATATAATTGGGATTGTCCACCTTGTGGTTTGTTTTTAGATCACTTTATCATTACTACTCATTCTTTCTTCCGCTATACCTTAACTATACACTATCATCTACTCGTATACTATATTGAGAAATTTTATCTTTATTCATATGTTAATGTCATCATATCTCACTTTTCATTATTTTGTTTTCAATGCTCGTTGTGATCATTTTAATTGTTTTAGACATTTAGCAGGATTCTGCTTTAGCCATATTTGTATATTTGTTTTATATACAATTTCTCTCTCCTTGTACCAGGTATAGTTTTATTTTTTTTTTTTTCTTATAATACTGTTGATTCAGTATAATTTCAAGTATTTATCTCAGTAATTTGAACTTGATTTTATTTTTGTTTATTTTACTCTGTATTCAACATCATTTTTGATAATTCTTTGGTCTTACCTTAAAGGAATGTTTGAGTAAGCTGCTCTTACAATCTCTTTTAGAATTTTGAAATCGGTTTCCTTTCACAATGGTTTTATTCTTCTTCGTAAAACTTTTTTATTGAAGTTTGGTTGTAAACTCCCTTGATTTTCCTTGTATTGATATTACTGATCTGGTAAGTATTATTACCATTGTCTCTTGTGATGATATACGATTTATTATGATATACATAATTGTTCTATTCATATCGCTATACACTGGACCTTGTTATTTATATTTTGTTAAGTTGACTTCTCCTTTTCTTTCCTTTATTATTTCCTTCTCTTGTTCGACTCTTTGTTATTAGGCACCTCTACTCCTTCAAGTGCTTGGTAGACACACTTATTCTGGATGATATTTTATTCAAGTTCATTGACCATGGTTCATTAGGCATTCCACCTATCGGCCGTCCCTTCTTCTTCGTCAATGACTTGCCCTTCTGTCTGAGGTGTGTTTGATCGATTTCCATTATTTCTTGGTGGAATCCATAGTTCCGGCGGGTTTCGTTTGTTATATGCTATGCGGAAATTTTCTTCTGGGTCATTGCTGAATGGTATCCAGTCGTAGTTTTCTTCGGTCTGATTACTTCCGGATGGAGTGTCCCTTCTTTGGTTATTGTTTCCGGATCTCACTCCCACTATACTGTTCACCTGTCGTATGTTTTGTGCATTTTCTTCTCTTGGGCTCTGGTTATCTTCATTGCGAGGTGGTTCATCATTCCTACCCTCTGCTGGTGGGCTATTATTGTTATTTGATACTTGATAATAACAGTTAGGACGATAGTTCTGGCCATATCTTCTTTGGTTATTCTGTTTTTGTCCACGGATGAAGTTTACTCGACGTCTGTCGTCATTTCTATACTGATTACCCCCGGGTCCCCGGTTGTACTGGTCATTGGGATGATACCGGTTGCCGTAATAATTATGGTCATTGGGGTGACCATTGGTACGTCGTTCAGATCCATTTCCTCGGTAATTATCATTCTGTCGGTAATTATTATTTGGGCTGTTTCTATTATTGTTTTGATTTCCTGAGTGATGGTTCTGTTGGCCTCTGTTACCAGGCTGATCGTTTGGAGGGTGTTGCTGGGTATTTCTATTGAACGTTTGTTCTGCATTATTATCATTATTATTGCGGCCCCAGTTATTTCTGTTATTGTTTTGTGGATAATTGTATGGTCTATGGAAATTAGTTGTATTGTTATTTTCATTCCACTTATTGTACCTTTGGTTTGTGATCCTGTTTCTTCGATACTGGTTATCATTCTCCATGTCCTCCAGTAAACTAACCATTCCTTGGATTGTTTTAATTTGGCCTTGTCGCCTGGCCTTCTGGATGGCCTCTTCGTAATGGTAACCCAGTTGTATCACCAACGACTCTTCCGGTATCCTGGGTTCCAAATTTCTGGCTAAACATACCTTTCCCAGAAAGTACGATGTTAACGTGTGTCCTCCTTGTGTCTCGTACCTTCCGTTACTGATGTCATTGCGGACCACATTCTGTGTTGATTCGGACCAATACTTCTCCCTGAATTGTTTCTTGAACTCTTGAGTATCATTTATCTCAGGTCTTGTGGCCGTCCACCAATTGTCATGGGTGTCACGAAACATCTCGTCGATCATACTTCTTACATTGGACCATCTGGTTTCTTTGTTCTTCTCTATCAGCTCTTCTACCCGTTTGAGGAATTCTATCGGGTTTCTCCGGTAGCTACGAAAATTAATCATTTCTCGAGGTTCACTGGTTATGAATTGTGTGTGATTATATGGTTTTTCTCTTAATGCATCTAATTCCTCCTGCATCTGTTTCTCTCGCATACTGATTCCCTGGATTTTTTCTCGGTTTTCTCGGGTCAGTCCGTCGATTTTATCTATGACGGTGTACACTTTCTCCACCCGATTGTTTACATCCAGTTGTAGCTCTTGGTGCCTCTCCTCCAATTCCTTGGCCACCTCCTGTTTCTTCTTCTGGCATCTTTCGGTAAGGGCTTGGTAGAATTCAGTCGCTCTCAACTTATTTTCTTCCTCGACATCGATGATTTTATAATTAATTTCTTCCCGTACTTGTAACAAGGCTTCGTTGGTCTCTGCTACCGATTGCCTGGTCTCCTCTCGACACTCGACCAATTGTTGCTCCCATTCCTCCTTGGTTTTCTCCCTTGCTTCCTCTATCTTCTGTTGGAGAATATCATGATTATTTTCCATCTTTTGATTTACTATTTCTAGATCCTTCTTGATCTGTTTCTTCAACTCTTCACTCTTCTTTTCCAATGCCTCCTGACTTCTCTTCAAGTCTTCATGGTTGCTCTCTATCTTGTCGTTCAGGAATTCTATACTCTCCTTCATTTGCTTCTTCAATACTTCAACGTTTTGGTCCAGTTTTTCCAGTTTTTTATTCAAACCTTCCTGGTTCCTATTTATTTGTCCAAACTGTTCCATCATCATTCTCATCAAACTATCTAAATTCGTTTCTTCTGTTGGTTCGACTGGTTGTTGGTTTACCATGACTTCTGCTTCTATTTCTGGTTCAGGTTCAGGTGGGTTTGGATTTTCCATTTGGTCTTCCTGTGGGTTTTCTTCTGACAATTCTCCAGTCGTTTCCTCCACTTCTACTTCCTCAACTTCCTCCATTTCTTCTGGGTTTCCTTCTTGGTTTGGTGTTTCCTTCCCTTTGCGTCTCGTAACCATCCCGTGTCTATTCATGATAGCCGCTAGTTATTCTTCCTAGCCGCACGTTGTTGGTCGCCAATATGTAACGTAGAGAATGGGGGTGTACTTCCTTTCTTCTTAAAGCCCCTCGTTGGGTTCGTCAATATGTAACGTAGAAAACGAGGTCGTACCTGTTGAAATGTATCACACTTGTTTATTTTGTGTATTTGTGTGAATGTAGTGTGTTTGCCTCACACTGGTTGTTACATAAATCGACGTCACTACTGGAGTCCGTAGCGTTGTCAATGCCACCAGTACAACCTACCTGTTAATTCATAGGGATTACGATTCCCGGGTGGCGCCAAATTGTTTCTGTTAAAACAATTAAAATATTTAATTTTTAAGATAATACGTGGTATTAGCTAGACAGCTGTGACGTTCGAATTGTTCCCGCTGCTACACAGGTTGTCGACTCGGCCACTCGTGATGAGCGCTAGTTGGCTATAACTTAAAACTTCGCTAACACACATATATTCTACAAAAATCCTATGAAATAACAAGATAGTAATGTTCTGTACTGCGTTTTTTAATACACATTTAAATATCAATAAATATGACAAATGGATCATAAATAATTGTATAATACTAGGCTCCGACTTAGAGCTTGAAGCACAAATATCTCAAGGTTGGCAAAATGGATTTCAAAACCTTATCGTTGCCGACACGGCATTAAGTTACATACAAAATATTACCAGTTTTAAAATCTGGGGTTCTTTCGATCATGAAAATAGACATAAACGTTGATTACATGCAAAAAAAGTACACTACTATACCTTATGCGTACTTAGGATTTATAATGTGTTTGTACAAATTGTTCAGTAGTGTCGTATTTCTGTTACAGTAGTTATGTTCACAAATAAGGTTATCTCTACAGTTTAATTAAATGTTTTTTAATGTAAGTAAATTATGCCTTTACCTTTGAAAGAAAATACTACTTTTTAAATAGTGAGAAATTTTATCATTTGAAAATAATTTAAGTAATTTGGGGTTTTGGGAGTAAGAAATTATTCGGTACTTATCAGTTCATCTCACGTTGTCTGTATCGTCATCAGGATAGGCGTATATTTTTCGAATTTGGGCTGGTTGAAGGCTTCCAACATCTTCTTCAAACTGGTCTGGGTTTTTTCTTTAATTAGTTTATTTAATTTCGTTCCTGGACATCATTAATTCTGTATAGATCGACGTCTCTTCATATTGGGTTATCTTGGTTCACTGATTCGACTTTTTATAACTGTTTAAATTAAAATTTTAGTTTGTCCAATTTTTCGTGTGGCTTACCCACGCTTCGTTTCTTCAGCGTCTCTAAAATTTAACGGAAAAATAAGCCCTCAAACGTCTCGTTGTCATAGTAACCAATAATTCAATGCTTGGTTAATTACTCCTTACATACATTGTTAGAAATATTTGAATTTTTATTCAAATTTATTAAGTATTTTCCTAATGATTTTATTCCCTTATAATTCCTTTGGGATAATAAATGACATCACTATTATTTTTCTTTCCTTTCAAAGTTTACAAAGATACCTCATAAGGTCATATTCTGCTACACATTAACTATAGTCTAATTATTTGACATTTAATAAATAACATATCTTTCTTGAATTAAATTATTACAATAATATTTCTGTGTTGAAATAACTGATATTTAATTACTGTCCATTCACTGTTCTTAGATTAGTAAGATTTTTTGTGAAATTGATACAATTTGCATTTGAATGTCTTTGGCAGTTAACTGTTTTCATAGTCACAAACAGCCATTATTGTTTTTTAGTGTATTTCCTTTTTCAAATTACATTCTGAATTCATCCTGATGGGCTTCACTTATTTGTTTGTGTTTTAATTACTATTCAACATACATTTTCATTACTCTTAATTTAAAATATAATAGTTAGGTTTATGGACTGTAAGTCCCCTTTCAGTCATATTCCTTCTTTAACATTGAATCAACTATTCTTTACAAGTCATAAATTATTCTTAGTACTAACATTGATTTCTTTCTTGTCTTATAAACTAGGGTGATAAACATTGTCACTTTCTCTAATATTATGAAGGTTAATTCCCCTTTCAACATGGGGTGTTGTATTCTTTATAATTTTAATCTTTAATAACAAACTTTACTTCTATCCTATCATGCCATGTTAACACAAGTTATTGTACTGGGCTTTCTCCCTGAATATTATTACAAGCTTCCTTAATATTAATTTGGATTACTATTTCTAATTACTTCTAGGTATATAACTAATTATAATCTCACTCCAATCATTGGTGGTTTATCAATGTTTTACAGAGTGTCTATCTACTTAGCATTCTATTTTGAATGTTTCACATCCACTTTCACTATTTTTTAGGCCATTTACACTTCACTAAAGCACTTCACTTTGGTTCACTGTTTTGTAATTAGTGTTATTTAATGGGTAATCCCTATACTTTCTCCTACCATTTCTCACTATTTTGTTTTAGTATTATTTTTACTATTAACAATACTAGGCTAGTTGTGTTTTGGTTGAATCTAACCTTTCTGACAGGGTTAGTGTACCTTTCCTATACTACATTGCTTTACAATTGTATTTTTCTTAAAAATGGGTACATATGTTAAATTAATGCTAATAATAACATTGGTTTCATTAATACTTAATTATTCAAGGTTTATTGACCGTATTCTATCTCTAAACGTACAATCTTTCCCTTTTATATATGTGTGTTAGTTTCCCCTTGGGTTTTATCTGTCTTCTCTTCATTCTTCCTCTTCTTCTTCTTCTTCAATCCGGTTCGGTTCTCCTCTTCTTCTCTTCTGGTTTAAATTCTGTTTACTTGTATGGATCTGTCCTCTTCTTCTGGTTCTTCTTTAGTTCTGTGTCCATCATTGTTTTGTCTATCATATTTTTCTTAAGTATGTTACGTGGTTCCCTTCTTTATGTTTGGGTTGTTGGCTCAATCATGTCAAAATATTTACATTTTAATAAGTATGTTACGTGGTTCCCTTCTTTATGTTTGGGTTTTTTGGCTCAATCACTTGGGTTGGGTAATATCGTCGTACGTCTTGTCAAAGTATTTACATTTTAATCATTTTTTACACATTTTATTTCATATGAAGTAATTTTATATCAAGAATTATCTTTTTTATCACTGGTACGAGATTTGGCTTAATTGTATCGTTACATAATGCCTCTCCTCTAAAATTGATCATTTTAATAAAACACTAGCATAGTTTTTTATGAAATTATCAGTTATAGATAACTTTTTTCCTTCTCTTCCTTGTTTGTTTCTCCATTCTCCATTTCTCTTCTTACTTAATTCACTCCATTTTATTTGGATCTGTTTTGATTTATTTCCATTGGTGCATATTCCCTCATACACAAATTTTTTTTCCTAACTTTATATAGTAGCTGGTTTCTCCCATTACTACTCATTTTTCTGAGACTAGAGGCACATCTTCTCTACTCAGTTCATATAGATTGCTGGACTTTTCAACAGGCAATCTTAAATCTTTGTCAACTTGTGACTTAATAATAATAATAATATAATTGGGATTGTCCACCTCGTGGTTTGTTTTTAGATCACTTTATCATTACTACTCATTCTTTCTTCCGCTATACCTTAACTATACACTATCATCTACTCGTATACTATATTGAGAAATTTTATCTTTATTCATATGTTAATGTCATCATATCTCACTTTTCATTATTTTGTTTTCAATGCTCGTTGTGATCATTTTAATTGTTTTAGACATTTAGCAGGATTCTGCTTTAGCCATATTTGTATATTTGTTTTATATACAATTTCTCTCTCCTTGTACCAGGTATAGTTTTATTATTTTTTTTTTTCTTATAATACTGTTGATTCAGTATAATTTCAAGTATTTATCTCAGTAATTTGAACTTGATTTTATTTTTGTTTATTTTACTCTGTATTCAACATCATTTTTGATAATTCTTTGGTCTTACCTTAAAGGAATGTTTGAGTAAGCTGCTCTTACAATCTCTTTTAGAATTTTGAAATCGGTTTCCTTTCACAATGGTTTTATTCTTCTTCGTAAAACTTTTTTATTGAAGTTTGGTTGTAAACTCCCTTGATTTTCCTTGTATTGATATTACTGATCTGGTAAGTATTATTACCATTGTCTCTTGTGATGATATACGATTTATTATGATATACATAATTGTTCTATTCATATCGCTATACACTGGACCTTGTTATTTATATTTTGTTAAGTTGACTTCTCCTTTTCTTTCCTTTATTATTTCCTTCTCTTGTTCGACTCTTTGTTATTAGGCACCTCTACTCCTTCAAGTGCTTGGTAGACACACTTATTCTGGATGATATTTTATTCAAGTTCATTGACCATGGTTCATTAGGCATTCCACCTATCGGCCGTCCCTTCTTCTTCGTCAATGACTTGCCCTTCTGTCTGAGGTGTGTTTGATCGATTTCCATTATTTCTTGGTGGAATCCATAGTTCCGGCGGGTTTCGTTTGTTATATGCTATGCGGAAATTTTCTTCTGGGTCATTGCTGAATGGTATCCAGTCGTAGTTTTCTTCGGTCTGATTACTTCCGGATGGAGTGTCCCTTCTTTGGTTATTGTTTCCGGATCTCACTCCCACTATACTGTTCACCTGTCGTATGTTTTGTGCATTTTCTTCTCTTGGGCTCTGGTTATCTTCATTGCGAGGTGGTTCATCATTCCTACCCTCTGCTGGTGGGCTATTATTGTTATTTGATACTTGATAATAACAGTTAGGACGATAGTTCTGGCCATATCTTCTTTGGTTATTCTGTTTTTGTCCACGGATGAAGTTTACTCGACGTCTGTCGTCATTTCTATACTGATTACCCCCGGGTCCCCGGTTGTACTGGTCATTGGGATGATACCGGTTGCCGTAATAATTATGGTCATTGGGGTGACCATTGGTACGTCGTTCAGATCCATTTCCTCGGTAATTATCATTCTGTCGGTAATTATTATTTGGGCTGTTTCTATTATTGTTTTGATTTCCTGAGTGATGGTTCTGTTGGCCTCTGTTACCAGGCTGATCGTTTGGAGGGTGTTGCTGGGTATTTCTATTGAACGTTTGTTCTGCATTATTATCATTATTATTGCGGCCCCAGTTATTTCTGTTATTGTTTTGTGGATAATTGTATGGTCTATGGAAATTAGTTGTATTGTTATTTTCATTCCACTTATTGTACCTTTGGTTTGTGATCCTGTTTCTTCGATACTGGTTATCATTCTCCATGTCCTCCAGTAAACTAACCATTCCTTGGATTGTTTTAATTTGGCCTTGTCGCCTGGCCTTCTGGATGGCCTCTTCGTAATGGTAACCCAGTTGTATCACCAACGACTCTTCCGGTATCCTGGGTTCCAAATTTCTGGCTAAACATACCTTTCCCAGAAAGTACGATGTTAACGTGTGTCCTCCTTGTGTCTCGTACCTTCCGTTACTGATGTCATTGCGGACCACATTCTGTGTTGATTCGGACCAATACTTCTCCCTGAATTGTTTCTTGAACTCTTGAGTATCATTTATCTCAGGTCTTGTGGCCGTCCACCAATTGTCATGGGTGTCACGAAACATCTCGTCGATCATACTTCTTACATTGGACCATCTGGTTTCTTTGTTCTTCTCTATCAGCTCTTCTACCCGTTTGAGGAATTCTATCGGGTTTCTCCGGTAGCTACGAAAATTAATCATTTCTCGAGGTTCACTGGTTATGAATTGTGTGTGATTATATGGTTTTTCTCTTAATGCATCTAATTCCTCCTGCATCTGTTTCTCTCGCATACTGATTCCCTGGATTTTTTCTCGGGTCAGTCCGTCGATTTTATCTATGACGGTGTACACTTTCTCCACCCGATTGTTTACATCCAGTTGTAGCTCTTGGTGCCTCTCCTCCAATTCCTTGGCCACCTCCTGTTTCTTCTTCTGGCATCTTTCGGTAAGGGCTTGGTAGAATTCAGTCGCTCTCAACTTATTTTCTTCCTCGACATCGATGATTTTATAATTAATTTCTTCCCGTACTTGTAACAAGGCTTCGTTGGTCTCTGCTACCGATTGCCTGGTCTCCTCTCGACACTCGACCAATTGTTGCTCCCATTCCTCCTTGGTTTTCTCCCTTGCTTCCTCTATCTTCTGTTGGAGAATATCATGATTATTTTCCATCTTTTGATTTACTATTTCTAGATCCTTCTTGATCTGTTTCTTCAACTCTTCACTCTTCTTTTCCAATGCCTCCTGACTTCTCTTCAAGTCTTCATGGTTGCTCTCTATCTTGTCGTTCAGGAATTCTGTACTCTCCTTCATTTGCTTCTTCAATACTTCAACGTTTTGGTCCAGTTTTTCCAGTTTTTTATTCAAACCTTCCTGGTTCCTATTTATTTGTCCAAACTGTTCCATCATCATTCTCATCAAACTATCTAAATTCGTTTCTTCTGTTGGTTCGACTGGTTGTTGGTTTACCATGACTTCTGCTTCTATTTCTGGTTCAGGTTCAGGTGGGTTTGGATTTTCCATTTGGTCTTCCTGTGGGTTTTCTTCTGACAATTCTCCAGTCGTTTCCTCCACTTCTACTTCCTCAACTTCCTCCATTTCTTCTGGGTTTCCTTCTTGGTTTGGTGTTTCCTTCCCTTTGCGTCTCGTAACCATCCCGTGTCTATTCATGATAGCCGCTAGTTATTCTTCCTAGCCGCACGTTGTTGGTCGCCAATATGTAACGTAGAGAATGGGGGTGTACTTCCTTTCTTCTTAAAGCCCCTCGTTGGGTTCGTCAATATGTAACGTAGAAAACGAGGTCGTACCTGTTGAAATGTATCACACTTGTTTATTTTGTGTATTTGTGTGAATGTAGTGTGTTTGCCTCACACTGGTTGTTACATAAATCGACGTCACTACTGGAGTCCGTAGCGTTGTCAATGCCACCAGTACAACCTACCTGTTAATTCATAGGGATTACGATTCCCGGGTGGCGCCAAATTGTTTCTGTTAAAACAATTAAAATATTTAATTTTTAAGATAATACGTGGTATTAGCTAGACAGCTGTGACGTTCGAATTGTTCCCGCTGCTACACAGGTTGTCGACTCGGCCACTCGTGATGAGCGCTAGTTGGCTATAACTTAAAACTTCGCTAACACACATATATTCTACAAAAATCCTATGAAATAACAAGATAGTAATGTTCTGTACTGCGTTTTTTAATACACATTTAAATATCAATAAATATGACAAATGGATCATAAATAATTGTATAATACTAGGCTCCGACTTAGAGCTTGAAGCACAAATATCTCAAGGTTGGCAAAATGGATTTCAAAACCTTATCGTTGCCGACACGGCATTAAGTTACATACAAAATATTACCAGTTTTAAAATCTGGGGTTCTTTCGATCATGAAAATAGACATAAACGTTGATTACATGCAAAAAAAGTACACTACTATACCTTATGCGTACTTAGGATTTATAATGTGTTTGTACAAATTGTTCAGTAGTGTCGTATTTCTGTTACAGTAGTTATGTTCACAAATAAGGTTATCTCTACAGTTTAATTAAATGTTTTTTAATGTAAGTAAATTATGCCTTTACCTTTGAAAGAAAATACTACTTTTTAAATAGTGAGAAATTTTATCATTTGAAAATAATTTAAGTAATTTGGGGTTTTGGGAGTAAGAAATTATTCGGTACTTATCAGTTCATCTCACGTTGTCTGTATCGTCATCAGGATAGGCGTATATTTTTCGAATTTGGGCTGGTTGAAGGCTTCCAACATCTTCTTCAAACTGGTCTGGGTTTTTTCTTTAATTAGTTTATTTAATTTCGTTCCTGGACATCATTAATTCTGTATAGATCGACGTCTCTTCATATTGGGTTATCTTGGTTCACTGATTCGACTTTTTATAACTGTTTAAATTAAAATTTTAGTTTGTCCAATTTTTCGTGTGGCTTACCCACGCTTCGTTTCTTCAGCGTCTCTAAAATTTAACGGAAAAATAAGCCCTCAAACGTCTCGTTGTCATAGTAACCAATAATTCAATGCTTGGTTAATTACTCCTTACATACATTGTTAGAAATATTTGAATTTTTATTCAAATTTATTAAGTATTTTCCTAATGATTTTATTCCCTTATAATTCCTTTGGGATAATAAATGACATCACTATTATTTTTCTTTCCTTTCAAAGTTTACAAAGATACCTCATAAGGTCATATTCTGCTACACATTAACTATAGTCTAATTATTTGACATTTAATAAATAACATATCTTTCTTGAATTAAATTATTACAATAATATTTCTGTGTTGAAATAACTGATATTTAATTACTGTCCATTCACTGTTCTTAGATTAGTAAGATTTTTTGTGAAATTGATACAATTTGCATTTGAATGTCTTTGGCAGTTAACTGTTTTCATAGTCACAAACAGCCATTATTGTTTTTTAGTGTATTTCCTTTTTCAAATTACATTCTGAATTCATCCTGATGGGCTTCACTTATTTGTTTGTGTTTTAATTACTATTCAACATACATTTTCATTACTCTTAATTTAAAATATAATAGTTAGGTTTATGGACTGTAAGTCCCCTTTCAGTCATATTCCTTCTTTAACATTGAATCAACTATTCTTTACAAGTCATAAATTATTCTTAGTACTAACATTGATTTCTTTCTTGTCTTATAAACTAGGGTGATAAACATTGTCACTTTCTCTAATATTATGAAGGTTAATTCCCCTTTCAACATGGGGTGTTGTATTCTTTATAATTTTAATCTTTAATAACAAACTTTACTTCTATCCTATCATGCCATGTTAACACAAGTTATTGTACTGGGCTTTCTCCCTGAATATTATTACAAGCTTCCTTAATATTAATTTGGATTACTATTTCTAATTACTTCTAGGTATATAACTAATTATAATCTCACTCCAATCATTGGTGGTTTATCAATGTTTTACAGAGTGTCTATCTACTTAGCATTCTATTTTGAATGTTTCACATCCACTTTCACTATTTTTTAGGCCATTTACACTTCACTAAAGCACTTCACTTTGGTTCACTGTTTTGTAATTAGTGTTATTTAATGGGTAATCCCTATACTTTCTCCTACCATTTCTCACTATTTTGTTTTAGTATTATTTTTACTATTAACAATACTAGGCTAGTTGTGTTTTGGTTGAATCTAACCTTTCTGACAGGGTTAGTGTACCTTTCCTATACTACATTGCTTTACAATTGTATTTTTCTTAAAAATGGGTACATATGTTAAATTAATGCTAATAATAACATTGGTTTCATTAATACTTAATTATTCAAGGTTTATTGACCGTATTCTATCTCTAAACGTACAATCTTTCCCTTTTATATATGTGTGTTAGTTTCCCCTTGGGTTTTATCTGTCTTCTCTTCATTCTTCCTCTTCTTCTTCTTCTTCAATCCGGTTCGGTTCTCCTCTTCTTCTCTTCTGGTTTAAATTCTGTTTACTTGTATGGATCTGTCCTCTTCTTCTGGTTCTTCTTTAGTTCTGTGTCCATCATTGTTTTGTCTATCATATTTTTCTTAAGTATGTTACGTGGTTCCCTTCTTTATGTTTGGGTTGTTGGCTCAATCATGTCAAAATATTTACATTTTAATAAGTATGTTACGTGGTTCCCTTCTTTATGTTTGGGTTTTTTGGCTCAATCACTTGGGTTGGGTAATATCGTCGTACGTCTTGTCAAAGTATTTACATTTTAATCATTTTTTACACATTTTATTTCATATGAAGTAATTTTATATCAAGAATTATCTTTTTTATCACTGGTACGAGATTTGGCTTAATTGTATCGTTACATAATGCCTCTCCTCTAAAATTGATCATTTTAATAAAACACTAGCATAGTTTTTTATGAAATTATCAGTTATAGATAACTTTTTTCCTTCTCTTCCTTGTTTGTTTCTCCATTCTCCATTTCTCTTCTTACTTAATTCACTCCATTTTATTTGGATCTGTTTTGATTTATTTCCATTGGTGCATATTCCCTCATACACAAATTTTTTTTCCTAACTTTATATAGTAGCTGGTTTCTCCCATTACTACTCATTTTTCTGAGACTAGAGGCACATCTTCTCTACTCAGTTCATATAGATTGCTGGACTTTTCAACAGGCAATCTTAAATCTTTGTCAACTTGTGACTTAATAATAATAATAATATAATTGGGATTGTCCACCTCGTGGTTTGTTTTTAGATCACTTTATCATTACTACTCATTCTTTCTTCCGCTATACCTTAACTATACACTATCATCTACTCGTATACTATATTGAGAAATTTTATCTTTATTCATATGTTAATGTCATCATATCTCACTTTTCATTATTTTGTTTTCAATGCTCGTTGTGATCATTTTAATTGTTTTAGACATTTAGCAGGATTCTGCTTTAGCCATATTTGTATATTTGTTTTATATACAATTTCTCTCTCCTTGTACCAGGTATAGTTTTATTATTTTTTTTTTTCTTATAATACTGTTGATTCAGTATAATTTCAAGTATTTATCTCAGTAATTTGAACTTGATTTTATTTTTGTTTATTTTACTCTGTATTCAACATCATTTTTGATAATTCTTTGGTCTTACCTTAAAGGAATGTTTGAGTAAGCTGCTCTTACAATCTCTTTTAGAATTTTGAAATCGGTTTCCTTTCACAATGGTTTTATTCTTCTTCGTAAAACTTTTTTATTGAAGTTTGGTTGTAAACTCCCTTGATTTTCCTTGTATTGATATTACTGATCTGGTAAGTATTATTACCATTGTCTCTTGTGATGATATACGATTTATTATGATATACATAATTGTTCTATTCATATCGCTATACACTGGACCTTGTTATTTATATTTTGTTAAGTTGACTTCTCCTTTTCTTTCCTTTATTATTTCCTTCTCTTGTTCGACTCTTTGTTATTAGGCACCTCTACTCCTTCAAGTGCTTGGTAGACACACTTATTCTGGATGATATTTTATTCAAGTTCATTGACCATGGTTCATTAGGCATTCCACCTATCGGCCGTCCCTTCTTCTTCGTCAATGACTTGCCCTTCTGTCTGAGGTGTGTTTGATCGATTTCCATTATTTCTTGGTGGAATCCATAGTTCCGGCGGGTTTCGTTTGTTATATGCTATGCGGAAATTTTCTTCTGGGTCATTGCTGAATGGTATCCAGTCGTAGTTTTCTTCGGTCTGATTACTTCCGGATGGAGTGTCCCTTCTTTGGTTATTGTTTCCGGATCTCACTCCCACTATACTGTTCACCTGTCGTATGTTTTGTGCATTTTCTTCTCTTGGGCTCTGGTTATCTTCATTGCGAGGTGGTTCATCATTCCTACCCTCTGCTGGTGGGCTATTATTGTTATTTGATACTTGATAATAACAGTTAGGACGATAGTTCTGGCCATATCTTCTTTGGTTATTCTGTTTTTGTCCACGGATGAAGTTTACTCGACGTCTGTCGTCATTTCTATACTGATTACCCCCGGGTCCCCGGTTGTACTGGTCATTGGGATGATACCGGTTGCCGTAATAATTATGGTCATTGGGGTGACCATTGGTACGTCGTTCAGATCCATTTCCTCGGTAATTATCATTCTGTCGGTAATTATTATTTGGGCTGTTTCTATTATTGTTTTGATTTCCTGAGTGATGGTTCTGTTGGCCTCTGTTACCAGGCTGATCGTTTGGAGGGTGTTGCTGGGTATTTCTATTGAACGTTTGTTCTGCATTATTATCATTATTATTGCGGCCCCAGTTATTTCTGTTATTGTTTTGTGGATAATTGTATGGTCTATGGAAATTAGTTGTATTGTTATTTTCATTCCACTTATTGTACCTTTGGTTTGTGATCCTGTTTCTTCGATACTGGTTATCATTCTCCATGTCCTCCAGTAAACTAACCATTCCTTGGATTGTTTTAATTTGGCCTTGTCGCCTGGCCTTCTGGATGGCCTCTTCGTAATGGTAACCCAGTTGTATCACCAACGACTCTTCCGGTATCCTGGGTTCCAAATTTCTGGCTAAACATACCTTTCCCAGAAAGTACGATGTTAACGTGTGTCCTCCTTGTGTCTCGTACCTTCCGTTACTGATGTCATTGCGGACCACATTCTGTGTTGATTCGGACCAATACTTCTCCCTGAATTGTTTCTTGAACTCTTGAGTATCATTTATCTCAGGTCTTGTGGCCGTCCACCAATTGTCATGGGTGTCACGAAACATCTCGTCGATCATACTTCTTACATTGGACCATCTGGTTTCTTTGTTCTTCTCTATCAGCTCTTCTACCCGTTTGAGGAATTCTATCGGGTTTCTCCGGTAGCTACGAAAATTAATCATTTCTCGAGGTTCACTGGTTATGAATTGTGTGTGATTATATGGTTTTTCTCTTAATGCATCTAATTCCTCCTGCATCTGTTTCTCTCGCATACTGATTCCCTGGATTTTTTCTCGGTTTTCTCGGGTCAGTCCGTCGATTTTATCTATGACGGTGTACACTTTCTCCACCCGATTGTTTACATCCAGTTGTAGCTCTTGGTGCCTCTCCTCCAATTCCTTGGCCACCTCCTGTTTCTTCTTCTGGCATCTTTCGGTAAGGGCTTGGTAGAATTCAGTCGCTCTCAACTTATTTTCTTCCTCGACATCGATGATTTTATAATTCATTTCTTCCCGTACTTGTAACAAGGCTTCGTTGGTCTCTGCTACCGATTGCCTGGTCTCCTCTCGACACTCGACCAATTGTTGCTCCCATTCCTCCTTGGTTTTCTCCCTTGCTTCCTCTATCTTCTGTTGGAGAATATCATGATTATTTTCCATCTTTTGATTTACTATTTCTAGATCCTTCTTGATCTGTTTCTTCAACTCTTCACTCTTCTTTTCCAATGCCTCCTGACTTCTCTTCAAGTCTTCATGGTTGCTCTCTATCTTGTCGTTCAGGAATTCTGTACTCTCCTTCATTTGCTTCTTCAATACTTCAACGTTTTGGTCCAGTTTTTCCAGTTTTTTATTCAAACCTTCCTGGTTCCTATTTATTTGTCCAAACTGTTCCATCATCATTCTCATCAAACTATCTAAATTCGTTTCTTCTGTTGGTTCGACTGGTTGTTGGTTTACCATGACTTCTGCTTCTATTTCTGGTTCAGGTTCAGGTGGGTTTGGATTTTCCATTTGGTCTTCCTGTGGGTTTTCTTCTGACAATTCTCCAGTCGTTTCCTCCACTTCTACTTCCTCAACTTCCTCCATTTCTTCTGGGTTTCCTTCTTGGTTTGGTGTTTCCTTCCCTTTGCGTCTCGTAACCATCCCGTGTCTATTCATGATAGCCGCTAGTTATTCTTCCTAGCCGCACGTTGTTGGTCGCCAATATGTAACGTAGAGAATGGGGGTGTACTTCCTTTCTTCTTAAAGCCCCTCGTTGGGTTCGTCAATATGTAACGTAGAAAACGAGGTCGTACCTGTTGAAATGTATCACACTTGTTTATTTTGTGTATTTGTGTGAATGTAGTGTGTTTGCCTCACACTGGTTGTTACATAAATCGACGTCACTACTGGAGTCCGTAGCGTTGTCAATGCCACCAGTACAACCTACCTGTTAATTCATAGGGATTACGATTCCCGGGTGGCGCCAAATTGTTTCTGTTAAAACAATTAAAATATTTAATTTTTAAGATAATACGTGGTATTAGCTAGACAGCTGTGACGTTCGAATTGTTCCCGCTGCTACACAGGTTGTCGACTCGGCCACTCGTGATGAGCGCTAGTTGGCTATAACTTAAAACTTCGCTAACACACATATATTCTACAAAAATCCTATGAAATAACAAGATAGTAATGTTCTGTACTGCGTTTTTTAATACACATTTAAATATCAATAAATATGACAAATGGATCATAAATAATTGTATAATACTAGGCTCCGACTTAGAGCTTGAAGCACAAATATCTCAAGGTTGGCAAAATGGATTTCAAAACCTTATCGTTGCCGACACGGCATTAAGTTACATACAAAATATTACCAGTTTTAAAATCTGGGGTTCTTTGGATCATGAAAATAGACATAAACGTTGATTACATGCAAAAAAAGTACACTACTATACCTTATGCGTACTTAGGATTTATAATGTGTTTGTACAAATTGTTCAGTAGTGTCGTATTTCTGTTACAGTAGTTATGTTCACAAATAAGGTTATCTCTACAGTTTAATTAAATGTTTTTTAATGTAAGTAAATTATGCCTTTACCTTTGAAAGAAAATACTACTTTTTAAATAGTGAGAAATTTTATCATTTGAAAATAATTTAAGTAATTTGGGGTTTTGGGAGTAAGAAATTATTCGGTACTTATCAGTTCATCTCACGTTGTCTGTATCGTCATCAGGATAGGCGTATATTTTTCGAATTTGGGCTGGTTGAAGGCTTCCAACATCTTCTTCAAACTGGTCTGGGTTTTTTCTTTAATTAGTTTATTTAATTTCGTTCCTGGACATCATTAATTCTGTATAGATCGACGTCTCTTCATATTGGGTTATCTTGGTTCACTGATTCGACTTTTTATAACTGTTTAAATTAAAATTTTAGTTTGTCCAATTTTTCGTGTGGCTTACCCACGCTTCGTTTCTTCAGCGTCTCTAAAATTTAACGGAAAAATAAGCCCTCAAACGTCTCGTTGTCATAGTAACCAATAATTCAATGCTTGGTTAATTACTCCTTACATACATTGTTAGAAATATTTGAATTTTTATTCAAATTTATTAAGTATTTTCCTAATGATTTTATTCCCTTATAATTCCTTTGGGATAATAAATGACATCACTATTATTTTTCTTTCCTTTCAAAGTTTACAAAGATACCTCATAAGGTCATATTCTGCTACACATTAACTATAGTCTAATTATTTGACATTTAATAAATAACATATCTTTCTTGAATTAAATTATTACAATAATATTTCTGTGTTGAAATAACTGATATTTAATTACTGTCCATTCACTGTTCTTAGATTAGTAAGATTTTTTGTGAAATTGATACAATTTGCATTTGAATGTCTTTGGCAGTTAACTGTTTTCATAGTCACAAACAGCCATTATTGTTTTTTAGTGTATTTCCTTTTTCAAATTACATTCTGAATTCATCCTGATGGGCTTCACTTATTTGTTTGTGTTTTAATTACTATTCAACATACATTTTCATTACTCTTAATTTAAAATATAATAGTTAGGTTTATGGACTGTAAGTCCCCTTTCAGTCATATTCCTTCTTTAACATTGAATCAACTATTCTTTACAAGTCATAAATTATTCTTAGTACTAACATTGATTTCTTTCTTGTCTTATAAACTAGGGTGATAAACATTGTCACTTTCTCTAATATTATGAAGGTTAATTCCCCTTTCAACATGGGGTGTTGTATTCTTTATAATTTTAATCTTTAATAACAAACTTTACTTCTATCCTATCATGCCATGTTAACACAAGTTATTGTACTGGGCTTTCTCCCTGAATATTATTACAAGCTTCCTTAATATTAATTTGGATTACTATTTCTAATTACTTCTAGGTATATAACTAATTATAATCTCACTCCAATCATTGGTGGTTTATCAATGTTTTACAGAGTGTCTATCTACTTAGCATTCTATTTTGAATGTTTCACATCCACTTTCACTATTTTTTAGGCCATTTACACTTCACTAAAGCACTTCACTTTGGTTCACTGTTTTGTAATTAGTGTTATTTAATGGGTAATCCCTATACTTTCTCCTACCATTTCTCACTATTTTGTTTTAGTATTATTTTTACTATTAACAATACTAGGCTAGTTGTGTTTTGGTTGAATCTAACCTTTCTGACAGGGTTAGTGTACCTTTCCTATACTACATTGCTTTACAATTGTATTTTTCTTAAAAATGGGTACATATGTTAAATTAATGCTAATAATAACATTGGTTTCATTAATACTTAATTATTCAAGGTTTATTGACCGTATTCTATCTCTAAACGTACAATCTTTCCCTTTTATATATGTGTGTTAGTTTCCCCTTGGGTTTTATCTGTCTTCTCTTCATTCTTCCTCTTCTTCTTCTTCTTCAATCCGGTTCGGTTCTCCTCTTCTTCTCTTCTGGTTTAAATTCTGTTTACTTGTATGGATCTGTCCTCTTCTTCTGGTTCTTCTTTAGTTCTGTGTCCATCATTGTTTTGTCTATCATATTTTTCTTAAGTATGTTACGTGGTTCCCTTCTTTATGTTTGGGTTGTTGGCTCAATCATGTCAAAATATTTACATTTTAATAAGTATGTTACGTGGTTCCCTTCTTTATGTTTGGGTTTTTTGGCTCAATCACTTGGGTTGGGTAATATCGTCGTACGTCTTGTCAAAGTATTTACATTTTAATCATTTTTTACACATTTTATTTCATATGAAGTAATTTTATATCAAGAATTATCTTTTTTATCACTGGTACGAGATTTGGCTTAATTGTATCGTTACATAATGCCTCTCCTCTAAAATTGATCATTTTAATAAAACACTAGCATAGTTTTTTATGAAATTATCAGTTATAGATAACTTTTTTCCTTCTCTTCCTTGTTTGTTTCTCCATTCTCCATTTCTCTTCTTACTTAATTCACTCCATTTTATTTGGATCTGTTTTGATTTATTTCCATTGGTGCATATTCCCTCATACACAAATTTTTTTTCCTAACTTTATATAGTAGCTGGTTTCTCCCATTACTACTCATTTTTCTGAGACTAGAGGCACATCTTCTCTACTCAGTTCATATAGATTGCTGGACTTTTCAACAGGCAATCTTAAATCTTTGTCAACTTGTGACTTAATAATAATAATAATATAATTGGGATTGTCCACCTCGTGGTTTGTTTTTAGATCACTTTATCATTACTACTCATTCTTTCTTCCGCTATACCTTAACTATACACTATCATCTACTCGTATACTATATTGAGAAATTTTATCTTTATTCATATGTTAATGTCATCATATCTCACTTTTCATTATTTTGTTTTCAATGCTCGTTGTGATCATTTTAATTGTTTTAGACATTTAGCAGGATTCTGCTTTAGCCATATTTGTATATTTGTTTTATATACAATTTCTCTCTCCTTGTACCAGGTATAGTTTTATTTTTTTTTTTTTTCTTATAATACTGTTGATTCAGTATAATTTCAAGTATTTATCTCAGTAATTTGAACTTGATTTTATTTTTGTTTATTTTACTCTGTATTCAACATCATTTTTGATAATTCTTTGGTCTTACCTTAAAGGAATGTTTGAGTAAGCTGCTCTTACAATCTCTTTTAGAATTTTGAAATCGGTTTCCTTTCACAATGGTTTTATTCTTCTTCGTAAAACTTTTTTATTGAAGTTTGGTTGTAAACTCCCTTGATTTTCCTTGTATTGATATTACTGATCTGGTAAGTATTATTACCATTGTCTCTTGTGATGATATACTATTTATTATGATATACATAATTGTTCTATTCATATCGCTATACACTGGACCTTGTTATTTATATTTTGTTAAGTTGACTTCTCCTTTTCTTTCCTTTATTATTTCCTTCTCTTGTTCGACTCTTTGTTATTAGGCACCTCTACTCCTTCAAGTGCTTGGTAGACACACTTATTCTGGATGATATTTTATTCAAGTTCATTGACCATGGTTCATTAGGCATTCCACCTATCGGCCGTCCCTTCTTCTTCGTCAATGACTTGCCCTTCTGTCTGAGGTGTGTTTGATCGATTTCCATTATTTCTTGGTGGAATCCATAGTTCCGGCGGGTTTCGTTTGTTATATGCTATGCGGAAATTTTCTTCTGGGTCATTGCTGAATGGTATCCAGTCGTAGTTTTCTTCGGTCTGATTACTTCCGTATGGAGTGTCCCTTCTTTGGTTATTGTTTCCGGATCTCACTCCCACTATACTGTTCACCTGTCGTATGTTTTGTGCATTTTCTTCTCTTGGGCTCTGGTTATCTTCATTGCGAGGTGGTTCATCATTCCTACCCTCTGCTGGTGGGCTATTATTGTTATTTGATACTTGATAATAACAGTTAGGACGATAGTTCTGGCCATATCTTCTTTGGTTATTCTGTTTTTGTCCACGGATGAAGTTTACTCGACGTCTGTCGTCATTTCTATACTGATTACCCCCGGGTCCCCGGTTGTACTGGTCATTGGGATGATACCGGTTGCCGTAATAATTATGGTCATTGGGGTGACCATTGGTACGTCGTTCAGATCCATTTCCTCGGTAATTATCATTCTGTCGGTAATTATTATTTGGGCTGTTTCTATTATTGTTTTGATTTCCTGAGTGATGGTTCTGTTGGCCTCTGTTACCAGGCTGATCGTTTGGAGGGTGTTGCTGGGTATTTCTATTGAACGTTTGTTCTGCATTATTATCATTATTATTGCGGCCCCAGTTATTTCTGTTATTGTTTTGTGGATAATTGTATGGTCTATGGAAATTAGTTGTATTGTTATTTTCATTCCACTTATTGTACCTTTGGTTTGTGATCCTGTTTCTTCGATACTGGTTATCATTCTCCATGTCCTCCAGTAAACTAACCATTCCTTGGATTGTTTTAATTTGGCCTTGTCGCCTGGCCTTCTGGATGGCCTCTTCGTAATGGTAACCCAGTTGTATCACCAACGACTCTTCCGGTATCCTGGGTTCCAAATTTCTGGCTAAACATACCTTTCCCAGAAAGTACGATGTTAACGTGTGTCCTCCTTGTGTCTCGTACCTTCCGTTACTGATGTCATTGCGGACCACATTCTGTGTTGATTCGGACCAATACTTCTCCCTGAATTGTTTCTTGAACTCTTGAGTATCATTTATCTCAGGTCTTGTGGCCGTCCACCAATTGTCATGGGTGTCACGAAACATCTCGTCGATCATACTTCTTACATTGGACCATCTGGTTTCTTTGTTCTTCTCTATCAGCTCTTCTACCCGTTTGAGGAATTCTATCGGGTTTCTCCGGTAGCTACGAAAATTAATCATTTCTCGAGGTTCACTGGTTATGAATTGTGTGTGATTATATGGTTTTTCTCTTAATGCATCTAATTCCTCCTGCATCTGTTTCTCTCGCATACTGATTCCCTGGATTTTTTCTCGGTTTTCTCGGGTCAGTCCGTCGATTTTATCTATGACGGTGTACACTTTCTCCACCCGATTGTTTACATCCAGTTGTAGCTCTTGGTGCCTCTCCTCCAATTCCTTGGCCACCTCCTGTTTCTTCTTCTGGCATCTTTCGGTAAGGGCTTGGTAGAATTCAGTCGCTCTCAACTTATTTTCTTCCTCGACATCGATGATTTTATAATTCATTTCTTCCCGTACTTGTAACAAGGCTTCGTTGGTCTCTGCTACCGATTGCCTGGTCTCCTCTCGACACTCGACCAATTGTTGCTCCCATTCCTCCTTGGTTTTCTCCCTTGCTTCCTCTATCTTCTGTTGGAGAATATCATGATTATTTTCCATCTTTTGATTTACTATTTCTAGATCCTTCTTGATCTGTTTCTTCAACTCTTCACTCTTCTTTTCCAATGCCTCCTGACTTCTCTTCAAGTCTTCATGGTTGCTCTCTATCTTGTCGTTCAGGAATTCTGTACTCTCCTTCATTTGCTTCTTCAATACTTCAACGTTTTGGTCCAGTTTTTCCAGTTTTTTATTCAAACCTTCCTGGTTCCTATTTATTTGTCCAAACTGTTCCATCATCATTCTCATCAAACTATCTAAATTCGTTTCTTCTGTTGGTTCGACTGGTTGTTGGTTTACCATGACTTCTGCTTCTATTTCTGGTTCAGGTTCAGGTGGGTTTGGATTTTCCATTTGGTCTTCCTGTGGGTTTTCTTCTGACAATTCTCCAGTCGTTTCCTCCACTTCTACTTCCTCAACTTCCTCCATTTCTTCTGGGTTTCCTTCTTGGTTTGGTGTTTCCTTCCCTTTGCGTCTCGTAACCATCCCGTGTCTATTCATGATAGCCGCTAGTTATTCTTCCTAGCCGCACGTTGTTGGTCGCCAATATGTAACGTAGAGAATGGGGGTGTACTTCCTTTCTTCTTAAAGCCCCTCGTTGGGTTCGTCAATATGTAACGTAGAAAACGAGGTCGTACCTGTTGAAATGTATCACACTTGTTTATTTTGTGTATTTGTGTGAATGTAGTGTGTTTGCCTCACACTGGTTGTTACATAAATCGACGTCACTACTGGAGTCCGTAGCGTTGTCAATGCCACCAGTACAACCTACCTGTTAATTCATAGGGATTACGATTCCCGGGTGGCGCCAAATTGTTTCTGTTAAAACAATTAAAATATTTAATTTTTAAGATAATACGTGGTATTAGCTAGACAGCTGTGACGTTCGAATTGTTCCCGCTGCTACACAGGTTGTCGACTCGGCCACTCGTGATGAGCGCTAGTTGGCTATAACTTAAAACTTCGCTAACACACATATATTCTACAAAAATCCTATGAAATAACAAGATAGTAATGTTCTGTACTGCGTTTTTTAATACACATTTAAATATCAATAAATATGACAAATGGATCATAAATAATTGTATAATACTAGGCTCCGACTTAGAGCTTGAAGCACAAATATCTCAAGGTTGGCAAAATGGATTTCAAAACCTTATCGTTGCCGACACGGCATTAAGTTACATACAAAATATTACCAGTTTTAAAATCTGGGGTTCTTTGGATCATGAAAATAGACATAAACGTTGATTACATGCAAAAAAAGTACACTACTATACCTTATGCGTACTTAGGATTTATAATGTGTTTGTACAAATTGTTCAGTAGTGTCGTATTTCTGTTACAGTAGTTATGTTCACAAATAAGGTTATCTCTACAGTTTAATTAAATGTTTTTTAATGTAAGTAAATTATGCCTTTACCTTTGAAAGAAAATACTACTTTTTAAATAGTGAGAAATTTTATCATTTGAAAATAATTTAAGTAATTTGGGGTTTTGGGAGTAAGAAATTATTCGGTACTTATCAGTTCATCTCACGTTGTCTGTATCGTCATCAGGATAGGCGTATATTTTTCGAATTTGGGCTGGTTGAAGGCTTCCAACATCTTCTTCAAACTGGTCTGGGTTTTTTCTTTAATTAGTTTATTTAATTTCGTTCCTGGACATCATTAATTCTGTATAGATCGACGTCTCTTCATATTGGGTTATCTTGGTTCACTGATTCGACTTTTTATAACTGTTTAAATTAAAATTTTAGTTTGTCCAATTTTTCGTGTGGCTTACCCACGCTTCGTTTCTTCAGCGTCTCTAAAATTTAACGGAAAAATAAGCCCTCAAACGTCTCGTTGTCATAGTAACCAATAATTCAATGCTTGGTTAATTACTCCTTACATACATTGTTAGAAATATTTGAATTTTTATTCAAATTTATTAAGTATTTTCCTAATGATTTTATTCCCTTATAATTCCTTTGGGATAATAAATGACATCACTATTATTTTTCTTTCCTTTCAAAGTTTACAAAGATACCTCATAAGGTCATATTCTGCTACACATTAACTATAGTCTAATTATTTGACATTTAATAAATAACATATCTTTCTTGAATTAAATTATTACAATAATATTTCTGTGTTGAAATAACTGATATTTAATTACTGTCCATTCACTGTTCTTAGATTAGTAAGATTTTTTGTGAAATTGATACAATTTGCATTTGAATGTCTTTGGCAGTTAACTGTTTTCATAGTCACAAACAGCCATTATTGTTTTTTAGTGTATTTCCTTTTTCAAATTACATTCTGAATTCATCCTGATGGGCTTCACTTATTTGTTTGTGTTTTAATTACTATTCAACATACATTTTCATTACTCTTAATTTAAAATATAATAGTTAGGTTTATGGACTGTAAGTCCCCTTTCAGTCATATTCCTTCTTTAACATTGAATCAACTATTCTTTACAAGTCATAAATTATTCTTAGTACTAACATTGATTTCTTTCTTGTCTTATAAACTAGGGTGATAAACATTGTCACTTTCTCTAATATTATGAAGGTTAATTCCCCTTTCAACATGGGGTGTTGTATTCTTTATAATTTTAATCTTTAATAACAAACTTTACTTCTATCCTATCATGCCATGTTAACACAAGTTATTGTACTGGGCTTTCTCCCTGAATATTATTACAAGCTTCCTTAATATTAATTTGGATTACTATTTCTAATTACTTCTAGGTATATAACTAATTATAATCTCACTCCAATCATTGGTGGTTTATCAATGTTTTACAGAGTGTCTATCTACTTAGCATTCTATTTTGAATGTTTCACATCCACTTTCACTATTTTTTAGGCCATTTACACTTCACTAAAGCACTTCACTTTGGTTCACTGTTTTGTAATTAGTGTTATTTAATGGGTAATCCCTATACTTTCTCCTACCATTTCTCACTATTTTGTTTTAGTATTATTTTTACTATTAACAATACTAGGCTAGTTGTGTTTTGGTTGAATCTAACCTTTCTGACAGGGTTAGTGTACCTTTCCTATACTACATTGCTTTACAATTGTATTTTTCTTAAAAATGGGTACATATGTTAAATTAATGCTAATAATAACATTGGTTTCATTAATACTTAATTATTCAAGGTTTATTGACCGTATTCTATCTCTAAACGTACAATCTTTCCCTTTTATATATGTGTGTTAGTTTCCCCTTGGGTTTTATCTGTCTTCTCTTCATTCTTCCTCTTCTTCTTCTTCTTCAATCCGGTTCGGTTCTCCTCTTCTTCTCTTCTGGTTTAAATTCTGTTTACTTGTATGGATCTGTCCTCTTCTTCTGGTTCTTCTTTAGTTCTGTGTCCATCATTGTTTTGTCTATCATATTTTTCTTAAGTATGTTACGTGGTTCCCTTCTTTATGTTTGGGTTGTTGGCTCAATCATGTCAAAATATTTACATTTTAATAAGTATGTTACGTGGTTCCCTTCTTTATGTTTGGGTTTTTTGGCTCAATCACTTGGGTTGGGTAATATCGTCGTACGTCTTGTCAAAGTATTTACATTTTAATCATTTTTTACACATTTTATTTCATATGAAGTAATTTTATATCAAGAATTATCTTTTTTATCACTGGTACGAGATTTGGCTTAATTGTATCGTTACATAATGCCTCTCCTCTAAAATTGATCATTTTAATAAAACACTAGCATAGTTTTTTATGAAATTATCAGTTATAGATAACTTTTTTCCTTCTCTTCCTTGTTTGTTTCTCCATTCTCCATTTCTCTTCTTACTTAATTCACTCCATTTTATTTGGATCTGTTTTGATTTATTTCCATTGGTGCATATTCCCTCATACACAAATTTTTTTTCCTAACTTTATATAGTAGCTGGTTTCTCCCATTACTACTCATTTTTCTGAGACTAGAGGCACATCTTCTCTACTCAGTTCATATAGATTGCTGGACTTTTCAACAGGCAATCTTAAATCTTTGTCAACTTGTGACTTAATAATAATAATAATATAATTGGGATTGTCCACCTCGTGGTTTGTTTTTAGATCACTTTATCATTACTACTCATTCTTTCTTCCGCTATACCTTAACTATACACTATCATCTACTCGTATACTATATTGAGAAATTTTATCTTTATTCATATGTTAATGTCATCATATCTCACTTTTCATTATTTTGTTTTCAATGCTCGTTGTGATCATTTTAATTGTTTTAGACATTTAGCAGGATTCTGCTTTAGCCATATTTGTATATTTGTTTTATATACAATTTCTCTCTCCTTGTACCAGGTATAGTTTTATTTTTTTTTTTTTTCTTATAATACTGTTGATTCAGTATAATTTCAAGTATTTATCTCAGTAATTTGAACTTGATTTTATTTTTGTTTATTTTACTCTGTATTCAACATCATTTTTGATAATTCTTTGGTCTTACCTTAAAGGAATGTTTGAGTAAGCTGCTCTTACAATCTCTTTTAGAATTTTGAAATCGGTTTCCTTTCACAATGGTTTTATTCTTCTTCGTAAAACTTTTTTATTGAAGTTTGGTTGTAAACTCCCTTGATTTTCCTTGTATTGATATTACTGATCTGGTAAGTATTATTACCATTGTCTCTTGTGATGATATACGATTTATTATGATATACATAATTGTTCTATTCATATCGCTATACACTGGACCTTGTTATTTATATTTTGTTAAGTTGACTTCTCCTTTTCTTTCCTTTATTATTTCCTTCTCGTGTTCGACTCTTTGTTATTAGGCACCTCTACTCCTTCAAGTGCTTGGTAGACACACTTATTCTGGATGATATTTTATTCAAGTTCATTGACCATGGTTCATTAGGCATTCCACCTATCGGCCGTCCCTTCTTCTTCGTCAATGACTTGCCCTTCTGTCTGAGGTGTGTTTGATCGATTTCCATTATTTCTTGGTGGAATCCATAGTTCCGGCGGGTTTCGTTTGTTATATGCTATGCGGAAATTTTCTTCTGGGTCATTGCTGAATGGTATCCAGTCGTAGTTTTCTTCGGTCTGATTACTTCCGTATGGAGTGTCCCTTCTTTGGTTATTGTTTCCGGATCTCACTCCCACTATACTGTTCACCTGTCGTATGTTTTGTGCATTTTCTTCTCTTGGGCTCTGGTTATCTTCATTGCGAGGTGGTTCATCATTCCTACCCTCTGCTGGTGGGCTATTATTGTTATTTGATACTTGATAATAACAGTTAGGACGATAGTTCTGGCCATATCTTCTTTGGTTATTCTGTTTTTGTCCACGGATGAAGTTTACTCGACGTCTGTCGTCATTTCTATACTGATTACCCCCGGGTCCCCGGTTGTACTGGTCATTGGGATGATACCGGTTGCCGTAATAATTATGGTCATTGGGGTGACCATTGGTACGTCGTTCAGATCCATTTCCTCGGTAATTATCATTCTGTCGGTAATTATTATTTGGGCTGTTTCTATTATTGTTTTGATTTCCTGAGTGATGGTTCTGTTGGCCTCTGTTACCAGGCTGATCGTTTGGAGGGTGTTGCTGGGTATTTCTATTGAACGTTTGTTCTGCATTATTATCATTATTATTGCGGCCCCAGTTATTTCTGTTATTGTTTTGTGGATAATTGTATGGTCTATGGAAATTAGTTGTATTGTTATTTTCATTCCACTTATTGTACCTTTGGTTTGTGATCCTGTTTCTTCGATACTGGTTATCATTCTCCATGTCCTCCAGTAAACTAACCATTCCTTGGATTGTTTTAATTTGGCCTTGTCGCCTGGCCTTCTGGATGGCCTCTTCGTAATGGTAACCCAGTTGTATCACCAACGACTCTTCCGGTATCCTGGGTTCCAAATTTCTGGCTAAACATACCTTTCCCAGAAAGTACGATGTTAACGTGTGTCCTCCTTGTGTCTCGTACCTTCCGTTACTGATGTCATTGCGGACCACATTCTGTGTTGATTCGGACCAATACTTCTCCCTGAATTGTTTCTTGAACTCTTGAGTATCATTTATCTCAGGTCTTGTGGCCGTCCACCAATTGTCATGGGTGTCACGAAACATCTCGTCGATCATACTTCTTACATTGGACCATCTGGTTTCTTTGTTCTTCTCTATCAGCTCTTCTACCCGTTTGAGGAATTCTATCGGGTTTCTCCGGTAGCTACGAAAATTAATCATTTCTCGAGGTTCACTGGTTATGAATTGTGTGTGATTATATGGTTTTTCTCTTAATGCATCTAATTCCTCCTGCATCTGTTTCTCTCGCATACTGATTCCCTGGATTTTTTCTCGGTTTTCTCGGGTCAGTCCGTCGATTTTATCTATGACGGTGTACACTTTCTCCACCCGATTGTTTACATCCAGTTGTAGCTCTTGGTGCCTCTCCTCCAATTCCTTGGCCACCTCCTGTTTCTTCTTCTGGCATCTTTCGGTAAGGGCTTGGTAGAATTCAGTCGCTCTCAACTTATTTTCTTCCTCGACATCGATGATTTTATAATTAATTTCTTCCCGTACTTGTAACAAGGCTTCGTTGGTCTCTGCTACCGATTGCCTGGTCTCCTCTCGACACTCGACCAATTGTTGCTCCCATTCCTCCTTGGTTTTCTCCCTTGCTTCCTCTATCTTCTGTTGGAGAATATCATGATTATTTTCCATCTTTTGATTTACTATTTCTAGATCCTTCTTGATCTGTTTCTTCAACTCTTCACTCTTCTTTTCCAATGCCTCCTGACTTCTCTTCAAGTCTTCATGGTTGCTCTCTATCTTGTCGTTCAGGAATTCTGTACTCTCCTTCATTTGCTTCTTCAATACTTCAACGTTTTGGTCCAGTTTTTCCAGTTTTTTATTCAAACCTTCCTGGTTCCTATTTATTTGTCCAAACTGTTCCATCATCATTCTCATCAAACTATCTAAATTCGTTTCTTCTGTTGGTTCGACTGGTTGTTGGTTTACCATGACTTCTGCTTCTATTTCTGGTTCAGGTTCAGGTGGGTTTGGATTTTCCATTTGGTCTTCCTGTGGGTTTTCTTCTGACAATTCTCCAGTCGTTTCCTCCACTTCTACTTCCTCAACTTCCTCCATTTCTTCTGGGTTTCCTTCTTGGTTTGGTGTTTCCTTCCCTTTGCGTCTCGTAACCATCCCGTGTCTATTCATGATAGCCGCTAGTTATTCTTCCTAGCCGCACGTTGTTGGTCGCCAATATGTAACGTAGAGAATGGGGGTGTACTTCCTTTCTTCTTAAAGCCCCTCGTTGGGTTCGTCAATATGTAACGTAGAAAACGAGGTCGTACCTGTTGAAATGTATCACACTTGTTTATTTTGTGTATTTGTGTGAATGTAGTGTGTTTGCCTCACACTGGTTGTTACATAAATCGACGTCACTACTGGAGTCCGTAGCGTTGTCAATGTCACCAGTACAACCTACCTGTTAATTCATAGGGATTACGATTCCCGGGTGGCGCCAAATTGTTTCTGTTAAAACAATTAAAATATTTAATTTTTAAGATAATACGTGGTATTAGCTAGACAGCTGTGACGTTCGAATTGTTCCCGCTGCTACACAGGTTGTCGACTCGGCCACTCGTGATGAGCGCTAGTTGGCTATAACTTAAAACTTCGCTAACACACATATATTCTACAAAAATCCTATGAAATAACAAGATAGTAATGTTCTGTACTGCGTTTTTTAATACACATTTAAATATCAATAAATATGACAAATGGATCATAAATAATTGTATAATACTAGGCTCCGACTTAGAGCTTGAAGCACAAATATCTCAAGGTTGGCAAAATGGATTTCAAAACCTTATCGTTGCCGACACGGCATTAAGTTACATACAAAATATTACCAGTTTTAAAATCTGGGGTTCTTTGGATCATGAAAATAGACATAAACGTTGATTACATGCAAAAAAAGTACACTACTATACCTTATGCGTACTTAGGATTTATAATGTGTTTGTACAAATTGTTCAGTAGTGTCGTATTTCTGTTACAGTAGTTATGTTCACAAATAAGGTTATCTCTACAGTTTAATTAAATGTTTTTTAATGTAAGTAAATTATGCCTTTACCTTTGAAAGAAAATACTACTTTTTAAATAGTGAGAAATTTTATCATTTGAAAATAATTTAAGTAATTTGGGGTTTTGGGAGTAAGAAATTATTCGGTACTTATCAGTTCATCTCACGTTGTCTGTATCGTCATCAGGATAGGCGTATATTTTTCGAATTTGGGCTGGTTGAAGGCTTCCAACATCTTCTTCAAACTGGTCTGGGTTTTTTCTTTAATTAGTTTATTTAATTTCGTTCCTGGACATCATTAATTCTGTATAGATCGACGTCTCTTCATATTGGGTTATCTTGGTTCACTGATTCGACTTTTTATAACTGTTTAAATTAAAATTTTAGTTTGTCCAATTTTTCGTGTGGCTTACCCACGCTTCGTTTCTTCAGCGTCTCTAAAATTTAACGGAAAAATAAGCCCTCAAACGTCTCGTTGTCATAGTAACCAATAATTCAATGCTTGGTTAATTACTCCTTACATACATTGTTAGAAATATTTGAATTTTTATTCAAATTTATTAAGTATTTTCCTAATGATTTTATTCCCTTATAATTCCTTTGGGATAATAAATGACATCACTATTATTTTTCTTTCCTTTCAAAGTTTACAAAGATACCTCATAAGGTCATATTCTGCTACACATTAACTATAGTCTAATTATTTGACATTTAATAAATAACATATCTTTCTTGAATTAAATTATTACAATAATATTTCTGTGTTGAAATAACTGATATTTAATTACTGTCCATTCACTGTTCTTAGATTAGTAAGATTTTTTGTGAAATTGATACAATTTGCATTTGAATGTCTTTGGCAGTTAACTGTTTTCATAGTCACAAACAGCCATTATTGTTTTTTAGTGTATTTCCTTTTTCAAATTACATTCTGAATTCATCCTGATGGGCTTCACTTATTTGTTTGTGTTTTAATTACTATTCAACATACATTTTCATTACTCTTAATTTAAAATATAATAGTTAGGTTTATGGACTGTAAGTCCCCTTTCAGTCATATTCCTTCTTTAACATTGAATCAACTATTCTTTACAAGTCATAAATTATTCTTAGTACTAACATTGATTTCTTTCTTGTCTTATAAACTAGGGTGATAAACATTGTCACTTTCTCTAATATTATGAAGGTTAATTCCCCTTTCAACATGGGGTGTTGTATTCTTTATAATTTTAATCTTTAATAACAAACTTTACTTCTATCCTATCATGCCATGTTAACACAAGTTATTGTACTGGGCTTTCTCCCTGAATATTATTACAAGCTTCCTTAATATTAATTTGGATTACTATTTCTAATTACTTCTAGGTATATAACTAATTATAATCTCACTCCAATCATTGGTGGTTTATCAATGTTTTACAGAGTGTCTATCTACTTAGCATTCTATTTTGAATGTTTCACATCCACTTTCACTATTTTTTAGGCCATTTACACTTCACTAAAGCACTTCACTTTGGTTCACTGTTTTGTAATTAGTGTTATTTAATGGGTAATCCCTATACTTTCTCCTACCATTTCTCACTATTTTGTTTTAGTATTATTTTTACTATTAACAATACTAGGCTAGTTGTGTTTTGGTTGAATCTAACCTTTCTGACAGGGTTAGTGTACCTTTCCTATACTACATTGCTTTACAATTGTATTTTTCTTAAAAATGGGTACATATGTTAAATTAATGCTAATAATAACATTGGTTTCATTAATACTTAATTATTCAAGGTTTATTGACCGTATTCTATCTCTAAACGTACAATCTTTCCCTTTTATATATGTGTGTTAGTTTCCCCTTGGGTTTTATCTGTCTTCTCTTCATTCTTCCTCTTCTTCTTCTTCTTCAATCCGGTTCGGTTCTCCTCTTCTTCTCTTCTGGTTTAAATTCTGTTTACTTGTATGGATCTGTCCTCTTCTTCTGGTTCTTCTTTAGTTCTGTGTCCATCATTGTTTTGTCTATCATATTTTTCTTAAGTATGTTACGTGGTTCCCTTCTTTATGTTTGGGTTGTTGGCTCAATCATGTCAAAATATTTACATTTTAATAAGTATGTTACGTGGTTCCCTTCTTTATGTTTGGGTTTTTTGGCTCAATCACTTGGGTTGGGTAATATCGTCGTACGTCTTGTCAAAGTATTTACATTTTAATCATTTTTTACACATTTTATTTCATATGAAGTAATTTTATATCAAGAATTATCTTTTTTATCACTGGTACGAGATTTGGCTTAATTGTATCGTTACATAATGCCTCTCCTCTAAAATTGATCATTTTAATAAAACACTAGCATAGTTTTTTATGAAATTATCAGTTATAGATAACTTTTTTCCTTCTCTTCCTTGTTTGTTTCTCCATTCTCCATTTCTCTTCTTACTTAATTCACTCCATTTTATTTGGATCTGTTTTGATTTATTTCCATTGGTGCATATTCCCTCATACACAAATTTTTTTTCCTAACTTTATATAGTAGCTGGTTTCTCCCATTACTACTCATTTTTCTGAGACTAGAGGCACATCTTCTCTACTCAGTTCATATAGATTGCTGGACTTTTCAACAGTCAATCTTAAATCTTTGTCAACTTGTGACTTAATAATAATAATAATATAATTGGGATTGTCCACCTTGTGGTTTGTTTTTAGATCACTTTATCATTACTACTCATTCTTTCTTCCGCTATACCTTAACTATACACTATCATCTACTCGTATACTATATTGAGAAATTTTATCTTTATTCATATGTTAATGTCATCATATCTCACTTTTCATTATTTTGTTTTCAATGCTCGTTGTGATCATTTTAATTGTTTTAGACATTTAGCAGGATTCTGCTTTAGCCATATTTGTATATTTGTTTTATATACAATTTCTCTCTCCTTGTACCAGGTATAGTTTTATTTTTTTTTTTTCTTATAATACTGTTGATTCAGTATAATTTCAAGTATTTATCTCAGTAATTTGAACTTGATTTTATTTTTGTTTATTTTACTCTGTATTCAACATCATTTTTGATAATTCTTTGGTCTTACCTTAAAGGAATGTTTGAGTAAGCTGCTCTTACAATCTCTTTTAGAATTTTGAAATCGGTTTCCTTTCACAATGGTTTTATTCTTCTTCGTAAAACTTTTTTATTGAAGTTTGGTTGTAAACTCCCTTGATTTTCCTTGTATTGATATTACTGATCTGGTAAGTATTATTACCATTGTCTCTTGTGATGATATACGATTTATTATGATATACATAATTGTTCTATTCATATCGCTATACACTGGACCTTGTTATTTATATTTTGTTAAGTTGACTTCTCCTTTTCTTTCCTTTATTATTTCCTTCTCTTGTTCGACTCTTTGTTATTAGGCACCTCTACTCCTTCAAGTGCTTGGTAGACACACTTATTCTGGATGATATTTTATTCAAGTTCATTGACCATGGTTCATTAGGCATTCCACCTATCGGCCGTCCCTTCTTCTTCGTCAATGACTTGCCCTTCTGTCTGAGGTGTGTTTGATCGATTTCCATTATTTCTTGGTGGAATCCATAGTTCCGGCGGGTTTCGTTTGTTATATGCTATGCGGAAATTTTCTTCTGGGTCATTGCTGAATGGTATCCAGTCGTAGTTTTCTTCGGTCTGATTACTTCCGGATGGAGTGTCCCTTCTTTGGTTATTGTTTCCGGATCTCACTCCCACTATACTGTTCACCTGTCGTATGTTTTGTGCATTTTCTTCTCTTGGGCTCTGGTTATCTTCATTGCGAGGTGGTTCATCATTCCTACCCTCTGCTGGTGGGCTATTATTGTTATTTGATACTTGATAATAACAGTTAGGACGATAGTTCTGGCCATATCTTCTTTGGTTATTCTGTTTTTGTCCACGGATGAAGTTTACTCGACGTCTGTCGTCATTTCTATACTGATTACCCCCGGGTCCCCGGTTGTACTGGTCATTGGGATGATACCGGTTGCCGTAATAATTATGGTCATTGGGGTGACCATTGGTACGTCGTTCAGATCCATTTCCTCGGTAATTATCATTCTGTCGGTAATTATTATTTGGGCTGTTTCTATTATTGTTTTGATTTCCTGAGTGATGGTTCTGTTGGCCTCTGTTACCAGGCTGATCGTTTGGAGGGTGTTGCTGGGTATTTCTATTGAACGTTTGTTCTGCATTATTATCATTATTATTGCGGCCCCAGTTATTTCTGTTATTGTTTTGTGGATAATTGTATGGTCTATGGAAATTAGTTGTATTGTTATTTTCATTCCACTTATTGTACCTTTGGTTTGTGATCCTGTTTCTTCGATACTGGTTATCATTCTCCATGTCCTCCAGTAAACTAACCACTCCTTGGATTGTTTTAATTTTGCCTTGTCGCCTGGCCTTCTGGATGGCCTCTTCGTAATGGTAACCCAGTTGTATCACCAACGACTCTTCTGGTATCCTGGGTTCCAAATTTCTGGCTAAACATACCTTTCCCAGAAAGTACGATGTTAACGTGTGTCCTCCTTGTGTCTCGTACCTTCCGTTACTGATGTCATTGCGGACCACATTCTGTGTTGATTCGGACCAATACTTCTCCCTGAATTGTTTCTTGAACTCTTGAGTATCATTTATCTCAGGTCTTGTGGCCGTCCACCAATTGTCATGGGTGTCACGAAACATCTCGTCGATCATACTTCTTACATTGGACCATCTGGTTTCTTTGTTCTTCTCTATCAGCTCTTCTACCCGTTTGAGGAATTCTATCGGGTTTCTCCGGTAGCTACGAAAATTAATCATTTCTCGAGGTTCACTGGTTATGAATTGTGTGTGATTATATGGTTTTTCTCTTAATGCATCTAATTCCTCCTGCATCTGTTTCTCTCGCATACTGATTCCCTGGATTTTTTCTCGGTTTTCTCGGGTCAGTCCGTCGATTTTATCTATGACGGTGTACACTTTCTCCACCCGATTGTTTACATCCAGTTGTAGCTCTTGGTGCCTCTCCTCCAATTCCTTGGCCACCTCCTGTTTCTTCTTCTGGCATCTTTCGGTAAGGGCTTGGTAGAATTCAGTCGCTCTCAACTTATTTTCTTCCTCGACATCGATGATTTTATAATTCATTTCTTCCCGTACTTGTAACAAGGCTTCGTTGGTCTCTGCTACCGATTGCCTGGTCTCCTCTCGACACTCGACCAATTGTTGCTCCCATTCCTCCTTGGTTTTCTCCCTTGCTTCCTCTATCTTCTGTTGGAGAATATCATGATTATTTTCCATCTTTTGATTTACTATTTCTAGATCCTTCTTGATCTGTTTCTTCAACTCTTCACTCTTCTTTTCCAATGCCTCCTGACTTCTCTTCAAGTCTTCATGGTTGCTCTCTATCTTGTCGTTCAGGAATTCTGTACTCTCCTTCATTTGCTTCTTCAATACTTCAACGTTTTGGTCCAGTTTTTCCAGTTTTTTATTCAAACCTTCCTGGTTCCTATTTATTTGTCCAAACTGTTCCATCATCATTCTCATCAAACTATCTAAATTCGTTTCTTCTGTTGGTTCGACTGGTTGTTGGTTTACCATGACTTCTGCTTCTATTTCTGGTTCAGGTTCAGGTGGGTTTGGATTTTCCATTTGGTCTTCCTGTGGGTTTTCTTCTGACAATTCTCCAGTCGTTTCCTCCACTTCTACTTCCTCAACTTCCTCCATTTCTTCTGGGTTTCCTTCTTGGTTTGGTGTTTCCTTCCCTTTGCGTCTCGTAACCATCCCGTGTCTATTCATGATAGCCGCTAGTTATTCTTCCTAGCCGCACGTTGTTGGTCGCCAATATGTAACGTAGAGAATGGGGGTGTACTTCCTTTCTTCTTAAAGCCCCTCGTTGGGTTCGTCAATATGTAACGTAGAAAACGAGGTCGTACCTGTTGAAATGTATCACACTTGTTTATTTTGTGTATTTGTGTGAATGTAGTGTGTTTGCCTCACACTGGTTGTTACATAAATCGACGTCACTACTGGAGTCCGTAGCGTTGTCAATGTCACCAGTACAACCTACCTGTTAATTCATAGGGATTACGATTCCCGGGTGGCGCCAAATTGTTTCTGTTAAAACAATTAAAATATTTAATTTTTAAGATAATACGTGGTATTAGCTAGACAGCTGTGACGTTCGAATTGTTCCCGCTGCTACACAGGTTGTCGACTCGGCCACTCGTGATGAGCGCTAGTTGGCTATAACTTAAAACTTCGCTAACACACATATATTCTACAAAAATCCTATGAAATAACAAGATAGTAATGTTCTGTACTGCGTTTTTTAATACACATTTAAATATCAATAAATATGACAAATGGATCATAAATAATTGTATAATACTAGGCTCCGACTTAGAGCTTGAAGCACAAATATCTCAAGGTTGGCAAAATGGATTTCAAAACCTTATCGTTGCCGACACGGCATTAAGTTACATACAAAATATTACCAGTTTTAAAATCTGGGGTTCTTTGGATCATGAAAATAGACATAAACGTTGATTACATGCAAAAAAAGTACACTACTATACCTTATGCGTACTTAGGATTTATAATGTGTTTGTACAAATTGTTCAGTAGTGTCGTATTTCTGTTACAGTAGTTATGTTCACAAATAAGGTTATCTCTACAGTTTAATTAAATGTTTTTTAATGTAAGTAAATTATGCCTTTACCTTTGAAAGAAAATACTACTTTTTAAATAGTGAGAAATTTTATCATTTGAAAATAATTTAAGTAATTTGGGGTTTTGGGGTTTTTTTGGGGGGTTTGGGTACTTATCAGTTCATCTCACGTTGTCTGTATCGTCATCAGGATAGGCGTATATTTTTCGAATTTGGGCTGGTTGAAGGCTTCCAACATCTTCTTCAAACTGGTCTGGGTTTTTTCTTTAATTAGTTTATTTAATTTCGTTCCTGGACATCATTAATTCTGTATAGATCGACGTCTCTTCATATTGGGTTATCTTGGTTCACTGATTCGACTTTTTATAACTGTTTAAATTAAAATTTTAGTTTGTCCAATTTTTCGTGTGGCTTACCCACGCTTCGTTTCTTCAGCGTCTCTAAAATTTAACGGAAAAATAAGCCCTCAAACGTCTCGTTGTCATAGTAACCAATAATTCAATGCTTGGTTAATTACTCCTTACATACATTGTTAGAAATATTTGAATTTTTATTCAAATTTATTAAGTATTTTCCTAATGATTTTATTCCCTTATAATTCCTTTGGGATAATAAATGACATCACTATTATTTTTCTTTCCTTTCAAAGTTTACAAAGATACCTCATAAGGTCATATTCTGCTACACATTAACTATAGTCTAATTATTTGACATTTAATAAATAACATATCTTTCTTGAATTAAATTATTACAATAATATTTCTGTGTTGAAATAACTGATATTTAATTACTGTCCATTCACTGTTCTTAGATTAGTAAGATTTTTTGTGAAATTGATACAATTTGCATTTGAATGTCTTTGGCAGTTAACTGTTTTCATAGTCACAAACAGCCATTATTGTTTTTTAGTGTATTTCCTTTTTCAAATTACATTCTGAATTCATCCTGATGGGCTTCACTTATTTGTTTGTGTTTTAATTACTATTCAACATACATTTTCATTACTCTTAATTTAAAATATAATAGTTAGGTTTATGGACTGTAAGTCCCCTTTCAGTCATATTCCTTCTTTAACATTGAATCAACTATTCTTTACAAGTCATAAATTATTCTTAGTACTAACATTGATTTCTTTCTTGTCTTATAAACTAGGGTGATAAACATTGTCACTTTCTCTAATATTATGAAGGTTAATTCCCCTTTCAACATGGGGTGTTGTATTCTTTATAATTTTAATCTTTAATAACAAACTTTACTTCTATCCTATCATGCCATGTTAACACAAGTTATTGTACTGGGCTTTCTCCCTGAATATTATTACAAGCTTCCTTAATATTAATTTGGATTACTATTTCTAATTACTTCTAGGTATATAACTAATTATAATCTCACTCCAATCATTGGTGGTTTATCAATGTTTTACAGAGTGTCTATCTACTTAGCATTCTATTTTGAATGTTTCACATCCACTTTCACTATTTTTTAGGCCATTTACACTTCACTAAAGCACTTCACTTTGGTTCACTGTTTTGTAATTAGTGTTATTTAATGGGTAATCCCTATACTTTCTCCTACCATTTCTCACTATTTTGTTTTAGTATTATTTTTACTATTAACAATACTAGGCTAGTTGTGTTTTGGTTGAATCTAACCTTTCTGACAGGGTTAGTGTACCTTTCCTATACTACATTGCTTTACAATTGTATTTTTCTTAAAAATGGGTACATATGTTAAATTAATGCTAATAATAACATTGGTTTCATTAATACTTAATTATTCAAGGTTTATTGACCGTATTCTATCTCTAAACGTACAATCTTTCCCTTTTATATATGTGTGTTAGTTTCCCCTTGGGTTTTATCTGTCTTCTCTTCATTCTTCCTCTTCTTCTTCTTCTTCAATCCGGTTCGGTTCTCCTCTTCTTCTCTTCTGGTTTAAATTCTGTTTACTTGTATGGATCTGTCCTCTTCTTCTGGTTCTTCTTTAGTTCTGTGTCCATCATTGTTTTGTCTATCATATTTTTCTTAAGTATGTTACGTGGTTCCCTTCTTTATGTTTGGGTTGTTGGCTCAATCATGTCAAAATATTTACATTTTAATAAGTATGTTACGTGGTTCCCTTCTTTATGTTTGGGTTTTTTGGCTCAATCACTTGGGTTGGGTAATATCGTCGTACGTCTTGTCAAAGTATTTACATTTTAATCATTTTTTACACATTTTATTTCATATGAAGTAATTTTATATCAAGAATTATCTTTTTTATCACTGGTACGAGATTTGGCTTAATTGTATCGTTACATAATGCCTCTCCTCTAAAATTGATCATTTTAATAAAACACTAGCATAGTTTTTTATGAAATTATCAGTTATAGATAACTTTTTTCCTTCTCTTCCTTGTTTGTTTCTCCATTCTCCATTTCTCTTCTTACTTAATTCACTCCATTTTATTTGGATCTGTTTTGATTTATTTCCATTGGTGCATATTCCCTCATACACAAATTTTTTTTCCTAACTTTATATAGTAGCTGGTTTCTCCCATTACTACTCATTTTTCTGAGACTAGAGGCACATCTTCTCTACTCAGTTCATATAGATTGCTGGACTTTTCAACAGGCAATCTTAAATCTTTGTCAACTTGTGACTTAATAATAATAATAATATAATTGGGATTGTCCACCTCGTGGTTTGTTTTTAGATCACTTTATCATTACTACTCATTCTTTCTTCCGCTATACCTTAACTATACACTATCATCTACTCGTATACTATATTGAGAAATTTTATCTTTATTCATATGTTAATGTCATCATATCTCACTTTTCATTATTTTGTTTTCAATGCTCGTTGTGATCATTTTAATTGTTTTAGACATTTAGCAGGATTCTGCTTTAGCCATATTTGTATATTTGTTTTATATACAATTTCTCTCTCCTTGTACCAGGTATAGTTTTATTATTTTTTTTTTTCTTATAATACTGTTGATTCAGTATAATTTCAAGTATTTATCTCAGTAATTTGAACTTGATTTTATTTTTGTTTATTTTACTCTGTATTCAACATCATTTTTGATAATTCTTTGGTCTTACCTTAAAGGAATGTTTGAGTAAGCTGCTCTTACAATCTCTTTTAGAATTTTGAAATCGGTTTCCTTTCACAATGGTTTTATTCTTCTTCGTAAAACTTTTTTATTGAAGTTTGGTTGTAAACTCCCTTGATTTTCCTTGTATTGATATTACTGATCTGGTAAGTATTATTACCATTGTCTCTTGTGATGATATACGATTTATTATGATATACATAATTGTTCTATTCATATCGCTATACACTGGACCTTGTTATTTATATTTTGTTAAGTTGACTTCTCCTTTTCTTTCCTTTATTATTTCCTTCTCTTGTTCGACTCTTTGTTATTAGGCACCTCTACTCCTTCAAGTGCTTGGTAGACACACTTATTCTGGATGATATTTTATTCAAGTTCATTGACCATGGTTCATTAGGCATTCCACCTATCGGCCGTCCCTTCTTCTTCGTCAATGACTTGCCCTTCTGTCTGAGGTGTGTTTGATCGATTTCCATTATTTCTTGGTGGAATCCATAGTTCCGGCGGGTTTCGTTTGTTATATGCTATGCGGAAATTTTCTTCTGGGTCATTGCTGAATGGTATCCAGTCGTAGTTTTCTTCGGTCTGATTACTTCCGGATGGAGTGTCCCTTCTTTGGTTATTGTTTCCGGATCTCACTCCCACTATACTGTTCACCTGTCGTATGTTTTGTGCATTTTCTTCTCTTGGGCTCTGGTTATCTTCATTGCGAGGTGGTTCATCATTCCTACCCTCTGCTGGTGGGCTATTATTGTTATTTGATACTTGATAATAACAGTTAGGACGATAGTTCTGGCCATATCTTCTTTGGTTATTCTGTTTTTGTCCACGGATGAAGTTTACTCGACGTCTGTCGTCATTTCTATACTGATTACCCCCGGGTCCCCGGTTGTACTGGTCATTGGGATGATACCGGTTGCCGTAATAATTATGGTCATTGGGGTGACCATTGGTACGTCGTTCAGATCCATTTCCTCGGTAATTATCATTCTGTCGGTAATTATTATTTGGGCTGTTTCTATTATTGTTTTGATTTCCTGAGTGATGGTTCTGTTGGCCTCTGTTACCAGGCTGATCGTTTGGAGGGTGTTGCTGGGTATTTCTATTGAACGTTTGTTCTGCATTATTATCATTATTATTGCGGCCCCAGTTATTTCTGTTATTGTTTTGTGGATAATTGTATGGTCTATGGAAATTAGTTGTATTGTTATTTTCATTCCACTTATTGTACCTTTGGTTTGTGATCCTGTTTCTTCGATACTGGTTATCATTCTCCATGTCCTCCAGTAAACTAACCATTCCTTGGATTGTTTTAATTTGGCCTTGTCGCCTGGCCTTCTGGATGGCCTCTTCGTAATGGTAACCCAGTTGTATCACCAACGACTCTTCCGGTATCCTGGGTTCCAAATTTCTGGCTAAACATACCTTTCCCAGAAAGTACGATGTTAACGTGTGTCCCCCTTGTGTCTCGTACCTTCCGTTACTGATGTCATTGCGGACCACATTCTGTGTTGATTCGGACCAATACTTCTCCCTGAATTGTTTCTTGAACTCTTGAGTATCATTTATCTCAGGTCTTGTGGCCGTCCACCAATTGTCATGGGTGTCACGAAACATCTCGTCGATCATACTTCTTACATTGGACCATCTGGTTTCTTTGTTCTTCTCTATCAGCTCTTCTACCCGTTTGAGGAATTCTATCGGGTTTCTCCGGTAGCTACGAAAATTAATCATTTCTCGAGGTTCACTGGTTATGAATTGTGTGTGATTATATGGTTTTTCTCTTAATGCATCTAATTCCTCCTGCATCTGTTTCTCTCGCATACTGATTCCCTGGATTTTTTCTCGGTTTTCTCGGGTCAGTCCGTCGATTTTATCTATGACGGTGTACACTTTCTCCACCCGATTGTTTACATCCAGTTGTAGCTCTTGGTGCCTCTCCTCCAATTCCTTGGCCACCTCCTGTTTCTTCTTCTGGCATCTTTCGGTAAGGGCTTGGTAGAATTCAGTCGCTCTCAACTTATTTTCTTCCTCGACATCGATGATTTTATAATTCATTTCTTCCCGTACTTGTAACAAGGCTTCGTTGGTCTCTGCTACCGATTGCCTGGTCTCCTCTCGACACTCGACCAATTGTTGCTCCCATTCCTCCTTGGTTTTCTCCCTTGCTTCCTCTATCTTCTGTTGGAGAATATCATGATTATTTTCCATCTTTTGATTTACTATTTCTAGATCCTTCTTGATCTGTTTCTTCAACTCTTCACTCTTCTTTTCCAATGCCTCCTGACTTCTCTTCAAGTCTTCATGGTTGCTCTCTATCTTGTCGTTCAGGAATTCTATACTCTCCTTCATTTGCTTCTTCAATACTTCAACGTTTTGGTCCAGTTTTTCCAGTTTTTTATTCAAACCTTCCTGGTTCCTATTTATTTGTCCAAACTGTTCCATCATCATTCTCATCAAACTATCTAAATTCGTTTCTTCTGTTGGTTCGACTGGTTGTTGGTTTACCATGACTTCTGCTTCTATTTCTGGTTCAGGTTCAGGTGGGTTTGGATTTTCCATTTGGTCTTCCTGTGGGTTTTCTTCTGACAATTCTCCAGTCGTTTCCTCCACTTCTACTTCCTCAACTTCCTCCATTTCTTCTGGGTTTCCTTCTTGGTTTGGTGTTTCCTTCCCTTTGCGTCTCGTAACCATCCCGTGTCTATTCATGATAGCCGCTAGTTATTCTTCCTAGCCGCACGTTGTTGGTCGCCAATATGTAACGTAGAGAATGGGGGTGTACTTCCTTTCTTCTTAAAGCCCCTCGTTGGGTTCGTCAATATGTAACGTAGAAAACGAGGTCGTACCTGTTGAAATGTATCACACTTGTTTATTTTGTGTATTTGTGTGAATGTAGTGTGTTTGCCTCACACTGGTTGTTACATAAATCGACGTCACTACTGGAGTCCGTAGCGTTGTCAATGTCACCAGTACAACCTACCTGTTAATTCATAGGGATTACGATTCCCGGGTGGCGCCAAATTGTTTCTGTTAAAACAATTAAAATATTTAATTTTTAAGATAATACGTGGTATTAGCTAGACAGCTGTGACGTTCGAATTGTTCCCGCTGCTACACAGGTTGTCGACTCGGCCACTCGTGATGAGCGCTAGTTGGCTATAACTTAAAACTTCGCTAACACACATATATTCTACAAAAATCCTATGAAATAACAAGATAGTAATGTTCTGTACTGCGTTTTTTAATACACATTTAAATATCAATAAATATGACAAATGGATCATAAATAATTGTATAATACTAGGCTCCGACTTAGAGCTTGAAGCACAAATATCTCAAGGTTGGCAAAATGGATTTCAAAACCTTATCGTTGCCGACACGGCATTAAGTTACATACAAAATATTACCAGTTTTAAAATCTGGGGTTCTTTGGATCATGAAAATAGACATAAACGTTGATTACATGCAAAAAAAGTACACTACTATACCTTATGCGTACTTAGGATTTATAATGTGTTTGTACAAATTGTTCAGTAGTGTCGTATTTCTGTTACAGTAGTTATGTTCACAAATAAGGTTATCTCTACAGTTTAATTAAATGTTTTTTAATGTAAGTAAATTATGCCTTTACCTTTGAAAGAAAATACTACTTTTTAAATAGTGAGAAATTTTATCATTTGAAAATAATTTAAGTAATTTGGGGTTTTGGGAGTAAGAAATTATTCGGTACTTATCAGTTCATCTCACGTTGTCTGTATCGTCATCAGGATAGGCGTATATTTTTCGAATTTGGGCTGGTTGAAGGCTTCCAACATCTTCTTCAAACTGGTCTGGGTTTTTTCTTTAATTAGTTTATTTAATTTCGTTCCTGGACATCATTAATTCTGTATAGATCGACGTCTCTTCATATTGGGTTATCTTGGTTCACTGATTCGACTTTTTATAACTGTTTAAATTAAAATTTTAGTTTGTCCAATTTTTCGTGTGGCTTACCCACGCTTCGTTTCTTCAGCGTCTCTAAAATTTAACGGAAAAATAAGCCCTCAAACGTCTCGTTGTCATAGTAACCAATAATTCAATGCTTGGTTAATTACTCCTTACATACATTGTTAGAAATATTTGAATTTTTATTCAAATTTATTAAGTATTTTCCTAATGATTTTATTCCCTTATAATTCCTTTGGGATAATAAATGACATCACTATTATTTTTCTTTCCTTTCAAAGTTTACAAAGATACCTCATAAGGTCATATTCTGCTACACATTAACTATAGTCTAATTATTTGACATTTAATAAATAACATATCTTTCTTGAATTAAATTATTACAATAATATTTCTGTGTTGAAATAACTGATATTTAATTACTGTCCATTCACTGTTCTTAGATTAGTAAGATTTTTTGTGAAATTGATACAATTTGCATTTGAATGTCTTTGGCAGTTAACTGTTTTCATAGTCACAAACAGCCATTATTGTTTTTTAGTGTATTTCCTTTTTCAAATTACATTCTGAATTCATCCTGATGGGCTTCACTTATTTGTTTGTGTTTTAATTACTATTCAACATACATTTTCATTACTCTTAATTTAAAATATAATAGTTAGGTTTATGGACTGTAAGTCCCCTTTCAGTCATATTCCTTCTTTAACATTGAATCAACTATTCTTTACAAGTCATAAATTATTCTTAGTACTAACATTGATTTCTTTCTTGTCTTATAAACTAGGGTGATAAACATTGTCACTTTCTCTAATATTATGAAGGTTAATTCCCCTTTCAACATGGGGTGTTGTATTCTTTATAATTTTAATCTTTAATAACAAACTTTACTTCTATCCTATCATGCCATGTTAACACAAGTTATTGTACTGGGCTTTCTCCCTGAATATTATTACAAGCTTCCTTAATATTAATTTGGATTACTATTTCTAATTACTTCTAGGTATATAACTAATTATAATCTCACTCCAATCATTGGTGGTTTATCAATGTTTTACAGAGTGTCTATCTACTTAGCATTCTATTTTGAATGTTTCACATCCACTTTCACTATTTTTTAGGCCATTTACACTTCACTAAAGCACTTCACTTTGGTTCACTGTTTTGTAATTAGTGTTATTTAATGGGTAATCCCTATACTTTCTCCTACCATTTCTCACTATTTTGTTTTAGTATTATTTTTACTATTAACAATACTAGGCTAGTTGTGTTTTGGTTGAATCTAACCTTTCTGACAGGGTTAGTGTACCTTTCCTATACTACATTGCTTTACAATTGTATTTTTCTTAAAAATGGGTACATATGTTAAATTAATGCTAATAATAACATTGGTTTCATTAATACTTAATTATTCAAGGTTTATTGACCGTATTCTATCTCTAAACGTACAATCTTTCCCTTTTATATATGTGTGTTAGTTTCCCCTTGGGTTTTATCTGTCTTCTCTTCATTCTTCCTCTTCTTCTTCTTCTTCAATCCGGTTCGGTTCTCCTCTTCTTCTCTTCTGGTTTAAATTCTGTTTACTTGTATGGATCTGTCCTCTTCTTCTGGTTCTTCTTTAGTTCTGTGTCCATCATTGTTTTGTCTATCATATTTTTCTTAAGTATGTTACGTGGTTCCCTTCTTTATGTTTGGGTTGTTGGCTCAATCATGTCAAAATATTTACATTTTAATAAGTATGTTACGTGGTTCCCTTCTTTATGTTTGGGTTTTTTGGCTCAATCACTTGGGTTGGGTAATATCGTCGTACGTCTTGTCAAAGTATTTACATTTTAATCATTTTTTACACATTTTATTTCATATGAAGTAATTTTATATCAAGAATTATCTTTTTTATCACTGGTACGAGATTTGGCTTAATTGTATCGTTACATAATGCCTCTCCTCTAAAATTGATCATTTTAATAAAACACTAGCATAGTTTTTTATGAAATTATCAGTTATAGATAACTTTTTTCCTTCTCTTCCTTGTTTGTTTCTCCATTCTCCATTTCTCTTCTTACTTAATTCACTCCATTTTATTTGGATCTGTTTTGATTTATTTCCATTGGTGCATATTCCCTCATACACAAATTTTTTTTCCTAACTTTATATAGTAGCTGGTTTCTCCCATTACTACTCATTTTTCTGAGACTAGAGGCACATCTTCTCTACTCAGTTCATATAGATTGCTGGACTTTTCAACAGGCAATCTTAAATCTTTGTCAACTTGTGACTTAATAATAATAATAATATAATTGGGATTGTCCACCTCGTGGTTTGTTTTTAGATCACTTTATCATTACTACTCATTCTTTCTTCCGCTATACCTTAACTATACACTATCATCTACTCGTATACTATATTGAGAAATTTTATCTTTATTCATATGTTAATGTCATCATATCTCACTTTTCATTATTTTGTTTTCAATGCTCGTTGTGATCATTTTAATTGTTTTAGACATTTAGCAGGATTCTGCTTTAGCCATATTTGTATATTTGTTTTATATACAATTTCTCTCTCCTTGTACCAGGTATAGTTTTATTTTTTTTTTTTTTTCTTATAATACTGTTGATTCAGTATAATTTCAAGTATTTATCTCAGTAATTTGAACTTGATTTTATTTTTGTTTATTTTACTCTGTATTCAACATCATTTTTGATAATTCTTTGGTCTTACCTTAAAGGAATGTTTGAGTAAGCTGCTCTTACAATCTCTTTTAGAATTTTGAAATCGGTTTCCTTTCACAATGGTTTTATTCTTCTTCGTAAAACTTTTTTATTGAAGTTTGGTTGTAAACTCCCTTGATTTTCCTTGTATTGATATTACTGATCTGGTAAGTATTATTACCATTGTCTCTTGTGATGATATACGATTTATTATGATATACATAATTGTTCTATTCATATCGCTATACACTGGACCTTGTTATTTATATTTTGTTAAGTTGACTTCTCCTTTTCTTTCCTTTATTATTTCCTTCTCTTGTTCGACTCTTTGTTATTAGGCACCTCTACTCCTTCAAGTGCTTGGTAGACACACTTATTCTGGATGATATTTTATTCAAGTTCATTGACCATGGTTCATTAGGCATTCCACCTATCGGCCGTCCCTTCTTCTTCGTCAATGACTTGCCCTTCTGTCTGAGGTGTGTTTGATCGATTTCCATTATTTCTTGGTGGAATCCATAGTTCCGGCGGGTTTCGTTTGTTATATGCTATGCGGAAATTTTCTTCTGGGTCATTGCTGAATGGTATCCAGTCGTAGTTTTCTTCGGTCTGATTACTTCCGTATGGAGTGTCCCTTCTTTGGTTATTGTTTCCGGATCTCACTCCCACTATACTGTTCACCTGTCGTATGTTTTGTGCATTTTCTTCTCTTGGGCTCTGGTTATCTTCATTGCGAGGTGGTTCATCATTCCTACCCTCTGCTGGTGGGCTATTATTGTTATTTGATACTTGATAATAACAGTTAGGACGATAGTTCTGGCCATATCTTCTTTGGTTATTCTGTTTTTGTCCACGGATGAAGTTTACTCGACGTCTGTCGTCATTTCTATACTGATTACCCCCGGGTCCCCGGTTGTACTGGTCATTGGGATGATACCGGTTGCCGTAATAATTATGGTCATTGGGGTGACCATTGGTACGTCGTTCAGATCCATTTCCTCGGTAATTATCATTCTGTCGGTAATTATTATTTGGGCTGTTTCTATTATTGTTTTGATTTCCTGAGTGATGGTTCTGTTGGCCTCTGTTACCAGGCTGATCGTTTGGAGGGTGTTGCTGGGTATTTCTATTGAACGTTTGTTCTGCATTATTATCATTATTATTGCGGCCCCAGTTATTTCTGTTATTGTTTTGTGGATAATTGTATGGTCTATGGAAATTAGTTGTATTGTTATTTTCATTCCACTTATTGTACCTTTGGTTTGTGATCCTGTTTCTTCGATACTGGTTATCATTCTCCATGTCCTCCAGTAAACTAACCATTCCTTGGATTGTTTTAATTTGGCCTTGTCGCCTGGCCTTCTGGATGGCCTCTTCATAATGGTAACCCAGTTGTATCACCAACGACTCTTCCGGTATCCTGGGTTCCAAATTTCTGGCTAAACATACCTTTCCCAGAAAGTACGATGTTAACGTGTGTCCTCCTTGTGTCTCGTACCTTCCGTTACTGATGTCATTGCGGACCACATTCTGTGTTGATTCGGACCAATACTTCTCCCTGAATTGTTTCTTGAACTCTTGAGTATCATTTATCTCAGGTCTTGTGGCCGTCCACCAATTGTCATGGGTGTCACGAAACATCTCGTCGATCATACTTCTTACATTGGACCATCTGGTTTCTTTGTTCTTCTCTATCAGCTCTTCTACCCGTTTGAGGAATTCTATCGGGTTTCTCCGGTAGCTACGAAAATTAATCATTTCTCGAGGTTCACTGGTTATGAATTGTGTGTGATTATATGGTTTTTCTCTTAATGCATCTAATTCCTCCTGCATCTGTTTCTCTCGCATACTGATTCCCTGGATTTTTTCTCGGTTTTCTCGGGTCAGTCCGTCGATTTTATCTATGACGGTGTACACTTTCTCCACCCGATTGTTTACATCCAGTTGTAGCTCTTGGTGCCTCTCCTCCAATTCCTTGGCCACCTCCTGTTTCTTCTTCTGGCATCTTTCGGTAAGGGCTTGGTAGAATTCAGTCGCTCTCAACTTATTTTCTTCCTCGACATCGATGATTTTATAATTCATTTCTTCCCGTACTTGTAACAAGGCTTCGTTGGTCTCTGCTACCGATTGCCTGGTCTCCTCTCGACACTCGACCAATTGTTGCTCCCATTCCTCCTTGGTTTTCTCCCTTGCTTCCTCTATCTTCTGTTGGAGAATATCATGATTATTTTCCATCTTTTGATTTACTATTTCTAGATCCTTCTTGATCTGTTTCTTCAACTCTTCACTCTTCTTTTCCAATGCCTCCTGACTTCTCTTCAAGTCTTCATGGTTGCTCTCTATCTTGTCGTTCAGGAATTCTATACTCTCCTTCATTTGCTTCTTCAATACTTCAACGTTTTGGTCCAGTTTTTCCAGTTTTTTATTCAAACCTTCCTGGTTCCTATTTATTTGTCCAAACTGTTCCATCATCATTCTCATCAAACTATCTAAATTCGTTTCTTCTGTTGGTTCGACTGGTTGTTGGTTTACCATGACTTCTGCTTCTATTTCTGGTTCAGGTTCAGGTGGGTTTGGATTTTCCATTTGGTCTTCCTGTGGGTTTTCTTCTGACAATTCTCCAGTCGTTTCCTCCACTTCTACTTCCTCAACTTCCTCCATTTCTTCTGGGTTTCCTTCTTGGTTTGGTGTTTCCTTCCCTTTGCGTCTCGTAACCATCCCGTGTCTATTCATGATAGCCGCTAGTTATTCTTCCTAGCCGCACGTTGTTGGTCGCCAATATGTAACGTAGAGAATGGGGGTGTACTTCCTTTCTTCTTAAAGCCCCTCGTTGGGTTCGTCAATATGTAACGTAGAAAACGAGGTCGTACCTGTTGAAATGTATCACACTTGTTTATTTTGTGTATTTGTGTGAATGTAGTGTGTTTGCCTCACACTGGTTGTTACATAAATCGACGTCACTACTGGAGTCCGTAGCGTTGTCAATGTCACCAGTACAACCTACCTGTTAATTCATAGGGATTACGATTCCCGGGTGGCGCCAAATTGTTTCTGTTAAAACAATTAAAATATTTAATTTTTAAGATAATACGTGGTATTAGCTAGACAGCTGTGACGTTCGAATTGTTCCCGCTGCTACACAGGTTGTCGACTCGGCCACTCGTGATGAGCGCTAGTTGGCTATAACTTAAAACTTCGCTAACACACATATATTCTACAAAAATCCTATGAAATAACAAGATAGTAATGTTCTGTACTGCGTTTTTTAATACACATTTAAATATCAATAAATATGACAAATGGATCATAAATAATTGTATAATACTAGGCTCCGACTTAGAGCTTGAAGCACAAATATCTCAAGGTTGGCAAAATGGATTTCAAAACCTTATCGTTGCCGACACGGCATTAAGTTACATACAAAATATTACCAGTTTTAAAATCTGGGGTTCTTTGGATCATGAAAATAGACATAAACGTTGATTACATGCAAAAAAAGTACACTACTATACCTTATGCGTACTTAGGATTTATAATGTGTTTGTACAAATTGTTCAGTAGTGTCGTATTTCTGTTACAGTAGTTATGTTCACAAATAAGGTTATCTCTACAGTTTAATTAAATGTTTTTTAATGTAAGTAAATTATGCCTTTACCTTTGAAAGAAAATACTACTTTTTAAATAGTGAGAAATTTTATCATTTGAAAATAATTTAAGTAATTTGGGGTTTTGGGAGTAAGAAATTATTCGGTACTTATCAGTTCATCTCACGTTGTCTGTATCGTCATCAGGATAGGCGTATATTTTTCGAATTTGGGCTGGTTGAAGGCTTCCAACATCTTCTTCAAACTGGTCTGGGTTTTTTCTTTAATTAGTTTATTTAATTTCGTTCCTGGACATCATTAATTCTGTATAGATCGACGTCTCTTCATATTGGGTTATCTTGGTTCACTGATTCGACTTTTTATAACTGTTTAAATTAAAATTTTAGTTTGTCCAATTTTTCGTGTGGCTTACCCACGCTTCGTTTCTTCAGCGTCTCTAAAATTTAACGGAAAAATAAGCCCTCAAACGTCTCGTTGTCATAGTAACCAATAATTCAATGCTTGGTTAATTACTCCTTACATACATTGTTAGAAATATTTGAATTTTTATTCAAATTTATTAAGTATTTTCCTAATGATTTTATTCCCTTATAATTCCTTTGGGATAATAAATGACATCACTATTATTTTTCTTTCCTTTCAAAGTTTACAAAGATACCTCATAAGGTCATATTCTGCTACACATTAACTATAGTCTAATTATTTGACATTTAATAAATAACATATCTTTCTTGAATTAAATTATTACAATAATATTTCTGTGTTGAAATAACTGATATTTAATTACTGTCCATTCACTGTTCTTAGATTAGTAAGATTTTTTGTGAAATTGATACAATTTGCATTTGAATGTCTTTGGCAGTTAACTGTTTTCATAGTCACAAACAGCCATTATTGTTTTTTAGTGTATTTCCTTTTTCAAATTACATTCTGAATTCATCCTGATGGGCTTCACTTATTTGTTTGTGTTTTAATTACTATTCAACATACATTTTCATTACTCTTAATTTAAAATATAATAGTTAGGTTTATGGACTGTAAGTCCCCTTTCAGTCATATTCCTTCTTTAACATTGAATCAACTATTCTTTACAAGTCATAAATTATTCTTAGTACTAACATTGATTTCTTTCTTGTCTTATAAACTAGGGTGATAAACATTGTCACTTTCTCTAATATTATGAAGGTTAATTCCCCTTTCAACATGGGGTGTTGTATTCTTTATAATTTTAATCTTTAATAACAAACTTTACTTCTATCCTATCATGCCATGTTAACACAAGTTATTGTACTGGGCTTTCTCCCTGAATATTATTACAAGCTTCCTTAATATTAATTTGGATTACTATTTCTAATTACTTCTAGGTATATAACTAATTATAATCTCACTCCAATCATTGGTGGTTTATCAATGTTTTACAGAGTGTCTATCTACTTAGCATTCTATTTTGAATGTTTCACATCCACTTTCACTATTTTTTAGGCCATTTACACTTCACTAAAGCACTTCACTTTGGTTCACTGTTTTGTAATTAGTGTTATTTAATGGGTAATCCCTATACTTTCTCCTACCATTTCTCACTATTTTGTTTTAGTATTATTTTTACTATTAACAATACTAGGCTAGTTGTGTTTTGGTTGAATCTAACCTTTCTGACAGGGTTAGTGTACCTTTCCTATACTACATTGCTTTACAATTGTATTTTTCTTAAAAATGGGTACATATGTTAAATTAATGCTAATAATAACATTGGTTTCATTAATACTTAATTATTCAAGGTTTATTGACCGTATTCTATCTCTAAACGTACAATCTTTCCCTTTTATATATGTGTGTTAGTTTCCCCTTGGGTTTTATCTGTCTTCTCTTCATTCTTCCTCTTCTTCTTCTTCTTCAATCCGGTTCGGTTCTCCTCTTCTTCTCTTCTGGTTTAAATTCTGTTTACTTGTATGGATCTGTCCTCTTCTTCTGGTTCTTCTTTAGTTCTGTGTCCATCATTGTTTTGTCTATCATATTTTTCTTAAGTATGTTACGTGGTTCCCTTCTTTATGTTTGGGTTGTTGGCTCAATCATGTCAAAATATTTACATTTTAATAAGTATGTTACGTGGTTCCCTTCTTTATGTTTGGGTTTTTTGGCTCAATCACTTGGGTTGGGTAATATCGTCGTACGTCTTGTCAAAGTATTTACATTTTAATCATTTTTTACACATTTTATTTCATATGAAGTAATTTTATATCAAGAATTATCTTTTTTATCACTGGTACGAGATTTGGCTTAATTGTATCGTTACATAATGCCTCTCCTCTAAAATTGATCATTTTAATAAAACACTAGCATAGTTTTTTATGAAATTATCAGTTATAGATAACTTTTTTCCTTCTCTTCCTTGTTTGTTTCTCCATTCTCCATTTCTCTTCTTACTTAATTCACTCCATTTTATTTGGATCTGTTTTGATTTATTTCCATTGGTGCATATTCCCTCATACACCAATTTTTTTTCCTAACTTTATATAGTAGCTGGTTTCTCCCATTACTACTCATTTTTCTGAGACTAGAGGCACATCTTCTCTACTCAGTTCATATAGATTGCTGGACTTTTCAACAGTCAATCTTAAATCTTTGTCAACTTGTGACTTAATAATAATAATAATATAATTGGGATTGTCCACCTCGTGGTTTGTTTTTAGATCACTTTATCATTACTACTCATTCTTTCTTCCGCTATACCTTAACTATACACTATCATCTACTCGTATACTATATTGAGAAATTTTATCTTTATTCATATGTTAATGTCATCATATCTCACTTTTCATTATTTTGTTTTCAATGCTCGTTGTGATCATTTTAATTGTTTTAGACATTTAGCAGGATTCTGCTTTAGCCATATTTGTATATTTGTTTTATATACAATTTCTCTCTCCTTGTACCAGGTATAGTTTTATTTTTTTTTTTTTCTTATAATACTGTTGATTCAGTATAATTTCAAGTATTTATCTCAGTAATTTGAACTTGATTTTATTTTTGTTTATTTTACTCTGTATTCAACATCATTTTTGATAATTCTTTGGTCTTACCTTAAAGGAATGTTTGAGTAAGCTGCTCTTACAATCTCTTTTAGAATTTTGAAATCGGTTTCCTTTCACAATGGTTTTATTCTTCTTCGTAAAACTTTTTTATTGAAGTTTGGTTGTAAACTCCCTTGATTTTCCTTGTATTGATATTACTGATCTGGTAAGTATTATTACCATTGTCTCTTGTGATGATATACGATTTATTATGATATACATAATTGTTCTATTCATATCGCTATACACTGGACCTTGTTATTTATATTTTGTTAAGTTGACTTCTCCTTTTCTTTCCTTTATTATTTCCTTCTCTTGTTCGACTCTTTGTTATTAGGCACCTCTACTCCTTCAAGTGCTTGGTAGACACACTTATTCTGGATGATATTTTATTCAAGTTCATTGACCATGGTTCATTAGGCATTCCACCTATCGGCCGTCCCTTCTTCTTCGTCAATGACTTGCCCTTCTGTCTGAGGTGTGTTTGATCGATTTCCATTATTTCTTGGTGGAATCCATAGTTCCGGCGGGTTTCGTTTGTTATATGCTATGCGGAAATTTTCTTCTGGGTCATTGCTGAATGGTATCCAGTTGTAGTTTTCTTCGGTCTGATTACTTCCGTATGGAGTGTCCCTTCTTTGGTTATTGTTTCCGGATCTCACTCCCACTATACTGTTCACCTGTCGTATGTTTTGTGCATTTTCTTCTCTTGGGCTCTGGTTATCTTCATTGCGAGGTGGTTCATCATTCCTACCCTCTGCTGGTGGGCTATTATTGTTATTTGATACTTGATAATAACAGTTAGGACGATAGTTCTGGCCATATCTTCTTTGGTTATTCTGTTTTTGTCCACGGATGAAGTTTACTCGACGTCTGTCGTCATTTCTATACTGATTACCCCCGGGTCCCCGGTTGTACTGGTCATTGGGATGATACCGGTTGCCGTAATAATTATGGTCATTGGGGTGACCATTGGTACGTCGTTCAGATCCATTTCCTCGGTAATTATCATTCTGTCGGTAATTATTATTTGGGCTGTTTCTATTATTGTTTTGATTTCCTGAGTGATGGTTCTGTTGGCCTCTGTTACCAGGCTGATCGTTTGGAGGGTGTTGCTGGGTATTTCTATTGAACGTTTGTTCTGCATTATTATCATTATTATTGCGGCCCCAGTTATTTCTGTTATTGTTTTGTGGATAATTGTATGGTCTATGGAAATTAGTTGTATTGTTATTTTCATTCCACTTATTGTACCTTTGGTTTGTGATCCTGTTTCTTCGATACTGGTTATCATTCTCCATGTCCTCCAGTAAACTAACCATTCCTTGGATTGTTTTAATTTGGCCTTGTCGCCTGGCCTTCTGGATGGCCTCTTCGTAATGGTAACCCAGTTGTATCACCAACGACTCTTCCGGTATCCTGGGTTCCAAATTTCTGGCTAAACATACCTTTCCCAGAAAGTACGATGTTAACGTGTGTCCTCCTTGTGTCTCGTACCTTCCGTTACTGATGTCATTGCGGACCACATTCTGTGTTGATTCGGACCAATACTTCTCCCTGAATTGTTTCTTGAACTCTTGAGTATCATTTATCTCAGGTCTTGTGGCCGTCCACCAATTGTCATGGGTGTCACGAAACATCTCGTCGATCATACTTCTTACATTGGACCATCTGGTTTCTTTGTTCTTCTCTATCAGCTCTTCTACCCGTTTGAGGAATTCTATCGGGTTTCTCCGGTAGCTACGAAAATTAATCATTTCTCGAGGTTCACTGGTTATGAATTGTGTGTGATTATATGGTTTTTCTCTTAATGCATCTAATTCCTCCTGCATCTGTTTCTCTCGCATACTGATTCCCTGGATTTTTTCTCGGTTTTCTCGGGTCAGTCCGTCGATTTTATCTATGACGGTGTACACTTTCTCCACCCGATTGTTTACATCCAGTTGTAGCTCTTGGTGCCTCTCCTCCAATTCCTTGGCCACCTCCTGTTTCTTCTTCTGGCATCTTTCGGTAAGGGCTTGGTAGAATTCAGTCGCTCTCAACTTATTTTCTTCCTCGACATCGATGATTTTATAATTCATTTCTTCCCGTACTTGTAACAAGGCTTCGTTGGTCTCTGCTACCGATTGCCTGGTCTCCTCTCGACACTCGACCAATTGTTGCTCCCATTCCTCCTTGGTTTTCTCCCTTGCTTCCTCTATCTTCTGTTGGAGAATATCATGATTATTTTCCATCTTTTGATTTACTATTTCTAGATCCTTCTTGATCTGTTTCTTCAACTCTTCACTCTTCTTTTCCAATGCCTCCTGACTTCTCTTCAAGTCTTCATGGTTGCTCTCTATCTTGTCGTTCAGGAATTCTATACTCTCCTTCATTTGCTTCTTCAATACTTCAACGTTTTGGTCCAGTTTTTCCAGTTTTTTATTCAAACCTTCCTGGTTCCTATTTATTTGTCCAAACTGTTCCATCATCATTCTCATCAAACTATCTAAATTCGTTTCTTCTGTTGGTTCGACTGGTTGTTGGTTTACCATGACTTCTGCTTCTATTTCTGGTTCAGGTTCAGGTGGGTTTGGATTTTCCATTTGGTCTTCCTGTGGGTTTTCTTCTGACAATTCTCCAGTCGTTTCCTCCACTTCTACTTCCTCAACTTCCTCCATTTCTTCTGGGTTTCCTTCTTGGTTTGGTGTTTCCTTCCCTTTGCGTCTCGTAACCATCCCGTGTCTATTCATGATAGCCGCTAGTTATTCTTCCTAGCCGCACGTTGTTGGTCGCCAATATGTAACGTAGAGAATGGGGGTGTACTTCCTTTCTTCTTAAAGCCCCTCGTTGGGTTCGTCAATATGTAACGTAGAAAACGAGGTCGTACCTGTTGAAATGTATCACACTTGTTTATTTTGTGTATTTGTGTGAATGTAGTGTGTTTGCCTCACACTGGTTGTTACATAAATCGACGTCACTACTGGAGTCCGTAGCGTTGTCAATGTCACCAGTACAACCTACCTGTTAATTCATAGGGATTACGATTCCCGGGTGGCGCCAAATTGTTTCTGTTAAAACAATTAAAATATTTAATTTTTAAGATAATACGTGGTATTAGCTAGACAGCTGTGACGTTCGAATTGTTCCCGCTGCTACACAGGTTGTCGACTCGGCCACTCGTGATGAGCGCTAGTTGGCTATAACTTAAAACTTCGCTAACACACATATATTCTACAAAAATCCTATGAAATAACAAGATAGTAATGTTCTGTACTGCGTTTTTTAATACACATTTAAATATCAATAAATATGACAAATGGATCATAAATAATTGTATAATACTAGGCTCCGACTTAGAGCTTGAAGCACAAATATCTCAAGGTTGGCAAAATGGATTTCAAAACCTTATCGTTGCCGACACGGCATTAAGTTACATACAAAATATTACCAGTTTTAAAATCTGGGGTTCTTTGGATCATGAAAATAGACATAAACGTTGATTACATGCAAAAAAAGTACACTACTATACCTTATGCGTACTTAGGATTTATAATGTGTTTGTACAAATTGTTCAGTAGTGTCGTATTTCTGTTACAGTAGTTATGTTCACAAATAAGGTTATCTCTACAGTTTAATTAAATGTTTTTTAATGTAAGTAAATTATGCCTTTACCTTTGAAAGAAAATACTACTTTTTAAATAGTGAGAAATTTTATCATTTGAAAATAATTTAAGTAATTTGGGGTTTTGGGAGTAAGAAATTATTCGGTACTTATCAGTTCATCTCACGTTGTCTGTATCGTCATCAGGATAGGCGTATATTTTTCGAATTTGGGCTGGTTGAAGGCTTCCAACATCTTCTTCAAACTGGTCTGGGTTTTTTCTTTAATTAGTTTATTTAATTTCGTTCCTGGACATCATTAATTCTGTATAGATCGACGTCTCTTCATATTGGGTTATCTTGGTTCACTGATTCGACTTTTTATAACTGTTTAAATTAAAATTTTAGTTTGTCCAATTTTTCGTGTGGCTTACCCACGCTTCGTTTCTTCAGCGTCTCTAAAATTTAACGGAAAAATAAGCCCTCAAACGTCTCGTTGTCATAGTAACCAATAATTCAATGCTTGGTTAATTACTCCTTACATACATTGTTAGAAATATTTGAATTTTTATTCAAATTTATTAAGTATTTTCCTAATGATTTTATTCCCTTATAATTCCTTTGGGATAATAAATGACATCACTATTATTTTTCTTTCCTTTCAAAGTTTACAAAGATACCTCATAAGGTCATATTCTGCTACACATTAACTATAGTCTAATTATTTGACATTTAATAAATAACATATCTTTCTTGAATTAAATTATTACAATAATATTTCTGTGTTGAAATAACTGATATTTAATTACTGTCCATTCACTGTTCTTAGATTAGTAAGATTTTTTGTGAAATTGATACAATTTGCATTTGAATGTCTTTGGCAGTTAACTGTTTTCATAGTCACAAACAGCCATTATTGTTTTTTAGTGTATTTCCTTTTTTAAATTACATTCTGAATTCATCCTGATGGGCTTCACTTATTTGTTTGTGTTTTAATTACTATTCAACATACATTTTCATTACTCTTCATTTAAAATATAATAGTTAGGTTTATGGACTGTAAGTCCCCTTTCAGTCATATTCCTTCTTTAACATTGAATCAACTATTCTTTACAAGTCATAAATTATTCTTAGTACTAACATTGATTTCTTTCTTGTCTTATAAACTAGGGTGATAAACATTGTCACTTTCTCTAATATTATGAAGGTTAATTCCCCTTTCAACATGGGGTGTTGTATTCTTTATAATTTTAATCTTTAATAACAAACTTTACTTCTATCCTATCATGCCATGTTAACACAAGTTATTGTACTGGGCTTTCTCCCTGAATATTATTACAAGCTTCCTTAATATTAATTTGGATTACTATTTCTAATTACTTCTAGGTATATAACTAATTATAATCTCACTCCAATCATTGGTGGTTTATCAATGTTTTACAGAGTGTCTATCTACTTAGCATTCTATTTTGAATGTTTCACATCCACTTTCACTATTTTTTAGGCCATTTACACTTCACTAAAGCACTTCACTTTGGTTCACTGTTTTGTAATTAGTGTTATTTAATGGGTAATCCCTATACTTTCTCCTACCATTTCTCACTATTTTGTTTTAGTATTATTTTTACTATTAACAATACTAGGCTAGTTGTGTTTTGGTTGAATCTAACCTTTCTGACAGGGTTAGTGTACCTTTCCTATACTACATTGCTTTACAATTGTATTGTCTTAAAAATGGGTACATATGTTAAATTAATGCTAATAATAACATTGGTTTCATTAATACTTAATTATTCAAGGTTTATTGACCGTATTCTATCTCTAAACGTACAATCTTTCCCTTTTATATATGTGTGTTAGTTTCCCCTTGGGTTTTATCTGTCTTCTCTTCATTCTTCCTCTTCTTCTTCTTCAATCCGGTTCGGCTCTCCTCTTCTTCTCTTCTGGTTTAAATTCTGTTTACTTGTATGGATCTGTCCTCTTCTTCTGGTTCTTCTTTAGTTCTGTGTCCATCATTGTTTTGTCTATCATATTTTTCTTAAGTATGTTACGTGGTTCCCTTCTTTATGTTTGGGTTGTTGGCTCAATCATGTCAAAATATTTACATTTTAATAAGTATGTTACGTGGTTCCCTTCTTTATGTTTGGGTTTTTTGGCTCAATCACTTGGGTTGGGTAATATCGTCGTACGTCTTGTCAAAGTATTTACATTTTAATCATTTTTTACACATTTTATTTCATATGAAGTAATTTTATATCAAGAATTATCTTTTTTATCACTGGTACGAGATTTGGCTTAATTGTATCGTTACAGTGTAAATCGAGATGCCAACCGCTGTAGTAAAAATTAACATTATTAAACATTTTTAACAATAAATAATGTTAATTATTATAATTAATTATTAATAATAAAAAATGGTAAATATTTATAGTGTTAATTTTCCTTACCTATTCGTCTTCTGAATCTTCACATGTATGTGAATCTGAATCTTCTCCCACAGAAATAATTAATTTGTCCACTTCTTCGTCCATAATATGATCCATAATCCAGTACTGTTCTTAAATTTTTTTTGTATGTTCACAACACTTTTTCCACTTTTCAATTGTAAAATTATCAACTATTTTTTCGCAACCATTTTTCTTTTCATCTAAAGATAATCCACTGAAATTACGTCCAAGTTCTCCTTTAATATCTCCCCAGACAAGTTCTATATTATTCAGATCGGGATGGTAAGGTGGCAGATGAAGTGGAATATGTCCTTTTGCACGAATTATTTCGTCAACAATAAATGTTTTTTCCCAGTTAACTGAGTTCACTTTTTCCAGCAGCTGAGATTTTGTTAATGTAAAATCTATTGCAACACCATGATTCACAAGCCAGTCAATTATTTCTTGTTTTAGTGAACCCGAGGTCGGCCTTTTATCCTTTTCTTCACAGTGATACTTGGCATTGTCCATCACTATTACAGAGCTGTTTGGGAGATTAGGTAGTAATTTTTCTGATAGCCACTTACCGAAGTTATTAAAATTCATAGAGCTATGGTAGTCTCCAGATGTCGACGAAGACTTAAATATTAAGAGAGCATTGTTAACAAAACCAGCAACTCTCCCCCACCGTGAACTATAATAAGTCTATTACCTTTCCTAATTTTCGTTGTTATCCCGACGTCTTCAGAAGATTGCCAACATGAAGATACTGAATGTGATGCCTGAACATATGTTTCGTCAATGTAAACAATATTTTTACCCTCTCGTCTTTATTGAGGGTGAGACTTTTTTCACTGCATAAAATTCGTGCACCTTTCTCCTTATTGCACTATCTGTGAAGGAGTCCACTTCAATCTTTTTTTTATGAGCCTGTGATTTTCCTTTTGACGTAGAAAACAGATTTTTTTCATAACCAGAAGTTGACGATGTCTTGACTTCTTTTAAAATGTTGTACACAGTAGCCTGAGAGACTCCTGTTGCTTCACTTGTACTGGCGGCAATATTATAACTTAACTTGTATTCCTTTTTTTGTTTTCGTAAATATTCTGCCACGTTGAAAATAATTTCTCTGGCTTGACTTGTTAGAGGTCTCCCAGAAGCTAGCTTACTATTCGATGACGATGCCATTTATAAAAAAAAAAAAATAACACGCTATGGTAACAATACGACAACGAATGGTAATTTGTTGGTAATTAGTCAGCATAAACTAAAATACACAACACACTGTTAGTTCTAATGATTATAATAAAATACTAAACAAAAAAATCGGGCAGTCGTGGGACTGCCGACAGAAGTGTTAACTTAAATAACATTTTCTGGCATCCAGACCGGTCGAACTCCCGCGCTAGGACTCTGTCAGAGACCTCCCTGGGGTACGGAAGGTTCTCCGAAGCCCGGGAAAGCCGTCGACATGCTGGGGGAGGAGCTGGGACTCTGGCCCGGCCGTTTTTCGCGAGATCCGACCTAAGACTCCTCGGGTTCCGTGGACGGACTCCGGGGAAGGCCCGTCGGACGACTCCCGCGTTATTCCCTACGCGGGAGGCTTCTACCTATGCTGGGTCACCGCCTGCTTTTTCCGGCATCCAGGCCGGTCGATCTCCCGCGCTAAGACCTTGTCAGAGACCTCCCCGGGGTACGGAAGGTTCTCCGAAGCCCGGAAAAACCGTCGACATGCCGAGTGAGATGCTGGAACTCTGGCCTGGCCGTTTTTCGCGAGATTCGACCTAAGACTCCCCGGGTTCCGTGGACGGACTCCGGGGAAGGCCCGTCGGACTACTCCCGCGCTATTCCGTATGTGGGAGGCTTCTACCTATGCCGGGACACCTCCTGCTTTTTCCAGCATCCAGGCCGGTTGAACTCCCGCGCTAGGACTTTGTCAGAGACCTCCCCGGGGTACGGAAGGTTCTCCGAAGCCCGGAAAAGCCGTCGATATGCTGGGGGAGGAGCTGGGACTATGGCCCGGCCGTTTTTCGCGAGATCCGACCTAAGACTCCTCGGGTTCCATGGACGGACTCCGGGGAAGGCCTGTCGGACGACTCCCGCGCTATTCCCTACGCGGGAGGCTTCTACCTATGCCAGGACACCGCCTGCTTTTTCCGGCATCCAGGTCGGTCGAACTCCCGTGCTAGGACTTGGTCAGAGACCTTCCCGGGGTTCGGAAGGTCCTCCGAAGCCCGGGAAAGTCGTCGACATGATTCTGAGTGCAATATGTAGATTCATATATACAAAGTTTATATATACATAAAAAACAAACGGCACAGAACTATACGCGTGATAACGAGCGTGATAAACTGTTTATAGAGTACTAAAAACTGTTTATAGAGTACTAAAGCAGACGCTTCGTGAGAGAGAGTGGGAAAGAACATGGGATACAGAGAGGGGGAAATTGTTACGAATTCTCGACGCATTCCTTTCTGATGACGTCACATTCAACCGATCCACTCCCGTGTAAATTTTTTCCCTCTCCTCTGCTATAAGAAGAGTGGGAAAGAACATGGGATGCAGAGAGGGGGAAATTGTTACGGATTCTCATCGCATTCCTTTCTGATGACGTCACATTCTACTGATTCACTCCCGTGTAAATTTTTTCCCTCTCCTCTGCTATAAGAAGTTAACACTTCAAAACTAAATATTAATTGTATATATACAATTATATTAAACGAAAACGTAAAGAAATCGTATAAAGGAAAACAAATTGCAGTTTATTCATAAATACGCATACGCATCTAACCGAATAACACACTGACCGCTTAGACAGCTTACTCAGCCATCAGCATTGTTGACGGACATGGTGGGGGTGACAGCCTTCTCCGCCGAGCCAGCACATGTGCACTGGAACTTTTTTTGGCTGTGGTACCCCTATATTTAATTTGATACCCTACACGGATTGTTGACTTCTCACATTTTGGCATCCCACATCCAGCCCCCATTTGTGCGTGGGGTGGGATCAGTCTCAAAACAATAGGGGTGTAAAGGAGTAAAAGTATGATCATGCACTCTAAATTTTACGAAAATTGTATATGCATTCAAAAGTTTTGTGAAACATCCCCCAAATAGACAACCAGTCAAATAAAAACCGAGAATTTGCTTCACTTACTTAAAAAATGTTTCATATAACAACTACATAAGAATAAAAATGTGTTGATTAACATAAAACAGTATTTAATAGTTAACCAGATATTTTTGAAGAACTTGGGGCAGTTACTCACTGAGGCAATTCATTTCAACAAGACTGAAATTTAATGTTGAATTGTTGACTGCCTGTTTCTCATTGAACAAGTTTTGTATAATTCATGAGTTGTTTTATTTAGGATAACATTTGTTTTATGCTCCTAACAACATTTTGTGTGTCAGTTAATATATTAGGCCTATGTGAAACGTTTTTAGCAGTGCTAAACTTTCTAAATGTTAGGTATTATTGGATGTTATGTGAAATATTATAAGTTATAAAGAGGAAGCTTATTAAATATATGATCGTAATAAAGAGAGAGAGAAAGAGGAAGATTAGTCTTAACTGATATTTATTATGTGTAATAATGTGCATCGACAATATATTGCTACGGGAGAACAACTAGTTGAAAGTGTAAAAATAATATTTTTTTTATTGTAGACTTGTAATAATTATGACAGTTGATGGGAAAGCAATAGATGGATCATGGTGAAGCAAAATTTAAGTTTTAAAGTTTCAAGTAATTTAAATTTGTGACAGTGAGGCTGTTAGTTTCCATTATTAAAATATACGTATTTGGTTTTTGTGCTAACTGTAGTTTTTGTGCAAATCTGTCCAAAATGATGCTGGTAGACTCCTGAGCTGTGGAACTCGCTCACTATTATTTAATGAAAATTTATTTATTTCTTGATGAAACCAACTGTACATAACCTTTCTCATAGCTTGTAATAATATTTTTGTAAACTACTAATTTTTTAAATATTGGGTTGGAAATTTGTTAACTAGCTATATTAAACAGACATAACTTTTGTTTTTTTATACATTCCTTTCTTGGAGAGAGGGGGCAGTAACCCATGCAAAAACCGGAATTATTAGTTAATTTTAAGTGTAAATCAAGTAAGGATAAGCTGATAATACTGTTGGTTAGTTTGAATATGGTCATGATAAGAATAAAAGTAAAGTAATAAAAATAAGATAAAAATAAGAATTAAAAAATCAGTAGGCCTAATGAATGGAAATTGAGTTACAGACATTCAGTGGTACAGTCTGTTACAAAATGTAGCAAATACATAAGCTTGGCGGTTATTAATGTAAACCGCAATTGCAACTTGTTGTTTTACTGGTTACAGAAAACAACAGTTGTTTTCACAAATTTGATTGGTATTTGACCAGCTGATTCTAGTTGAGCTAAGCTGTAGAAACTCGGTTTTGTAGCAAAAAATTCAGGAAAATAATAAACAAGAAATAAAGTATGTTCATTCTTAGATTGGGTAATTATGATGTAAACAAAACCATATGTTTGTACTGGATTGGTTAGATGAGCAGTAGCATCAGTGAATCCTGTGCTAGGAAGCAAATTTGTTTACAACTGGTTGGTGTTAATTGATTGAAGATATATTAACACACTTTTTTATACAACTAATTTTCATACAACTGAAAATAAGATCAAGTTCTGTTTGTACTGATACTTTAGTTGTTTAATTAAAGAAGTTTTAATTTCATACTGTACATGCCTGTGTGTTGTATTACTTCATGTTGTTTACTTCAGATCTCACTCTAAGAATGAACAAACTATAGGTCTAAATACAATTAAATAAGAATATACATAACATTTTTATGGATCTTAGTTTAAACACTTTATATGGCAGTTTTAATGACAGGTTAAGTAAGTGCATAATGAAATGCACTAATGATGCTTAATGAAACTAGTGCATATGTAGGCCTATTATTCCCCAATAGAATTACAGATTAATCTTTAACATCACCCAGATAAAATACTGACCATAACTGAGTAATTTTATGTTTCATCTGGATTATGTGACAGCAAATAAATTAATCCAGCACAGACATGAGGTCCCATATCTTAAAATTTTCTGTTATTTGTTTTATTATTTTGATGGCATATACAAGATATAGTAAGTGCATAATAAGTGAAACAAAGCTGTTAGGTACAAAAATCCAGTTGTTTTTGAGTTTAGTATGTATAGATCCTCTTGGGCTCCAGAACTAATAACATCAGAGAACAGTATATTGAAAGTAATTATTCTCTGATAACTTATTGGAAAATATTGTGTTGGCAGATTTTATGTAGCCAAATGTATCTGTTATGTTGACTATTGACATTAACATATATTCAGAAGTCATTACAAAACAGTACAGGCTTTTGCCCAAACATAAGTCTCTGAGATTTATAGACGTATTAAATTATTTACTGGGTCATAATGTATCACCTGTCTGCATGTGCGTACATTCTTAGGCTTAACGTATATGTCAGCATTCTGCCATGTAGTTTATTTTTTATATTTAATTTTTTAACAGGGTGTAGTTGGTCTTGTGACTGGTGCCGCATCTGGCCTAGGGAGAGCAACTGCTGAACATTTTGTAAAACAAGGAGGGAAAGCTGTTGTCTGCGACCTTCCTACATCAAAGGGGAAAGAAGTCGCTTCAGACCTAGGACCAAATTCTGTGTTTGCTCCAGTTGATGTATCTATTCAGTTAGAAAAAATACTTTTTATGTTGCATATTGAATTTTTTATAATTTCCTGCATGCTCATAGGTAGCTGTTAGCCATAAATGTGTATTGAGTAGGAAGAAGAGTCGTTATACTAATTAATATGGGTAATTGTCCGATCTCAGTGTACCACACCTTTTGCCAAATGTTTTGTAAAAACAATCCTAGATACGCACCTATAGTGTAGTAGTTGAAACAGAATTTTTTGGAACATTTAACTTGTCACTCATATATATTTTTTTTTTTTCATTTACATTGTACATACTAAACCTATACCGTATGTAACAGACAGACCTCGGTGCTGATCTTTGATCACCTATCGATTTGTAGATTACTAAAAACATTTCTCATATGTCAGACATCAAAGCATTAGATCGCAACACTTGGCTAATACAAGAAATTTTGCATATAACATCCAATTTCTAACATGCCCTCTCTCTGGAAACAGGATTCATTACCTCGACTCCCAGTACTTTCCAAAACATTGTGTGTTTACTACAATGCTACAGACATGTTTGCAGGGTTGTTTTGACAAAAAGTTTGGTGAAAGGTGTGGTTCGTTAAGATCAAACAATTACCTTAATATGTAATGCGGTGTGTGTCGTCATGTGATTCTGGCATGTGGCACCATGACACCATAGAAATGTCCATTTCTATTTATACTGAGCTTGAGCTTTCATCTTTATGGAATATCTTCTCTTTTCTACCTCTCTCCTTCAGTTGTTCCCTTAAAAATCTATATCACAGTAGTCCATTTGCTCTCTGGTCCAGTAAGTTTCCAGTTCTCGTGTTGTAGAGTTCCACCCCCTTGATTCTTTCCATAACTCTTCATTTCTTGTCTTATCAACCACCTCATTCCTTCTGCCGCCTTCCAAACCCACATGTCAGTGACTGTAGTCACTAATAATCTGATTTAAATAATAAAGTTGTGTTAGTGATAAAGTCAGTTAAAATCACAAACAGAAATTACGCTGTTGCACACCACTATATAAAACATTTCTGATTAGCGCTTTCAAGCCTCACAGCTCATGATCAGATCGGAAATATAAACAGAAAAAATCAGGAATTTGTTTATATAGTGGTGTGCAACACCATAATTTCTGTTTGTAATAATCTGATGTTTATGTGAAGTTTTCACTGTAACAAGTGCATTGTTATATTTTCTATAAAAATGAAATTAAGTGTACATATACGTGGGGGTACCCAAAAATAACAGGAATTTTTTTTTTAAAGCTATGTATTTAATTTTTTTTACAAAATAACCTTATCACCTTCAAAGTACTCTCCATTACACTTAGTACATTTGTCCAATCTGCGATCCCATTCCTGGAAACATTTTCCAAACTCGTCTGTTGTGATGGCCGACAGCTCCTGCCTTGTTTTTTTCTTTACCGCTTCCACGTCGCCAAAACGTTTTCTTTTCATGTCCCTCTTCATTCGCAGAAACGAAGAAATCGGACGGAGCGAGGTCAGGTGAGTAAGGGGCGTGGGGCAAGGGAGTCATGTTGTTTTTGCTAAAAACTGGTGCACTGAAATGGCTGCGTGAGCACAAATTTTGCAGTGACCCTTCTCATCCCCAAATCTTCTGACAAAAATTCGCTGAACCGAGCTCCAAGTTATTTCAGATAACTTACTAATCTCTTCAATGGTCCGTCGTCGGTCTTCAAGCACGATTGCATGAACTTTTTCAACATTTTCGTCAATTCTGGAAGTTGACGGACGTCCAGAACGAGGTTTGTCATCAATTGACATTTCACCTTCTTTGAAACGAGAAAACCATTGGTACACTTGAGTTTTTCCCATAGCACTATCCTTGTAAGCTGTTTTCAACATCACAACAGTTTCTGCGGCGTTTTTCCCAAGCTGGAAGCAAAATTTCATAGCAGCGCGCTGTTCACTTAAATCAGCCATGACAAAAAACGAGGAGCAAGCGAAACTGCTTTTACAAAACGAATTACTGTGACCGGACACAACCTTCCCAGGCGACAACAATGACGGCACTGAACTCGGAACGAGTTGCGCTATGCTTGCCTAGCGGGAGAAATGCGTACTACGTAAGCTCCGCCAATCGCAGTGCTATTCCGGTTATTTTTGGGTACCCCCTCGTAGTTCTAATGTTGTCCTAGCGTAACAAATGTTTATGTTGCATGGACAATTTAGACACAGTTTATATCTTGAATATAATGGAACCTTTGGGTCTAAAATAAGTACAGTATTGTGTATGATTGACTGTTGGAGTCTAGACCTTGTGTACTTAAGAAAGAAAAATTAATTGGGAGTAAGAAGTGAAGGGTGGCTGTGGTATATGAAGGCAGCATGCTATACTACACAGTTTATTCCCACTGTGGGGAAAAATATAAATCTAGATTATAGATAGTCTATGTCTTCTCATAAGCCAGTGGCAAACCAATGAATGGTAATGCCTTTCTCTTAGCTGTTTGGAATCAGTGTTAAATTTTATGCCTCATACATTTGAGATAGTCTGTCGACAAACACCCACAGTTGATATATGCAGAAAGCCTAAACATACTATAATTCTTTGAGTAAATTAGTACATCTAAGAGTTGATTAATACAGTGAACGAGTCGACAACATGGTGAGCACTCAGAGAGCTGGACAGAAAATTCTTCAACGCTTTGTAGTGCGGCAATTTATACAACCAATATGATGAGTCTGAGCCTCGTATGATGCTTGGTCAAGACACATTAATTATATTTTTGTGAAACTCGTCAACTGGCTCGTTCATGGCACATCCGCTTCCTATATGAATTACTTCAATGAGCTGAGCATGTGGTTTTTAGAGAGAAGGCTTCTCTTTACCTTTGTGAGTTTGTTCAAGAACAGAGTAATTTTAATTTTCACCTTGAATAACAAAAAATTAATAGAATTTGTGAGGCAATACAGTGTGTTATACATCTGCCATCACAACATGTTGCTAAGATAACATAACATTTTTGTGAGTCACTTGAATGCTGCAATTTTTGTGGTAAAATCCCCAGTATACTTTCAACTAACCACCATGCAAGTTTTATTTGATAGTTAAAATTCTTGTTTCCTTCCTCATTAGATACCGTTTTAGAGGAAATCCCTCATCACAAAAAATGATAACACATGGACACATGGTGCTATTTGGGTTGTGGCTGGTAAGTACTAATCTTGGGGTATGTTTAAATTTCCATTTTCACGCACTTTACCAATATTTGAGTGAAAAAGTATACCACCATCACTATTTTTCTGTAAACTCCTACATCAACAATAATAAAATTATAGTTTGCATCAACTAGTGCTAAATGTACAATAGAGAAGATTTTTTGGTAATTAAAACTGTTGATCCACTGTTCACTGGAACTTGATTCCTTGTATGTTTTACATCTATTGAAACTTTACTATTTTCTGCGTAAATAAAACTTACTAACTTTTATCAAAATTTTACTTCTTTTTCTTACCTTTGTTCTACGTCCAGGGTCCGTAAAGACGAAAACAGTTGCAGAGAGATTATTTGGGTTGAGTTGCGAAATGATTATCTTAACACAGTTTATGCTGACTAAAACAAATACTTTTCATTTATTACGCAAAGTTGATATTTTTTTCCTTTTCAATGACAATTGCTTAAATTCTTATCTTTTAAAATTAAAAGTATGAAACTAAAAATGAACCATTCTTATGTAACTATCACAAAGTAATATATATGATTACTCAACCAGTACTTTTCCTTATTTTTTATAATTCCCCTTTTTAACCCTGTTTATAGAGCTATTTAAATGTCAAGTTTTTAAAAGGTGGTTGATTAATTTATTTATAGGTTTAAATGTTTTAAATGGTACTCATCCTGGCTGTAGCCATTGTCCAATTATCTCACCACCGCTGCAGATTCATTGTTTTCACAAGACACTCCGAAATATGTTCTGAACTGTTAAAACTGATGTTGGAGGTCTGTTCACCTTACACTCTTATACTGATTTTAAAGCAATTTAGGTAACATTTTTTTCTTTTTTAGTCGGCCGACGTAACTCGCTCGAGTATGACCGCACGGTCTGAAGGATACGAGTTGACTGCTATATTGTTCGCACACTAATAGAACCACGCGCTCCTTTATTGCCCTGCGTGGCTCTGCTGTCTACTTGACTGGTTCAACGATGACTGACTACTGTGATGGCCTGATGAAAACTGGCTTGTGGCAATTACATGTTTCTCTGTAATTCACAGAGAGACTGAGTTGCCAGCGATTGCCTAACTCGTCTAGCCGGGCTGTCTAGACATAAACAGTCTGATGTTTCATAATAAACTTACATGTCTCTTGGTTAAACAGAGGTTCCCCAAAGGTTGTACAATTGTTGAATTAATATTTCTTAAAATTCTTTACCACCCAATTCTGTACCATTACAATACCCCCCCCCCCAATGAGAGGTTTTATGCTGAAGCATAAAAACTCTCATTGCCTATAACCTAAGAGGATCAGTGAGTATATAGCGCTGCAACCCCCTTAACTCTTTACTAAAATCATGGGTACTTACCCCCCTTAGTCCGGTGGCTGTGGCTGCACCTATCCGACCTTACTGGACTTCTCGCTCGAGATCCCAACACCGCAAAACCGGACAGACACTAGACGTCTCTGCCCTGACGCACCGGCCATAACAGGTACACCCCACAGTATCACCTGACTCTGAAGCATTCAATTGAAATAACAACTGGCGTTTCACTATCCCATATCCCCGACAGATTCGATTCCTCTTAGTCGTACTGCTTCATTGTTAGCAAAGTACTGGTTGACTTTTCTCAAAGTACTGGTTGCTTATTTAATTTGCTAATGGCAATATAAACTTACTGTATGCTTACACCTAATACATGTAAATTCCATACAAATTATGTACTGGTACTTTTCTCCCCTGACAAAACATTATTCCCCGCAAAAATTGCAAATTGATTACATAAAATACAAATAAATCATAACAACCTTACTGTAGGAATACATATTACAGGTAACACCGACATTAAATCAACATATTTAGAATTAATATTAGGCAATTACCTGTATTAACGTCCGTCTTGTGACTTATTTGGTTTTTCCCCTAAAACGACGCGTTTCGAGAATAAATTCTCATCAGGTTCAAATTCTATAAAAACATCAAATTCACCCAAAAGGGGTCGTCAACTAGTTGAAATGCACAAACACAAAAAACACCACACATAATTCAACACCGACACAGTCACGGCACAGTCCGATGCGCATCGTCTCGTTGCCGACGACCAACTGGCAACTGGCTATATTAATTCTAAATATTTAGTAACGTGACTTGGAGACAATTAAAACAAAATGAAAATGAAATGATTAAATCAACATTCTAACTGTTTACTTTTCATTATCACTTTTCCTTTACTTTTCTGTTAAACATGTTGATCATCTACATTACACAATCCAAAACAAAATAAATTTAAGTTCATTACCCAAAATTGACATTTCAAATCAATTTAATTCCAACTCCACTCAAAACAATTTAACTGTAATTACGTTATTCAAAACTTTTTTGATTTAAATAAACACTTTCAATTCCTAAAATGCATTATTACCTGCTGTTAATTATTTGGTCAAATAAAAGATTATTATTATTATGATAACATCAATCCTTACAACAAACATTTGTTACATAACTAGTATACATTCCGACCATATAACCTTGACACAACACATTTAACACCAACACAATTTTCGTCATATCATTTCATTGTTTACCCCACCTCATTTCATAAGTAAGCCAAGTAATTATACCATTACATCAAATAATTAAATGTTCATTCACTGTTTATCTAACCACCGTCATCAAAAATTAGTCTGATTTTCACATAACATTTTTCATTCTTATTTTCATACATCATATTATTACCATTTATGTAATAACCATTTAAATCTTTTCTGTCCATTTTACCATAATAATAATTCCCAGGGTTATCCCCCTTTATTATTTTATCATAAGCCGTGTCTGCATTAGTATTATTAGTCCAGTCTCCATTAGTATTTTCTGTCACATTTAAATATTTTACCATTTCATCATCATGGCCATCAGCTATTACTAGTATGCTACCTCTCACAACAGGTAAATGTTTATTAGTATCAACCTCAATATAATCATCGTTTGCTACTACACAAGGTAAGTCTCTATTATTTATAATAATTCTATCATTATTTAACTTCTCAACTAACCCTTTATAACCTATATTCAACTTAAATCTCTCTCTCTCTCTCTCTCTCTCTCTCTCTCTCTCTCTCTCTCTCTCTCTCTCTCTCTCTCGTCACTTTCCCAGCCCAAATTCACATTCTCACTCCACACAGATGGCAATACCACATTATTTAAACTCCATCTGGCCTTACCAGATACACTAAAAACCAAGGGACATTTTGAAGATCTTTTATCTTCTACAGACACTATCGAGGAACTCTCGTCCTCCAAGAACACTTGTGAAGTCTCTGCTTTACCAACATTATGGGAAAAATTTGCCCTCTGTTCACCCTCTACATCTAAACTATCTTCTACTCCCTTTCTAACTCATAAACACTGAGTGCTACTCCGTTACTAACCCCAAACAATTTTCTACTCTCATCATTATTTCTTCTATTTACTGTATCGTTCTCAGATACAGCCTCTTCAAATACTTGGTTAACCTCATCATTAACCTCATTAACATTGTTACTCACCTTGTCTGTTGTCGCCTGTTCACGTTTAAACTACCACCATTATTAATCGTAATTATTTCTTCATCATAATTACCACTTGTTTTACAGTCATCACTTACCTTATTGTCTGTACCTTCATTATTTTTAATATTCCTCCCCAGCTTATGTAACTGTTGTATCAATTTAGTATTCATTTCAGTTAATTTATCATAGATATTCTTTTGTGACTCTGTCACTTTTTCGTTTATTTCATTAATATTAATATTTTGCTGTTTCATTTCCCCCTTTAATTCATTAAATTTAGCATCAAACTTATTATTTTGTTCATTAAATTTAATGTCATTAATATCAAAACGTTTATTTATGTCGCTACTTATTTCATTAAATTTAGTATCAAATCTTTCATCGCTATTGTCAAAACGATTATTTAATGCATCAAATTTCTTATTATTATCATTAGACATTTGTTTAATCTCATCTTTTAAACTAATATTTTGATTAGACATCTTATTCTGTTGCTCTAAAAGCAACTGCATCATACTCATCATATCATTATTGTCAAATTGTTTATTTTTATTAATTGAAGTTGGGGTTAACTGAATCCCAGAGTTGTCCATAACAGCTGATTCATTTAATCCTCTGTTTTGGACTACGCTTGGAGTTGAATGAACCTCCAACCCACTCATAACCGTTGATTCAGTCAGTGCTTGGATTTCTGACTCATTAACGCCAGTTTCATTTATTTGATTCTCTGTATTCTCCATTTTTTATATTATTATGGCTTACACATACAATTATACACACTTTGACTTCAACTTATAGTTTTACTTTACTCCTTTCTAACCTACAAAACCGCCCTCACTCCCAAATAACCCGTTTCTGCAACTTACATTAGGTCTAATTTGTATGATTATAATAAATCATACAAATCGTCCCTGTTCGGGTGCCATTGAGACTTTACGATTTTCTGCGTAAATAAAACTTACTAAGTTTATCAAGATTTTACTTCTTTTTCTTACCTTGTGCTACGTCCAGGGTCGTATAGACGAAAACAGTTGCAGAGGGATTATTTGGGTTGAGTTGCGAAATGATTATGTTAACACAATTTATGCTGACTAAAACAAATACTTTTCATTTATTACGCAAAGTTGGTATTTTCCCCCTTTTTAATGACAATTACTTAAATTCTTATCTTTTAAAATTAAAGGTATGAAACTAACAAATGAACCATTCTTATGTAACTATCACAAAGTAATATATATGATTACTCAACCAGTACTTTTCCTTATTTTTTATAATTCCCCTTTTTAACCCCGTTTATAGAGCTCTTTAAATGTCAAGTATTTTAAAAGGTGGTTGATTAATTTATTTATAGGTTTAAATGTTTTAAATGGTACTCATCCTGGCTGTAGCCATTGTCCAATTATCTCACCGCCGCTGCAGATTCGTTGTTTTCACAAGACACTCCGAAATATGTTCTGAACTGTTTAAAACTGATGTTGTTGGAGGTCTGTTCACATTACACTCTTATACTGATTCTAAAACAATTTAGGTAACATTTTTTTCTTTATTAGTCGGCCGACGTAACTTGCCCGCACAGATTAATAGTTACTAGAACCGCGCGCTCCGGTACTGCCCCACGCGGCTGTGCTGTCTACTTGGCTGGTTCAACGATGACTACTGACTACTGTGGCCTCCTTGTGAAAACTGGCTTGTGGTAATTACGTGTTACTGTAATTCACAGAGAGACTGAGTTGCCAGTGGTTACGTAATACGCCTAGCCGGGCAGACTCCAGACATAAACAACTTTCAATAACATTATATGCAGCTTTGTGAAAGCAGGGGTTCCCAAGAGGTTGTACACTGTATGAATTGACAACATTTTAAAATTCTTTACCACCCAATTCTGTGGTAACATTTTAAATTGAATGCTTATAAACACTTAACACTTTTAAATATATAAAGTAAATAATTAACACTTTTAAATGTATAAAGTAATTATTCCTTAATGGCATGTTAGTTTTAAGATATTGAATAATGTGAACGAGTATTCTTACCCAGTTAGTGCAACAACAGTACAGAAGCTATGTTAATCTGAAGTTTTAATTGTAACAAGTGCACTATATATTTTAAAAAATTACTTTGTCATAGTTTCTCAACCTGGGGGTCACGACGATATGTAAGGGGGGTCGCGAAATATTAACTTCACACAAAAAATAATAAAATCATTTTATGAGAACAAACTAATTTATAATAAACACTTTTACTTACAATTATTATTAATACAGTTAACATTCAATTAAAAAACTATTTAAAATTTCATGTGAAAGAAGAATATTAATTAATGAGATGGTTGCATTTGTTTTTTATTTAAAAGTTTTTCCATACATGGATTCACGTTAGAAACACACAAAAGCAAATTATTTTCAAGTGAAAAAAGACGATTCCTGTATTTAGTTTTTAGCACAACCATAGACAAAAAGCCCTTTTCACAGAGGTAAGACATGGCGAATGGGATTAATATTTTTAGTGCTTCTGTGACTAAATTGTCACATTCACTTCAACGGGCAAGCCAAAACATATTTAAATCTTCAGATGTGAATTGTAGTTGTACCGTTTTATTGACAGACATGGCGATGACCTGGTTTGAGTTTCAACTAGTAACTTAGCAGCTGTAACAACGTTTTCATTAAATGTATTCAGTACCCTTCGAGAAATCATTTTTATTGTCCAAGAAATATTCAGGCAACTGAATTTTTAGCTCACGCAAATGGAACTTCGTGCTATTCAAACTGCGGTGAATAATAGTGTCTTCTTGATCCAAATTTTTCTCAATATAATCGGAAGTAAGTGGAAACATATTAAAATTTGTGTTTTCAATGTGAATAATCCAAATACCAAGCTTCTTAGTGAAAGCATGGAATTTGCCTGTTATTAATAAAATGTTTTTATCACGTCCTTGCAAATTCAGATTCAAGTCATTTAAATGTAAAAATATATCTGCTAAGTCAACATAGACTCATTATTCTGTAAATCATTGAGAATGACATTTGTTTATCCTGTAAAAATATTATTCATTCTTGCGATTCAAGTAACCGGGTTAACACTTTCCCCTGCGTAACCACTTGAGTTCAGTATGGAAAAGAAGAGATTTTTTCTTTTCATCCATTTGGTCGCACAGTTTAGCAAACAGCCTATTCTCTAATGATCAACCTAACCATATTTACAGCTTCACAAAAAAATGTTTTGAGATTCCCTGGCATAATTTTTGTGGCAAGAGCATGTGTGTGAAGGAAGCAGTGCGTCCATTCCACCGTTGGCATTAAATCTTTTAATTTTATCATCAATCCATTGTTCTTTCCTGTTATTGCCTTTCCACCATTGCCACATATGGCAATACATTTTGTCCAGTCTATGTTATCGTTTTTAGTAGCATCATAAAAGACATCAAAAAGGCCTTGTCCTCTTGCATGACCAGGTATTGATTTGCAAAACACCATATTTTCTTCCTTCGATCCATCACATTCATACCTTAGAAAACATAAAAACTGAGAAACGCTTGCAACATCTGTCGATTAATCAAACTGAATAAGCAAAAAATTCGCTTGAACTCACCTTCTGAATTATCTGATCGGGAACATCAGCAACCATGTCATCGATTCGCCTTGATACAGTGTTGTTAGAAAGCGGAATCTTTTTTAATTATTTTGCTTCTTCCATGCCTATTAAAACATTGACCATATCAATTGGAGCAGGCACTATGAGGTTTTCTGCGATTGTATGTGGTTTGGGCATCTTAGCTATTTTTAATGCTACGAGATAGGATGCTTCAAGTGAAGCTTTATCAGCATGGTTTGATTTACAAATAGAAGCTTGTTGATTTTTCAAAGTATGTAATTTTTGAAAAATTAATTTCTCTCGAAAAATTCCAAGAGTTTGCTTTTATGACATGGATGTTTAGTTTTAAAGTGATTAATTTTAATGGCTTCATACTTTCACCGGATAGGACTTGAAAGCAAATAACACAATGTGGCTTTCCATCCAATGAAATAAACCCATTGTACAATCTTGTCTTTTTACCAACCGATTCATTGGATGTAGATGGCTCACTTCGTTTTTTTACAAATGTATCCATTAATTGGAAATAAATCATTTACCGTTTGAGCGTACGGAAAAACCGAAACGTCACTCTAAAACTGAAACCTTAATTATTATTATTATTATTGTTATTATTATTATTATTATCATTAAAACTACGCTTTTAAAAAATTAAGTGAATTCACCACACGCACGCATAGGACTCGAAATGAAACTGACGTTCTGCAATCCCTTACGCTTCTTTTGTAACACAGTACTGCTGTGAGCGCAGCGTGTCCATATGCATGTTTGAACATGCCGCTGTCACTGCGAATATTGCTTACAAGGAGCATGTACACATCAAGTTAGAACCTGTAAATTCCTCATGTTTGTACACTTCATACATACATGTTCATACCTGTCGCTCTCAATGCAGCTAAATAGTTTTAATTAGCCGTTCTTGCAGTTGTATTTACTGTTATTAAGGTTTTGTCAGGGGAGGGTTGCGGAGGAGAAAAGGTTGAGATACACTGCTTTATGTAATTAAATGTAAATATGCTTCTAATATTGTCTTAACATATCTAGAAAGCATATCATTATAATTAAAATTATTTTTTTAACCAGTGGTTAGATCATTTGAAAATATGCCAAATGAAAAAATTCCATAAAATTATTATATCCATAAGTGCATATACAATTGTCAGAGGGGCTTAGTAGACAAATGGGTATGGCTTCTTCCTCATAATCTAGACAGTCCTTGGTTCAATTTGCAGCATAAAAGCAAAGTATGTTTTTTAGCCCTCAGGCCCACTCAGCCTATAAAAAAGAGATCCTGGTACAACATACTGAGTAATAATGGGTGGCTTGAATTATAGTGCTGGCCTCACTCCTTTGTATGCCATACAACTCAAGGTGGCACCCTACCCTGCTTGGAACTCATTTGGTATTATCTAAGCTATGTAGATAGTACAAAAAAGAACCATTTTTATAGTTGTTTTGATGGTTCATACTCTTCATTCACACACTTAATATTAGTGATAAAAATTCTGTATTTAAACCTCACTGAAGAAGGTGGACAACACACCGAAACGTACGAGGACATTAAGAAACGTAAGTGTTCACAAGCGAAAGTTACAATTTATCACTAACCATTTTTATATTATATAATTCTAACTGTTTTAGGTCACTTCAGAACAAGATGTATTAAATGCTCTGAACATAACAAAAGAAAAATTTGGACGTCTTGATGTTGTTGTTAATTGTGCAGGTATTGGTGTGGCATATAAAATATATAATTTCAACAAAAACCTTCCACATAAACTGGAGGATTTTGAAAAAGTTATTAAGGTAAGTATAGCATATAAGTTCATTATAGCCTTCTTTTCTTTAAAAAGTTGTATATAATCAAGCATAATGAAAATTTAAGATACACTGTGTGTGTGTGTGTGTGTGTGTGTGTGTGTGTGTGTGTGTGTGTGTGTGCGTGCGTGCGTGCGTGCGTGCGTGCGGGTATTGCAACAATACATATATTTGAATATTTTCCCAGGGTGGTATGTTTGTAAATATTTAGCATAGAAAATATATGCTGAACACTCTTTAACAATATTACGCAGGCTAAGAATTGTCAGAAAGCGTACACCTGCCCTGCGAGTGAATACTGTGTGTGTGTGTGTGTGTGTGTGTGTGTGTGTGTGTGTGTGTGTGTGTGTGTGTGTGTGTGTGTGTGTGTGTGTGTGTGTGTGTGTGTGTGTGTGTGTGTGTGTGAACACAGGGTACGACGGGCAAAATCTACGATGGGGTGATGCGTACGAATTGTTGGTTTGTCTGTAATCAGGTTTTAACCGGATAAAAATAACCTAATTAATACATTTTAAACCTGTGAACAAAGACTTACCTCAATTATAAAAACACCATTACATTAAGGAATTTTTAGTGAATATAGTGATGTAAAAGTATTGCAGAAATTTGCAATAATAAAGATGGTAGGTAATTTAATGTTAATTGCTAGTGTAATTAAATAGTAATTAATAAGTATGTTATATATGAGTGACAAGAAAAAAATTATGCAAACGATGATATCACTCGTGCTACGAGTATGTTTACGAAATCGCGAAAATGAACCAAAAATTGATTTGTAATTAAAAGGACGCTTTGCACGAAGTGACAATATCTAACAGGTCGAAAACAGTCCTCCTGGACTTGTCAGATCGCCGTCCAGTATAAATACCACCGGCAATTTTGGGGCGATCTCAGAGAGACTCAAGATATCTTCACACAACGTCATGCTGCTGGTCTGCTGACCGATCTTTCCCACACTACCACACGCACCAAGACTTATGGAGGAACTCTGGACCATCACAAACAACAACCCATAGAGACAGAGAACACAGCATCAGCATAATCATCATCATCAAATTCTCAGGATTCAGGACACACACACACACACACACAATGGTAATGTCGGCAGTACGCAGGTGAGGAATAAACAATTATATTTTTGTTTGTGAAAAGAACTCTTGAAAAGAAACTTATATATGAACAGTAAATACTTAAAGTTTTAAATATAATCACAATACATAAATTTAAATGATAGTTAAAAAAATAATTTAATTTAACAAGAAAATTTAATAATACTAATCTTCTGTTGTATGTTAAAATTTGGGTGTCAGTAGAAATAAATAATAGGTTGGAAGTAAATGTAATATTTTTTATTTTGTTTATAGCAACAATTAGTTTTATTCTTGAGATTTAATATTATTTTTGTTTATAAATGAGTTGCTATTATTATTTAAAATTGGAGTCAAAGTCAGACACACTGAAATGAAAAGTCTTTAGATAATTGGTTTAACATGTCTGTTTAGCTAGTAAGATTTATATGGTTGTTTATTTTTATGTCATGAACAGCATAGAAGGTTAAAAAAGTATTTTTTGTAAACTTGTAAAAGAGAATATTTTTATTTATTTTTTTTATTTTTATAATTTGAAATTTTAATATTTGCATATTTTTGATTAATATTAATAAATCATAGAATGATTATTTTGAAACGGTTTTAATTAATTATTTCATGTCATCAACATCTCACTCCTCTTTGAAATTATTTTTGTATTGTACAACTACATATACTTGACGCAACGAGAATAAAAAAAATCCTGTGACCTGGCCGGTGTAGTACACTTCATAGTTGCATTAAGTACATGGTAATGTAATTTGTGTAACTTTTGAAATACTTGTAACGTTGCATAATAATTTGATCTCTCTCTCAGTTTTGTTGAGTGCCAGATGTGAAATACACAACAATATTACAATTACAATACAATAATATTAATAACAATAATACACTTATTAATTATGAACATATACGATAATAATTAACATATATCGAGCCACATGTTGGGTATGCCAAATTATTATACAACGATACAAGTATTTCAAAAAATTACACAAATACATTACCATATACTCAACGCAACTATGAAGTGTATTATACCGGTCAGGTCGCAGGATTTTTTTTATTCTCGTTGCGTCAAGTTGTCACAGGACAAATGGCGCCAATCGTACACACTATAGTTTTTTAGGCCCTTAAAAGGACCGTTTGTCGGGTACGCTAAATCATTTGCGTACGCTGCCCGAGCCGCGCTGTGATGTTCGGCGGCGGCATCCGCTGTTCCGGGCGTGCTGCGGTTCTCTTCTTTCGGCAGCGGTATGTAGAGCCCGCTGCTGTCCCAGTCGATGTCCATCACTGCTTCTCCTGCGTTCTCCATTCTTCCTTTTCTTCCAGCTGGCTTGACGACGTCCAATGGAGTGCGCCAAAATTTCTAGCGGCGCTGTTTTTATGCCCTGACAGGTCGTGTGCCACGAACCTATCAAAGTGCCGCTGGTCCCTGGTTGGCTCGCCTCGAGCACGTTAGATGGTCACGTCGAGGCCAATCAAGCTGCTGCCGATCCTTGATTGGGTCGCCTCGCCTTCTCTTGTCACGTCTCGGCTGGCGCCGAGAGCAGATCTTCGCCTCGCTGTGTCACAACTCCCCCGGGTCTTGAATGCTCTCCGGTGGCCAGCCCATTGTTCTTCTCCGGCGAGTTTGAGCCGTTGGCGGTGAACCTTGTATGGACGTCCGTCCTTCTCCACCGTGTAAATCTGCCCGCCGAGGGTTGCGGCAACGCTAAAGGGACCTTCCCAGGCTGGCTCCCATCCAGGGTACCTCCGTCCTTTGGCTGGTCCGGCGTGGCTCTTGACGTACACCAGCTGCCCTACGGCCAGTGTAGGGTCCTGTGTCCTCCGTTCCGGATACCGCCGCTGCTGATACTGCGTCTGGTGTGACCTGGCCGCCTCTTCTCGTTCCTCAATTGGCCGGACGTCCTGTTCTGCGTGTGGCCGACTCCAGTTCGCCGGGTCGGCGTAGGTCTCTGCCCAGCAGAAGCTCGCTCGGTGTCACTCCAGTGGCGGCGTTTGCATGATTCCGCAGCGAGAACAGAACCGTCGGCAAACGCTTGTCCCAGTCGCCATGGTCCTTGCAGTCATGGAGCTGGATCCGCAGCGCCTTCTTGATCTCGCCGTTGCGCCGCTCGGTCGGGTTCGCCCTGGGATGGTAGTTGGCTGTAGTCCACGGTCGTATGTGCAGCTTGTCGCACATCTGCTTCCACTTGTGGCCCGTGAGCGGCTTTCCGTTGTCGGTGAGCAACGCCTCTGGGTATCCCCAATGAGGGAACACTTCTTCCTCCAGGTAGCGGATAATGGTGTCGGCGTCCGCCTTGCGCACGGCCTTTGCTTCCACCCATCTCGACATCATATCCGTGACCACTACGATGTACCGGTTGCCAGCTCGAGTCAGCGGATATGGTCCCATGACGTCCAGGGCGACAGTATTCCAACATCTCCTGGGTCGGTGAGGTCGCTGTTGGTCCTGTTCGGGATTTGCGCCGCGCTTGTGTAGGGCGCATATTCTGCAACTCCGGACGTATCTGCGGACATCAATGGTTAGGCCGGTCCAGACGAAGTCCTTGCCGATGGCCCGAAACGTTTCTTCGGCCCCCGGATGACCGGCTTCAGGGAAGTCGTGGAAGTGCCTGATGACCTCCATGCTGACACTCGGCGGCACGTACAATCCTGGTTCCTGGTTGCGTCTGTCCTTCCAAACCAGGTCGTTGTCCACCCGGTATCCTCTCGCTGTAGCCACCGCAAGGTCGTTTCTCCACGCTTGGCACTCCTGGTCGCCTTCTTGCGCCTCCTGCACTGCCTGATGGATGCCGACAGCTGTGATTTCTTGTAGTCTCGGTGCAGCTGCCGCAACACTGCGAAGTGGCCTCTCTTCAGGCTGCATCCGTGGTTCTTCTTGGACGCCGGCAGTATCTTCAAGCCCAGGTTCCCTCGAGAGGAAGTCCGGCAACTCGTTCTCCTTGCCCGGGCAAGTGTGTACGATTGGCGCCATTTGTCCTGTGACAAGTGGCGCCCAACGTGGGGCAGCGATCATCTTGCGGATGCAAGATCCAGCCACGCCAGCGAGCTACAAGCCGGCACACCAATCAACATGGCGCCCAACAGACACCTCCACAACATCTGGAGAAGAGCAGTAGGCTGGCTACCGGAGAGCATTCAAGACCCGGTGGAGTTGTGACGGCAGCGGTATGCGAAAATCTGCTCTCCGGTACCAGCGGTGGACACAGCGAGCCAATCCAACAACGTGCTCGGAGCGAGCCAACCAGCGATCCCGGTTAGTCAATAAAACCCGGGCCGGAAGAAAATTTTGCGCACTCTTCATCGCCACGCCATCGGACGCACTTCATCTCCTCTCCTCTCTCGGACGACATCGGCGCGGGGTCAGCCGGAAGGAACAGCCGAAGAATAGAACCGTCGCCATTCTTGCGTCTTCGCACTCCCGTTCCGCGCCAGCGATGGATTTCGCTGGGCCGGCAGCCGACTCTACAACCGGTGCCGGAAGAAGAGGAGGACTGCAGTACGCCACGAACAGCGGGCGCAGCCGCCGAACATCTCAGCGCGGCACTACCAACATCACCACTCGGTCCTTTTTAGGGCCACCAAAATACCTAGAGTGTACGATTGGCGCCATTTGTCATGCGGCAAGCCTTTTTGTCCGGTGACAAAGTATATGTATGTAGTTGCACAATAAAAAAATAATTTTCAAAGAGGAGTGAGATGTTGATGACATGAAATAATTAATTAAAGCTGTTTCAAAATAATCATTCTATGATTTATTAATATTAATCGAAAATATGCAAATATTAAAATTTCAAATTATAAAAATAAAAAAAATAAAAATATTCTCTTTTATAAGTTTACAAAAAATACTTTATAACCTTCTATGCTGTTCATGACATATAAAAATAAACAACCATATAATCTTACTAGCTAAACAGACATGTTAAACAAATTATCTAAACACTTTTTATTTCAGTGTGTCTGACTCTGACTCCAATTTTAAATAATAATAGAAACTCATTTACAAACAAAAATAATATTAAATCTCAAGTATAAAACTAATTGTTGCTATAAAAAAAATAAAAAATATAAGATTTACTTCCAACCTATTATTTATTTCTACTGACACCCAAATTTTAACATACAACAGAAGATTAGTATTTTTAAATTTTCTTGTTAAATTAAATTATTTTCTTTAACTACCATTTAAATTTGTGTACTGTGATTATATTTAAAACTTTAAGTCTTTACTGTTCATATATAAGTTTCTTTTTACAAACAAAAATATAATTGTTTATTCATCACCTGCGTACTGCCGACGTTACCGTTTGTGTGTGTGTGTGTGCGTGTGTGTGTGTGTGTGTGTGTGTGTGTGTGTGTGTGTGTGTGTGTGTGTGTGTGTGTGTGTGTGTGTGTGTGTGCGCGTGTGTGCTGAATCCTGAGAATTTGATGATGATGATTATGCTGATGCTGTGTTCTCTGTCTCTACGGGTTGTTGTTTGTGATGGTCCAGAGTTCCTCCATAAGTCTTGGTGTGTGTTGTAGTGTGGTAAAGATCGGTCAGCAGACCAGCAGCGTGACGTTGTGTGAAGATATCTTGAGTCTCTCTGAGATCGCCCCAAAATTGCCGGTGGTATTTATACTGGATGGCGATCTGACAAGTCCAGGACTGTTTTCGACCTGTTAGATATTGTCACTTCGTGCAAAGCGTCCTTTTAATTACAAATCTTTGGGCATGGCTATACATGTGGATAAAAAAGTGAGAAAAAGGGTGAAAGACTATGATTTTGTGAGTAAAAGAATACCGTATTGGCCAAAATATAAGACGATGATTTTTTTCCTTAAAATGTCCTACCAAAAACTGTACCCATCTTATATGCGCAACCTAACATTAAAAAATTTTATGTTCTTATCTGCAAAAGTCTACTGTGCTTTGTATCATTCGCTAGCTGTACAGTCAGTCTTGCCAAATGTGTAGCATGAAAAAACAGGTGTGTGTTATAATGAGCTCAAGGTCAAGACATGGTTATGGGTACACGGCTTAATCTATTTCACCACATCTAGTTAAAGGTTGTCCACGAAACACTATACCAACTCTCCCTTATTCACCGAGGAGTTGAACAAATTCATTTTGCCAAATTTGTTCATTGAGTTTCTGCGAGACCTTAAACATCTCCTTGCCCTGTTGACCGGGTAGTTTGACAAATCTGTTTGGCCAGATTCGTTCAAAGATTTTCTGGTTTCAGGGTGCCCAAAAACTGCTAGATGCGTAAAGATGCTGAAATTGCTGACATTGTGAACATCTCAACAGATCATGTTTGCAACATATTAATGAGTAGTTGCATATGAAAAACAGATGGGTGCTGTTTACTAATGGTTGATCACAAACTTATTCAAATGAGCATCAATACACGGATAGTCCAGATAACAGGTAGAAGCATGCAGAAGTACTCCAAAGAAGCCACAAACTGTTTCATCGGCTGGAAAAGTAATGCCATCTGTTTTTTTCATGATTCACAGGGAGTGCTGCTCATAGATATTTATAGAAAGGAAAAACCGTCAGTGTAGAGTATTATGCAGCCTCACTGGTGCAAATACCTGAATTTTTAATTACCTGAATCTTGCCTTCAAACCACTATAAAAACATTGCATAATTCCCATCATATGCAGATCTTCTTCTTTGTTACTTCAGTTAATACTCCTAAGTTAATATTTTTTTCTTCAAATATCATTATTTCTAATCCCTTGCTACTGATCCCCCTAGCATTCCATGCAGCTATATTTAATTTTCCACTAACTATTGTCACCGGGCAAAAGGCTTGCCGCATGACAAATGGCGCCAATCGTACACTAGTGTTTTTGGTGGCCCTAAAACGGACCTGGTGGCGAGAAAGCTGATGTTGGTTGTGCCGCGCTGAGATGTTCAGCGGTTGCGCCCGCTGTTCGTGGCGTACTGCAGTCCTCCTCGTCTTTCGGCATCGAGTGTAGAGTCGGTTGCCAGCCCAGCGACGTCCTATCGCTGGCGCGGAACTGGAGGGCGAAGACGCAAGAATGCCGGTTCTATTTTTCGGCCGTTCCTTCCGGCTGACTCCACGCCGATGTCGTCCGAGTGAGGTGAGGGTGAAGTGCGTCCGATGGCGTGGCGATGAAGTGTGTTCAAAATTTTCTGCTGGCCCGGGTTTTATTAACTAACCGGGATCGCTGATTGACTCGCTCCGAATCCTGATGCCGGATTGGCTCACTGTGTCCGCCGCTGGTACCATTGTTCGCATACCGCTGCCGTCACACTATTTATTCAAATCCATATCCTTTGCCAGGGTCCTATCGTCACAGTGTCCAATCCTTATTCCGAGATTCCTTTGGGTACTGTAAGTATCCTGTATTTTAACATGAACTGGCCTGTATCACAGCCCCCTACTAGGGGGAACACAGACTCATCTATTAAGAGTTACCATATAGCTGAAGGGCCCCTATTGGGGGGGGGGGGATAGGAGACTCGCACTCACTCTTTCTTTTCTGATATAGGATTTGGTGGACTTAATTTCTGTTATTCTGATATTGGACAGCTCTTATTGGTTTTCAGCAGAGTCATCCCGACCTCGCACACGACTATCTTGATCCAAGTCCGCCTCGATGCTCATTGCTCGTTGTAAAAGTTCCTCTAAAGTTGTAGGCCGCAGGAACCTCAACGCGGGTCGAAGGCGTGGCTGCAGCTGTTGTGTAAGCATGGCTATGCTCGTCCTCTCATCACCTCCGGGGTACAGACGGCGAAACAGCTTGATTTTTCTCAGGATGAAGATTTCCGCCGATTCCTGCCGCTGCGTTTGTCCGTACAGCTCGGCCAGCAGCTCTGCGTCACGTTGCGTCCCGCAGAAGTCATGCCGGAAGTGGTCGCAGAACTCGGGCCAATTTATCTGCAATCCCGTGTATCTCTCTGCCCACGTGGCAGCTTCTCCTCAGAGCTGCCGCACTGCGTAATCTGCCCACTGTTCAGGTGGGACTCTGTAGTCCCGCAGCTGTAGCTCAAGCTGTCGAAGATATCGTTCTGGATCCTCGTACTTGAGGCCATGGTATGAAGCGGTGATCACCGGTGGCAACGTGCACCTCAGAGCTGCGGCGAATTGCGTAAAGCCTTGCTCTACCTCGAACCCGGTGTCCCGCTGGGTGTAGCTGTTGGGCGCCATGTTGTTTTGTGTGCCGGCTGATAGCTCACGGCATGGCTGGATCTTGCATCCACAAGATGATCGTTGCCCCATGTTGGGCGCCACTTGTCACCGGACAAAAGGCTTGCCGCATGACAAATGGCGCCAATCGTACACTCTAGTGTTTTTGGTGGCCCTAAAACGGACCTGGTGGCGAGAAAGCTGATGTTGGTCGAACCGTGCTGAGATGTTCGGTGGCTGCGCCTGCTGTTCATGGCGTACTGCAGCCCTCCTCTTCTTTCGGCATTGGGTGTAGAGTCGGTTGCCGGCCCAGCAATGTCCTATCGCTGGCGCGGAACTGGAGGGCGAAGACGCAAGAACGCCGGTTCTATTCTTCGGCCGTTCCTTCCGGCTGACTCCGCGCCGATGTCGTCCGAGAGAGGTGAGGGTGAAGTGCATCCGATGGCGTGGCGATGAAGTGTGTTCAAAATTTTCTGCTGGCCCGGGTTTTATTAACTAACCGGGATCGCTGATTGGCTCGCTCCGAATGCTGATGCCGGATTGGCTCGCTGTGTCCACCACTGGTACCGGAGAGCAGATGTTCGCATACCGCTGCCGTCACACTATTTATTCAAACCCATATCCTTTGCCAGGATCCTATCGTCACAGTGTCCAATCCTTTTTCCGAGATTCCTTTGGGTACTGTAAGTATCCTGTATTTTAACATGAACTGGCCTGTATCACAGCCCCCTACTAGGGGGAACACAGACTCATCTATTAAGAGTTACCATATAGCTGAAGGGCCCCTCTTGGGGGGGGGGGGATAGGAGACTCGCACTCACTCTTTCTTTTCTGATATAGGATTTGGTGGACTTAATTTCTGTTATTCTGATATTGGACATTTCTTAGTATTTCCAGGGCACATCTATCTTGGCATCATTGAGCACTGTAAGATTGTAAGCCACCCAAATTTAAAAGTTAGAATGAAAAAGGAAAGACCACCGTAACCCTCAAATGCATATCATAACCCTCAAATGCATATCATAACCCTCAAATAGCATTGGGGTCAGAAAAGAACAAGAGTCAGTCAAAGGTGACTAAACAGGAATGACAAGTTGAAGCAAAGTGAGAGTTTGCCAAATCCATGTCCACAAGATGTGGACCCCTGATGGAATATTTATCTCATACTAATTAAAAAGATGTTTTGGGAATTACAGTCTATTCACTGTACGGTCTGTGCAGGCTTCCTCAAACCAGAGATGTTTGAGCATTCCTTCTAAGCTGCATTGTTAAATAATTATTATAACATAAAATTCAATTTCAGATAACCAATATATTTAATAAGTAATACTGTATATATTCAATATTTAATTAAGGCTAATGTGTCATTTAACAAATTTTACTACTGTTTCAAAATAGATTTTAAAAGTGAAATTAATTCTTAGATTATATTAACATAGTATTGAAGTAAATTTACATTGGTACTCAATATAAAGTACATATGTAATGATTCAGGTTTTATGTGTTTCAGTTTTCAGATATATGTATAAAAAACACTAAAAAAAATCTCACTGAGGTCCCAACTTGATTTTTGGGGTACATGCATATATGAAAACTTAAAAAATACCTTACAATTTTTATTCATATCAATTTTTTCTAATTATATGTGAAAGTTTGATTATGGATTCTTAAAATCAAAGGTGTTGTAAAAGTAGTCCTGTGACATCAAATTTAAGGTAATGTATTTCTGAATACCATTTTTTCATTAAGATATATTAACGCTGGTTGAAATATTAATATTAAAACTCACTGGGCTGTTAGGATGTGGTCCACAATGTCCAACATAGTTAAAGCCAGTTTTGGCCGTGCCTACAATGGCGCAGTAACAGATTTAGGTTTACCCTCATAAGACTAAGTTGAAACATATCTCAGTTCTTATTACTGAATCTCTGGTCCCATGACAGTTAAGGTAACCATCATAGGAGACTCCTTGAAACTGATTGTAACTGTGTAGGATATTTTGGACCACAGCCTAACAGCCCAATGAATTTCAATAATAATATTGACAACTCTGGCCATGAAAGCTTACATTCGTTCTAGCTGAAATTTTTGGGTTGTGTTGGTCCATTTTTTAAAGATCTCCTTTTTTTGAAACTTCAAAAACCAATTAAAAATTTCAAACTAAGGGACAAAAGAGAAGAAATTAAAACACAGTTTGCAGTCTAGTAGAACGTTCAAAATAATCCATAAAATAAAGATTGGAACATGAGCTACCACGTTAGATCACTTTTAAACAAGAATGGCCCTCACTTTGGCGTTGTTTTTTTAATTTGTCCTTCAATTATCGTGTAGCTGAGATATGGTCTTAGTGCAAAAAATTTTCATTACTTATTTTTTGAAGTTTTCTGAATTTTTTGTAGATTTTTTTTCTAAATTAACGCTTTTGACACCAGGCCCTCCCAGATATAGCTTGTAAGGAAACCCTGTATGCGGTCTTTACAAAATAAGATAATAGAGAAAAAATTTTATTTCAAAAAAAATTTTCAATAAAAAAAAATTTGTTTATGTTTTAATCCATGTCTGTAATTGTGAAAAAATCCTATTTTAATGTTCTGTTAAAAATATTAATAATTAAGGTATTTATTAATTATTTAGCACAATCAGAATGATCACAGTTGCACACCACTATATAAAAATTATCCCAATTAGCGCTTTCAAGCTTCACAGCCCATCGTCAGATTGGAATAGACAGGAAATTCGTAAAAACAACCCCTTCACCCCTCTTCCTGTCTATTCCAATCTGACGATGGGCTGTGAAGCTTGAAAGCGCTAATTGGGATAATTTTTATATAGTGGTGTGCAACTGTGATCATTCTGATTGTGATTTCAACCACTAACACAAATTTCTTCATTAAATTATTTAGCACTTCTGGAAGATCTGAACCAAGTCTGGAGTTAATCAGATTAACTCCGGTCAGGAATCGATTTATGATGTTTAGTGCTGGTCCAATATCTCACTGTTAATTAATATTTTCTTCTTCTTGAAGTCTCATTGCATTAATAAATAAACCTTAAATTAGCATGTGAAATAATAATAGATACAAACAATTGAAATAAATGGATTTATTAACAAATTTAATAAATAATCGATTTTTAATCGATTGGGAGCAATTATCGACTCCGTCTCAGGGAATAATTGATTCGTTCATACAGTGGAAAAAATTATTACAAGTATTATATAAAAAAGGTTCTTGGAGCGATTATATTAATAGTCAGAGAAGGGCAATCGAGAAAGTATAACATTAACAATTAAAGTAATTTCAATAATTATTATTTAACAATATTTAAATAATCATGATATAATGTTTAAGAAAGTTGAATCGTCAAACCATATGTAGATGATGACGTCAGGCGATGCGGAAGGCAGAGATTCGTATTTTCAAAGATGGCCGCTCCTAGATATGGCGAGGTTATTGGGAATGTCATCGTGTTAAAATCTCACAGCAAAATTACCTTCATAAATGTTTGAAATGTCCCCGCACTGGTGTAATCTGTCTAATAGGTTGTTTGGTGTGTTCTGAAGAAGTGTTCCGTGTATACTTGTGTTAATTATGTTATTTGATATGTGTTCACTTCTGTGGGTTAACTGCTCAAAAAGTGGTTATGATTTGTAGCGTTAATTATCACAAATATATTGTTTTACTGTTTTAAATCACTAGTATAATGAAGTTTGGTGTTAGTTTTCACTATTGTCGCTAAAGTTTCTGTAGGTTTAGTTAGAAAGTGTTTAACTCATTTAACTCTCGTTACACTGATATTAGGAGGTAACCGTAGTACCATTTTCTACACGGTTTTAAGGAACGTTATATTACACAACTATTCAGCTTGATATTCAACAAAAGACTAAACTAACTTCCTTCATGTTAGTCAAAATCTGGCCCAGTTAATCTTTGAAAAAGTATTGTTAAAATATTTTGATTTCCCATACACATGATACAAAATTACATTATATATGGAATTTATTTATTTTATTCATCACCTTCATGAATTATGAACCTTATCATTGGTTTAATCATCTCATTCCTATTAAATTGATACATTATAGTCCATATCTGTTGACATTTTGTGGAAATTGCCAAATTTCTCTCTTTTTGGAAATCTAGGCTCAAAAATTGGTTTCCGCGTTCATATAATTTTTCTGCCATTTTAATTGTTATTAATACGATTATAATAAATTTTAATTAGTCATATTTCTCTTCCTTTCCTGAAATACATATAAATTGAACCTTTGAACTGGTTTTTTGTGTTAATCTCTGAATTTGACATTGCTCTTTAAAATTAATTAATTTATATATTTTGAAAATTTACAATATTTTAAGGTATATTTCCTTATTATCACTTTAATTCATAGGATCATTCACAGTAGTGGTTAACTGATTTACCTTACCTAAATCTTGCTAGTTTACAGGAATTATAAGTGAATTAACTGGTTTATATGGCTTCTGTGAATTCACCACATGGCCTAGAGTTTAGAATTTTACATTTCTGTCTTTCTCAAATAAATTTAATCCTACTCCTCCTCTGACTTTACATAGTTATTATTACATGAAAATAAAACGTTTTACAAACCCATTGTGAGGTGTAGTATTTGATTAATACTACTGTTATATAAAAAATAATAATGAACATCATTCAGCATTCTAAGATTGAACATATTGCTGACATGGTTTGAAAACATACATTTAACTCCTTTTTAATTAACACAGCATACCTACTGAAACATTATTAATGGTATGTATGCTGTTATTTGGCAAACATAATTCATTTTAAACACATATAAATCTTATTTACTAAAAATTCTTATAAACCTATTGAGTTCATGGCTGTGAACAAATAGCCATTTTAAACAATTTTAATCTATGAACATAAATTAATGCCAGTCCTTTCTGGTCTAAACCATTATTATCTATTATCCCCGTCATCAGTAAACATGTCCACCCATACTCTAGTTATTATCATTTTTACAAATGTCTTGTAATAACAGAGTTACATTAAAATAATAAAATATTGGAAATCTTCCATTTTATTATTTTATGATGATGTGTATTATTGAATATAAAAGTTGTTATATAGCATATTGATAAATCATAGTATCACTAACTTTAAGTTTATTGTATTTCCAAAAACACTTGCACAAGTTCACTTTCACTGGTGGTTCTGATATTTTGAGTCTTATTATCTCAGACCAGACCTTTAGTAATCCTGGACTGTTAAGACTTGTTTATTTTCTTTATCACACAATAGCTTTAGTTGGTTCACTTCTTATTATACTAGACAACACTTTTGATTTCTTAATAATTACATTTTCATAGGATTTTGGGATGTTATACTTTCTTTTTAATTGTCTCTATGGGTTTGGGGTTGATGGTATTTAATAATAGGTTTTATAATGGTGTTTCTTTCATACTATTTCTTCCTCTCTTCTTGTCTTCTTTCTTGTCTTTCTTCTTATCTTCTTTCTTGTCTTCAGTCTTGTCTTTCTTCTGGTCTTCCTTCTTCTTGTCTTCATTCTTCACTCTTGGGTAAACCAAGGTACTTCGTGTTATCTCGACTGATGTTTAGTTTGGAGTATCGAATTTATTTACTGATACTGACTTTGCTCTTCGCTAAAGGTTTCAGGGTATTGTTTACTTCCTGATCACAAATTTTATTCTTCCTTCTTCTTGTCTTTGGGGTATTTTGGTGTTTCACCACTCTCAAACTGATTCTCTCTTCTTGATATTGTGTTATCTAATTTGTTTACTGCTCCTAACTTCCTGGGTAAATTCCTGATTTTATAATATGAGTTGCTTGTAATAATTTCTTTGATTTTTAACAGTGGTTTTTATATAATGTAATGAGGATTTTTATTTTATTGTTGTTTATTCCTTTGATTTCATTAAATCTCATTCAATATTATATTAACATATGTGGTGTAATTAATTTTTATTATTTTATATGAATTAATAAGTAGTGGATTTTCTGTCACGCTACAAGCTAACAATCATAAACTGTACATTTATGGCTTATTTCTAATTTTTACTGGTAAAAAACTGTTCAACTTAGTTTTTATGTAAGATAATCCTTTTGTAGAGGATAATTTCTTCTTTAATTTGATATGTTGTACAACTTATCCAATCCAACATGTTTATAGTTTTACATTTTTAGTTTTATTTGTCCATGTTTTGAATTAAAAACAAAAACAAAATCTGTTAGCCCACACACTTCACTGTTCACATTGTACTGGTAAAATTAGGCCCCTAAATCTACTTATTTACATGTCTAAAACGCTAATAAATACTTGCCAGTTATTTATAAAAGTAAAAAAGATATTTATACATTATAATTAATTGTGATGTTTCGAAATGAAGGAATTAAGCCCTAATACTAATCTTTTACTTACCTACTTACAGAAGATTCTACAAACAACAAAAACCTAGGGTCACCACGACATTTTTATTGGAGGAAATGTAGAAACCGTATTACTTTCCCCATGAAAACAATTTAAAAAATAAAAAAACTCCCTCACAGAAAATTCCAAGGCCATTTAGATGAACATTTGGACACAGAGAATAGGTTATAGGTTGAGTGGGATAGTAAATTAACTTAACACATTGTAATAAAAATTCTTATTTTATTATAGTGAAAAAAGTATTAAAATGTACTTTGTGATTACAAAATAGAAAACAAAACAAAAAATGCACCACAGCAAATCAGTACCTTTTATATTAACCCCCCTTTTTTCTCTCTCGCTCTCTCACACACTGTCTCTCCCTCTGATTCTGTATATATTTTTATTTCATAATTATTAATTTATTAAATTCAATTGCCCAAAAGTTTTCTCCACAATTTTTGGTCTGTTTACTTATCTGGATTATCGGTGAGCCTCAATGTAGTTGCACCACCAGGGCAAAATTGCGCACTTTCCCGATAACTATGGTCTTGATGAAAAATACAAAAAATGTTCCAAAAGTCCGGTAAACTACCGTTCACTGATTTGTATAATTTTACATGTTTTTATAACTTTTTGAGCTGTAGGCCTACCTTGGCTGGCCTACCGTGGTTGCCCACGCACTAAAATACGTCTTCACTGGCTGCTGGTGATCGTGAGACTGCGCTCAGCTTTCTTTGTTCTAAACAACGCTGTCCATTTTACTGCACAATTAAAAACCAGTTTTTTCTGGTTTCACCCACACATTGCTGCAATTGGTTGACTGGCTGACGTCACTTGTTTACAGTTTAATTACATAACAACATAATTCTGTTCTGCCGCACCCAAACAACAATTCCATTTGTTATTGTAAACAAATTCCTTTTAGTGTGCATAATTGTGACTCACTCATCACCAGCTAAAAATAGGTTGCATAATGTACTATTACATTATTGTAGTATGGAATACTTTGTAGCACTCCGACACACACAGAGGAATGTTACAGGCCTGACAGCAATATCAAGTTCATGAAATGTACACTTGGTTCTTCTTGCAGATTTGACACAACACCACTAACATCTAAGTCACTATCATCCATTTCAGAACCAGATTCATTTGCTATCTGTTCAAGTTCCTGAATGGACAGATTTTTGGTTCCGGGAATGTTACATTAGTTAACACTAATGTAACTAAAATATAACACAAAAACACTCAAAAATTGTTTAAAAAGTTGATAAAACAAAGATAAACACACCATGAAACTGTACGAAGGTTAGCCGGAAGCATAGCATCATTACGACTGAGAACAGCAAACAGCTGTTTCATCACTTGTCTAGAAAATGTGCTGTAATTCCTGTTTCATAATGCTGATAACATCTATGATTTTTTTTTTTTTTTTTGTGACCTAAGAGAGTTATACGTTCCTACTACTGCTGTTCACGGCCCACTATATTTCTTCGTTTAAGAAATACAAGCATTGAAACGTAAAAACGTGTTCACTCATCCTTCGTCAAGTTAGTCATTTTTCGACAGACGAGTTAACACGTCAATTGTCTCAACAGTGTTAATCTTTTGGATAATTTTCCAGGCAAAGGTTTCAGGCACCCAACTTTAATTGCCCATTTCCAGGTTTGACATTTAGAACAATAAATCGTCACTCAAATTGGAGTTAGATTTTTAAAATTCACATTAACTGAAATGACTTAAGTAAAACATATTTTTCTGCAAGAAATGGTGACAAACGTAAAGGGTTTCGAAAACACAAAATTTTTAATGAATGTATGACTTTTGCAAGTAAAATATTTATTATATTTAATTTTTATAATGAATTTACCTCAAGATATTTCTT